>JALPQD010000030.1:5386764-6783179 GCA_023101885.1 Typhlomys cinereus
CTGTGAAGTCAGCAAGCCATTGTTGAGCAGAATTGCTGTGGATATTGTCAGTGGGAGCATAATTTGGGTCAATGAATCATAAATTCTATTTTGGTAGTTTGCTGAAGACAACATCAGAGCAGAGCTGTCCCAGGAGGGAACTTGGAAGAAGACACGCTCGTAGCCAGCTGCCGGGTAGCCAGGTAGGAGGGAAGGGAAGCAGACATTGCACCCAGCAGATTACAGGTTGAGTGACCTTCACCTGTTTAGTGACCAAGCAGGTTGGCTGTTTCCTCTCCCCTCTAGACACTGTGAGTGACGGCACAGCAAACAGTCCACGAACCTCACAGGCATAGAAAAACAGAAACACAACACTGGAGCAGGTCCCCTGGGGTCCTCCAGTGACGTCTTCTGTTCAGTTTACCAACCTAGAAACAACCCAACCTTGTCCCTTAGAATAAATACGCAGAAGCGAAATGCACCAGCGTGGTAGGGCTCAGACTGTCCTAGTTTGTGCAGGTTACAGAAAACAGTAGCAGTGTGTACTCCTTTATTCCTCCTTTTGAAATCATGATATTCAGGTGCAAGTTAGAGTGATGGTGGGGGGATGGCAGAAGAAGGGGTGGGGATGGGAGGGAGAGGACTGGTGGAAATGGAGTCAAGTGAGAATGGTCTACTGGGTCTGCCTGTTAGACTCAGACCTTGCACAATGCAGTTTTATCTGACTTAAGACATGTAAACATGGAGCACGAACAACACAAACAGGAACAGACCTGAGTCACTATTATTCACTCTGGGAATTAAATGGATGACCTTCAACTCCAGTGTCCTCTGCTTAGCTTATCGGGATCCTGCAAGAAGAGAATTTTACCTGCGGGTTTACCCAAAACCAAGGTCAAACAATTCTGTGTTTACCCCGTACTAGCCAGCCTTCCTGCTGGCCCTCAGAGCTTTGCAGCAGCAAGAACAGCTGTCCTTTGTTAAGTGAGGCTGGGTTGCAGGAGTGTCATGGCTCATGTGTTTGACACCTGGTCTCCAGCTGGTGGCGCTGTTGGGGAAGGGAATAGGCCCTTCAGGAAGCATATACTCGGGGTGGGCCTTGAGGTTGGATAATCTGGCCCTACTTCCTCTCCTCTCTCTTTCTGGCTTGAGATTGTGTTCTGTCTTCCTCTTCATGGCTGCTGTGATATGAATTGGCCACCTTGCTTCCCAGGATATGTTCCTTGCCATAATGGATTCCATCCCCTCTGGAGCCAGAAGCCAAATACTAAACCCTTTCTATATTAAGTTGCTTGGGTCAGGGGCTGGGTCAGGGACAGGAGAGATGGCTCAAGGGGTTAAGACTCTGTTTCAAAAGCAGAATGACCTGAGTCCTGGTTCTAGTTTCAAGCTTCAAGGACAGAATCTTCTTTCTAAAGATCTTGCAGACAACTCTCTTTGGGATGGCCAAAGATAGAAAGATGGATTCTAGAAACCATCCCTGAAGTTGACCATTCCTGTGCTCCTTCTTCTAGCAAACCCAGGGTTTTGCTGGGGCCTACCAGGTCACACAGCTGTGATTGCTCAGGCAGATGGTGTCTGCTCCCATGAGACTTCAGTCCCAGGGAGTCTCTTGCCTGTGGAAGGGAAACAGCAGAAACAGCCTTCTTCAAAATGAGCAATTATCACCCCCTCATTGCAGGCAGGGTGTGGGTGACATAGCTCTCAAGAAGGACAAAAAAAAAAAAAAAAAAAAAAAAACCTTGTAAAGTTAGCACCAGACCAGCTGCGGTGTTGAAAATCTGGGTGGTCTATTAGAATCTCTGGGGATCTTGGACCCCATTCTTGTCCAATTAATAAGTCTGGGTGGCAGAACCCAGGTAAGTAAAAAACATTTTTAACAGCTTCCCAGATGATTCATGCTTAAAAAAATTAATAGATAGCAGTACAGTTTAGATTGTACTAAAAGCCTGGTCCCCAGAATTCTAGCATTTGGGAGCTGTTGGAAGCTTCAGGAAGCAGGACCTAGAGACTTGGTCCTTCACTCTGCTCATGACAAAGTAAGGTAATTTGTTGTGCCGCTTCTTCCTTCTATCATGTCCTTCTTGCCACAGACCCAGAGACAATGGGGCCATCAGTGGGCAGAATCCTCCTGAGCTGTGAGCCAAAAGCAAACCTTCTTTCTTCGTAAGTTAATTTGTCTCACATACTTGTTTTAGCAATATGAGCTAACAATCATTGAAGCCCATCAGATTACATTGAATTCTGAACCAGCCAAGCCAAACTAGAGCTACGTGTGCTGAAATTCCATGCCACTAGGCTGAAACTACGTTGTTTATCTAACCTCTGAGAATTAAAAGAGAAAAACACTAGATCACTGCCCGAACAAGTGCTCGTCAGGAAGCATGATGAGCATGTTTCTGCTTTTATCCTTACAAAGAGGTAACTTCTTAACCACTCAGCTTTCCCCCCTGTGTCCTGTTTTCTGGCTCCTGTCTCATAAAACCTTCTGTTCTGTTCTTTCCCGGAAGGAATACTCATTCTGTCATGCAGTTAAGAGGCTTCACTAATTCATGAATCACTAATAAAAAGCAATTAGACCTATAACTAAATTTGTGGGCATTTTGTCTTTCGATATCCCAAAGGGCAGCCAGGGATGAGAAGCACGATCGAGAAATGTGATTGAGGTGGACGGTCCTTTTTGAGACCACACGCCCTTAGCCCAAGCCTGGCTAGACCATGGGCAGGCAAGTGCAGTGTGTCTTCCTCCACGGGCAGCTTCTTTACTGCCGCTGGGTTGCTGGGCCGAAGGATGACATCCCAATTGCTCTGTGATGGAACAAAGAGGCCACCTGTCTGGTTGTGGGCCTAGAAGGGAACCATCTCAATACCCATGGGACGGTGCCACCAGGGGTTCCCTGAACCACATCCTCCAGACTCCCCACGGGGAAAAGGAACTGTGATTTCATCTTGAGAGTCTCCAGGCCGCTGATTCTAATGTACACATCCCTCTCAGGTCCCAGAGAGCAGAATGTGTCAGAATTCCCAAACCCAAGGGAGTAGTTGTGGCTATTCAGAGTCCTCAGAAGCTAAAGACACAGAAGCAACAAAGCCAGGCAGGGGTTAAGAGCGAGAAATCTATATTCACACCATGCTGTGTTCTTCCTGGCACTTACTATGTTCCCCTTAGGCACATGACATAATGCTTCTTGATCTCAGTGTTCTTATCTATAAAATGAGGGTAATGATAGTGACTGCTTCCTAGGAGTGTGATGATTCAGTAAAATAATGGTTGTAATGTAATTATACTACATTCATTAAGACCTGCCTACGTTTGTTGTTTGGTTGGTTGTAGGGGACACAGAACCTGTGCTGATGGGGTGAGGGGGGATGTGTTTCCTCTGCATCAGGGCAGTGACATTGGTAATCTAGGAGGAAGAGGGAGGGGGGGTAAGGTGTTGGCCAGGACAACAACTGGTACTCGCAAGCTACTTACAAAGTCTAGGTGCCTAGTAGCTGGTCTTCCTGGCTCCAGCGGTTACTAGGGAAGGGTGACGCCCCTAGGCTGTGTAGCACCAGGTCTGCTTAACTTTTGACCAAGGTATGCTGTCACCTGATCATTGTCTGTTTCATCATCTCTTGAGAGGCTAGGTATGACAGTTTGGGGCAGGGCCAAGACATCAGTATTTTCTCAAGAGTTCTTTGGATGAGTAAGTTACACAAACAGGTTTGGAAAAGATGGTGCGATCAGCCTGGGACCATTCAAGGGTGGAGGGGTCACAAAAAGGCCTCTTCCTGAGCCCACTCACTCGCTGTGTGTTTGACTGCTAGGCATCATCCATCCTGTGATACCATAAAACAACATCACAAGTATCCTCACTTAAAACGCACTCAGATGTACACTACAGAGCCCTCGCACTTAAAATCAAATTCAACGAAGTCAACAAATACACAAGAGTTCAGGAGACGGAGGAGGAGGGCAAGAAGTGACTTAGGAATAGGGGTGATCTGATTGCAGCCAGACCTGGGTGGGGAGTGTCCAGAAAAGGGAGCTTTCAGCAGCCAAGAGAGAGGGCAGAACACAAAAGGCAAGGCAAAAGAAGCATACCAGGGAGGAGGAGGAAGGCCCAGAATGAAGAAGCAGAGATTTCTTTCTAGCTAGGCACAGCCTCTGGATTGCTATTGGCAGAACCCTGACTGGACGGCAGGCATTTTGGTAAACACTTCACCAGCAATTTGATTTCCTAACAGAACCGACCACTATGTCACTGCCGTTCCTCCCAGATGAGGAAGTTCCCTTACCTTGTTTGGTGAGGCGGTCAGGTGACCCTTATTCCCAAGTCTTACAGAGTAGAGAAAGCTGGAGTGTAAGAAGTAAGAAGAGGCGCCTGGGGAGAAAAAGCTCTAACTGGTGATAAAATCTCCAGCCATCTTTGTTCTCTTCTTTTCCCTGGACTCATCCCTCCGCCAACAGGTTCGGCCTTCCAGTCCTTATGGGAAGGAACTGACCCCCCATCTGAGTTCTTCTAGGTCTATGATCAGAGATTGTCAGTGCTAAGGACTACTGACGTAGCTCCCAGCCTGTATAGCTGGAATCTTTAGAGGATTCACAGTAAGTGCTCAGTAAATGCAATCCAATCTGAATTGAGTGGAGCCAGTGGCCCCAGCTGTGGCCAGGTCAGTCTGCTGCCTGTCTCTTTCCCAGCATCCTCAGTTTTCAGCTTGTGCGCCGGCATTGATTGATGTTACAGCAGCACCGTTGTTATGGCAGAAGGCAGCAATAGCTGAGTCGAGCCCATGGAGGAAGTGAGAACATCCTCTGAGCACCTCATTGTGCTGGCAACTCGGGCATTTCTCACGCGAAGGCTTCTTGATGCAAAACTCTTGCAATGTGAATAGTATCTTGACATGAAAACCTGTCCCTCCCCCTCCCCAACTTCCTTGTTGGAAAGAATCAGGTAGGCCAGTGGCTGCCAGGATCCTATTGCTCACAAATGTAATTTTACAATCTAATTGCCTTCTTCAAAGAGGCCGCATATTTGCAGATAAGTCATTAAGTTATGGAAAGCACAAGCTTAATACCTAAGTTCTAAACATGTGTTTTTCTACAAGGCGCTTGACTCTAGTGAGACCCAAGGAACTCTGGACAGAGGCTGTATTTGGCCCATCAGTCTCCCCTGACTTCTGTTCAGTGAAGGCGCCGAAGGTTCTAATCAAGTTTCAGTTCTTTTTACCAGTCCTGGGCTCCCTACGCTGGGGAGTGGTGATATACCTAGCACACTGTTCAGCTCTGCAATCTATAAGCAGTTCAGGAGAGCTGACTCTAGGCAGCGTGTGATAGTGGGTAGGTGGATGGGGGGTTGCAAAATGGCTGGAACCCCTCAGCCTAGCTTTTGTAGATCACATTCTTCTCATTATTGCTCCCACCAGTGACCCCTTGCTTCAGACAGACTTCTTATTCTTAGTATAACAAACCTCCACGAACCCTCCCAATCCTGGTCTTCTGCTTTAACTTCCTAACACACAGCAAATCACAATCACTTCTGTCACTCCACTCCCAACACTTACCAATGGCAACTCATTTGTTGTCTATAACCCCTCCTGAGAAAGATACAGTATCCCTACTGTAAAGATGGGAAAGAGGAGGGAATCCCGTGCCAACCAGCATATTCTTAAGTATTTTGATACTTGTCTTGTCATTGTAGTATATTATTAAGAGAGGTCCCTTGATATCAGAGATACTCAAAATTGGACCCATGCAAAGCCGATGACCTTGAGTAGGTCACTCAACCTCTCTGAGTCCCAGTTTCAGTATCTCTAAGAGAAGGGGAATTCCTACCTCCTACTAAGGAGCTGATAAGAAAGAAGGCAATGAGCTCCGATGTCTTGAGTTGATCATGTATAACTAGCTAATCTCTGCCTCTTCCTCCTGGATCTTGCCTGGGTCCCCTTTACCTCAAAGACCTGAAGTCTGTAAGCTCTGCAGAGTGGCTGAAGACTCAGTACTGCTATGATACCCAAGTGCTCCTGCTGGTCTACACGTCCTGAGAAGCAGGTGTCAAGATGGTATTAAACATACCAGGGTTTCATGAAGAGAAATTCCTATAGGAAACAGAGGAGGAGGCAGAAAGGACTGGAGAGGGAGCAGATTGTGATAGAATCTGATCAGATGTAGGAAGGTTGGGAAGCATGACAGACATCCATACAGGACAAGAGAAGGCTGGGAAGACTGTCAAGGAGCCCTTGAGATAACATTGCCAGAGGACTGCTGTGTCTCTCGGGAAGGGTCTCAACTGATTATGTCTGCTTAGTTCTGTCGTTACCTGGAAGCAGCCCTTTGGCGGCATTGCTGGATCTCAGAACGTAGCAGCCAGGATACTGTTTAGATATGTTCTGTGTCCCCTCTCTGAGCTGAATGAGAAGGGGAGGGAAAGAGGTATATATCTTCTAAATCTATCACTTTTATATTAGCTGGGAAGTTTCTTTATTATGAGAGACTGTGAGTTACTTGGCTTTATCTTTAAACAATCCCACTTTTAGCATTGTCTTTCTCCATAGTCATAGTTTCTTTGAGTTCCAGAGTCTCAGACAGTAGAAATTCCACTACACAAGCTCAGGGAAGGTCATTTAATGATAAGACTATTGTAGATTTCCTACATGCTACCAATAATTCAAAATCAAATAGCTTAGGAGAATGAATCTTGGCAGGTGGATTTATGCCAAAACCAGGAGCTGGGGGAATTGTCTACACCATATCTGCAGGAATTGCTGAGAGAGGGGAAACCTCACTTGCCAGAGAGCAAGATTGCTAAAGTACACTGAAATATGCCAACCTACTGAACCAACTCCCTTCATATTATCTTCTCCCCAGGGAATTCTTCCCCCTCCCCCTCTCACTGTGGGCTGGGTCTTCCTACATCAATCAGGCAGTGTTCTAAGGGCTTGCTTAGGTCTTGCTGTAACTACCAATTCTTCACAAATGTGTCCAGAGCTCAGCCTTCAGTTTTCACATTGACACCTGTACTTCACTAGCACAACATCCAAAGATCAGTTGTCATTACTCTTATTGGGAAAAAGGAGATGTGGGCATAGTTTTGTCTTTTCTGACCCAATCCAGTGTGATGAGTGGACCAGTTAATTCTGGTTAGTCCAATGTAATTGTATCTGGTCTAGAGCACTAGACAAATGTCTTTGCCTCTACTCCCACCTGGAATCTCAGTGTTCGCTCACTAAGATGCTGGCTACTCGCCTGACCTGCTGTCTGTATAGCTACTGCCACCCAGCAGAGCTGCACAATAGAATTATCCGAGAGCATTGTAACCACGTGATTCCTCAGACCTGTTGAACCAGCATCCCGGGGGAAGGGGCTAGCTCTGCGGCTTCAGAAAGCTCCCAAGAATGTCATATAATCATTCAACTATGGAGCTATGATAAGGGCCACCAAAATTTCTAAGAAACTGCACAGCTGAGAGAAAGGGACTTAAAAGCCTTATATGGTCCCTGGACTGTATTTTGTAATTCACCCCAGGCAGATCCTCTACCTCCTCTCCTACGCATTGTGTCTTTCTTGGCTCAGATTTAATTATTTGCAACATTTCCCAAGACACCATTGAGAGGTTGAATAGCTTCCTCTGCATAGACCTTAGCATTCTCAAGAGACTCCCATCTAGATGTCTGTCTTGCATGCTTTTGGGGAGTTACTCCTAATGACTGTGTGCTCTGAAAGCTTGTTAGCTTCCCTTAGTAGGTGATTGCCAGCTTGGTCGTTATGTCAATGCAATGTAAAAATCCCTATGCAAGAGCATAGTAGAATCTGAAATAAAAGTTCATGTTTAGGAGGCAGTCAGCCATCCCTGCAACATGCCTTCCTGCAGTTACACCTCTGTGACCTACGCATGGTCACTGAGCTCAGCCTCTCTGAGAGATGTGTATTGTGACTAGTCACAATGAGTTATTCTTCAGGTCAGAAGCCTAACTGTGTTCCCCCAAGGCGATTTCTCCTTGAAGGATGTGACCAATTGTGTGTCCAAGTTCCTGGCAATAGTGCTTGGAAAGTTTTTATCAAGATTAACTGAACAAAAGAATAGTGGCTCCTTGTTCTTTGGCTTTGACCTCTGTTGATGTTCTGAGCTTGATCAATGCCAATACCAACTTAGTACTGCAATAAAAAAAGTGGTAAGATTAAAATTTTACTGCCTAGCATGCTTTTCATGACTCATCTTGCTTAATCCTCCCGAAAATTCTGTGAGGAAAACATTATGACTGTTATTTTATGGTCGAGGAGGTCCAAGGTTAGGGAGGCAATAGTCTTGCTCCATGTGAAGCCTGGAGCCCTTTGGAAGGGCTCACACTCAACCATCAAGATGGACAGTTATGAAGGTTATTCCTGGTTTTCTCCTTTCTAGTGAGAGGTGCTTTTATTTATATTCCTCACTCACTGTGAATTTCTCCAGAGCATCTATTGGGAACCTTCCTTTCCCAAGTTCCTTCCTAGTTGTGTTAGGTACTCATTTCTGTGATCAATGCCCAAGAGAAATAAACCTCATATAGGAAGTCCTTACTTTAGCTCATGATTTCAGTCCAACATCTGCCTTTTCCGTCCAACATCTGCCTTTTCCACTTTTGAACCTGACAGGAGACAAATATTCTCTGGTGGCAGGGGCATGTGGCAGAGGAAGCTGCTCACAGGATGGTGGCCAGGAAGCGGAGAAAGAGAAGGAAGGAATGGGGTATACTCAGATACGACCCAACAACCCACTTTCTCCAATGAGGCCCTAATCTCTTATAGCTCATTTAGCTATGATCCATTGACCTATAATCAAAGGGCATGAATGAAATTTGTGATGTCACAGTCAAGTCACCTCTCAATAGCACTGCTAGCTGGGGACCAGACCAACCTAAAGGTGCTGGAGACACAGCAACCTTTAGGGACACTTTAGATCCAAACCATAGTGGTCATTATAGATCCAACTTGTCGTTCTTGCTGATGTAATGTACCAGGACTCTCATCCTTATGGCCGTCCTTACCTTCCACACCTTGTGATTTCTCTCTTTCCTTCTCAGATTCCTTGGCGCCCTTGCCTTCTCCCTGGGTGCTGCTCTTGAAGAGGTGCTAGAAGAATGCTGGTGACCTGTTTCATAGCTTTGTTTCTCTCTTGCACAGCTTGTGGGCCTACGTTCTCTCTGATAATGCAGGTACCATCAGTTGGTAATGGGGAAAAAAAGGGTCATATTTTCCTTCAGTTTAACTTTTTAAATTAATCTTCAACTTAGTGACTTGGTGATGTCACTTTCTGTGCTTCCTGATATTCCCCAATTTTGCACAAGGTCCTTCAAGACCCAATAGGGCCAAGAAACATAAAAACACAGTGCGCATGCTGGAGAGATGGCTCAGGGGTTAAGACTCTGCTTCACACGTGAAAGGACCTGAGTTTGGATCCCAGGTACCACATAAAAATGCCAGGTGGAAACAGCTGCCTACATTTCCGGTCCTGGTGGGCAGAGCCTGGGAAAACCCAGAGTGAAGCAAAAAGGAGGTAGAAAAAATCCATGATGATTTCTGCAGTCACCCTTGTACATCCACAGGCACACACCATACTCTCTGACACACACACACACACACACACACACACACAGAGTAAATAAATTTAAAAAGGAGAAAAATAAATTTCAAAAAACACAGTGTATCTTAGTTACTTTTCCTGTGACTGTGATGTGATCACCCTGATGAAAGCAACATGATGGAGAAGGTACAGTTCATGGTGGTGGGGAAGTCACAGCAGCAACAGCTTGAGCAGCTGCTCACATCACAAGCGCAAGTCAAAAGGCAGAGGTCAGTGAATGCTTGTGCTCGGCTCACTTTCTCCTTATTCCATCCCATACTCAACCCATGACATGGCATCACCCAAATTTGAGATGGATCTTCCTATCTTAATTAATCTAATTAAGACAGGCATGCCCAACTTAATTTAGACAGAGACACCTTTACTAGGTTAGTCCAGACCTCATAAATTGTCGATTGAGACTAACCATTACACTCTTCATCTCAAAACCGATTTCCCCAGTTAGAGTTCCCAGATAATACAGCCCTCTCCTCCCCTGGGCTGCTTAAGGATAGAGATTCTGTCCCACTCTTTCTTCAGGGCATCGGATAGGTCTGAATGCCAAGCACCTATCAATCACACAAAAAGAGAGTTAGAACTCATGGATGGACCCCACAAGATTCTGGCTGAGAAAGCAGAAGTCAGTGCTGAGTCATGTGCTTGACTGAGTTGTAAGAAGGAAATGCTATGCCAAGAAGAATCAATCACTGTCAGTGGGTTTTTAGATCACAGCATTATGTGTTTGGACAGATTTAGATGACATATCAGTGTGACCAGGTTTGGATGTTCTTTGCTGTTGTTCTGCCTTTGACATGTGACAATCAATCATCCAGATAGGCAGCGTAGTAGGTGTCTTCACTCCATGCGGGGACAACAACATCACAAGGAAGAAATACAGAGTCCTGGTCTTTGTGGCACAGAGAATTATTGGTCATAGACTTTCTCCAAGCCATTCCTCTTAAGAACGATGTTGAATAATGAAAAGCCAAAGAAGTGACCTTTTCCAGTGTTCTGATTCTGGATGATAAGCTTTAATGTTGCTTCATCTGTTAGCCTTCTCTAGTGTTCTCTAGTTTGAGATGGTATGGAGGCAAGGTAGACGGAGTGGCAGGGAAGGAAGATGAGCAGTGACTCAGCAGGGCCTGCATAAAAGTGATTGTCGATACAACTTCTGAGCCGTTACCAACAGTTGCTCTTTTGTTGCTGCGAGACAGTACTCAGACCCAGCCAGCTGCAGGGAGAAAAAGGTTATTTATTTGACTTATGGTTCCAGAGGGTGTTGAGTCCCTTATGTCAGGAATGCATAGCAGCCACACGGTGACTGGCAGCAGGAAGCTTGCCCATGTCACCTCGACCATCAGGATACAGAGAAAACAAGAGGAATCGAGGAGGCAGGACAGGGCTGCCAAACCTCAAGGCCCGCCCCCCTCGGCATGCTTCCTGCAGCAAAGCTCCAGCTCGTAAAGGTTGTCGTCCCAAACGGTGTCGCCAGCTGGGATCAAGTGTTGAAACACAAGCCCATGAGTCACACTTAAACCAGGACCAGCCTCTGAGCACACTCGGTGACTTGCTTTTATTCATTTCTTCATCAAATAATTTATCTAACATTTACCGAGTGTTTACTATATATCCAGCCCTGTGCTAAGTGCAGTAAGTTCCAAGCCAAGTAAGACATGTGGCTCAATCCCCAATGAACTTTAGTCCAGTCATGAATAAGCTACCTCACATAGTGGGAATTGTCTCGAGTAGGTTCTGAATGGTAGGTACAAGTTCACCAGCAGCCAAGAACCAATGACAGCAGGAAACCAGGTGAGGTAAAGAAATGATAAAGCTAGGGAGTATACGGAGCAGCAACAGCAGGAGGACAAGAGAGGCAGTAAGTAAAAGGAACGATGGAGAAATGGTGGTTGGATATTATGAGCTTAATATATCATGAGAAGTTTACATTTAATAAACTGTAATGTATTTTACAAAGTAGACTCTGTGGGTGTCTGAGAAGACAGTTGAAGGAAGTAAGAGTGAGAGTGACTAGAAACAAGGAAACCATCTAGAAGCATACGTACTTGTCGATACTCTAAAGATCCATCTGCAACTGGTTGTGTGTGTGTGTGTGTGTGTGTGTGTGTGTGTGTGTGTATTCTAAGACATGAGAGAAAACAAGAGAGAAGGAAAGAGACAGGGAGAGGGAGAAGTGAGGGAGGGAGGAAGAAAGGGGTAGGAGAAGGGGCAAAACTTCATGCATATCTAGTCCAGAAGTTCTATGGGCTTTTGCATAGAACATATTTCTCTGGGGACTGAGATAGTGGGCGGCTCTAGCTGTCCAGGCTGTGATCATGCATCTAGCTGTGTGGAAAGCAGCAAGTACACCTTAGCCAATGGGAGTAGAAGAAGCGCCCCTCCCTAAAAGCTAGGTTAAGGGAGTCGTCAGGAGAACAGAAAACTCTCGGGCAGTAGGCTGCACCTGCCACAGTCAACCTCACTTAGAGAAAAGCTGATGAAGAACTGGGCTTAAGAAGGAAGATACAAATTCACTTTTTAAAAAGAAAAACTTTAAAAAATGTATTAAATTTGTTCTTTGGCAATCTCATACATGTATTTAATGCATTCTGATTAATCTCTCTCATAACTCTTCTACCCCGTCACCCACCCAACTACTTACACGTGCTTTTACCATGCTCTTGTCTTACTGAGTTTAACCAGGGCTCTCCGTGCTGCAGAGGTGTGGCGCTCATTGGTAGGTGCACAGTTGAAGACAGTGACTGCTCCTCCCCTAGAGTTCTCACACCAGCAGTGACCTTTGCATGAGTACTGTCTTGTCGGCCCATCAAGGACAAGGAGAGCTCTGGCTTAGGTGCCCATAGGCTGAGGAGTGCCTCAGGGACCACCCTTTACAGGCAGCGATTTCTGTAGGGCAACTTTCTGCCAGCATTGTTGACAGAAAATACAAAGATGGAGACGGCTCCCTTGAGTTTGAGAAAAGAGTGGTCGGCGGGACTATGGGAAGCTCCCAGCTCCAAGAACTCTCCCACTGATGTTGTGGCCTGAGAGAGAGAGAGATAGAGACAGACAGAGACAGAGACAGAGACAGAGACAGAGACAGAGACAGAGAGAAGCACAAGGCACAGAGAAACAGTGATAGAAAGAGATGGAGAGACAGAGACAGAGAAAGATGGACAGAGAGAGATGGACAGAGAACAGAGAAAGACAGAGACGGGGAGGGAGAGAGAGGCTGTCAAATTGCATTTCTTGTGCTAACTGGGAAGGCAGGCAGCCTCCATCTAGGATGGCACTGATTCATGTTTTTATGCTGAGCATCAGGCCTCTTCTAAGGACAAGTGAGAACATAGATCTCTCAAGCACTGAGTTGCCCCCATAGCTCACGATCCCAGAGAGTTACTGTCAATCTTCCCTATTCTCACTTACGTACAGAGGACCCGCACTCAGCTGCTTCTATGGGGTCTTCAGGCTCCCCTTCCCAAATTAGCCTCATAACCAGGGTGGTTCAAAGCCGACAGCATCCAGATTCAGGACAGATTGTCCTCTTGTTCTTATTTAACTCACCCACAACATGGAACATTTGGGCATTTGTGGGCCTCTTTTAGGGAAGAAGATCCTTCTGTTTGCAAATTATCCCAATGCTGTCAAAAGCATGAGTTTGTAAATTCCTTAAAGACAATCAGCCCCCAGTATCCATTGGTCCCACAGCCCCTGGGAATATCATAGCCTGCTGAAGCCCAAGTCCCCTTACAAAAATAAGGGTTATATCTGCGTACAGCCCCCCTCATCTTTCTGAGGGGTTTTGCTCATCTCTAGACTATTTATGGTCCCTAATACAATGTAGACAATGTGAAAATTGTTCCTGTGCTGTAAGTGTAGAAGGATGACAACAGAATATTAAATTTAATAATGCAGAAAGCCTGGGATATATACACTAAAATGCTAATAGTGGTTTCCTCTATATTATAAGATTCAATGTGTGTATACACATTCATGAATGCGTTGTGTGTACGTGCACACAAGTTTGACTTTTTGGCTTCTTTTCTTATTTTCTAACATCAGTAGATATCTATGCTGAGATAATGATAACAGTACTGCTAATAATAATAATGATAAGACAAAAGAGAGACTCAGATTATCTACTGGCCTAACGCCTTTTTCCAGCATGTAGCCTGAGACCCAGCAGAACAGGCTGGGTTTGTCCTGATATGACCACAAAGAAGTCGTGGAAATGAAGACCACTAATCCAAGAGGCTCAGAGGACTGTGCCTCAGCCCTGCTCAGATCGCTGTGTAGAACCATCTTACACGAAGCACCAGGTGTGCTGACCCACCTTGAAGACCATGTTCATTGAGTCAGTCCCTGCTGGTATAAGAAAAGACAAGGAAGACTAAATTTGATGCAGGAATTGCAGTAAGTGGAAGCAGCTTGGGCTTCATCCCAAGCCATCTCTCCAACCCCATGGGAGAAACTTGTACTGATCACGTAGAAATACTGGAAATTTTGCAGCAGAATCACCTGAAACCAGCACCCATAAGACTGAGCTATTCTACTCAAGAGAAGTAAGACTCATTCTATTATTATAAAAAAAAAAACAGGACAAACCCTTGCTATATGACTGTGCTATCTCCTTAACGCCTATTCTGGGATCATAAAGTCCAGCCCCAAATTTGAATCCCTGAGATTCTGGAGTCTGACACAGTTGGATGTGTGGGATGCAGCCATCTGGCAGGCCAGAAAGCAAAAGGTTTTGAAATATTTATGTCCATGAAGCATTAGCCATGGGTTCTAACTATGTATTAGGGACTTTGAGAAGAGCAATAATTGGGGCTATGGCAATCCAGCCGGCAGCCCTTGGCTGTACTCTTCCTGTTAGGAGCAAGCAGGTAAGAAACCCAAAGAGAAAACTGCATGGCTCTCCTTCCTCTTGCTTGGCCTTTGGAAAGTGTTATTGGAAGAATATTGGTTGAGAGAGGGGGTGCTGATGGTGAGATTAATAACCCAGCGTATTCTCGAAGGTCCCATAAGCTTTAAAGTGCTTTACAAAACTGGGTGATTAAGATGGGGGAGAAGAGCCCATCTTAATCAGCAGTGTGAGTTTAAATTCAGGACTCTCCGGTAAAGTACCTGCAAGGGCCATTGCCTTCCATTAATTACATCATAAACAGTGCTTCGGTGGAAAAGGGCCACTGGTTACAGGAGCGGCATGGGGAAGGCAGCACAGGTGCCCTTGGGTGACAGAAGCATCCAGGATTCAAGGAAATAGTCCTTCCTCTATGCAGGTTCCTATAGGACAGCCAGTTCCCTGTGAATCAGACATACATCCAGGCTGGGAGATGGGACCCTCGCCCACATCCAGTGGAATTGTTGTTTGTTATTCTCTGATCAACTGTTGTCAGGTACAATGAAAGAGCAAAGACCCTTCCTTTCTCTGCTTTCTTTTCATTCTTCTTTCATATTTCCAGGTGTAGCTGTGAACCTCAGATCACGTGCATGGGTGATGTTCTTGAGCTGTTTCCAGCTTATTTTAAGAAGGCAGGTTGTGTTCTGAAAATGAGCATTCTGCTTTCGGGTTAATTTCCAAAGGGCATCTGTGATTGATTTATGGGAGTGCTAATAACATTTTGCTTTCCTCTGTTTTCTCTCCAGAGCATTGTAAATGTCTTCTCTGTTCCTACATATGCACCCAGGCCGGCTGTAGAGAGGCCATGGCCACAGACCGTAGGACCTTGGGGTAGCATGGTTTTACACCTAGCAACCCTAGAAGCAGGTGCTTTTTCTTTCTAATCCTAATATTGAACTGAGGGGTGTCTTCTTTTTTTCTGAGCAAAGTTGCACCTGAAGTTTAAGGATTCGTTGTCTGGGGGTGCCTCTCCGCTTCGGGAAAATAAGTCACATTAAAATCAGAGTGATTGGGCAGTGGAAGTCATTAAGGGGTCCTACACCACAGGTGGCTGGACCACTCAGAGCTGCTGGTGAGGACTGAGCTGTGCACTGTGCCAAGCATTTGTCATCTAAGTCTTTCTTTCTCCATTTATATCACTTTCATTTTGCTGTGAGCAGAAAGGAGGAAAGATTCTTCCAGTTTATGGCTTCAGAGGATTTTGGCACACCTGAGTGGGCAGCTCAGTTTCTGGTGGTGGGAGCATGTGGTGGGGGCCGGTCACACATGGAGAACAAAGCAGGAACCATGACAGGGCAAAAGCTTCAGAGAATCATCCTTTGTGACATGCTGCTGCCATCTAGATCCTGCCTCCTAAAGGTTCCGTAGTCCTCCAAAGTAACTCTACCAACTAATAAACGGGTGCTTTATAACATGATGTATTGGGGGGGCAATACAGATTCAAACTAGAATATACTACTTTCCCTGTGTGGAGTGTCTTGTGAACATGTCACAGATGGAGAAACTACATGGTTTAGAAAGATAAACAACATACCCAAGTTCTTATGTTAACATGGGGTCATGATTTGAGCCCAGAGAGTTCTATAAAATAAATTATATTTTTATACCGTTCTCTAGAAGGAAGTAGTGAGAAAGTATTTGGAAACCAACTCACCTCTGTAAGAAATTGTCCTGCAAATGGGAGACTGACCCCCCTCACCGCAGTCTCCTACTGTTATTCCATCTACCTTTGAATCTAAGTAAGATTCCATTTTAACAGCCTTTTATCTCTGGCTAGGAGGTGACATCCAATACCAATCAGGATGGAGCCAAGGGCAGTGCAGGAACAGCAAAACGAAATAATAACAAACCATAATTCAGAACATCAGAGACCCTACGTTAATCACCTGGAATCAGACCAGCCAAATCTCTCCCCATCCTAAAGCTCAGGGAAATTTGCAGAAGAGGAGGCGGCAAGATGGTAAGAACCTAAAGATGGGGAGGAGCAACAATAAGCAAGATACTCCACACAAGTTAGGGCTGAAATAACCATGATAGGACTTTGCATGACCTGCACAATGACTGACATATCAATGACCCCCCAAAGTCTAGCATGTATCACAGGCACTAGGATCCTTAGAGGCAAGGGATTAACAATCACAATGGTGTTCCCATACTAAGGGGAGCCCAAGAAAGGGCTCTGGGTAATGCCACTGAGTCCTTATACCTAATTAGAATGGAGGACCCAGAGGGAAGTTTGACATTCACACTAAAGGGTGCTCCAGGGATTGGGGGGGGGAAGAGAGGGGGAAACTGGGAGAAAGGGAGGGAGGAGAGTGGAATGAAGGGGAAAAGGGGGGAGAGAACAAGGGGGACTGGGGAGGGGTGGAGGGAGGGAGGGACTTCGGTACCTATTAAGTTTGTATGAGTGGGGAAAAATTAATTAATTTATTAAAAAAAGAAATTGTCCTTCAAGTCAGAAGAATCATTTCCACATTTAACCCAACTCCTTCAACTCCACTCACAGGGCCTACACACAATGGTCTTTTTGATGTGTTATCTCCTTGCACTGTGGCTATGATAGTTAATAGTTATTTAGAATCAGCATGGGAACACACCTGTGGGTTTGTTGGAGTTTTCTAGATTAGGTTAATTGAGGTTGGAAGACCACCCAGAATGTGGGTGGTACCATTTTATGAAGTGAGTCTTGGGCTGAATAAAAAAGAGGAAGCTAGTTAACATCAGCATTCACCACTCTCTGTTCTTAACTGTGGAGCAATGTGGTCAGCTGCTTCAAGCTCCTGCCGCCCCGACTTCCCCACCATGATGAACCGTATCTCAGCTTTCAAGCCAACAAAACCCCTCCTTTCCTTGTTGTTTTTATCCTGGGTTTTTGTTACAGTAAAACTAACTAACACAATGTCCTGTAGTGTTAACAGGGATCCACTTGCCAGAGAATTTATGCAGAAGGAATGAGCCCAGGAGGATAATTCCAAGCACGACAGGCATCAATCACTCAGATCTGTGTCCTAATTCCATGCCCAGGCCTCACAGAGAGAGCAAAAACCTGTTATCTATTCTCCATTCCTCTCTTGGCATTACTGTTGTGTCCACTTTGTTCCTTCATGAAACTTGCTGGGGGATGGAGAGATGGCTCAGGGGTTCAGACTGCCTCACAAGCAGAAGGTCTTGAGTTTGGATCCTAAGTCCCACATTAAAACACCACGCAGAAATGATAGTGGCCTGCACTCCTGGCCCTGGTGGGTGGAACCTGGGAAATTCCAGAACAAAGCAAAAAGGAGGTAGAAACAATCCTGGATGATTCCTGAAGTTACCTTTGGTTCTTCACAGGGACATGTAGTGACCTCTGATACACACACGCGTATACACACACACACAATAAATAAATAAATAAACTTGAAGAAACTTGTTGGCTACCATAGAAGAAGGCGCCTTTAGGGCTGTGTGTGTGACTGGCTCCCTCTCCATGAACCACATCTCCACTCTGTGCAACTATGCACTCCTGGCCTCATCCATCCCCACTCCCCGCCCCCCACACACATGCACTACACCTGCTGCTGCACGGCAAGATTATTAGCAGCTGACGAGGAGAAGTGGTTAATGGATAAACCAGTAACATGTGAACTGGGGGATCATTTTTACCAAGACAGAGAAAAATAAGCCAAACAAAGAGAGAGAGAGAGAGAGAGAGAGAGAGAGAGAACAAAAAGCTTCTGTCTCTGTTCCTATTTCCCTGTTTCCAGCCCTTGTCTCTGACAGTCTATTTTCCTGTCTGTGATCAAGTCTTTTGTCTTAAACTACCTTGAGATGGTGGTTTCCCTGCTTGCAGCAGAGAAGTCAAACTTCTGAACCTGGTGAGGCAGGGCATCATCTGCAATCTGTTCACTGAAACCCTGGTATTGGGTTCATTTTCCTTGCAGGCAAATTAATTTTGCTCAGTCCTGAAGCAACAGTTTATCGTCCTATTTGTTTCCACAAGGTAAGAAAGGAGGCATGGATCAGCACTATTGCTAGATAAACAGCTGGAAAGCAAATGTACTGTACAGGGTGAGCATCTATTATCTTGGATTATGATTGATGGGACATTATTTGAATGCTTTTCCCCTCGCTCTCATGCAGCCTATATACCAGAGGATGCTGGGAGAAGAAATTTTGTACGCAGAAGCAGTGCTTTTCTTTACATCCTCAGAAAGATGTTAGCTAAGAGGACTGAAAATCTTTCTGGTATCAAATCAAATGGGAAGGAGAATGAGAGGAGGTGAGAGCCAGGAGGACACAGGCTAAAAATGGCCACTGTAGGGTCGAGGGGGCTGCACACTGTGCAATGTTTCGTGACTTAATGAAGCTGCATTCACTACTCTCTTCCTTTGCATTTCCTGTGCAGGGTAAAGAGTAGACAGGAAGGAGACATAGCACATGCATATGTTTCCTAGGGGCTGCTGTGAGCAAATGCTCCAAGCTGGGTCGTATGAAACAACAGAGATGTCTACAGCTCTGGAGGCCAAAAGTTGTTTGTAAGACTGTGCTCCCAGCAATCCTGCTCCGTCCTTCCCAGGCTCTCCTTCATCTGCTGCTTGACTCCAATTCTTATCTTTCAGCCACCTGAGCATATGTGTGTCCATAGTTCACTCTTCTTATGAGATGTTTTACTGGCCCAGGGACCTGCCCTATGATAATGTGACTTCGTGGCAACTAGTTGCATCTACGACAACCATCTACCTAAATAAGGCCACAGTTTCAGATGCTAAAGGTTTAGGATTTGAATGTATATTGTTCAGGGTGGGTGGCCCGACCATTTTGAACTTGATGTGAAGCAATGTAGGTGTGCATAAGACTTCAGTACTAGTGCTACAGGTATATTACAGTGACTCAGGAGCCTCAGAGGGAAATATATTTTCAGACAAGCTCTTTCTGGGCTAGCCTGGAGATCACTATGTCGGTGAGACTAGTCTCAAATTCATGATTCTCCTACCTCCTCAGCCTGACAAGATCTGGGATTACAGGTGTGCCTCATCATGCCAAGGAAGTTTTGATAAACATACTGAGTAGGTGAGTTTGATAAGGAACCACAATTAAGAATTTCTCTAAAGGATGAAATAATGAGACTCGTGACCCCGGGGAAAGCTCTTGCTAGAAATGGAAGAGGGACAATTTTGAAGACAGCATCTAGTCAGTGTCTGAGATTACTTCCAAGTAATTATTTGCACACGAGGAAACATGTCAAAGACTCAGTTCTGAGATATAGTTTGAGTGTGGCCACCGAAGGTTCCTGAGCTGGAAGTTTGGTGTCTAATGTGGTGGTATGGAGGTGGGAGAAGCTTCAAGAGCTGGGGTTTCGGCTGCGTCCCCTTGGAAGGGATGAATGCTGGTCTCATGCAGATAGTTCTCCTGAAAGTGAGTTATTACAACTTGTGTTATGCAACTTGCGCCCTCTTCTGCTTGTGGCCATTTCCTGATGTGCTTCGCTTTTAATGCCATGATGCAGCCAGGGTCGAGGGATGCTGCCGGGCACTTTTTCCACTGGGCAACCATCTTGTATTTTGCCCAGGTCTCAGCCAGTAAACAACTCAGAAGGCTCCTGAAGTTCCTGAAACTGACAAGCTTGCGAGGGCGGGGATGGGGGCTCCCTCCAGGATGAAAATAATGACGGGGGAGGGACCTCTCCTGCCCACCAATCTGACAAATGGGAGACTTGCTCAGCAGTTAGAGGCTGTCTGAAGGAGACCTCAGAGCAGTGAGGAAGGGCAGTCTGAAGGTGGCCAACTAAGCAGAGCAATTCCAAAGGGCCCTGGAGCAGATCAAGACAGCATGGGGAGCAAAAGTCTAGAAAAGGCTGCTCAGCAGCCCAACCAAGAAGTCTGAGGTGGGAGAGAGAGAGAGAGAGAGAGAGAGAGAGACAGAGACAGAGACAGAGAGAGAGACAGAGAGAGAGACAGAGAGAGAGACAGAGGGAGAGACAGAGGGAGAGAGAGATTCAGCAGTTGGAGAGAGACTCCAGAGCATGCCAGGAGACAGAGGAGCATGAAAGAGACTCTCTGTCATAGTTAGGCACAGGTGTCAACTTGACTGTTGAGGGTTTGAGCTCTGGGCACAGTTGTAGAGAGTTGATGGTTAAGCCCAGAGCAAACCTGAAGGAGACTGTCTAGCTGCTGGGGAAGACCCAGCCCATGGTGGGTGAGATTAGGCCCTGGATAAATCAGAGAGACCTGGTTAAGAGAGTTGGCATCCTTCTGTATACTTGGCCAGACATGCTGGTCTGGCAAGTAAGGATTGTCCATCTCTCAGCTGTTATGCAGTGATGGTGTGGCCAGTTCCCTCAGCCCTGGTGTTGGTATGTGCTCTTCCATCAAGCTGGACTAAGAACTGTAACCAGAAATCGATAAGAGAATAAACCCCTTGTTCTCTTAAGCTGTTTAATGGTCATTTATCAGCAACCATGCAGGCTGACTGCAACAGTCTCCTAGCAAGTCTTACAACAGAGCTTCAGGGGTGCAGCTTCCTTGAGTTTCTTCCATGTTGGGGGAGACTTTCTGGTGATGTAGCTGCCCCTGAATTGTTCCTGCTCCTGTAAGTAATCTTAATAAATTCTGTCTGGGGCTAGACGAATCTCTTTCCCTATGTAAAGTTCCCAGTCTCAAGTACTTTGTTACAGAAACCGAAACCAGACTGCTACAGATTTCATAATTCAACAACATAAAAATGTCAGCTACTATGGCAGCCATAGTAGCTATGCTTATATCTATAATCTCCAGGGAGATCTAGGAAAGCCTAATTATATTAATAAGACTTCAATCAGCATGAGAGTGTGGAGAGAACAGGAGAGTCTCTCAGCTTCATCCTAACAGATATAATATTAGCTCCTGGAGAATAAATTGAAGTTTATTAGCAGGGCTTCGACATGGGGCTCAAGAGAGTCTACAATCCCAGTGTAGGAACCAAAGGACCACTGGGAAATGGAGGCAGAAATCCTGTTGGATGGCTTGAGCTTGTGTGATGGGGATTGAGGAGAGGTTTGCTATAAGAAGTTTATGGAAGCTTGATGGGTGGAATCTCCTGTTTGCCTCTTCATCTGAAGGAGGAGGCGTAGATCCTTCCCTTTTCCATTCTCCTCACATCGCAGAAGGCAGGTTTCAAACCAAGGGCTCAGCAAACCTTTGCTGACCGAAGGCGCGTATGCATACATGAATCAGTCAGGATTGACTCCAATAAATAGGACTGAACACAAGCAATTAGATCCTACAGTTGGGGGGAGGTAGGGACTGACATGTTCAATGTTGAAGTTGATGTGATCTATGTCTGACATGGTGCAAAGAGGAAGAAAACTTAAGGATAGGGTGTTTGGAAAGCACTATGTGCAGCTGCTGCGGAGCTGGCTCTTGGTAATTAAGTTTCATTTGAGGGTCACGATAAATCAATACGTATCCCACATTCAAGTGTAATAATGTCTTATCTCCTCAACTGAAAGACAAATTTGAATTTTCTTCACCATTGTTTCTCTCCATTCTATAATTGGTTATATTGATTTCTTCTGTCTGAGAAACATATCAGAACCAATGCAAAATTACCGTGAAGTTGTATTCCCATTAAAGTAATAGAAATATTCCTGGGATAGTTAAGTGACTAGTATTTCTAGGGAGTATTGTCTATACCACTGCATCAAGTTTCTGAACCCCCATTACTTCAACCCACTAATGGTAAGGGAACAGAATTCAAAAGAGGAAATCCTAGCTCTAATTCTATTCATAAATCCAGAGATTCATAGCTCTGGAGGTGCTATCAGAGTTATTCAAATTCAAAGTAACTACCAATGAAGGACTTTGTAGAAATCTGATCCCCCAGCCACTTCTGGAGGATAGCTCATCTTTTCTGCCAGGAAACCAGCTTCATTGTTGGACAACAGCCTGGGAGGCTGACGTAGCAGGTCTGGGATGAGATCCAAGAATCCGTATGTATTGTAATATCATTGATGTTATGTTATCAACTTACAACAATGTTTGACCAAGTTTGAGAATCAGATTGGTGGTTTTCAAAATTATTTCAGCCAAGTTGTCAACAGAGAGGAAACAAAACCTTACCTAGAAGCAGAAATGTTCAGAAGATGACAAAGCCAAGGAGACATCAGGTTGGAGCGCTGAATTCAAAGAAGTCTCAGGGTAGACAGTTGCCCAGTGGTGTGGGTGAGACCTATCATAAATGTGAACTATAACCATAACTTATCAGTCTCTCAGGGCCAACTTTAAAGATAGGAAACTAGAGCTGGAGAGATGGCTCAGGGGTTAAGCCTTTGTCTCACAAGCAAAAGGATCTAAGTTTGGTCCTAAATCCCACATAAAAACAAGGGACAGAAATGGCTGCAACTTGCAATTCCAGCCCTGAAGGCAGAGCCTGAGAATCCCCAGGGCAAAGCAGTAGGGAGGGTAAAGGAATCCAGGATGATTCACAATGTTAATCTTGCACCTTCACAGGCACATATATACAAGAACCCTGTGCTATAGATATCCATACTCACAAGTACACACACACACACACACACACACACACACACACACACACACACACTGAAATGAGGCCTATGAACAAGAGGCATTATGAGTTGAAAATAGTCTGGAGGACTTGTGTGGGACCTATGAGGTCTGAGAAGATATTTGTGATGTACTCCAAGACCCATTTGTTCAGGTGTCTTCCAACCCCAATGCCTGTAGTAGCAAAGAACATTCCAGTGTTCATAGTTAGCAAATTATTGCTTAAGAAATGCTGGTCTAGATGTTTATGCCTGTCAACATTTCTATATCTCTCTTGATCTATAGCACTCAAGATGGCTTCGATCCCATCATCATTTGGAAATAAAGGTGTAATCTATTGCAAGGAAGAAAGCAATGATTTTTGTCACAAGCACACAGAGCCAAAAGATGTTCTGAGGTGTGATGCTTAATCTTGATTGTCAGCACAAGTGGGTTGAGAGATGCATAGGAGATTAGCAAAGCACACTGCTGGGCATTTCTAGAGACAGTGACGTGTGGGATAAATAGCAACTGAGGGAGACAGATTTACCCTTAATGTGTGCAACACAGACCAGTAGGATGCAGAGGGAATAAAAGTGGGCAAAGGAGATGCTAGCTAGGGTGTGCAGGCTCCATTCTTGCTTAGTGAATGTGTCTGCTGCCGCTGCCAGCATTACAGAACATGAGTTTCTTCAGCTTCTCAATGCACTCACACTAGACAGGCCCATGGGTACTTCCAGAACTCGTCTCAGACAAGGACTGTATCAGAGCTTCCTTATTTTATGTGTTCAAGTGTCCATATGTATGTGGGTGTCAGGGTGCATGTATGTGGGTGTCAGGGTGCATGTGCATGCGTTTGTGCGTGCGTGCGTGCGTGCGTGCGTGCGTGCGTGTGTGTGTGTGTGTGTGTGTGTGTGTGTGTGTGTACAAGTATATGGAGCACAAAAGTCAATATTGGGGGTTTTCCTCAATCACATACCCCTTGGTTTTTAAGGTAGAGTCTCTAATGTAACCTAGAGCTCACAGATGTGGCCAGACTGGCTGGCAGCAAGCCTTAGGGATCCTTCCACCTCTGCCTGACTGGTGCTGGAATTAACAGATGCATGTCATGACAACTGACTTTTTATGTCGTTGCTGGGGTGCTAAACTCATGTCCTCACTCTTGCACTGATTTAGCCATCTCCTTGAGTCCCAGATTTCCTTATTAATGTTTAGTAATAGTTGTGAGGTGTGTGTGTGTGTGTATGTACAGTTAAGGTTGGAATCAGGACTTCATGCATCCTAAACTAGTGACCTGTCACTGAGCAGCATTTCCAATCCAAAGATAGTCTTTTTTGAGAAGGTTATATTAAGATGGCCTAATCAATGAGAAATAACCTTCTCTTCTAAATGGGATGTCAGAGAGCTCCAGGATATCAGTGAGAGAAAAGTCAATGGGGTAGGAATGAATTTGGAACATTCCAAAATGAAGGTCTGTATGATCTTAATAATACACACATGTGTGGTGGGTGGGAAAGGGAGGAGGAGGTGAAGTATTAGGGGAAACATGTGCAGGTACCAGCTAATGAAAGTCTGTGGGCACTACAGACTTGGGAAATGATGTTGACTTTATTTTCTTTGGTTTTATTTGAAATGACACTAGCATTTGTTCTGAAGGGATTCACAGCCAACTTGTTTAATAATGGACTCGGGAATGTTCACAGGGATTTGTCTTCCTCTATTTTCTGTTGTTAACAACAAAATACCAGAGACATGGTCATTTATTAAAGATAGAAATTTGTTTGGTCTTGGGAAAGTCTAAGAGTATGGGGCCTTCTAGCTACATCCTGATATGACTGAGAACATCGAAAGGAGAGATAGTAGAAGTGACTTCTAGAGTGACTAGTTTCATCCTGGGGTCTCAGCCCTTATGACAGCATCAAATCCTAACTGACTCGCAAGGACCCTCCTCTGAACACCATTGGCACCTGTAGGAAGGATTCCATTTCCTGAGGCTCCAATGTTTGTGGATGTCGTCCAAATAAATCTGGAGTCTGAAGAGTCAGGGAATTCTTGGTCTGTACACAGCCTTGGGCCTTTACCTGCATCCCCCTCTCCATATATGTCATTCCTTCGAGGCACAATATGTCACTTGACAGAGAAATACAACAGTGATGGAGTGGGCTGCACTTTGTAAGGTTAGTTAAAATGGTCTCATTTCCCTGTCTCCCCTTTTATCCTTCTGAACATTCCAATCTTGGTTGGATATTTTTCACATTTTGGCTTATACAGTATGCTGTTTTTTTTTTTTTAAAGTGTTGATGTTTATGTTATCTTTCGTCTTTTGTATATTTGGGGCAATAAATAGTAGTGATCACGTTCCTTCCAGATTCCCAAACATCAGGGCGTTTTTGATCCTTTGGCTCCCCTCATGCCCAACATTTGGCTAGTCCATATGCTAGTTGGGACTCCTAGTTGAACAGAAACCATCGTTTAAACCAAAAGAGCACACGGGCCAGTCCCCATGGCTGAGAAGTGCTGTTGGCGAGCACAGTGAGGTCAAAGTTCTTAAGGATGCTAACAGGACTGTGTCTCAGCCTCTTTGCTTATTTTCACTCTTTGTTTTCATTCTTTGGAGATTTTTCAGCTTAACCACACCAGCCAACAAAGAGAACAAAGATTCTCTTTTCTGATAATGTTAATCGAGGACTCAGAAAAGGCTTCCATTGACCAGGCTTGGGACATCTTCAACCCCAAATGTGTCCTTGGTGGGGTTCTTAGGAGCTGTGATGGTCAGTATTGTCAGTCTAGGAGGTGACCCCTAGGCACATCTGAGAGGGGCTCTGCTGGTTGCGTCAACTTATGTGCAAGGACCCAGCTCAGAAGCAGTGGGATCGCTCCCTAGCCAGGTGGTCTGTGACAATAAAAAGCAGGGAGTGAGCATGCATGCTTTGATTCATTGCTTTCTGCTCTTTCCAGGGAATGATCAGACCAGCTGTTTTGCTTTGGTACCATCTGCACAGAGATGGACTGTAACCCAGAATTCTAGTCCAATTAACCCTTTTCTTCATTGAGTTGCGTGGGTCAGGTATTTTGTGGCAGCACTGTTCGGTGAAACTAAAGCAAGGGCCAAGTTTGGGCTGTATCCCTCCCTCAAGTCACCTGACCTGTGATTGGTAAAGGTAGTTCCCCCATAGAAGGATCAGTCAAGTTCTCTTAGGAAAAGAAGGTGCAATGATAATAACTAGGATGCCCAGTGGTCCCTGCCCCTGGCATCTTACTGCTTTTCCCTTTGAGGCATCCATGTATTTATTGAGTCCTTTTGTTTCTTCTGCCTCTACTATAGCTGAATCACATTTGAGTTTTGTCTGGAGTGTTCAGAAAGGCCCTTTAACTGTTCTTTCAGCTTCTGCTTTCTTTAGAATAACTAGCAAAGCATAATTTATATGAGAGTCTGGACATGCCCAAGCTCATGTGCAGGTGTGCCCCTATAACCCTAGCGGTCAGGAGACTGGCATAGGAAGGTCCTGAATTTGTAGCCAGCCTAAACAGCTTAGCAAGACCATATGCTCCCCCACCCCAAGTCTAAATGAATATGATGAACAGTTCTGCAGTCCCTACTCTCCAATCCTACTACCTCCCAGGTGACTTCCTTGGAATATCTGTCTTCTAAATATCCCCGCTGTCTGAAAAGGCCACCAAATCAGGGAGATAGCTGATGGGAGGGACCCAAAGCAGTACCAGGAATGGCCCATCGACACAAAGAACTTACAGCCTGGAAAGGGGGATATACATCTGTCACTTATACTAGTGTATAGGGGGGTTCTAGAGGAGGCCATTCTGCTCATTTCATAGACAACTTACAGTTGGACCACTGAGGGACAGTGTCATGGTTGAGCCTTTTGATCTGGTTCTTAAAGGATAGTAAAGTGAGAGGAGATGGGAAGGTGGGTGGGCCTGACAAAGTAAACGGCTCAAAGCCATGACTGGTTGGACAGGAAGTCGGAGAATTTGCCAGGGTGAATGGCACTAGATTTTGAAGATGGCAGAGATGGGTCAACAGAAGAGAAAGCAGTAGCCAAGGACAAGCAGACACATCTGTTGTCTGAGCATCATTAGCCCCGGTGTGCTTCTTGGAGAGGGAGCCCTGAACTCCTGGGACCGGCAGGGTGAGAACGTGACCCCGTTGCGGCGAGGCTGCTTTCTCCTGCTCTTGGCAGCAAGGAGTGGGCAGCTTGGCAGTAGACAGGACCTGAGGTCCAGAAGAGAGTTCAGCCCTTGGGCTTCCAAGCCGTCTCGAGAATGTACCTTGACTGGGTTTGTGGCTGTCCTGAGGCCAGACTGCACTCATCGAAGGTTTGCTGGTACAACTGAGGCAGCCTCAGGGACTCTGTACGTGTTAGAACAGGCAGGGGACCGAGTACAGAAGCAGCCTGGTCCTCTGCACGCTCTGGTGCGATTACCCTGCTGGCCTGAAGGTCAGTCAGGGGAGTGGCTTTGTGAAACTGGAAAACTGTGAGTCGCTGGTAATTCCTCCCTTCATTCTTTCTTTCTCCCTCCTGCTGAGTTGGGCTCGTTTCTTGCCAGGAACCTTCCTTCTTTGTCAACTGGCTGCCTCTCTTTCTTCTCCTCTGAAAGGGAAGGGACGACTTTCTTGGCTGTATTTCTGCTTGTTTCTGAAAGGCCTTCCATTCTCCGCTGACAGTGGCCACTTTGCTGTCTTATGCAACATGACATGGTATGTGTGTCAGGAACTCGCTCTAAGGTATCCTGGGAAACACACTGCTACAAGGCAGCTCCTGCCATCCCTCAGGGGTCCCTGGACAGGGAACTAAAGGTAGTTAGTTGTTACATCTGGACAGTTTGGGCAGCTTCCCATTCCCATGAGGCCTGACCATTAGATGGAGATCACAGATGCCTTGCTCTGTTCCAGACTAGTTTAGAAAGCGCTGGGCAAAGAACAAATGCCCAGTCCTGGAGAGAGGACTGTGTTTAGGAAGAGAGAGTCTTGGCTGCATTTCAACAAGAACCTACCCTTCGTGTCCATAAGTTCTGCTACTGGTAGTAGGATTAGGGATGGACCCTAACTTCTCCAGAATGCAGGTACTTCTAACCTAGTCATCAGAAATGCAGCCCCTGATCTGTCAGTTCCAAAAGCTTCTAGCTTGTGGTGCACTTCACTAGAGAACATCAAATCTTGCTTCCTCTAAGAAGGCAGTGCGCCTTGTCAGTGCACAGGGATGGAGTGAGATAGAACCCAGGAGGAAAGGCCACTGGCATGCAGGACTGGCAGGTCACCATTAGTGCACCAGTTTGAGTCTGGTATACAAGATGCTATCTGTGCACTGGAGAATGCTGTTCCTACACTGGTGAATGTGTCTGGCATACAGAATGCTGTTAGAACACTAATAGATGTATCTGGTATATAGGATGCCATCAACAGTGTATGTGTCTGATATATAGCATGCTGTCCATGATGTGTGCATCTGATATATAGGTTGCTTCCAGAGGTATGTGTGTCTGACATAGAGGATGCTGTCCGTGTACTGGTGTTTGTGTCTATTACACAGGATGCTGTCTGTGTAGTGGTGTGTGTGTGTGTGTGTGTGTGTGTGCATTCATGTGCATGGGTGCGTGTGTGCGTGTGTGTGCGTGTGTGTGTGTGTGTGTGTGTGTGTGTGTGTGTGTGTTATATTCTGGTATATAGAATGGTGTCAGTACTCACTTTTCTGTGTTGGTAGAAGAATCAGGTAAGGTAATGGATGCTCAGGGTTTAGCGCAGAATTTGGTACACACCAAACATACACTAAGGCAGGGTTACAGTAGCTAGTAAGCTGGTGATTTTGCCACCATGTTTGTCACCAATTAACTGAAAGAATGTTCCCAAGGTCTCAAGGTCCCCAGAAGCTGCGGCTCCCACAGACAGACCCGACAGCCGTTACAAAATGGCACTTACACAGGGGCCAATTTAACACGATATTAATTTTAGGGTGCAGCTGGGTCATCCTCACTCTTTGGTGACTTCCGCCAGCTGGCACACTGCCCCACAGAGGCAGCCTTCTCTGTGACTTCCAGATTGACCTCAGGAGGGTGTGCGTGGCTCAGCTATCAAAGGGTTGTTAGCGTTGCACACACCCCACATGAACACACACTTTCACTAGCCTCATTAGCTCCCCCGCTGATACCCAGCTTTGAAACGATTGCTCCAGCTGCAGAGCTCCTGCAGACAAGAGCTCTCATTATTTTTTTTTTTGTGGGGGGAGGGATATCACCTCCACTCACCCATAAATCTAGGACAGCAGCCATTTGGGCATTTTTCTGTGGTTTACTCGGTCTGTCAGACTGGACAAGGGTTCAGAAACCAGCACTTTGCTAATATTGCTCTGGGCCAGATTCAGGAAGGACAGCAAATGCAGGAAGAGAGCTGGGCACATAGGTAAGAAGAATCAGGTGCCACAGTGGGGCCGCGAGCCTAGTGTGGGCAGCAGTGTAACTGAGTTCATAGGACAGGTGCGGATGTGCTGCCTGTGTGGGCATTTGAGCCTTATGCTCAGTCTATGCCATCCTCCAGAGAACCTTAAGAGAAGAACTTGTACATCTTACAAAAATCACTGAGGTCATTTATGAAAGGCAGCCTTGGGTGTAGCTTAGGGTATAGCTGCTATGGTTACCTGCATGAGATCAAGGCAGTTGGCATTCCGGCAGGAATGGAGGAGGGATGAGAGGTGCGTGTGTGTGTGTGTGTGTGTGTGTGTGTGTGTGTGTGTGTGTGTGAGAGAGAGAGAGAGAGAGAGAGAGAGAGGAGGAGCTATTTTTCCTCAGGGATGCTGGTGGCGTGGTTCACGCTCCGTGCATGATCCTATATTCGTATGTAGGACTAATGGAACTCCAGAAGAGGATAGGAAGAAGACAGGAGGAGATAAAAGAGGGAGAAGAGGGAGAGGAGGAGGAGAGGATGATTTGAAGGAAGACATGAAGAGGAGGAAAAGGAATAAGGAGGATGAGAAGGAGGAAGGAAAAAATGATAGTGGGAGGGGCTCCAGAATGTGAGGGAGGGTGGGTTTGGATACATTATATTAAGGTACATTATATATCTGTATGCAATTGTGAAAGAATAATAAATATGATATATTATTTAAGAAAAAAATCCTGGGGTAAGAGGAGGGAGAGCAGGGGGTTCGGGGGGAGGAGGAGGGAGGGAGGGAACTGGTGTACCTATTAAGTTTCTATGAGCTGAAATAATAATAAAAAATGTATTAAAAGAAAAAAAAAAGAAAAAAATCCAGCTTACACTGTCCCGAAATGTCAAGCTTTTTTCTTAATCTCTCCATGGGATTCGGCCTTTATTTTTCAGGGATTTCTTTCAAAATAAAAATGACCTCCTGTGTTTTGATGGCTGCAACTGTGCGTGGTAATACCTTCTTTCGAAGAAAACAGGGGGTGTTGGGGTGGCCGATCCACAGAGGAAGTTCTCTAGCTCTGACGTGCCATCAGGGGGTGGGCAGTTGGCAGTTAGAATTGTCTCTCTGACTTTCCCGGGCCCCTGCTTCGGGGGCTGCAGCTTGGCTTGTGGTGTCCTTTCCCGCCCTTCTGGGGGTGCTCAGTGAAAAGGGACAGGTGTGCTGGGTGGGGCACAGGGCCATCTGTCACGATTGGGCTTCCTTCCAATCAGAAATCCAGGAGATTAAACCCTGCTGCTCCTTGGCTGGCCAGGCGCTTGGTTATGGAACCTTCGAGAAGGGGAGCCTTGCTGCAGGAAGCCCGTCACTGGAGCAGGTGGAGGTTGGGGGAGAGGTGAGTCTTGGGGTTTCACAGCCTGGTCCCACTTCCTGTTCTCTCCGTCTCCAGAATATGAATGATTGTGAACAGCCAGAGCACACTGCTTGCTCCCGCCACCCTGCCTTCCCCACCACAATGGCCTGCATCTTCCTGGAACGGTAAGCCAGGACAAACCTTTTCTCCCTTAAGTACATTTATCTTGAGGGACTCTGTCACAGCAACAAGAAACAAGGACACATATCATTCTGCAACTTCGTTGACAGCATCACTACAGCTGTCATTCAATAAAAGGAGCCCTTGGCCAGCAACCACCGCTCAAGCAGGTGACTGCGCAAACTGTGTGTGCAGCAACCCAGCGACAGGAATCCTTGTCCGTGGGAACTTACAGTGGGCAGCCATGGAGTAGCTCGTCCAGATGTGAAGTTGGGGCGCATAGGCACTTAGCAGAGATAGGTGCCCACACAGGGTGTCCTGCAGCACCCATCTGTCCCTCTTGGGTCTCGCTTTAGACTGCAAGGGTTTGGGTCTTCTGCTCATCATACCCAATGAGAATTTGTAAAAGAAAGAATTGCAACAACATATAGGATGTGCACCTAAGGAAAAACTTTGATCTGAATCAATCTTTCATGGCAGCATGTGTTTAAAAATATAAAGCATACTTTTTATATGTGATTAAACTAAAAAAAAAAGAGAGCGAGAGAGATAGAGGACATTTTGCTTCAGTTATGATTCCATTTGTACTCAGAAAGAAAGCAGATACAAGAGACAGGGAGAGACCTGGAGAAGATCAGTCCCAACGTATTAATAGTGATTATCATAGGGGAAGTAATAAGGATTTTTCTCTTGAATTAGTCTGTATTTTCCACAAATTTTATAATGCACAGGTATTAGAAACAATTTTCCTTAAAATTATCAACAGATCTCAAATACTTTGAAGCCCAAATCTTATTATAGCAGCCGGCAAACACAATGTGACCTTCTATGCAGAGTGCTTCGTCGGCCACAGCTACTTTATTTATGTGACCTGCTTTCTTCTTAGGGCTATAATTTGTATTTTAATGCGAGGGACCAGGTGACAGAGGAGAAAAAGGTTGAGGGGGGGCCTCCCCAACCATCTCGAGGTTGATTTTCCTCCCAACAAGCAAATCTTTTCGGGGAGGGAAGAAGGAGCCATTGTTCTGAATGGACGTGTTCTGCCAGGTCAGCACCAAGTAAGAGCGTTGCTATACCCAGAGTCGGCTGGAAGGATCTAGAGACTTCCTCTGCTGAGAAGCGATGACTTGATGGTTAACAGAATTCCTCGTGGGTTTGCAGCTTCGTTCTGTATTCTCCCAAGTGCTGGCCTTGCTGCCTCTTCTCCTCACCAGGGAATGGCAGACAGAATCCTGGAAAGGAGGGGAGGGGCTCTGCTTTACCTGGTGAGACTGGGGGCTAGTATTGGGAAAGTAGGGGGGACACATGGAGATGGAGAGAGATGGAGAAGCATCGCAAGGAGAGCCAGGAGACATTTTGATTCTCTCTCTCTTTGTGTGTGTGTGTGTGTGTGTGTGTGTGTGTGTGATATAAGTGCATGTGTATGTCTGGAGTCCAGATATCAGTTGTTTTCCTTAAAGCACTTCACCTTGCTTTGTTTTCCACTTTAAAGTGAGAAGAAGTGACCACCCCATCCACAGGCAGCAGTGTGGCAGGTGGGGAAGGAATCTCTGCAAGAAGTCTATGAGATAAAGGGAAAAGGTAGTGTCTGACGTTTAGAGCTTCTCCAGTGTGCTGGGAAGCTTCACGTCCTATGGCACATCCGTGCCTAAGTTCAAGTGGATACTGATCTTTATTTTTAAGACAGAGTCTCTCGTGGAACCTGGAGCTCACTGGTCAGCAAGCCCCAGGGATGCTTTTGTCTCTGCCTGCCCCGTGCTGGGATTACAGGTGCATCCTGCCGCGCCCAGCGTCCATCTGGGCATCCCAACGCCTGCCTTCCTGTTTGCATGGCAAGGACTTCGCCATCTCAGCCATCTCCCCAGACACCTCCTATACCTCTTTTACTGCTTGAAAAAGCGGTTGTAGGATGCTGAGACTGTCATCCACAATCCCAGGAAAAGTCCTAATCTGGAATCACACAGGTGGCTGTGAATAATAATTTCTCTCATGAGGTATGTCTTAATGTAGGAATGAAACGCATCGTTTAAATAAACGTGGCAACTGCCCCCTCCAGATGCTTCTGCGGACTGCCCTACTCCTGATACTTGAGTCTTATTTTCTTGGTCCTTCTCTGTGTAGATTTTCACTGTAAGCCACCTCATAAACTCTGGTGCTCCATCTGAAGCGCTCTTTTGAGCAATGGTATGCTATGGTCTTACCCATGCATTTTTTCCTACCGAGTAAAGGCTAACTTGTTAGAACAAAAATGTAGCTCTCTTTTTTTTTGCTTTCTCGTGCACATACACATTCCCACTTGAACAGGGGGCCGAGTCCCAGGGCTCCCTCGATGTCTTAATTTCTCGAACAAACAAAAAAACCCTGTGACGTAAGCAACTTAAGGGAGAAAGGATTGATTTTATTTTGACTTCCTGAAGGACCAACTCCACTGTGGTATGGAAGGCATGGTGGCAGGAGGATAGGGAGGTTCCTCAGATTACATCAGCAGCCACAAAACAGAAAGAGAGAGAGAGAGAGAAAGAGAGAGAGAGAGAGAGAGCTGCGGACCAACTGTTCAAACACTTGAGTCCTTCAGGGGACACTTCACACTCAAACCATAGCACTTAGGGAACAAGGCCTCCACATGTCACTGTCCTGACATACAGTGATGGCACTACACGGCCCAATGTATGAGCATGTACGAGCAAAGGGAGGGGGGGCAGGAGACCCAGGGGCATGCTGCTGCAAGTGTTGTAAATTATTATTTTGGGGGACTGGAGAGGTGGCTCAGGGGTTAAGCCTCTGCCTTGCAGGCGGAAGGTCCTGAGTTCGGATCCTAGACCCCACGTATAGACGCCAGGTGGAAGTGGGGGCGGCCTGCGCTTCTGGTCCTGGTAGGGCGGAGCCTGTGAATCCCAGGAAAGAGTAAAACAAGGAGGTGGAGGCGTCCATGGTGGTTCCCGAATTCGCCCGTGGCTCTACACACATAGGCACACACACACACACACACACACACACACACACACACACGCACACACATGCACAATTGAATAAATAAAAAAATTTTTTTAATTTTATTTTTTTTTTGTAAATTACTTTTTTGTAAATTATTTAATTATTTTTTGATCAGCTTCATTTTCTGGAGCAGGTTCGAGTTCACCACACAGACAGCTGCGTGCCTCTGTCCTTGCAGGTGCACAAAAGCCTCTCTGCTGCCGACATCCCACACCACAGTGGGGCATCTGTTACTATCAGCGAAACTACATGGATATGTCATTATCGCCCCAAGTCCATAGTTTGCTTGTTTGGCCTCACTGTTGGAGTTGTGCACTCGATGACAAGGGCGTGACATGTGTTGAGCACTGTAATAACACATGGAACGGCTTCCCTGTCTCGCAAAGCCCCCTGCTCATCCACGCCTCCCTTCCTCCCTGGCGACCCTAGCAACTGTTGCTCTTACTCTCACCATGGTTTTGCCTTTGCCCAGCAGGTCATGCCACTGGACTCTATGTAGCCTTGGCCACCTTCATTTTGTAATCCCAGAGCTCATTCCTGTTTAGCATTGAACCTTTCATTGTCTGCGGCTCCACCTGCCAAAAGACATCCGTTATTGCTTCTAAACTTTTGGCAACTCTGAACAGAGCTGCTGGAAACACCCACATGCAGATATCTGTGTGGACGTTAAGTTTTCAAATCACTTACCCGGCCAGACAAGGAGTGTGCTTGCCAGATCACATGACAAGAGTATGTGGGGCTCTGTAAGACACTCCGCAGTGGCTCAGTTATGTCTTCCACGGTAATAAGAGAAAAATCCCTTCACGACACATCTTGCCAGTGTTGGTTTTGAGCATTTTAGTTTAGTTATAACTTTTTAAACCTTTATTTATTTGTATGTTTGTTTGTTTAGCCTCTGTGTGTGTGTGCGTGCGTGTCTCACAGGGCACTGTGCATCCCTGTGGAGGCCCAAGGGTAACTTCAGGAATCATCCTGGATTGCTTCTACCTCCTTTTGAGATTTCCAGCTCTGCTTACCTCAGCCAAAAGTGAAGGCCACTGCACTTTCTACCTGGCGCTTTTATGTGTGACTTAGGATCCAGGACCTTCTGTTTGTGAGGCCATCTTAACCCCTGAGCCATCTCTCCAGCCCTGTGCTCATTTTGATAGTGTGCATCGTCACGCTGACTGCTTTTGCTTCAGTTCTCTGACCAGGAGGAGCCTGATGATCTTGCCATTGCTTGCTTACCACCTGGGAGCTCTGCCAACAGCCCTGGCTTCTCTCTCTCTCTCTCTCTCTCTCTCTCTCTCTCTCTCTCTCTGCCTTTACTTCTCAGGGATAGAGGAAAGAACACGTTCTGATGAGTAAGTCTGAGGAGTGTCTTGCTTTTCTTCCCGATGGGAGGGAGCTGTTGACAGGGACCCCACGTTTGTCTCTTTTCGAGGGTCATGCTGAGGAATGAATGTACCGTCAGCAGATGGAACCGTTTCCTGCATAATCAGTTGGAGATGTGGTTGCCGATGTGACACTGTGAAACATGGTGGAACTTGTCAGAGATGACTGGGAACTGCTCTTGGAAGGAGGATGGGGCTTCCCGGGGGGGGGGAGTGCTGAATTCTCATGGGCATTATTCTAAGAGCAAATCTGATTTATTTGGCTTCCTGTCTGCTGACGTGATGTCTTTTTCCCCTATGTGTACCCTTGCCATTGTGCCCTTCAACTCTTTCCAGAGGCTGAATCAATGGGTTGCCCAGTTTTTCACTTATCACCTCAAAAGCTGTGAGTTCAATAAACTCCCTTTCCTTGTAAAGTTCACCAGCGTTTTGTTATAGTCACAGAATATAGTAAACAAATGCAAGTGACAGTGGGTGGCGGGGTAAGAAGAAGGGCAGAAATAAAATCAGAAAGAGACCAATCTAGAAATGAATGAAGTAGGGCTGGCGAGACGGCTCAGTTGGGTAAGGCTCCTGTTCACAAACCTGGTGCCTAGTTCAATTCCTGGAAACCATATGGTGAAAAGAGAGAGCTGACTTCCAAAAGCTCTTTCTGACCTCCACCCATGCGCCATGGCAGAGATATTCTCTCTCTCTCTCTCTCTCTCTCTCTCTCTCTCTCTCTCTCTCTCTCTCTTTCTCTCTCTCTCTCATAAAGGAATGAATGGAGTATTTTTGCACTAGGAAGCTCAGACCTGAACTTGTCTATGGAAGAAAACTTACAGACTTTTCTGAAGCTTATGGTTAGGAGCATGGCCAGCTGTGGCGGGTTTTGTCAGAGGCAGTAAACCTGGGTGAGAGCTGAAGATACAGCACAGTGGGCACAGTGCTTCCCTGAGTTCAGCCTGGTAGCACCCATGTATAAGCTGGGTATGGTAACGTGCATCTGCGATCCCAGTGCACAAGAGGTGGAGACAGGTGAATCCCCAGAGAATACTGGCCAGCCAGTCCAGTCAAATCACTGGGCTTCAGGTTTAATGAGAGACCCTGTGTCAATAAAATAAGGTGGAAATTGATATAAAGAAAAACTTCCAATGCTGAACATTGGTCTCCAAACATATGTGCCTGTGCAAGCACACGTACATGTACACACCATATCTCACCACTCAAGACACGCGCACGCACACACACACACACACACACACACACACACATACATACACACACACACATACACACATCTATGTTGAATCCTAGTGTTCTTAGCTTCACAGCAACATTCCACTTCTCTAGTGCCAAGTTCTTAGACTCATATTCCTGTTGCCATAATGAATGCACGACCCAAACAATTTAGGAGAACATGGGAATTCTATTCCAGGGTATGATTTCAGGTTGTGGTCCACTGTGGCAGGAGCATTACCAGCAGACATTGGGAGAACTGACCACACCAGTATCCACAGCAAGGGCAGAGAACAGCCAGGAGTCAAGGCATAGCTTCTAACTTGTCAGCCAACAGTCAGCCAAAGTCCAATCAGCTCTTTCTCTACCTTTATCCATCTTCCCTGGGGGAATGACCCCACCCACTGTGGGCAGGGTCTCCCCACATCAGTTAAATAATATCTTACAGGCTTCCTCAGAGTCTTGCCTTAAGGAAATAATTCTTACATAGTTGTGCCCAATGGCCCATCTCTTCTAGTGTCAAGTTGACACCGGAAACCAATCTTCCCATGTTCTTACCTTGGTAACTAAACCCAATACATAGCAAGTAAATAAAGGGAAAGGATCTGAGCTAGTACATGGGGGGGGGTGACAATATATTTAGTCTGGGTCATGATGCCTTCTGCTGGCAGATCTCAGGGGAACTGTCTAGCAGACTACACTTGGGTAAGGGTCAAAAGTCCAGCAGGCATGTCAGGCTCAGAGAATTAGATTTGGGAGCCATCTGCACAAAACAAGTGAGCATTAAAATTGTGACTGTGATGGGGTCAAGAAACAGAAACTGGCAGACCAGACGAAAACCCTAGGGGGGAAGCAAACATTTAAAAAGTTGGCAAAGAAGGAAAAGGCCTAGAAGTGGTGGATATAGATGCAGGAAGAGAATGAACTATAAGACCAGAAAGTAGAAGATTTAGAAAGAACTGAATGAGAGGAAGCATCTAAAGGCTTAGGGTAAGATTGGGGGTGTCCCTGGCTCACCCAAATTGGAGGCTCTGCTCTCAATAGCAGCTGGAGTTGAGTCACGGGATCAGAAGGCAGATAGCCATTGGGTAACCAGCTATAAGTAGGTTTAGAAGAGAGGAAGTGAAAACCAAAAGTGTAGGTCAAATGTCGAGATTGGCCGAGAAGTAAAGGGGAGGTTGCTTCTCTTTGGCAGGTGAGTCTTGATGTGTGTATGAATAGAGGGCAAGGAGCAAAGAGAAGTTGGACAACAATCTATGGAAGAAAGGGGATCATGGACGGAATGAGAGACCATGTGTGATAACAGAGATGGAGTAGGGAGGAGGGGGGAATTGTGTGTCAGAGTAGAGTAGAGGGGCCTTAAGCAGGAGAGGAGGTATTAGTCAGAGTTCTCTAGATTAACAGAACCAATAGAATGGATGTATATATAAAGAAATTTATTAGATTAATTCAAAACATAAAATCAGTGTAATCCAACAGTAGCTGCTCAGAAGACACAAAGATCCCTGGAAAGTGTTGAAGCTCAATCACACTGGAGGATTGAAGAGGCTGCGCTCCGATGCCAGCAATGAACAGCAGCCGGCTGAAGACGCTGGGTGCTGACCTCATCGAGGAACAGCGTCAAAGCCCAAGAGGCCGAGCTCCAACAGCAGCCAAGAACAGCGGCAGCAGCAGCGGCAGCAGTGAAGAAAGAAGACAACAGACCAGTAATGGATTCAATACATGTTGGCACAAGGCAAGAGACAGGCAAGTCCCTCCCCCTTGCACTTCCTTTTCATCTGATCCACCACTCAAAAGCACTACCCACTGTGGTCTGAGTCTTCCATATCAATTAGACAACCACCTGCAGGCTTGTTCAAAGGCACGCTCTATCAAGCCTTCAGAGATATGACTCAAACTTAGCCTGCAACTGTCAGGTTGACCCCTGAATCTAAGTATCACAAGGTGCCATCTTCCCAGAGGTCTCAGAGAAGAGAGAAAGACATTGATAAAAGAACCAAAGGACCTCAGGGCTGTGGGTTCTGGGTTGATGGAGTGAGAGAGAAAGCAGGAGAAGTTCATGCCAGTGGCCTTGACTTCTTGACAAACTGGGAGGCCAGGCCATGTGTTGAGAAAAGGCTGGAGCTGGTAAGATGATGTGGGTCCTGACACCAGGCAGAATAGCGGGGGAGGGGACACCAGTTCAGGAGGGTCGATCTCCGCTGTGTTTAGAGAAGACAGAGCAAGGAGGAGGGTCCTGCAGCCTCACGTGGAGATCCTCACAGTGGCAAGGAGCACTGGAGAACAGCGGGAAGAGACGGGGGCATCAGCAAGGAGGGACACACAACAAGGTCTCAAATTGCTTTCAGTTGCACAGCTTTGAGGCAATAACAGTTCTTGGACATTTCAGGAAATGTGTCTGCAGGCACGTGTCACTCAGTTTTCACATCAGCACTGACAAGCACGAGCTGTACTTTCCTTCCCGCTCTGCAGAGAGCAAGTGGGTATCAAAAAAAAAAGAGAAGAAAAAAAAGAAAAAAAAAAGGTGGCCCCAGTTCCCACGAGTAGCAAAGGTGGGGCTGACATCTCGAGGCTGGATCCAAACTCCACATTATTGATGCCATCTGCTGTTTAAAGACTTCAGCTAGATTTTTCTAGGAGGGTGGAAAATCCTCCCATTTCTACCCATCACCACAAGCACAGTGTAATTACTGGTTCAATGTACATGGTCTTGACCTCAGCATGTGCGTTGGCTCTTTCCACTGACACAGTCCTCACAGATCCACACATTCCGTGCTTCTGCACCTATTAACCTTCTGCCTGGGCGCCCTTGCCTTGCCTGTGCCCTGGCAGATGCCCGTGTCTTTCAATCTCCTTGCCATCTTCCTGCAAGTCGAGCTAACTCTCCTATTTTACGTCTTCACCCATTTGTTTAAGTGTGGCCTGTATACTGTCACTTTCGCTCGACTGAGCTTCCTGGGGGCAGGAACCAGGCCTTGAGACTCTGTAGCTCTTCGGACAGACAGCTTTGGCTAGTGCTTGGTGCAAATATGGGTACCCTGCTTCTTTGCAGGGTAGAAAGCTGCCCAAACCAGCAGCTAGTTTTTTGTCACTACCCAATGTCATTCTTCTTTGACCAAGGTGACAGGATATGACAGAAACAGAAACACACACACACACACACACACACACACACACACACGAGAGAGAGAGAGAGAGAGAGAGAGAGAGAGAAAGAGAAAGAGAGAGAGAGAGAGAGAGGCATTCTTCCTTTCCCAAGACTTGTCTTCCTTTTCACCTTTTAATGGGTAGCATTTATTTTATTTTATTATTTTATATTTTATTTATTTTGTGTTTGTGTGTGTGTGGGGGGGTGCATATCAGAGGGCACTGTATGTCCCCGTGGAGGCTCAAGGGTGATTTCAGGAATCATCCTGGATTGCTTCTACCTCCTTCTTGCTTTGCTCTGGGATTTCCCAGTCCACCCACCAGGGCCGAAGAGAAGGCCACCACCTTTTCTGCCAGACATTTTTACATGGGACCTGGGATCTGGTCTCAAGACCTTCTGCTTGGGAGAGAGTTTAGACCCCTGAGCCATCTCTCCAGCCCAGTGGGTAGTATTTTAACATATCCAGAACTAGCCGCATTCTCACAACTCTGCTGGAACTAGGAAGAGTCCAGACCCAGTTGAATGTAGGAATCCTGGTCTCCTCGCTCCGGTCTGGTCCCCACAGCGACACCACTACAGTGCAAGTCAGACCATCTCCCTCTCCTGGATCACCTGCTCAACAAGGCCCAGATCCCTTCTGCTCACCCGGTGCTCTGCACGTCTGGCCCCTGTCACCGCTGACCACATTCTTTCTGCAGTTACAGGGTCACCCCGTCCCTACTGATTCTTACAACAGCAGCTCACATGCATTTCAGGTACCACCCCCCCCAAACACAGTTACACCTGATGCTCTGCCTGATTCTGAACCCTAACTCCCCTCACTCTTTCTCTCAGCAGTTTCTTCTCGGTGGACACCCCAGTCACTCTATCCGACACTACCACTTCCTACCTCTGCCCTTGAAATTTCCCAGCCATTTCTCAGCTTCACTTCCTACTCGGCGCTACCTAGAACGCCATACATACTCATGGCTTAGCGGGGCAGTGATTCAGGTCTGTATTGTCCGTTTCTGAGTCCCTGCTACCTAGAACGGTCTGACTGGCACAGAGCATACTTAGGGGATGTTTGTTGACTGAGTCCTGATTGCAGCCTGGATGTCTGCTTCTCAGGTTAAGAGTTATGCTTCCCAACTCATTTCATGCTCATCCGCCCTGTCTCTTTAATGAGCATATAATCCCTCCAAAGCTCAGCCCTTCCGTGTTCCCAGCCTGTCCATTAACGCAAAGTGACTGCTCTCATCATTCAATGGCACCTTGGCCTTTGTTGTGTCCACACCCCTAACCCACCCCCCAGCTCTGGAACTTCCTCTCCACTCCCTTTACCACCTCTCCTTACCCAATTGCTTTGTCTTAGGAAAACATTATCACTGACTCCCTCCTTCCCACAATTTCTGCTGATTTAATCTTGGCTTTTTAATCAGCTCTGAGAGGTGGGGGTGGCAGTGGGGGAATGTAGTCAAGCCATCATACATCACTTTATGGAAGAAAAGACCTGGCATTTTCATTGGCAAATCAATCCTGGAGCTCTGGGACTGGAAAATGTCCAAAGGGTCAACCCATCCATCTTCACACCTCTGGGCAGTTCTGTAGCAAAAATCATCCCCCAAACGGACTGTCTAGCTTTTTCTCAGACTATTCTCCAAGGGAGCTACTCCCTGACCTCTTTTGATGGGCCATTTTAGTCTTAGTGGAAAATGTGAAATTGTTATTAAAGTGCTTGACATGCTGTGAGTGGGAGAAATGACACGTTAGTGCGCAGTGGAGGCTGAGTTCTGAGACCACTCCGACATGGGCTTGGATTTGGTACTGAGCACTAGCTAACTGGGTGGCGCTATGGACATGAGCCTTAGAAAATCCTCAAAGTAAAGTGATGGGGAGATGATTCAGGGGTAAAGTCTCACAAGCAAAAGGACCTGAGTTCAGATTCCAAGATCCCACATAAAAATGCCGGTGGATATGGAGACAGCTTGCAACTCCAGTCCTGGAGGGTGGAGCATTGGAAACCCCAGAGCAAAGCAATTAGGGGGTAGAACAATCCAGGATGATTGCCAGTGTCACCCTTGGGTTTCCATAGGCACACACACTCAAGTGCCTTCTTGAACACACACACACTCACTCTACACACATGCAAAATAAAATCCTTAGAGTAAGAAAAAGTGCAAAATCAAGCTCCAAGGACTTTATAAGCTCATAAATATACATATTATCTATACGAGACAATATATTCATATAGTCAGTAAATATACAAATATATACTCATAGATGCTTCCTCTTCCTTTCCTTTTTTTCTCCTGTCCTCTTCCATATGCAGATGCATTTCATGTTTAATGAGCCCTCTAAGTCTTCATTATAGAATTTTCATGTCCAAGAGAGCCTGTCAGTTTAATGATATCCCAAACTTTGACAAGGACTCTCTCTGTCTCTGTCTCTCTCTCTGTCTCTCTCTCTGTCTCTCTCTTTGTCTCTCTGTCTCTGTCTCTGTCTCTGTCTCTGTCTCTCTCTCTCTCTCTCTCTCTCTCTCTGTCTCTGGAATCACTCCAACCTGAAGATAATTACAGTCTACTCAGACAGCAGACCCTGACTGTGAAGAATGGATTTGAATCTCAGTTCCAAAATGCACCACGTTTGAATGTGAGCACTGTTTGAAGAGTCTCTATGTCTTCATCTGTAAAATGGGTATGAAATCTCTCAAACATCATGGGGTTCTTGCAATGACTAAATGATGTTATGGAAGGATTCAGCATAGTGACATAGTGTGTGCTTAAGAAAGGATGATAATGCTAACATTGAAGTGTGAACTCTCATTTTCATATATTGGATATAAAGTAGGACCTTGCATGCATTAACTCATCAGGAATTAATGAGTTTACTGCTTTTGTAAGAGGTTATTACTGTCGTTATCATTACTATGATGGCATTTTAAAGACCCAGGAAGGGAGGTGACAAAGAGTTCTTTCCCCGAAAAGGATTTATTTTTTGCGCTAAGTCAATGAGATGCACCCAAGTCAACTCAAGCGGATGGTTGGGGTTGACTCAGAGGCTAGGTGAAGAAGGGCACAGAGAGGAATAAAGGGAAGGCGGGGTCTGGAGGAGGAGCCAGCCTGCTCCCTTTAATTCCAAGGCTGCTCCTTACTACATAAGGCAAGGCACCTAAGTCCCTTTCTTGGACTTGAAACCCAGCAGGCTGTCTCTCACGAAGTCATGGATGGTGACTGGGACCAGGGAGGAGTGACAAGAAGAGGAAGGGAACATTCAAGGTGGGTTGCTCAGTTTCTGCAGTTGTTAAGCACACATAGCTCCAGAAGCCTTAGTGAGAAGGAAGGGGAAATTGTGTTTTTAATATACAGACAAAAAGTCATCTCAGGCTACACTGACCTAGCCAAAAAGAAGTGCGATTTGGGCAGAACACTGAAGATTGGGATTGCATTAGTCAGTTTTCTAACACTGTAGCAAATACCTGAGGCAACCAGCTTAAAAAGATGAAAGGTTTTTATTTGGGTCACTGTTTTGGAAGTTTCAGTTCATGGACTCATTGTTGGGGTCTATGCCAAGGCAGTGTACGAAGGCAGGGAATGAGTGGCTGCTCACCCACGGTGGTCAGGAAGCAGAGAGGAAGGGCAAGAGACTGGAGTCCCACTGTGCCTTTTAAACATCCTAGCTTCTATCTCTTTGTGGATCCAGGACTCATGAGCTCTTGGTAGTGGTGGGGAAACACTTACCAGTCCATAGCAACAGTATTGTTAAGGTGTTCCTAAAACATTTTCATTTAGTTTTCCAAAGTATAAACAATTTACAATTATTTCCAAAGAAAGAGGAGCAAGAGAAAATTTTGGAAACCATGATTGAATTACAATTCATCACATAGGAGAAAAACCTGTTCCATATTAAAGGCGCCTCCGGCTGCTCAATATCCAGATGGTTTCTAACAAGAGCTCTGAGCTGTGGCAGTTTTCTGCACTGAAAGATGGTGATGGACCATTTAGAAAGAAGAGTGCGATCCAAATGATCTGTTCAGGTCACCAAATCTGAAATGCCCTGTCTAAATTGCTACACTCTCAATTTCATTCAATAACACGTCAGCTTCTAAATTGTTAAATAGGCAGGTAGGTGCTTTCTCGGAGCATTTTTGAATGGGCTCCTGAAACACTTTGGAAAGCAGCAGAAGATTGCGTTTCTTAGGAGGAAGAGTCTCCAACGCCCATGATTGTGTTCAGATTCATTCCAATGTAAGAAAAATTCTGTGTGCACACATGTATGCATATATGTGTGTGTAGGTATGTATGCACATGTGTGTGGGTATGTATGGAATGCACAAAGTGTACGGACATATGCTCACTTATATGTGGGTATGCATGCACACCTGTGTGTCTATATGTATGAGTGTGTGCAGATGGGTGTACACATGCATGCAGATGTATGTAGTTATGTATGAATACATGTATGTGTGAATGAATGTGGAGACCAGCAGCCAACCTTAGCGTCCTTCCTCAGAACACTGCAAATTTGCTTGCTGACACAGGCTTTCTCACAGGCTTCTCCCTGGGACTTGCCGATGTGGCCAGGCTAGGTGGCCAGCAAGCCCCGCGGATCCAGCACTGGGATCACACAGGTAGGCTCCCCTGTCCTGGCTTTTCATGTGGCTGCTGAGGACTGAGCTCAGGTCCTCGTGTGTCTGCACACGGAGCACTTAACTAACCGAGCTCTGTGCCCGCCCCAGACCTTTCACCTTTATCCAGTTTTTCCCTTGTCTTTCCTCTGGCTGTCAGCCTCTTATCCTCTGAGTTCAGGGTAAAATATCACCTCTCCAAGCAGGGTTTTTCTGACCACTCTGTCTGGAGCAAGTTCTCTCCACAAGCACTGTGGCTGGTCTAAGGTGGTCTAAGCTACTCCAGGCTGAGCCCCGCAGACCTCGCACCTATCTGATTTCTCATGACAGTCTTAGCACCCGGCAGGGACCAAGCAGAAAGGTCAGTGCATGGTGGCTTGCTAAGTTTCATCTAAGTTGCCTCTGCCTATACCTATTTAATTTATCCTAAAGGTCTCTCTCTGTAGAGTGAACTGTACTTGCCTACTGTGTTGGAAGATTTATGTGGTGCTATGGTCCTTCTGGCTGGGAACTGTGGATTTGGTTGGGTTTTTGGGTGGTGTGCGATTCCTTTGTATTTCAGTTTTTGTGTGTCGTGAATACTCTGTGATGGATGTTGCACTTTTGATTAGGGTTTGAGAATTTTGTTTCCTACACAACTTTTTGTGAAGTGTCCTCTTATTTTATTTTTTGAAGCAATAAAGTTATAAAATTTTAAAAAATAAACAGTGAATTATAATGTAACTTGATGTGCAAACAAGATAGGTGACCTACTCTTAGAATAAGTAGTTGACTCTTAGTCAATCAAAAGCAGGAAATTGTTCAGACAATAGCCTGTCTATACCTCCTGTTCTTTCTCTGTAAATACAACCTTCCCGTCTTTGGTCTAAACTGTGTTCAACTGGATTGCCAATTAAACCAATTAACTTCTACCAACCTAGATTTGTGTGTGTGTGGTGTGTGTGATTTTACTTCTGATGTCTCAAACAAGAGGAGTATGGTTTTAGTATTTCTTCCTGAATTCTGATTCACTTATGGAAAATACAAACACCTAGAATATTAGTCCCTTCTCAGCTGTATTTAGATCCATGTGGGAGACATGTGACTTATTTAGCTGAAGATGGATGGCATTTGATCTTGGATTTTTCAAGACCCAGGGTAAGGTTGTCAAAAATATTAAAGCAAATGGACATAGTTTGATTTAGTTCACTCCTGCTTGGGCAACTGGAGAAAAGGTTCTTCCTGTTTTTAAAAGAAATGAAATTCCCTTTGTCTCTAATTAGTATGTGTAAAGGAACTATGTGGAAGGGGAGGGGAGAGTACTATAGTCCCTTTACTCATACAAGAGGTAGACACCAAAGTTCAGAGACTTACCAGCTCTAGATTGAGAACTCAGGACTGCCATGCATGGGGAAACTAACACAGTAACACTTGACCCACTCACCACAGGCAGACAAAAGACTGGAGCTTCAGGGACAGACCGATTGGCTCCAATCCTGTCTGTCCTTCTGTGGAAGGAGGGCTTAACAATGGCTGCTTGTGATTGGCTAAGACTCAGCCAACCACAAGCGTTGTTCACCATCTTGTTTTCCCACCCACCTGGGTTACAGTAGCTCCCTGTGGCCTTACTAACCTCCCTCAACTGAGAATGGAAAAATTAGATCTGTACAAATGGAATAACTTGCCCAAGGCTTCAAATGAACGAGTCGCAAGAAGCAGGATCTAACACCAGGTGTGGACAATACCTAAACTCACCTCATCCTCCTTATAAACGATCCGCCCCATTGACTCCAGCAGTTCTCCAGCTACGCCACCAAGAGTTAGGAAGTGAAGAAAAAGGACAGCTACCCGGGGGGGTCGTCTTTCTTTGGAGTCACCATCAGACAGATACAAAGGGTCAGCATCGTTAACAGGGGCCCACCAAGGCTCAGCTTGATGTTTCTGAGTTCATCCAGTGTGAATGAATGAAGAGCGCAAGAATAGACAGTAGCCCTGGGGGACTGATAAGAAAGTCTCTCAGGGAATAACACAGATTTCCACAAGAGAGTTACAAAGGGGGGACGTCTCACATGAGTGCAGTCTCCTAGGGGGGGATGTCATTGCTGCCCTCCAACAATATCCATTAGTCAACTGTCCAGCCTTTAAATCTTGGCATGCAATGCAGTATGGTCAGAGTATTCAGGCCCTAAGATGTTGGATATTCAGAGGTTCCCCACGATTCCTGAGGAATCAGAGAGATGGCCTGCAGGCAACGCATGGATTTTTACTCCCTCCACACTGCAGTGAAAAGCTTAGCATCGCAGCCCAGGAAGCGTGGGCAACGTCAGCGTGGGCGACGCCAGCGGGAGCGTGGGCAATTCCTCAGGAATAGTAGTCCTGTAAGTATGGCTTCCACAATGACTGCACCTCAAATAAATAAATGAATGAATAATAATAAATAAATAGAACAAAACTTGCCCGGAAGCATTTATAAACGATGGGCGCGTCTGTTTTCTGACTTTGGTGATCTCTCTAAATCCACCACCTTGTGATATTAAACATGTTCAGGGGTTTGTACATCAATAGATGATATGAGTTTGGGCACTGGACAGACCCAACTTTAGTTATATTATAATGTACTCATTTACACTCACTTGTTAATAAAGCAAAAACAGTAGAATACTATATTAAAAATATAGGAAAAAGAAGGGACTGGAGCACAGAGGTGGCATGCGATCACAGTCCCAGCTATAAGTGAGACTGGGTCTCTAGGATCCCTGAACCCATGAAGTTGAAGCCAACTTGGAAAACTTGGAGACTGGGGCTCTAGGATCCTTGAAGCCATGAAGTTGAAGCCAACTTGGAAAACACAAGGATAGAACAAAAACCCCACTTTAGGGGCAGGCAAGACAGCTCAGTAGGTAAGGTGCTGGTCACAAACTTGGTGATCTGAGTTCAATCCCCAGAAGTCCACATGGTGGAAGGAGAGGACTGACTTCTGAAAGTTGCTCCCTGACCTCCACCTGTGCTTCAAGACATGCATATTGCACTCATGCATGCGTGAGTGTCTCCACCCTTAAACATGTGGGGTCTGCTAGTTAACTCCTGGCTTTGCCACAGAAGACACTTACTCAAAGGGAGAGTTCACAAGGAGTTGAGATCTGGAGGAGTTATTACTTGGGGACCTTTTCTGCAGAGTTTAGGCAGCACCTACCCATTTTCCTGTCTATGTACCTGGGTCGGAAAGGGAGAAAATTATAGGCTGAGTTATCACGACCAAACCATAGCACCTGTGGTAGAAGAAACTTCTGGGTATTTCATATAAGTCCTTTTCCAAGGACGAGGGCTTTCCTTCTCTCCATAGGTGCTACAGAAACGGTCTCGGCTTCAAGAACAGGATTAGCCTTGTAGTGCTCTGAGCGTTGTATACCAGGAAGCTGTGCCAAGTAAGGGGGTCTGCTTTCCTGTGCCCTCCCCCATGGTGGGCTCCATATGACTTGGAGCATGATGTACTTACTCTGCTGCTTAATTTCTCTAGACATCATGGACTCTATTTGTGTGTGTTCTTACTGAACCATGCTGAGATGTTTAGTATGCACTGAAAGTGGCTATGAAGGAAAGCACTTGCTGAGTGCTAGCACTTAACGCAAGTAGCTAATTAAGTTCAGGTTATTGTGTTAATTATCATCCAGATCTATACAGTTTATTAAGCTATCTGATTTTCATAGCATCCTACCGCAATTAGTGGTTATGTATTCATCGGCTGCTCAGATTAAAAATAACTTTAAGTCTGGATATGGCGGATGGATTGCTCCAATTCACCTAACCATTAGATCTGACCATAAAATGTTTATGAGAGCGAGAAGCTATGGTTTTAGCTTTATCCTGTCGTTAGCACATCCACTGTTAGAGGCAGAACTTTCTCAGTGAGTCCCCCACCCCCACCCCCTGCCCCCGTCTTGCCCATGAATTCCATCTATCTAGGTGTTTTTCCTAAGGAAGGCATAACATCTTAAGAATTTCTATCCCTCCCACTGCTTCATGAATATTAGTTAGAATCTTGTTGACAAGGGCTTTAACTTGCCCAACCATTATGCAGGGAAAGGTTCTCCTTAGTGCACTTTGCCCTCTCAAGGAGGCAAGTCAAGGTAAGAACATCCTTAAATTCTCTTCACTTGGGGCACGTACACCCCTAGCCTTGTTTCTCTGGTTCCTTCTTAGTGTCTTTTATTATTGACTCTCCTGCTGCTGCCCCTGACCTGCCTCTTACCCAGCATTCACTCTGGGCCATGCCCGAAAGGCCATTGTGCACAGCTACACGCCACTATGCCCAACTCTGCATCCCTAACCACCCACCTAGGCACACAACAAACCAAAGATACTTCTCATGCGTTCACCTGACCTGTTACTACACTTTCTTCACGGTCTTCCCCTGTCCAGAACCAACCGTGAGAGAGTACCTCCTCCTGGCTGGGTGAGGTTCTGCTGACTTGTAAAGCTTTCATACTTTCTAAATATCAACTTGTTTCATCCTTTTTGTCCCACTTCCTAGCTCCATGCCTGGAATGAATTTATCTAACAGAGAATGACATCATCTGAACATTTGTGTTTGAGAATTTTTACTGTCAGGAGTAGGGAGCTATGGTCGCCTATCACTAATTAACTGGTGTTTTCCGAAACGACCTGCTCATTCCCAGCAATTAGGTAGTTTTTGAAAAGCACAGTGGAAGAGGTTGCAACACACTAAGAGAGCTGTGCTGCACTCTGCTGTAAGAATACGGGGTGTGAAGCTAATTGAAAAGGTGCTCACCATCTGATTCAAACGACTAACTGGTTTTTTTTTTTCTCCCTCCAGACCCGTGGGGAAACTTGTCCGGGTAGTTTAAAGCTTGCTTTGAGCATTATAATTGACAGATTGTATAAACAGTTTCCTTCCAACATCTAATAAAAATATTTACTCTACTCCTAAATATGATATCATTAAATCTTAGACCCATGTTTTCCCAAAGCAGTAGGAAAGCAGGGATAAGGCACTGAAGACGGCATTGGGTGGCGGTGCATGGCCTAGCATCACAAGGCCCTGGCTTCCATAGCTGGCACCACAAACAACAGCAATAAGAAAAGATATTCTCTAGTGGAAAATCAGGTATGCAGGCATTTAACACCATTTAAAAAAAACTCTCAGGAGCATGCATGCTAGCTTTCTATGTCTCCTCCTGAGTAGCAGAGCTGTATCTTTCTGAACCATAATCCCCTGATTCTTAACCCTGCCATTTGGAAAACTGTTTGCCTGGCGTTTTCTCCCTCCGCATCTGGACCTAAAATGCTGAGAAATCTCCTGGGAGAAACAGGTTGTGTCTCACTGGATCATCACCATGGAGAAAGCACTCTTGGGGTCCGGCAGCCACACCAGTGCAGGTCCGTCCTGGAGAGGGATGTTGCGTTTTCTTCCTAACGCGTTGCTTTGCGGGCTTGTGTATGTGTGTGTGTGTGTGTGTGTGTGTGTGTGTGTGTGTGTGTGTGTGTGTGTGTGTGTGGCGGTGGAGGCTGAGCCAGGGCCTGGACAGCACAGCTCTCAAAGCTGAAAGGAACACGGCAGGAGCATGTGCCGCCACGGGCTGGTTTAGGAGACGGGTTTTCTGAAGACAAGAGAGGGAGCAGATGACCTTTCCGGATCCCTCCAGTCTGAAGGCTTTATGATTCCTTGCACGTCCTCTGTCTAGACAAGAAAAGTGGACGCTGGTGCTTTTATGGCCACAACCTGGGGGAAAGTCTAACTGCGCCACCTACAGTCTGATACTAGAAACTGCTCAGCCTGGCCTCGGAAAATACCCAACCCAAACAAAGCAAGATAAGGGGAAACCACCAGGAAGAAGTTTCAGGGACACCCCCCCAACACACACACACACACACACACACACACACACTATTCCTGCCCTCAAACATCTATGTTAACGTTTAGTCCTCTTTTAAACAACTTTAAAATCTGTCTCTCTCACACTTTTCCAAGGAGACAGAAGAAAACTTGACTTTCTTTGATAAGTCTGGGGTGTGCGGGGGAAGACCTGGAGAACCATGTTAGTCCGTGGCTGCACAGTGATCACACCAAGAGGAAGTGCTCTGACTACCAGCAAGACAGTCTCGTGAGGATTCCTTTCCTTCTCAGAAGGCTTGACTTCCCCTACTCTGTTCAGATATTTCTTCCCTCACTCACAGACCCACCCTACTTCTTCTATGTTCCGGGTAGCCTGAGCTCATCTACCTTCTGGCACCTTCCTATTCTGTCTTGTCCGTGCAGACTGCCTCCCATTTCAGTAACTTTCCAGCTCCTAAGAGGCTCAGGAGATGGCAACCTCCTGTTCTTTCGCAGGCATGCCAAAGATCTGCCCTTAATGTCCTCGGATTCCCAGGGGCCCTGCTTACTCCTGCCATGTGACTCAGCTCCAGTGTCTGTTGCTCAGGGGAGTCCTTGGCTCTCACACCGAAAACAGCATCCCAGAGTTCTGCCCCCTTTATTGTTCTGAGATGGGTTAAATGCATTCTGTAGACTTCATTCATCTGGAAAGGCAACGTGTACACCAAGCAATGCATAAGGCATTGCTGACATGTTGGGGCTCTGGTTACCACACCAAGGCTGTCATTAACATAAACATCTTCCTGCCTTGATCCTACCGAATGGCTTGAAGACTGAGTGATTAAGAAGAAAATGACAGGAAAACACTTCCATACCAAGTGGAGGCTTCATTGTAGAGTTCTTCCGGAGTGACCATGAGAACATTCAGGTTAGCCCAAATGCCATGTTCCAGTGGGTAACAGTTTCCTGAGAGTTCTATAGTAACAGAACAAAGAAAGTCATACACTCACGGCACTTTTAGGATACATGGGTAGAACATCAAGTAGGTTATATCAAAGTGGGGCCTTGGGTGCCATCTGATGGCATTCCTATCCTTCAGGCTGATAGGACCTAGTGACCTGTTTACACAGACTGCAGAGGTGGGCAGTGAATGGCTAAATGGCTAAAGACTGGAAGGACGGTTCAGTGGTTAAAACACTTGCTATGCTAGCAACAGGAGCTGAGTTTGGAATCTGTTTTTAAGATTAAATGAGATAATGTACGTGAGAAAGTCTGTGTCGTGTATTTAACAAGACGGGTACATAACCCGGGAAGTATGTGCCATGTCACAGATGCTCAGCTCCTGTGTAACCTCTGAAAGAGCAAGCGAGCCATGCTCAGCTCCTGTATAACCTCAGAAACAGCACGTGAGCCATGCTAGTTTTTTACTCACCCCCTCTTTTGCTGAGGAGTCCTACCTCAGAACACTCCCCCAACTCTGAGACTCTCACTCTTGGAGAGGGTGGATTAGTAACTCCAGCTCCATAAAAACTTGCCTGAATATCCTGATCCAGTTTTCAAAACCCACCTCTTCCCAATGGATGCACTGGCTTTTAGATACACATTTCAGTGGGATCAGAAATTTAATTTACTACCTGAACAACTTAACTCTGGGGTACAGATGTCTGAAAGCTTGGGTTCTTACCTGTGAGAGATCAGAGTTTATTTTAGGAAAGTCATGGGCGTTTTAGAGTGTCTTCACTGAACCCTGAGCTAGGAATTTAAAGTGGGGGCTTACTCTCTTTGCATAAGTTCCCAGCACACTAAGGAGCAACCACTCAACTTCAACACACCCTCTGTTTCCACCCATGTGGTTCATACAGCAAGTATTTGTTCCTCTAAAGCTTTGCCTAAGTGACCTTAAAATAAGTGCTTTATCTACAGCTATCATGAACTTCCAGTATCCCTACACACAAAGAACCCATTCTTTTTCTTAATTCATTCATTTAACTTTGCCTTTTATTTACTCTATAGATGTATGTGTGATGTATTGGGGGGTGTGAGTAGCACACACATGACATGGTTCACATGTAGAGGTCAGGACACCATTTTAAAAAGCATTTCCTCATGTTTTTTGCATGCATGTGCATATGTGTCTCTGTGCATGTCTGTGTATATCAGGGCACACACTATGTGTGCCTATGGAGGACCAAAGGTGACTTTAGAAATCATCCTGGATTGCTTCTACCTCCTTTTTAAAAGCATTTCCTTATTTTTTTGCATGCATGTGCACATATGTCTCCGTGTGTGTCTGTGTATATCAGAGGGCACTCACTACGTATGCCTGTGGAGGACCAAAGGTGACTTTAGAAATCATCCCGGATTGCTTCTACATCCTTTTTTTTTTTTTTTTTTAACTTCACTCTGGGATTTCCCAGACTCTGCCTTCCAGAGTCTGAAGTGCAGGCCACTACCATTTCTACCTGTCATTTTTTTTACATGGGATCTGGGATCCAGACTCAGGTCCTTCTGCTTTTGAGGCAGACTCTTAACCTCAGCCATCTCTCCAGCCTTCAGGACACAATTTTGAGGAGTCAGTTCTGTCCTTCCACCTTGATGCGGGTTTTGGGGATACTCAGGACATCAAACTCGCATAGCAAATGCTCATGCCTGCTGCTTCATCTTGCTGGCCAGAAGGAAAGGCCCATTCTGGAACCTCTCACGGTGCCAGATTTCATCAGCTTTGATCAGCAGATAGATCAGACACAGGCCTCTGTGAACGCTTCCCATCCGCATCGGTTCCCCTGCGCAGGGAGGCAAGGTGAATGGGAGGCTTAGCTGGACAGCTCCTTGGTCATCTTCTCCAAGTCTCTACTCTAAGGTGGGACTGTCCTGCTTCAGAGGCTGCTGCCCTTCACCTGGAAGGATGCACAAATTAGGCCCAGAATTGGAGAAGCTGAGGAGCATCAGGCGGGAGATGCAGCTGCTGTTTCTGGTCAAGCAATGCGATTAAACAACATCATTTTCCCCCAGAGGTTTCCTAAAGATGGCTGCTGCCACACTTCTGTTGTCTAAAACAAAACCACTGTGCACTGTGATGAACCTGGAACTAAGTGGAAAGTCACCATGGGAGCCAGACCTGTGGAACACACCACAAGACTACCGTCTCTTGCCAAAGAGGAAATCCTGCTGACACAGAAAGTTTTGAAATGACAGTGACCTCAGCGGGAAGTTGATCCCATCAAATGTGCATATTTACATAGGGAAAAAGAATAAACCGATGATCAGAACTTCCCTCTTAAATAGGAGAAAAAAGAGCAGCCAAAAGGTAAAATTTAAGGAAAAAGTGAAAAAGACCAGAAATAACAAAACTGAAGACATGTAATAGAGAAAAACCAAATGAGCTCAAAGCTGGTGTCTTATTTCTTCTGTGCTGCTATAACAAAATATTGGAGCTTTTTTATTGTTTTATTTTTCTAGTTTTACAAGCATATTGAGTACTTATCCCTGCTTCCCTGCATCCCCCCTTCCCATTCCCTCCTTTTCCTTCATCAATCCATCCCACTCCTTCTCACCCACTTGTCTATCTACTTCTATGGACCCTAGGATTCCTTCTGGCTTATTTACTCCTGTGGGGGCTCAGGCCTCTTTGGCTTACCAAGTTGCCTTTCTTCAGGCCATCCCACTGATATGAGCATTTCCCTTCACTCATCCAGCTTTAGTCCCCAAGGTTTCCACTGTACGTTCTTATCTCTCTTGAGTTCCTCAATAGTCTCTGGAGGCATGTTGGTGTGTCAGTCATTCTGCAGGTCTGTTCCTAGATCCACTGTTCCTAGGTCACTGCAGTGAGTTCCTAGATGCAGTAGTCCAATGTCTTGTCCAATGGTGAACCTTCTGATCCTTAGGTTCTTACGATCTCATTTTTCCCTCTTCTGGGAGGTTCCCAAAGCCTTAGGATGGGGAGAGATTAGGTTGGCCTGATTCCAGGGGCCGGTACTTTGCTGGGGGTTATTTGTTTTTTAAATGTCCATGAGGCAGGGTCTCACTATCCCAGGCAAGTGCATACTCACTATGTATGTATGTATGTATGTATGTATATATGTATGTATGTATGTATGTATGATCTTGAACTCCTGATCCTCCTGCCTCCACCTCCCCAGTGCTGGGCTTACAGGTGTGTGCCATGGCTCTAAGTTTAGCAATAATGAAAATCTGCAAATGGGATTTTCTTTCTCAGATCTGCAGCTGAGGTCCTGACCTCATCCTTCCTAAAGGGTATCTTGAAGCTGCATCTTCCAGCAGGGATGAACGCTGGCCTCGCTTGATAGAAAGGTTGGAAATGTAAGTGGAGCCTTCTTCTCTGTTTGAGGTGACCAAACCAGAGCTTCTTACTTTTCCTACTCATAACACTTCTGTGCCAGATATGGAAGTATTAAAAATCAGGTACGTAAATATTTACTGAGCATAAACCACAAAGGAATTCATTTGAAAATAATTCTTGGTTTACATATAATTTTACTATTCAAAAAAGAAAGCAAATTTGTACACTGACTGTTGTGGGGTCCGGACACACCCAACAAAGACTCACCACACAGAAATTGGGTAGGAAAAAGCTTTACTACAGAAACCGGTGCACCGGGGCCACACCTCAGAGCTCTTTCATCTCAAAGTGTAGTCCTGAACGTTAAACAACAGTTTTTAAAGGCAAAAACTGCAGACGCTTGGCATCTTTTTGTTCCTTGATTCCTTGGTCCTTGGAGAAGGGTGCTTAGTGTAAATTTTCAGTTACGGTTAATCTATTTTTAACTTTGTGTTCAGCACGTATCCAGGTACAGCTATTGTCTCCTATCTAGATTAGAAGTAGTACAATTTTTTTATGCTGTGTAAGCACGCCAAGATACAGAAGCAGAAAGCCAGGTTACAAGTTAATATTTAAATTACTCTCTGTGTTCTACTAGTCCTCCTTTCAGTTACCATGGACCCGAATAAATAACTTAGCACTTTTCTTTCTAAAGCCAAGTTCAGTAAGCTGGGTTACAGAAGCAGAAGCCACATTAGTTCCACTAGTGAGCCTATTTTAAAGCACACACTAGCTAGATTTGTTTTATTTAATCTTCCTTCTTTCATTTGCCCCTTCTTCTAGTAAATTGAATCAAATCATTGATTCATCTTCTAAATAGTGGGTTTTTTATCTCCTATTGTCAGTGAAGCAGTTCCTAAAGCTGAAGACCCAGCTATTCCTGTACCAACGAGCAATAGGATCAGAACGGGGGTGGGAGGGCCAGCCCGTTTTTGTCTGTGGACACCAGCTATTCCCAGGTGAGCTCTTCCAGCTTTCCCATCATATACATATACCTGTGGAATAGTGTGAACCAGGGCATATAATTCTATGTTACTCTCTATCTGGTTGGTATGTATGCAATCTGTTAAGCCCAGCGTACAAACAAACCAGGTGGTGAGAGGTGCTTTAAGGACTTTAGGGCCTTCTGGAAATCCTAAGGTTACAGTTAGTTTTATAAGGAGAGTTGTCTAAATCATAATCCTGGTCTTAAAACAGAGCCCAATTCCTTGTAGGTTATCTAGAGTAAGTCTAGGGGAATTCTTGTTCCAGGAACATTGATCAGAAACTGTGGAAGTACTGAATGTTTTAATATCAGTTTCTTTGTTTCCAATAGAGGCATTAGTCCCTATGCCTACATAGCAGGGTGGTTTAGAATCTAAGCAGAACCAGCAGTCACGTGTTATTTCAGGTCTAGTCTGATTTATGTAGAGGAACATTGCATCAAGCAGGGCGATAGTAGGGTCTTCTGGCAAGGTAGGGGGTTTATAGTTTCTTTTATTGTGTCTCCAAAAGTAATCAGGCCAGGTGCGGTTGCGGTGGGACCTGGGGGCCTGATCTTGGCAGGCGGAGGCTTAAAAACATGCAGATGCCCCTGACTCACATCCCCATTTTTGACAGTAAAAGTTACCTTTATCGCCCATATAAACAACTCCCAGGATTACTCGACTTGTGAATGGTGGATCCAAGTCTTTATGTGGTCTACCTTGACTGCAGAGGGAATTGTCAGTATTACAGTATACAGTCCTTTCCAGTGGGGTCTAAGTGTCTTGGTCCGGTGCTGCTTGATCCAAACACAATCTCTGGGCTGGTACGGATGAGGAGTCTGAAAAGTGGCTTTTATCTGAGGCCAGATGATGTCCTGTGTCTGTTGTAATGCCTGGACAGACTGGAGTAAGTTATCATTAGTTACTTCAGCCAACATCTCATCTCTTAACCTAGGAACTAGAGGGGGAGGTCTTCCATAGAGGATCTCAAAAGGTGTAATTTCTCTTACAGAGTGGGTGCATCTAGCCCTCAATAATGCAAAGGGGAGGAGGTCTATCCAGCCTAGACCAGTCTCCGAGGTTAATTTAGTTAAAATCTCCTTGAGTGTCCGATTCATCCTTTCTACCTGGCCAGAACTTTGGAGATGATAAGCACAATGTAGTTTCCAATTTATCCCCAATGTCTGAGATAATCCTCCAGTGATCTGTGACACACAAGCTGGGACATGATCTGATCCTATCATTAGGGAGAGCCCAAACCTGGGATTATTTAAGAGTTTATTAGTAACATCCTGGGCCTTCTCTCCCTTACAGGGAAAGGCTTCTATCCATCCTGAAAATGTATTTATTAATGCTAGTAAATATTGATATCCATATTTTCCTGGCTTAATCTCAGTAAAATCTATTTCCCATTATTTACCTGGTTCAGTTCCTTGTTCCTGATTTTCTAGTGGCATCTTACCTGGAGCTGGATTAGTCTGTTGGCATCACTGGCACCTGGCAACCAGATCCTCGGTCATTGAGTCCATGTTTTGAATTTCTATCCTTTTCTTAGTAGTTCAGTCAATTTGGTAGTTCCCAAATGGGAACTGTCATGAACCTGTTTTCACCAATTTTCTTCTGAGATGTTGTGATAAGTAAAGTCTATAGGTAGGCAATACCCACCATCCTTGTGGGTTCTTGTGGGCTTCCTGAGCCTCGTGGTCTGCTTCTGATGTATCCTGGGGCCCCGGAGGTGGGGTGGGGACAGTGTGGGGACCAGCAGTAAGGTTAGGCAGTCTGTCTTTTGTTTTGGGCCTGTCTAGCTGCCATGTCAGCTAGCTGTTTCCTCTAGCCTCGAGGGTATCCCCTTTTTGGTGTTGGGGCAGTGGTTAATGGCCAACTCTGTTAGGTGTCAGATGGCACAGGAGGGCCCATATCTCTTGTTTGTTTTCAATCATTTTTCCTTCAGCAGTCAGGAGTCTCCATCTCTGTAAATTGCCCCATGTAATGGGCAGTGGCAAAAGCATATCTGGAGTCCATATAAACGTTGGCTCGTTTCCCTTTGCTCAGTTCCAAGGCCTTTGTCAGCGCAATCAGTTCAGCTCTCTGAGCAGAAGTTCCTGTTGGTAGAGACTCAGCCCAGATTAGTTGTTCCCGCATACCTGGTTTCATCCTTGACGTAACTGCTTCCATCGCAGACAGTTCTAATTCTATTTTAGTGGCACGTCTGTGAGGTCAGGTCGAAGCCCTTGAAGATGTTCAAGGGTCTCAGCACAATCATGGGGTATCTCCTTGTCAGAGTCCATCTCTGGCAACAGGGTAGCAGGGTTAAAAGCTGAGGTCTGATGGACCTGAATGTGAGGCTGATCAAGAAGCAGTGCCTGATGCTGAGTAATTCTGGAGTTTGTCATCTATCTGTCAGGTGGACACCTTAAGAGAACTTCCATCGTGTGTGGGGCAGTAATCAACAGGTCTTGACTCAGGGTGAGCTTATCTGAGTCTTTAACCAGCGCGGCAGTGGCTGCAATGGCCTGCAAACAATTTGGCCAACCTGAGGCTACTGGGTCCAGTTTCTTTGAGAGGTAGGCAACTGGTCTTTTATCTGTCTCTTTGAATTAGGGGCAGGGATTTTCAGGATGGCCTGAAGACGGGCCTGAGAGAGTGTCCACTTACCTTCTCGAAGGTTGCAGCCTATTTAAGGCAAAGCTGAGCCTTCTTGGCAGATACTCGGCAGCCTTTTTTCTATAGGACTCTCAGAAGAGCCTCTGCGCCCTGCTGGCATTCAGCCTGTCCACATACTTTAAGTAGAGTTATCTGCGGGTTCTGTATGCGGGAGTCTTAGAGATCCCGGTGTAAGGCTTCATCAAATAGAGTGGAAGAGTTTTTGAATCTTTGTGGCAAGCCAGTCCAGGTTAACTGGCCATTAAATCCTTTCTCTAAGTCCGTCTATTCAAAGGCAAAGATGGGTTGGCTTATTTTTGCCAGTGGAAGGCTGAAAAATACATCTTTTAAGTTCAATACTGCATATATCTGCTTACCAGGAGAAAATTGATTAAGCAAAGTATAAGGATTACGAACAGTAGGATGGATGTCCTGAACCCTCTTATTTACTTTCCTGAGGATCCTGTGTGGGCCTATAATCATTAGTCCCTAGTTTCTTTACTGTCAGAAGTGGAGTATTTCAAGGCAACTGACAATTTATCAGGATCCCAGAGTTTAAAAGCCAGTCTATGTGGGCTTTTATTCCTTGTCTTGCTTCCCTAGTCATGGGGTATTGTTTGACCACGATAGGGGATGCCATACTCTTAAATTCCACTATTATAGGTGGTTGGTGCCTTGTTAACCCAGGGAAGTTTGATTCAGCCCAAACTTCAGGGATCAATTGCTGGTACTTCTTAAGTAAGGGATTTTCATTCTCCAGTAGAGGGTGACTAGAGAATATATATTCTTCTCCTAGGGGCAACGTCATCACCATTATTGGGTAAGGTTGGGCCCCAAGTAGACTTATCCTGACATCCTTATCTTCAAAGTGTACAGTAGCCTTAAGTTTGTGAATGAGGTCTCAGTCTCAGAAGTGGGGTAAGGACAATTGGGAGCCGAGATAAAAGAACGGCTGATGGTCTTTCTTCCCAGGTCCACTTTGCGTTTTGTGGTCCATGGGCAGATTTCATACCCCGTGGCCCCCTGAGTTATAATCTGATTGCCTGAAGAAGGTCCTGTATCTTGTTTTAGAACTGAGAATTGGACCCCTGTGTCTAGAAGACACTGTTTCCCCCTCCGTTTTAAAGTTACCTTGGGCTCTGGGAGGGGGCTTGAGCCCTGACTTCCTCAGTCTTGTTCCTCAAAGGACAGAACAGTGCCCCATTTCTGGGGTTCCTCTTGAGGAGGCCTCTTAGGACATTCATTTTTCTAATGTCCAGTCTCTTTGCAGCAGGCACACTGATTCTTCTGAAGTGACCTTCATTCCTGTTTCTTGGCTTCCTCTTGGTGACCATTTTTCTGATTGTTCTTCTGACTTGGGCCAGGGTGAGGTTTACCTCTACTCTGTTGCTGAGATGCAATCACAATCTTAGTAAGCTTCTTTAATTGTTTCTCCCCTGGGGAGTCCCTATTATTAAACATCTTTAATGCTATTCCTATTAATTTTGACAAGTTCTTTCCCTCAAAACCTTGAGCTTCTGGATTTTTTTTTTCCGAATGTCTGATGCTGAGTGACAAAGACAATATTTATTGTTCTCCTGTTCTCAGGTGCCTCTGGATCAGTGGGAGTATGCAGCCTATAAGCTTCCTGAAGGTGTTCTAGAAAGGCTGAAGGCAACTCATTTGGCCTTTGAATTACCTCACTTACCTTTGATAAATTTGTAGGCTGCCTGGCGGCACTTTGGACACCACCCAGTGGAGTCTGGTGATAGGCTTGGAGAAGTTCCTTACCTTCAGGGGTGTTTGGATCCCAGAGAAGGGGAATAGAAGGCAAAACCTCCTCTATGCAGGCAGGGGCCAGTGGTTGGCTGACCATCTGGTCCCAAAACTAATTTCTTAGCTTCTCATTCTACCCACTCTCAGTCCTCTGATGTAAGGAGAATCTGCAACAGTTGCTGGCAATCATCCAAGTAGGCTGGTGAGTGCGAAAGGTAGTCTCCAGAAAAGAAACCAGAGCCTGAGGCTTTTTGGCAAAAGGAGGGTTTGTTGTTTCCAGTTATAGAGATCAGAGACTGCTAGGGGGCCGAACAGAAGGGGAAAGGGCACCCGGGGGGTGGGGAGCCTTGGCTCTGATGGGAAGTGCTGTGGCCCACCCTGGTGGGGGAACATACTTCTTAAGCTAGGACGCAGGGTCTTCCATTAAGGAACGCCAAGCCAAAATGTAAGGAATCTGGTCTGGATGGCCCCTATGGCGGGGACTAAAAATCTTTTTCTGTAAAGCGAAAATGAGTGGGAGAGAAAAGGAACCCTCAGATGGCCAGTCGGGTTCTTAGGTCAGCCAATCTAGAGAACGAAAGACCTGAAGTTTCTCAGGAGTGGCAGTAGCATCAGTCAGAGAACTGTTCTTGGAAAAGTCCAAGGGGGTTATTCAAACGGGGAGACTCTGAATGATAAACGCAAAAACAAATGCAAGACAGACGATGACAAACGAACACTTAAGGAATAGCGGGCAATGTTTTGGAATGCAAGCGCAAGAGAGTGCGGAATCAGGACCTGGCCCAGGGTCGGTCAATCAGGCCAATCAGACTGACAGGAGGAATTCTTGGGCGTCCCAGAGAATCCTCCGACTCCGAAAGTAATGCTGCGTCCAGCCTTTCAGGAGTCCCAGACGGCGCCACAGAAACAGAAAGTAAAACTTTGCACTCACCCCTCCTGCTGAGCAGGACAGACAGATCAGACAGATGTCCTGGGAAGTCAAGTGGAAGACCAGAGTGGGGAGTCCTGAAGGCAGATCCCGGATGCCTCCCAGATGTTGTGGGGTCCGGACACACCCAACAAAACTCACCACACAGAAATTGGGTGAAGAAAAGCTCTGCTACAGAAACCGGTGCACCGGGGCCACACCTCAGAGCTCTTTCATCTCAAAGTGTAGTCCTGAACGTTAAACAACAGTTTTTAAAGGCAAAAACTGCAGACGCTTGGCATCTTTTTGTTCCTTGATTCCTTGTTCCTTGGAGAAGGGTGCTTAGTGTAAATTTTCAGTTACGGTTAATCTATTTTTAACTTTGTGTTCAGTACGTATCCAGGTACAGCTATTGTCTCCTATCCAGATTAGAAGTAGTACAATTTTTTTATGCTGTGTAAGCACGCCAAGATACAGAAGCAGAAAGCCAGGTTACAAGTTAATATTTAAATTACTCTTAGTGTTCTACTAGTCCTCCTTTCAGTTACCGTGGACCCGAATAAACAACTTAGCACTTTTTCTTTCTAAAGCCAAGTTCAGTAAGCCGGGTTATAGAAGCAGAAGCCATATTAGTTCCACTAGTGAGCCTATTTTAAAGCACACACTAGCTAAATTTTATTTTATTTAATATTCCTTCTTTCACTAACAAGGTTCATGTTTACTTATTTTTACATAAAAATTCAGTTATGACAATAGTTGATATTCCCGAATGAAGGGCTGAGAACACTGCTTTGTATATGTACATAAACATATACATTCAAAGGCCATTTCAGAAACTGCTAGAAATTCTGACCAAAATCTCAAGAAGTCAAAATCCATTTCATGATTTTTTTAGAGATATTTTCAATTCATCAAATCAAAAAGAAAAATTTTCAAAGCAAACACTAGAACACAAAGTAATCTGGAGCTATCCTAATTTGATGTTCTCTTGCTGAAGAATGACATTAAGAAAACTTGGAAAGTCTATTTTGTGTAAACTATGTTTCTATGAGAGCAGAAAACTCAGTATGTACAGTGAAAACACTGTAAGCCAGGGTGGTGTAGAATCTGAGCCGAAGTGTTTCAGACAGTGCTTGTAGGTATTTGGGGCCCACACAGTGGAAAGTGCCTGTATTGTATGTGCAGATCCATGCTGCTCTGAGGTCACCCCATGCAGCACGTTCAGAAACCTTTCATGGTACCTTGACTCTTCATGTCTTCCATGCACAATGATGCAATCACACACATAGACATGACTCACAGTTTAAGAAAACCAAATCACATCCTGAAGATATATCCTGCCAATGCTACCAACTGGCAATTCAAGTTCATGTACACAGTGCGGTGTGTGTGTGTGTATGTGTGTGTGTGTGTGTGTGTGTGTGTGTGCGTGTGTCTTGGGTTAGGGATGTTTAGTGGTCCAGTGTTTGGTGAGTTTGCACAAGGCCCTGGGTTATATCCCCAGCATCCAGAAATAATGAAATAACATAAAAAGATTAAGTCAGGCTTGGTGGCTTGTGCCTGTAATCCCAGCACTTTGTATACTGAGGCAGGAGAATTATCATAAATTCTAGGCCAGATTGGATTTCAATGCAAGTTCAGAGACAGAGCAGAAACACAAACTAAGGACTACATTTCCAAAAATCTGTTTTTTCTCAGACTGATGAAGAAAAAACCCTACACAACTCACACTATAAGGAATTAAGAAAACTATGGGTCATTTGAGTGTTAAAATATTAATAAGGGAGTGTTCAATCAAGTTCATGAGAACACCTCTTATAACAAATGAAACTCATAACATTTCTTGAAAAATAGTGGATCAAAATTGTTAAAGAGAATAATTAAAGTTTAAAATGCTTTATGTCTTGTAAAAATTGAATTTGCTCTCTGCTCCCTGGCCAATATGGAGTGAGCACCTTTGATAATCTCGTGGTCGCTGCCTTACTGTCTGATGCTCCATGGCCCAGACTGAGCCAAGTAAAGAGGGGCTGAAACATCCTTTGAAAACACACCCAAATGTAGTGGAGAATGTTCAACGACTTAGTCACAGTCCAGAAACTGGATGAGTTTGTAAGCCATGAAAGAGAGAGAGAGGGAGAGAAGGAAAGAAGGAGAGAGACAGGGAGAGAGACACAGAGAGAGACACAGAGAGGCAGAGAGAGACAGAGACACACACAGAGAAAGAGAAAGAGAGAGAAAAATTCGAATTTGTTATCAAGACCAGTCTGGCACGGTGGCCCAAGCCTGTAATCCCAGTAATCCGTGGCCCCTCGAGGTGAGGCAGAAGAATCTCAGCAAGTTTGAGACCAGCCTGCTACAGTTGGTTCCAGAACAGCCAGAGCTACCTTACTATATTCCTCTGCCACTGTTTCTAGCTAGGCCTCAATCTTAGACCTGTTCCCCTGTGGTAACCATGGAGGATGCAGCTGAGGCGTAACCAGGACAATCACTGAACTTCAAAACGTATAAATTGCATGGCTAACTGCCTCCGTTCAGGTTTAGCAGACTGACTCACACTTGGTGTCTGTAGGTAGGCAGTGAGACTCACCCTTTGTTGGGTGGGGAAAACAACGGTGCAAGCTGCAACTGAGCATGACTCACACGCGCCTGACTCCAGCTCCCGAGAAGTGGAGCTGATTACCCTTCTGGGATCTGCCTTCTCTCCATGTCATCACCCACGGTTTGTGAATACTTTTGCATCCGGAACCCAGTACTAAGAGCTAAGTATCCGGATTCATTTGACCCCTCAGTCAGTGTTCCTTTCTCTGCTGCTTGTGTAAGAGAATGTGGGGTGGGGTGGGCCTTATTTCCAGATGGTTAGGACCAAGGAAAAGGGGGAGCCTAGAAGTCTTGCTGAACCTTCCTTACTTCATCATTGACTTCTCGGGCACTCAGTGAAGTTGACTAATGAACAGATGAGAAATCAGGTATTGAATGAAGAAACCATCACAGGGAACGTTTGCATGCAATGCAGTTTGGTATTCCCTGGGAGGTGGGGGGGCTCTGAGGTCACTGAAGGGAATGACTTTTTCACTATTCCATTAATACATGGGGCAGAAGTATTTATTGAGCGTCAGCTGCGTCCTAGGCTTGCTGTAGGAACACGGGGTTTAATGCAATAGTGATTTAGATGTGGCCTTGGTCAAGGTTTAGACAAGAAGAGGTTGCGCTTAGCCAAGAGTGACAAAAAGCAATGAGACTTCCGCAAGACTGCCCGTCTCAGAGTTCACGGACAGTCAAGGAAGAGCGTTCTTTCCCGTTGGCTCGATCATTTCATGCTGCTTTAATGAAATAATTTAGACCAGATTACTCACAAAGAGAAAATTTATGTCCTGTGGTCTCTAAGGCCACGAAGTCCAAAATGAAGCTGTTAGAGGTATGGGTGTCCCGTGACCTGGTCTCTGGTTTCCATGATGACACCTTGTTGCAGTACCTTCTGGAAGGGAGAATGTCCCCTGACGGGAGAAACGAGTGGATGAAGAGTTTCCTTTGCAGCCCTTCGTTCATGGTTGTCCTGCTCACATAGGCAAGGGCTGATCAATCCCTAAAATCCCACCTCTTACTACCACGTCCTGTACTAGAATTCAGTGCACCAATCCCAAAAGACTCCTTCAGCTTACAGCAGCCCACAGACTGCTTATTTCTTCAACTGACACTCTTGGCAACCTTGTAATTCCAACTGTTTCATCCCCCTAGGTTCATCCCAAATCTTTCTCACTTGTCCCCGGCATCCTTTCTTCATAAGCAATTACCCACCCTGTAACTGAAAGCATCATCGACAAACCTCAGTTATTCCCCAATCTCTCCCTGACTTCTAAAAGACTGGGCACGAGTGAATGATGTGACGCTCACCTGTGATCCCAGCACCTGGGAGGCCAAAGTGGGAGGGTCTCAAGTTCAAGGTGTGCTGGGTTACACATAGCAAGCTCCAGCCCAGCTGCAATACACACCCCTCCACGCACGCACGCACGCACGCACGCACACAATGACGTGCATGCCCCAAGATGAAGGAAAAAAAAATAAAACAGAAGGGGTTTAATACAACACTCCGAGGGAAATCAGTTATCAAAGAGTTCAGGAGGAAGATAAAGACACACCATCTCCACTCACCAATTTCTACTATAAAAGTAGAAAATGGAATCTTACCTTTTTCCCCCTTCTTCCTATAGCTAGAAAATATTCAAAGTCAAGGAAGCAGTGTCTCACTTGCTACTCCTACGGAAGTTGGATCCTTTCTTTTGTGAGTAGTTTCTGAATTCCATCAATAGAGACCATGGTGGAGTGTTACCAAAGAATTACAAACACTCTCCCGTGTTGCTGATAAAATCATGACAGAACAGCTTAAGGGAACAAGGGCTTTTTTCCCCTTACAATAGTCTGGTTACAATTGCTTGTCCAGCTTGGTAAGAGAGACCATATTAACACCAAGGGCTGAAGAAACTGGTCACACCATATTCATGTTATGGCTGAGAGAGGGACGATCAATCTAGACAAGTGTTAATGTTCATGCTGGAGTTATGGAATTAAAAGCACTAAGACAGCCAAAGTGTGGCAACTTAAGCTAATTTTCAACTTACGGACCAACTCAACCTCTCGTTTGCTCTGCTCACCCCATGAAAAGGGTTATGAATTAGGTAGACGGGGCACAATTAACTCCTTTCCCCCATTCCTTCCAGCACATGGCTGGGCACTTTCTGGAATCTTTTATACGTGGCTCAGCTGACTGCGTTTTGCTGGCAAGAGACACACACTATTGATAGGCTGGCACGTAGACACACCATGGTCATTTTCTTCTTTCTCTGGTGATTCTTCGACAAAACCCCCAGAACTTTCTCTCTAAAGGCAGAAATCCCAACAGACGCCCAAGCTGTCAAGTGACTACAGAAACATGGCGCAGAGAGCCACAAGGGACTTTAGGAGATATGGACCCCGCAAAAACTACTTAGCTTTTTGGGGTGCTAACTTTGTCACATGAAACTCTTAACAATGCCCACTGAAAAGCTCAGTCCAAGCCCATATCATTATTTCATTTGCTTCTTTATCTTGGGTAATGGGGAAAACACTCAGCTGCATTTACCTTTCAGAAAATACACTGAAGCCAGGCAGCCTACTTTATAGTGTGCATGTGGTGGGCATATGTGCGCTTACCAGTACATACACATGTGGAGGTGAGAGGCTGATGCTGGGTTCCTCCTCAATTGTTTTCCATCTCTTTTCCTCACTGATTCTGGAGGCCACCATTTTCCCTAGACTGAGTGGGGCCAATGCACCCCAGAAATCCACCTGTTTCTGCCCCCTCACCCCATTCCAGTGCTGCAGTTACACATACACATGCTGCCTTGCCTGACTTTTACATGGGTACCGGAGTATGGTTTATCACTAAGCCATCTCCCCAGTCCCCAATATATCATTTTAACAATACATCCTTTCCTCTGGATTCAGGCTTAAAATTTGAGCTAAAAATGCTCAAATTCAACCCAGATGCAAAATATAAAAATGATGTGGTGATGCTCTTTCTTTTTCTGCCCTTGACCTCCAGAATCTAGAATGTTCTACAATGGTTTTAACAATCCATATCACGTCCATGGTTGCAGACAGACACACATTTGTATAATGAATGTTTGGTGCTATAAAGTTTAAGTGATTAATAGCAGTCATGATCAATTTTTATTGATTTTTACATCAACAGCCAATAGGTTATCTTTACAAACCATATTTTCTCCAGTATATGTAGTTACAATACCAAAGTTTTCTTTATGAAAGTGTTTATTAGAGGTGGTAGGAAAAGAGCTATGGACAAATAGACCGAGATTTGTAAACAAATCTTCAGAAAGACCTAAATATTTGGCAATTAATTCCTTTATATAAAGTCAGGTTTGTAACTTTGAAATATATCAAAAGTGCAGTGCATTGATTTAATTAAAAGCTCATTGATGCCCAGTGTATTACTGGACCCATCATTTTCCTATTAACGTATCTATATTCACATTTTCCTGCTTATTAGGCAACAATTGTAAATGACAATCACCAGTATCTTTAAATAATCCCATCTCTAGATTAAATCATGGTAGAACTGATACTTTAAAATTCTGATTTATTAATTCATCATTAAAATGGATCATTTGACAACGTCCCCAGAGAAGGAGGCGCCTATGTAGAGGAAGAGAAGCATCTTATCACCCTAGCTATTAGGTAAATTGCAGAAAAAGCCACTAATACAGCAGGCATTTTTCCGCATTGATGTTTGTACTTGAGACCAAGTCCTGCAGTGGTTGTCAGCACACCAGCTCTGAAGGATGAGCCATGCCTGCGTCGGGGGCCAGTTTCCTGTTAGTATTACTTGCCTATGGGACACCTAGTCTCAATACTGTTAAGCTCAATGACTTTTGCTTAATGAACATGGGTGGATTAAGGCAAAGGATGGCGCCTAGTCCCCTTGGTAGCTTGTGTTTTTTTTTTTTTTTGCTTAATTAAAACTGCTGCTGAGGTTGTGTGAACTACAGATATGCTGGCTGGAGAGACAGCTGTCCCTGGGTCCCACGGCTGACATTCTAACCATGGGATTTGAATCTTGGTGCTCCTGGCATCTCCCAGGTTTCCCATCAGGACCATTCTGCAGCACTATATATAATGCCAATGTTCAAAGGACACCACGTGTTTTCGACAGATCTTGGTGGTGTGCAAATTAATTTTCAGAGTAACCGGGCAATGATCTACGCAGTCTTTGAAAAGTCTCCATTGCATAACTTTTCACTTTTACAACCATTTTCTGCTGGGCTGTGGACACTCTCTTCTTTCATCTTCTTTACGTAATTAAGGGGTCCTTTCCCTTCAAAAGCAGAAGGATTTTTGAACGAGCCTCCAATTCTATCCCACAAGGTAAAGTACTGGCCGTAGTTATAGTCAAAGAACAGGTGGTGGTCTGTATGGTGGGCAGAACCGTTGATCAATGGCTTTAAGATCTGGGGAACACGAAAATCCCCATCATGAATGGAAATTGTCCAGATGTTCACCAAGACATACAAGCTTAAGTAAACCACCTTGTGCAATGGGAAGACGAAAGGGTAGATGTGGTAAGGCAGACTCTGCAGGAAGCCGTCCACAGGGTGAAAAGCATGGCTTGCAAATGGAGTGGGAATCTTCCAAATATGGTGAGGCTTATGGATGTGCTGGAGAAAGGAGGGACAAAGTCAGTACCTAAAACAAATGAGAGCTTACACAGGAACAACCTGATGAAAATCAGCTTCCTGCCTCCCTTACCCCCAAATTAAAGTTCTACCACAGGCCTCCAGATGCACACAGAAGAAAGCCGACCTGTACTGGATCTGTGTGACTGTGGCTGCCAGGGCAATGAGTACAGGTCGAGGACTTCTTGGAATGAGAGAACAGAATTCCTAACGCTATGTTGTATATGCTTTCTGTTTGCCCCTCGCAGGACTCTACCTTGTACACGAGTCTGTGGTGCAGGCCTCTGTGAATCCAGTAGATCAGCATGTCAGTGAAAAAGAGGAAGGACACCACGCTGACGACGAGTTGGATCCAGCCTGGAAGAGATCCCGGGCAACAGCAGGATCACTTTTCACTCGACCCCAAACTCAAATGTCACTGACTGGTTTGACCAACCAACACATCACAAGTGAATCCTCTCCAGCTGCGGGAGTCACCCGTACTTCCCTCTCCTCTGATCACTTGACATATTCTCTCACTGAGTGATGTCTTTACTTGGCACACAAAACAGCACTATGCATCAAAGAGCGCGTCTTAATTAAACTATAAAGGTGCATATGGAAAAGATCACTGTGGCATCGGATTTCTTCAATCTCCGGAAACATTCTACGGTTTGTCTTCACATTAACTTTCCTGACCTCCATCTTTGCCTAGTAGTTCCCTGCCTAGAACTTAATTTCCCACCAAGCATCCTCCCTCTAGCACTTACTGTGCAGTGTGACTCTTCTGATCTCGCCAGCATCTCTCCCCCACAGTTTGCTTCAACAAGGCTGGTTCATCCAACACCCTCCTTCCCTTTAACGTTCTCCAGAATCTGTCCCAACCCAGCCGATTCATCGCCCTCCCGTGTACTTTCCTGTTTCTTCTTCTAAACCACCCATCACTTTCAGAGCAGATTTCTGGTGCCAACAAGCCCAAGTTCCAGTCTTGGGTCTGCCTGACACCCACTAGCTGAGCAACTACGCAAATTCCTGACAAACTGTAAGCCTACTACATTCACTTAAGAAGGTGCAGAGCAACAGAACCAACTTCCCAGAAATGCTACAGGAAAATGGCAGATTGACACACACATAGGGAGCGCTTTGAACTCTGTCTGCGTGTGTCAGGCTTCTTGGGGGGGGGTGCTAGTCTTATTTTCCAAACATTGAGCACAGGGAATGGGTCTTGATGAAATAACCTCAGAATTTCATATAACTTTAATCACCAGGAAGCTACTTATAAAAGAAAATAATCTAAGGCTCTGAAGTGGGGAAGGGAACACACAGAATTACTGTAAAATAAGATGTTGCTATTTATTAATTTGGAAATGCAGCCGTGTTATCAAGACAAAAAGATCAGAGTACAAACTACACGTGTAACAGTGCATTTCTGCAATGCAGCAACAATACTTATGGGAGGATAAGCGGAAGGACAGATGCCAGAGAGGTTTCCCGTTTCTAGGTGGCGGGACAGCAACTTCTGATTTCTAATAACCTTCACATGCTATTGGAATTACTCTTTCAGAAGCTGCATTAAAGAAAAGGAAACCAATGCGCAGGTCCATCCCCATCACTCCAGAATTCCCAGAGTCATGAGTGCATCTTCCACTGACTTTAAAATTGACTCGGTAAATGAAAGGCCTCACGTGCTGCGATGCACAAATGCAGGACATGCGCTCACCAGAAACCCGCTACCCCCGGCGTATTTGCTCACCATTTGGAAACTCTCCGATGTCGTCATACAGTTTGCTGTAACCTCTCAGCTCCAGCAGGAACAGTGCAATAGTGGGGATGCTGATCCACGGCAGAGACTTAATAGTGAACTTAATCTCTCGAGAGACTTGATTCTAAAGTGGAAATTTCAATATTGGAAAGTCACAAAATCTACATTCAATGAAACTGTCCATAAAGCTGCTTGGGATTGGACTTCTGAATTCTGAGGTTTACTTCTGAACTTTGTCCATGAAACTTTCAATACATGAGAATGGGTATATAAGAAAATCACTCGTTCTGCATTGAGTAAAGACAGGAAGCATCATCTGAAACTACTTCTCCCTCTAGATCTGTGTTCTACGCTTCTGGTTCTGAGAGGATCACTTCTGTCACAACCCATCCCAAATCCTGTTTTCTTCAACTTCAGTCCTGGGACTATCGGATAAATGCCAGTTAAGTAATTAACACAGACAATGATTCTGGCCTGATCACAAACAACTCTAAAACTTCTGAACTTGAATCCCCAGCTAAACACAAGAGAAATACACACGGTTAAAATACATTCCAGATTGTGAAAGTCAAACCTTAGAACAGTGACGTGAACACAATAATTATGTAAACACAATGGAAACACAACCTAGAATAGGTTGACTCATAGAAAACAATTTGAGTCACTTATTTGTTTTTGTTGTTTTTTTTTAATTTTTTTATTATTATTTATTCAACTGTGCGCATATGTGTGTGTATGTGCACACGCGTGTGTGTGTCTGTCTCTGTCTGTCTGTCTCTGTGTCTCTGTCTCTCTGTCTGTCTGTGTGTCGCCCCCGCTTCCGCTTGGCGTCTATACGTGGGATCTGGGATCTGAACTCAGGACCTTCTGCCTGCAAGGCGGAGGCTTAACCCCTGAGCCACCTCTCCAGCCCCAGAGTCACTTATTTGTTTAAGTTAAGGGAAGGAGAGAGGTAATGTGCCATGATAAAAACATCCAACCCTTCTGGAGAGCTTTTATTTAAAATTTTTTTCATTATATATAAACTGACCTGATGTGAAAAAACCTCACAAAATCTCTTACCTTTAAGAACTGCGGATGTTTCATCAATGAATGATCATAAACAAAATAGTAGCTGAGGGTGGCACAGAAGAAATAAAGGATATAAGCGCCCAGGTTGGTTACAATCAGGAGGCTGATGGTTTGTCGGAAGATGTTGTCCTCGGGCCACGTTGCTGGGTACACATATGGTGTAAAGAAGTAATGATCGGCAACACCAAGAACAAGGTCCATCTTGACTCTGAAGACAGACATGCAGCAGATCACCACCCCGAGTTTCCCATGCAAAGACTTTGAGAAAAACTCTAAGTTTCCAATTTAAGAACTGTCATATGTAGCACAAATCTGTTGTCACCAGACTCCCAAAGTATCATGTGTAACCTAGAAGAGATCCACTATAACCCCCAAACCACTGTCTTCAGAGTACACATACATGGGGGCGCTAAAGCTCAGCCAGAGAAACTAAAGTCTGGACGCTTTGTATCTAAGGGCTGGCAGGGGCACAAGCACAGCTCTGGCTCCGTGTTAGCATTGCACCTTAAGACATCTGCTGGCAACACAGCAGGAGGAACAAACGGGGGCACACAGGTGCTGGGGCCAATGACTTCCTCCTTCAGGTCACACCAAAAGTCAGATGCGGTGAGCCCAGCACTTCTGCAACGAGATGAAAGGCGAAGACGAGAGAGTCTTCTGGAAGCTTCTGTGCACATGCAGCACAGCAACTGTATTAACAAGGCTCTGCCTCAAAAACAAGGTGGGGGGGGAGAACTGACTCCCACGTGCTGTTCTCTGACCTTCACATGTACACTATGCCATGCGTGTGCATTCTTACTCACCATATAATGAATCGATCTTAAAAAATGATTTACCATCAGCTCTCCTTTAGAATTCAGAATTGCTAGTTTGTCAGTGCCCTACTGCCCTTGTCATTAAACAGGTTCTTGTCTGCTTAGAAAATGTATGAGTATTTATATTCAGTGGGATAAACACTGTAAAGAGTGTCACAGTTCATGTATGTGATCACTTGTGTAATCAATCATTTATGCAATAATGATGCATGTAATTACATCTACATGGTAAGTTCTCTATGTAATAGTTTAGTAACTGGTAATAGAACAGCAGAATATAAATGGGCTATGAAAACCTTACTGCTTTTCTTAAAAGAAAGCATTCAGTACATTTTCAATTGTGCACAAAACCAGGCCAAGTTAGTTTCCTCCGTATAGGTGTGCAGATTGTATGAACTCCACACTCCTTGAGGGTCTCAGAAAGACAGTGCGTCATCAGACTGCACTCAGACTCCTTCAAACACTGGCAGACCACAATCAGGATTCTAGGCTGACACAACATGAAGCATGCCGGTCTTTTGAAATGATTTCCACTAATATCATCCACCTAAGGTTCTGCTTAAGCAACTGTTGTTACCACAGTGTTTTCAAGTGTCTTCCCCACTATGTATTCACAATTCAGCCATCACTGACATCATCCACACGGTCACACTACCCTCATATTTGTGTGGGTGTAATAACCTTTCTGTGCTAGATCCATCATGCCAACACAAGCCATACCATTCATGTTCAGCACATCTTCAAGGGTAGCTTCTTCTTGCTGAGCTATGGCCTATGATGTCAGGTACCACCTTCTCTTTAGGGACAGAAAATTCTTCCATTTGGTCTGGGAAGACCATTCACCCAATAAAGCACTCCTGTTGTAAGTGTGAGGATCTGAGGTTGGGTCCCCAGAATTCACGCAAAAGATTGTGGTAACTTGTTTAGTGATGGGTGATGGGAAGCAGAGATGCTGGCTGGAGCTCATTGGCTAGCCAGCATCGCCTACTTGGCAACATCCAGGCCAGTGAGAGATCTTGTCTCAAACAAAAGGTGAAACGTGCCCAAGGAATAACACCTGAGGTTGCCCTCTGACCTCACATGTGCACCCACCCACATAAACACAAACAAACGCACACGCAAACACACCAAAGAGAATATTCCAACTCTCTGCTAACACATTCACTAATCCTGGGTTACAGCCACATCTTGGGCAGTGACTTTGAAAGCAGACTTTCATGAGGGAAATCTAGAGTTTTGAGTTCTCAGCCTCTGTGGACTATGGAGGCAGCCCAAACACTGCTTTATCAGAGTGTGACACTCCTCATTGGAAAGACTGTGCTTTCCAGTGGCGGGAAAGCATATGCTTAAAAGACTGTTTCCAGCATCAAGTTGAGGAGGAGGAGGAGAAAAAAGAGGAGGAGGAGGTAGAGAATGCATAGAACAGCTGTCTGGGATTAATGAGCTTCCAATGACCTGTCACTACATCTTGAGATACCTCCTGCCACCCTGCTTCTTTAGCCCTCTTTCTTAAGGTTAATGCAAATCTTCAGCAGTAGCTCTTCACAGATGCTAGTGGGCATGTGAGCACACAGTTGCCAGTGATATCTCCTTACTTCCTTGTTGTCAACGCCACTTAATCGAACACGGTTCAAATCTTTCTTTTCCGATCCAGGCAGTGTTTTCCTATTTTCCATCCGCTCTTAATCCTTGCTGCCATTCATGATTTGACTTTCTAGCTTGCAAGACTTATGTGGTAGGAATTCCCACACCCACTCCTTTGGAAGGTTGCCTCAAAAAGAGACCACACGCTAGTATCGTCAACAATTCCACATTCTGTGCTAGTGTTAATGTCAGACGGACACTCTCATGTGATGCATCAAGATGCCTTCAACTACTTTCCTGTTTTCACATGCAATGAAAACCAAACTTCCAAAACAACAAAAAAGGAAACTCCCCTCAGAAGGGGACATACCAGTTATGCGTATCAAGACTCAACAGGTGTACTGGTGGCTACTTGGAGACAAAAGTTGTCATCGAACAAGCCCAATGCTAAACCTGAAACAAAAGCAAAACCACCTTTTATTTTCAAGGCTGTGTAGACTTTTGAGACCATGACTACTACCATATTAAATGGAAGAGCTACCAAAGAGAAGCCACCTTTGTAACCTTGGTACATACATATTGCTCAACTGCTTTCCACAGGACAGGACAGGACTGATTTCTGAGTCTTCCAGACAATGGAGGGTGAATGCCTATCTCTCTAAAGCCTGACCAACAGAGGGTATCATCAAAGTTATAGATATTGCCCAACCTAATAAGAAAGAAAGATCATCCTTGTGTGTCCCTAATTCATACTTACCATTCATGAGGCTGAAGCTCACTGCATGTATCTAGAATAATCTACACTTTTCCCATGGTATCATCCGTGTCTTTATCCTTGGTCCATTTTCTCCCTGGGTTTTTTAGTCTCTTCCTAAAAATTAAATTATAGAAACTTCTCTCCTTCTCCTCCCCAATCACCTTCCCATGGCAGCTTCTCAAGTAATTGGGACAGTGCACCACTGTGCCCAGCTGGGAGCTCAGCATTTAAGGGTGCTAAGTCCTTGCATATGATATGAATCACAGATGTTTGTTTCATTTGATCAGTGCAAAAACTTAATTTCTATCCTGCATCACATGAGCCATTGTTGGTTCAAAAAGCAATCTGAGAGATGTTAAGCACAATGATGCTTATAAATAGAGATCTACAAGTTTTACATATAATTTGAGGGAATTATACCACCTAAACTCAGAATTCCTATGTAAGGAATCACTGCTTAGACAAGAACCTTAACATTGAATATTACATTGTCTCTATAGAAGAACAAAATACCCAGCAACAATGACAACAACAACAACAAAAAACTTTGTAACTACAGTTATAAATTAAACAATAAGGCTGGGGATGTAGCTCCATGGGAGACTCTTTGCCTTGTATATCTAAAGCCCTGGGTTTCATGCTCAACATCAGATACATAAACAAATATACTGTTATGCTTAGATGATTTGAGTCAGTTATTATTGTTTTTTGCTTTATCGAAAAAGCACAATGATACGATAATAGCTAACAATCACTGAAAACCATGTATTAAGGTCCCTCAATCCCACCTTCAGACAAGGCCTTGCTATCTACATAGTCCATTCTAGCTGAAACTTACAATCTTCCTGCCTCACCATCTAAGCACTGAGATTACTAAGGACCAGACCCACCACACCTCCCTAGGACACACCTTTCTTTCTGTCTTGGACAGTTTGAGTCCCACGACTGTAAGGTATGTACTCTCACAATCTCAACTTTCTAGAGAGGAGTCTGAACCCAGAAAGATGAAATAACTTGTTCTGTAACAAGTGAAGGTGGTGAAAGTTCCTGTGTACATTCTCTTAGCCACTTGGTACAATATGCTAATCTCAACATGTTCTACATATAGATAAGGAATCCTGAGAACCACTTCACGCTAATTATATTACATAATGAACGCAAAAGCACTCCATGAACGATCAAGGGTCACGTAGGCACGAGGAAGTTATCATTAGGCACTTTAAAGGCAAAACAACGGGTAGTGACAGCAAAGTCAGCTATACTGTAAGGTTAGCCATCCTTATGAAGTCTTGAAAGGTACCCACTGCTACAAACTTTCTGGTCTGGTCAATTCTCTAACTGCAGGGGTGTTTTCTTCTCCCAAACCCCCACCCCTCTTCAAGTTTACTCTGTCATGACAGAAGTATGCACGACTTTTCTTCTTCACAATGCTAAAGTAACCGATTATTTCCTGTTCGCTTGTAGTCTCGTTAAAGCGTGGGGCTGACAGGTACTGACCAGTTCTTAGCCTGATTCCTTCGCCCCTATGGTCCAGGAAAGGCACCTGCCGGAACCTAGGGGATCCTAGGTGGCAAGGTAATCATTCTTGCCCCTGGAGCTGGGATCCGCGATGGGCAACCTGGAGCGGGCGAGGGACCCACCCGGCGTGCCCAGGCCTCGTTCCCCTGCTCGGCCCCGCGGCTCCCCCCCGGAGCCCATCCGAGCCCCTCGGCCCACGCACGGTCCCGGCACCCCGCACCTGTGCGGAGGATGCCCAGGGCCGGATCTTCAGGGACAGCCTCCCGGCCCCCGCATCCCCTCCTCGCCGCCCGGGGGTGCCCTCGGCCCCCGCACGCCCCGCGCCTACCTGCGGAGACTCGCGCAGCTCCGCACGCCGCCGCTGTCCCCGCTGCCAGCGCTGGCGGGCGGGAGCCGGGCGGCGGCGCCCAAAGCAGCGGAACCCCGCCCACACGCAGGCGGCAGGGCGGCCGGCCAATCAGCGGCCGGCGCCATAAGCTGATATGACGGCGGATCGCGCGACTTGGCGCTGCGCGGCTCTGGGCGGTCACGTGGGCGCCGCGCGGCCCCGCCCCCCGCGGTCCCAGGAGCTGCGAGGGAGGGTGTGGCAGAGGCCCTCTAGAGACGAGCGGCGGGGGTGCCGCGGGTGGGGGTCAGCAGACCTCCCCTGCTTCGCGTCCCGCACGCAGGCAGGTGTACCCCATTTGTGCGGACGTCCCTATGAAGGCCACTCTGCCCGAAGGAAAATGAGTGACAGGTCCTTTGAAGTGAATGTCAGACGCATTTTCTCACGCAAAGTGACCCAGACTCAAACGTTCATCAAGCGCTGATATTTTTCAGCTAGGAGCAAGTCTTTTAAGGAGCACTGAATGGTGACCATCTCCTGGCCGAATTGGTTTACAAAGGTGCCTAAATGCAGACAGGACGAAGGCATAAACTAGAAATCTGCCCTTCACACATTGTTCAAAAGCAAAACCGTGTGAATTTAAAAGATCCAATTGGTTAATTTATGATTCATGAATCAAGACAACTTACCGATTCTATAAAATGACCGGAGACCGGTGGAAGTTATCAGTATTATTAGACAAAAAGAGACTGAAACAGAAATAAATGTAAGAAATAAGAATAAAAAGACTGCTGCTTCAAATGCTTTCCTTGTAGCTGGAATATCAAAGGAACACACACTTTTTGCTGTAAACAAGTCCTGATTGGTTGTTTGAAACCCCTTTGTGTTGAGCGGTTGAGGAGGGCCCATTTCAAAAATCAGTTTGAGGGCTCAAGAGATGGCTCAGAGGTTAAGCCTTTGCCTCACAAGAGAGGAATCTACGTTCAGATCTCAGATCCCACGTACAAAATGCCAGGGGAAAATGGCAGGGACTTGCACTTCCAGCCCTGGATGGTAGAGCCTGGAAAACCCAGATCAAAGAAATAGGAGGTAGAGTAATCAAGGATGATTCCCGGTGTCACTCTTGGGTTTCCCCAAGGCACACGCAGTGCCCTCTTTTACACTCCCACATACATACACACTCACACCTACACTAAGAAAAAAAAATGTCAGGTTAGTAGATTTTGGACAGGACTGACTCCATTCTGGATGGGTCTGATCTGCAAGAGGTCTAGTGCAAGAGCCTAGACTTAAACTTAAATTTTATTTAAAAGGGAAATTGGAAACAGGACTATCTGTGAGTATTTAAAGCTATGACTGATACGGTTTGGGTTTTCTGAGACTGCTAGGTTTTCCAAACACTTGTACAAAACCACTTGTACTTCAACTTTATACCTTCAACAGTAGTAATTTCCAAAGTACCATCTCCCATCCAGCAGCACCAACATTATCTGGGTAGTTCTTGGAAATGTAAATTCTCTGGAGCCACCCCAGACCTCTGGGGCAGAAATCTTGGGAAAGCTCCAAGCGCTTGTGTTCAAACAAGCCACAGTGATTTCAAATCTTGATAAAAGTTTAACAGCCAGTGATTCTAGTACACTTGACCAAGCAGAAGAAAGTCTGACTAAATAGCTTAGTTTTGCTCCCTTCAGAGCAATATATGAGTAATCCTGGATTGTAGATGAATAACATTGGGGTAAATAATCTTCCTTTTCATCATTAAAAGCTCCATCATTGAAATCTTCTATATGACATATCATTTAATCATCCACGGATTCTCTCAGTTTTATTTTTGTCACTTTATATGTGTGGGGATGTATGTGTGTACATGTATATGCAAAGGTCAGAGCTCAAAGTCAGTTTTTTTATTCTGTGACTTTCCACCTCATTTTTTCAAATAGGTCTCCCTTAAACCTGGAACTCACTGATTATTGGGCCAGCCAGCCCCAAGGATTTCCTGTCTTCTCCTTCCCAAATACTGGGATTAACAGGAGCATGCTGAAGCAACCAACTTTTGTTTTCAATACACAGTGGAGATCTGAACTCATGATTGAAAGGCAAGCTTTCAAATGATTGAGCTATCTTTCCTGCCCGCTCCCCATTTTAAAATCTCTTCTTCCTTACCCTTGTTCCTATTTCCATTTCATCCCACAAATTTCGAGATCAAGATCTTTACATTCATTCCTGGAGAAAAATAGAAGCATGGGTTAAAGGATAAACACCTGCTACAAGGCTGCTGCAAGATAGCGCTTGCTTGTGAGGTTTGTTTAGTTCACAAGTATGGTTCTTTCCCATCAAACAAGCTATGTGGGTGGCCATTGTTTTTCGAATTAAGCTCATACACTAGACCCCTTAGAAAAAGAGCAAACTAAAATGATTACTAAGACTAATTACCCATCATCAAGCTGATGTTTAAGACGCAAACAGATCCCAAACAGACCAGTTTCTGACAACAGAGGACACATAGCAACCAATCTCATGTGTGACTGTGATCTCAAGCCAAGAACCAAGACTATGGAGACAACCTGAGGCCCGGCTGCCATTCTTCCACAAAAGGGTCAATCACAATGCTCTCACAGCTGAATCAGCGCAACCTCTGGCTTTTGTTACATGGTTTTCTATAAGCTATAAGACAATGGCAGGCATGGTAGAGAGAAATTAGTTTCTTTCTCTCTATGGTTTGGTCAATCTGTAAATAAACCCATCTTTCTTTACTAATTTCTGCTTGTCTAAATTCTTCTAATATACAGGAAAACTAAGGCAGTGGATTATGAATATTCCATAATAAAAGGACTCATCCAACACAAATCAGAGAAGTTAGACTTTGAATCCTTAAAAGAAAAGTAAACTATAACTTCTTCTATTGGTCTATTTTCTAAAAACCAACTATTTTCTCATTTCCAGTGGAGCATTCTTTCTGCTTATAGAATAAAGTGCTGGTCAAGTCTAGAATTGCAAATAAAAACCAATTTAATTTCTAAACATAATTTGTAATTTTGTCCATTGACATCCCTGAGGTGTTTCATCTAGCCATCATGATTGGATTAACTTCTAAGTGATTAGTGACAAGTACTTCTGAGTGTGGCTATGAGGACTTTCCAGAGACCTCAAATCAGAGAATCCTTTGATGGAGTCAATATCTAAATAGACTATGGGCAAGTGGTAGTTCAGAGCAATGCAGGGTCCAATAGAGGAAGAAGGCCACTGATAGAGGGAGCCTTGCTGTGCCCCCTCCCCTCCCCCATTTCTCACTTCTCTACTTTCTGACCAACAGGATATAAGCTGACCTGCTCTGCTATCTGTTCCTGCCATGATGGACTGACACCTTTAAGACCATGGGCCAAAAAAAAAAAAAAAAAAACCCAAAACATTCTTAGGAAAGTTATTTAGGTACATTATTTTGTCACAATAATGTAAAATCTAATATAATCCCTTTGTCTTAATTTCATTTTTTTAAATTTATTCAATTGTGCATGTGTACGTGTGTGTGTGTGAGTGTGTGTGTGTGTGTGTGTGTGTGTGTGTAGAACCATGAGTGAATTCGGGAACTACCATGGACGCCTCCACTTCCTCCTTGTTTACTCTGCCCAGGGATTCACAGGCTTCGCCCTACCAGGACCAGAAGCGCAGGCCGCCCCCACCTCTGCCCGGCGTCTATACGTGGGGTCTAGGATCCAAACTCAGGACCTTCTGCCTGCAAGGCAGAGGCTTAACCCCTGAGCCACCTCTCCAGCCCCTTAATTTCATTTTTTAAAAAGTCTTTTCTTAAAAGATTGAGCATATGAGACAGATAAGGAGAGTACCCTCTATCAGAGCATCTACCCAACCAAGGGACACTTAATCTAACACAGAGACTGAGCCCATCATACCAATATAGACAATTCAAATGGAACCCTGTGGTCCACACAAGCAGACAGGCAGGAAAGTGGGTGGGAGAGGGATGCATCGGTGAAGGGAGGAGAGGGTGGAAAAGGGAAGGGGGAGGGAAGGAGAGAGTCAAGGACAGGAGGAGGAATGGACCAGGCAGGCCTATATTAAGGTCTCTGATCAACCATCACTTACAATACCTCCACCTGGGGAGCATGTCACTCAGGGATCATCTGTACCGGCTGCATGCGCGAATGCAACTTCCCCAAGCTACACCTGCTGCCGCGCCTGGTGTTAACGTTCAACCGCCTGGCTGAGAGGACCAACCTGGACAGGACAACTCAGCAAAAGCTCACACTGGGACTTATGGGATGTTGGGCGGGGTATATAAGCAGCCCGATATCTACAATAGACGAGCCTGCGAGCCTGGTAGCCGGGGCCTGCGAGCCTGTCAGTCTGCAAGCCTGCGAGCCTGCTTTGCCACTCGCCTGACTTCCCAGATCTGTGCTATGGACTCCGCGGCCAGCTTATCCTGGCCCCCAAGGGTCTCCGTGAGCCCCCGAGACTGCTACATCTGGTGCCTCCAGCATGGGGCTTCCGCAGCCGCCCTTTCCCCCTCCCGGTACCAGTGTTGAGTACTGCGCTCTCTTCGGCAGTTTTTCGGTAAGCTGGCCCCTTTGTGTTTAATGTCTTTACCTTCGTGAGAGGTGAACGTGAAGATCTATTTCCCTTTCTCTATGTTTGTCTGTCCACGGATAGGGAGGTACACATATTTGGTTCTGGTTTGTCCAGCGTTTCCACATAAGGGTTGACCCCCACCCCCAGGAGATGGAACCCAGGAGTGGTCTCCCAATTGACCCTCTTCCTCCAGAGACACCGTGTGGGCATACGGCCATGGTCTAATGAACCACGAAAGTTCCCCACTAAGCACAAAACATTTGGGTCCGATACATTCCTTGTCTTGTCTGTCCCTCTTTAGTCTCATCTCTGGTCTTTAGAAAAATGGGCAACCTCTCCTCACACTGTAAGGAGCCCCAAATACATGCCTCATTTCCCCCTGCTAACCTGCCTATCACTTCGCCACCGCCCACTATGGGCATTAGGGTCGAAATCCCTCACTCTTGGACAGAGAACCCACATGCTTAGATCAGGCAGAGAAGCCCCCAATCCCTGTGAGCGGTCCCCCCCCCATACCCTTGTCGAGAACCTGCTGTTACTACAATTGGGTCCGGCCCTTCAGCCCCGATGGCGCCATCTCCACTATTGGTGCCCCAAGCCCCTATTCTCCAGACGTGCCTACAGTTTTCCAACTTTCTGCACAGAGAAGCTTTCCCTGTTAATATAGGACCCAATGCGGCCAACCAGCCTTGGGTGCCTGCCCCGCTTGCTGATCTTTCCCTGATTCGTGAGGCGGCCAATGAATCGGCCTGGACTCCTCTAATTTTGAACAGGTTCTGGGCCAATGGGCCATGCAGCTCCAAATTCATTATGATTGGTATCATCTCCTTAATGGCAGTCTTAGAGCCGGCCGTTTTCCTGAATTGGCGCTCTGCGTATGATGATCAGGCAGAAGCACAAGCCCACCTCAACCTTCAGTATGATCTTAACATCACATTGGATATGCTCATGGGTCGAGGGAAATATATGGATCCTGTATCCCAGTCTACCATAGGTTTGAGTGCATATTTTCAGCAGGTGTCTGACCTGGCCTTCAAGGCCCTAAAGGCTTGCACCCCAAAAGACCCTTCTGTTTACTTTTGTAACCTCATCCAGCAATCGGGGAAATCCTTTACGGACTTCCTTGCTAGAGTAACAGAAGCTGTAGAGTGTAGGGTAGATCCAGGCCCCATTAGAGATATGTTAATCAAACAATTAGCCTGGGAGGACCGCAAAGCCCCTACCTGTAATGCAGTGGCTGCTGTCCAAAATGATGATATCTACAAGTAGGGGATAGCAACTAGAAATCTGGATCTAGGGGCTGGCCCCATAATGGTCCTCACCACCTCCATTGATGCCCTCTTCTCGTAGACAGGCAACAACCTCCTGACCACCCGCCTCAAACTAGCCCACCAGACCGCACTTGCTGGGGCTGTGGTAAGACAGGTCACCTCCAGAGGGACTGCCCCAATACCGGACCTGCTGCCTAAAATGTAACAAGGGATTCCATTGGCCTCACAACTGCCATTGGGACTCACAGCCTTCTAATGTCCAGCAGAATGCCTAGGCTAATTTAAACTCCCAGCAGGGCACCCCTCAGCCCTGTTAATAAGAGGGGACAGATGTCATCCTAAGGCATTCTGAACTTTGCCCGTTTTTCCACATTCTCCTATGAAGAGACCGTATACCTCGATGGTATCCTGTTAAGGGGTTGGTGGACACAGGGGCCAATGTTACCTATCCATCTTTTTTACTTGTTTTGACAGCCAACAAGAGCCAGAGTTCTCTGCTCTGACCTTATTGACCCTACCTCGGAGGGCATCCAGCATTATGGACCGTGCCTGCTTTAGATTGTCCTGTCTCACAGGATCTTAGCCGTCATTGACTACGAGCCCTCAAAGGACCTCTCCTCTGGAAGGCACATCAGGATATGTGGATAGTAGACTAGACCAAGGCCTCATGAATCTCTGCACTCCAAGCTTGAACCACGTCCCTAGGGGTGCCATGGCCTCGATGTTCAAGGGCCATAAGCTACGGGTGTAGCACGGTCTTGCTGATGGAGCGCTGCTGAGAGATGTGCTGAAGGAAACATTTAAGTAATATAATTAAAAGAACAATTGAACCTGTTCAAAATAAAGGGAGCCAGGGCCCGATTCATTGGCCGTCCCACGAATCAAGGAAAGATCAGCAAGCGGGGCAGGCACCCAAGGCTGGTTGGCCGCATTGGGTCCTATATTAACAGGGAAAGCTTCTCTGTGCAGAAAGTTGGAAAACTGTGGGCACGTCTGGAGCATAGGGGCTTGGGGCGCCAATAATGGAGATGGCGCCATCGGGGCTGAAGGGCCGGACCCAGTTGTAGTAACAGCAGGTTCTCGACAAGGGTATGGGGGGGGGGGAACCGCTCACAGGGATTGGGGGCTTCTCTGCCTGATCTAAGCATGTGGGTTCTCTGTCCAAAGAGTGAGGGATTTCGACCCTAATGCCCATAGTGGGCGGTGGCGAAGTGATAGGCAGGTTAGCAGGGGGAAATGAGGCATGTATTTGGGGCTCCTTACAGTGTGAGGAGAGGTTGCCCATTTTTCTAAAGACCAGAGATGAGACTAAAGAGGGACAGACAAGACAAGGAATGTATCGGACCCAAATGTTTTGTGCTTAGTGGGGAACTTTCGTGGTTCATTAGGCCATGGCCGTATGCCCACACGGTGTCTCTGGAGGAAGAGGGTCAATTGGGAGACCACTCCTGGGTTCCATCTCCTGGGAGTGGGGGTCAACCCTTATGTGGAAACGCTGGACGAACCAGAACCAAATATGTGTACCTCCCTATCCGTGGACAGACAAACATAGAGAAAGGGAAATAGATCTTCACGTTCACCTCTCACGAAGGTAAAGACATTAAACACAAAGGGGCCAGCTTACCGAAAAACTGCCGAAGAGAGCGCAGTACTCAACACTGGTACCATGAGGGGGAAAGGGCGGCCGCAGAAGCCCCATGCTGGGGCACCAGATGTAGCAGTCTCAGGGGCCCACAGAGACCCTTGGGAGCAGGGATAAGCTGGCGCAGAGTCAACGGCACAGACCCCGGAAGTCAGGCAAGTGGCAAAGCAGGCTCTCATTCCTTTGGCACCCCAGGATAGGGATCACTTTGCATTTACAGTTTTGGAGCCTAATATGCAAATATTTCTCCTAACTGCTCGGAGGCTCACTCTTGCCTTATGTGACCCTCCATCCAAGGCTCGTGAACAACTTTCTCAGTGCATCAAGGGGCCTTGATCTTAGGCCTTCCTTAATTTCATTGACTTTGAGTCAACAGATAGGACATATTAACATGACGCATGTGGCTCCCCTGCTTATAGATACTGGTTTTGTAACCAGAATCTGGACCAACTTTAAAGGCTGTTTGATCCCTCTTGGATTGTAACTTATGCTATCTAAGGAGGAATTGTTCTTTCATTAATTATATTGCTTAAGTGTTTCCTTCAGCACATCTCTCAGCAGCGCTCCATCAGCAAGACCACGCTACAGGCACTTATGACCCTTGAACATCCAAGCCATGGCACCCCTAGGGATGTGGTTCAAGCTTGGATTGCAGAGATTCGTGAGGCCTTGGTCTACTCTACTATCCATATATCCTGACATGCCTTCCAGAGGAGAGGTCCTTCTAGGACTGGTAGAAAATGACGGGTAAGATCCTGTGAGACAGGACAACCTAAGGCAGGCACAGTCCATTATGCTGGACCCCCTCTGAGGTGGGGTCAACAAGGTCAGAACAAAGAACTCTGGCTTCCGCTGGCTGTCAAAATAAATAAAAAGAATGGGTATGAATGGACCAGGCAAGCCTGTATTAAAGTCTCTGATAAACCATCACTTACAATACCTCCACCTGGGGAGTATGCCACTAAGGGATCATCTGTGTGGGCTGCATGCATGAATGCAACTTCCCCAAGCTACACCTGCTGCCACACTGGTGCTGATGTTTAACCGCCTGGCTGAAAGGATCAACCCGGACCGGACAACTCAGCAAAAGCTCATGCTGGGACTTATGGGATGTTGAGTGGTGTATATAAGCAGCCTGATATCTACAATAAACGAACCTGTGAGCCTGGTAGCCGGGGCCTGCGAGCCTGCCAGTCTGCAAGCCTGCGAGCCTGCTTTGCCACTCGCCTCACTTCCTGAGTCTGTGCCGTTGACTTCGTGCCAGCTTATCCCCACCCCGAAGGGTCTCCGTGTCCTCCCAAGACTGCTAAAGACAACCAACCACCCATTATATTTGTAATTAAGAAGACTAAATATTGGCAAATATGACTTTCAGAAAAGGAAGTGCGAGGAGGAGGGATTTGCTCTTCCCTTGTCCCGTGTTGATTTGCTATGTGAGTCCACTGCTAATAAAAAAAAGATTGATCCTATGACCTAGGTTCCTTCAGGAGGGCAATCATCTGCAGTGCCACTGGCTGACTAAACCTTTACAAAGTGCTTGGCGTGCAGCTGAAAGACCACACCACAGTCCAGACAAGTTCTGCTATTTGCCTGGTTCCTAGAGGACTTGAGTGTGTGCTTTCTGACCTAGCATCATGATATCAAAGGGAGAAAACCATTATGCATATGAAATAATTAACAGAAGAAGAGAACAATAATGAAATAAAAGATTTTAAGGGGAAAAACTATGATCCAATCTGCTTTTGGAAAAACTGGTTTGGTAGTGTCAAAATTCATATTTACCTAGAATACTAGATGAAATGAAGGACCCACAGCCATGGGTGAGTTAAGATAACAGCAATAGATGCAGAAATAACTTCAGGTGGAATTTTTATAGTTTTTAACATGTCATTTTGCACATGTTGGGGGGATTATTTGTGTGTGCTTGTGTATAGACATTCATGTAGAAGTCAAAGAACAACTTTGCCAGGGGAGAGGAGCAGCAATGATAACATGGACATGTTATCTCCTGCCAGCCAAGCAGTGTGGAAGAGGCCAGCCAAGCTATGTGGTTCAAAGGAGACTCTGGAGCAGTTAAAGACAGTGTGAAGAAGACTCCGGAGCAGTCCCATCTGGGAGAGACTGCTGAGCCAGCCAAGAAGTTGAGGAGCGAGACCAGAGAACAGTCCAGCAGCTGGAGAGAGGCCCCAGAGCAGCCCAAAAGCTTGGAGGAGACTCTCCTATCAAGTCCTACAGCAGAGCTTCAGAGGTGTAGCTTCTGTGAGTCTCGCCCATGCTGGGAGAGACTTTCTGGTGAGGTAGCTGCCTTTGCATTGTCCCTGCCTCTGTCAGTAACCCTCACCCCTACTCCTGCAAGTAACTGCAATAAACTCGTTAATTTGTCAGGTTGTACCTTGGCATTATTATTTCTTTCATCTGTCATTCAACTCTAATCTAGAATGGAAAGATGATTGTGTGCGGTGGTTCCCACCAGGAAAGTATGCACATAGCCTGGTATCTGCATCCAGCTTTTTATCGGCTCCAGGGACTGAAACAGGTGGCCAGACTTGCATGACAAGAATGTCTACCCACTGCGACTTCTGGTGCATTCAATTGCTTTGTGCTCAACACAGAGAATGAAAATATGTCCCAGTAATGACAAAGCCATGACTGCCAACCTTTGAAGAGCCCAAGAGAGACCGGCCTGTGCACTGACTGTTTTCCTTGCTACAGTAGATAAACAGTCACTGGTGGTGAAGGCTGAAGCACATGAAATGGCAGCTCATGCTGTTGGGAAATCAGGGAAGGAGCCTGCTTTGTCTAGTACAACAATTTGAATGGCCTCCTGATAATTTCCCTGAGCACAGAGGTGACTGAGAAAACATCTACTGAATGAATGAAGTTCTAAATGGGAAACACAATATAATTTTAGTAATAATAATCATAATAAGCTGCAAACGGCTAGCATTGTACTGTTGACTGTCCCAGCAGTTACAAGTGGTCTTTTGTTCTTGTGGTGGTAGGGGTCCCAGTGTTTGAAAATATACAAATGAAAGTAGTAATGAACTGGTCTCACTAGTATGGTTTGGTTCAACTTGGTATTTGGGGGCAGAATCTTACGTTGTAGCTGCTCTGGAAGTCACTGTGTAACCCTCCTGCCTCTGCCTCCCCAGGGCCAGGATTATAGATGCATAACACCACACCTGACTGGTTAGCCCCAGTAGAACCAGTCCTGTTGGAAAATTGATTTCCAGTGAACTTCTAGTGTAGGCCACGTACACCATTCCTGCAGGTTTGCTTTCTCTAGGTACAATGGGTCACGGAAATCTATTTATTTGTTGTTTGCATAGCTTGCTGTCAGTGCCAGTAAATCAAGAGATAAGCCACATTGTTTGGCTGCAGCACAAATAGAGAATAAAGTGCCTAATACTTAACTCAATAAATACTTAGGTATTGAGGGAGGCTCACCAGCCTCTGTTCTGCACACAGGAGGTCTCCTTGTGATCAAAAGCAATAAAGTCATGAAGCTTGCTTACTGCTGAGGACAAAGAAAGCAAATAAGTAATTGATATGCAAAATAGCATCAAATGATAAAGAGTGCTGCAGAGGGGATTTTAAAAAATGAAAGACTAAAGGAGCAATTTGTTCAGACAGGATTGCTAAAGTCAGCTTTTCCAGGGGATAAGCGTTTGGTGCGTATGCCATTTGAGGGTCTTCCTTATTTACCAACTGAGGCTTATGCTCTGAATTGGGCATGTGGTATGTATGTATATGAGTGTATGTGTGTACACTGTAGTGTGGTGTATGCATGTATGTGTATAATGACAGTTGTTCATATGGACACTTGAAGTTGACAGTGGGTGATTTATTGTACTACTTCCTACCTTATTGAGACAAGGTCTCTCACTGATCCTGTAGCTTACTGATTGGCTGGGATGTCTGGCCAGCAGGCTCCTGGGATCCAAACTCCTTCCCCACCCCACTGCCAGAACTACTGTACAGGAGTACATGGGCATACATGGATTTTACATAGAGCTGGAATCTGAGCTTCGTGCTTACATGACAAAGCACTTCACCCATAACCTTTCATATGAATATTTTTAAACAAAATATTACTATTGGATATATTAATAATTTACCAGCATATGCTCCTTCCATGGTACTGTATGGTGCTGAGAACACAGCATTGAACTGGTGCATTTCTTTAAGAAAGAACTTAGGAAATGAAAACACTCTCTTCACAGTTTATGAATGTTCCCAGGAGGCCTGTATGCTAAAGGCCTGTCGGGAGGTAAAACCTTTCAGAGCTGGGGCCTGGTAGAAAGAAGTGCATGCCTTTGAAGGGATATTAGTTGCCCTTATGTTTTTCTTTTTGTTCTTTAGCCATCACGAAGTTGTGGTACCTGAACGTATTTGTCTCCATTTTGTACTTATTCACTTGTCTGCCCTATGAAACACCAGACATGCTAGACATAGACTGTTTGACCCAATTTGTGTACATAACTATAACCATGACCAGTAAGCTCCAAATTAGGAAATACTTAACGATCCAGGAGCCCCCCTAAACTGGAAGAGCAGCCTTTACAATAACATTTCACCAACTTTGTCAAGGACAGAATTAATATGATAGTTTGTAAGAATTGTGGTCAGAGCAGGTGGAACTGTCCAATCAGAAGCCAGTCACTAACTGCTCAAGGAATTCCAAGGGCCATGAGTAATGTAAGGGATACTAGAAACTGTTTATGGGGTATTCAATCATGTATCTACTGAGTTAGAAGCCCTTTCCCCTAGAAGTAGCCGCTATAAAAAGCCCTGCTGAACAAGACTCGGGGCTCTCTCCTGATCTGCTGTGTTAGTGATGGGGAGAGCCCAGGCTCAAGCTTTGAATAAACACCCTCATGTGATTGCAACGGTGTTGGCTTCATGGTGGTCTCATGGGATTTAGAAATCTGGGCACAACAAAGGGAACAGACCTTGTCCACCAGTCACCCCTCATATGATGGCCTATGCTATCACAGGCCCCAAGTTACATGGCTAAGCAAACAGGGATAGAAACCTGCAAAACCACTAGGCAAAATTCATTCATAATTTTTTAAAACTTTATTTATTTTGTGTGCGCTGTGTGTGTGTGTGTGTGTGTGTGTGTGTGTGTGTGTGTGTATCAGAGGGCACTGTGTGTCCCTGTGGAGGGCCACTGGTGACTTCGCCAATCATCCTGGATGGCTTCTACCTCCTTTTTCTTTGTTCTGGGAGTTCCCAGGCTCCACTCACCAGGGCCAGAAGTGCAGATTGTCACCATTTCTGCGTGGCATTTTTTTAATGGGACCTGGGATCTGAACTCAGAACCTTCTGCTTGCGAGACAGAGTCTTAATCCTTGAGCCATCTCTCCAGCTTTCATTCATAATTTAAAGTAAAATTCAAAATCAAATTTCCTAATTCTTTCTTCCTTTTAAGTTGATTACCTCAGAAAAGTGTATTGGAAAACTGACTGCCACATGGTCTTATAGCTGTCAGATATGTAAGGCAGAGCAATACCTGCACTGAAAAGCTGCCACCGGGTGCAGCAGTGAGTGATCAACTCATATTCACTGCAGAACACTGCACTGGCCAAAAAACATTAAGCCCGACACTGTTGAGACAAGATTTTTTTTCATTTCATGGTAGGGTCCCCCACCCACTATGTGAGAGGGTTTCCCAGAGGGGTCCGGGCAAGACTGCCTGCTTGTCATCCTGATCAGAGTCCTAGCTTTCCAGACCCACTTGCTGTCACCCAAGTGTAGTGAGTGTTGGTCTAGAACCCAGGGCCTCTGCGTTTCTAAGGCTGGCACCTACCTGCTGAGCTATGGGGTCTTCGGGAGAAAGAAAGAAGCACAAGCATCCACAAGCAGATGACAAACAAAGGCATTCAGTCCTTGACAATCCCAGTGGATTAGAGTTTAATATCCAATGTGGATATTTCTCATGAAAGGCAGTATAGAACTCTCTGGAAATTTGATGAAAGTCATGGAGTCTGTCTGAAGACAAGTACACATATGTGCATTTAACAGGAGCAGTACCTGACTACCTTTTACCTAACATTCTCAATTCCCTTTTCAAAAATATACCAGCTGATGCTCATATGATTCTTCGCAACTGGGGACCTGCTCTTATTTCACCCAACATGTGTGATGCCACCAGCTGAGCAGATTAGTCACCAAAGAGTCAGATGTATTTGTTAACAAACTGGCTATTTCCATCATTCTCCTGATAATTATGTAATTTAACTAAATTGCATCAATTGATGAAATTCGAGTTTGCAAAGAGAAAGAATTGTTCTTCTGTGAAAACCCAGATGAAAGGGTCTGTGGAAATCAGAATGAAAATAGTGAAAGCTGCTAAAGACAACCATCGAACTAATAATATAGGTGAGATGGTTATATAAAGAATAGAAAAAAATTAAAACAGGCAAATTTAGTAGGAGTCTAGATTCGAGCTGCCTAGTAGAAGTCTTCATCTTGTTTCTACTTCATGCACAAAAGAAATCAAAATCCACTGAAAAACACCATGAATATTATAGTCATGGAAGAAACATGACTCAGAACTCCTTCAGAAGGACATTCCTCAAAACAAACTTCTTAATGACCAGAGGATTTTTAAAAAAAAGGCATAAATTTTTTTTTTTTAAAAAAAAGGCGTGAGGCTGGGGAGATGGCTCAGGGTTTGTTAAAGCCTTTGACTCACAAGCAAAAGGAACTGAGTTGGTATCCCCAAATTCCACATACAAATGTTGGGTGGATGTGGTGGCTGTTTTTGATTCTGGCCCTGGAAGGTGGAGCTTGAGAAACCCCAGAGCAAAGCCATAAGAAGGTAGGTTATCCAGGATGATTCGTGACACCACTTTTGGGCCTCCACAGGCACACACACACTTGAGTTTTTGTGTACACACATACACACACACACACACACACACACACACACTAAAAAAAGAGAACAATAAAGAAAATATATGATATCAACCTTCCATCTCCATTTGCTCACACATCAGCACATGCACCAGCACACATGTATTTGTGTAGCACACACACACACACACACACACAGAGTTTACTGGAGTTTGTGATAACTCAGATATAGCAGTAATTTATTTTTCACTTACATAGTAGTCCAATCAGGTAAACTTTGTCAGTGGACAGTCAGTCCTCCACAAGGTGACTGTCATAGTAAGGCACAGATGTCAACTTGACCGTTGAGGGTTTGAGCTCTGGGTACATTTGTAGAGAATTAGTGGTTGAGTTAGGCCCAGAGCGAACCTACAGGAGATTGTCCAGCTGATGGGGAAGGCCCAGCTCATGGCGGGTGGGATTAGGCCCTGGATAAATCACAGAGAGCTGGTTGAGAGAGTGGGCATCCTTCTGTTCACGTGGCCAGACATGCTGGTCTGGCAAGTAAGGATTGTCCATCTCTCAGCCATTATGCGGTGATGGTGTGGCCAGTTCCCTCGGCCCTAGTGTTGGTGCGTGCCCTCCCGTCAAGCTGGACTGAGAACTGTTACCAGGAATCGTGAGAGAGAATAAATCCCTTGTTCCCTTAAACCATTTGATTGTCACGTATCAGCAGCCAGCAGGCGGACTGCAACAGTGACTCAGGGACCTGGAGTTTCCAGGACATAGTGACCCCGTCTTAATTTTTTGTTGTTTGCTTTTTCTTTTCTTTTCTTTCTCAAAAAAAAAAAAAAAAACCTGGATCTTCTACGTCCCTTAGGTTAGGCTGGAAATTACTGTGCACCCTAGAGTGGTCCAAACTTGAAACCTTCCTGCTTCCCGGAAGCTTAGATTATAGGTGTGCACCCCCACAGCCAGCTGAATTTTTGCGTTTTTAACTAAAGAAATAGGAAAGAGATATACACGGCCACTTCTTATAAACCTTTGTTGAGCACTGATCACATCACCTCTCATATTCTGTTGACTCCAACTCAGGGATATGGCTTCTGCTTACCATTAGGAAATCTCTTGATTCTGGTAGTCTGTTTACTCAGTTACAAAGCAGTTTCTATTCCCATAATATTTATCTGGTGCCTTGTCACACACTATTCTGAAGCAAAAATTTTCTTTAACTCACAGTTGGTGGATCAAAAAACTGGACGAGGATTCATAGGGTCCTCTGGCTTTGAATTCTTCAAGAAGCCACAAAGTGCTGTTTAGGCTATGGTCACCTCCAGGCTCCACTTGGGCAGGATCTACATAGAAGCCTACTAATAGTTATTGCCAGCCAAAAAGTCCTTGTTGGCTGCTGCCAGAGAAACTGGTCCCTTGCCACATACACCTTTTTCCACAGGGCTGAACACAAGATAAGGAAAGAAAACAAGAGTAGGAGCCAGACAGACTGAATCTTTTTCTGTGGTTGAATCTCAGAAGCAACCCTCCATCCCTTCAGTTATATTCTGCAAGAAGCATTTCACTAGATACCCTTGTTCAAGAGGAAGAAACTGGGAACACACACACACACACACACACACACACACACACACACACACACACATGCAAACACACAGAAAAAGCTACACAAATGGTCTGAACACCAGAAGAGAAGGCACTGGGTAGTATTCTAGATTCTATCAAGCTAGTCTACAGAAAGGGAAAATAATGTCACAGTTTGAGCATGAGTAGAAGCCCCTCAAAGTCCCACGTGTTATGTCTTAGTCCTCAGAGTGGTGCTACCTACCAAGAGGTAGTTGGAGGTCCTTGGCTCATTGAGAACATGATCCTGAAGAGTGCTATGAAACCTTGGCCCCTCTTCTCTCTGCTTTCTGGCTCATGATGTTAACAATTTCCTCTTCCACATACTCTCACTTTCCCACCATCATCCAAACAAGAACTATTGTGTTGGAACCTACAGAACCATGAGCTACATGACTCTTTTTAATCAGTTAGTTGCTTAGCCAAAGGCCATGATTACATACCTGAAGATTTATTGAGAAGAGTTTGGGGGCTGGAGAGGTGGCTCAGGGGTTAAGCCTCTGCCTTGCAGGCAGAAGGTCCTGAGTTCGGATCCCAGATCCCACATATAGATGCCAGGCGGAAGCGGGGGCGGCTTGCGCTTCTGGTCCTGGTAGGGTGGAGCCTGTGAATCCTGAGGCAGAAGGAGGTGGAGGCGTCCATGGTGGTTTGCGAATTCGTCCGTGGTTCTACACACACACACAGACACACACACACGCACGCACATGCACACACACATGCGCCCAGTTGAATAAATAATAATAATTAAAAAAAAAAAGAGAGAAGAGTTTGGGTGAGTAAACTAGAGAAAGCCTAAAATTATTATTATTAAGAGGCACTTAATGTTGGGCAGTCCTGGTGAGAGTTCAGCAGACAGCCTAACTGCTGCTCAGAACGAGGATGGTGCAAGCCACACTGCTGATGCTTCAGATGGAAACAAGGAATCTTTGAGGAAGCAGAGGGAAGGCCACCTCGGCACACTATGGAAAGAATTTGGCAACTCCCTGGGATTTTGTCAGTAGCTAAGCTTGAAGGTGATGGTCCAGTTTATTTGGCAGAGGAGTTTTAAGACATCAAAGCATTCAGATTGTGGCAAGGGAATTATCTGGCTGCTTTTAGTCAAATTTACAGTGTGAATCAAAAGAAAGATTTGAAAAAAGTGTAGCTCTGCCAGAAACGTATGTAAAAGAAGTATGGCCAAGGAAGGTGTGGTTGCTAATGGATTAATACCAATAAAATGAAGCCAAGCTTTTTTTTTAAGTTAGGTTCTAGGAAAGATGCCTAAAGGGCATTCCAGAAACCAGTAAAGCCATAGCATTCAGCAAGTTGCCAAGTGTAGAAACACAGATATGTCTCAACAACTTTCCAAGGTAGCCTTGTTTCAGAATGGTTACTACAGACACCTCGTGGGCCCAAGACTGCCTTGGGATGGTTGATGATTCTGTCCGCTGTGGTCAGCAATAGCCTTGGCTCAAGGGGGTTCCCTACACTTACAGCCAGCAGCAGACTTTGATGGCCATCTACACGATGCTGGATTTGCAGATGCGCAGAAAGCAAGAACTGTAGAGTCACGACAACTTTCAGGAAGATTTCAAAAGCAAGCTTCGAAGGTTGGTCAGTGCACTGCAATGCTGAAGTTCCTGTAAGTCTCTGGAAGGATGATGCATCCTGGAGCTGTGTGGTCAAGTCAAAGCAGTTATGGAGACCCTAGGAAGACAGAAGTACCAAGAGTTGGTAATACCTGCCCAAGAAAACTGCAGGCCCAGAGCGAGCCCATAGCAGAGGCCCACAGGAGCTACAGTCAGAAAAGCTGCATGGCTGGAACTGCACTGTCCTGAGAACTGCCAAGACCCACAAGGCATTGATTGCTCTGTTGGAGTGACAAAAGAATGAGTAAAAGATAAGGCACATACAGTATACAGAAAAGCTGGGGTCAGGTGGGCTACTAGCTCAGACACACACTCAGTGGTGTGGCAGCCACTTGGGCCAGGAGTGCTTATTTTAAAGGCAAAACAATAATAACATTGCATCAGCTAGTTTAGACATGGAAATGAGGAGACTGTGAACTTATGCAGCATGCAATGCACTCTGAAGGGAGGTCAAATCAAGCATAAACAACTTTCATCTAGAGAAACAAGACAGCAGGGCTTTGCCTATAAACATGTCGTTTCTCCAGCTTTGCCAGTGCAGAATGGAACTGTGTAGCTTAATGTGGGACCTGATGAGTTTCTGTCTTGTTTTGGACCGCCCCTCTTTTTCATGCCTCTACTCCCCCATCACCTTTTGGAGTGTGAATATATACCCTGTGTCTGTACTGCCTTTGTGTCTTGGGAATATGTAACTTACTTTCTTCCCCAGAGGAAGATTCATGACTGAGCTTGCCTTAGGTCTGAGAATGGGGGTTGTAGGTTTTGACTTTTGACCAATTCCAAGAACAGATACTATGTGGGGAACATGTGAGGAGCAAGATAGAAACAGGGCAGAAAACCAAATGCATCAGGTAATGACACCAGCTAGCTAAAAACAACATGGTGCTATGTCTAATGAAGAGCAGAGGCACATGTAGTTTAAGAGCCCATCCAAGTTATACAAGTCCCTTTATTTAAAAAAAAATACCCTGATATTCCTCCTTGCACTTTTTCATCCTTGTTTGTACTCAATAAATCCTAACAAACACAGGCTCCAGGTTGGGGTCATAGCACCGACAGAACTGTGTGTGGCCCTCTGCTCCTCTCCATCTCACCATTAGAAATGAGCAATCTTTTCTCTCTAAGCCAGTAAAACAAGGCATCATAGCACCAGGGGCTTCCATTGTAATATTTTTTTAAAAGAAGTTTTAAAATTATTTTTTTTCAAATTTTATTAAAGCATTATTAGAAAGTAAAACCCAAATGTCCAAAGCACAAGATGTGATGGCTCTAGAGACACAGAATGCTAGACCTTTTCATTTTATGTCTATTTTTACCCTTTTGTTGGTCAATATTTAGGACTGGAAAGATCTCTGGGATAGAGAGACCAGATTGAGACCTCACCCAGTGTTTCTTGGTTCTTGGTACTGTTAGATAGAAGAATTCAGAGGGAAGAAGTAGGACTTGGAAGGGAATTCTGTTCTAGAGGGCAAGAGGGGGGTGTGGGCTTCTAAGGGTAAGTGTTTTTTATGGAGGGACTTCACACTAAATCTGGGGATGTGGCACAAGGTTGCATAAGTTAGCTTTTGAAAAGGCAGTTTGACCAGAAATATTCCACTTCTTTGTGTAAGGGTTCAGGTTAGATGTGCTGTCTGCAGTTGAAGTTTGAAGTTGAAGTCCAGTTTGAAGATTCCTGATCCCATATTTAAATGTTACTATGTGGTTTAGAGGGTATAAGTGCCTTTTAAAAATATCCTTTCCTGTTTTTCTTTCAGTTCTTCTTTTTGAGCCCTTTCTGCTTCGTGGTCGCCCCTGCCTCACTTTGACCAACATCCCCCATTATTTCACCTTCCTATGCAAATCACCATCACACTCTGATTCTGAAATTCTCAGTTCTACTGCAGATTCCGCACACAAATGAGAGCATGTGGCATTTGGTTTTCTGTTCCTGGATTACTCTGCTTATTGTATCACAAATGGCAGGATTTCTTTTTTTATGGTCAAATAGCATTTTGTTGTGTATACATACATTATATAAACACACATAGACTTTTCTTTTTTTAAAAATTTTTTTTTTTTTTTTATTTATTCAACTGTGTGCATATGCGTGCGCGCGTGTCTGTGTGTGTTTAGAACCACGGACGAATTCGCGAACCACCATGGACGCCTCCACCTCCTTCTGCCCCGGGATTCACAGGCTCCGCCCTACCAGGACCAGAAGCGCAGGCCGCCCCCGTTTCCGCCTGGCGTCTATACGTGGGATCTTCTGGGATCCGAACTCAGGACCTTCCGCCTGCAAGGCGGAGGCTTAACCCCTGAGCCACCTTTCCAGCCCCCACATAGACTTTTCTAATTCACCCGTTAATAGGTTGCTTACACGTGTACTGTGAATGCTTCAGTGAACACAGTTACATAGATCTCTCTTTGAAATACTAATTTCACTTCTTTGGGGAATATGTCAAATCTGATCTCAAATTCCTTTCTCTGATTCCAGAATTCTGGGATTACAGGTGAGTACCACTATGGCCGCCTTGCTTCTTACTTTATTTCCGAGTGTGCTCCTTTGTCATGTTTAAACTTCATAAATTATGCAATGGGGGTGAGGGAGGAAATAATGGAGTCAATACCTAAAAAAAATAAATAAATTCTGCAATGGAATAATTGTTTCTTCTCTGAATTCATATGTGGAAATCCTAATCCCGAGATAAGGCTTTTAAGGGAGGAGGGTGTAGATGGGCCTTTGAGAAAGGGATTGGTGCCCTTATTTGAAAAAAAAAAGATATCTTTCCTTCCTGCAGCCACCTGAGAATTCACTGTGCCTGAGGATGTGTGTCCTAACAGACTCCAACCCTGTCAACACCCTGATATACTACCCAGCTTCCAGAAGTTCTAGAATTGTAGAACTCTTCCTTATTATGACTGTTTTTACCCTTTGTTGGTCATCTTTTTATTTGTAAATTAGTTTTCAGGATGCCAATTGGTGGTGGTTGTCATTTTTGTAGTTTTACAGAGTTAAATGTAGGTATAAGTGGGGAAAGGAAAAGACTTTGTGTATTAGAGACAGGATGTACCCAAAATGTGGCTTGGAGTTTCTCAAGAAAGTCATGTTTAAGTGTCTTAACAATGACATTTGTGTGATTTGGGTGCCTTCTGAAGTTACCCTGTTCAAAGGACTCTGGTTTACTTCTAGTTGATCTTGATTGGAGAGTGACACAGATATCAGGAGCCGAGAGAACTGGCCACACCGTAGCCACAGGAAGAACCAAAAGAGGAGGAATATGGTCTAGCTTTCCAGCCTGCCAAAGCCAACTGGTTATCTCTCTGTCTCAACTGCTTTCCCAGGGAACGGCCTACTCCCTGTGGACTGACACTTCTCACATCTATGAAGTAATCTACAGCCTTGCTCAGAGGTTTGCCTGAACTACATGAGTCTTCATAGGCACACTTAAAGTTCAGTTCTCAGTTGTCCAGTGAGCATGTGAAACTACCTGCCTCAGTGGGAAAAGGTTGATGAAATGTCAAGGAAGAGGTCAGCAGGGTTTGCCAACCAGGAAGGCAATGAGCTTCACCGAAAACAGTTAAATCAGAAAAAGTAGAGATAGGACACAGATAGGAAGGTTTCAGGGTCAAGGGATGAATTTGGGTCCTGAATGTACTGCTTAACTTGCTCCTCTGAATATTGCCTCAAATCCAGCCCCCTCAGTAAGGTATCAGGCTGTTTTCACAGGCAACAGAGTGGTTAAACTATAGCTAGATCAGTCTTCATGGATAGTCATGCGTTGATCATTTGGCCCTGGGTATGGATAGCTCCACGGAGATTCCAATGAGCAAGAGTGATGCTCATTAAATAGTGTATGAGTCTCTGGCTAGAAAACAAAAGTTTTTCTCAAAAAAGCACAAGACAGTGTGCAAGCCAAAGAAATGCAGTTGATCAGCTAAGGGACAGTCAAAGACACTCATCAACAATTTTACAATATATATCCATAAAAGGTCGTCAGTGGCTAGTTAGCAGGAATTGGAGACATAGTTCCACACTGCCTAGCAGTCCAACTTGATGAGCCAGTGAGTTTATTGGAATTACTCCAGGACTATAGATGAGGGGGTTGCAGGAACAGGGGGGATGGGTTACCTACCCATGGGAACATGGGTGACTCCAAGTCAGCTGCTTCACCAGAAAGCCTACCCCAGCCTGGGTGACTCAGGAAAGCTCCCTCCCTCCCTCTCTCTCTCTCTCTCTCTTCTCCCCCATATATATTAAAATGTTTTTTCACTTTTACTTATTTTTATTACATTTTTTGGCCTAATCCTATACAAGTTTCCACTTTGATTCACCGATTGCTGTGTAGCATTTTCCTCCATATTGAAATATTCCATCCCAGAGAGAGGCTCCTTAAGACTAACAAAGTAAACAATTCAGAAGCCTCAGAGAGTCCCTGATTACTTAAGATAAGGGGATAGTGTGGTCTTCTTAAAAGAGTGGCCAAAGGTATAGCCCCAGCTGGTCTCTAACTCAGCACACCTCCTGCCTGCGTGGGCAGCTGGGATTTTGTTAGACCTATACTACAGAATGGACAATACCTCCTCATATACTTTTGATATTAGATCCGCCGTTCCACAGGTGGGCATTTTCATTTTCCTGAATGTGTCATTTGCTTTTCAGAAGTTGTTTGGGGTTAATATAGTGGTGTTTAATTTTGTCTTTGCTGTTATTTTATGTCTTATTAAAAAATATCATTGCCCAGATCAATGTAAGAGATTTCCTTCTATCTTTTCTTCCAGAAAGTTATAGTTTCAGGTTTTATATTTGAGTATTTTATCCTTTTAATTCACATTTCATGCGTGCTATATGACAAGGGTGCAGTTTCATTCTTTTGATGGAATAAGAGTAGGAGACCACAGTGGTGGTGGTGGGGTCAGTCTCCCACTTGCAGGATGGTTACCATTTATCTGCCAGACTCTATGCCCTCCCTGACTGGTGAGATCAAACCCCATCAGTTGCAAGTGACCAGGAAGGAAAATCTGTGAGCTTAACCAGATGTCTCACTACTTACTTGCAGTACTTGACAGTGACCTGTTTTCTCTGCTGTAGCATGATCCCCTCTCTCCTTGTTTCTGGCGGGCTTTCCTTCCCCTTCCCTCCTGTTTATAATCTTTGCAATTACTGTAGGTATTACAGAGATTTATCTTTGAGTGTGTCACTAAGTGGTTTGGTACTAAGATCCATCTATTAGGGAGTACATACGGTGCTTAATTTTCTGTGTCTGGAATACTTCACTCAATATAATTTTTTCTAATTCCATCCATTTCCCAGCAAATTTCATTAATTCATCTTTTTGATGGCTGAGTAGTATTCCATTGTATAAATGTACCACATTTTCCTTATCCACTTGTCAACTGTTGGGCGTTTGGGTTGATTCCATGACTTTGCTATTGTAAACAGTGCTGCTATGAACATGGCTGTGCTTGTGCCATTGAGGTGAATTTTTGCTGTATGGAGGATTATCCCCAAAAGTAGAATAGCAGGATCATATGGCATTTCGATCTTTAACTTTTTTAAGAATCGCCAGACTGCTCGCCTGAGTGGTTGTGGGTTACATTTATTTCTAAATCTTTTATTCTTTCTGCTATAAATATGATTGTTTAAATTTCCTTTTGAGATAATTATTGCTAATGTATTGATTTCTATATTATGCCACCTTACTAAACATGTTTTACTAGATCAAACAGGTTTGGGTGGAGTCTTTAGCGTTTTCTATTTCTAAGATTTTTTAATGTTTATTTATTTATTTTTCCCAATCATACAAACTTAATAGGTATCCTGGTCCCCTCCCTCTCTTCCCCTCTCCCCAGTCCCCCTTGCACCCTCCCCCCCTTTTCCCCTTTCTTTCCCCCCCCCCCCCGTTTCTCCCAGTGCCTCCCCTTTCCCCCCTCCCATTCCCTGGAGGATCCTTGAGTGTGAATGTCAAACTTCCCTCTGTGTTCTCCACTCTAATGAGGTGTAAGGTCTCAATGGCATTGCCCAGAGCCCATACTTGTGCTCCCCTTTAGTATAGGAACACTATTGTGACTGTTAATCCCTTGCCTTTAAGGATCCTAGTGCCTGTGATCCATGCTAGATTTTGGGGGAGTCATTGACCTGTCAGTCATCGCTCAGGTCATGCAAAGTCCAATTATGGCTACTGTGGCCCTAACTTGTGTGGAATATTTTGCATATTGTTGCTCCTCCCATCTTTAGGCTCTTACAATCTAAGAGCCTATTTCTAAGATTTAAACGATTTAAGAAGTTAAACAATGTAACTTCATTCTATTCAATATGAATATCTTTTATCTCTTTTTTTCTCAAATGATTTGTTCTGGCTAAGATTTTGTACTGTACTGAACAAAATGTTAAAGTCTAGTTTTGTTATTTTTGCTAGAGTAAAACTTTTTAGCTTTTTTACTACTGACTGTAATCCTAGCTATGGCTTAGTCACACATGTTAAGGTTCATGAGTTCTATGCTAATTTGTCTAAATCTTTAACCATGATATAATGCTCTATATCTACTGATATATGTGCTCTATATCTACTGATGTGGTCATATGATTTGTATCCTTTATTCATTCTGCTAAAGAAATATATCATTTATTGATTTGTGCACAATGAAGCATCCTTTTGTCCCAGGGACAAACTACTCAATCATAGTGAACAGTCTTTAAGTAGCATTTCATTGAGAGAATTTACATCTATGTTCACTTGGAACATGAAGTATAATTTTCTTTTCTTGTTATCTGATTTTGATATGAAGATAATCCTGGCTTCATAAAACGAGTTTGGAAGGATTCTTTCTTACTCTTCAGCTTTTGGGAAGAGTTTGAGAAAAATCAATAATAGTTCTTTTAAATATTTGGTGCAATTTTCCTGTGCAGTCATTAGTACTTAGGTGATTCTTCGCTGTAAGATTTTGGATTCTTATCAATATTTTTATAATTATATTGATATCTTTATAATTAGTCCATTCTGCTTTCCTGTTTTCTGCATGATTTATTTTTGGTAAGTTGTATTTTTCCAGTAATTTTTCAGTGTCTACTTTAATATTCAATTTGTTCCCATATTATTGCTCATAATAGCATTCTATGATCCTTTCTCCTTCTGTAGAACACATGGCAATGTGCTCTCATTTGTAACTTTGAGTTCTTTCTCTGTGTGTGTGCCTCTCTCTTTTTAGTCCTTCTTTCTTTTTGTCTCTTTTTTTTTCTTTTTTTTCAAAAGGTTCTAAATATTTATTACAGTTAAACACGCCCAAACTCCTGGCCGTGGAAAATAGCTTCTGGTAAGATTGATGGTTGGCCATGATTTGGCATAGGCCTTACAGACCCAGCTTGGTTCTCCTCCAGTGTCTTCTCTTGGAATTGTATTGGATCTTGTTACCAGTTTTCATCTGAATCCACTGGGGAATGGGACGGTTTTGCTTTTGTTTCTTGGCCAGGAATCGCTTGATTCTGAAAGTCTCGTGGGAAGACATGGCGACGATCCAGAGAACAGCACAAGCAAAGATGGCTGGGAGGAGCTGTCCTTTTGTCTCTTTCACTTGTTCCCTCTCCTTTCTTCTTCCTTCTCTTCCTTCCTCTCTCTTGTTAATCAGATGTGCTTCCATTTGAATATTTGTTTCCTTCCTCCTGAGGTATTGAGTGTAAACAGTTGTCCTGAAAGCACACGGTGTATCGGAAGCTGCTATGATGTGAATTCTTGTGTCATCCCATCATTTCCATTTTGAAACCTAGATACCCAGGTGACCATGTTAGAAGGTGGTGTCTCTGAAGGATGATTAGAGCAAAAGGACAGAGACCTTGAGAAAGACATCCATGTCCCTATACAAGGCCTCACTCCAGATCGTCTTTGTCTTTTCTATAGCATGATGTCACAGCTGGAAAGGAGACCATCACTTGATGCTGAATCTCTCGATTCTTTGGTCTTATACTTCTCAGTCTCTGGAACTATAGAGAGAAATTTCTGTTGTTTATAATCCACTCTGGCTATGGTATTTTGTTATAATGGCCCAAATGGACTAAGACAGAGATGGAGCCAGAGGTTTGAGTTTTTCTTGTCTTTTTTTGGTGAGGAAATAGAACCTATGTGATTATTGGCCCTTGTCTTTTCTAATTCTCTTAGATAGTTTCTTTTATTCCCAAGCATGAAGTAATATGAAGAGAAAAATGTCAAAATCAAAATGGAATCACTTTTGTCACATCATACCCAAAGGAGGAAAGGAAGGAAAGAGGAAGGATGGAAGAAAGGAGAATGGGGAGAGAGAGAGAGAAGATGATGAAGGATTGTTGTGCTTGAAAACAAGAACATTTCACTGAATTATTACCATAGCAATTATTTTTAGAGTTTTTTTATTCTTTAGAGTTTCATACATGGATATAGTGAATTTATGGATGTTCATACCTTAACCCCCACTCCTTTCCCCATTACCACTCTTTTTCCCTTCTATTATCATGTCTTTTCACATGTGTGCCACTGACTTCCAGTCTAGGTTGCTTCTGATGGCATGTGCCTGAGTGCTTGCTGTGGCATGAATCATGTATCCGTGGGTTTATCATTGAGGAAAACATGCCCCCTCCCCAATCAGCATTAGCCCTCATCAGTCTCCCAAGGAGATGTAGAACTTCTTGCGCTCTTTCCCCTCTCATGGTGAAACGTTGCTAGGACAATTCCTGTGCAGGTCTTGTGGAAATAGGCATAGTTGCAGTGGGTTCATGGATATGACGGCCCCTGTCATGTCTAGAAAACTGTGTCTGGTTGCACTCCTCTCCCTTTCCACACTTCAGACGCTTAACAACCTTACCTTTCCCTCTTCAGTGATATCCCCTGAGCCTTTGGGTAGGAGGGATGACTTAGATGTCCCATCTTGTGATTTTTGGTAATAAATACCTTCCACTGAAAAAGGTTGAGTGCTGAGTGTTCCTCCCATCTATGAGTATAATAACAGATGTTTAAAAGGCAGCCTGATACAGTGTCTTTATAGTTAAACCTTAATAGTTTGCAACCCCACCCCTAGGACCTATACCCTCCCATTTGATAGGCTCTTCTTCTGGTTTACAGTACTAGGAATGTGATCCCTGCCTTCAATTCAATCAGAGGGCTGTTGGTTGCCCCCTTAACTTTCATGCCATGATTACACTGATAAATGCCTCTTGCCAGAGTGGTGGTTATCGAACTTGCAGCTTTCATAAATTGATGAGACTGTTGATTGTTTTTCTCCCCCAGCAGTTCACACAGTACCATCTGCTACTATGAAAGCCAATTCTTGATACAGAGCTCATTGTAACCTTGCCCAAGAAAACACTTTTATAAGAGCATCTGCCGGGCAGCTTGTTTGTTCATCCGGGGTCTTGCACAACCTGCTGTTGATCTTTGCAGTCAAGGATTAAAACTTCAAAAATATATAATATTATTTATTTACCTTTAAAGTTTTAATCTTGAGGGGCTGGAGAGATGGTTCAGGGGTAAGACTCTGTCTCACAAGCAGAAGGTCCCGAGTTCAGATACCAGGTTCCACATAAAAACTGCCAGGCAGAAAGGGTGGTCTCTTGCACTTTAGGCCCTGGTGGGCAGAGTTTGAGAAATCCCAGAACAGAACAAGAAAGAGGTAGCAGCAATTCAGAATGATTCCCAAAGTTACCCTTGGGCCTCCCCAGGGACACACAATGCCCTGTGATACACACACATACACACGTATACACACACCTACGCATAAAAGAAAAAGTTTTCATCTTGAGTCAACCCCTTTGAATATGCTTACAGTGTACTATAGCAGACATAGTCCCCTTGTGGTACTCTTCTATTTGCAGATAACTATCATTATTCTTTGATAAGCCCCTATAGCTATGCTCAGCCCATCTTAATCTACAAACTACTCCTCAGCTATGTCCAGTGGCCTGCTAGGCATCAATTGATATTCACCTTATGGAAGAACATCTAGGCTGTGCCATGGTTATTGCTGTCTATTTTTTGGCCAGATTTACATTGAGAATTGGAAGTCAAAGCAGAGCAGAAGGATTTTTAAAATGCACAATCCGACTAAAAATAAAGAGTAAGTGAACGTTGTAGAAAAGAAGGGTGTGGTTTTTTAAAGATTGGGGCCATGAAAGAGAAACCAGGGATTTTTCACAGGAACAATAGGAAAGACACCTTGAGGGCATCTCAAGACCCCTATGCTTTCCAGGATGGGAAAGTGCAAGCCCGACAAAGACCCATCCTTTAGAAGAGAGAACTATTGTGCTGTAGTAATCCCACAAGACTGCTGCCAAAGCACACAGAAGTTATTGCAGTCACGTTCCAGGGTACATACGGACCACTCAAGTTGTTTGTAGTACTGGTGTCATCCACATGATGATGGTTTTGCAAACACAGAATGGAAGAGCTCTGGGATCATGGAGGTTTCCACACAGTCTATTAAGTAAGGTCTGGGAGGCCCCAGAGTTTGTAGTAGGGTTGGCAGTCTCCTTAGGAACCCCCAAGAGAGTGAAGCTCCAATAGGGATCCCTGTTATTGCTTCCAGAAGCATGGACGTCCTGTTGAGGAAAGCTGCAGGCAGTGAGTGAAGCCAGTGCGGACAGAGTACATCTGTTCAAACGGCAAGGCCCTATAGGCGGGGCTGCCTTACCCTGCAGAAGCTCATATCTGGACCTCACTTGACCCAGATGCTAGAGATGATGGGTTTAGTGTTTTACCTGTTGGAGTTTAACCTATTTGGGGGCTTATCTCCCCTTCTCATGCCTCCATTGTTCCCTTTTAGAATGGTAGTGCTTACTGTATGTCATTGGATATTGGAAGGACAGGAGACCTTGTTTCTGATTTTATAGAGGAACTAATTTTTTTTTTCCTCCCACAGTCTTAGAAAAGACTTTGAATCTGGACTTTAGACAAAGATCAGAACCATTAGGACTTTGAGCATTCTTGGAGCTGGATTAACTAAATCATTTTCTCATTGTAAGATGACCATGGGCCTTCAGTGGCTGCTGCAGCGACCTTATTTTCCTGCCATGAGACAATACTCATACACGACTTAAGGAAGAAGGGGTATTTATTTAGATTAGAGTTTCAGCGGGAATATAGCCCATTGTGGTATCGATCTTACTGCAGAAGGCATGCCTGGAGGCACAGGCAGAAGACCTAGTCAGCGCACACTGTAGCCCAGGAAGGCAGAGTGAGCAAGGCCAGGTTACCAAAGGCTCAATCAAGGCCTGCCCCTGTGGCATGCCTTCCTTCAGCAAAGCTCCACCTCTCAAAGCTTCCACAGCCTTCCCAAACATGAATGCCAGCTGAGGACTTAAACATACGAGTCAGGAAGGGAGACAACTCATATGCAGACCATGACAGAGACAACATTCTTTTTTCGTAGGTAGTCTAGCTGAATTGGTGAGTTTCAAGTTCAGTGACACACCCTGTATCCAAAAAATAAGGTAGAAAGTAATCGAGGAGGATGCCTGACATTGACCTCTGGCCTTCTAGCATTCACACTATTGCACACACAGGTTTATACCCACATCTGTACATGCAGCTTTTCTGCACGAACATGTACATATATGTATGACACACACACACACACACACACACACACACACACACACACACACACACACACACACACACACACACACACACACACACACACACACAAGAAGGCAGTACAGGTTTAGGTTTGGTGCATGGATTAACACTGGCGGTGCATAACACAGAAAAAACAACAGGAAGGGCAGGTTTGCTGACGAGGCCAGGGAGTTCAGCCGTTGACATGTTCTTAACAGCAGGCCAAATATCTTCCAAGAACTTAGATTCATGGCAAGCTAGGAGGCATGAAAGTGTAAGGGTTGAGCTGAGGAGAAGGATCTAGGTAGGGAGGTTTAGGAGGAGAATTGGGAGTACAAAGACCATGCTGGTCTGGCAACGGTCTTGAAGTTTCCATGAAAAGACACATGCATCTAGGGACCACAAACAGACAAGAAATACTAAGGACTGTCGCAAACTAAAAACTGCAACACCCGTTTGAGGTATTAAGTTAAAGAAAAAAAAAATGAGTGAGCAGTCAATGAAATAAACAAACAAAAGAAACCTTTACAGGGTACTGCATTTGATTCACAACCAATACTGTGATTTCTGATAAAAACGGTAGCAAAAGTCGGCAAAAAAGATGACATATTCTAGATCTCCTTGCGTAGAAGTGAATGATATTTTCAGACGTGGACATGGCGCTCATGCGCTCTTGGCAGCTGTGGTCACCTACACAACACCAAGCAAATCAAAGTAGTATGGGCGAGAAGAGGGGTTCCTGAGGCCCCCCACCTCTGGAAACTGAAGGCTGCAAGGGAAGTATGTTGCTCATGACACCCCTCCCCCCCACACACACATATTTTGGCAGCATTAGTTGGACTAAACTGGTTTGAAAAACTAAACAGAGGACATGAAGTTGGGAAAGAGCCATGCTAAGGGGGAATTTGGGTTATTGTGTGTGTACGGGGGGTTGTTGGATATGATCAAAATAAAATGTATACATGTGCAAAATTTTCCAAGCATAAATATTGTTTAAAAAGCAATTTTTTAATGGCAAAGTAGGAGGTTGAGCAAAGGAGAAGGATCCAGGGAGGGAGACTTAAAAGAACTGAGAGTAGAAAGACCAGGAGAGTGTTCGCAGGAAGCATGGCTGTGGAGGCTTTGAATTGGAGCTGTGGATTGAGGAGGACGCAAGAGTTAAAGCAAAAGGAGCTGAGTTGGATCCCCAGATCATATCTAAAAATGCCAGCATATATGGCAGCAGTCAGAACCTTGGAAACCTCAGAGCAAAGCAATACAGAGGTAAAACAATCCAGGATGATTCCTGATATCACCCTGGGGCCTCCACACACACAATCAATCATCATCAATCAATCAATCATCAATCAATCAAAATGGAGCTGTGGTTAGCAACATAAATGTCATGAAAATCAGTTAAGACCAGTTAAATGTTATGGGATTTGACAGAGTCAATAGGAGCAGTCTTCATGGCTAGAGAAAGGACAGCAAAATGGAAACCAGACCTGCTGTGGGAGGTCTGAAGGACAAGTAAGAAGAGGTGGGGGGCTAGTAAATATGTTTCGTGAGGAGAAAGAAAGAGAGGGAGGAAGAGGAAGAAGACCAAGAAAGGAGAATAGAGGACATGTGTGTGCATGTGCTTGTGCATGTGACAAAAGGGCTTAGGGCAAGAAAAAGCTTAAAAGTTAATTAGAGCTCTGTCTGACACTTTCAGCAATGGCAAAACATAGAAAGGCCTGAAGAACATGGGCAAATCTCAAGTGTATCATAGAGTAGAAAAGCAATTGGTGGTGGTTAATTTCTTTTTTTTTAATTATTTATTCAATTGTGTGTGTATACATGTGTGAGCGTGTGTGTATGTGTGTGTGTAGTGTGTGTGGTGTGTGTATGTGTGTGTGTGTGTGTGTAGAACCACTGACGAATTCAGGAACCACCATGGACCGCCTCCACCTCCTCCTTGTTTACTCTGCCCCGGGATTCACAGGCTCCTCCCTACCAGGACCAGAAACGCAGGCCACCTCACTCTTGCCCGGCGTCTATAGGTGGGGTCTAGGATCCAAACTCAGGACCTTCTGCCTGCAAGGCAGAGGCTTAACCCCTGAGCCATCTCTCCAGCCCCGGTGGTGGTTAATTTCGATTGTCAACCTGACGAATCACATAGGAGACAAGCCTCCCGGCATGTTGCTAAGGGAGCGTCTTGACTGGGTTAATTGGAGATGGAAGGACCTGCTCTAAATTCAGGTGGCACCATTCCATGCACTGGATCCCAAACTGGATGAAAAGGAGAATGTGAGCTTTGGGCATATTTGTGGAGAATTAGTGGTTGGGTTAAGCCCAGAGCAAACCTGCAGGAGATTGTCTGGCTGATGGGGAAGGTCCAGGTGAGTGGGACTAGACCCTGGAATAAAATACAGAGAGCTGGTTGAGAGAGTTAGAGTGAGTCGGCATCCTTGTGTACACTTGGCCAGACATGCTGGTCTGGCAAGTAAGGATCGTCCCTCTCTCAGCCATTATGTAGAGATGGTGTGGCCAGTTCCCTCGGCCCTGGTGTTGGTGCATGCTCTCCTTCAAGCTGGACAGGCTGTAACCAGACTATCAGTTAGAAAATAAATCCCTTGTTTCCTTCAGCTGTCTGATGGTCATTTATCAGCAACCACGCAAGCTAACTGCAGCACTCATAGTCAGCATAGTTCTTCGGCCACTGCACAAGTCCATCTGGAGCGAGCAACCATGCCCCCCTTCCTGCCCTTTGGCTGCATGAAAGTTTCCAGGTCACCCATCAACTTGTTGATTTTTTGATCTGTCAATTGGTTTTGTGGAATATCATAAGCTCTTATTTTCTATGATCTTCCTTTAGTTTCAACCTGGACTTCGATAGCATTGTATCTTTTGCTTGTTTCTTCCTCTAGATGCATGCTGTATAGCTTTGTGCATAACTGTTTCATGTCCATCACTCTATTTCTTAGTTGAGGTCTCTCTTGCTGACATTCAGAAACGACACCTGTAGGAAGGTGAACTATGTGCCACCCCTGTCTGTCGTGTTCACATGCTGACCCCCCAGCTCCACTGACCCGCTAAGTAACAATTCTCAAATCTTTAGGATTTATCACCAGATTCATATCAGAACCCTGTAGCAATATGCCTACCGATTTGCATGGTGCTTATGTGGGGAGGGAATTTTCAGGAGGAAATAAATGCTGGCATTCTGCTAGATACATGGTTTTCATGGACAGTCTCATTTTTCTCAAGGCCCTTTAGATAAAATCCAGAATCCTCTCATTGTCACAGCAGCCTGCAATATGCAATGGTCAGTCTTGTGAAATACCTCATCCTAGCATATGGAGAGATTTCTGTTTCCAGAAACCAATTCTTTTCGTCCTCAAAGAATGCAAGTACCATATGGGTGTGTGGGGCCTCAAAGCTCCTTAGACTCCTGAACAAACTCACAACTGATGGAATGAGGACATGGGCAGCCGTGAGAGGCCAATGTTCTTCTTGTGACAACACTGGGTTTTTGATTGTGAGCTTAGGGTGTAATGCAGCCCCATCCCTTGGGATCCTCCTTTCCTTAGTAGCTCAGCTCATCTCAGACACATGATTTCTGCCTGTATGATCTCTCTAGATGCTGCTCTCTCTGCCCCCTAAGATCTTGACATGGGGGGAGGTCTTTCCACCGAAACCTTCAATCCACGCTGCTGCTGTGACCACGTCCCTTCTGATTGCTATCTGGCACCCTTAGACCCTAATTCCAGAAATCTTCCTGTCTACTTTCAAATGAATTGAGTCATTTTTAGTTTTTAATTTCATTTTATTCTGCAGCTATAGTTATAAAAATAATTATTGTGGTACTCGAGCATATCATAGCCTACTGAAAAATAACATTACATGGCTTTCAGGAGTAGGACTCTCCTTTCACTCTGTTGGTTCTAGAGACGGAGTCATGGCAAGTTGTCAGGTCTGTGCACAGGCGCCTTCACCTCCCAGGGCTCTGCTTTCCTTTGTGCATTTTGCAGTTTTGATTTCACCTTGTACTCAGCACATAAAAGAACAGTAAAGACTAAAGTACGTAATGTGTTCCCAGAAAAATTACGCAGCCTTTCTTCTGCCAAAATGCTAACCATTGCTAGTCTTGCAGAAACAACAAGTTCCAATAACACATCACATTTTTTTTTTCCGTTTTGGATTTATAACACAAACACCAGCTTACTGAACCATGAGGCATTTCTCTTGTTTCTTAGTCTAGATTGCAGCTTCCATGAGGGACCAAAAGTTTTCTCTTTGCTCTTCAGTTCTATGTCTATCTGTATCTGATTCCTTCTTGTCTTATACTCAGTGACACCCAGAGAACCTAGGGAGATGTCTCTCTGTTCTTGCTGCCCTGCCTCGCCTGCCTTGGGCCATTGTCTTAAGCTGGGAAAGGACAGAATAGTCTGTGTTAGTGCTAAGTTCTTCTCTCCTCCCAGTCTGCAGAGTGCTACCTAGGCGCCCTTGTATGAGGAGGAAGGCAGGAACATGTATGTCCTTGTCTGAGGTTCGGGTCTAGCGTGCTAATTCATGCCCAGCCACTGAAAACTCCTTGAGCTGTTGTGGGACCCGAACATAAGAAATGCCATTTTGTGTATCTGTCTCCATTTTGTACTTGTTCACTTGTCCTCCCTCTGAAACACCAGACATGCCAGATGCTATGACTCTAACCATGACCAGTCAGCTCCACTGTTTGACCTAACTGTGTATGTGACTCTAACCATGACCAGTCAGCTCCACTGTTTGACCTAACTGTGTATGTGACTCTAACCATGACCAATTGGCTCCAAATTAGTTAATACTTAACGTTCCAGGAGCCCCCCCCCCTAACCTGGAAGAGCAGCCTTTACAGTAACATTTGGTCCTTGTATAATCAACCGCCTCACCAACTTTGTCAAAGACAGAATTAATATGATAGTTTGTAAGAATTGTGGTCAGAGCAGGTGGAACTATCCAATCAGAAGCCAGTCACTAACTACTTGAGGAATTCCAAGGGCCATGAGTAATGTAGGGGGTACTAGAAACTGCCTATGGGGTACTCAAAAACTGCTGGTGATTGGAGTTGACCAATCCCCACATGCCAACATGGCCTTTGCCTCAATTTACCCAATCATATATCTGCTAGGTTAGAAACCCCTTTCTCCTATAGAAATAGCCTATAAAAGTCCCTGTAAAACAAAGACCAGGGCTCTTGTTCCTGATCTGCTGGGTCAGTGACGGGGAGAGCCCAGGCTCGAACTTAGAATAAAGACCCTCGTGTGTTTACAGCGGTGTCACCCCCGTGGTGGTCTCTTGGGATCTAGATATCTGGGCACAATACTGTGACTGAAAACTGGGGATGTAGCTCAGTGGTGGGATGTTTGTCTAGCATGAATGACGTCCTAGGTTCCATCCCCAGGTCTTTATCCAGTAAAACAAAGAGGTGGCTGGGGTCTCCTCCCGATCACTGTGGTGCGCATTTCTTCCTCCTCAGCTGCTCCGCTAGGGTGAAAACTCTTACTATGAAAGGAGGTGTTATTTTTATGCCTTATCTCTGGCCTGTTTTTGAAAACTATGCTTTGTAGATTATTGTGTCTCTCAGATTAAGAGAAACAGTTTGATGATTCAAACTTGAAAGGCCTAAATGTTGAGATTTAATGGCCCCTAATAAAAGGCAAAATCTCAATCTCAGGAAGGACAGGAAATAGAATCCAAGGTTCCAGCGTAAGTCGGGATTCTAGTATAAAGTCCAGTAGAAACCTAACACTCCAAGGAAGACTTACCTACCTGTGTATGTGTTCATCCAGATAACAGGAAAACAGGAAGAAAAGAATTTCCCCTGAGAAGTTCAGGCCACAAGCACACATTCATTGTGTGGGTGACATAAGAACCCATGTCTTCTACGTGGTCTGTCATCTCCACGCTGGGATTTTGGCTCAGGATTGGAATTGCCTATAAGCCTAGCAGAGGCAAAGTCCATCTTCCCCATGAATGAACACATTGCTCTCAGCTTTCTGCACCCAGAACATCCGTGGCCCACAGTTCCACAGTACCCAGCAGCCCCAGAGTATCAGCTGCTGGACAGACTGACAAGTGAGTCTGCTCTTCATACATCTGGCCCATCAAGCTGCCCCTTCTCATGTTCAATCTACTCTGATTCAGAGCAAGTAGACCCTGCGAACGCTGAGGCCAGTAAGATCCAGGTAGGGGATAGTTCGCTTGGCCACTTTTATATAGGCCACTGGCATGGATAGGATGGGTAAGAATGTCTGTCTGATTTGTGGCCCAGGAACTAATTTACTGTTCATGAAACTGCCTGAGGACCACAGGTGTGAGTTCCCAGGAATAAGAAAGACTTTTGTGGCCACCGCTCAGCCTGCTGTGTTCCAGGTGATAGGGAATAATAGGGCCAAGTTCACTGGGCGTTGACTCTGGTGACCCGTGTATGATGACAGGCACTAAGTCATTCGGAATAGCTTGGTACAGGCCACATACAAAGACAGAGACACAGACAGACACAGGAAGCCTGACTCTTGGTGGTGCAGCAGCTTTGCCACCAGGTTTCCAGCATGTCACTCTAGAAGACAGCAGAAGATGAATTTTTCTGTCCCCCTGAATTAGTTTTTTACATGCCATGAGAAAGACTTCCTAATGGAAACAATGTAAGACAGGGAAGGATTATTTCAACTCTTGGTTTAAGGGGATTTGGACCATCACAATCAAAGTTTGTAGATGTCATCTGATCAGAATCAGAGGGAACTCAGACTGGGACTAGGGAAGGAGTAGGACCCTCAGGACCCCACCTCATCCACACCCACTTCCTATAGCCAGACCCCTCCCCCGAAGGTTCTACAGCTTCCCACAGCAGCATATCATTTGGGGATCAAAAGTTCTCGCCTACAAGTCCGTGGGGGGACATTACTCATTTCAACCATTGCCTCCCATGAGAAGAAGATGGTCACTATCACTCTGTTGCTAGATCAACAGAGCTGGGGGGAAGTGATAAGATTAATGGAGGTGTTCTTGAGATGAACGAAAGATAGACTAGAGTGGAGGATAAAACAAAAACAAAGCATGCTTTCACAGAGACCCAGCATAAACAGCCAACTAAAGCAAGGGAAGAGGCACAAATAAACAAGTTGGCAGGAAAGAGAAGGAAGCTCACATTCCCCATCCCAAGACAGGCCGAGAATGTCTAATCCATCTATTTCTACCTCTTGAGAAAAAAAGTTTAAACCACAATATTGAATGAAGATAAACGAGTTGGAAATCAGTAATGCGCAAGTGGGGACACACATTCTGAGTGCACCCACATACATGCATGTAATGCAAAAAAAACTAAAATAAATAAATCTTTTATTAAAATCAGTGGTCTAAGTTTGCCAGACAGAGTGAAATGTTCCTTTTCTAAAACTACAAAGTATCAAATGGGTCCATCTAGTGGCGAGCTAGAGAACTTCCTATACACTGGGATGAAAGTAGACCATTTACTATATGACAAAATGCGAGCGTTTAAGAAGCAGGACAATCGAGTTCTGGCTTGCTGAAAAGGCAACTTTTGACAGTCTTTGAAGTCTACAGCTTCCTGTCTCCACTGTTCTCTTCCTGACAGGTTTCCCTCTCATTACAGATGCTGTGGCCCATTCCCCTGAGACACCTTCTCTGACAGAGTGACAGGTAAGTCATGCAAACTCCTGTCTGCTTACAGTCTTGTGATGCAGCCACGTAGCTACAAGCCGTTTGGACCACTCCACGGCCTCTTTGTTGAATGCAAATAAGCAAGGTGTCTGGCTGCATGAGGCATACCTTCCCATTTGCATCTTTTTAAAAGTCCACATCATCTGGGCTGGAAAGATGGCTCAGGGGTTAAGCCTCTGCCTCACACAAGCAGAAGGATCTGAGTTCTGAATCCCAGATCCCACGTGAAAGACACTGAGCAGAAACAGCAGCAGGCCGCACTTTTGGCTCTGGAAAGCAGAGCCTAAGAACTGCGCAGCAGAATAAAAAGGAAGTAAAGTCATGCAGGATGACACCTGAAATCAGCCTTGGACTTCCACTAGGTACATGCAGTGCCCTCTCTCTCCTCTCTCTCTCTCCCTTTAAATAAATAAATAAATAAATACATAATCATCAGAAATCAGCTCTCTCCAGAGGAATAGAATGGAACCAACAGAAGAGACCACAAGGATTATTTTTAAAAAGGAGTTATTCCATTGGCTTGTACTATCCAAGGCAGGATAGTCCCGCACTGGCTGTCTATAGGCTGGAGAACTGTAGATAACAGTAATCCGTCAACCCGAGAAGGCTCAACACAAGGGGATCACTGTGAAGACTCCAGCCAGAAGCCTCCTGGAGACTCTTGTGCGTGAAAGGCTGAGGATATTGGAGTCTGATGCCCACAGGACACATCAGCAGCCCTAGTTACACCTGCTCAGTAAGGACACACCTAGTCCTATCCACAGACGAGCTTCCTTCTTCTGAGGGTCCTGCCATCCAGACCCCAGGATAGTGGATGGTGCGGCCCACATTCAGGGTGTACCTTTCTTTCCCCTTGGCTCATAATACACATGCCAGCTGTCTCCAGAAGCAACTTCACAGATACACCTGCAAGGGTATTTTTCTACTTCTCTAGGAGTCTCTCGAGACAGTCAGATTGACAACTGTGGTTAACCATAGGCATTTCATTTTTAGGAATAGCCTATTTATTTATAAAAGAGCAAAGGGGAGGGCACATACTCCTCCTAAAGGTGTAAACCAGAGGACAACTTTCAGAAATCAGTTCTTTCCTTCTACTAAGTGGGCTTCTGGGGATGGAACTCAGGTCCTCAGGTTTGCAAGTATAGACCTTACCTGCTGAGCTATCTCACTGGCCCCTCTAGCTCTATTTTTAAATATGTAGACTATCTGGGGAAGGACATTCCAAAATATTGATAATCTTAGAATATTAGAGAGAATTCTGGGGAAATGAAGTGAGAAGAAAACTTCACTGCTGCAAAGTATATATTTCTCTTCCTGACATAAATTTTATTTATTTATTTATTGAATGTGTGTGTGTATCAGAGGGCACTGTGTGCCCCTGTGGAGGACCAAGGATGACGTCAGGAATTATCTTGGATTGCTTCTATCTGCTTCTAACTTTGTTCTGGAATTTCCTAGGCTCTGCCCACCAGGGTGGGATGTGCAGGCCACAGCTGTTTCTCCCTGGTGTCTTTATGTGGGACCTGAGATCTGAACTTAGGACCTTCTGCTCGAGAGGCAGAGTTTTAACCCCTGATCTGTCCAGCCCCTGATGCAAATTTTAAAGAGAGATAGAGACATATGTATTCTCCATAGCTAGCTGAGACTAGACTGTTAAGCACATTTCCTACACAGGAAGAACATGGTATGCTCACTGAGTTTTATGATGAAGGCTTTTCTGTTCTTAAAAGTCTCTAGAGCAGTCTTGGTTTTGCCATGTACAAAACATTTTTGTACCTGCTTATAAACATTCTCCTGGTCCTTGGTGACTGACCACTGTTTTCAGTTTAAAATTATTTGTCTTGTAAGTCAATTTCCATTAATTTATATTGAAATACTGATTGAAAAGTGCTGTAGCATCTATGAATGGTCTGAAATCTAAAACAACCACAAGCCTGACATGTAAGCTTTGCTGGGATTTACATCAGACACTACCTGGAAGGAACGCCAACATTCTTTTACCTTGACAAACTTTAAAATGGATGGATGGTCGAGTGCCATTTCAATGACAAGGTGAGAGCTTTTGAGCGTGTCTTTTATGGGTGGAGAACGGGTGACACCTCATCATGGTCCCCTTCTCTCTTGTGCTGCCCCACGAAGCTGTTAGGATTTGCTGACGCTCAGGTGACTCAGTGGTGGCTTCTGAGACGCAGACCTGCTACTGTTTGTGAGGGGTTGAAGGTGGGCCCAAAAAACCAAAAAGAAAGGCTTTTCTATTACTGAGGGAAAGACCATTTCTCTCTGCTGGATGTGAGTAAGGAATGTAGCGGCCTTGCTGACCTCTAGCCCAGGGGGGACCAGATCTGGAATGAGAGAAATCAGTAATCACAGAACAATATTGTTCTTATCATTTGAGCCTGGGAGTCAACCAACCTGCCCTGTCACAGCTTGCCCTATCTCTAGGCTTTGTTAATGCCAACTGGCCAGTTTTTATTGTTGAAACTCAGTTAGGCTGGTCCAGTCAGTAACTGGGTTGTTTCTTCCATTCAAAACATCCTAATGTCAATATAGTGCAATCATGTAGTAAGGAAAAAAAATTCCCAGTCAATTCCACAGTTTCAAGGCACGAACCTGAGGGCCCATGTGTTGAAGTTCATCAGTATTTTGACTATAAAGGTACAAGCACATTACAGAGCATGGGTCTTGGTAAAGGGGCTGGACCTTATAGTCCTACCGAGGAACGTAGCCTGTAGAGCATTAAATATTAGTCTACTCAACAACTCTAGACAAATCAGTCATCACAATAAATCAGATATGGTGGTACAGGCCTGAATCCCATCTACTAGGGAGGCTGGGATTGGAAAATGCTCAATTCAAGGCCTGCAAGAGCTACAGAGTTCAAGGTCAGTCTACATAAGTTAGTGAGATCTTGTCTCAAAATAAAGAATAAAAAGAGAATTTGGGATGTAGCTCAGTAGTAAATGTGAAGCTCTAGAGTGGGTCCCCAAACCATAAAACTAAAATTAACCAATTAAGTAGGAAAATATGTGCTTCGAACCCCCCCCCAAGAAAAACTCAACCTGATTTTTATTGCACCACCTATGGTTTTAATAGTAACTGAAAACTTTTTGTTAAATAATATATTGTTTTAATTTATTCCATCTGATCCATCTTATCCTCTGTTACTGAGGTGAGCACATGACGAAGCAGCTGAGGGAAACAAAGGGTTTAATTTTGAGTCTTATAATTTCTGGCAACAGCTTATCAGCATGCTAGGAAGAGAGTTCTTCCAAGGTCAGGAACCAAGAGAACTGTTTATACCGTATCCACAGGTGTGTGTGTGCGTGGAGGCGGGGAGGGCAGACTTTCTCCCTTGCTAATGTGCAAAAAATACTGAAGCAACCCTCCCCATCAATGGTATCCACCTTTCGGAGAAATGGACCCACCCACTCTGAACTGAATCTTTTCACATCAATTAGATAATCTTCCACGGGTTTGCTCAGGGATTCCCTTGATTAACTAATTCTTCAGAGGTATGCCTGCAGTGGCTGGGGCACAGCTCATAGAACAGGGGTGTGCTATTGCACCAGGCCCTTTTATGTTTTTAATGTGGGAGATTTATTTTATCTCTTTGTGAATTTTTTCATACTTCTGCAGATACTGACCATCCTGTTTTCTCCAGCATCTCCAGCTGCTGGTGCTAGGAAGAATGTTTACATCGTCAGGTCAACCATATCCTTGCATACGTTAAGTCTTGTCCCATAGCTGTATTCCATACTTGTTGGCATTTCCTAAGATGAGTCTCACAACCCTCCCTCTGGTGTGTGTGTGTGTGTGTGTGTGTGTGTGTGTGTGTGTGTGTGTGTGTGTTGAGGGCTTATGTTCAGCACAGTGCACCTGTGAAAGTAGAGAACAACCTTCAGGTGTTACTCTTTGCTTCTCCACCTTAAGACCTGGTCTTTCCATCACTACTGTGTGAGTCAGGCTGAAGCCCCTCATAGCCCGTTACAGTTTAAGTCTCCACCTCCCATTTCCCATAAGCACCAAGGATTGCAGATGTTTAGGCTGTTGTGTCAGACATTTGCGTGGGATCTTAGGATTCAAATTCTGGTCCTCGCACTAACACTATATGCCATCCCCCTAATCGGTCATTTTCTTTTGAATTCCCTGTCTACACACAGCTGGCCTCGTCTACACAGCAGGAAACAAGAAAGACTGTGGCTCAAACAAAATGGGAGGGAGAACTAGCACCCAAAGTTGACTTGTCACCATCACACAAGCACTGTGGAACATGTACACACACACACACACACACACACACACACACACATATGCATGCACACACGCACGCACACAATTAAAAAATAAGCTAAACTAAAATAAACACATGACTGAGTTTAAATGAGATTTGTAAAGTCAATGGGTTCCGAGCTGCCGCGATGGCTCTGCTGATAAAGACGCATATGCTCAAACCTGGTAACTTAGCCTCAAATTCAAGAGCAAAAATTTAGATTAAAAGGAGTATCTTAATCATATGTATGTAGTACAAACACGTACATACAAAGTGCATATGCTACACTGTTTTGGACTCTGCAACCTTGACAAAGTACAGAAATAGTCCAATCCTACACAAGGAGCATTAACAAACATTTTAAAATCGAACACATCACAGTAACACTACAGCCCTGCTTGCAGCTATTCAAAAAAAAAAGCATAATATCTAAGACAACTAGAGAACTCTTAACATGTTTAAGAGGTTTTTTTAAAATTTATTTTGGATCTTGGATGAGCTACACTAACATATAAGGAAATATGTTTATGTTCTTTGTTCTAGTGAAGCACAGTATATGGATCTGTGTTTGAAATATGTTTATCTTTCGACAACTTCATTTATATAGTGCATTTTGATCATGTTCCCCCTTCACTCTCTGTCATCTACTTGGGTTTATGCTGAACAATTCAAAAAATAAGGCTCTATTCATGACGGTGTTTAGTATGGAGCTCATTCTAAAAGTGGAGAAAGGAAATGAGCTTAAAACACCACACACACACACACAGTATACATCATCGAGGTTAGGTTTCATGTGAAATGGAATGAAACGTTCAAGGCTGTTTAAGAATTCTGAACACTGGGCTTGAGTGTGTGTCCCCACTCAGAGCACAGCTGGGAAACAGCGGACACATGCGCACTGTGATCTCCAACTCTCCAGATCATTTTCCCTTTTCAGTGTGAGCATCTGAGGCACCCTGTCCTGTCCTAAGCAGCACAGCTGCTGGGGGGAAGCCTCCCTGGATGCCTGCCCCACCCACAGCCAATCAAAGGGGAAAGATCTTGCTCAATGCCTGCTGGAGATATTCTTTGGCAGGTACACCTTGTCCTCCTGTGATTTCTGACCTCTCACACAAATCCACCGCCGTCTGGTCCTGCTGCAGCCAATCCAACGTAAGGCTTCCAGCTCCTGATATGGGCTGACAGGCCAAGCTCTGCTGGAGACAGATGACGGGAATGAGTCTAACCATCTCTTGCTACGTTGATTTTTAGAAACACGCAACCTGCTAGACAGTTGGTGGAGACAAAGGCAGAGAGAAAGGGACGCAAGCATAGAGGGCATGATACATAAACATTAGGAAAGGGTATTGTTGAGGGTTAAACTTCCAACAGACCTCTGCTAGTCAAAGTAGCCGACATTCAAGTCCCAGCCTATGGAAAAAAAGAAAACAGTCAAAATCCTGACTAGTATGCAGAATGGCAAGGAGTCAATGAGTTTATCTTTGCTTTGATCTTTACCAATAAGGCACTGAAGCTAACCAGCCAGTTGTTTCCTTACTGTTCTCTCTCTCTGTCTGTCTCTCTCTCTCTCTCCCTCTCTCTCTCCCTCCCTCTCCCTCTCCCTCTTCCTCCCTCCCTCTCTCTCTGTCTGTCTGTCTGTCTCTCTCTCTCTCTCTCTCTCTCTCTCTCTCTCTCTGTGTTTCTCATCTGATAAGGAAAACTACTTTGAAATGACCAGCCCACTTTGCCTTTTCTGGTTTTTGTCTGGTCTGTGCAGTATCAGAATTGAACCTAGAACCTCACACATGATAGACACTCTACCCCCAAGTTACACCCCAGCCCTGTGTTCTTCATTCCTGATTTCCTCTAATTTTTAGATTTTCTATGGGTGATGCTGTCAGTGATATAGTGCCTATGCCCCTATGCTGTAGTGGGGGCTCAGGCACATGTTCGGGCAGGTAGCCCATTGTTGGATTCCGTGGGACACACACACACACACACACACACACACACACACGAGCAGGAGGAAAACGTATTAGTTTTCTTAATTAGAAGAAGATTCTGTGGGGGAAAAGATTGGGTATGAGGATGTTAATAGAGGAAGAAAATAACAAATTCTTGTATGAAACTCTTAAAGCAAAACAACAGCAAAGTAAAGAGAAACAATTGTTGACCATGCTAAATTCTGCAAATGGTACTCATCTATGAAGTCAAGCTCATTATGCAATCCAGCCCGTTTAATTTCACCACCTCTCTCTAGTTCACCTCCCAAGTGTCCCCAGTTGATTGCTCAGTCTCAGCTATGCAAACAGCATTCACGTGTGCAAGCATACCATGCCTGCCATCCCATGACCTTCGGCTCCAGATTTCTCCCTTTTGCTGACATGGCGTGAGAGAGCAGGTTTATGGGCCTGGCTTCAGCCCTTGCATCCTGTAAGGTTTATCTTAAGAGAGAAACACCTCTAAGAAGATTCACAAGATCATCTCCAACAGATGGTAACTGCATTGCTTCTGGAGTGGAAGAGAGCTATTCACATTTAGACAGCTTACTGTGAGAGTTCTAAGAACAGATCAGATGGGACATCACCAGGAAACTAGAGGGAAGATCAAGCACCAGCTTTGCAAGGCTTGAGTCAGAAGTCTTTGATTATTAACCCCCCAAAAATATACTAGAAAAAGTACCCCTACAGAGAAGGAGCTAGACACTGAGCTGATAGTTATCCACACATCCACGTTCTACTTTCCAAGATAAAGTAAATGCATTTGTGAAATACACAGTCTGTACTTACATGCACATCTGCATAACATTTACATATATGAATACATATGCATATTAATGAGCCTGAAATGTACAGACTTTTTAATCCATTTGTAATTCACACAAGGCTGATCTGATCCTAAATGGATGAGAATGGCCCCTGGAACAGCCTGTGTGTTACAACGGGTGCTGGAGGCAGCCATCTGTACTACAAATCAATTTCTCTGAAATGGCGAGGCAGCTCTCTAAGTCCGCAGAGAGAGGCTGATGCAAATTTGTCTGGCTTGCTGCCTTCACATTATCCATTTGGCTCCCCAGTTTGTGAGCAAAATTATCTATGAAATTTCAAAAGCTGGCTCTGGACCCTAGAGTGAAGACACAAAACTAATGCTGGCAATTTGTATTTGGGTAAGTAGAATGCTTGTTCTTGCTAATCAGGTCATTATAAAACAGTCTCTTTTTCATGTGTATCGTAACACCAAAAGTCAAGGAAGACTAAACAAATATTTTTAAAAAGACGATTTGATAAGAAGTATTCCCAGGGGGCTGGAGAGGTGGCTCAGGGGTTAAGCCTCTGCCTTGCAGGCGGAAGGTCCTGAGTTCGGATCCTAGACCCCACGTATAGACGTCAGGCCGAAGCGGGGGGCAGCCTGTGTTTCTGGTCCTGGTAGGGCGGAGCCTGTGAATCCCTGGGCAGAGTAAACAAGGAGGAGGTGGAGGTGGTCCATGGTGGTTCCCGAATTCGTCCCTGTTTCTATACACACACACACACACATACATACACACACGCGCACATGCATACACACAATTGCATAAATAATAGAAATTAAAAAAAAAGAAGTGTTTCCAGATGGGTGCTGTGGTTTGTATATTCTTAGGGAGTGTTTTTTTTCAACTTGGAAACATCTCTTCCTCTCCCAAATAATGCACTTGAAGCTGAAAGTAAGCAAAATCACAGGACACCCAACGTGGAAACGCGTGAAATCTCCAGCTTCGTGTTCTTGAGAGTGGCTTTGTATCTCTCCTAAAATGAAAGCACTGATTTGCTGGCATGCTTTTAAAAAAATGTCGTGTTGCAAATCTAATACAAGTAATTTCAGTTAGAATACTGAGATGCAAAAGGAATGAAGCAAAGCCCGCTGCAATATTAACACTCCAGAGAAGCTATTGTCAGCCATTTGATATATTTTTCTCTCAGTCTTTTCATTTAGGATTCTCATAGTAATATAGAAAGTTTATACCAATCTTATTTTTCAAATAATAAATTGTGTTTTGTGAAATGATTAACTATTCATTACCAAGCTCATTTTAATGATGACATACAATTAAATATTATTGTTTACTCATCGGATTATAATTTCCCCAATGCCATTCAGGTTTACGTAAAAATTGGGCATGACCTTCCAGACTTTTCTTACATTTTCTTTCAGTTTCTGTACATCATGTTCTCTTTGCCTTCTGCCTCCTCTGTTGCTGATCATTCTAAGACATCTTCTTTCCTTCTTTTCTTCCTTCGCGTTTCCCTGCTTCTGTTCCTACTTCCTTTCATCTTCTAATTAGTGCATGCTAACCTTCAATTGTGGGGGAAATGGTAACATATGACAGACAAAAAGAGGGAGCCTAAGATGAAGTCCTCGGATTTTAGAAGGATGCAGACCACAGAACTTAAGGAGGGACCAGAAAAGGAAAATCAGGAGAACATGTTTGTGGTTTGCCTGATAAATTATGACAGAACAACTTAAGAGATAAAGGGGTTTTATTTTCTCTTATGATAGTCCAGTTACAATTCTTAATCTAGCTTAGTAGGAGTGTCCACACTAACACCAGAGGCCTAGGGAACTGGCCATACTGTATCCATTTGTCCATAGGACTGCTGAAAGATGGACAGTCCTTGCTTGCCAAGCCAAAGGATGCCAACTTCCTTAACCAGCTCCCTCTTTCTTATTAAACTGCCCAGGTACTTGCCCCACCCACCGTGAGCTGGATCTTCCCATCTGTTAGACAATCTCCTACAGGTGTACTTGGGACTTCCTTAAACTGTGTCCAGAGCTCAGATCCTTCCGTTACCAAGTTGACACCAGTATCCGTCGACACATACTAGCACAGAAATCTGCAGAAAGAAAAAAACATCAAAAACTCTTAGATCAATGGAAGCCGGGCATTGTGGCATACACCTGTAATCCCAGAGAGTGGAAGGCTAAGTTGGGGTTCAAAGCCGGCCTGGGGTAAGTAACAAGATCTTGCCAACAGGGAGAGCGGGAAGAAGAAGAAGAAGGAGAAGGAGGAAAAGAAGGAGGAGGAGAAGAAGAGAAGAAGGAAGAGAAGGAGGAGGAAAAGTAGCAGCAGCAGCAGCAGCAGCAGCAGCTACTGATAGACTTCACATGCATAAACCTCAACCTCAAAACAGACCAAATAACTACTGACATACTTCACGTGTACAAACCTTAAACACATGGCAAGTGACATTGAGAAAAGAAGAGCAAGAACTGTGTTGCTGGTGATATTTTGAAATGGTAAGGACAATCTAACATGTACTACTATAGAATGCAATGAGCTGCTGTCTGTCCAGCATCGGGGTGAGTATGTGGATTGGCCAGATGGGCCTTTAAAGTTTAGGGAACATTGCATATGTTAATCGCAGTGTGCTGCTCTAAAGATGTATACATGTGTCGGAATTCATTGGACTGCCTATGCATCTCATTGTTTGTACATTATACACCAGTACTGCAGATACTCTGCATTGCTGCTGATAAAGTCATGACCAAATTGTTTAAAGGGAACAAGGAGTTTTTATTTTCTCTTATAACAGTTTGTTTATACTGCCTTGTCTAGCTTGGCATGAGAGCTCACACCAATACCAGGGACTGAGGAAACTGGCCACATCCTATCCACGTAACAACTGAAAGAGGGACGGTTCTTGCTTGCCAGGCCAGCAAGTCTGGTCAAGTATGCAGAAAGATGCCAAATTTCTCAGCCAGCTCCCTCCATCCTATTCACTTGCTTTGGAGCTAGTTGCACCCACCGTGGGGCTAGTTCCCCATCAATTAGACAATCTTTTGCAGGTTCATTCAGGGCTCAACTCAACTACTAATCCTCTACAAATGTGCCCAGAATGCAAACCTTCAACTGTCAAATTAACACCCATATCTAATTATGACAACCAGCAAACTTGATTTCTTTTCCTGTGTGTATGTGTACAAGAGGGCACTTGAGTATGTGTTCCTGTGTAGGCCAAAGATCAACATCCAAAATCATCCTAGATTGCTCTATCTCCTTATTGCTTTGTCCTGGAGTTTCCTAGGCTTGCCTTCTAGAGCCAGAATTACAGGCCGTAGTCATATCCACCTGACATTTTTATATCTGATCTGCGTATGCAAACTCATGTCTTCTTGCTTTCTAGGCTGTAATCTCTGAGCCATCTCTCCAGTCTGGAGCAAACTTTATATCAAAGAATTATTGTAAATATACCTTTGGAAAGTTAAGTAAGTCAAAGAAAGAGAAGGGATTGTTAAAATGGCAGTATGAGAGGTTAATATCGGGCTGGAGAGATGGCTCAGGGGTTAAAGTCTTTGCCTTGCAAGCAAAAGGACCTGAGTTTGGATCCCCAGATAGCAGGTACAAATGCTGAATGGTGGGAATGGCTGTGGCCAACACTTCTGGCCCTGGAATGTGGGGCCTGGGAAACTCAAGACCGAAGCAATAAGGCAGTAAAGTAATTCTCAATGTCACCCTTAGGCCCCCACAGGCACACAAGTGTTCTCTTGTACACATACACACACATACACACACACACACACACACACACACTAATAAATAAATAAATAAGTCACTATGACTTCTGTGCTAGCCAACGTTTTTGTCCTCGTGACAAAATATCTGATAAGAGAAAAAAAACCACAGCTTAAACAAGGAAAGATTTATTTCAGCTGATTTTTTTTCAGCACACAATGGGATGTGATGAGCTGGTACCTCATGGCAGAAGGATGTGTCTATTCACCTTCTAGACAGCAGAGAATCAGAGAGTTTGGAAGGGGCCAAAGACAAGATCTACCATTTACAGGCATCTTTTGCCCAACCCTCACTTTTTGCTACCTCCCCCCCAGGGAGGATCTAATGAGTGCATTAGCCCATTAACGAAGTGTGATGCAATCATTTCCTAGTAGCCAACTGGGGACCAAGTCATCAAATGTTATAGTCGTTTCATGTCCAAATCACAACTTTATTTAGGACTAGTTTTGTGGAGCAACCAACACCAAAGTCTGGTCGAGTGGGCCAAAGAGACAATGGGGCCTCAGGAAGTAGAAAGAGACTTTTAGAAAAGACTTCTGCTGTGAACTGAAGCAGAGAGATAGTATAGTACGTCAGGGATGGAATTAAGGAATTTTTCAAAATTATTATTGAGGCAGAGCTGGACGCCGCTGGGAATAGTCAGGTGGAGAGAGGGGGAATGATAATATGGGATCAGGTTGTGGATAAAGCAAGAACTTGTAGGACATAAAGCACAGAGGCATTTATTTCAGAGGTGGGGATGAAATCGTGCAGGTTTGTGAACTTAGACAGAAGGATAGCTCTCTGCTGCTTTCCCTCAGCAAATTAAGGATGACTGGGGCTGGGAGCTGGAGAGATGGCTCAGGGGTTAGCAGAGGGACCTGTGTTTTGATCCCAGAGCTGCCATAAAAATGACTAACAAATGGCTTCAAATTGCACTTCCAACTCTGGAAGGCAGAGCCTGGGAAATCCCAGAGCAAAGTGAAAAGGAAGTAGAACCAATCTAGATGATTCCCTAAGTCACTCTTAGGCCTCCTCAGGCACACATAGTACCTTCTCACACACACACACACACACACACACACACACACCCCACAGGCAAGCAAAGCAAAGAAAAGTAACGGAAGGGACAGAAGCTATTAGTGGAGTAAGGAAAGACGTTAACCAGGAAACAGTTTCTGGAGAGAGGAAAAGTGAATGCACAAGAAAATACAGAAGACTTGTGTCCACATATTTGAATTGCCAGTCATCTAGCCATTGGCAGGGGTCTATGCTCTCCTGACAGGATCTGGTATTATGCAAGCTTGGCACGTTCTGGATGACATGTGAGAAGCCTTGTGCAAGAGGTGTCAGCTTAGTTGCAAAGGAGTGATTACCTAACAGACCTCAGACTGGAGCAAGGAGCACTCTAGAGGGTTGTCATGGATGGAGAGGAAGTGGTTAATATCAGAGGAGGGGACTGTGCCCTGGCAGAGAATTGCTGGGATGAGAGGAAGTGAATTGGAAAAGCTAAGCGAAGGGAGTCCAAGAATGTGGTACTTAGAATCAAGATTGCAGAGTTGTATCATTTCTTTCTGTGTGGGTGTTTGTATTTGTGTGTGCACCTGTGTGTGGGTTCATGTGGAGACCAGTCGTCATTCTTAGGTGTTGGTCCTCAGAATGTTTTTCACCTTGTTTTCTGGGTCACGGTCTCTCACCTCTAACCTGAGCTTATTAATTTGACTACATTGATTGGCCAGTGACCAGTCAGTGCTTGTTTCTGCCTCCCCAGCATTATACACACATTACTACAATACTTGGCTCTGTGCCTGTGGGTGTGTGTGTGCGTGTGTGTAAGACAGAAATATAGAAAGAGATAGAGAAAAAAGAAGTGTATATGTGTTCTTGTCGAGGTCCAGGGGTGACTTCGGGAATCACCCTGGATTACTGTACCTCCTTTTTGCTTTGCTGTAGTGTTTCCCAGGCTCCATCTTCCAGGGCCTAATGTGTAGATTGTCATCAATTTCTCTCTGACAGTTTTGCGTGGGATCTGGGATCAGAACTCAGGTCCTTCTGCTCTCAGGGCAAAGGTTTAGCCCTGAGCCATCTCTCTAGCCCTCCGTACCTGACTTTTAAAATGTGGGCTCTGGGGATCAAAATCAAGTCCTCATGCTTCTGTGGGAAGCGCTTTGCCAACTGAGCTAGCTCCCCTGCCCTGCATTTTTTAAAATTAATTTTGTTTTTATTTTCACACTTTTATAATCTCACACATGTAGACAATACATTTTGATCATAGGTATTCCTGCCTCCTTCTGTTTCACTTGGACATTTCCCTTGCATGTCCACCTCCTGTCTGTATGTCCTAAATTTTTTCTCCCATATTTTATATTTTTCCTAATCATACAAGCTCAATAGATTCCCCTGTCCTCTCTCTCTCTCTCCCCTCCCCTCCTCCATTGTCCCCCATTGCAATCTCCCCCTGACCCCCTTCCTTTCACCTCCTCCTTCCTTCCCTCTCTTTTGGTGCCTCCCCCTTGCTCCCTCCCATCTCCTAGAGCATTCGTTTATGTGAACGCCAATTCTCTCTCTGAGTCCTCCACCTTAATGAAGGTTCAGAACTCAGTGGCATAGCCTGGAGCCCCTTCTTTGGGCTCCCCGTTTAGTATGGGAATGCTATTATGACTATTTAATCCCTGGCTTCTAAGGATCCTACTACCTGGAGCCTTCTCCTCTGTGATTCATGCTAGACTTTGGGGGGTCATTGACGTGTCAGTCAAAGTCCAATCCTGGCTGTTGAAATTCTAACTTGTGTGGAGCGTCTTGCATATCATTGGTCTTCCCCATCTTTAGGCTCTTCCGACCTTGCTGCCCCCTCTTCCACAAGGATCCCTGAGCTTTAGGATGGGGAGAGATTTGGCTGGTCTGGTTCCAGGTGAATAATGTAAGATCTTTGGTGTTCTGAATTACGGTTTGTTGTTGTTTGCAGTTTTGCTTTTCCTGTACCGCCCTTGGCTGCATCCTGATTGATATCGAATATCACCTCCTAACCAAAGATAAAAGACTTTTTAAATAAAGATCTTGGGCTGGAGAGGTGGCTCAGGGGTTAAGCCTCCGCCTTGCAGGGGGAAGGTCCTGAGTTCCGATCCCAGATCCCACGTATAGACGCCGGGCTGAAGCGGGGGCGGCCTGCGTTTCCGGGCCTGGTAGGGCGGAGCCTGTGAATCCCGGGGCAGAAGGAGGTGGAGGCGTCCATGGTGGTTCGCGAATTCGTCCGTGGTTCTACACACACACACACACACACATACACACACACACACACACACACACACACACATGCTCACAGTTGAATAAATAATAATAATAATAATAATAATAATAAATTAAATAAAGATCTTAATATATAAGAGGAGACTCAAAGGTAGATGGAAGAATAGAGGTAGGACATAGTGTGTGTGGGGGGGGTCAGTGTCCTATTTGCCAGATGGTTACCATCTATCTGCCAGTCCCTACATCCTCCCTGATTAATGAGATCAAACCTGTTCAGTTCCAAGTGACCAGGAAGGGAAGTGAGAGTGAGCTGCACCAGATGTCTCGCTACTTACATGTAAGACATGACCGTGGCCTGTTTTCTCTACTGAAGCCTGTTCTCCTATCTCCTTTCTTTTGAAGTCCTTGTTATCTTTCCCTTCTGTTTATAATCCTTTGCAATTACAGTGGATATTACACAGATTTACCTTTGAATATGTCATTAAGTGGGTTTGGAATTAGGATTCGCTTATTAGGGAGTACATACGGTGTCTAACTTTCTGTGTCTGGGATACTTTATTCAATATAATTTTTCTAATTCCTTCCATTTCCAGCAAATTTCATTAATTCATCATTTTTGATTACTGGATAGTATTCTATTGTATAAATGTACCACATTTTCATTATCTATTAGTAAACTATTTGCTGCCCTTCGTTTTTTTAAAAAAAAATTCCTAGTTTTATAAGCAGATTGAGTACTTATCCCTCACCCCTTCCTTCTCCCCTCCTTAACATCCCCTAGTTCATTTTTTCAGATGCTAAGGACTGATGGTCCAAAACTTTGGACAAATCTTCTGTGTACATTTAATCTCTCCAGAAGTAGAGGTGGAAAAGAGAATAGGAAGCTAAAATTAGGTGTAAGTAAAGGAAGATGAGTGACCAGCTGGGCATTAGCAGATTAATGACTCCAAGGAATGGCAGAAGTTTTAAAGATTGAAGATTTGCTCACTCTTATGCCTAACCATTGGCTCCATACTGCACTCATCCTCCTTTAATACACTTTACAAAGTCTGGAAAAGAAAGCAAAGCAGAATTGATTTTATCTACGTTTTAACGTATCCATTTCCGCCATATCTGTTTTATTGATTTCTACTTTGACTGGAATCACTTTGCTGAAGCTTGGTAGCTGTTACATCCAAAGAGCTGTTACAACCAAAACCCCACTTACCTGCACAGGGCAGACCTTTGTTCCCAGCTCCTTATTGCCTATTCCTATATCATTCATGTAAAAAGCACTAGGTAATAGGCAGGCAAAATGGCTCAGGTGCTAAAGATGCTGGCCTCCAAGCCTAGCATCTCCAGAATCTAAATGGTCAAGGAGAGAACCGACTCCTGAAAGCTGTTCTCTAATGACTTTCAAACATGTTCTGAGACAGACATGCTCCCCTCCTCCCGCCCCTGCCACAATAAATAAAACAATTAAGAAATACTGGTACTATTTACTAATAAATACAATTGTCACACTGTCCCTTTATTAAATACCTATCATGTGTCAGACATTGTAAACTATAATAATGCTTAGCATTTGTTGCTTTATTTCTTTCTGTGTTCCAAGCATTTATGCTTTTGTCTTGTGATCTCTGATTCATTCTCCACAGTGGTTTCATGGAGAGTCAAGGGAAAAGAGATTGCAGCTGCAGAATTCTTGAGTAATAGACTGGAGACATTGCTCAGTGGGTAAGAGGATCTGAGTTCAGGGGCTCGCACCTGTGTGAAATTGGGTGTGACCATGTGCCCAGTGCTGAGCCAGGATGTGGTTGGGGAGAAAGGAAAGTAGTTGGAGCTTGCTGGCCACCAGCTTAGCTCTAAATTCAGTTAGGACCCCGTGCAAGAGAATAAGGTGGAGAGGGACTGAGCAGGATACCAGATGTTCTATTCTAGTCTCTGTGTGTGCACAAACATACTCACCAGCCACCCACGTGTGCACATGCAACCTCCCTATACAAACACACATTCTTGACTAAGATCATCCTACTATAAAAACTACCTGTAGATGGGATTTGAAAGTTTGATTTGCAAAGGATGTTTTAGTACTCTCTTATTTTCTTTTCCTATGTATTTAAATTTATGCCAAGATGTGTGATCCCTGTGAAAGTATTGCCTCATAGAGAAAACAAATAGGAGAAAATAAAATCAAACAAGAAAAGCCCCATCCAGCAAGTGTCAAGATGAGGATATTATTAGATATAAGGGATGAATTTAAGAGACATTAAACAAAGACATCCAGCCAACTGACCTAGTGACAACAAGGTGGTTTGTTGTGTGGGGAACGCCTATCACCTGATACTTCTGTCTCACCCTTCTGTGACTGCTGATTATTCTATTTCCTATAACAGTTATACCTTAACATGTTCACTGGCTCCACTTTTCATCATGGTGTATTGATGTGTGTACTTCGTGCTTTTCTTTGTTTGCGTTGTTGTTGGTTGGTTGTTTTGTGGTGCCAGGTTGTGGGTATGGCAGGTAAATGTTCTACCACCAAGATATGGTCTGTTGCAGTCAGCCTGCATAGTTGCTGATAAATGACATCAAATGGCATAAGGGAACAAGGGGTTTATTTTCTCTTATGATTACTGATTACAGTTCTTAGTCCAGCTTGACGGGAGAGCATGCATCAACACCAGGGCTGAAAGAACTGGCCACACCATCACCACATAACAGCTGAGAGATGGACAATCCTTACTTGCCAGACCAGTATGTCTGGCCAAGTGAACAGAAGGATGCCAACTCTCTCAACCAGCTCTCTGCGATTTATCCAGGGCCTAATCCCACCCACCATGGGCTGGGCCTTCTCCATCGGCTTATAATATCCTGCAGGTTTGCTCTGGGCCTAACTCAACCACTAGTTCTCTACAAATGTACCCAGAGCTCAAACCCTCAACGGTCAAGTTGACACCTGTGCCTAACTATGACACGGTCCCACCGCCATGTGGGTGCTCAACTGTGAATCCCACTGTTCCCCAAGGACCTATCTAACTCCTGCTGCAGTGAGCAACTGAGGGAATCCTCGGGTCAAACTCCTTCGTGTTCCTGTGCCTCTGTTCTGTGCTCTCCCCACACTGGTTTCTCCCACACAGCAGCTGACAATCCATCAGCACCTTCTGTATTTGACCTTGTATAGCTTTTCCCTGAAAAGAGGCCTGGCTCTTCTTCAGTTCCAATGTTGAAAGTCTGGAGTAGAACTTTGATGGACGGAATTCAGATTAGATACAGATGGCCTCAAAAAACTGGATGAAGGCCAACAGCAAGCTATGGACAGGGGTATGAGGTAACCAAAAATCTAAGGCACACTACTGCCAAGTGTTGAGAGAGGAGGAAGAGGGTATGGAATAAAAGGGTTAATATTTGGGGATATTGAGTAAAAGGGGTCTGCTTTATAAGGTATAAGGAAATTCTTCAAAATCAAATGCTCGATTAACACTGTGTAAATACGTTTGCCACAATATGGGGGGGAAAAAGCAACAGTGTTAGATCTAGGTACTCTTATTCCTACAGGGCACATCCTCCCACTGTCTTAAACTTGGACTCACACGTGTTGGATCTGGGTACTCTTATTCCTACAGGGCACATCCTCCCACTATCTTAAACTTGGACTCACGTGGGCACTGTGCCCAGTAAGCCTCCTCAAGGGCTGTGCATCCAGAGGAGGTCATCGAGCACTGGGGGTTGGGAGATGCTAAGTAATTCCAACAGGAGATCACTGATATTAGATGGGAAAATCATCCTATGAGGGGAATGATTTAGAATGGAAGAGACCTCCAATAGACATTACAGTGAAAAGAAAGGAAGGGATATGAGCCAAATTTTAAAGAAACAATTGATTGACGGGGTTTGGCTTTCAATGTCGATACCATTAGTAGAATAGAGAGCATTGGGGAACGGCAATTGTCCTAGTTTCATAACTTCTTTTGTGTAATTAACATCTGCCTCAACCAATTTAGGAGAACAACAGATTTTTTATTCATGCTTACAATTCCAGGTTACAGTTCAATAAAGCAAGAGAGTTACAAGCAGGAGCCAAAGAAAACTGGGCACACCACATCCGAAGTCACAAACAGAGGGAGCAAGGACCAATATACTGCATGCTTGCTTTCTAGATTGTCAGAATACCAAATGACAACTAGATCTCTCTATATAATTTTTATCAATTTTCCTAAGCAATGGTCCCACCCATTGCTGGCCTGGTCTTCCCTTGTCAATTAAAGCAATTAAGACAATCTACAAGCTTGCCCAGAAGCTAGTCTTAACTAAATAGTTCTTCATAGGTATATCGAATTGACAATCAAGATTAACCAGCATAGCAATAAAAAAAAAAAACACAGAGTCAGAGAGGAAATAGTACTTTTTATTATTGACCAGTTGAATTTGGGATGCCCAGAAGGTATGGTAGGGGATGATCAGGTGAGTGTACGAACCAGTTTAGCTACAGGTATGGCTCTAGAGTCCTACATAAGGGATTGGATGAAACCATGGGATGATGGGGCATAGCAATAAGCTGGTAAGCTGAGTCAGTACATGGGCTAGGGCGTGGATCTTCAACAGGAGTCCTGTGTTAAGAGGAATGATGGAGGCAGAAAAGCCAGTGAGGGTCTGTGAGAAAGAAACAGAACTGCTCCCACAAGACTGAGGATCCAAATGTGAGGAGGACAGTGACCTCGAGCCATCAGCCCAGATGTCCTGTTCCATCCATGACCTCCCGCCACCCCCCTACCCTCTACCTCTCCAGGCCACACCAGCATTTTCTTAATCTGCTGCAGCTGTGTTCCCATAACTGAATATCACAGACCTGAAACATAGAAGGAATAGGGGTTTATTCAGCTCTGGAGGCTGCAAGTCCAACGTTGAGGGGTGTCAACGTCTGTGGGGTCTTCTCGCTGGTTCACAGTGGTGGAGGAGATGATTGGCAGGCAGACAGAGCAAGTGTGCTAGCCTGGCTGTGTCCTTTTCTAAAGCTGCCCCAGGGCTCCACCCTCGTGATCTCTGCGAATCTACATCATTTCTGAAGGAATCCTCCTTTCAAATGCCATCCATGCTTGGAGGGGGTCACGATTGGAAGGTGAGATGGCCCTACAGGCGCATGAGCTTGGCCTCTTGGCCCCCTGCTGAGGGTGCTGTTTGGACTACTTAGTCCTCTGATGATGGTGCTGAAAGGGGGCGGGCCTTGAGGATTGATGGCCCAGCCTTTTCTTGCTCTTTTCTGCTTCCTGAGTGACAGCCTACTGTTCCTGCCACCATGCCTTCTCTGCCTGAGACCGTGTGTTCCGCTGAACTCTGTCACTTCTGGAGTCATAAACCAAATAATAAACCCTTCTCTGTCTCAAACTGCTTGTGTCAGAGTATTTTATCACAGTCACAGAAGAGTGACTGGAATGAAGAATAAGTTTCAACAATGTTGTAAGGATCATTTACACTGCGGCAAACACCTTGGGAAGGGAATGATAAGGCCAAATAAAAGAGGCAAAGCAAGTTGAAAAAGGGTTAAAATAGTGGTATGGATGTTAAAGGGGTGACAACACTGTGTAATAGTGCGGCCTCATGTGCATGCGACGGGCAGACCCCAGTCTATGAGGCTGGGACTTCTCACCCCCTGATTTTTGTTTGCACTTAAGGTCTATTTTTCAGGAGAGAACACATTCCAGGTACTATAAACCAGGCCAAGAAGAGGGGAGGGACATGGGTTTTAGGGGGACAGGAAAGCAAACTACTAAGGTTTAGCCACAAAAACTTGATATCAAACTACTTCATTTTAGCTATCTCATAGATAAGAGGAGGGCTTAGCACTTGACCTAGGAGCTTCCTTAGCAATGGAAGGAATCACAGCGAATCACAACTCCTTAAAGTACAGGAAATAAGTGACTGTGGACTGATCAGCCCTAAACAGGACATCTAAACCACTCTCTCTGACTCCAAGGCTCAGGGAACACGCTAGAAGAGGGGGTGATAAGAACATAAGAGCTTGAAGGGGAGGAGAGATACTGCCAGATAGAATCTTCTGGACATCACAGGGCTGCTGTATCCATGAACTCACTGCAGCTGTGTCTACTTCTACAAGATCGGCAGGAGATTTGGTTAATCAACATTTCACCATGGAAAGGGAAAGATCTCAAGAGGCCCCACATTTCTCTGGAAAACCATTTAAGGCTAATGCCTGACAGGAAAAGAGAAGCTTCTTTACCTACTGGTAAGTCATCTGTGCCCAGCATCCATACCTCAGGCCCTTGCCAATACAGATATCCCAAATGGCATCCATTAGGTCTTACATAGAAAGAGACATGGACGTAGAAGGGTTAACCCTGGATAGAGGAAGGGGCGATCCTTGCATCTATGGTATAGCCTTTGATATATGATCCATGCTTCTGCCAGTACATGTAACTCAGAGGAAACTCAGTGGGCCACAAACTCAAAAAGACATTAAAGCAGGAGGGAGGCTGATAGGGAAGAAGGTTTGTAGTGGGAAAAGGAGGGAAAATAGAATTAGGTTAAAAAAAAAAGATAACATAGCATCTATGCCTTGTGTTCATGTATGAAACTTTAAAAAACAACAATGAATTAAATTTTAAAGAATGGACTAAGGATTAATAGACATCTCATCAAGGGTGATACATATGTGACAAATTGTCACATAAAAAGATACTCAATATCATTTGCTGTTAGAGAATGAAGAATTGAAACTCTGACGGGACACCACTACACACACGTTATAATGGTTCAAATCCAAAACAAAACAACCGCTGATAATCACACGCTGGCAAGAGGACAGAGCAACTGGAACAGTGATTCACTGCTGGTGGGAACACAAAATGCCCAGCCATTGTAGAAGGTAGTTTGGCAGTTTTTTCTACAGTTAAACATAGTTTTTTTTTCCCTCGGGGTAAATTGTAGTTTTTACATTGGAAACAACTTAACCATTTGGAATGGGTTTCAGAAAAATGGGACCATATGCAGATTTTCTTTAAGTGGCTAAACAATGAAAGAAAGTGTTTCTGGAACAGGATTTGCAGCAGGAGCATGCTCACGCACATGCGTGCATGACAACACTGTAAAACAGTGTGGTCTCCTGTGCGTGTGATGGGCAGACCCCACTCCATGAGGATGTGAGTTTACCCTTGAAAGGCACTGACAAAGGAAGATCTCTTCCCTGTCTGACCAATCAACTTTAGGTATGCTCAGAGGAAGGCACTCGCAACAGATCGATAGACTAGTTTTCTAAAAATAAGAGGGTCAGAGGGGGATGAAGTCCTAATGACATGTACATTCTTTCAATAGTGAGAAAAAATTGACAGATAAATAATAAATGAAGATCAGGCAAAGAAAAAATATTTTTGCACACACACTCTGGGAAACAGGTTTCCCTTTTAGTCATCCCTTGAACAACTGACATTACTACTAGGTGATAAGCAAACGTGGTGACACAAAATTCTTCACAAGAATGCTCGTAGGAGCTAAAAGCATCACCACCCCAACTTAGAAGCAACCAAAATATCTCAGTAGGGGAATGGGTAACCAAACAGTACCTCCATGCCCTGAATAGTATTCAGGAGAGAGGAAGGAATGTCTATCAAGCCCCCCAAACCGATAAGGTTGCCTCCGCTTGATGCCACTTACTTTAGTGTGTGTTGCGATTACTCTTCATATGTAGTGAGAAAATACTGTGGCCCAGGCCACTTGATAGAGAAAGGCTTATTTTTTATTTTTTTAAATTATTTTATTAATATTTAGTCTTCCTAATTACTAACATTCCTCTCCCTTAACATTTTTTTTAATTAATTTTGTTTTTTGAGGGGCTGGAGAGATGGCTCACGGGTTAAGACTCTGCCTCGCAAGCAGAAGGTCCTGAGTTTGGATCCAAGGTCTTATGTAAAAACACCAGGTGGAAACAGCAGCAGCCTGTACTTCCAACTCTGGTAGGTGAAGCGTGGGAAACCCCAGAGTGAAGCAAGAGGTAGAAGCATTCCAGGATGATTCCTAAAGTCACCCTGGGCTTCTATTGGGACACACAGTGTCTACACACACACACACACATAAATAAATACAACACACTAAAAATTAATTTTGTTTTTATTTTTACTCTTTTATAATCTCATACATGCAGACAAAGCATTTTGGTCATAGCTACCCCTATCTCACTCCCACTTCTCCTGCACATTTCCCTGGCATGTCCACCTTCTGCCTTTATGTCTTAATTTTTAAAATTGGACAACACAAAATAATATGTAAGCAATAAAGGAAAATACATTAAGGATGTAGATAGTTATGATTGAGCTCCCACTTTAATGGTTAAGAACACATGATAAAGCTGAAGAATAGCAGTTTCGTCCATCTTCTATAAGACCAAGTTCATGGTGTGAGCATAGGGAGCGCCGGGTGCACAAAAGACCATCCCACTTGTGCACACAGGAGGACATCTATCTTGTGAGCATACAGAGCCCCAACCCAGGGAGGCCAGCCACAAAATTATGTGCACGTGGAGCCCTACTCCATGAGAGGCCTTCATGTTGTGAGCACACAGATATGGAATTCAGGGTTTCGATAGGCAGTGAGGTATGTCAAATTATTAACCATTCAGCTGTCCACAGGTCAAAGCATTGAATGTAGAAATAGATTCATCTCCTCTCTGCCACCGTCCGACACACATGGGACACAGCAGCCACATGTGCAGCGCCTCTAGTGGCAGGTTATTTATTTCGTTAGTTTATAGTTGCAGAGGAGATCTAGTCCCTTTATGGCAGAAAATGCACGGTGTGGTGTCCAAAGCAGGAGGCCAGCTGTCTGAGACTGAGAAAGAGAGAGAGAAGAAACAGCCAGACTATCCAACCTCAAGACTTGCCCTAATGACATACTTTTTCCTGGACGACTCCAGTTCTTAAAGCTCTTAAAGATGCCACAACCTTTCCCAAACAGCGCCACCAGCTGGAGACAAAGTATTCAAGCCCAGGAGTCTGTGGACGACAATCCAAACCTTGAAACCTGGACAGTCGACCTCTTAACTGCCTGGGCAAAGTCCATGTGTTAAAGGCATAGTCTCAAGTTTAGGGATACTAGGAGATGACAGAAATGTCTTTTTTGTCTTTTATTTTATAGTAGCATAAGTAATTATACACAATGATTTAACCTTGTTTCACACAATCACAGAATATATTGTTATGATAGTCACTCCCTGTGATAGTTTCAGCATGTCAACTTGACAGTTTAGATGTGAACCTTTGGACACACCAATGGGCAATTATTTAGTTAAGGCAGACCTCTGACAAGTCTATGGGAAACTATCTTCATGGTGTAATTGATGTGAGAAGACATAGTCAAAGTGGCTAAAACCATTCATCTAAGCAGGTAGATGAAGACGGAGAGATGGTTTACTTTTGGCAAACTAGAAGGCAATGGTCCTTACCCTCCTGCTCTAGATCCCACACAAACCTTGGCATAATGGGGCACATCTGTAATCTCAGCGTTCCAGAGGTGAGATAGAAGGCAGAAACAAGAGAATTCCCAGAACCTATGAATCAGCTTCGACAACAAAAGAAAGACTTTGACTCAAACAAGGTGAAAGTTGGAGACCACACTCAAGGTTTCCTTCTGAACTCTACATAGGACATGATGGTGCGCGCACACGCGCACACACACACACACACACACACCATGGTGCATGTGAGAAGAATGCCTCGACTTAGAAAATGCCAGACTTGGAAGACCACTTATACTGGTTACTCTTTGTGAACACCCAAAGTCAAGCAAATTAAAAGAGGAAAGTGAGATTTATTCATCTTATGGTTCTGAAGGGGAATATAATTTTTCCAGGCAGAAAAGGCATGGCTGGCGGCAGAAGCTGTCGACAGACTAAATCAACCCATCCTGGAGGCTGCCAGCTGCCAGACTGCCAACCACTGAGCTGACCTCTCTTGGGAGCAGGGTGGAGTAATCCACCTCAAGTCCCACCCTCTGTGACTGCCTTCCTCCTGCAAGACTTCACTTCCTGAAGGTGCCATGACCTCCCCATGAGACCGTGGGGGACACATTGACACATTTCAGACCATGAGACCATGACAAAGCAGATTAGTCAAAGGCAATTTTTGCCACTTTGAGAAAAATGGTTTTCTGCACAGTAGGACAAAAGAGAAGTTACTGGAACATGCAAATCTTGCAGTTCCCAAAGAAAGGAGCCCTCCCATTCTCCAGGGTAAATCCATAGGAAAAGTTTGCATTTGCTTTTCTGAAGGATGGGAGGCTGCCTGGTCCTCGGCATTCCATGCAAGCAACATAGTGGAGAGAATTCAAGGGGGCTCTAAAGCGCATCAGCCCCAGACAATGTCAGTTTCTGCACGTCCCAGTGCAGGGACCGACAGGATGTTTTACTGAGTCACTGAGGCTATAGGGGATGTGGTCCAGCAACCCAGTGGACCTGGAGAGATTTAAAGGGGCAATGACCCTGTAGTCATGTGTGTAATCTTATGATCAGAGAGACATTTGGGATGTTTGAATCAATTCTCTGGTAGCTTAAGGAGAGGCAGCAGAAGTCTCTACAGTGATTGACATTACTTTGAATTCCCTGAGATTCAGACTCTGTCACCCAGAGAATCAAGCTCAGCTGTAGAGAAATACTTGTATTTCACATACTCCTAAGTGGATAAGCTGGAAAATTCCCATCTGTTGGACAAAAGAGGACAGTGTGAAGGAGAGAAAATGGTCAAAGTTTGGGCCAATGAAAAATGTTGATGGAAGTTGTGGCATCAGTTTCCTAGGGCTATCACGATGTAGGCTCTTGAATATCTGGAAGCTGCCAGTCCAAAATCCAGGTGCCCCAGGGCCAGGAGATCTCGGCAGTTCTTGTCAGCTGCTGCCTGCCCTCCACTGTGACTGTCTCATTGTCACATGACCTTGCTTTCTCTGTCTCTGTCTCTAGTTCTCTCTCCTCCACCTCAAACAGATCCAGTATACCTTCTTTAGAGCCCACTCCAATAGAATCTCATCTCATTTACATTTACATTTACAAAGAAATTCCTGGCACACATGATGACATTCATTCTCAGGTAGCAATAGAGTTAATCGCAGTAAGTATATGCATGTGAAAGCCATTTTACTTTGTTAGTTTATATGGGGGTTTGTTTGTTCTGAGAGTGGCTCTTGCTGTGAAGCCTGAGCTGGTCTGGAGCTTGCTACATAGTCTAGACTGGCCTAGAACTCAATGCCAGGCCCTTCCTGCCTCCACCTGTCTAGATACAGTCAGTCTCCACCTTTCCAGATACTGGAATTGAAGGTGCTCACCACCCAGTCAGCTGAAAACTATTATAAAATAAACTTTAACAAAAAACTATCAGTATGTTTTTTCTAGTGGTTAAACATTATTACACTAGGATTTCATGTTTGTGAAATCATTGCCTTATGAATAAGTGCATACAAAATCACAAAATCTTCTGGCTATACATATACAATGCAAAACAATCAGGTTGCAAAATTTTAAACGTAGACTAAAATATAAATATCGAACAGAGGACTATATATGAGGGAAGAAACAGGGTTTCTTTTTTAAAAAAAATTTTACTTATTTGAAAGAGCGAGAGCAAGAGAGCAAAAGAGAGAGAGAGAGAGAGAGAGAGAGAGAGAGAGAGAGAGAGAATGTATGCCATGGTACAACAGAGGGTTTTTTTTTTAAATACTTATTGAGAAAGAGAGAGAGAGAGAATGCCAAGGTGCATGCATGGAGGTCAGAGGACAACTTTTGGAAGTCAGTTTTCTTCTTCCAACACATGGGCTTCTGGGAACTGAGCTCAGGCCACCAGGTTCCCTAGCAGATGTCTTACCTGTTGAGTTAACTCACTGACCCTGAGAATGAGTTTTCCTAAATATGAGGTCTGTCGCGCTTGCTTTTCTTTTATTGCTCTGAGACCACACTCATACTCGACTTAAGGAAGAAAGGGAGATTTATTTGGCTTGCAGTTCTAGAGGGGAAATAGTCCATAATGATGGGGATCCCATAGCAGGAGGCATGACCAGAGGCAGAACAGGAGGCTTCAGGTCACTGCGGCCGGCGAGAGAGCACAACAAGCTGAGAGGAAGCAGGGCCAGGCTACCGAAGCTCAAGGTTCATCCTCTGCGAGGGAGGTAAGTAGCCAAACACTCATTTTAGCGAAGAATGCAAACACATGCACTTGTGGGAACAACTCACATTCAAACCATGATAACTTCAAAAATAAAACCTTAGACTATGTAAAATTAAAAATTATATAGGTGTTTTAAAAAACCCATACAATTTTATAAGTAGCAAGCTGAGAATAAATTTTGTGACATATATTTATATGCTTATTTAATACATACACACTTATGTACTTGACAACACACAAACTCATAGGAAGAGAAAAGCTTGACTAAGAAACGATAAAAGGGGGGCTGGAGAGGTGGCTCAGGGGTTAAGCCTCTGCCTTGAGGTGGAAGGTCCTGATTCTTTTTTTTTTTTAAATTTTTTTTTATTATTATTATTTATTCAACTGTGCGCATGTGCGTGTGTATGCGCGCGCGTGTGTCTGTGTGTGTGTGTGTGTCTGTGTATATGTAGAACCACCATGGACGCCTCCACCTCCTTCTGCCCCAGTATTCACAGGCTCCGCCCTACCAGGACAAGAAGCGCAGGCCGCCCCCGCTTCCGTCTGGCGTCTATACGTGGGATCTGGGATCCGAACTCGGGACCTTCCGCCTGCAAGGCGGAGGCTTAACCCCTGAGCCACCTCTCCAGCCCCGGAAGGTCCTGAGTTCTAATCCCAGATCCCAAGTATAGACGCCAGGAGGAAGCAGGGGCGGCCTACGCTTCTGGTCCTGGTAGGGCGGAGCCTGTGAGTCCCCGGGCAGAGTAAACAAGGAGGAGGTGGAGGCGGTCCATGGTGGTTCCGGAATTCGTCCGTGGTTCTACACACACACACACACACACACACACACACACACACACACACACACACGCGGGCGCACATGCATGCGCACACACGCACAACTGAATAAATAATAAAAAAAATTTTTAAAAAGAAACGATGAAAGGGTGCTAGGAGCTAATTCACAGAAGAAAAAAATGCTAATTTCATAATCAAATAAATTAAATGATCAAAACGTTGGGTTCCACCCATCAAATAAAAAGTTTCAAAAAATTATAATAAACTGGAGAATGTGGGGGAGGGTCATGAGAATCCATCAGTCATATCCATGGAGACTGGAAGCCTTTCTGGATTAAGTATGCACCCCACAGTTCCTGTCCAGGAATTAAACCAATTATTCAAAATGGTACAGTAATTTATCTATTAGAGTATGAGTAATGTGCAAAATAAACCAAAAGAAATAAAGCAAGGGACAGCTTAAGCAAATTATGGTAATAAAATATACAGTAGCTGTATTCACTCCCGAGCTTGTGGCTGTGAGAAAATAAATGGTGAAAGCAGCATAAAGAAAGTAGGGATTTTGGTTCATAGTCTGAAGCGATACAGTCCATCATGGTGGGGACTTTATGGCAGCAGGAGTGCGAGGCAGTTGGTCATATTATGTCCACAGTCATAAAGCAGTGAGATAAAATATGGTGGTCAGATTGCTTTCTCCTTTATTGCAGTCAGAGACCCTCGTCTATAGAATGGTGTTGCCCACATTTAAACTTCTCTGGAAATGTCCTCGCAGGCCTTCCTGTAGGTGCTGTTGTTGAGAGGTTGAGAACTGAAGCTTTCTTGTTAAACTTTATCGATTTATTTGTTTGTTTGTTCGGTTGGGTTTTTGTTTATCTTGCATGTGTATAGGGGTGGTACTGAGTGTCCTGTGGAGGACCATGATGTGACTCCGGAAATCATCCTGGATTGCTTCTATCTCCTTTTTGCTTCACTCTGGGATTTCCCAGGCTCCACCCATCTGGGCTAGAAGTGCAGGCCTCTGTCTCTGCCCTCCCCCTCCCACCCCAACTCTAGCATTTTTTACATGGGACCTAGGATCCGAACTCAAAACCTTCTGCTTGGGAGGTAGAATCTTAACCCTTGAGCTCTCTCCAGCTCCGAGAACTGGAACTTTCAAACCTTAGAGTATATCAGTTGGTTAGATTTGTGGTGAGCACAAATTGGACAGAAATTTCTGTCGATACCAAGAACCTTTATGGGGTGAAAATATCATAAATTTACTATATTTATATATGTAACATTAAAAGAATAAAAATACAAGAAATGAAATTGTCAAAATCAATATACATTCTTTCAAAAAGAGTTGGCTCAGCCTTCTTGCTTGTCATGCTTGAGGCCGGCACTCCCCCCACTCTCCCCAAAAAGAGACTTCCAGTCTTTTTCAAAGAAGTATGCTCTAGGTCTTGCCTTCAACACCAAGCCAGGTAGTCATGAGTCTACCTTTGCCTTCACTTCCTACTTGAGAAGGCGGGGGGGGGGGGGGGGGGGCAGGGGGGGTAGGGACATTCAGGTCTCTCTTGAGCATGGGATTGTGCAGAGCCCATTATATATTTGTGTGTCTTCTAATCATGCTACAGTTTGGAGGCTGTGTATCCCACCCAATTAAATATTCCATGTACTAAAAGCCAGGTGTCCACAGTGATGCTTCTGGATGGTGGAGGAAATGTTAGGAGGTGGGACCTAGTGGGGGATCTTCAGGCCATCGGGAGTACCCTCTCGCCATGATGTGCAACAGTGCCAACCTACTCAAGGACCCAAACTATCTAGTCTTTGTTTTAACAACCTAAAACCAACTGACCTCTTGTCACAGCATTTTGAAGCCCCACATATACATTTCTTTCTTTTTTTCAGATTTCTTTTGTAGATATATGTGTGTGCATGTGTTTGGTGTGTGTGTGTGTGTGTGTGTGTGAAAGAGGCCACTATATGTGTCTGTGAAGGCCCAAGAGTGACACTTCAGAAATCATCCTGGATTGCTCCATCTCCTTTTTGCTTTGCTTTGGGGTTTCCTCGCTTTCTCCTTCCAGGGACGGAAGTGCAGGCCCCCACCATTTCCTCCCAGCATTTTTTTTAACGTGGAAATTCAGGTCTTTTCACTTGCTTTAGGAGGCTTTAACCTCTGAACCATTTTCCAGCCCCTCACATAGATATTTCATAGTCACTCCTCTTTCCCCTTTCACCTCTGGCCTTTTGGTTATCTTACAGTACTTTGAAAGCACCAACCCCATTCTGCTGTCTCTGGTGGTGGCTGGGCTGTTAGTTTCCATGGTTACAAGAAAGCTAGCGGGAGCTAGGAATAGAGTGTGTTAGAACAGCATTATGATGATGCTTCTTACCAAGATGCAACTGGTTTTCTTGGGGAAAAAAAATCTACCTGATTGCTTCACACCTTTGATTAATTTCCAGAGTTCTGCCTAAATCGATTCTGACTTTTTTTTTTTTTGCTGGCATCTTTATTGCCTCATAAGTGGGGAATGTTTGCAGTTCTTACACTCATTAGAGATGTTCAACCCTGTAGTCCTTCTGCAGGTAGGATTTTTTTTTTAAACTGTGCATCTACTGTCAAAGTGCTTTAAATACTGAGAGGTTTCAATGATTATTTATGCTGTATGTAGAGACTAGTGATGTGGTTCTTGCAAAAGCAAAACATCTTACCGTGTTGGGAAGGATAGGCGTGATTTACACCCGGGTTTTGTAAGCAAGCTACAGAGCTGGGGCCACATGTGAACACCAGCTTGGAGAAATGTTTGCTTACATCTAGCAGGGTCGAAAGAAGAAGCCATACTCCTCAAGTGCTATTAATAAGAAGCTGGGGATATTGTTTTGGGTTAAGCAGATCTGCCTGACTGCATTAAAAATAACAAAAAAGTGTTTTCCTTTGAAAAATCCAACTCCTTAGAGGAGCGCTTGAAACCCATTTCTCGCTTTTTGAATGTTTGCCTTTTCTCTCTTTTCAATAAAACTTCATAACTCAGCCAACAAAATCTCTCTAAGCCAGTGGCCTTGCTTCAGTACTTGAAGGAGGTGTGTGGGTCGCCCTGTCCTCTGACTCATGGAGGATTCGAGTCGTCACAGCTGCAGCGGGTGCCCTGCAACCAGCGGGTATCCCTCCACCCCTGTTTCTGTGTCTCGTTTGATAAATGAGTCTCTTATTGTGGGACACCATCAAGGGCACATTATTATTTTGACAAACATCTCCCCAAATTGGAAGCCCAGCACTGGGATAATTTGTAATCATCAGAACAGTTTACTACCCATCTGTGTTGGTGACTGTGATGGACTACAGAGATGAACTTGGGCTGTGTGTGAGGTCATGTTGGAATTCTACAGGGACTGCTTGGAATCTCCTCCAACTTTACTTCTTAATCTCTCCCCCCTCTCCTCTTGTGTATGTGTGTGTGTGTGTGTGTATGTGTGTGTGAGAGTGTTTCTCATATCCCACCAAAGTTTGTCCCACCACCAGAGCCTCTGATATTATCAAGTCTGGAGTGAGGCCTGAGAATCTGGTCTGCTGTCTAGTTTCTGGATGATGCAGATGTTAAAAACCTCTGTTAGGGGGCTGGAGAGGTGGCTCAGGGGTTAAGCCTCTGCCTTGCAGGCGGAAGGTCCTGAGTTTGGATCCTAGACCCCACATATAGACGCTGGGCGGTTTTTGGTCCTGGTAGGGTGGAGCCTGTGAATCCCCTGGGAGAGTAAACAAGGAGGTGGAGGCGTCCATGGTGGTTCCTGAATTCGCCTGTGGTTCTACACACACACACACACACACACACACACATGCATACATGCACAATTGAATAAATAATAAATAATAAAAAAATATTTTTAAAAACCTCTGTTAGAGGAAATGGCAGGAATTAGATAGAATCCCTAGCTAATTCATGAGCACCAAAGCTTCATTTGGAATATTAAATGTATTAAATCTGCAATCTAATAAAAGTTTTGAGCTTTGGTTCAATTCATTTGGACAGGTGTTTGAGTCCCTACTATGAGCCAACTAAGTGCTGTGCTAAGTGCCAACAGTAAAATAGATGATGAGCTCATTGCAACTTGAGGAAGATGGTTATGTTAGTAGGAGGCCAGCAAATAAATAGACATTACAGCAGCATGTGACAGTCCCTCAACAGAACAAAAGATGGATCTGGATACACTGTCATATCATGGGGACTCAAGGAAGACTTCTCAAGGCGATGTGTTTGCTCTCTTTCAATTACTTTCTTTTAACTGGCAAATGAAAATTGCATGTTTACTGTGTTTTGGAATGGCTGAGTTAACTCGATTAGCATATGCATTGTCTCATATACATATCATTTTGTGGTTAGGACACTTCCAATCTTCTCTCTTAGCTATTCTCAAGAGTATGATACATAAACTATAGTTACCATGTGGCTCAATGGATCACTTGAACTTACTCTTTCTGTTTATATGAAATTTGTAGCATTTCAGCAACATCTCCCCACATCCTGTTCACATCCATTCTAGACATGACCAAACACACTAACTTCAGAAATCTTTGATAGTTTTTGCTTGTGGCAACCAGTTTTTATGTTTCCTAATAATGTCACAGAGTTCTGTTCTGTATTTTTATATTTCCTATTCCAAGACTACAACATATCTCTGGCAAGGCATGGGAGCGTGACTCTCTGTACTAGCGGATGTGGAAAAGGGAATTCTTGTTCTCTCTGCTTGAGCGGTTGAGGTAATAGGGGAAGTTTCTGTAAGTGCTTTTCATTTCTGCTCCTTTTAAGTGTAATTAAAATGACTGGTCTATCGCACGGCTTGCAATATTTGCTGGTAAGCAACTTATTGATATGATTCTTTTGAAGTCCCAGATACACATGATTAAAATGCATGAGACTGTGTTCTTTGGAATGAATCATTCAAGTGCCCTGTATAGATGGTGAGGCCTGCATTGGAAAAATGACAGCCTGCATTTCAACAGCATACTTAGGAATCTCCACATGGCATTTTTCATATAAAATTTTCACATGCCTAGTAAACATTTATTAACATGCTAACACCCAGCATTGAAACTATTTTACATAGAATCTGTGTTGATGAGTGCAATATCAAAAAATAAAAGGAAATTTCTTGACCAGTAACCTGTGACTGGTATCCCTGCCTTCCTTTATATTTTGGCCTTATTTTTGATTAAGATGACAAAGAGAATAGGAAGTGGAAAAATCTGGGAAGTATGGAAGGCAGAATGATGATGGCTGGTGTGTCCTATGAATATGTATACCAGACTTGAGCAGGTGTGTTAACTATGGCTTTCTGGATGCTTGGATAGGATGGATTCACTTGTTTTTTTTTATAAGGTCTTACCATGAAGCCTTGGTTATCCTTGAACTCACAACCCTCCTACCCTTGGTATATTTGGCCAGACATTCTGGTCCTGCAAGTAAGGACTGTTCCTCTCTCAGCAGTCCTATGGATATATGGACATGGTGTGGCCAGTTCCCTGGGCTCTTGGTGTTGGCAGGAGCTCTCCTGTGAAACTGGACAAGGAGCTACAACTAAGAATCTTAAGCCAGAATAAAGCTCTTGTTCCCTAAGTCACTTGGTTGTGCTGGGGTGCTAACTCGTTGAGAATTGCAGCCCCCTTCAAGAGATGGCCATCTTCTGTGTATCAGAGGTTGATCTGTCCTTACTAGAAGTTGTTGTGCTGTACCAGTTTTATGGTGTTTTCCTTTGAGTGAATATCCAGCATCATTATCTGAGACCATCAAGTTTGTACCAGTTAACTGCTGTTCTCTCAGAGACATGTGGGGGGTGGGTAGAGAGGGTCATCAAATGCTTGCTCAACTATGATTATGGCCTTGAACTTCCCAGCTGTAAGTGTGTGATTCTGCCCTAAATGCACAATCCCTCTGGGCCTTGAGGTTTGGCAGGGACTGAGAAAAATTCATCGAGGGGGATTCTATGCATACAGCCATCCTGGGGATGAGATCATATAAGGAATGAAAAAAGGACATCACTACAGAAGTTTCCAACATTTAAGATGTATAAACAGCTATAACAACTTTATGAAAATAACCTGTAAGCTTTTAATGGAAGAATCCTAGAAAAACACAAGATCAAAGCTGATTCAAGAAGAAATGGAGAGCTAGATCTTGAAGCCATTAAGGACATGGAATTGCTGCTCTAAAATTGTTCAGAAGCCCTTTCAGAAGAGGGGCTGGAGAGATGGCTCAGGAGTTAAGCCTCCACCTCCAAAGAGAAGGACCTGAGTGAGAATCCCAGATCCCACATAAAAACAATGCCAGACAGAAATGGTAGTGGTTTGCACTTCCAACCTGGGAAGGAAGAGCCGGGAAATCCCAGAGTGAAGCAATATGAAGGTAGAGCAATCCAGGATGATTCCCAATGTCACCACTGGGCCTCCCCAGCACTCACAGTGCCCTTTGACACACACACACACACACACACACACACACACACACACACACACACACACACATACAACTTAGTATGTAAAAAAGAACTTGTAAAAAAGCAAATTGAAAAAATAAGAAACAGGGCTGGAGAGACGACGGCTCAGGAATTAAGAGTCTGCCTCACAAGCAGAAGATCCTGAGTCCAGTTCCCAGGTCCCATGTAAAAATGCCAGTAGAAAATAGTGGCAGCCCATACTTCTGCCCCCCAGTGGGCAGGGCCTGGGAAATCCCCAAGCAAAGCAAGAAGGAGGCAGAAGCAATCCAGGATGATTCCCAAAGTCACTCTTGGTCCTCCACAGAGAACTTAGTGCCCCCATACACACCCAATATAAAAATAAATAAATAAATAAATAAATGAAATATTCTGGAACTCATCTAATAAGGGTAGCATAATTTTGGTATGAAATTCCAGTGAGGATTATAAGAAGAAAGAAAGGACAATAGAAGATAATCATTCATAACCCAGCAATGTTTTCAAAGGTCCATATTTCAAAATTGCAATGTTGCTATCCTAACATGCAAACTAAACATAATATTGGAAAAATCATGTGACTGACCACATTAATAAGCTAAAGGGAGAAAAATCATGTTAATGGATATTGAAAAGCTGTTTGAGAACATAAGCTATCAGCAGATGTAAGCTATAAGCAAAAGAGAAGTGGAAGGAAACTTTCATAAACCAATCAAGACCACTCACAAAAAATTCCCAGAAATCAGGAAAGTTTTCATTATGATAACAAGCAAGACCAAAGTACCTATCATCAAAATTACACTAAAAAGAACCTAAATGTTTTATCCAAAAGATAGTAGGCAAACTCAGTGAGAAATAGAAGATTCCAAACGGGATGTGGGCAGAGCTCTGTAGTAGAAGACTTGCTTTATAGGCATTTATGTAGCCTAGATAGAGATAGATGATAGAGACAAAGGTATCCATAGGATTGAGCGAGAGATGAGAGACACAGATAAAGATAACAAAGACAGAGAGGTGATAGATTACTAATAAATTCTAAGAATTAGAGAGTTTATCAAAATTATGAAGGAAATTCAATATACAAAGCAGTTATATTTCAACATCAGCAACAATCAGAAAAATTATTAAAAGCAAGTATCATTTTCATTAACAGCAAAATTTAAGTACTCAGAAATTAAAAAAAAATAAAGTCTCAGGGAGGCAAAAAGGAAATGTAATTTGAAAGACCTAAATGGATAAGAAGAACACTGTTTTTATCATCTATTGCATTTTATACAGATGTCAGTTTGCAAATGGATTTTTGGATTTAATGAAATTCTTACAAAAGAAATAAACCTAGCAGTTTTCTGTTGAATGTTTTGATCTGAAGAGCTGTTTCTAAAAGTAATATGAGGGAGTGAAGACAAAAGGCTGTCCAAGACACCTTGACAAAGAAAACGAAACAAAACACAACACAACAGAAGGATGTACCCACTAGTGAATGAAGACATATTATAAAAACTATAGCAACCAAGACTGTGGTTTCAAGGCATGGATAAATAAATAGGCCAAGAGACAAAATAGCTCAGAAGAAGAAAACCTCCATCTATAAAGCCGACATTGAAATGGAGAAGAGGTAGATTTCATATAAATAGGATTAGGTAATTTGTTACCAAATGGAAAGACGAATTGAATTTTCTTCCAGTTTCACTCAAAATTCAATCCTAGTGAATTTATGTAGTAAATATAAAAAATAATTTAAAAGCTTTTAGGAAAAGAGTTTTTTGAACTTGGGCTAGGAAAAAAATTTTTTAAAACACATACTGAGAGACACTACTAACCAATATTGATATATCTGCTGTGTTGGAATTACAAACTTGTGTTCTATTAAAAAAAATCAAAAGACAGCAAAAATAAACAGATTTCATGTTAAAAGGCTAGATTTTCAATACGTGTAAAAAATAAAGATGAGAAGCTAGACTATAAATGGATTATATGAATGAGCAAGAAAGTGACAATTGACTTATTAGACAGATGAGCCGAAGAACACAAACATATGGTACAAAAGAGGCAACAGAAATGGTTCATAAATCCATGTGTTGCTATTTAACCTCAACAGTAATTAGTAATTTTAAATTACATTTAAACCTTGACATACTGTTGCAGACTCAACAAATGGGGGAAAAAATGCCAACTTTATAAACCAGGGATAGGCAAGAAGGCAAAGCAATGGAAACTCTCAGGCACTGAGAACAAATCTATCATGATCACTTTGAGAAACTGTGGCCTTTGCCCATGTGAAGGCACGGACAAAAAGGTGTGTGGTGGGCAGCCTTGTTTGAACTAAAGGAGTACATTAGTAATGAAATAGCAAAGGATACACCTGTATTGAAGTGGTGAATTGTGGGTTACTTCTGCAATCACCTCCCCAAAATGAAAGGAACAAAACAGAGCTGTATACATGGCATGGCTACACCTCAGAAACACTAGAGAGGAATGAGAAAAGCAAGCTAATCAGTGTGGATGGAACGATGTCGCCTATGCAGTGTTACTAATGCGTTGCTTAGGGAACATACATAGCTGTTAAAATTGTAAGGAAAAACAGATGAATGACTAGTAAGACTAATGTATCATGAGGAGGAGTGTGTGCATAAGTGTGCATGTAGGATGGACCTTCAGGGAGGTTTGAAGGTGTGAACAACATCTGGTTGTAATAACCATCGCGGCGTGTGAGTCAGTCTGTCATCGCTGTGAGGACTGCCTGTGAGAAGCAATTGAAGAGGAGGGAAGATTTATTTTAGCTCATTGTTTCAGAGACTTCAGTCCGACATGGAGGGGGCAAGTAATTTACCTCATGATGGCCAACCATCAGTGAAAGAGAAAGAAGGAACAGTCTTTCAGCTAGCTCATGCATCTTTTGTTTGCAAATGCCTTTCTCAAAACATTTGAACAAATTTAGACACCCCATTTATAAGTGAAAGTAACAGTAACATTAGCAAACTTCATTCATTTGCTGGTGTTTACCAAATGCTTATAGAAATCCCTGGTATATATCTCAAGATTTTCTGTCATTTTCCCTGATTAAGCTATTTTTATATAATAGTTGTTCAAAATTTCGTCCTAAAGATTCTTTGTTTCACCATACACATCATATATTAGAAAGCTACTACTAACATACAATTTGGTGCAGGAGAGAGTTGAGACAGTCTGACTCTTTAGCCCAGGCCCACCTGTAACTCACCATGTAGCTCAAGTGGCCCTAAACTCATGGCAATCCTCCTGCCCCAGCATCCTGAGTCCTGGGATCACTCAGCAAATGGCTCACTCTGCAAACTAAACATTTAGAGACAATTTGTCAAAACAGACAGCAATGTTCCAACTAAACCTGTTTGTTTACGATCCACCAGAGAGTCCATTCAACGTGTGGCTCCTGTGAACCCTCCCCCCTCAATTTGGAGTCTATTTGGAAAAGGTCCTGAAATAGCCACTTTTAAAATCATATTCCCTCACAATTCTGCTGTTGCAGATAATTCACCTACCACAATTTTGTTCTAAATATAGACTCCAATTAAGAGGTTTCTTTAGAAACCCGCATTCCCCAGGCTCAGCAGAACCACTTTTCCTGAAACAAACTTTGGTGTGATTCCATTGACCTGCATTGAAGGACTCTGGAAAGAAAAAAACAGCTCTTTAAATTCCTGGGGACTAGATTGAAGGTGTAACTGAAGACAGAAATGTAGGGAGAGGGCCCGTCAAAGCACTTCCTGTGCGGTGAGTGTTTAACCAAGGAAGTGTCTTAGTGGTACAACACTGTCTTCCTTATGAGAGCACTTGGGAGCTAGAATGTTCTACTTTCCCTGTGGGGAGCAATTATGGTCTTCTAGTAATACTGAGACTTCATTGTCTGTCCAATTAATGTGATTCTTGTTTAAATTGCTGATAGAAGCACTTCCAATGGACATGAACAGTGACTTGTTGGTAGGTTATACCAAACGTATTTTTTTGTTCCCATACTTATTAGTAATCCTAAGCATTTTTCCTCCTATGAACACATGAGTTACTGTAGTTACTTACCAGAGTTTAGAATGAAATTAGTGGCCCATCCTTAAAGCATATGAAAATTCTTTCCAAGGTATGGAAAAAAAGACAAAGTCTAAGTTTGTATTTGTTTTATAGTCTTAACTCCCTTTGCCTCATCTACTTTTAAACAATGTTTTTTTTTTAATTCTATGTTTCTGTTGTTGTTCTCAGGGGTTGTTGATATCCAGTGAGAAGTTAAGAGGGTTCAAACCCTCTTAACACAGGTGAGCAGATGAGAAGAGAGCTAGTCAAGTCGAACTAATGCAAACTCTAGAACAACCATCACAGCTAGAGTCTATGTGGCAATTCACGTTATAACCTACCACAGACATTCTGTATTAGTCAGGGTTCTCTGAAAAAAACAGGATCTATAGAATGTAAGATATATAAATACGTTTATTAAAATAACTCACAATTAAAATAGTGCTTTCAAGGTAGCCCCCAGCAGCAGCCTCTTTCCTGACTGGAATGTTCCACAAAGCCAAGAGATCTGAGGAGGTCTCAAGCCTTTGCTCCTCTGGGGGGTAGAAGACGCTGGGTTCCAGCGCTGATGAAGAACAGCTGGGCTCCGACGTCGGCGATGAGCAGCGAACAGCAGCAAGGCCCAGAGACCAGGCTCCACAGGCAGCGGGAAGAGCAACAACGTAGTGGAAAAGGTGAAGCTCCAAGTCAGCCAAGGACACAGGCAGCAGCAGCAGCAGCAAAGAAGCCATGATGCTCTGAAGGCGAACAACGCGCACGCAGAGTGGACTCCACAGCAAGTCGACACAGGAAGAGGGAAGAGCAAGGCCCTGCTCTTTGCACCACCTATTATCCGGTCCACCACTGGAAAGTACCACCCACTATGGGCTGGGTTCTCCACAGCAATGGGTCAAGTACCTGCAGACTTACTTGTTCAGGGGCTATTCCAACAATTAACCTTCCACAGCTGTGCCCCAAACAGTCTGCAACTGTCAGGTTGACACCAAAATGCATACATAACACATTCCTATTTTCCTTTCATGATGTTTATATACTAATTCTATCTTCCTGGGATAAACACAAATTAAGGAAATCTTTGTGTTTTGGTTGTTGTTTTAGATGTTTGTAAGTTTTGTTATTGTTGTGTGTGTGTGTGTGTGTGTGTGTATGGTTTAGTGGGTCTTAGTTGTCTTAAATTAGCCTTCTACCCCTGCCTCCTAAGAGCTGGGATAATGGCCCAGTGCAAGGATATCTGGCTCTTTTAGCAGATCTTTTAAGAACACATATCTGCTCTTTCTGCTTATAAAATGGTCTCCATGACTTCATCAAAAGTTTGAGGGGAATCTTTAGTTAATTGCCAAAAAAAAAAAAAAAAATCTTCCCTTGCCTGTTCAACTTGGACTATAACAAGAAGTAGGCTTTCTGGTCTCCCGGATTCTTTTTAGAAATGCTGAAAAATCTTCATCTTCAGATTTTCACTGGTCAAAGTTTCTTTGGCTGGTGTATATATGTGTGTGCATGTACGTATGCATGTGTGTGAGGGCTCGTGTGTGTGTGTGTGTGTGTGTGTGTGTGTGTGTGTGTGTGTGCACTTGCGTGCACTCATGCATGTGCGGAGGAGGGCATTGCTTCACCTCTGGTGGTGTTCCTCACCTATCATCCATTTGTGTTTTGAGATAGTTTCTCCCTGGCCAGAAGCTCCCCAATTAGATGGAGCCGATTGGTCAGAGAATCCCATCTATCTCAACCTCCCCATTACCACTCCTGACTTCTGTGCTTAGACTCCGGGGATCAAGCACAGATTCTCCTTCTTCAATTACTTTGACTGACTGAACCATCTTCTCAGCTTCGGGTTGAATGTTTCCAGACTGAAGTAATTGTTTGGAAGTCATTTTAAACCAACTTTGGAGGGATCGCTATTTTGAAGAGAAGTTTCTGTATTTGCATTAGTGGAGAACATCCCCATCCTGTTATTTTACCTGCTGTTACCATTTAGCAAAAAAAGATCTGAGTGCAATAATAATGAGTCTGGAATTAGCGTGTTTACATAATTTTTAATAACTGAAATCTGCTCATTTTCTTTTCATTACTGCATCGCTGTGTTTAGTAGCTTTTAATTTCTCCTGCCTTTTAGGACAGCCTCACGCTTGAAGGCCTGCCTTTCCAAATGGCACTTCGGCATTCAGAAACACCAGTAAGCTTTTTGGAAACTATTCCCATCAGAGATTTCGGTAGAAAAGCTTTTCCAGTAAGTGGCTCAGTGTTTTCAAGATGCTAATAACTGTGCTGATTTGGTCCCTCCTTGGGTTACAGTTAAAATTAATTGAACAACAACAACAAAACACTCCCTCGCTCTACCCAGAACCCAAACAGTTCAGGAAGCACTGGTCAAGCGAAGCAGATTTTGAAGTAATTAATGGTATGCCCTTTCAGTGACATTGTAAAGAAACAGCTCAGGATAAAAAGCACTTCTTGCTCATTTTTCTTTTTGTAATGATTTACAACTTCGAAAGAAAAAAAGGAAAAGCTAGTCTCACTGGCTTTCCTACAGACATAGTTCACCACTGACCAGTTTTCTGCACAGTTACTAACACTGTTGAGATAATACAAAATTTTTTATTGAGAATTTTAAAAAATCTTTTTGTGTATCATACATGAATATAGTGAACTTATAATAATTTCACACCTTTGTCTCCAATTCCACCCTCTCTCCTCTTCCCATTACAGCTCTTTCCCCTGCCAGACTCCCTCCTATTTTCAAGTCTTTTCAGATTATGTAATTTTTTATAGTTACTGTGCAGTTAATGTACACAGAGACCCATGCAAAGTGACATAGACCTGTCATCTTAGTCAATACCTTGGAGAAGCATGGGGAGATTATTTGCAAATCACATAACCTCTCAGAGAGGTTAAATATCTTGCCTCAAATCCATTGTTAGGAATAGTCACTTGACCCTGCTTGACATACCCTCCAAGCTTGAGCTGCGTCACAACATCCCTTCAAGGTTCACTGGGCTCTTCTGGTTGTTCTGCAGCCTCTTTAAGGTATTTTTCCCTCCCTTCCTAACCTCTAAGTCTTGAATCCACAGATTCTCAGGTCTCTGTTCTATCTATCTATCTATCTATCTATCTATCTATCTATCTATCTATCATCTATCTACCTACCTACCTACCTTCCTACCTATCCATCCACCCTTCTTTCTGTCTGTCTGTCTATCCATCCATCTATTTCTTTCTCTGTCTCTTTCTCATATCTTAACTTTAAAATACCATCTAAATATGCATGATTCCTATATCTGGCTTGTCACAGTCTCAAGCTGGTCTGACGAGCTCCTGTCAGCCATCCTGTAGTCTGCTTGTCGCCTCCTCTTGGCTCTCTTGCAGATACCACCAGCTCAACACCTACAAAACTCAGCCCTTAATTTTCTCTTGAAACCAATCTTCCCAAAATTTCCCCAGTACAGATCCGGAACATCTATGCTACTTCCTTTCTCCTTTCTTCCAATCCAAGACATGACTCAGCCCCGTGGTGTCTGCCTATAAAGCAAAGCTCAGTGTCACCCACCTCTTCCCCCACCCATTTCTTCCTAGTTCCCAGAGCCTGCCTTCACAGACTTTCACTAGCATAGATATTCCTCCATGTGCAATGGGGATGAACCATCACAGTATTTGCATTTAACCTGCACATACCTTCCTGCATATTTTAAATTCTCTCTGGGTTGCTGCTGATAAAGAGTACATTGTAAATGTTATACAAATTGGTGTGATGCTGAGCTGTTAAGGGAACATAAAAAAAGTGTCATGATTTTCCCCAAATTTTGCTTATTTATTATTTTCTTCTCTCTATATACTATACATATATAATATTTACATTATGTATCTATATCTATATCTATCTATCTGTGGCATGTGTGTAGTATGTGTGAGGTACATCTCCTGTGTGAGCTGTACATGCCGTGCATATCTGGAGGCCAGAGAAGGCCACCAAGTGCCCTGTTCTATCACTGTGATAGCTACATACAGGTGTCAACTTGACATTGCAGGCCGAGCTTTGGGCACAGCTGTGAAGAGTTGATGGTTAGGCAAGCTCTTGAGCAAGCCTGCATGTGGAAGACCCGCCCATACTGGGCGGCACCTTCCGCTAGCGGACTAGATGGAAGGAGTACAGGAGGGAAGAGCAGGACCCTCCTCTTGTTCTGTGCTGGTGGCTCCTTGGTGGCCGCTACCTTATGCTGCTGCTATTCTTCGTCGTTACACTTGCTTGCTGCTGCCATGGTTCAATGACATCAGACCCCAGCCTTCTTCAGCCCTCCATCGTGACTGAGGTTGGGGGACTCTCTGGGAATCTCAACATCAGGCCGGGACTGCTGGGAGACTTTCCAGGAATCCTCCAGTCTTCACCACAAGACTGGGAGTGCTGAGCTATCCGGTTCCTGAACTGAGTAGCTATGGGCACCTAAGATTTTATCTTGTAAATCAATCTAGTAAATTTCATTTTACACACACACATACACACACACACACACACACACACACACACACACACACACACACACATACGCTGGTTCTGCTTCTCTAGAGAACCTTGAAGAATGCAATCACTCTCTGTCTCGTTTCCTTGAGAGAATCACTGAAGCTGGAGCCAGATTGACAGCCAGCCAGCAGGCCCCAGCGATCTTCCTGGTTTCCCTCCCAGCAGTGCTAGGGTCCCAGGCATGTGCAGCCACGCTCTGCCTTTTATGTGAGTGCAGGGAATTTGAACCCAGGTCCTCATGGTAGTGCAGCACATGTTCTTACCCACTAAGTCATCTCCCCAGCCCTTCTGTCACAATTTTAAAAAAATGTCTGCAATCCCTAGTTGATTGAATCCGTAGATGCAAAGCCTGTGAAGACAGGGGACAGACTGTACCTCAGCTGTAGATTAACACACCAGTCGATTGCTTTTCCTACTTTTGCACGTTCTAATGAGATTATTTTGGGAATGTAAATTGATGAGTACTGTTGCTTGAGATCTCCTAGTGGCTATTTGTCCCTGAAATAGTCCCACTTCTCTCATAGTCAGCAAGGTCCCCGCCTATGTTTCTGGCCATACCTTATGTCAATCTGGAATATTCTACCCACACTGCCTACTTATCACCCTGATTGGGACTTAGACTTGCTCTGGTCTGTATGAAGCCCTCCCCTGATTCTCTTACCCCCTCCAATCCCCTCTCCTTTCATCTCCTATCTTTTTCTCTCTCCTTCTTTCCCCTCCTCTTCACTCCCCCCCCCCATATCCTCTACTCTTTCTTCTTTCTCTTTCCACCTTCCACAGGGCAAGCAGATCTAAACACTCCTGTCGCAATGCTCTGCTCACTGCAAGTCCAGAAACAACTGGGCCATAGACTAGAATCTGAAACCACGAGGCAAACTAAATTCTTCTTCCTTTCAAGTTTATCTCAAAGTCATGGAGATCTGACTAGCATCAAACAAAATGAGCTCAGGCAAGTGACTTCATTTTCACTATGTGTAAAATCAGGAAACCTTTGTTTCATAGGGTCACCAAGGGGGCTAAAGGAATAAACACATGCCAAGCTCTCACCACAGGGCTTGTACATAGTAAGTGAATAGTATGAAAGCTTAATAAAAATTCCATAGGCATCTAGAAGAGTCTTTAGGGTCAGCTAATCAGGATTCCTTTTTAAAAGTGTTTGACAGACCAATTTTCATTGCATGCTAAAGCACAGGATTTTTATGAGAGGAATAGACAACAAAGGTGATCTTTTCTAAATTAAGAAGTTTGCACAGTTCCTTGAGTCTGCCTAAATAACAACCAAAAGGTGAAAAAAATTCATATCTACGGTGAGAGTTTCTTTTCCTTTTCTTTCTTCTTCCCTTTCCTTAACTCTGCCCCAGGGGGCTTATGATCCTGTCTTGGCCACACATTCTATTTCATGTAGTTTGATGAAAGCCTTGGGCCCCATTTTTCTTTGAGATCAGTTTGAGAGGTCTATATATCTTTCACGAAAGCAAAACCAAACCTCAGCATTTCTTTGCTGCCTCTCTTGTTTTGAATATTATTGTGACAAAACTAGACAAGCTGCCAGAGGCGGCCACAGGCGTTCTCTGTAAATCTGAAGGAGTAACAATCAGAGGCCAGTGGACTTTAAACAGTAGACTCTGGGTGCACTTAATGGAGGGGGAACACAACTTTTTCTAAACATTTACATGGTTTGAGGAAGAAAAATTTAAAGTTAAATACTAAACTCTTTAAAGATTAATTCCTAGGAATTTACCCCAGGACTCAAAATTATAGACACACGTGCACACATACTTGCACACATGTTGCTCACACAGATACACACAATGTGTGTACATATGTGCATATATAAATACAGTACATGAACACACACATATGCAAGCATACCCACAAACACATATGTGAAATGCATGTGTGTATGTTTACATATACCTGTATGTTTGTGTATGTGTGGATTGTGCGCATGGCACATCTATGTATAAAATTTATGTTGGCACGTGTATGTGTATTATGCAGTATGTGGGGCGTGCACCTGTGTATTGTATTTTTGTATACATGCACATGTGCATGTGGGTACATATGTTTATTTTATTCACATGTATTTGTGGGCATGTATGTACATATTTATATGTCTGTGAACAAATCTATACATGCTTGTACATGCCTGTAACCTCAGCCTTGGAGGTTGGAGACAGGTGGATCTCAAGAGTTAGCTGGCCAGCCAATCTAGCTCTAACAGTGAGCTTCAGATTCAATGAGAGACCCTGTCTTAAGAAAACAGGGCAAAGAGCAAGGGAAGGGGACACTTAACATCCACATACACATTCATGGGCCTGACATGCATGTGCTAGGCACTCAACACGTAAATAAGCACAAAAATACTGTTTACAACTTGCTAACTGAGGCGGTGGAGATGACTCAGCAGTTAAAGCTCTTGCCTTGAAAGCAAAGGGACTAGAGTTTGGATCCTGGGATCCCATGTAAAATGCAAGACAGATATAGTGACCTATTTGTGATTTCAGCACTGGAAAGTAGAGCTTGGCTTTCTACAACCTGGCTAATCATACTAGTCTATACACGAGCTCTGCTTTTAATTAAAGGTCCCACCTCAAAATAATAAAGAGGAAGAGTAATCAGGATGATCCCAGATTCACAGACACACGCACACATGCATGAAAACGAAAGAAAAGAGAGGGAATGAGCAGTCGAAGAGAAAAGAAGAGAGAGAGAGAGAAAGAGACATAACTGTGAACAATTTTTACCTGATAAAACCCCAAAAGTAACGTGCTTTTCATGTTATTTCACTATGAGCACTTTGGGGAAAAACATAGAAAAATATTTAACTACCTCTTTTCTGTCACCAAGATGTATTTGCTTCAAGGAGACCTAGTCTAGTGAGATGAAAGACAAAGTTTCTTCAACAACTCTAGAATCATTCAGAGCACAGGGCAGACAGCCTTGCCCAAGATTCGCTTGTCTGCAACACAAACCACTGAAGATGGCTGGGCGAGCTGTTAAAATAGTTAGAAACTGGAAATTAATTACCAGACCTCCTTCCCGGCAAGCACAAAGCACTTTTGCATCTAGAGGAATGTAGGACGGAGCAGAAAGCAGACATTTCCGAGAACAGCTCGAATGTGAACTGTTGTTGAATGTACTCGACACTGGAGATGGTCACGTGGCATTGGCAAGTAAAGTAAGGAACAGACCCAATCCTCCTGGAGTGCTTATTTATTTTGCTTTCTGAATATTGTATTTTACGATTTGTAGAGTTGGGAGAAGATCTGAGACCCCTTTTGTCATAGTTAGGTACAGGGGTCAACTTGATGGCTTGAGCACTGGAAGGAATTGGTAGCTGAATTAAACCCCGAACGAGTGTGCAAGGAGACTGTCAGACTGATGGGGAGGTGCAGGCAATGTAGGTGAGGCTGGCCCCTGGTAAGGTGAACAAGATGGGGGGAACTAGTTAAGAAAGTTGGCATTCTTTGGTACACGTGACCAGACATGCTGGTCTTTGCTAGTAAAAGCTGTCCCTCCTTCAACTAAGCCCACTAGATATCTGCTACTCTTGAATTAATATTCAGAATATTTCCACTCCACTTCTGTCTTGGTAGTTCAAAGTAAGCGTTGAGAAGCTGAAACTTTTTTATAGGCAAAAATTGTGCTCTGTGTTATTCACAGCTCATTCTCTCGTCTTATGCCGTGAATGTTCTGATATGACACCCAGGCGGTTTCCTGTTATCCGATGAGTCATTTTTCCCTTGTCGAATTAGTTTGCCAAATCGCTTTCTGAGCGTGACTCTTCAGGGGGCAGACTCCCTGCTCTGTGTGGATGCTGACGTTGCTCGACAAAATGTTACAGTCGTTGCAAAGACTCATGAGAAGTGGGAATGTGCCCACGCTGAGATTCCTGCCTTCCGGCAAACTATCCAGTACGTAAAACATCCTTGAGGACCAAAGCATGTTCCGCCTAGAATGCGAAGTGTCCCCCCACCCCTTACCCCTTAGGTTCCTGTGCTGGGACACTTGGTCTCCAACTAGTGGTGCTGTTTGGGGGAGGTTGAGGAACGTTCGGGAATATAGCCTAGTTAGTAAAAACGGGGGATTCATGGATGGGAGTTGAAGGTGATGTCCGGTTTTGCCAGAGGTCTCTGCTTATTGGTCAGCCACAAAGTACGCAAGCCACAGGACAAGCTTGAGCCACGACAATCTGGGCCACCACTGTCATGATGGACTTGGCGCCTGGTTAGGTACATAAGTGTCAACTTGGCAATCAAAGGCTGGGCTTTGGATACATCAGCGAAGAACTGATAGCTAAGGCAAGCCCCAAGCAAATCTGTAGGAGAGTATCTAATTTATATGGGGAGACCTAAGAGGGGCAAGGTGAGTAAATGGAGGGAGCTGGTTTGGTACTTTGAAACATACTAGAAATCCTGCCTTTTCTGCCTGGGGTTGACACATGATTGTAATGTGGGAACGAAATTCTATATGAGCATAGTTGTTTAAAAAAGAACTCTACTTATATTGGGTATATTCAACACAAAGATTATTTCAGATAATTAACTATGCTATTTTCTTCAGTAAAACACTATCTTTCCCAATTAAAATAGGGCAACATCAGTGTATTCTTTAGCTTTAATGTAGTCCACAAAGAAATTTAATATTTCACATTAATAGCAAAGGAGAGAAAATCAAGAATTCTGCCTCATGGGACCCTTGTTCATAAAAGAGCATTACCACTCTGCTATATCTCATTAGAAATCAGTAATGATTAAATAAACCTAAAGAAAAAAGTCACTCTCATATAAGTAGGCTAGTGTTTTTCCTCAATACTTTCTGCTACAGATGATGTAACTTTAGCTTAAGGCTTCACTAATTTCTCTCCAAAATGCTGCATGATTCAGGACTGAACAATATGAAATACAGCGGTAAAGCATTAGTTATGGAAGAGGCTGCATTTGCATAAGGTATTGTAACTTCATCTGATGGGATACTATCTTAGTCTCAAAAATATTTCATAATGGGCATTTTATGCTAAGAAATAAAACCACAGCTCACCCAGAGGCTAGATACCAACAAAACATACAGTGAATAGCATCCCCCATTTGCTTCCTTAGCAAATAGAATTTGATTGCCGACTTCTCCATGGAACGATGAGTCTTTTGTATTTTATTTCTATCTATAGACACTGAGATCTGTCCCTCTGCCACGAGATGTTTTCTTAGAGGAGAGTCGTATTTCAGCAAACATAATTAAACCATCACAAACACAGCCTTCCATTAGTCAGAGCAGAGTTATTGCTCTTGTGTTGAGGATGCATCCGAAAGTATTTCACATTCCACTGGGGGATTAAAAAAAAATAAAAGACCGCTAAATATTTCATGTTTTTTTCTTGATCAGATTGTTTATTTCTCAATATTTTAAAGAGATACTTAATTTTTCTCAGCAGCTATTTTTGTTATCGCGTTAGGGAAATGGATATTAAGGGCAAAATTTGCATTGGATGCCCAAAGCTGGTCTTTTCCTGGAATGACGCTTACTGTGTGCATAAAAATAAATCTCATGCTGTTCTCTGGAAAATGTCCTTGGCATTTGATGTGTTTTCTAAAGCTACATTCTGATAATGTTCTGTATCTAAAGCGGTGGGGGGAGGTAGGAATTAGAGTTTGATTGGTGTGGTTTGATAGAAATTGGGTTTCATGCAAATTTTAAAGCAGACACTAGAGGGTGCTGTGTGATCTTCTTTTCCACAGAACTGTGCTGCAGATGTTGGAAATACCCAGACACTGAAATAAATCCCCTTGTGTTCTTAATGGGGCCAAATTGCAATGAGTTACAAGGTGTAGCAATACTCTAAGGTTTGGGAGAGAGCTGGGTCTGTTCATAACAGGGTAGTTTCTTAATTAATTCAGAATTAGTAAAGAAGCGATGCTCTGTTACCCTAACCCTGGTGGTTGTCATCTTTTGATAATTACTTAATTCCTGTGGTTGAAAAGAAATTTTATTAGATTTCAGGCTCTTGCTAAATGTCAAATGGTTCTAAAAATAGTTGGACTATTAGACTATGTTAAATAATTAGTGCTCTTGAGTTCTGCCATAGGGTTTTGAGTAAAGCACATACGTAGCATCAGTTAAGAAACTAATTATAGAATCCCCAACTGTCACAAATGCCAACCCCCCCTAAATGTTGTCTCTCTTGATATTGGCTACTGAGTCAACAAGCTTCTCAATTAACTTTGCTTTTTCTTTTCTAACCTTTGTTGAGTGTGAACTTTTTTTTCCTCCTTGAGACATAACTTTTTGAGTATGAGGAAAAGGGAATGTTCGGGACTCTCCTTGGTTTGTTTACTTGCTTGTTTTTATATCTGAGATAGGATCTCACACATCCCAGACCTGCTTTGGACTCTCCAGGGTAGCAGAGTTCAACTTTGAAGTCCTGCCCCTCCTACCCGCCCCTCCCCAAAGCTGCTAGGATGACAAGTGTGCATTACCACATTCTACTCTTGGGTTGTCTAGTCTCACTTTCTCACATAAGAGCATTTGAGGGAAGTATAGAAAATAAGTGGCTATAGACTATGCATTCCTAAATCAGACATCTAAATCATCCCCCACTTCCATCCTAGACTCAGGGAACATCGTGGAAGAGGGGGTGATAAGACTGTAAGATCCTGAAAGGGAGGGCGGTACAGCCAGACATTGCCTTTTGATATGACAGGCTATTCACTGCATTTATGTGTATTTCCATAAGACTACATGGGATTTGTCCTATCGACATTTCACCACAGAAAGGGAAATATCAGGATCACTTCCCCCAGAGACTGGTGAGGATTACTTTCCTCAATGGTATATCCACTGATACAAGACCCACACTCCAGCAAGTGTTCAGGCTCATGCCATTGAAGGTAACCCAGTGAAACTCAGTGGGCCACACGTGCAAAAAGACATGAAAACAGGAGGGAGACTGGCAGAGAAGAAGAAAGGTTTTCATGGAAAAGAAGAAAGGGTGGTTTGGGGGATTAAGGTGTAAAAATATGATAAATTTACTATATTTATGTGTAAAACTCTAAAAGAATTTTCAAAATCTTTAAGAAAGAGTAGTTGGGGGGGGCTGGGGAGATGCTCAGTGGTAAGTAAACTGTCACCTGCTTACAAATCTCATAAACAGGCAACCTGAGTTCCACCCCCAGAAACTGACCTCATGTCTGAAGGAGAAAACTGACTTCTGAAAGTTGTCCCATGACCTCCATTAGTACACCATGATGCATGTGAGCATCTCCTCTCTGTCTCTCCCTTGCCTTCGATCTCACTCTCTTTCTGTTCCCTTTAAATAAATATATAAAGAAATAGTATTTGGAAAGAAGCTTAACGTTCTACTTCTACAGAGAGGGCCATGAAATTGGGCCAATAACTGATCTGTGTTTGGATCAGAGAATGAATGAAAGAGCAAGTCATCATCCCTGGTTTCCAGGCCCCCTATGTGCATGGGGGAGTTTTACTTCAGGGTCTCTGAAAGTAAATGACATCCATGTGTGATAGTTAATCCTGGGTGTCAACTTGATACACCCAGCTGAGACTGCCTGAAGAGATTATCTGGATAATGCAAAGATCAGCCATAGATCTGATTGGGACCTCCTTAGATCTCATTGGAACCTTCCAGTAGTGGACCAGTTTATAAAAGGAGCCACAGAACAGAAGACTGAAGAGAAGAGAGATTCTCCAGCAATCCTCCAGCCTACAGCCATGTGGAAGGGGGTGAGGTAGCCTGTCTCCACTTCAGCCAGCCAGCCATTTGCTTCCACCATGAAAGACTGTATCTTCCCTCTAGAACTGTGAGTTGAATCAATCTCCCTTTCTCCCTTAAGTTGTTTGACTTTGGGTGCTCTCTCACAGCAACAGTTAAGAGTAACTGTTATACCATGTGACTTGCCTCACCCAGTGGAATGGGAACTGCAGCACTGAGACTTCCAGGCAGAGCCATGAAAGAGCTGGGGGATGGTCCCTTGCTGGCGTGAAACATGTGGTCTCACATGCAGAACTGGCAACATTGAGAGAGATAATGAAAGATTTGGGAAATGGCTCAGTGGTTAAAGCGCTTTCTGCTCAAGTAAAAGGGTCAGAGTTCAGATCCCCAGATCCCAAGTAAAATGTCAGGCAGATGTAGAGGCTTGTCTGTAATTCTAGCCTCAGAAGGCAGGAACTGGAAATATTCAAAATAGCTGGCTGGTCAGAGACTAGCCCTATCAGAGAGTTCTGGGCTTGATGAAAGACCCAGCCTCAAAAGAACAAGGTAGAAGAAGCAATCAAAGATGATTCCTGTTATCAACCTTGGGCTTCCACATGCATGTGCATGAGCATTCCCCCAACACCTGCGTGTAGACACACATACAAAGCACACACGCACATACAAAAAAAATGGAAAATAGGAAGAGAAACCTCCATCAACCTCCATTCTAAGTGGACAGTGAGGAGCAGAGTTTGCTACATGGGTAAGAAACAAACCTTTGTTGGGTATGCCTCTAAGATTGTAGAATTGCCTGCTCTGCTACCCTGATGACTTATTCTGATGATGTGAAAGAGGCCAGCAAGTGAGAGAGCTAGGTACCAGGATAAAAAAAGTGACTAGAAAAGATCTTATTCAAAAGCTAAAACAAGCTATAGTTTTTAATTTAGTCATCTTTTTAAATGACTTTGGTATGAGAGTCAATAAAAAGATGTTACTGAGTAAGTCATGTATCATTTCCTCCTTGTGAGTTTTTGTTCAAAATTCATTCTAAGGAACTCAAGTGAAACAGTAACTAAATCATTGTTGTGCTCCACTTGAAAACTTCTTCCTTTTCTGGTGTGAATGGAAATGATGCCATCACTGGTCTGAACCTTCTGCTCTTGACTAGCCGTTTATGTCAACAAAGAATGTACATCCAACATCATTTCCCACTGAGGATGAAATCCAATACTCCATCCACTTCAGTGTTGAGCTTTCCCCCAGGTACCCCAGGAATACAAGCGGAGACACCTGTCCATTTCTCTCCATCAATCCTCATTCTCCTGGCTGCATGGTATATGTAACTATGAAGCCCAGCCGGAACTTTCTGACTCTCCCAATTGGGATAGGCTCTGTCTACATGCTGCTTCTTCAGCCCAGTGTAAAGGAGACATAGGTACCATTGATGAGTAAGACAACAGTCCCTGTCCCCCACCCACATACGAAGAGACTGCCATGGTTTGAAGTGTGAGTTGCCCCCCCAACCCCTAGGCTCATGTGTCTGAATTTTTAGTTGTTTGAGAAAATCATGGCATCTTTAGGAGGTGATGTCTTGCTGGAGGAAGGCAGTCACAGGAGGTGAGCCTTGAAGTTGGTTAATCTGCCTCGCTTGAGCAAGTGAGTCTGCTCTTGAGCTTGCAGCAGCTCTCTGTCTCCATGATGTCTGCAGGGACCTAGGCTTGCTGCAGCTTCTGCCAGCCAGCTATGCCTTTTCTGCCATAAAAGACTGTATCTCCCGTCTGGATCTGTAAGCTGTAAGCTGAATAAATCTCCCTTTTTTCCCTTAAGTTGCTTGACTTTGAGTGCTGTCTCACAGTGACAGAGAAGAGTAACAGGTACAGATGTTAAACATTTCTGCTCAGCTTTTCTGAGTTCCCAGAAAAATACAAAAATGCTACCTACCCACGTGAAGCTGAGACCACTTCAAAATGAACTTGAAGTTGGGCTTACTTTGTTTTTATTCTTCAAAGGAGGCACTCCAGGGGTGTAGCTAGCAAGTCCTGCTTTCTGCAGTGACTTAGAGCAAATGTGTGCTTATGTACCACTTACAAAGGAGGATGTTCCTCTTTTGCAGAGGACCTTTCAGCTTTACCATGCTCTGTAAACATGCCCGACAGGAACATCTCACCGCACCAAAAGCTCCAGCCAATAGTACCTGCCCAGTGCTGTATCTGCTGCTATTTTTTTTTTCTTCTTCTTTGTTTTCTTCTTTTTTAAAAAATCATAGTACGATATTCCATGCGATAGGATGTGATAGGAATGAATCCAAGCCCGAATCATGAGAATATTTGAACACAACGTTTATTTAAGGATAAAACACATTAAAAATCATTTGGTTGATTTGTAAAAAGTGGAGGGACCGGGTTGGAGGGACAGGAGAGGGGCGAGGTTCTCCAGGTCTGCAAACATTGTACCCAGCAGCAGAAAGCTTACACTCGGCAAGATGGAGGCCACAGCCGACAGGAGAAGGAGCTAAGCATGAATAAGATAGGAGATCACACTTCTGAAGACCAGAGAGATTCCTTGGTGGTGGGGAGGGGGTCGTGCCTTCCGGGAATCACTGCAAAATTAAATTACAGCAAGCACCCCGCAACTGAACACCAGGATTCAGAGAGAGCAGGGGGGAGGGCAGATTGCAGGTCAGACTTCTGCAACCAGAGATTCTCCTCCATTGGCTTTTCGTAGGAACCAAGATTTCCAGGCCAGCTGTTTGGGACTTTGAGGCAGATGCAAGCATTCCATCACTGCATTTGAGAAAGCCCTATTGCATACCTTGGAAGAAGAGCTGGAACATTGTTCGCCTCCAGACCTCTGAGTGCCAGAGGAAAGTGACCTTGAGAGGCTGGGTACTTTCAGATAGGTTTCGACTTAGGGGCACACACTCTTTATCCTACTGGGGGCCGAAGGAAGCAAATTACAGTACTTTTCTTTAGCAACCTTGAGTCAGTTATGAGGTGGTGCCGGATTGATAGATAAAATGCCACAATGAAATCTGGGTTATGATGAGAAGAAGCGTCCAGACTTGAAGCTCACTTGAAGAATTGGCTGCTGTGGACAGAGAGGAACATAGTAGGTCCAACAGAGTAACACGTCGGCTCTACGCACTCAACTGAGGGGAATTTCTAGCCTGAGAACCCACTTTATCCAAGGGCTATAGAGACAGTTCAGCAAGTAAGGCATCTGCTCAAAAACTGGTGATCTGAGTTTGATCCTTTGAAGCCCACGTGACGGAAAGAGAGGACAGACTTCTGCGGATTGTCCTTTGACTCCTACGGCATGCATGTACTTTCTCTCTCTCTCTCTCTCTCTCTCTCTCTCTCTCTCTCTCTCTCTCTCTCCTCTCTCTTTCTCTCTTCATCTTTCAAATAAATAAAAGAGTCTTTTAAAAAAGGAAGTAAGCAAGTAAAATTCAAGTAGCCTTTTAGAGACTCCCATGTTAGAAGCTGGGACTGACGTCTTTATGTTTGCTTTTTTGTCTCTCTGAGACAGGACCTCCCTAAACCTGGAACGCTAGCTCTTTCCACTTCAGCCTCTTTAATTCTGGTATTATGAGTATCACCACCCCCAAATCCCCAGATCAAGGCTACCATCTTATTTTCTAAAGCAAACAGCTTAACATCCATCTCAGCCCAAGAGGACAGATTTGTGCAGCCAGATTTGTGGTCAATATATATTCCTGAAATTATCAAATAACTTAAAAAAATAATCTGCATCCTTTAGATGAAAGACCAAAGATTCAACAGTTTTAAAAGAAAAAGGGCGCTGAAATTCCTTAAGTATTTTCCCTAAGTTCCTGGATTTTCCTAGGCGAGCTTCTCTCGCTGGCACAAAGGACTTTGTGGGTCTCTGGCAGCCCACCCACCGCGGCTGAACCCACCTCTGCAGCTCCTGCCGTCCTCCTGCAAGGATCCTGTCACACAGCTGCACAGGGGCCCGTCCACTCGGCTGGTGCAGATCTGCTCACATCCTCCGTTGTCCTCACACCAGTCCAGCCCTGAAAAGGAGCAGGAGGGCGGGCAAGTGAACCACCGACAGCTCGGATCAAGAGGTAGGGGCGGCAGTTAAATGAGATAAAGAGAGGAAAGCAGAAAGAGTTGCGAAAAGCCAATGCCAAAGATTTTTTTCCCTTTGGCAGACACAGGTGGTCCTCTCACATTGGTGTTCCCCGCTGCCACTTCCTCATCCTCCAGACCCACATCACAGGCGAAGCACATCTGAGCTGTCGACTCCCATTGTTTTAGTAATTTATAGTGGGTTTTAGGGAACATACATACTTTTTCTCCTAATAGGTCCCACTGAAATGATCTGTTCTTTGGGTTCTTTTGTGTAATCTGTAGAGATCCTGGAATTTTGTGGGCAATTCTGAAAGACAGAACACCAGAGGGGGAATTTCACGCAATTAAGCTGATAACTCATTCTTCACCACGTTCCCACCTCCAAAAGAGGCAACGACTCCGGCCTCCAGCACTATCGCTGCTCAGATTAATTAGAACCAATGCATTCTTGATCATCGAGCCCACTGGGACTCTGGGCTTTATGTCAAGCAGAATTACATAGACTCTCCACACTAGAATTAGATTCAAAGAGGCTCTCGGCTCGAAAAGGAGAACTGCTGGGTCTCGTCAGACACTAATGTATGCGGCACCATCTGTAAAACTCTCTGACCATAACTCACATCTATAAACATGAAGTAAGCAAAAAGAAGGATTGCGGAAGACTCAGAACGAGGTGCTAGTGCTATCTGATCTTGAGGACACCGGCCAGGCTGGAGAAAGCTTTGCCCCTCATCCCAACCCACTAGTTCCTCGAGTGTCGGAGACCTGCACGGCTCTGACGGACTGCAGACACTTGAACGAACTGTGGCCTGAATCCAAGATTTGGGTCTCGCTGGAATGAAGCTCAGCTCAATGGCCATCTGATTCCAGAAGCCTGAATTCAGAACTTAATGCTGAATCCCAGAGACTTTACTACTGTGAACCTAACTAAGCTGATTTAGCCCCTCCAGGGGAGAGACCTTTATTGGAGAAATTCAGGGCATGGTAACTGGAGAGTCGGATAGTCTACAGGACAGCCTCTCTACAGCATGGTGTATTCTGTCTGAGACTTGTCAAAGCTGTCCAAGTTGAGCAAGCCCTGGTCTAGTGTGACAGTGAAGACCTGGTAATATTTCAAGAGCCAGAGAAGTACACAGGTATCATTTCACAGTGGTGACTGCCCGATCCCAACCATGTCATAGGTGGTTTTAGCTCAGCCATCTGGTAACCATGATCACCGTACTAGGAAAAAAGAAGACTGAGAGAACAAGGTAGAGCACTCCAGTTCTACACTCACGATTTTACAGGAGTATTTCTCCGAGTCACAGAGGGACACTGCACAGTGAAGGTGAACCTCATCGTAATCCCCGATGAATTTAAAGACAGTGACATGGAATCGGCAAGTGAGGGAGACCCCATTCTCCTCGATGCCAATGGTGTTATCTTTGATATTCTGACACCTGTTGGGAGAACAATGGATTCTTTGATTCAGTGTCTGCTCTTAGAGGCTAAGCCTCATCTTCAAGTTTTCTTATTTCACTAAAAACCACCAGGAGCAGAAAAAAAAAAAAAACACTTTGCATTTGAAAGTCACTTCCAGACCGTCTTGGTTTGTCATTTATTATGGCCCCCTCATATTTTCCTTGTTTGTGTTGAAACGTGGAATGGCATCTTGAGTTAGCATCTTAACTGCAAGTGCAAACCAAGTAACTGTAGGGACTTCGCTCTATCTCCCCACGCTGCGACATCGCAGCCCGCCCCCACATAGTGCTGTGTTTTACAGATAACAATTTAACAATCAGGAGACCGGTTCTTACTTCCTCTGTGTTTTTCTTCAGTTAATTATCGATGTTGGCAGGGGCCCTGATTCAAACCCTATGGGAATTCTTCCCACACGTTAAAGTAGGCAGGAGCTGGAGGGAGTGCAGGATGGGTAGAGCCTGGGAATTGTTTGGGCAGGGACTGTTTCTATCTCAGTTTCCTTCCTTTTTGTGGTATGGAGCCAGGATCCAGTCCCCACCAATACATCCCCCAGGCGCAGAGATTTAGCTTCAGTTACTTAAACGTCCCCCAAACACGTGACGGTCTGGGTGTCTTCATGGAATGCTCTCTCCGCCGGAAGTTTTTTCTTTCCTGAGCTCCATCTATGTCATCTACCACCTGCGCGCATATCTCTTGTAGCATGCCTGGCCCAAGTGGGGACAGGTGATCTGTCTTACTTTCATATTTCCGTTGCTGTAATGAGTGCAGGACACACACCATTTAGAGGAACAAGGGGGTATATCCCAGCTTATGATTTCATGTTACAGTTCATCACAATGGCAGGAGAGTTACCAACAGAGCTGGCCATACCGACCCTACAGTGAGAGTAAAGAGCAGGCAAGAACCAACACAAATACCTTCTAGCTTGCCAGTCTGCCACATCCCACTCAGCTCTCCCCATCTTACCCACCTGCCCAGGGAGTGGTCTTAGCCCACTCTGGGGTGGGTCTCCCCATACCAGTCAGGTCATCTACAGGCTTGTTTGGAGGCTTGCCTTAACGAAACAATTCTTCATAGGTGTGCCTAAAGAATCAGTTCTTGATTGGCAATTTGACATCTGAAACTAACTCCACATGGCCTTTCCTGGATTTACCAAGCAACATCTGGATGAAATCCCCAGGGGCAGAGGTCTAGTCACAGTGACTCTCACACACCACATGGCAAGGATTTGAAATCTTCGTTGGATGAATGAGTGAGTGAATGATGTGCCGCCAAGGCCAAAGTGGGCTTGTAGGAGCCAAGAGTGCTCTTTAAGGGAAAAAGTTAAGGCGGGGGGGGGGGTGGGCGCGGGGGGGTGCTTTGCTTCTTTTGCATGCATGCTTCTTTCCCCCAAGCCCACAGGATTAAATATCTCAGCAATAAGGAAAATTAAAAATTGAAGTCACCCTTCAGCATTCCCACACCTATTAGTTTTCGTAATTAGGCAAAATGCAAGTTGCTTTTCAAAGCGATAGTCTCTTAAATGCTTTGAAAGACACACTTAGTGCGACACAGTTTTCCTTGTCGTCATTACTCACTTGGAGAATCTAAATAGGTTCCAAGCTTTTAAAGTAGGAGGAGTCCTGAGATCTTCACACAGATTCTTCCTCCCCCAAAGTCATCCCTCACCAATCTCTCTCTCTCTCTCTCTCTCTCTCTCTCTCTCTCTCTCTCTCTCTCCATGAAGGCTAGGGATCAGAGCAAGAGGATCCAGAGGAGCAGAGGTAACTGTCTGGCACCTCTCTCAGAGGGAGCAGTCAAGCACTAGAATCTTCTGTCCATTGATAACATCTGTACTTTCATCTGTCCAGGATCTCAAAAGAGAATACAGAAGTGACCGGTGTCCTCAAGACTTCCGAGTGACTAGTAGAAGTTCAGCCGTCTCTGTGCTGCTCACAGCTGGGGAGACTCCATTAGACCCATTTTTTCACCCATTCATTAAGCACAGAGCATGCTTTCCCATGGGTTCAATACAAACAAACAATAGCTGCATTCCTCCAAGAAAGGTTCAAGGGACTGACAGATTCCAGTTCTCTCAGATGATGAAATAATTTCCCACCTAACAATGTTTTAATGTGAAAGACCTCTATTCAGACAGACCCAGGGGTAAGCTAAGATTTATGGACATGCTCAATGGCTTGCTCTCTCCCTCTCTGGGTCAAGTCCATTAAAATACTATTTTCAAAATGCTAAATATCACCTCGTCCTTCAAAGGAGACATAAACTCTATAATCTGAATTTGCCACTGTAGAGTGGCTTAGACCTGAGCCCTTTTGCAAAGAGAAAGGAATGCCTCAAGAAAGAAACATGGAGGAAGGAGATGGCCATGTTAACCTCGGCGAGGGCCTAGGAGCACTTTGCCCCTTAGAAGGCTGAACACCAAGGCAGACAGATGAATGCTGAAAATTCCACACAGCACACTTGGACAGCATACCTTGTGTGCACCGGGTCATTGTTTGTAACCTAGCTGATAGCTCAAAAGATCCCTTCTCTGCCTCTTGCTAGTCTTACTTCCTAACTCTTCTTTCTCTGGGCCATCTGAAAAAGGGTAGGTGCCCAGGATTTTCCCAGTCATACCCCTCTTCCCCAGCCATTCCTCTTCCTCAACCACAAAGCTAATGAAATGATTCGGAACAGCCTTGACCCACCATAGAAGTAGATGCTGACACAAGCCAGGGAAATCCAAGGGTACACCTGTCCTTCAAGAGAATCTGAGTAGGGATTATATGTGCTCCTTTCTCAGTGGTACAAGAAGGCCAGGACTGTCAGTAACCAGCCAGGTCAATGAAAGAAACAGAGACAGGGGCGGAGGGAGACAAGAGATGGAGAAAGGGACATCTTGACAGCTCCCGATCCAGTCATCCTGAAGCTTCATTCACATCCCTGATTTGGTTCTGTAGCTATTAAATGTTTTGGTTTTTTGGATGAGTTAATTTACAATGGCCTCTATCAGTTCTGATAGAGACAAATCTGATTAATATAGTCACTTGCATTAACAATTCTTGTACTGGGGTGATAACATTGTTGTAAAATCAGATTATGATGATATGTGTGTTTCTTTGCAGATGTACTAAAAAAATTGACTTTTACACATAAAGCTAGTAAATCTCATTACATATAAATTATGTACATGATGATAAGATGAATTATTGCAAAATTTAATAACATGTGTAAACTGACAGAGACAGAGGTATTTTTAAAAATATAAAGATTCTCATTATTGTTTGGTCTAGTCTCATTCATTCATTCAGTAAATCTTGTTAAGTAACCATTATGTTTCAGGAAATATATGAAGTGGTGGTCATTTAATGGTGAGTAAAAAGAAGCTTTTGTACACTGGCTATTGTTGTAAATCTCTCTGATCTACAGTTTCACTTTTCATAGTTTTGGTTGCCCCAAACACCACACAAAATATTAAATGGGGAAATTCAGAAATAATTCTTAAAAGCGCATGGCATCTGCAGCATCATGAGGAAATCTGTTCCTGCCCTGCTGCCTCCAGCCAGGATGTGAAGTGTTCCTTTGTCTGGAGGGTCCACGCTGCCTATGCTACTTGCCCACTGGTTGTTCAGTAGACATCTCAGGTATCAGACTGATTGATGGCTATGCTGTCTCAGTGAGAAGCAAGTAGCCCAGGCATAGCAGCCAGAAGCTCTGGCACAGCACCACATCATTCAACTTATTTCATCAGTCACGTCAGCACAGCATCCCTCATGTCATCAGAGAAGGTGAAGTACAGTAAGATCCCCCGACAGAGATCATGCTCACATAACTGTACTGACAGTACATTATGTTAATAGCCCAATCCGATGACTAGGTGTCATTGTTAGTTTCTGGCCAGGCCCACTTTGCAAATTAAACAATTATCATAGGTATGCTACGCATGTACAAGAAAGAACCTAGAATTCAGCGCTATCCACAGTTACAGGTAGCCACTGGGACCTTGGGATATCCTTGGGATGTGTTCCCCTTTTTTATTATTATGATTATTATTATTTATTCAATTGTGTGTGTATGCATCTGTGTGTGTGTGTGTGTGTGTGTGTGTGTGTGTGTGTGTAGAACCACAGACGAATTCGGGAACCACCATGGACGCCTCCACCTCCTCCTTGTTTACTCTGCCCTGGGATTCACAGGCTGTGCCCTACCAGGACCAAAAACACAGACTGCCCCCGCTTCCGCCTGGCGTCTATACGTGGGGTCTAGGATCCGAACTCAGGACCTTCCGCCTGCAAGGGATGTGTTCCCTTTTAAGATACACTGTATTCCAGTTTCTTTCTTCTTTTGTTGTTGTTAGTGTTTGATGGTGTTGAGAATTGAACTCAGAGCCTTGACAATGGTAAGCAAACACTCTAACAGTAACTACCTCTTTCCTTCCTTCCTTTTATTCCCAAATGTGTCTCAGCCATTGACCTTTAACTGTTTGCATTGTGTCTATCATTTGTAGGATTCTAACAGTTCTTCTCAGGTTGAAGGTCAGGAGAGATTTCCCCTCTTTGATCACAACAATAATAAAGCATCTTGTGGTAAATGCTCATTGACAGGGTGTCAGCCATTAAGTCAAGTGACTTTGGGTAAATTGCTGGATGTTACCTGTAAAATGAGGCCTATATCATCGACTGAGTAAGTCATGGGGATTTGGTGAGTTAACCATTACAAAATGCTGTTTCTGTAGGTGCTGTCAAGGAAGGATAGCTTCCATTTCCTCCTCTCAAAAGTAACATAGACAATGTTTTAACCATCACAGCCAAGAGACCACTCACCCTCCTTCGATGATGAAGTATCGGAGCTTGTCATTGCTGTCCCGGGAGGGGGTGGCGTAGCACTTGTTGAGTGTGAGGATCAAGTGTGTGGAATCAGCTCCGACTACGAAGACTCCCACATACAGCACATCTCGAGTGGTCAACACCACCTCGCCCTGGCGGTAGGGATGCTTGTAGGAGGCGTTTTTGTAGAGTGCCATCTTGGTGGTGAAGCTGCCTTCTTGGGTCGGAACTGTCAGGTTAATGACGCTGAACGAGAAACAGTCATGAGCCAAGGGACCCGAAACGATGTTAGCGATTCCATGACCTGCTATCTTTCAAGCTCGCGAGTAGAGAGAAGGCAAAGGATGCAGCCACGGAGTCTCAGCTTAGCTACACTAAGGTCCCATGGGAACCCAGCATGGGGCAATTTACATTTAAATGAAACGAAGTTAAGTAAAATAAAAAATTCAGTTCCTCCGTGCCCTGAGCCACATTTTGAATGCTCAAGGGCCACAGGTAGTTAACACATCAGATATTCCAACACAGAACCTTCCCATCAAGGTACAAAGTGCCGGTTTGAACCAGGCAGGCACCAGAAATATGAATTTATCTTTTCCCTGGCGCCTCAAAGACAAATGCTAGTGGATCTGATTATGCTAACCTTAACTGGCAAGGAGAGAGGAAGCAGGAGCCGGGCCCACGAAATCCTTTACCTGAGCATGGGCTTCACAACAGAGTCCAAGGAGATCTTAATATCCAGCTCATAAGCACAGGAAAATTCCACATTGATCGTGCGGTCCCTGGTGATGATGTTGCCAGTGTTGTTGGCGCTTTCGATCCAGATTGTGTTTTTATACATGATGTGAGTGCCATTAGACTGCAGAGCAAGGGAGGTCAGAAAGCATTAAATTTGGGATAAGGATGTGGTCTGCATTTCAAATCCACCTCCCTGAAAGCAAAGAAATGGCTTCATCTCATACACACCCCTGAGGCTGGTGTAAATTGGTCTGAGCTAGTCTCAGCATTCACTGGGGGAGGGGGAAAGATGAACTGCAATGGTTATGAATAGGATCCTTCAGTCTCATGACCTTGAGTGCCCATGGAAGGGAGATTTCTTGGACCACTGAATTCTAGCAACAACCAGCCCAAAGTTATTTGTGGGAAACTTGAGTTAGGGAAAACATGAAGTATTTAGCAATTTACCGTGTTGGGGTTTGAATGGCAAATGTCCCCTACAGACTCATATGCTTGAATCCTTGGTCCCAAGCTGTTGGAGCTGTTTAAAAGAGTTCTAGAACTTTTAGGAGGTGGAGACCTGCTGGAGGAACTACGTTACCGGGGGAGGGTTTGAAGTGGCCTCACTCCTGTTCTGTCTCTGTCCCTGTCTCTCTCTTATCTGTATAGTATCTGTCTCTATCATCTCTATGTATCCTCTCCCTCTCTCCTTCCCTCACATACTTCTTTGCTTCCTGAGCATGGGTTGCAATTTAACAGCTGGCCGCCTGCTCCTGCCACCACGTTTCCTCTGTCTGCCACCATGATGGACTATAGCTCTTCTGGAACCATAAGCCAAAATAATAAGCCCTTTCTAAACTCTTAAATTGTGGGATCAGAGAATTTCATCATAGCAACAGAAGAGTAATTGCAATATTAAGTAACATAAATTGAATTGAAAATTCTTTCTTCTTTTTATCTTTTACTATTTTTCATGTGTATGGGGGGAGGGGGTGCGTGTGGATATGTGCATGCATATTTAAAGGTATGTAGAAATATGTGTGTGTGTTTGTGTGTGGTGTGTGTGTATGTGTGTGTGTGTGTGTTTGTGTGGCATATGTGTGTGAGGTTGATACTGGGAATCAGTTCTTCCGTCATATTCTTTTTGAGACATCTCTAATCAAACCCAAGGTTCTCAGATAGGGCTATCCTGGCTGGTCAGCTTGCAATGGGGATTTCCAATGGCTGCTTTCTGAGGCCAGAATTACAGGCAGGCTACCACACCTACTCAGCATTTTGCTTGGAATCTGGGGACCTGAACTGTAGTCCTCTCATTTGCATGGCAAACATTTTAACTAGTGATCCGTCATGTTAGCTCAAAAATTCTTTTTCAATTTTTAATTCAAAATCTCTCCTCCACTATAAACTTTTTTTTACCAGATACACATACAAGTACCAAAATCAGCAGGCGCGTTTCACCTCCTTCTTCCTTTCTCCCTCTGATAAAAAGCATTCAGGGACAGAGGCACGACACGGGAAAGATGGAAGAAGGCAAGCAAGATGTCTTATGAATCTGCACACTAGGAAATCTGACATGAAAATTGACCCTTAGGCCATATCTACCTGGCAGGAAAAGAAAAGCAGAAGGGAGGTAGTGTATAGATGCATAGAATGAAAGAAGACAGCCAACACAGTCAACCACGGGAAGGGACGCCTCAGCTGGACAGCTCTTTCCATTCAGTTAACCACTTCGCACCAAATGATGCTCGTCTTACCGTCTTGTTTTGTACATTTTTTTTCTTTTTAATCATTCTCTTGACAGCAGGTTCCTAATAACACCGTGACATTGATTTGAGAAAGGCAGCCCTCGCTACTGCCACCAGATGCTCTTTCCTGCCCCGTCCTCTCACCTGTACGATGTTCCCACAATTCCCTTTGGTGTTATTGATCTGGAAAGAGATGAAGTCCTCGCCCTCGATGCCCAAGCACTGTCTGTCATTGATCCTCACGCCCTCCCTCTCGAAGCCCAGCTGGAAGAGCTTGCACTTGGATATGGACACCTCCATCTGGGCCGCTTTGCAGGTCACCTCTGCGTCGATGATGTCGTGCGAGTCTGCGGGGACAGGTGAAGGGAGAGTCAGGCAGTGGGCGTCAGTCTTGCAGCAGGGATGGGACGAGGAGCACGTGGACAGGCTTCTTCAGAAATGATCCCCATTCACGGCTGCGAGCATTTCTAATTAAGCTTTGATCACAGCAAATGAGAGTATTAATTCATTCAAAGCAATAACTTGGGCGTTGGTGGAGGCTTATTAAGAAGATAAAGATGCTAATAAAGTGTCTTTTGTCTTTTCTATATAAATCCAGACCTTCCTCCCACGCAAGCTGGGGTGTATTTCTGTAAAATGATACACGGAATCTGTCACAGTCTGGCTGGTGTGGCTAAGGAGGAGAATCCCGAGGAGAGCAGCGCTGGTCTGGCCCCACCCACAGCCTTAGCTCAGCAGAAGCCCTAGGGAGTCCAGGTGAATCCTAGTATCTGGCTTTCCCGTATACAGTGATGCCCCCATTGACAGTTTCTCTAAGTATATAAATACTCAGTAACATGCACTGCAGAAACTGACAGAAATGCTTTCATCTGCCTAAGGAGATGTGCCTCATCCCTATCTATTTAGCCCTCTAATCAGTTACACAGTTACACTTTGGCTTTCAGAGGATGCTAAATTGAGCATGGGCCTGGGAGTATGTGATTCAGGAAAGGTATGGAGCTGGGAGGCAAAACAAACCTTCAGGCTGACATCAGAGGCACTCGGCTCAGAACAAGGTCGTTTCTACTCTAAGGGAAGCAAAGTTGGGAACTAGAGCATGAGTGCTGGTCTTCTGCTGTCCTCTCAAAAAATTTCACTTGCATCTTAGGACTAAGATGCTTTACTTCAGATAAAGCTGGTTTGAAGTCCACCTGAAGGAGCCTGGCATCGTCTTCCCACGCCTTTATGTTAGCATCAAACTACCTCACTTCTCCATGAGTCAGAAAGACCAGTTTGGATGCCTCTGACGTTGAACTTGGACTCACGTGGAACGGGCTGTTTCCATTCATATACAAATTTGCATGTTACAATCTAGTGAAGAACACAGTGTGTGGCTGTGAGGGAAATGAACAGCAGTCTGCTTTGAAGTCATCAGATTGTTTCCTTGCTCTGGAAAGCTTTGCATTTAGGTTTTTAACAGATGGAGCGGAACATAAGCAGACCTTCCCTAGAGCATTCCTAAGACCGTGCCTGGACTCCTCACAAGTTGTGGGTGGGGAGGTACTCTTGTCACTCACTGTTTCCATACGGGGGTGGCTCGATGCACCCACACAGTTCCCCTCCATTGTCCAGCTCACAGGTCCTGTTGGGACAGTCCGCCCCTACACAGGGGTCTTCAACCACTCCTGCTAAAAAGGAAAACACACAGAAACACACAACTTGATTTTCACACCTACACATGGTCACACTGGGTGACACTCCAGACCTGATACTTTAATCCACGTGGAAATAGCCAGGAAGTATTTTGAACTAACAGACCTTTCAGGTCAACGGCAAGAACTAGCGATTGGGTGTTTGCTGTGGGCCTGGCGCTACGCCTTGGGACCTTAACTGATCAGCATACTTGACCCTCATGAATATTCCTCACTCTTGGTCTCACAGTCCCATTTCATGGCAGAAACTTTTCCAAGGTCATCAGGGGTACACATAATACCTAGGCCATTATCTATCAGCATACTATAATTACTATACCTACAATAACAGCTATAATTACTTGCACTTATATTTTAATAGAAAATAGTGTCTGAATAATTTGTCTCTGTTCCCAGCGCCTAGTCACTTTACAGGCATTGAGCAATCAATATTTGCCAAGAATGACAATTTAGAGCCTGTAAGATTCCAGAGAGGGCTCTCATACAAAGACTTCTTTGATTTGTGGCCTACCTTCTCCATAAACATCCACTTGATTCTTTAAGAATAGATCAATCAAAAACCTACTCATAGTTCTCCAGTTAGGCAATGATACTGTTTGCTGAAGTAAAATGAAAACTAAACATGTGTAAAATAGCCGCGTGGTATTGTGAGCAATGCTGCTGACCCTTCCTGCAAGATATTCAGCACCTCCTTTCGACCTTCACCACTGACAGCATTCCTTGTCATCACTTTATTATGCAGAATCTCTTTCCCTACAAGATAGAAGAATCAGAGTTCAGACCCATTGCTGGTGCTAGAGAGACACCTGCTCCACAGGAGCTAAGCTTGTTCCCAGAGTTTTCATGAAGAGAGTCATGGCGTGTCAATTAAGAGGAATAAGCTCAAGAAATGAGCTATAGGGTATGGCAGTAACTAATAATAAAGTAGAAGATACTTGGGAAGCACTGAACAAACAGACTGTGTTTTTACCTTAGATAGATGCACACAGAAAAATAGTTAAAAACAAACACTACTACTACTACTACTATTACTACTACTACTACTGCTACTACTACAACATACACACACACACACACACACACACATACACACACACACACACGCACATGCACACAACTTGCCTACTCAGCTGCCTGAGTAACTAATTGTATGTAAGGAGAATGCAGAATGGCTTAGTATCGTCCCTTAAGGTCTGAAGAGATGACTTTAGGAAAGCTACCAGCATATGTTTGCTTTGCACATGTTTATTTTGAAAAGACTTCTTGTCGTAAAGAACCTTTCAGTTACCTAAGGTGTTCACTGACAATGGACCGGGCACACAGCAGGCAGTCAGAGAATGGTAGAGATGACTAAGGAAGAGAATGACTGAAGAGAGCAACAGAGACAGAGAGCAGAATTTGTAGTCCACAGGAAGAAAATGGTTCATTCTCAACTGCAGGCCTTTGATAAAATAAAATGTATATAGAAGATAGATAATGAGATAAACATAGATAAAGGATAGATAAATAAGAAATAGATATATAAGTACATAGATAGATGATAAATAGATGATAGATAAAAAGTAGATGAATATATATGTACATATATGTAGAGGTGATAGATACATACATGCATGCATGGATAGATTGACACATAGATGATAGATGGATGGGTGATATCTAGATAGATAGATAGATAGATAGATAGATAGATAGATAGATAGATAGAAGATAGAATATATGTAATTTGTCTCTATAAATATTCTGTATCTATCTATCTATCTGTCCATTGCCAATTAACATGCTAGACATACCCGTTAACAAAATAAAATGCGTATAACTAGATAGAGGATAAATAAAAGATAGATAATCACAGTCTCATACTGTATTGATATATTATATAAACATATATGTGCGCATATGTATATTATGAATTTAGATGAATATGTATATGTTTATATTTTCTCTAATTAACGTAGTTAGAAAATAAGCAGATTGGATAATGGAAAAACCATACTCATCAAAGTTTCTTACTAATCTTTATAGTTTGATGTATTAATCTCTATAGAAATCCAACTGTAGCTTCCTTTCAAGTCAGGCAAATACAGCCAGCTCAGTCACACTCCCAATTCAATTGACCATGTCTTCCCATTCTGATATAGATGTCAAGGCAGAGCTGGGTTAGAGGACAGACAGCAAGCAGACACCCCAGACCTTGCACCTCCACCCCCCATCCACTCAACTTGTGCTCCTCCAACCAGAGAAGCTCATCTTCCCAAGTTTGCTTTTTCAAACTCTAGGGCAGAAACTCTAGGTAGGTTGGGTTGCCCTGAAAAGGCCCGTCTTTGAATCTCTGCAGCAGGCCAGCGGCGTGCTCGTGCCATGGAGCAGAGGGCTGGATAAAGTTGGGAGGACCAGTCGTCAGACACAACACCAGCACCAGCACCAGCACAGAAACAAAATAATTCTCTTACAGCAATTCTCCTTGTCGATCCACTCAGTGCTAAGGATGCCAAAGGAGCGGCAGGCCTCGCCGTAGGCAGCCAGGGAGCCACACAGCTGGAATTTCTTGAGGTTGTAGCAGCCATCCAGATAGCAGGACTCGTAGAAGGGGAGGGGATCGAGCAGCCCGTAGCAAGGCTGGAAGAAGCCTTTCATGTCAGTGAGCTTCAGGCAATAGCCTTCGCCCTGCATGGTCTGGATGTGCACGTTGTCACACGTGGCTGCGTACTGTGAGAACTGCAGCTCGTTGCAGCTGGGGGCGAGAGGTCTGGTCAGAATAAGTGAAGCAAAAACAATCATCTGAGTTCTCCCGTGGCAAGTCAGACCACATCTGCTGTAGCTGTTGTGCGATCTCTGCAGTTTGTGCAATCTGTCGATGCTAATACTGTTTAGCAATACAGCCTTGGAAAACTCAGGCCCTGATGGTCTTTATCCATTTAGAAAGCGAAAGAAATTCTATTGTTCCTATCTCTGGGTTACAGTGAAGAAAAGGGAATGGACCGGTTACTAAAGAGCTACGCGACCCATAGATACTGATAAAATAGTCACTCATGCTTTGATGTAATTTATTAATACCATTCATGTAGTACCACTTAGTGGCACATTAATAGAATCACAATAATGTCAGTCATGACAGACATCAGAATTAAGGAACCATAAGGAAATTCAGAGACCTTCGAGCCAGTTCCAATTTAACCTTCAGAGATCAAAAGCAAAATTTTCACAAAGCTGGTGACCAACTAAATATAATTACAGAAGAAACAGTAAAGGGAAGTTAGGTGGGGGGAATAAAACAAAGGCAGAAGTACATCTCCCCAGGGGAACAGGACCTTGCTGGTCAGTAGAGACCCAGAATGGTTTAACTGTCTGAAAGCTGCCATCTTTCTACCTATGGGTTCCTGAGTGCATTCCAGGGAAAACACGAAATAATGGAGTCCTGGAGTCTCACCCTGAAATGGTGCCTATGGGATTTCCTCGTGCAAACAAACCACCGTTTTAGATTTTTTTTCTCCAAGGCTAGAAGAGACTCAACCAGATGTTTACTATGGTCATCCCCAGCTCTGGGTTCTCTGCTTCATGGGATAATTTCAACGGGTAATGCAATATTCAGTTTTTGCTTTGGCCAAATTAAAAAAAAAAAAAAAAGAACCTGGGTATCTTCTTATGGCTGGATATTTAGATGCTATCTGACACTAGAGCGTGAGGCAATCAAGCCATTAGATAACAAGGACATTCCAGGAAACACAGACAGGGCTATGGAGCCAGAAAGGCATTGGCATGACTCAGCAGCCAAGAGGAACTCTAAGCTAAGAACTCTGCAGTAACGTCTCTAGCGCACTGTGTGCCGGCTGGTCAGACACAGGCCTGATAATAATCTCGGTGACCCACGCTTTCTATGAGGCCTTCCTGATACCAACGACTTCTGCCTGCAAGACCACATTCAAGCCTCCCAGCAAGATCCAATATCACTCAACTAGTCTCAGGGAGCAAAAGATCCATTCCTGGGCGGGAAGCCTAGATCTCAGCTAGGATTTGGATTTCAATCTTTGGCGTGCTCTTCTGTTGGCTGAGGGCTGGATGACATAATAATAATTTAGTCTCATATCATCTAAGCCCAGTTCCTGGGGCCTCCCATGCATCAAAACTCTAAAGGCCTTTACTCAGCTCTGGAGGAGAGGAATGGAGATGGTTAGCCACTCCTGGGGAATATGCGGAGATTGGTGCTACAAGTCTGCAATTTGAATGACAGACACCCTCACCTCTTCTGCATGCCATTGGTTTTCCAGCTCTGGGCTAGCACCACGCTGCTCACCACCGGTTTCCCCCGCAAGGTCACATAGTCATCCGTCAGGTCTCCATTGAAGTTGCCACATAGGCCACACACTTTGTTCTGCAGCCTCTCACTGATGCTGATTTTAATGACGTTGAAACCATTGTAGTAGATCTGGATGTCAGGGCTGGTGTCAATCACCAAAAACCCCTCACTGCTATAGATTTTGGTCGCCAGACCAGTTATAAATGGAACATTCACCTGAGTGCCATTCACCTACGGGAGAAAAAGGTGAAGGAAGTTGTTATCCTAAAGCTGGGGTTGGCTACCTTTTCAGTGAAGGACCCTGTGGTCTGTATCACAGGGACTCAGCTGTGCTCTTGTGTCAGGCCAGAGGTCACAGGAGATGCATCAGGAAGTAAAGTGTGGCTGGGTTCCTAGAAAGCTTTATTTACAAAGTCAAACACCAAGGACTGGGGAGATAGCTTAGCTTTGCAAGCAAGAAGACTTAAATCAGACCCTGAAAACTATGTGTTTGTTTGTTTGTTTGCTTGCTTGCTTGCTTGTTTGTTTGAAGCCAAGGATGGTGACCTGCACTTATAATCCCAGCACTGGCAAAGCAGAGATACTGTGAATCTTTGGTACTCACTGGCCAGCCAACTTAGCCTACCAGTTCCAGGCTAGTGAGAGATCCTGTCAAAAAATAAAAAAAAGAAAGAAAAAGAAAGAAAGAAAGAAAGAAAGAAAGAAAGAAAGAAAGAAAGAAAGAAAGAAAGAAAGAAAGAAAGAAAGAAAGAAAGAAAGAAAGAAAGAAAGAAAGGAAGGAAGGAGGGAAGGAAGAAAGAGGAAGAAGGAAGGAAGGAAGGAAGGAAGGAAGGAAGGAAGGAAGGAAGGAAGGAAGGAAAAAGTAGCACCTGAGGTTGTCTTCTGACCTCCATATGCACTTGCACATATGTACACATACACACACACACACACACATACACACAGGCACACACACACGCGCACACACATACAAGCACATGCATACATGCACACACACTCATATAAATCAGCAAGTGGATTTGGCCATAGGTCTAATAGTTCACCAACCACTGTCCTAGAGTTCAGGGCAGACACCTCTTTTATGCTTCCCCCATATGGAGCAAACAGTACAACAGAATGAGGAGAAAGAAGGAAATGTCTGCACAGCATTGACCTTGGAGAACCACTGGGCTTTTGTGTAAAACTTTCCCCAATATCAACCAATTACTGAAAACGACATCCTAATCTTGTACTAAGGGGAGGCCAACATGGTTAAAGTGAACCTGGGGATCACTACCATGTTTCTTTTTTTTTTTTTCTTGTTTATAATATACAGACCTTAGGTCCCCCTCAGAGGTCTTATAGTCTCAATATTTTCTGCATTTGTCATTTTCCTGCTTTATGATATTTCTTAGCCCTTGGGACGGAATATAACGTGCTTTCTCTGTACTTACAAAATAAATTGGTTTCTTTCCCTCTGGTTATTAGTAACTTTTGTTTCATAAAAAAAAGCAGATAGCTTTTTTTTAAAAAAAAAATGTCTTCACAATTTTGGAGTATTTTATTCAGCAGTTTGACTCTCTCGGGTGGTCACTTTCCCTTTCATGTTCCTGCATACTGGACCAATGCAGTTGTGTCCACAGTGGGCCAATTTGCAAAAAAGAATTGGAATGTCAAAAAACAGTAGCAGCCTTCTTGGAAGTTAAAAGCCAGGGACCAAATCCAAATTCTTTCTCTTAAGCTTGCAAAGTACAGCCAATCTGTTGCCAAGCACTGTATACTAAGCTATCTGATGACTCTTCATGTAAAGACGTGTATGATGCTTGATTTAGCTGAACCGATGGTGGGAGGCACAAACATAGTGCTCAATTAAAAAAAATCAGAATTAACTGTGGCTCTCTTTCTCTCTCTCTCTCCACCTTTTTGACCTGGGCTCACCACATAGGGGTCTCTCTGTTGATGTGAGCAGTCTGGTTTAGCTGCAGACTGGGACTCAATAGTTCATAGAATGGATTATCTTTGTAAGTGGAAAAGGCAGAGTGATCCAAGCCAGACATGGGTGGGTGGGAGCTTCACATTTATTTCCAGACAGCTCTAAGACTTACAAAGACAATGCAGTGACCCCCAAGGAAGAGTCAATTTTAGGGAAATTCACTACGTTGTCATGTCTTCCTGCGGCCTCTGCTAGACATGATAGATATCTGACAGATGAAGTTCCACTGGGTATAATTTAGATCATTACTTTTACAGACAAACATTTACCTTCTCTTAGTTTAGAGAAAGCACAGCAAAAATGAGATCTGGTCTTGGTATAGGTGGGCAAAGCCAAGAGTAATTTAAAGGCTCTTAAAAACAAATGAATGCTTTTTGGAAATTAATCCAGTGTAAAGCTGATGTTTGCAGCACTTTTATCACCTAGAACTCTATTACCACCCTCTGTGATAGTTTCCTGCTAGGCCTTTGAAATCATTAGTGAAGGATTAAGTGGGTCCATTCTTATGAAACACTGTGCTTGAATTCCCTAGACTGGCCTTCTGTGCATGGTTCATAGGAACCACAACCGATTATCCTACCACTCGGTTATTTAGGAGAAACCACAATAGACACCCCACCGGCCAAACCCTTGTCCCACCCAACTCCTCCCTCCCCCCCCAAAAAAACAAACCCCTAGTGCATTTCTTTAGAATTGAGGTTCATTTGTCACCTTGACAGTGTTGCGATCATTGATGAGAATCTGCTCTTCGTTAATGTAGAAATAGACAGGCGAGATGATGGTGAGGTTAGGCGAGGACCACTTGTCAAAAGTTGATGATGAGCTGGAAGGAGATGTCAGGCAGTTTCTGGCAGATGGTGGAGAGCACGAAGGCACAGTTGGCAGGGAAGCGGAGGAAAGCGCCATCAAAGGTGCGGAAGACGCCGCCACCCGCGGCCAGGCAGTGGGACATCTTGGTGCTGAAGCAGCCGCGCACCCCGTTGCGCAGCGCGCACTCTTCGTCTGACTTGCACTGGCGTGGGTCACACTGGATGAGGTTGCGGCGGAAGCAGCGGCAGCGCCGCGTGCAGTCGCTGTTCCAGAACAGCTGTTTGGGCTGGAAGAGCATGAAACACACTCAGGCCGCGGTCAGGTTTCGGGACCCCAAAGCCCAGTCCATCTGGACCCTTTGCCAGCTAGGCCAGCCTCTCTTTAATGGGGCTGCAGTTTAAACTAGGAAGCAGTGGGGAAACCGCTTCTGTTCAACACTTATCTGCTTCATGCAACTCAGATGCCAAATAATACGCAATTTAGACTTTATTGGTTTCAATCAAGAACTCTGGAATCTTTATGGCTGGGCTGTTGAACTAATCACAGCCGACCTGAACGTGCAGCTGTCAGTGGAGCTAGGTAAAGAGAAAAATATTCTGTAGACTTCTTTTTTGAACCAGGGAATCACACTTCAAACAAGTACAGGTTCCACTTTGAAGATGAAATGTCGATTCATCCGAGAAAGGAAAAAATCAAATCTCTAGTGAAAAAAAAAGTGCTAATCAGCTCCTATGCTGAGCCATTTCAACACATCACAATCCTTGCCCTTCCCTTGCTCCTTTGCTTCCCTTGCCTCCTTTTCTCTGGGTGCCCAATGCTTAGCCAACAGCTAGGTTTCATGAAGGAAAGTTCTGGCATCAGATTAATAAGGTGTCTGTCTGAGCCAGGGCACCCTATATGCGCCGTCTTAGTGTGCACATCACTGACCCCCCAGAATATCTGTTTGTTTGTGGGAACTGGATATCATAATCCTATCCTGGAGCAGTTTTGAAGTTCAGATCAAATAAAACATGCAGAGCACATCCCTGGTGTAGAGGAGGCACTCTATAAGTAGTAGCTGGTGTTATTACTGCAAAACGACCACACACCCTCCTTCAGATGGTGAAGTGGTTGAAGTTATTAATATGCCTGCAACACAGTACATCTTCACTGAGAGGCAGCCATTATTTTATTCCCTTCTTCAGATAGGCAACAATCTATAGACATGATTCTACCGAGCAGGGTTTGCATTCTTAATTTTGTGCTTGATCGAGACTGGAAACCATAGGCAGTGATTGAGAAACAATCATGACCAGTCCAGTGAAGTGTGGCATCACTGATCACTTCACAAGGGACAGAAGGTTCAGTGCTATGGACTAGACAAGTTCTGAACTTTGAGATTTTCAGACTTTGGAGTATTTGAATATTCACCAAGAGATCTCTTGGGAATGGGGCCAAGGTCTAAGGGTAAAAATCATCTATGCTTTGTGTATACCTTCTATAATAACTGAGAATAACTCAGTACAATATTTGAACATTTTTGCACATGGAACTAAGTTCTATGCTGTGGAATTTTTCCCTCAAGATATCACATCGATGCTCAAAGGGTTTACTATTTTGTAGGATTTTGGATTTTGGACTTGAGATCTTTTATTTTTATTATTATTATTAAAGCTATGTAACCTGTATTGATTTATCCAGCAGTGCTATCCAGAACAGATGTTCTCTTGGCATAAGGCATAAAAAGGACTGTCATTATTTTTGGTCCATGGCACTGTTTTCTACTCTAACTACAAATTTATCAAAACCCTGATATCAAGATGCCATGGGTGATTTTTTTATCCTCAAAGTAAAGCAGTTCTAGGAACTGAGTCCTCTCCCTTCCCAATCTGTAATATCTACTGTGTGTCAGAGACCTCACCAATTAACTTCATTTCTCTTATCAGATTTACAGACTAATGGAATGTTTGGCCTGGCTTCTCCTTGATAAAGATTTTACTTTGGTGGGGAAAGAAGAATAACCTGATGTTTGTAGATAGGATCAAAGGTAAATAACTCATCCACAGGAGGACTTGCTCAACAACCAGAAAGCGAATTTCTTTACCTTAATTAGATGTGGCAAAGACAGCTGGGTGATTACCCTACATGCTAATGGCTAGATGTGTTCTCTCTTTATTTCCAGAGAAATCTGCTGTATAAACAAGCCCCCAAGCTTGTTTGGATTGTGGCAAGTGGGTGATGATTATTTGTTCTGTGACTTTGCCACTTCCCAGATATAAGCTGTTGTCAAAACCCACTGACTTGCTGATGAAAAACAGATAATAATGTTTAGAGTATTAATAGCTGCCAGGAACTGCACTGTGCCTTTCTTGAGCGTTCCAAGGGCTTTTCTGTGCATCATTTCATCAACATGCCTGCATTTTTTATTTACAAAATGATTCTCAGGGGGCTGAAGAGATGGCTTAAAGGTTAAGGATCTACCACCAAGCAGAAGGACTTGAGTTTGGATTCCAAATCCCACATCTCAACACTTCCCACTCTGGAAGGCAGAGCCTGGGAAATCCCAGAGCAAAGCAAAAAGGTGGTAGAGCAATCCAGGATGACTCCTGAAGTCACCGTTGGTCCTCCACAGGATACCCAGTGCCCTCTGATACACACACACCACACACACACACACACACACACACACACACACACACACACACACACAAATAAATAATAAATAAATAATAAAAAATAAAAAATGTTTCTCAAGAGAATAACCACCACCACCATAACAATAGCTACCAGTTAGTGAATGGACCAGGTTACAGACTGTACACCAGACAGCCAGGACATGACACAGTTGGTCCAAGGTCACCCTTCCAACAGCGGTATAGCTAAGGATCAAACTCAAGTCTCAGTCTCTTAGGCCACAGGGAACTACAGGGACTGGCTGGGAAACAATCCTGCCCATCCCAGTCAGGCGTGGCATCAAAGAATACCCCATAAAAGCCGCTCAGGAGCCCTCTGGAAGGAAGGGCGTATGATGCAGTTGATAGACACAGTTTGGTCCACCTCCCAGCCAGGAGCAGAGTTTGGAAACAGGCTCTCTGAGTTCAGAATCAGCTTTTCTTGCTCCAAATGCTGGGAAAGCTGAAATGATTATTTTTCTTCCACATGTTCTCCTATCTCCTTTCAAACATAATTTCTAAGTGCTAACTTCAATGCCACCTTTCCTGCGGTGTCCCTCTTTGATTAGATCTATTGTTCTACGTTGCTTTTCTCTTCCTGTCTTTCTGACATGACCTCTAAAAATATTTTCCAGTGAAATTGAAAGTAATGCCCACGTGCCTCCTCTGCTATTGATTCCTAAAGTAAAGGCGACTCAGTCATTCTCAAACCAGTCAATACATCTTTATAAAAAGAAGACATTATATTTTTGCCTAGTTGATCAGACACTTGTATTAGATCTCTTGCAAATGCTTGAAACTTTATTTAAAATTGATTAGCTCTGTGGGATATTATTTTTCACTTGTTGATATGCTGTTCTATAATTATTCCCTTGCTCTTGAAAGCATACGTTTTGTTTCTCTTCTGAAGTTTTTTTTTTTTTAATTCTTTAAGCAGGTCACATGCTCTCTTATCTTCCATCCTTCTATTGTGATACCTACCAGCACAATGACCGGCACATAACAAATACTCAGGCTTGGGGTTAATGTCCTACGTACTCACTTTTAAGAGTAGGTGGGAGGCAAATGGAAGGACTGAAGACCTTCTCTAGACAAGGCCTTTTCAAGCTTAGTGCTCTGGTAATTTAAGAAATATTACTGGATCAAGTATGCAAGCTGTATGATTCAGTCTTTGCCTAGCATGTGAAAGGCCCTGGGTTCTAACCTCAGTACTGCTTAAAGGGGGGGAAAAATAACAATCTAACAAGTAAAGTGATTTAGCGAGCTGACATGTGTTCTGGGGAACTGTTCCGAGGGGTGTCTTCACCAGCCATGTTTATGCCCCTAGAGAGAGCAAAGCAGAAGACTGGGCTGAGCCGGTGGTAGGCTGCCCAGGCTGAATCTCTGGGGATCGTATGAGAATGACGAATGGCCCAATGCAGGGGAGCGTCGATGGCCAGACAGGGGAGGCCACTCCTCCCAGCCTGCACTCCATATTTTCTGGCTTAAAAATGTTCTTAGCTCAGACAGCTACAAATGTCAGATTCACAGCTGCTGTATTTCCAAACCAGAGCCCTGTTGGAAGCTTTCAAAGGCAGATTTACAGGACGGGGAGTCAGAAGGGCCTGAGCTCCAGCAAAGGAGGAGGAAGAAGAGGAAGAAGAGGGAGGGAAGAGGGGGAGGAGAAGGAGGAAGAGGAGGAGGAGGAGAAGGGAAAAGAGGAGGAGAAGGGAGAAGAGGAGGAGGAGGAAGAGGAAGAAGAAGAGGAAAAGGAAGGAGGGAGGAGGGGGGAAGAGGAGGAGGAGAAGGAGAAAGAAGAGGAAGAGGAGAAGGGAGAAGAGGAGGAGGAAGAGAAGAGGAAGAAGAGGAGGAGAAGGAGAAGGAAGAGGAGGATGAAAAGGAGAAGGAGAAGGAGGAGGAGTGATGGGAGGAGGAAGAAGAAGAGAAGGAGGAGGAAGAGGAAGAAGAGGAGGGGAAGGAGAAAGAAGAGGATGAAAAGGAGGAGGAGAAGGAAGGGGAGTGATGGGAGGAGGAAGAAGAAGAGAAGAAGGAGGAGAAAGAAGAGGAGGAGGATGAGGGAAAAGAGGAGAAAGAGAAGGAGGAAGAGGAGAAGGAGGAGAAGGAAGAAGAGGACGAGAAGGGAGAGGAAGAGGAGGAGGAGGGGGAAAGGAAGAAGAGGAGAAGGAGGAGGAGAAAGAGAAAGAGGAAGAGAGGAGCAGGGGGAGGAGGAAGAGAGAAGCAGGGAGAGGGAGGAGGGTGAAGCCTATCTGCAAATCCCAACCCCACCAGGAGCCAGGGTCTCCCCAGCGTGGCACTTAACCTCCTTGCCCAGACCACCTCTCTGTCACCACCCTCCTCCCATTCTTCAATAAGCATCAGAGGACTGGTCAGTTCTGACTGGCCTGTGGGTCTTCGAGTGCAGTGGACATGGGGAAAGGGCGCGCGTACCTCGTAGTATTTGCCGTCGGAGTAGCAGCCGCAGCTGTGGGGCAAGATGCAGCTCTTGCCGTTGAGGACATAGCCCGCGTCGCACTGGCAGCCCTCCACGCAGTAGTGGTTGCAGTCGCTCTTCAGGCGGATGGCGGCGCAGCGGGGCTGGCAGACGCTCACACAGCTCTCGTAGTGGCTGTTGGGCGGGCAGGTGACGGCTGGAACAGAAGGGACGGGTCAAGGCTGGCACGGTCATAAGGAGCCACATATGGTCTTCTCGCAAGGCGCTGCCCAGGGAGATGCAGGCATGGGGTGAGGAAGTAGTTGTGAGACTTGCCTCTTTCCCTGGGAATGCCCTCCGTGCTTAGGAAAACCCTCTGTCTGGCTTAAATCGCAGCCTGGCCTGCAAGGACGGGGTGTCGGAGTCTTTGTCTTCTCTCTCAGCCTTGGATTTGAGATCTCCATCACCTGCCACCTTAGAAACCCTCCTCCCCACGTGACACTGGGCTTGGGTTGTGTAGGACACGCACACCATTCCTGCCCCCGCGGCTTCATTCGTTCTGATCCTCTCACTTGTTCAAAATGCCTATTCTTCAGGTCCCAGTCGGAGACTCACAGAGCTTCCTGCTCTGATTACCATTGCCGCTCAGGGCAGCTCAGAGAAGAATCTTTGTTTATTGCCAGGAGACTCCTGAATCTCATCATCTCTAAGAAGGCAAATAAATGTGCACTGTGCATGTGTGTGTATGTAAACCGACTCACAATCGATTATGTCCTATTATTTTTCAAATGCATCTAAAATGCATCCACAGAAGGCAGGCAACGCAATGATGAAGAAGGTGAGCTCTGGTAGGTAATCTAGACAGATTATGTAGCTTCCTTATACAGTGCAGATACCAATAATATTATAATTTGTATACTTAGGATAGTGCTGGACACAGTATTCAATATATATTCGTAAATCTTCAATGAAGGGTTTACAGAAACTGGTTTCTTAATCAATGTATATATAGTAAAAGCACAATAGGGCTGGAGAGATGACTTAGGGGTTAAGACTCTGTCTTGAAAGCAGAAGGCCCTGAATTCAGATCCTAGGTCCCACTTAAAAACATCAGGCAGAAATGGCAATGGCCTGTACTTCTAGCCCTGGAAGTCAGAGCTTGGGAAATCCCAAAGTGAAGCAAGAAGAAGGTAGAAGCAATCTAGGATGATTCCGAAGTCACTCTTGTTCCTCTACAGGGACACATAATGCCCTGTGATACACACACACACACACACACACACACACACACACACACACACACACAAAACAAATGAATAAAAATATTTTAAAAATAAATAAAAGCACAACAATTACATGGGGACTTCTCATACAGTAATATATAGTAGATATGTGTGGGGGTCATCTTTTATCTAGTGGTAAAAGGTACCCAGTTCTATGAATTTTAATATGTATATTTGTTCATATAACCATTACCACAGTGTATTATGTACTTTCAAAAAATTAGTTCAAAAGACAATGGCTACATGCTGTAGAAAGCACACGCTCCCTGAGAGCAGTGAAGGGTGACCTGTGAGAGGAAATTATAGTTGATTCTTCCCCAAATTGTCTGTGCATAGACGGGCATGCGTGAGGGCATCTCATCCCAACCTTGTCTCTTTTACATAAGTGGGAACACAATCTGGTGACCTTTCTGCTCATTGCTTTTGCGTGACACGGTTTCTTCCATTTAGTCTCAAATCATTGTCTTGACCCTGCTGTGTGGTGTGTGTGTGTGTTTTATGCATTTATGATGATGTGACAGTGAATATTAAGGGATGTGTATTTTTGTCCTCATAGGTGAGTCTGCAGAGTAAGGCCTTGGAAGAAGAATTCTAAGTCAAAGGGCATGTTCATTTAATTACTACTACTATGACTACTACTACTACTATTACTACTGCATTATTATTATTATTATTATTATTATTATTATTATTATTGAAGTCCCGGAGAGCAACCTTAGGGTCTCACACACTCTCTACTGCAGAGCTTTGCTTCCAGCCCCTTCAGTCTTGAAGGATTCCCTGACTGCTCTCCAAAGGAAAGAGCCTGTGCTACGATATATGCCCACCAGGATCCACGAGACTCGCTCTCCCACAGCTTTGCTTTTTCTCACCAAATCTTCTGCTTCTGGAAATACAGAAAGTAAAAAAATGCTGGATCTGCATTTAGTTTGCATATCCTTGTGAGGTTGATTATCTTTTCATTTGTTTGTAATCATGTTTACATCTTCTGCCTCGTCCTTTCTCATCTACTGTACACTGACTGCGCTGTTGAAATTTCTCATTACATTGTAAACACTCTTTATGAATTAAAAATAGTCTTATATGTGTCACATGTACAATAAAATATTTATTGTTTGTCTTCATCTTGGAAGCTTCTAAAAGTTTTTGTACTTTTTCTATTGTGTTTTTGGCCATGTAAGGATATAAAAATTTAACAAGGTCCGATTTATCAGGTTTTCCTTAGCAGCTTCAAGTGTTGTGCTTCAAAAGGGTTCTTTCCATTCCAAGGTTACATAAAAATATAACAAGAATTCGTTCTTTTATCGTTCAGCTTCTCAATGTTTAATCTTTGTTCTGTCAGGACTTTATCTTGCAGTGAGAAGTAAAGAGGTAGTTTCACCTTAATTACTTTAAACATGTTATTTATTTATTAATATATTGGAGATGGAGAGATTAAGACCTACAGAGAGAGAGTGAATATGTGGCCATGTGTAGAGGTCTGAATTTTCTTTTCTTTTTTTATTTATAGAGATGTGTATTGAATAAGTTCAAATAACAGAAAAGCAACAATTCGCCAAATATGAGCATTATAAAGATTTCTTTTTAAAGTAAATGTTTGTTTAAGAATAAAATGCTATTAATTTTCAGTTCTTTCCTGCTATTGTCTGAATTCTAGGGCTGCAACTCAGGCCTCCAACTTGCTCCTCACAGGTACGCTGAGTCCTCACTGAGTCCTCTTGTCAGCCCCAAGTTTGCCCTTCACTTTTTTCCCTCCAGTGATTTCTATCATATACTAATATTTTTTTTTTTTTTTGCTGTCTGACCCATCCAACCACATACCATCATCGCCTTGTTTTATTCTCATTGTCAACTCATGCTATTTAACTCCTTCTGGACCAGTACTGACAGGGACTGAGGTGGGGCGTGACATTCTATTATGATACTGTTTCCTTCAGGCATTTCAGTTGATTTTTATTTCTCATTTGGATTCTTCCATAGCACCCCAAACAGTGCTAACAAGGTAGTAGGATGATTAAAAGACAGCTGATGGAAAAAAACCGATATTTAAAAAAAAAAAAAGTAGGTTTGCTGCTTCTCTCTTTCCCTCAGTAAAGTCCCAAGAGCTGGGTGGTACTGGCTGGGTTCTGCCTCGATTCCTACCATAGTCAAGAACAGATTCCTATTGAAGATCATCTGGATCAAGGGCTTTGCGATTGGGCCATGAGCCCTGGCTTTGCCTCCACCTGGCAAGGTTGTCTTGGGCAAGTCCCTTGCCCTTCTCTGAATCTCTTTTCTCATCTTTAAAATGCAGATGAGGGCTGGAGAGATGACTTGGAGGTTGAAGCCTTTGTCTCACAAGCAAAAGAACCCAAGTTCTATTCCTAGATCCCAAGTTAAAAATGCCAGATGGAAATAGCTGCAGTCTGTAATTCCAGCTCTGGAAGGCAGGACCTGGGAAACCCCAGAGCAAAGCAATAATATGGTGGAAGAACAATCCATGATTCCTGATGTCGGCCTTGGGCCTCCACAGGCACACACATTCTCTCTCTCTCTCTCTCTCTCTCTCTCTCTCTCACACACACACACACACACACAAGCATACTAAAATAAAATGCGAATGATACAATGCCTCCCTTGTCAAGGGGTTGTTAAGACAAAGCGAAACACAGTTTGGGAAGCTATTCGCTCATTCTTTCCTTTACTTTCTCATCAGTGACAAAGTGCCTGATGCTTCAATAATTTTGATGACATCCCTTGTGGTAGTAATAGGTACAGTAGTCATAGAAGAAATCCATTTCTAAATATTATTCAATAGGAATTTGCAGGGAAACAAAGAAGACAAACCCTAATCATTAAAACTCTGAAGTAGTGAAAACTGCTGCTGATGCAAAGAAAACATAGCTCGACCTTGAGTCACCTTGTCAGGCACTGGGTGTCCAGGATCAGAGAGGCGTCAATACCCAGCGGGCTGGAGCTGTGCCCATTGCTGGACCTGCCTAGACAGATTCCTGCTCGTTTTTTAGCTCCTCTCTAGGAATAGGATTGCAGTGAGGGGTAGATGATTGAGCCCACATACCACACCCAGACAGGGCCTAACTGACTAAGCCTGACCTAGTATTTAGGAAGTAGTACTTGCATGGAGCTGTGATTCTTCCTATAGTGTTCTACAATCTTCCACTCCAAGTCCTTTCTAGAGAGCCCAGCAGCACCCCAGTCTCAGCTGCAGGAATTTTAGGTGGGGTCAATAATTAAGGCCGTTTACCTCCCATTTTCCCTCTAAGGCCATTGTTCAATGTGACTAAAGAGGTTTTTCCAATGCATTTACAAATAAGGTAATTGAGTCATAAATTATCCCATTGATAGGAACAGCCAATATTGTTGAGAAACATCGGTGTTCTGCATGTCGCTGATAAACCACATGTTGAACGGGCAATTTGGTTTAATGTCTTTTCTCTTGAAAGCACCATTCTTAAGTCTAATATGTGAGGGTTGAATTGGATTAACTTTTACTAGAAGGATGACCCTCTATCTCTCAGAGGTCAAAGTCCCCTCAAACACAGAAGATTCTGTTCAGACCAAGAATTCTGTTGAATAACAGAAGGCTCATTTCTTCTAGCTTTGCTCTGCTTCCGGAACTCAGAATAGAAAGCTAAGCAATCTCCGATGTACCTCATCCCCCATCTCTACCCATGTATCACTTTCAAAGTATAGATTTATCTTATTTCAGCTTTTCTTTGTGCCCTTTAGGACCATCCTCTTTTAGGGTCTTTGCCCCTTCCTTGAAATGCTGAAACAGAGGAAGGGCTAAACCACTCCAGACTGGGATCCTTTTTCAGCAACTTGCTGGCCATGATGTGTTAGTCTGGAATGGGCTGGGGGCAGCATGTCTATGACAAGGATGGCACTGAAAGCTAACGCTGAGACAGAGGACGCTGTAGGTAGGACTACCCACAAGTAGCTTTAATCGTTATACACAAGAGTCAAGCAATGCTCACATAGAACTTCAAGGAAATGCCTGGACAGGTTTACTGGTACAAGGGACAGGAGGACATGAGAAAACTCATCTTTATAGTGACCTCCTCCTTGGATGGAAGGTCTCTTCCATAAGTGGTAAAATTGAGGCCCATCAGTTGAGGGGGGAGCTCCTGACACTGACCCCTTCAGTGCTTTTCTCCATTCGTCATAGCGATACGTGGTGGTGTTTGGCACACACCACACCTCTTTCGTTTGCCATCCCTGCCTCCTCCAAACCAACCCATCCCAGCCATCCTGGAGTGGCACAGCCAGCAAGCAAAGCTCCCAGCTACAGGTCTCAAGAAGCAGCAGCCAAGACTCCCCTTGCAAACCCGTATTCTGCTCCTGCTGCATGTTTAGACCTCTGGACCCAGAGCCCGGAGTTCTGATTTAGAGGAGGACCAGCCTTGCAGTCCTGCTGCACTGGCTCCAAGGATTCCCCAGTATCTCGGGTGTTTCCTGCCAGCCCATTAGAGGTCAAAGCATCTGCATGACCCTACAGGCATCGTGCCCCCCACCTCCCTTGCTCAAGAACTAAGCCTGCTTGATATGATATTGGCATCTTCTCCTTCCTTTCTCCCTCCCTCCTCTGCTCCCTTCAACAGTTTCTGTGGATCCATTGGCTGTATGTGGAATGAAAATTGACTAAACATTAAACCACAGTAGCTCCACATCCAAAACTCCCTTTTCCAGAATGAAAACTGGAAACCTGTTTGCTAGGAACCCTGCTATACCCCTTCTTTAGAGATCTAGGCATCCAGAATCAACTTGCAGTATTTTTATACAGTCAGACATTCTCAAGGAAATTGGCTATTGTGAATAAAACCAGGATGTGAAAAAAGACACCGGGGAATGAACTAAAGAGCCAGGTTGGCTTCTCCCTACAGCCATTTCCTATTTGCACAATGTTAGACACAGGCAGATAGCCAAGCTAACTGCCCACCCCACCCCATCCCCTGCCCCAATAGCTCACTTCACTCTGTAGCCTGTAGGTTTTGAGGTTAGATCAAATCCAGACTTTGCCACTGAAATTGTCTAACCTCTGCCAAGTTATTTAATTCCTCTGAGTTTCATTTTTTCCCCCTTGCCTAACTGGGTGATTGAGAAGAATAAATGAGATAATATTGATAACGTACTTTAGTACCAGAATTGGCTCAGAGCAAGTCATTATTACAACAACGCCATTAGCATGCATTGTGTGGTGGGATTCCAATGAACTAATTTGATCCTCCCCCATGTTTCTGTGGTATAAATGGTAAGGGTAGCAGCGTTATGGCGACTCATTGGAGGAGGAAAGTGAGTACCAAGGAAGTAAGGTGAATCGGTTCAAGGCCACCTGGATCCTTAAGAATCTGGTCAAAGCTAGACTCTGTGAGCTCTGACAGCTAACACTCTCAATACGCTGCTGTGCTCCATAGGCATGAAAACTAACATGTGACATGCATGAATCAAACAGAGTATCATATTTAGAGAAAGCATGTGTCATGGTTTGAAATGTGAATTGTCCCCCACAGACTCATGTGTCTGAATATTTATTTGTGTGGGAAAGACATGGCATCTTGAAGAGGTGGAGCCTTGCTGGAGGCAGTTACAAGGGGTGGGCCTTGAAGTTGGTTAGCCCCACCTCATCTGAGCTAGTGAGTCTGCTCTTGAGCTTGCATCAGCTCTCAGTCTCCATGATGTCTGCAGTGACTTATGCTGCCTCTAACTTTTGCTGACAGCCCTGTCTTTTCTACCTTAAAGGACTATATCTTCCCTCTAGAACCATTAGCTCCCCTTTCTCTCTTAAGTTGTTTGTACCTCAGTGGTTTCTCACAACAACACAAAGAGCAACTGGTACAGCATGTGAATTCTCCATGCAACAATAGACCCAGGAGGCTCTACATCAAATGAGCAAGCTTCCTAGCTCACTGTTCTCCTGTTACTCTCTGAGCAGCATTTGGTTGATTTTGTTGTGCACTGGAGTCCAAATGTTATGCATGGCACTCTGCGCTTTATAAACATGATCTCATTTCATCCTCTAGGGGAACCCATGGAATTCATAGTACTAACCCCACTTCACAGATAAGGAAAGAGAGACTGTGGGAGGGTTCGTCTTCTGGTTGAGATAATGAACTCAGTTCCAAGTGCTCACCTTAAATGACTCTACTCAATTAGCTCTGACTTTTACGGAGTTGGCAGACAAACCTCCCACACCAATCAGGAATCAGGAGAAGCAAGGACGGATACGAGAAGGACTCACAGCATGACGTGTAATTCCTCCAGCCAGTCACTGCGATCCCCTGAATCTGACAGGTGCTGGCATAGTTCTGCAACCAGTTGCAGGCGGTCTGCACTGCGCCCCCATCAATGCATGAGTCAAACAGGCAGTTCTTATAGAAGAAGGTGGGGTTCACTTTGCTGTGACACTTGGCGAAGCCAGCATTCTGGTTGGGGATCAGGCTGCACAGCTGCTGGACCTTGGAGAAGCCTTCCACCTTGGCACAGGATGGACAGCGGTCCCCGCAGCCCACCTGGCAGAAGGTGTCCCTCTTCACCCAGCTCTGGCCAAACTCATTGACGCTCAGCGCCACCAGCCCCATGGGCATCTCGAGGTCATCGTCAGGGTTACCGTTGTAGCGTCCGCACAGGCCATAGGTACTGTTCTGCATGTTCCGGGGGACCGTGATGGACAGGAAGGCCTTCCAGTCATACACAACCTTCAGGCCAAAGTCAGTCTCTACCACCACGTGGAAGCCAAAGAAAAGATGTTTATCTTCCCTTGTCCCAGCTTCAGGGGCAGATATAGTCTTTCATTATTGACCTATAAGAGACAGAGAGAAGAGAAACTGATCTAGACACGTCTCAACTCTCACAGTCCTTAGTCTCTGAAAAGACCTGTCCCATGGGGAGCTGGGCAGGTGGAACACAATCTTTCCATGTAGTGTTGTTTACGCCAGTCAACTATTATTCTTAAGATCTGAACAGACTTAAATGACTATCTTTTGTACGCTAATATACCTATTTATCTCACTGCCTTCTGTTTACATGGCATTATTTTCTCCCAGGAGTTCAAATTGTTTCCTCCAAGGTAATGAGAGGGTAATAAGAATTCAATTAAAGTTGAAAATAAAATACCCAAACCTAGAACTCCTATGCTTCTATTTCTAGCACTACTGTGGATTTATTTCAGGCAAGTCCCAATTTGTTAATTCTTTGAGGATTATTTTTTCTTGGAGGATGACTTCTCTGCTGCTCTCTTGGTCCAGCTTCATTTGCCCTTCATCAGCATCCTCTTCTTCTCCAGATCCTACTGCAATGTTACCTTTCGCTCTAAAGTGAGATTTCCCGAAGACTATGGTCAATTAATCGCTCCCTTATCCAGGCCAGTAGAGCATGCTTTTTAGATTGTGTGTGTGTGTGTGTGTGTGTGTGTGTGTGTGTGTGTGTGTGTGTGTGTGTATGTGTTCTGCCACTTTTAATCAAGATCATATGTGAGTACATGGCTACTGAAATGCAACTCACAACCTGCCTTATGTTACAGTTGTGTGTATAGATGTCTGTAGGCATCTACAGATGCTTCTGTTTCACCTATAAGACTTTAAGCAACCTGATGATGGGATATTCATCATTATGTCTATCTTCTGCTTATGACCACCAGTGCCATGTCTCCTACTAAGAACACATTGATGTACATTTTCTCCCCTGTATTTCTAAGTTCTGACCACACGGAAGTCCCTTCATGTTAACTGTAGAACTGTTCTGCTTTTGAACTGTTCAGGGTCAGGTGGGCCACGTCCTACAGCCTATGATAGATGAGAGTCGGATGGAGGAGGACTGTCCCTCCCTAGGCAAAGCAGGGCCAGAAGGAAAGCTGGTCTTCCTTATAGGAGATGCCCGTGTTTTACGAGTGACCAGAATTTCCTTCCTCCAGCATCCTCCCCAGTCTGCTTCTTGCTATGCCACAAGTGGGAGAGACACTTTCCATGTCCTACTCAGGACCCCTCCACACATACTACCCAGTCAGTGTGACTGTGGACTAGTGAGAGCTCAGTTGGTCTTGACCCACCCCAAAAGCAGATCTTGGTCATACTGGAGACTAACTTGGTGGTGCATAGGTCATGCTCAGAGCATGCAGCAGCCCAGGCTGCTGCTGGTCTCTAGTGTAGACCACATCCTGCTCAGTTCTCTTCCCTCAGGCTTCCCTCACTTGTCCAAGAAACCCCATCTTGAGGCTTATTTCTAGAGAACCTGTCCCAAGATAGCAAGAAGACTCCTTCCTCCACCATACCTTTACCCCAGGCAATACTCTCCTAGTGCTCAGCTTAATATTCTCTCTCTCTCTCTCTCTCTCTCTCTCTCTCTCTCTCTCTCTCTCTCTCTTTCTCTCTCTGCATATTTATCAAGGCGGGATTCACTTATCTGGTACACATCAGTGTGGCACTGAGTAACAGGCACTGTGCTAGGTTGTCTTTGCTTTAAGAGTTCACCAGTGCTCAAGGATCCACACAGACCCTCTGATAAAGACAATGGACAGGGTGAGGAAATGGACAGACCCCAGACTCAGGGATAGAACCCACAGTGCCTGTAGAAAACATTACCCAGTGGGGTTTCGCAGAATGGGGAAAGGGTGGGGCAGGCAAGGAGTGAGTGCAATGAAAAGGGATTCCAACCAAAGGTCCAAATGAGAGGGGAAAGTCCTTATTGCTGTCAAGAATTACCGCACAGCGGGAGCATCAAATATGGCATTGGGGATGAAACTGAACCTGCAGAGAAAGAGGCGGGGACAGCCTTAATCCCAGAGGGCCTCCTGCACAGTGTCAAGCAGGCAAAGAGGCTGTGATAGAAAACCTGACGCATGCCCACTTGCTTGAAGAGAAAAGTCATGTGTGAGCTTACTAGGAACATTTAAATAGAATGAGGAGGCCAGATTGAGATGACGGACGTTAGCAGCACATAAAACAGCAGCAGGGGAAAGAGGAGTGGCGATGACCTGCCCAGGGAAAGACTGGAGAGCGCTGGGGGAGGCTTAGAGTGAGCATGCTTCTGGACGGAAGAGAAAGAACTTGGAAAGAGGAGTCTGGGGACACAGGAGGATGTTGACAGACAGGCCAGACTCGAGGGGGGCAAAGCCATCCGGATGGAGGGGAGATGCTTGCAGCTGGAGTGGAGAAAGGAGGATACAAGCCTGAGTCATCGGGAGACTGGGTAGACACCTGGGAACGGGAGAAGGTGGGAGAGAAAGTTGGGGGCCCGCTCTCTCCACCAGGAGGACACAAGATAGAAGTCACACCAGCAGGCCGTTGAAGGAAGCAGACCCACCCCCAGAGGATCATATGACAGCCAGAAAGCTGGGCACTCAAAGAGGAACAAATGCCAATTTGTCCCTCCTGACTGTCTGGATTCTTCACTATCTGGTGTCACCCAGAAGGCAACACCTTTCTGAGGCAAAATGACGGCGTTAAACCTTGGAAATCCCATCACTGCCAAGGAAACCAAGAAAACCATGTGCTCTCATCACATATCTTAGTCCCCATGTGCCTCTACCATTTCCCACTGCAATGACTCACTCTCCCTAGAAATGAGGAATGGGAGAAAGAGGGAACTGGGAAGAACAGGTCAAAGGGAAAGGAGGACGTTGCTATGGCGATGGCACTTGATGGGTGGAAAGAAGTACATCATGAAAAGAAGGCACCAGGATGAGGGTAAGTGTACTTCAGAGACTGTAGGGGGGTGTCAGAGGACAACTTTCACCAGTTGAGTCTCTCCTTCTATCATGTGACTTCCAGGGATCACATTCAGATTGTCAGGCTTGGTCACAAGCTCTTTTGCCTGCTGACCCATCTCGCCAACCCTGCAGAACATTTTCACATACTTCATATCACACTGACCTTAATTGCTCGTGGGTTTATCTCTCCTGCTAGACTCTGAGCTTTCTTAGGTGAAAAGCTGTATTTCATTCTTTTCGTTTTCATGTTGGATGCCACTTTGTGAGAAATTTTCATTTCTTGGCACAGACTAAGTCATCAATACAAGCTTGTTGAACTAGAATGAGTCAGAGTAAAGCTCTAAACCCTTCTCTTTCCCGATGGCCACCAGGCTGGGACTAAAAAGCAGGCTGGGTGGATGCCACAGCCTCACCTGGGCTATGAAGGATGGGGTTGTGCTAGAGCCTACAACAGTGGCAGGAGAGGGGTCAGCTCTGCCCAGCTCTGGTTGTGTCTGGCATAGACCTAGTTATTGCAGTGCCCCTGAGAGTGCGCTGTCTAGTCCACCTCATTGTCCAGTCTTGTCCATAGCTAGCACATATGCTTCTAGCTTCAATGCCTTCATCGATTTGCCCTTGTCCTGCACAGTATCTCAGTACACAGAAAGTTCAAAGTCCTAAAAGGATCCCAGCGTTCCCAGGAGTCACTTGCATGCCACCCTCCATGTCCAAGAGCACCAGAGGTGACCCAGGACTCCGGGCTGTGTTGGGTGCTGCACTTCATCTCACACAGTCATGATGACAGTCATTATTCTCCAGGCTCAGGGAGCAATGGTGACTAATAATAACATCATGGAAAAAACAAATGCAAATCACTGAATAAGCAGATCTCGTAATGCATATTAATAATTCAAAGAAACTGCTAAATCGATCCCTCCGGTCCCCAAATGAAAGGAGCCTTCAGTGCATCCTGAACTTGGTTCTTCTCATTGGAAGTCTGAAAGCTAACTACTCTGTTCTCAGCATGGTACTCAGGGCTTCTAGGAGACTTGGAAACAAGGACTCTGGCAAGTTCTCCTTCCTCCTATCCATTCATCCTTGATGCTTGTTTCTCTCTGGGTGCCCCTGTTGTGAAGGGGATTGTATGTTCCCCCCATCACAAGACAGGTTGAGGTCTTAACCCTTGTGATTGTTATATGATTTAGGAAACAGAGCCTTTGAAGATTTAATATAGACAAACTCATGGTGGATTAAGTGGATTGTATAGCCAATGTCTCAGGCCCTTCAAATGAAGGGGAGGGATGGTCACTGAGCTAGAAGGAGCTAGGTGAGGGTTGCAGGGCAAACTCTTCCCTGCATCTCAGAAGAAGCATGGCCTTACTCTTATCTTCATTTTGAACTTCCAGCACACAGAACTGTGAGAGAATCAGTTTCTGCTACCTAGTCCGTGGCATACAGCAGCCTAAGGAGCTCTTGCTGAATGTCCCTCGGCAATGTGACTTATGACCCTCTGCCTCTTTGTCATGAGACTGGGACAGGACACATGCATAGAAGTTAGGGCCTTAGCCCAAAAGTGAAAAAGAAGGAGAGGTAACATCTGGAAAGAGTGAAAACCCCATTCTTATGGAGGAAAGGCAGGAAGCACTGAAGAGGATCCCGTACAAAAATTCAGGAAGAAGTCAGAAAACAACTGGTGCTATCCATCCATCTAAATGCTGAGCCCGTACATCGCGAGGCAGAAATGGAACACATGGTATACTCAACAGGGCAGGGCCTATCAACAGATTATATTTCAGAAGAAAAGAAAACACAATCCTGAAAGACAAGAAGGCAAAAGGGTGGCTAATGCCCAGGAGATAAGTAACTGCATGAAAATTTATAAACCTAAAAATGGAAATGCATCAGATAAAGGTGAGGAGGAGGAAAGGACAAATATGAGGTAAGCCCCAGGGACAAAGTGACTGATGCGTTTGTTTTAACCTCTGATGAAAATGGAGTGGAAGGAAGGTATTATAATGGGCAGCTTCAGTGGCACTAGAGAGTTAATGTGGGAGCTGGGAGATGGCTCAGTAGGCCAAGCCCTTCCTGCTTAAGCACGGGAACTTGAATTCAGATCTCCAGCACTCACATAAAAGCAGGGCATGGTGGTGCGTGCTCGTAATCCCAGTGCTGGGAGGTAGAGAAGGAGGAGGATCCTCAAGGGTGTGCCAGCCAACTAGTTGAGCCAATTGGTGAATGCCAGGTGCCCTGAGAGACTCTGTCTCAAAAATGTAAAAAAAAAAAAAAAAAGTGGAGAGTGACAAAAGAAGATATACAATGTTGACCTCTGGCCTATGCCAATGTATACACAGGTGCACATGGATCCACACATATGCATGCATATAGTGAACACATGCATACAAAACACTCATACATACACACAAGCGCTTGTACATGAAATTTAATGTGGCTAAAAGCATCCATCATATTCTCCAGTAGCTTCTTGGACCCAGAGCAGCAGATGCTCATGGGAGCCTCAGAAGCAAGGGATTGTGCTATCACCATATTCACTCATTTGGCCAGTATGTGGGCATTGCACATTCATTCAGCATAAAGAGGAATTAGGCATGGCCCCTGTCCTTTAGAAGCTCATGACTGGGATTCAGGGAGTTAGATCTGAAGTGATTATTATGAAATGATTAATGCTCTAGTGAGCATAGGAATAAACTTCTAGGAGAACCAAGGAGAACAGTTGGGATTTGGGTTGGCGATAACTGAGAAAAGGAAAAGGAAACACAATTTGCGATCGTTGCCAGGCATACTGGTGCATATGTGTGTAATACAATCTCTGCATACTGAGACAGGAGGGCTGTGAGTCGCAGTCCAGCCTGGACTCTGCAGGAAGATCTTGTCTGGAAACCCAAGCAAGCCAAAAACCAAAGACTGCTGCCTTAAATGCTAAGAAGTGAGATCCTCCCACACACACACCCATAAACACAAAGGATGGAATAGTTCAAGACCTCTCTGTCAGAGAGATCACTAGGTAGATGAGAAATCAGAGAAGGTGCCCAGGAAAGTCTAGCCTGGTGTACTGTGTTTAGTTCATTTCAACTCCAAATTTAACGAGTGCATGCAAGACGCAAAGAAGTCGGGTTGGAGGTGACACGTGGTGACACAAATAGGTAAGCATCACACCAGGAAAGCTCACACCCCAAGTCAGTGTCTCTGAAGAGCCCCGGCAGAGACTGCTGGCTGGCTGGCGCTTCATGCTCCCAAGAGAATAGAGGCAAGGAAGGCCCGGCCTGCCCCTGCGGCTGAGGCTGCCAAACTGTTCGAGGAATTCTCATGAACCACCCCCCCCAATCCCACTGCTGCTGACCTCAGGGTCAAAGGTGCACTCCACGGGTGAAAAGGGAAATAAGGATACAAAGAGGCTCCCAAAGCCCTGCTGAGCAAAGACACTGTAGAAAGGCCCCTGGAGGTGCTCCAGGTGGGAGCACTCCGGAACTTCCATTGCAGCCACGGGCTACTGACAGAGGGCAGGGCAGGGAGGAGACAGGGAAGACATGTATCATTAAGGGAGGAGACACTAAGGACTGGCAAAGGCCCAGCCTACTCTTACAGATGAATGACAGCTGGAGGGCTAAGTGACTACCCAAGGTCACATAGCGGTCACCAGATTAGATTTGAATCAAGGTCTTTGCTTTTGCCAATACATCCTGCTATAGCATAAGCTCCGTTTCTAGAGCTGGCTCCGCTCCCAATTTGGTATCTGAGATGCGCGTACATCCTTTTCTCTCTGAGCCACAGTCTCTGGAAAGCAAAGTAAGAGAGACGCTCCAAGTCTGCTAGCACGCTGGGATTCTGGCAGCAGCGTCCTGACTCGCTAACCCGGGACCCCCGTGCCCCACGCATCCTTGAACCTCTTCTGGAGGCTGGCTTGTGAGGACTCACCAGCACAGTGTGCTTGTAGGCCCGGTGAATCACGATGCTGTAACCAAACACGCTCACATCCACCTGCTTTACCCACAGGGCCAGCGACGGGTCTCGGTCCTCGTTCTTGGCCGTCACGATGAATTTGGGGAACGAGTCCGAGCCGGGTCTGCTTCCTGTGGTGCACAGGATGAGTGGGCAGCTGGTCTGGAAGTCAAAGGGGAAGCCGTCGAAGGTGAGGTAGTGGCCATAGCCGGACACGATGCAGGACGCGTCGGTGCGGGCCTGGCAGTAGTACAGGCCACTCTCCTCCATGCAATACTCGTCGTCCTTGCAGGGAATGGTCTCACAGTGGACACTGTTGTCTGTGCCGTTGCAGTAGCAGAAGATCTGGCAGTCTTGGTCCACCCAGAAGGTCTCATTGGTGGCGAGCAGATGCCCCTCAAAGTTGCAGCCGCACTCGCTCCGTGGCACACACTGGCTTCCCTGCAGGGCATAGCCCTCGTCACACTGACACCCCTCGGAGCAGCTGTCCACACAGATGGGGCCCAGCGCCAAGGTCTCACAGGTTTCCGTGCATGTCATGCACTCCTCGAAATGGCTGTTCTCTGGGCATTCCAGAGCTGGGGGTGGATAAGGAGAAGACAGGTGTGAGAATGGGACAGAGACAGCAGTGTGAATATTCGTGTGTGCCTGCATGTGCCTGAACGTGTGTGGGTGTGTGCAAGCACAGGTACATGTTTCTGTTCACGTAGGAGGATGAGCTCAGTGAAACCAGGCAAGGTGATTGGCAACATTCTTGTCCTCATCTGGGGTGACAGATGTCCAGTGAGCCTTCCTTCCTTCCTTCCCAGACTAGTGCCCGTGACTTTCCATTCAGAAGCTCTTTTATCTGTGAACTAGTACTGTGCACCTGCTACATACTGTCTCCCCCCTTTTGACCCTTTTGTGTACCTCATCCAAACCACCTAGACAGCAAGACAAGTCTTCTCATCACTACCCCATCTCTGAGGAAACAGGTCAATGTTTTACCTTTTCTGCCTAGTAAGAACTAGGTGGGAGGGGTTCAAACAAGTGTCCTAACTTATACCCCAGAGGGGGAATGTGGTGCGCTGCAAAGAACACACGTTAGTCAGTGAGCTAGCTCATTAGGTAAGATATCTGCTTGCTAAACTGGTTTGAGCCTCGAAAACTCACATGGTGGAAGAAGGAAACTTCTGGAAGTTGTCCTGTGACCTCCACCCATGTCATACATGTATTCTCTCTCTCTCTCTCTCATACACACACACACACACACACACACACACACACACACACACACACATTTAAGAAAAGAACATGCTCTGGGACCACAGAGACCTATAGATGCTGCTCTCTCAACTCTGGCTTGTGATGACACAGCTTTGATTTCCTCTTCTGTTAAATAAGTACCACATTTACCTGTTGTTCAGAGGATTGGTTCTCTAATGCGTGGAGGCCACAGTGAGTCTCATGACAGCATGCCCCTTCCCTCTCTGTCCATCTTACCCTTATACAGATCGGTTGCACTTAAGCATTTTTTTTCTCAAGGGATTAGTTCACTCTTTGTCTTATTCCTGAGCTCCTAGCTCCCTATAGACTCCTCTACCACCTCACCACACTCTACACTCAGCACGTGGATATTCCCACTGTCTCTGCTCATATTTTCCCCACAGACCCCCTACAGAACCAAGCCTATGTCTCCTTTGTATTTCATTTCAAATTGCACTTCCTCCCAGAAGTCTTAGATCAAGTCTCCCTGTCATAACGCACAGCCCACAGAAGAGCACGTTTGGGTCTCTGTGAGGTTGTGGGTGAGCATCCCCCCTCCTCCTCCTACCTTGGCTGTTGACAGTTTGACAGGGGCAGGGACAGAAGCTGAGAACACAGAGGAAGCCTGCCTACTGACAAGTCTGTGTATTCTAAAGATCTGTGAAGGCCCCCGCCAAGATCTTGCCTTTAGAGCTTTGTGTGACTCTTACACATGCCACCCCTCCTTGGCAGTGCCTTACAATTCAAGGACGTGAAGGACACTACAGAGAAATAAATTGCGTGGTCATAATAGCTCTACCCACAAGTACCAACTCAATCGTTCTGCTCTGCAGACTGCCAGCCAATCTTTTCTTTCCCCTCTAGGCTAAAGGACCATCTCCATTTCTGTTGACTACAATACCATACGGCTTTGGAGTTGAAGGCTAGTTCAGTACTGATTATATATGTCCGTATAGAGGGATTTTCACATTTGTCTCTAAATTATGAATGCTATAGCACTGACTGCAGGTTTATGGGAAGAGCAAATAACATGACTTATTTAAATGGCTCTTGCTTTATGACTTATTGTGTTGTCTGGATTTGTCTGAAAGTCTGGAACGTACAGACGTGGAGTAATAAAACTTCCCTCAACTCCCTCTGAAAACGACTGTGAAATTACTTAATTGGACAACCCAACTCTGCCAACGGGAGGCTGGTTGGAAACGTCTGAACATAAAGTGTGGTTGCCTCTTCCCAAGCTCAAGGTGTGTTCTTTGTTTACAGCTGCTGACTAGGTCAATCTTCTTTTTATACCCCCCCACACACCATAATAGCCTCTCATTACCGAGGGATCGACAGACTCAAGTGTGCCTGGTCTGGTGGGCCATCCTGGGAGAAGGGTCAGCTGTGAGACTGACCCTCTACCCAAGGAAACAGCATTTTTAACCCAATCTCTCTCTCTCTCTCAAGAGCTGTCAGTAATGGCTGCTCCTATCCACCAGCCTAGATGAAGCACGGCAAGACAATCCTTCTCAACAGTCATCAGACCCAGCCAGAGAGGGAGAGCATCTACCATCATGCTAGTCTAAACTTGGTGCCCCAAACTGTACTCATGCGGTACAGAAGCAGTGCAAAAGCATTTCCTTCTGGGTCAAGAGTTTGTCATCTAAAAGACTGACCTGGGACTACCCCAGGCTTAAGAAAGCAAATTTTGGCAATTCTGTACCATGAATGAATGAATGAATGAATGAATGAATGATTGAGTGAATGAGTGAATGAGTGAATGAATGAATGAATGAATGAAATAGACAGAAAGCTGGGTGTGATAACAAGAACAGAAATCATGTTAGAGAGGTTAGAGACAGAGTGAAAAGGAATGGGGAAGGGTGGACAACAGAGGGGACTTTGGGAAAATGGTTCATCTCAATGTGGTGGTCAATGGGAAACATATGGCTCTCCTATCGAAGCGACTTTATGAAGAGAACATGATCCAGAAGTCCATATTCAGGGATCAAAGCAACTGCAACCAGTCCTTCCCAGGTATGGAGAAGGCTCAGCATGACAGGACATGACTGCTTTCTTCCAAGGGGACAGCCACCAAACCTTTCACATGCTTGTTGGACTCCTTAGACTTAGAAATCAAGGGTTTAAAGGTATGTGTATGTAAGAGAGAGAGGGAGAGAGGCGGGAGAAAGAGAGAGAGAGGAAGGAAAGAAAGAAAGAGAGGAAGGAACGAAGAAAGAAAGAAAGAAGAAAGAAAGAAGAAAGAAAGGAAAGGGAAAGGAAGGAGGAAGGAGAAGGAAGGAAGGAAGGAAGGAAGAGGAAAGGAAAGGAAGGAAGGAAGAAAGAAAGAAGAAAGACGAAAGAAGAAGAAGAAAGAGAAAGAAAGAGAAAGAGAAAGGAAGAGAAAGAAAAAAAGAGAAAGAAAGAGGTAAGGGTCGAAGCAATCATAATAGAACTTTGCATGACCTGTGCAATGACCAACATATCATTGAACTCCCAAAGTCTAGCATGGATCACAGGCACTAGGATCCTTAGAGGCAAGGGATTAACAGTCACAATAGTGTTTCTATACTTAAGTGGAACACAAGAAAGAGCTCTAGGCAATGCCACTGAGTGCTTACACCTCATCAGAAAGGAGGACCCAGAGGGAAGTTTAACATACACATTAAAGGATGCTCCAGGAATGGGGAGGAGGCGGCACTGGGAGAGAGGGAGGGAGGGGGGAAAGAAAAGGGAAAAGGGGGTAGGGAGCAAGGGGATCCAGGGAGGGATGGAAGGAGGGAGGGGAATGGGGTACTTATCGACTTTTTGTGAGTGGAAGAAACAAATAAATAAATAAAAAAGATAGACACTAGCAAGAATTAATGGTAGACACTGAACCAGGACAGGGATGATGATGGACAGGATGGGGGCATGGTTTCAAAGTATCACTCCACACTTTGTCTACTGGTTTCAAGGGAAAACACACAAGAAATCTACAGAGTGGCCTCACATGCAAGGAGGCAAGCAGGCCAAGTGAAGAATCAAATGTGCTTGAATCTCCCAAGAAAAGCATGTACAGCTTATACAAGAGTGGGGTGCACAGCCAAGCCTTATGATGAAGAATCCCCAAACTCAAAGTCAGATCATTCTATTTTAAAGAAAGGGGCTATATACTTTGTTATAAAAGATAAAGTTAAGGAACTGTTCCTGACTGTAAGAGACAAAAGATACATGCATTGACAGGTAATCCTAGATCTTAATTGTACAGAAGGGAAAAACATAAAGGATTGAGGCTGTTGAGGCTGCTAAATTATTCTGGTCAATGTTAAATTTCCTAAGATTGATAACTTCACTGAGGAGTCAGCATCCTTAGTCTAAAGAAATACAAAGGTCTAGGGGCAAAAGGGTGCTACAGGTGGGATCTCAAATGTCCCCCAAAGGTTAAAGGTTTGTTTCCAGAATAGAATGATTGAGAGAGAATGAAACTTTAATAAGGGGTCCTAATGGGAGGTCTTCTGGTCATTGGGGGTATGTCTTAAAAGAGATAGTAGGATTCTAGTTTCTCCTCTTTCTCTCTTATTCATGGCATGAAATGTGTTTGCTCCCTGCTCCCCACCAAGCTGTGTTGCCTTGAGAAAAGCCCCAAATAGGACCAACTAACTCTGGACTTTAACCTTGGAAACTGAAATAATCCTTCTCTCAAATGGAGAGAAATAGGAGAGAGAGAGAGAGAGAGAGAGAGAGAGAGAGAGAGAAAGAGAGACAGAGACAGAGAGAGAGAGAGAACACATGGTACAGATTAGTAATAGGTTAGTCAGTGTAATGGGTGTATAGATATGCTTGCAGTTTTTAACATAATTTTGAAATTATTTCAAAATAGGAAGTTGAACAAACTCAGGAGATAGGGAATGGCAACAGAGACGACAAGGACACAGAGGTAGAGGGGGAATTTCCATAGTGGCACCGACTTTGGTTCAGAGCTAAACTTTCCGTGGATCAGAACTTCATGAAGTCCAAGTCTAACAGCTCCCCCTCCCTCCCCGGTGGCCCCCTTCCCTGCCCTTCTGTTACTCGGGATAAGCCAGGGCTTGGTGTCATGTCTTCTGAGGAGTTATTTTAATGGCTACCATTACTTCCACCGCCCTGATGAGAGGGAGGTCACTGTACTCTGGGGACAAAATGAAGAGCAGGGAACAGGGAGCTGTGTTAATAACCAGTGTCCTGTCCCTAGAGAGTGTTGCTAATGTCCTCACCCTGTAAGGCTCACCCTGACTGATCATGCCTTATCAGAATAAATGGGCCCTTCTTTGTGCAGGGAGGATTAGTCCTTTGACATGGTGTTTATATAAACTCTCTGCAGATAAAAGCGCCAGCCCAGAAGGTGGCTAACTACTATGCAAAACAAAGGTATTATGTACCTAAAAATGAATAGGAAGGAAAAAAATGAATAGGAAGAAACGAGGGATCGTGGACCGTAACCCAACTGAAAGAAGCTATGGTCCAGCACGCATACTCCAGCTACCTCCCCACCGCGCAGCCCCGACTTACGGCAGAAGTCGTAGGTGCGCCAGGAGCCCACCTCCACGTCGGCGTTCTTGCAAGCGCTGGCATAGCGGGCCACAGAGTCGCAGAGCTCCGACTCGTTGCCCCCGCTCTGGCACAGGCGGAAGAGGCAGGTGCGGTAGTAGGCGGTGACATTGACCACCCCGTGGCACTCCAGGAAGGAGCTGTTGGACGGGTCGTTGATGATGCCGCAGCGGGAGCGGCTCCGGTAGAACTTGAGCAGCTCCGAGTCGTTGTTGCAGGCCTTCAGCAGGTCCCCACACTCCCCGTTGCAGATCTCCTCGAAGGTGGTCCAGCTTTCCAGGAACACGGCCAGGTTGTCCGTGCACTTGCCGTTGGGGAGACAGAACTCGTCACTGGCGTTGGCATTGAAGAAGCCGCACAGGCCCCCGGTGCAATTGAAATACACGGTGGACAGACGGATATACAGCAGACCCACGTCGGAATACTGGACCGATACCACGCCCTTGGACTCCACCGTTGTGCTGTTTTTGTTTCGATAAATCTCCAGCTTCCCCGAAGGATGGAAAAAGGGTAATTCCACGTCTTGCCCATTTAGCTGAAAAATCAAAGGACTTCCATCATCGGCCGCAGAGACCCGCACTGACTGGACAGACGCACAGAGACCCTGATTCCAAGTTTGGGAACAAGCTTTGACTCTGCCCAAGATCAGCTCCCTGAGAATATCCAGGAGCTGATAATCAATTGCACACAGACACCAACTGTTTATTCACTTGTTTCTTTCTTCCGAAACTCCTGTTGGTTCTTTATTTTGGTATTTTCTAAACCAATTTCAAACAAACAAAATTGAACAAAAATTGTCCTAAGAGGTACCTTTTTTCAGATTAGCTCCCCTTTTCCCACATCTATGTGGCTTCTTCTTTGCCCAACAATCTTACTTTTCCTGTGCCCCAGCCCCCTAAGTCCCACAGAAGAGTGCTATTTTTATGTAGCTGCCCACACCTCTCTGTCATGTGCTATCTTTTACTAATTCTGCCAATCTACCAAAACTGGCAGAGAGTATGGTCTTCCTGTTTGTGATGTGTGTCTTGTGACTTCCTTGGACTGCATTTGGACTGAAGTTTGCTTTTTAAACTAGACCTCACGTGATGCCACAGCATGTGTATGTTAGCCTAGGAGAAGAAGGAATCCCCTCCTTGCCTCTTAACTATGCCACTCCCCCCCTCCCCCCGCCCTGTCAGCTGTAGGCCTTTGCATAGCCTTTTGGGATCTTCCTGTGAAAGCAAGGCATTGCAGTAGGCAGTTCCCAAGGTTCCATGCAGAGCTAAAATCTATGGGCCTGGCTGCCTGGTGATGGATGCCTTCAGCCAGTTCAGAGGGATGGGGGCATTGCCCCAGATGCTCGCAGGTTACTCCCCATACACTCCCGCTGCGTGGAGAGAGTTTATGTAATGTGAAGGTTAAGAACATAGATTCAGTAGCCAGTCTGCTTGGATTTAAAATCCCATTTCATGACTGTGTGTCCTTGAGAGAAGTTTCTTAATCTCTCTGTGCTTCGGGTTTGTCAATAAAGAAAACACTATTACCTCCGTCATAAGAAAAGCTCAGAATAGTGCTTGGCAGGTAGCATTCTGCAAAGATTTGCTCTTACATAGAATGATTCCTAGTCTATCTGAGTCAGAAAATGCCAACTTTCCTCTATTTCTCCACCTGCTGGAGTCTTATTTGGGGGCTGATCATTAGAAAATGCTCCCATTTGGGAACCATCTCCTTTCTAGAATCCACTGGTGGTCGGAAACAGGAGGGCCAACTACAGGAGAGGGGCAAGTCCCTTCACTTGGCGAGACTCATTCGCAGTCCCTCAGAGGAAGCGAGGAGTCTTACCTTAACCTCCAAAGCCCCGACTCCTCCTATCTTGACCTCCTGGTCAGCCACAAGGATCCGAAGAACCCGGAGCCAAGCAGGCCCGGTATCGGGCTTCTTCTTGTTGATGTCGATTTCCAAGTACTCGGGGCGATCCGGGCAAGTCTTGAGTAGCGTGTAAGAGAACTCAGAGGGGAAGGCGTAGGCTGCGCCATCAAAGGTGTGCAGGACCTGGTTCTGACTGACCAGGCACACGGTCTCCCGCTTGGGGAAGCAGCCCTGGTATCCGTCCTCCACGGCACACACCTCCCCGCTGCGGCAGGTCTTGTTGAAGCAGTAGACGTCCCCACCCTCCTCACACAGGCACTGTACCGTGCAGTTGGCCGTGGCCCAGAAGAACTCCCCCATGGTGTAATAGTGGCCATCGAAGTCGCAGCCACACTTGTGCAGCGGGACACACTGGCTGGTGCTGAGGACGAAGCCCTCGTTGCACTCGCAGCCCTCGGTGCACGGCGTGGCGCAGTTCTGAGAAGCTGTCAGGTCCGAGCAGGTGTCGGGGCAGCTGCTGGTACACACAGAGTAGTGACTGAAGCTCGGGCACCGCACGGTAGACACTGATTCGAAGAAAGCAAGAGAGCCCGGTCACAGGTGAGTGGATTAGAAGCCAACCAGCACAGAGTCTAGGAGAAAAAAATGCTCCTTCCAGATCATTCAGGCCCTACAGGTAGCCACTCACAGGGAGGGGGAGGTCCAAGGAGGCATGTGTAAAGGCCAGCTCCATTGCCTTGCTTACTATGGGACTACGTAGCAGGGTCTGTGTGACGTTTTACTTGAACTTGAACATTCCACTGAAACTAACCTTGGGGGTAACTTGTCTTGCTTTGATCAGACCCATTCCTGCATCAAATGTTGGTGATCTGTGGTCACGAAGATGTTTTCAAATCCTCCACTGAGACTATAGGCACTGCCCCAATTGTGAAGAGCATGGCTCATTCTCAGATGGAAATAAACCCCCACGTTCAAGAGATAGGAAAACTGTTCCTACTACAGGAGTGACTTGAAGACATGAAATTTCAAACAGGAAGGTGTTTGAAATGCCTAAGCGTGACTCAGGCAGACTGTAGGAGTGAATTCTCAGAATGTTAAGGAAAAAAAGAAGCCGAGCTCTCTGCAAAGATGGTGAGCCCGTTTCTCCAGGAGCGTGAGGGTGTGGGGACCAGCTACCTCCAGAAGGCCCTTTTAATCTCAAAGACCTGTTCTTCCTTGTTCAGAGCATTTGCGTCTACATCAATGCTTGCATCTAGTTGAATCCAGCAGGCAGAGGTCTGAGTTAAATATAATTCATCCCACTAGAGAGAGAGACAGAGACGGGGGGAGGGGAGAAAGTGGACTGGCTAGGAAAAATATATAGTCATTATTCATAAAAATTTAGTTAGGCAATTTGGATGCTCTTGGATTATGTAAGGATCAATGAAAAACCATATTCCATCTGAACATGAATCATGAGGCGGCAGCTCTCTGGGTATAATAGAGGCTGGTCAGTCACAGAGCAAGAAAAATACACTGTCACTTGGTAGTGTGACCAATACTCTAAGATTTGAATCTGACACAAAATGATTTATGGGAATCCAACCCGCATTTACTGGGGGAGGCTCCCTCCAGCCTGGGATTTAAAGAAACTGTTAAAGTTGCTGACCTCCATAGCTGCTCACACACATGGACGCACTTTTCTATTTATTCATGTGCAGGAAACCAAGGATTAGGAAGAGATGAGCCATTTGTGCGCTTTCAAATTTTATAGAACTAAGAAGGAGTTAACTAGGAGACAGGGAAGCAACCGAAAAACTACTCAATAGCGTAGAGGGCTTTGTAGCAAAGTCCACCAGAAAAGAACCTGGATCTTCTCACAAGTCCAGGTGTATCCTAGCCACTCTGGAAGGGCACAGTTTCCTTTGTATTTCTTGCCTGCCCCTTCTCTGACCAGTCACAGCATAGGACACAAACTCTGAAGGTAGGACAATCAAGGGAAGAAGGAGCCAAGGACAATGGTAGGAGAGTCCCTTTGAACAGGAAACGTTTCCCAAGGCTGGTTCAGTCCCCGCTTCCTCAGTGCCATCCCACCTCTTGCTAACTCAGCTCGGGGCAGCCATCCCTGCTAGGGAACATCCAGTCGTGTGTTTCCTGCACTTCACACCCCATTTCTAGACACCTTCTGTTCACAAACAGCATCTTTGTTTCCTGGTTATGACTCTGGGCAGGGTAAAGCAAAGGTCCCTTTACAGGTTATTCTTTTCTTTTTTTTTTCTTTTTTTTTTTTTTACAAGTTATTCTTGATAATTCATGATCTTTCAACTTCACCCTCACACTTGGGCTATGAGTCTTAACAATGTGGAAGAGGCCTGAAATCCTATCCCTGCCCCTGGTCTGAGAGATGCCTTTAATCAGGACGGAACACCAGCTTACCACACCCAGTTTGGACTCGCCAGTCTCCAATAGGGATGCCCAGGGTTTGGCACACCAAAGCGTAGGCCTGGATGGCTTGACAGAGGAGCGTGCCGTTGTCCCTCACACTGCATAAGTCGTACACGCAGCTGTGCACAAAGGCCGTGGGGTCCACGACAGTCCCGCACTCCCACAGGGGGCCGTCTGTCTTGTTGAGAAAGCCACAGTAGTCAGAGCCAAAGTAGAGGGTCTCCGTGGCCAAGTCACACTGCGTGCAGTTGTCCACGCAGCCAGAGTCGCACTTCCAGTCGGTGTGGTAGACGCGCCAGCTTTCTCCGAGGTCCAGCACGGACATGGCTGGCCTGCCGTCAGGCCGGAGGAAGTCGTCCAGCGGGTTTTTATTGTAGTTCCCACAGAGCCCACAGGTGGAGTTTATATAGGAGCCTGGGACGGAAATGGAGGCGTAGTGCTGGCCATCAAACGTCACTAACAGCCCAAAATCTGTCTCCACGGCAGTTGACATGCCACTCTGGTAGATTTTCACCGCCCCTAATTCTAAGGTGACGGGCAGAGAAGTCACTAGATCATTAACCTGCCAACAGTAATGGTAAAAGGCAGGTGAGCAAGTGCCCGGGCAATGAGTTCCAGCCCAAGTTAGCAAAGGATGCAGAGTGAATGTTCCAGAGAGAACGGCCACCCAGAGTGTCCGGTTCCAGTAGGCTTGCCCTATGGTTTGGCAAAGGTCTGGGGAAAAGTTTCTAGAAGACGCGAGCTAGTTGTGGCAGAGAGCCCTGTGCGTCTGAGCTACGCTAGCCCTGGCAATACTTGGCCCACAGTGGACTCCTCTGGGGACTGGCCGGTTGTCTCCCTTTCTTGGCTAGCTCGAGGTTAGCTGCAAGCCTTCTCTCGGAAGATGTGTCGCCTTGCTTGTCCTCTTTAATTCCTCTAAATATCCACTGAGTCTCAAAGCATCACACATTTTCCATGACCCCCTCACTGCCCTTTGTGCCCACTGACCCTCCCACCAGATGAAATGCATGCATACCAGCCGCGAGATGCAGCTGGCCTTTGAGGCTACCATTCTCTAAGCATTTTGCCCTGTGTCTTCCTGACTTTCAGAACTGTATCATTCAGTCATTGGCTAGCATCCACAAATCTGAACACCTGCTAAGTACCAAGCACTATGTTGGGAGCTGAGAGGTACAGGATTAAAGAAATAATATTCACACCTGCCCCTTCAAGGATCCCTCAACATACATAAGAAAAGGAACACAAGGAGATATGAACAACAGTTTTAAATATGAATACACGGACGCAGTGGGAAAGCAATCAATGAACACTTAGCTCAGTCTAAGGCGCTCATATAAGGTTTTTAGAGGCAGTTAAGTCTGGCCTGTGTTTTCAAAGGTAAAAGTGGCTAAAGAGATGCAGAATGGAGGGAGGAGCAGGGGATTCCAGGACAACAGAAGACAGGCCAGGGATTAGCAGCAGCTACATGGGGTGGAGACAGGCTCAGTGTGGGAACAGGTGGCCAGAGAAGCTAGAGACAAAGGCCAAGTCCTGCAAATAGCAACCAAAGCCTCGTGGAAGCCAGGCAAATTGAAGATTAGCAATGAATGGATTGGTCAAAACTTCTTGCCTCATGGAACCTAGATTTTAGCGAGAGAAACTAACCACCAGTACAACAAATATGTAAGTTGTTTAATGATATGAGGTAACTGTCACACAGAAAAAGTTCACTGGGGGATGTGGGTCACAAGTACCAGGAAGAGAGTCTCTGACTGTAAGCTGGGTGTCAGGCTCCTTTGGAAGGGAACATCTAGTATAAACATAACCTTGGGGTGAGTGGGCTCACAAGGAGTGTGCGCGGGTGGCTCCAGGGACAAGGGTCTCTGTCTGGCTAGAGCAGAGGAAGCAGGAGAGGGCGGCAGTAACTAATGTCAAGGAGGACAGCAGCCAGAACCAGGAGGGCCTGTCTTTGACCCTGAGAGCAAGACGGAGCCAAGAGCATGTCAGGGCAAAGACCCCACAGAATCTGTCTTGCACCTTGAGAGAACGCTCTGGCTCCCATGTTGAGAGCTGACCTTGGAGGGTCTTTGAATCTGCGTTTAAAAACCAGAAGACACAAAACAAACTAGATGTCTGCTCTACAGGGAGAGAGCCCTTGAAAGGTTCTAAGCAAGAAAATGACATGGGCAGATCTTCATTGTAGGAAGCACATCCTGGCTGGCATGGGGGTCTACTGAACTGAGACGTGAGGAGCCCAGTAAGCAGCTGCTGACAAGGTTGGGGGGATAATAGGGGCAAGACACAAGCATGAAATGGGAGGGGACATGCTTTGCACTCACTCAGCTGGTCCTGGTGACCCCTCCAGTGCTTGAGTAAGAACTGGGGAAGAATCAAGAGAGAGGCCGGGTATTTAAGCAATGCGAGCAGGTAGTTCGAAATGCTTCCAACAGACCAATTTTCACCTTCACAATTACTGTGCTCATGTAGATGCTCAGGTTCAAGGACTGGGACGAAATGATTAGTCCTATCACAGTCCTCAGTAAGTCTGATCTTGAGTCTATATCAACTTTCTAGGCACATGGTTGCTACTTTCTAAGTCGGAGATGAGACAACAGACTTTCCAAATATTGTGGCCTACAAGATTCCCAAGATTTACTGTAGCAGATGGTCACATGCATTCCCTAGGACTGGAACCATCCTTAACAGTCCACTCACAGTGAGATGGGCTTTTGCTAGCCTATATCTCAAAACTCTTCCATCTTTGGCTTATTATCCAGTTCCAAAGCCGCTTCCACATTTTTAGGTTTTTGCTACAGTCTCCTGGTAACAGTCTTCTGTCTTAGTCCATTTGGGCTGCAGTAAAACACCATAGAATATGTGGTTTATAAGCCACTTATGTTCAGAAAGTCGCAAAGTCCAAGACCAGCATGCCAATAGAGTTAGTGTTTGTAAAGATCAATTTTCTGGTTCATCAATGGCACATTCTCATTACATATTCATGCATTTGAAGAAGCAAATGAATTCTCTGTGACCTTCTATTAGGCAGTAATCCCATTCATGAGGGTTCCACCCTCAGCACCAAATTGCTTCCCTGCCCCCAAGCTCATCATCTGACACCGTACCTTCGAGATGAATGGGCAGGGACATAAGCATTCAGATTACAGTGATGGTGGAAACAGACAAGAGCAGGCTTGAGAAAGAAAGTGGCCTACAGTTATAAATAGAAAGGAAAAATTAGGAGTTGGTTGGTTTGTCTTTATCTCCAAAATAGGTTTAACCAACAAGTGCAGGAAAAACCATTTTGTAAGGAATTCATTCACCAGAGTAATTGGCCAGTATTATCTGTTTTCCATTATGAGATGTAGAAAAGAAAATCTCCCCTACATAGGTGTCATTTTAAATGTTAAATAAATGACTTGCTTTCCTTTCTGTCACTTAAGTTCCTGCTGCTGTCAAGGGGCAAAGACTTCATTATCTCAAAGCAGAAGCCACAGAGGGGTGGGGCTGTGGATTTTGTAAGGGTTCTCTGTAGTTCTCTGCCTCTGTTCTTATTCCATTCTGGCCAACCTCATCTCATGGCCACATGTAGGTGCTGGCAAAGTATCATTTGGGGACCTTTCTGCTGGCATAAAGTACTTGTCACCCTCTCTCGCCATAAACAGTCACTGCTTATGTTTCAGAGTTCAGTAGAAGTTTCTGGAAAGCACGGCCTTGACCCATGACTTGTTTCATTCCTAGTCTACTTTGGCTAATGAGAGGTGAGCTTTACCTCTTTGCTTTCTGTTCTTCTCCCTGCGTTCTTGCCATTTCCCTCATCAGTAGCATCTCTCCCAGGATGTGTGTAAGGACACAGTAAGGGGAGAAGATGGTAAGGAATCTCAAAGTGTGAGTCTTAGAACTGAGATGTGGTGGACACAGCACCATGGAGGGGTGCTGTGGAGTGCCCGATGAGTGTCAGGCCCAGAGTGAGACAATGCACGTTTGCTGCTCCTCATCACGTTTGCACAACCTCCACGTTCCTTACCATGACCCCTGGTGTACTGAGATCAAGGCTGATGTGACTTGCGGATGACAGGACTTGACTCCAACCTGCCAGGGTCCAAAGCCATGTTCCCGCCACTGCTCCCTGATACCAGTGTCCCAGTGCTGAGGCAAGGAGCCCAGGCCAGCTCACAGCCCCAGTGCCTTGCCTAGGGATACAACTGTCCCCATTTTACAGATGAACACAATGTTCCTAAAGACCACTTGGATGATGGTGTTGGCTCTGGGGTCTGAGTAGGGCATGCCTCAGCGTCAGAGTTTTGCATCTCCCTTGGGCTCTATGACCTCTGCCCTCTCCTTACTGATGTGCTCTAAACTATTTGGGAGAAATAGAAAAACCTGCATTAGCCACGTGGAGACATTCATCAGGCTCTGATCTTCAATTCTAGTGCCTTTCTTTGATCCTCATTAGCATAAACAATCCTAAATTGTTTATGTTGTCATTTGAGAACAGTTCAGCGGGAGAAACCGTCACTGCCAGAATGTCCCTTCTAAGCCAGCATCTGAAGACAGGGTTGGCGAAAGGGGGTTTACAGTTTGGAAGGATGTATCATGGGCCAGTGTAGATAGGAAGTCACCTGCCTTCCAGGCATCTCGGGGCTCCTTCCCGTTTCTCAAACCTCTCCCTGCCTGTCCCCACATCACCCTGGGTCAGGGCTCTGCCACCCATCTAGACACTCTCCCCAGCAGAGCAGGTGTATTCAAAGACACTGGAAACCATTTGGCAAAAGGAAAAGGAAGCCATTGTTAGCTTGCAGTTGGAGTCACATAACCTTTTCTCTCAGAAACATTTATATTCACGTCCACATCTCCCTGTCGCTACAGAAAATTGAGGAATCCATGCCCTACGCCTGGACCATGGAACAGAGCCATGCAAAATTAGCAGAGCTGCTGGGCCTGAAAGAAATGACAGTGTCCCTTTCTTTCTTAAAAAAAAAAAAGTCTGACTGTGAGCAAGAAGAATTTTAATCAAAATGGAAAGTAGGAATGAAACACGGAGCATTTTTTTTCAACTACTAACTTATATCATACATATCACCCTACAATGTGAGTGAGTTGGGGAAAGATAGGAGAAAAAAAACGTAGCCTGAAATGCATCTAACTGCAAGGATAAAGATAGTACTCAACAGTACAATATAAATTTAAAATGGAAGAACTCCAAAGTTCCACACACAAATTTTTAGCTTTGATGTGATATATGAACCTGTCCCTAGAGAGACAAACCAAATAATAAGCAAATTGGCATTTCCAGTATAGCGATAGTTCTCTCTCTCTTTTTTTCTCTCTCCTTTCAATTATAAAATGGATGAACTGCACAAAGCTAGGGCAGGCAGAGCCAGGAAAAGTGGGATTAGTTTCCTGGTTTTGCCTTTTGTTGGACATGCTATAGCTATTAAAGCTGCAACACATATCTATCTGTCTGTCTGTCTATCTATCTATCTATCTGTCTGTCTGTCTATCTTTCTATCATCTATCTAATAAAGAAAGAAAGAAATCCCTGATTAGTGATTAGTGTCAGTTCTGGTTTGCAACCTCTGTAATGACCTCCATGAAAGAGGATTAAGGATGCCACGGGGTCGCACCCGTCAACCGCTGGTGGGCTCGGTTAGCGCTGCTTGAATATATCCCTGGTGTAAGAAGGCCTCGCAGACAAAATGAACATTGAGCAATTGCTGCTGGCCTTTTGCCTTTCCTTCTTAGTCCATGCTCCTGCTCGAAAGCCAGGTGGACAGCACAGGAGTTATTTACAGAGGTGTGTGAGTAAAGCTTTCATGGAAGCTTCCCGGACAGGCCTCACTAAGGAAGCCACCAATGTCACTTTGGAATGCAGCCTCTGGAGACATCAACCAATGTGGAAGTTTCTTTACAAATGAGACCACAGGGAAAATAGGACGGGGGCTGAGGTAGGTTGAAGAATTACCCCAAGGCTGGGTTGAGCTAGGGGTGTGTTTGCACCCCAGCCTGGGCGAGGCAGTGGATCTTCAACTATTGCAAGCCAGGTCTGTGGGAAATCAGCCTGTTTTTCTTTTACCGTGGCTCTTGGGCTAGGTAGAGCTATGTCCATGTGTCTGCTGATGAGGGAACTAGGAATATAAATTGCACTGTTTTTGAGAGAAAGAGTCTTGCTGTGAGACTCTCGGAAAAATGAAAGCTGGCGTAGTAAAATACCAGACAGTAAGGACAGCCAACTCTTTGGCACTATAGAGACAAACAACAGGACAGTAGCAGATGGGGGAAAGGCGTCCCCAGGCCGAAACATCTCTGGCTTCTCTCAAGAAGGGCAGACAGACTCTCACCTTGACTTTTCCATAGCTTCCTTTGGGGATGAGAATCTTGTAGCCGTTGACCTCAACAGAGAGCTCCTTGACCCAGGAGACGGCATAGCCCCCTCGGTGTTCGTTCTTAGCTCCACGCTAAAGAAGGGGAGACTAGAAGTTTGCAAACACTGTCGGGCCAGCAGATAGGCACAGGAGCCTTGGAAGTGGAAGAGGAAGCCGTCGAAAGTGTGGTAGTGCGGTTCCCCAAACACCACGCAAGTGCTGGTCTCCACGGGACTACAGTAGAAGAATTTGCCTTTGGGCTCGCACACCTCGTAAGGGCCACAGGAGGCCTCCTGGCAGTAGATCTCATTGTTGAAGTCCAGGCAGCGACACTTGACGGTGCAGTTCAGATCATCCCAAAACACCTCCCCTCGCCGAAGGAACTGTCCTGGGAATAATGACATCAGAGCCAACATTTATTGAGCATGTACTCTCTGCACCAGGTGCTGGGCTAAATGCTTTACTTGGTTAGATCATGTCGTCCACACCACAGTCCTTCTAGGTAGGGATGGTCCACTGTCACGTTGGCATTGTCAATTTCGAAGTTGATAAGCACACCCACGTGAGAAGAAAGGCACATTGCCTCATCTGTGGGGAAGTAATGCCCCAGCGCATTGCCTCTTTTAATAATAGGAGGCAAAAGGGGGACTGGAGAGGTGGCTCAGAGGTTAAGCCTCTGCCTTGCAGGCGGAAGATCCCGAGTTCGGATCCTAGACCCCATGTACAGATGCTGGGCGGAAGTGGGGGCGGCCTGCATTTTTGGCCCTGGTAGGGCGGAGCCTGTGAACCCCCGGGCACAGTAAACAAGGAGGTGGAGGCAGTGCATGGTGGTTCCCAAATTCACCCGTAGATCTACACACACACACACACACACACACACACACAATTGAATAAATAATAAAAAAATAATAATAAATAAAGAAGAGGAGGCCAGGGTTTCCCAAAACAAGACATAGTCAAGCAAGTTGGCAATGCTGCTGTGTGTTTATTTGCTAATGTGCTCATTCAGTCAACAACATAAACAGATGCATCCAGAAAGGTCGAGCACAAAAAAGGAGTTGGATATACGAGTTTAAACCCCAGCTCCCTGGGAAGGTTCTAGGAGGGCTGACTTCTTGCTTGCACTTTCAAAAGCTCATAAATCTTCTAGATACTCCTTAGGTGGAACTTCAGCCTATACAATTTGTCTTCCCTCGAGCTCTATGTCCTGTCCAAGTCTACTGCTGCTCTCTCTATCTACTGGAGAGAACTCTGGACAAATTCTAGGTAAACAGAAGGAAGTGCAGGAGAAAAATGACTTTTAGCATGTACTGTTGTTTTTTTAATGTTCACTATTGTTTGGTAGACATTCAATCTTCGGAGTGATTTCCTTAAATAAATTATATCCCTTACCAAAAATGTTGAAATATGCCAATTGTTCAAATCAATCTTTAACAGAAATAGAAAAGCATCTCCCAATGGGGAACTACGGTCTGACCTTGGGTGGGGTCGAGAGAAATGGACAATGGTCTCAACTGTGCAATCAGTTTCTAAGACAACTGACTTGGCATACGCACATCTCGGTTTTCCTTCCTGCCTCACCAGGAGAAGCGATGCTAAAAGAGCCAATGTTCTAGGCAAAGACTTCTCTGCATCGACAGCATTTGTGAACTGAAGAAATCCGGACGGCACCACATCAAGGCGTGGTAGAGGAACATAGCCAGCTTCACACACCAGGTATAGCGGCAGCTTCAAAAGAGTTGGTTTTAAGAGTTCTTGCATGTTTTATAAAATCAAATACCTTTTTCTTGGGAAGCTGAGGAAGAGGATTGAGATTTCCAAGCAAGCCTAGGCTACATAGCATGACCGTCCAAAAAAAAAATCAGGAGTGGGGAGATAGCTGAATGGATGAAGTGTTTACAGTATAAGCATGAAGACCTGATATGGATTCCCAGGACTCATGCAAAAAACTGAGCATGGTGGCTTGCTGTGGGACTCATAGGGTCCAGAGGTAGAGGCAGGCAGATCCTGGGAGTTCTCTGGCCAGCCAGCCTTGCCTAATTGGCAAGCCCCAGGTCCCAGTGAAAGACCCTGTCTTAAAAGACAAGGTGAACAGCCCTGAAGAATGATACCTAAAGGTGACTTCTGGACTCCACACTCATGTGCCTGGACACACCACACACACACACACACACACACACACACACACACACACACACAAGCAACAACAATAAAACTCCCGAATATCTTGAACACCGCACAAGCAGACAAGCTTAACACAAGGAGAAGGCATGGATGCTTGAGGAACACATCTTTTTTCTGTACCTATCCAACAGGGAACATGCCTCAACAAGCCATTATGTCTTATACCTGTTTAGAATTGCACCTAAAATGAGATAATAGATTTATTCACTTTCCCAGTAGGTCACATGTATCAGCCCTTAAAATAGGGCCCCAGTCCTCCACCTCTCTGGCCACTAGCTCAAGGCTGCATATATTATAACGGCTTCCATTCGGAATCATTTCCAGTTGCTGCACTTTCAGGCTTCCAATAAATGAGAGTAAAACGTCTTTGAATAGAGATGGTTTGGACCAAAAGGTAGACTCTTCGCGATAATTTTGTTTGTGAACCTATGATATAATAAGCCGGCGCTATTGAATTGCGTCCCCTGCTATAACCCAGGCCAAATCCCCATCTCATTAGATTGATATACATCCAGTGCCACATAAAAATGTGCGACGGTCTGTATGGGGATATTGAACTTGAAACTCAAACCCATAACTCAGGAGAGAAAGAATGGGGAGACACTGTATGCAGCCGGCACCCAGCCATCTCCACAGCTCTGCGAACCAACACTTTCTATTCCATACAGCCTCGTTCCTGGGACTCAGGTGAGAGACTGTCACTGGACACGTGTTGCAGGTCCATAGTCCGTAAGCCCTGTGTTGTTTGGATAACAGGGAAGAGGTGTTTAGGTAAGAGCCTGAGGCTCCTCAGGTGGGGCCTGGGCCAGAAAAAAGGAGAGAGATAATTAGGCAAGGAGACAACTTCTCGCAAGGACCTTAAGTGATGCTGTGTTGGCACTCCACAGGAGAGCAGACCACTCCTGGAAATCCTGGGTGCCTGAGGGACTCGGCGTTTTCCTTATCCAGCTTAATTCCAGCTTAACTCCACAACATTTACTTGCTCTTCTGAACGGGGAATACTTCGCAGACTCCAAAGAACAAGGACGCCCTGGCAGAACAGCTTCACACATGACCTTGCCTCAGGGCAAAGGCAGAGGTTTGGCAAGCAGTGCTTGGGGACAGAGGGCATGGGCACATCAGAACATATAAATATGATTTCAATCTATTAAACAATTGAAGCTGAGTTGAGGGAGCGACCTGAGGTCTCTCAGGGCAGCAAAACCACACAGATCATACTTCTACCTAAGGAGGAAAAAGCACCATTTCGCCCCAATCCAAAAGTCTCTTCTACATCTGTAGACATACTGCCCAACACTTCCTGTATTTCCACAATATCCTGTACTTAACGTCTGTCCCAACACGTGCCACACTGTGTCACCACTTCCCTTGTCTATTTCTTCTACAAAGTATTGTCATGGGAAACTATAACATCTTCATCTCTGTCACCTGTAGATGGACCCCTGGGGACTCTCAATGTTCTTTGGGACAATGAAATGACAGGATAGATGGTAGACAAATGGACAGACAAATGGAGATATGTGAACGGATGGCTGGATAGAGGAATGATAGATAAATGGAGTGCATACATATAAGGATGAATGAATAGTGTAGGCAAAGATGGGGACAGGTTGGGGTACGAATGAATAGGTGAGTTTGGAACTAGATGGACAGAGAGGTGGATGGTGGGGTGGAGAGGGTTAACCAGAGATTAATGGATAGGTAGTTTAGGGCAGATAAATGGACAATCTCTTGCTTCTTGCTACTGTACCTCCCACTCCTAGATGAATAGGAATCCTGTTTTGGGAAGACTTTTGAACACATAAGAGACAGGAATCAATACATGGAGATGCTTTTGCGAGAGTCAGGGGCGATTTTGCACATCCAAAGAGGTCTTGGTAGTTTAGAGGAAGCACCACACTTTGGATGCCAGTTCCACATTTCTTGCTGCTGCTGGGAAGATTCGACTACTCCTTTCTTTCTAATTGTACTACGAAGTACTGGTTTACGCTCGCAGGGACTTGGCGACTTTCCACATTCGCCCACTCCTGTGTATGTACAAAGTGCAGATGGCAGAGCAAGAGTAAAGATGAGAGGAGAATCTTAAAGTGGGGGGCATGACAACAACAACAAAAATAATGTGAAACAGGAGGGCTCCCTTCTGTCCATCTGGCTGAGAAATCAGTGGGGAGCCCGATCCACTTTGGAGTCAGTCCAAACTAGTAGCTACATATACACCACAGGCGAGGACTCCGTAGTGTGCGACGCAGCATCAGATCCTGGAGTGACGAATGCACATGCTAACATTACCTTGATCTCCATCACCCAACACAGAGATGTCAAAAGAGGAAGGCTTCAGGAACATGTCCACCCCCGTGGCTGGAAAGCTCTCCTGTCAATCTGAACTCAATAAGCCCTGCTCGGTAAAAGAAAAGAGGAGACACTTTACCCCTGGAGGTGCATCCATTGGCTGGGTCAATTTCTTTCCCGTCTACTTTAAATGCCCAGCGGCCAGGAACATTGACATTTGTGGTCTCTTGGATATTCACAATCTCAGGGGTTCTTGACCCGGGAAGGCTGAAGAAATTGGTCAGATTTCCACCATTGAATCCTGCCTGGAGCACGAGAAGACAGAAGTTCTGAGCACATGTGTTGTTCCCACTGGTTCCCAAACCTGAGCATTTTATTTTCAGAACCAGCGCACGTGGAAACAAGAGACTTCTTTTTCCTGGACTCTTCAGAATCACTGTTCGAGGTACACAAGGCCTTCCTAGTTCACTGCACATCCAGATCAAGGTACCAAAGGTGGGCCGGGCTAGCCCACTTAATCCATCTGCAAGATCACACATGAGCTTCTAGATAGAAACGGTTGGCAGGACTCCATCCACGATGCCAAGCTCCCCAATCAGGGGGTACGTTGATTTAAATCTTCAAGAGAACCACCTACCTGTGCCATCACGCCTCCAAGACCTGTCAGGGGGTCGCCACCACTTGCTGTGCCAGTGGTCCAGTTGATTTCATAGTAATTGAAGAGTGTGAATGTGTAAGAGCCGTCAGACACCAGCACAGCCTGGAAGGTGTTCACCTGCAGAAGGAGCACAAGGGACTCATGACTAGTGCTCCCGGGAGAGCCTCGATCCAATGGTGGCGCCCCTCACTCCACAGCCCACCAAGCATCTTCCTAACCCTGACCCCATCAAGCCTGCTTGGAGAGACTCTGAAGTCCCACCCTCGCACTCTGCCTTCTCTCTCTGAATTTGTTCTTGCCTCCGGTGGGAAAAAGGAATACGTGTGGGCTGTGCATCTAAAAGAGAAATTGCCTGAGATAAACCTGGAGTCTGACTCAGGACCCAGCTCACATCTCTGACAGAAGATTCAGAGGCCCAGCTGAGCTTGTGATGTTCTGAGAGCGCCTATAGGTGGCAGCATGAGAATAAACTACAGAAGGGAGCCAAGCCAGGGACCACAAAGCAAGTACCTGCTCCCAGGGCTGGGGGGGTGAAGCAAAGGCTCCTCCATTAAAACCGTCCTAGAGTGAGCTTGCTCTGTCGCTGGAAAAATATACTGCCAGTCTCCATGAAATGTCTCCCATTTTTAAAAGGGAATTTGAGAAGCGATTTTTTTTTAAAGAAGCACTTTGTGGGAAGAAATCATCCCCCTAATTGAGCGTTTATGCACTACTTTCTGTCTGTGAACTCCTCCGTATTCATCTGTAACTCAGGCCAAAGCAAAGATGGGTGATGGGTTGGGTCCATTCCATCTGGTAGCAAAGAAAACTGAGGGCTAAGGGAAATGAGTCGCTGGAAATTTTGCAGTGACTGGGCCACAGAACATGGGCTTGTGGCCAGAACTCGCGGTCTCGCTCTTAGCGCACTGTCATTACATGCAGTCTTAATTTTAAAGTTTTTTTTCTTTAGGACAGAGATGTTACATAAATCCGAACAAACAAATGCAAATGTTCTCAGAGACAAGCTGTAGCAAGCTCTGTCCTTTCCTAATCCCCACCCCTGGATGAGTGTTTTCAGGAAATGCCAATAAAAATAGAATTAGAAGTAGAATCTGCATTGACCTTTTCCTATTCAGACCCATCCCTTTTCCCAGCAGCTTGATGCCATCCCAGTTAACATTCTGCCGGCCTGGGGAGGAAGACCCAAATCTCTATCCTGTGTAATCAGACTGGAAGCCCCAGATCTCCCCATTCTAGACGGTCCCAGGGAGGGGCACAGTGGGAGGAAAGAAAAGCTGTTTTTATAAAGGAGAGCTTTCTCCTTTGGCTCCGTGCCAGCCACAGCCGATGGAGTTTATGATAGAGTTGCCTGGGTATATGCCTTCCTTCCTTGGGCTGGCTCAACAAAAGAAGAAAGTGGGGCACGGAAAGGAATGGTCAATAAACTCAAGATTTCTATAAGGTCAACACCAGGTCAGGTTTAAGACACGTGAGCAAGTCAAAGTCACACCAGAAACTAACTGATGTTAGAAACATTTGTAGTCTAAGCAAGTCTTAAGAACAAGCCTAGAAATCAGCAACCCCCCAGTCAACCAACCACTCTAAGGACACCCAAGGCTGACTATATCACATACACACACACACGCACACACGCATGCACGCACACCTGCACACACACCCTGCTCCTCTCAGTTGCTGACACACACTCTTACATATCCATAGTCCTTCAGTAGTCATCGAAAGACTTTTCCAGATCTGTTTTTGTACAACCTTACTTTTCAAGAATCCAGAGAACCAAGGATACCTGGGAGATGGCAGCTGACAAGAGAGCTCAGAAGCTAGCCAGAGGCTTCAGAGTGAACACTGTTCTGTCTCTTGGGAGGTTCAAGTCCTTATTATTGTCACCATGAAAAGAGATCTAGTACCTGAAGAACATCTTTGTGGGGATTGAATATTACGCAAAAATAAAAAAAACTAGCTTGTTATAGGGCTGGGCACATAGTGGATCTTCAGGAAATAATGGTTGAAGTAAACGTGTCCTTTTTCTTTTCTATTGACCTTCAGTGGCACCTTGTCTGTCCCTAAAAATGACCCCCCCTTCCCCCACCCTGCATTTGGTGACACATGTTCCTGTGTGGCTCATTTCTGAGGTAGGGATGGAAGGACACTTTGCTACTTAAGCAACCACATCCTCCCTCCCTCCCTCCCTCCCTCTCTCTTTCTCTCTCCCTTTCTCTCCCTCTCTCTTTCTCTCTCCCGCTCTCTCTCTCTTTCTCTCTCTCTCCACGGACTTCAGTGTTCTTTCTCATAGAAAGAGATCTCAACCTACTCTAGAAACTTACTCCAAAGTACAAACCAGAAAGTATCTAAATTATCTTGCCACTTTTATGGCCAATGTAAGTTTTTTGGGAAGAAAAAAAAAGTGGTCAGCATTTGATGGGCATTTCTGTTCCCCCTGCCCCCACGACTAACACTAAAATTTATTGATTGCTGGCTTCTTGCATTCTGACGCTGTAAGACATGAGGCTTAAAGGACATAAAACATCACAGAGGAGTCGTTAGCGATCCATAACGTGACAGAGGGAAATGTATGCTCCTTCAGAGGTTATTTCTAGCCAGCGCATCTGCTACTTAAACTTGTGTCTCTCTGTTCTGTGGACCTCTTAGCGATTAAGTGCTTCTAGACGCTCTGGCCAGATAGTAGTACTAAAACACAATGTGCTCTTTGAGTTTTCCTACAAACTGCAAGACCAGCACTTTTAACCTCTCTGTAACTTGTGAGTTTCTGTTCCAACCCTTAAACAACTGACTCGGTGCCCAGAGGACTGGGAACAGATGGAATTAGAGCGATCCCAAGAAAAAAGGAGGATGGGTTTCTGAGTGGCTTTGCTTACTGGGACATTACACAGTCGAAGATGTGTCTATTACTTCAAATATCTCCACTGTCACAGTCACCCAGACAAGCTGTAGGCTTTAGCGAAAAGTGATCCTGTCCCTTTATGCAAAAAGTTGATTATCTCTATGATAATGCCAGTGATAATCTTTCTTATTTGATTGCTCATCTGGGATTTGGGAGCAGATGTTGAAACTTTATTCCGGAAAGGCTTTAACTGCCCACTCTAATTAACATCAAATATGAATATGAATTCAGTCCTGGACACAATAAAAAAAGAGTCGTAACATAATAAAACAAGTCAGGTCATTTCTGCCTAGACCCTATGTTTTTTTTGCTGCTCCCAGATTTTATGGAGGGGCAAGAAGTATGTGATCAGCTGGCAGAAAGATGTATTCCTTTAGTGAGAAAGAAAGACCTTTGAGTCCCTTGCTGGATTCCTAATCATGTGGCTGGGAGCAGGCTATGGGCCTCAGTCTAACTTGCAAAATAGATGTTGCCTAGTGCAGGATCGTTGTCAAGGGGGTTCTACCTAGACATCCATAATGAATTGTGATCAGGCCAACATGTCTGAAATATTACAGCTGACTGGACTGGTTCCCTCTAATATTTCCCTCTGCTTCCTAGAAAGTGGGTGGCGAGACCCATTTGTTTTTTCTGACATCCCTCCATTCTACCAATGAGTCGCCTTCGGGAAGCAGAGGTGGGCAAGAGTCAGGTGGCAGGAGATGAAGCAGAAAGCAGAAAGTTTGAATTATTACAGGGGTGGTGCTGCTGCCGCCATAAAACGTCACTTCCTCCCACGTCACAATGAAAACCCAAGTGGCAGAGAAGGTTGCCATGTCTTTGAAGTACTTCCTGATGTCCTTGGTGGCTCTTTTCAAGATGACAGGGTCCATGGTCTCTCTGTAATAGATCTCGCCTCGAATTCCATTGTGCACATCTGCCCAAAAGGGGGCAATGAAGGCCCTCCCGTCTGTCAGGGGAAAGGACTCTGGTGTGAACTGGCTCACCAGCACGTTGAAGGAAACGACGCCGTTGTTATTGACCTGCAAGCACGAGAGAGGTTGCTCAGCGCATCTGAATTCAGGCTGACTTCAGAAGCACAAACCGAGGCAGACATTTGTCTATCACATGAATGAAAAGCTCTTTTAAATTTCTGACTGACAACCTCTAAGGACCTGGCCCTGTTGTTCAAAGAGCAGGTTTGTCTCCTCCCAGACACACGTATCCACTTATGCTTTATCATCGGTTTCATTTCTTATTAATAATCAGTCTCATTTTCATGTTCTGTCTTCTATCTCTATTTTCATTTATCAAATGCTATTGGTGTGTGTGTGTGTGTGTGTGTGTGTGTGTGTGTGTGTGTGTACACGCACGCGTGTGTGTGCTAGACCAGCCTGGAGCGGATGAAGGCAGTAAAGACTGATTCTTTCAGAGTCATAGATGCAAAATAGAGAGGAAAATCAAACAAACAGGAAAGCAAAGTTAGACCTAAAAATGTGAAGAGCCTGATACTACACCCCTGATTCCTATTTAGTGACAAAAAAGGGGTTTCGGAGAAAAAGGAAGCAAACACTTTTTGGTTGGACTGGTTCAGGATGAACCATGCCATGCATGCTCTAAGAGACACAGGTAAAGATGTCTATTGGTGGCATAAACACTTCCTTACTGAGGACAACGCCCAGCTCCACCCCAGCTCCTGGAGTTTCATAGGTTTTTGCAGAATTGCTGCTTAGAAATTGAGATGGGAATTCTTTTCATTAGATATGTAAATGACTAGCTGAAGGTGATTTCTTTATGATTTGGAGATGGTCTAGTCATCTCAAGAAATAATAAGACTTTAGTGCAAATCACAAGCCATTGTGTTCCTTTGGTTCAGGAAGGACCCAGAAACAATCTTGTGTCTGAGAGAAATTGATTTAATCCAGTGGCTTGTGTGACTTCGACAGCAGACACGCCTGTGGTGGGAACGCTTGCAGTTCCTGGATAGCAGGAATCTAGAAAGATTTCATTCTGTATCCAGTTGCTAAGGGCTCTGTATCTGACCCAAGGGTACCTCAGCATGATTTGGGAGTCAGCTGGTGGGGCTTGAAAAGTAAGTGGAACAGCTAGGGGATGTCCAGGACCTTCAAGAAATAGAGAACAATCCAGAAGATTATAAAAGGCTGCATCACTGGCCATGCCAGAAACTCAGGATGCAATTTACCCTCAAATCATGCTGCTCCCAAACTATATAGTCTGTCCTTTTCCAAGACTGAGAATTCCTCGGCTCCATGTCATATCACACAATAGAGGAGAAAAATGGACTTAACTAAGTATATTGATTCTGGAGGCCTGGGAGGCCAAGTCTCCAGGATGAAAGTCCTTCACTTCCATTTCCAAAAGCGGGACAGTCAGCTGGTTCAGACAAAGCAGGGGGTGGGGGAGGGTGCACTGTGAGGAAGCAACCAGCAAGCCCGGCAGGCGCCCGAGCAGTGTGTCTGCTAGGGACTAACAGGTGTAATTAAGACACACAGGCTCACGGGAGGAGGAAGCTGGTGCTGACTCACATGTGTTTTGTTTATACTGTGCAGTGAAGAACGGTGGTTCTCAGACTTGTGTGGGCATCAGAGATACCTGGAGAGCCCATTAGAGTTGATTACTAGACTCCTTCCCCAGGGTGTCTGAGTCAGAGGACTGGGGTGGGGACTGGGAAGTGATGTTGGGTGCAAATTTGCTGCTACTGCTGCTGATGATACTGCTTGTGGTGTTGATTTACAGGCTCCTGGCTAAATCCTATTCCTTAATTAGGTAACGAATGAGAGAGTGATTTTTTTTCCCAGTGGAAACCAGCCCTGAGCTACATGCCAGAAGCCAGACGTGTGGAAGTCGCAGATTGCAAGGTGGCCAGCAGCACTGCGTATTTCACATATTCCTCCAGGGCAGGACACAGAATTCCGGTTGGATGTGGTAGAGTCTGCCTATGTCCCGCTCAGTCCATTAGACAAAGATAAAGATAGGCTCGGCTGCTGTGAACAACAGTCTTCCGGGCAGCAACCTTGATAATCCAAAAGAAACATAACCGAGACGACAGATGCTCAGAAGAACCCTGACAGCAAATGGAACCATTTCTGTCCTAGTGTGGGTTTGACAACGGGGACCCTCTGGCACAGTTTGCAGACCCCAGGGGGATGGCAGATCCTGCAGCCATCTTTCATGCAATGGTTGATTACCTCTTGCCTATGCTCCGGCTCAGCTTCAAATTGGTAGGACGCCTAAGAAGAGCAGATGTCTAAACTTTTCACACCCCAGAAGGGAGAGAAAGATGATATTGCTCCTATTGTGGTTCATTGTATCTTTTTATCTTGTCGAGTAGCAGAAGTGATGCTCATGGCATTGGGGCCTCTGCTTCGCTTCTGTGTTTAATCACCCACGCAAGCCATTTATTGCCCTGTATACTCCTCTTCTATGAACATTAGCTATTAAATATACCTCTGACTTTCTTAATCATAAAACCCATCAGCTCATGAAATCTCAGAACTTGTCATTCGAGTTGCCAGTGAATCCTCCAATCCCAGAGCCCCCGGCAGAGGGTATTTAACACGCTCGCCTTAATGACAAACAAAGGCAGAGCCCCCAGAGCAGCTGTTGAACCAGCTCCCCTACTCACATAGACAGTGCGGTAAGGGACCCCGAAGAAGAAAACGGGGATGGCCAGCTTGATTTCAGATGAGCTTCCGTCGTCCACTTTAGGGGTTTTGGTGTCATTCTGCCAAAATGGATACATGAGTTCCCTGGGCTGAGCTGTCCAGAGAGATGGTGGTTAGATTAGATTAGATCTCAGCAGCCTCTTCTGTCTCGCAAGCTACTTCCCTCCCACCTAGGAAAGGCAGCTTTCTTGAGTATGGGTTAAATGCAAAGCCAACGGCCTTGTATTTGCTCTAAGCCTACACAGCACAGCATGTGATCTTCTGCCTCTGAGATGCCGTCTCTCCTTAGGAGAGAGGCCCCCGTGTGCCTCATTTCTCAGTGCCCATGCATTGGAGGGTAACTTGGTAACCACAGATAGGAAGGGAGCTCCCACTTATGGCCGGGAGCTGTCTGGGAGGTGGCCTCTCGGTGGTGGCTCTTGCCTCTTAATTAGATGGCTAGGTGGAGAGAAGGTGGGGTCACCCTTGTAGTCCAAGATTTCTGCAGCTTGCTAAAATGACAGTGGCAGCTTTTCCTGAGACGAGTCCCCCTCCCTCCTCCTTCCTGCCACACAGCAAAGGACAGTGGCGCCCGGAAGGAGATAAACAACAGTTGGAACGGGCACAAAAGCAGGAGAGGGTTGGCAGGGCCTGTGAATGACCTTGGTTGAGGCTAGTGCTAGGCTCTCTGCCCAGCGTGCTCTTCCCAAAAGGCAGACACAGGATCCTCCCAGTGAGGGAGGTGAGGCCCTGGAGAACTGTCAAGATGACAGTCGGGGTTCCTCCTGGTCCTCTCCCGGTCAAAGGTGAGAGCTATCACATAGGTTTCCCTAAGAAGGAGAACCCCACTTAATTCTCAAAAGTTCCCCATGCCCCTGGTCAAAAGACCAGGTGTGACCACGTCTTTGAAATAATCTACAGGTCGGTATCAGTTTTCTCTGCCTCTGTTCTTTCTTCTTTTGAATGAAAGTAAGAGAGTGGAACACAGGTCTTCCTTTCGAAAGTTTATCTGTAGTTTCCAGGGACCGTGTCTGATCCACATCGGGATGTGGCCACAACTTATGAGGTGTCTACTTGTGGCCATCCAGAAGCTGATAGCCCGTCTCTTGTCAGCCCTCTGTGTGGGAAAGTCCCTGCTGATGGGACAGAGAGCTGCTGGCCGAGGTCCGGCCTGATGCTCTGGGAGTCTTTCAGGGAGCATAGCAGCCCTCAAGAGGTGCGTACAGATGGACAGATGGCAGTCCAGCAGTAGCAGGCTAAGCGCCAGCTCCCCAGTTCTCGGATGGGAGCAGGGCTACCCCCCTCCCATTCTACCCCACCAGAGAGTTGATCTCTTTCTGAGGGACAGCATCAGAAGAGAGCAGAGAAACACGTCCAGTCATTAGTATACACGCACTGTCCCCCCAAGCCTCAGAAGTTTCTGGGAAGCTGACCAAATCCTAAACTGTGGGAGGTGCTGTGGCAGGTCTAATCTCAGGAGCATTGTGTTTGATGTTACAATCGGTAATTAAAAAGGAACTTCTAGCATCCCTATTTACATAATAGTAACAAATCACTAATTCCTAGAAGATGAGAACTTCAAAAAATTCTTTACAATCCTGACTACGGCATGAAACAACCTCGCTTACTAAATTTGAAGGGAGATAAACTTCCCTGAATGATTAGTAGCAATGGATTTGATGCTCTGGCTTTGTCATTCGTAGAGAACTGTTAGGAATCAAGTTCAAATGTTACAAAGGGCTCAAGTTCATATGGAATTGTAAACATTTTTATGGAAAGGGTAACTGGAATTTTGGACATCATCGACCAGTCTGCCCAAGAAAGGGAAAACCAAAACCCCTTATGGAGGAGACAGAAAATGCTGGTTCTGAGACTATCCCTGACTTCTCTATCCTGTCCAATGTGAGGCACATTCCAAAGATCTTCACTCCATAGGTGACCCTGACAAGTTTGTGATTTTGAACAGGAAATAGTACTTGAAAACTTTCAGTCTTAAGAAGAACACAATAATACGTACATTTAATGGTGACATTAATCCATAGATACTCATTGAGTAAAACAGATGCTTAATAAAAAGGAAAAGGGTGGAAAGTACAGCAATATGCATCTGCAAAACCGTTGCAAGCAAAAAATAAGCTCCTTATTGTTGACAGTATGGCTTAGCATTGACATCAAAGTCAGCAAAAGAAACTTGACACCCACACTCACTGTAGGCTGACACACACGATAAACATAGTTATGTTTCCAGGCTTCATTTTTACACGAAGCCTTGTTGGAAGGTGGAATCAGTGGTATGAATGGAGATACACTATGATTATTATGGTTACATACTATAACTATTAAAGTTTACCCACCTCTAGAAAAACACACATGGCCTTAGAGAACAATTCCTCTAACACGTAGCACAGTGAGTTAGTTGAACTTGAATAAAACTTGGAGCATAAAGATGCTTTAGAAGTTTAGCCATAAAAGTCAAGACATGTCTGCTGACTGTCCTTCTCTACTTACTAGCATATAATCCATAAACAAGAGGAAGAAATGCACTATAGTTGCTCACTTAACCCAGGTCAATGTTCTGTAGACTAAGAGGAAGGAATCATGAAGGGCAAAGGAGTACATTTTATTTTATTGATAACTCTAGATTTTTGGCTAGTGCCACATATCCCAGATACACAAGTCACCGACACCGGGCCTACTTCTTAACTTTAGGCTAAAATAAAATAGACCTTTTAAATCTCCATTACACATTTAGTGCCTTAATGAAGATCATTAGTAGGGGTTGCACCCATAGATATGCTATATACTTTCAACAAAGACAGCAGGATTACTTTATTCAATATCTTCGGTATATATGAACTGTGTTCCAAGTTAAATAGGAAAAAGGTGGGACTGAGGTGGCTGTCATTTGGAATTAATGCACTTTACCCTTGACAACAAAATTTAATTTACATCTTTTTCTTGTTGCATCTGCAGACACATGTACACCTGCCCTTCCAATTACGGTCCCAACAAAAGTGTCTCTTTATAAATTCAAGAACATGCTAATCAAGTGCTTTATGGAATTCTGTAGTACTCACCTTGGTGTCGCACAAGCGCGAAGATGAAAGAGATCCAAATTCTAAGTAACGATGAATAATTCATCCTGGAATTTTAAAAAGAAAAAGGGGGAAAAAAAGATTCCCCAGCTTGCCAGAGTAAATAGAACACCAGGTGTGTGTAGTGGCAAGTCCCATGACACATCCCAACCATCACAGAACAAATTCACATGGCAACATCAATAGTCTTGAGTCCATGGAAATTCCCCAAAGGTTAGCGGGTCGTCATAAGTTCGACACTTTGTGAACAAAGCAGACCCCTAGAAGAAGGCATTCTGAAAGCACAGTGAGATGGAGCGGATGGTTCAAGGACTTGTATGGGAGCAGTGTGAGTCGTGATGCGCAAAAGAAAGCTATCTACTACATGTCAGATAAAGCACTGCAGCACACAAGCCAATTCTAAAGATGTGGGGCTGCGTCAGCAGCTGACCTCTGTAAGATCTAACTCTCCTAATGTTCAGAAGGGCTCTCCATCAGGATCCAAGAAATGCTGGTTAAAAAAAATCCAAGCATCTCTCCAGGTAGGGGGACTTGGCGCATCACCCTCTCCCCTTCACAATGATAGGAAGCATTCTCCTGACCAGACTTGAAGGTGGTCTAAGACTGTCCACGACCTTTCCAAGTAAAAGGAATGATAGAGACTCTAGCAATTAAAAAGCAACATCCCTGAGTGGTCAGTCTTTGGAAATACAGCTGAAATGGAACCCAGCACCCAAGCAAGCAGTTAGTTCTAGCAAGCTGATTAAAGAAAAAGCATCCTAAGACTGAACTCGTTCGCATGTTAGTTTACAAATCAGCTGAGCTGGTGGTTTTACCCTCTGTTAGGAGCGTAGGACTGGCTGGGCTGCTCCGCAAAGCTGAGGTGCAAACGTCCAAGTTCAACAAACACCTGCGTGAGAACCAAAGTGTGGGGCTAGACCAGAAAATTCACTTCTGATGACATTCTTAAAAATCAACACCCTCTTCTTATCATTCCAGGTTATCAGAACCCTTCAGCCAAACTTTCAGGAAAAAAGCAACAGCTTGATCCTGGGTGTGTTAGCTCAAATCTTCCTCCATCAGGGATGCACCATGAAGTCCCGAATTAAACATTAGTAAGTTTTTCTGCAAAGGGTGCAGAGATCAGTCCTAGTGGAGGCAGGTTGCATGCAGCAAGCTTCCAATGTGAGCCCTAGGGAGACACTAGGCAGCGCAGCAAAGAGAATTCATTTAGACAGTTGTATTTATGAAAAAATACCACTAACCTGTTCTGGAGTCAGAAAGATTAAGCCAAATCTCGGTCAACCAGGAAAAATGAATTCTACAAATAATTTCTGATTCCCAAAATGACGTCTTAATCCCCTGCACTCTTAAAACTAAAACTTCAGTTAGTCCTGCAACTCGGAGTCGGCCGAGTGTTGAGTTGCGATCCAGCAGTTTTCTATTGATTAAGGAAAAGTAAATCTAAAGATCAGTTTCATGATTGCGTAGAGAAGTTCTTTTCCTGAAAAACTAGACCTTTTTTTTCCTCCTTAAAAAAATAGATTCTGATGGAAATGTCAGGTACTTGGAGTTGAAACCTTGGTTCTTTCTGATCGTAATCCTTTGCACCGAAAAACACAAAAGAAACCCCCACTTCTCCCTTTGTACCCAAAAGAAGGCAACTGTATAAAGTTTCAGAATTAGCATCTACCGGCATGGGATTAAAACCCTCAACAAAGCTGCTTGCTCTAACACTTTAAATGAAGTTGGTTTTTTACTAAAAGCCTTTTTTTAAACAAAAAATCTGGTCACAGATAGGCTTAACCCCACCCCCCACCCCCAACACACAGAGGAATGCACCAAGTGTTTAAAGGAACTTTCTGAAACTTTCCCTTTTCTCTTCTCTCTGATTCACACACACTGCTATGCAGTGGGATAGGCCAAGATACTGTGCAGGAAAAACTACATGAGTGACCCAGTGAGAGCAGGATCTGCCATTAAGACTCCCACATCATGTCTGGGACCCCTCCGTGGCTACCCCCGAAAGTCTTCAGAGAAAGAGGGGAGCGTGGAGCCTTCCTGATGAAGGATTTGGTGAGTGAAGACTTTGGAAGGCATGCAAACAAGGAAAACCAGTGTTCCGGGCTCCTAGAGAGCATGCAATGGCTGTGGCTTAAGTTGAGTCCATTATTTAAAATGTTCAAAGTCAAATTCATTTTTTAAAAAAAAGAAGTAACTTGCATATAGGAGAAAACCCCTCTTGGAAACCAATGGAGATTTTATAATTAGTCCAAAAATTTGCTCTGGCTGGATGTTAAAATGTTGATTAGATGAAAAGTAAACTAAAACCAATTAATTTCAGCTTCCCGTTGCACTAAGATGGACAGGAGTGTTTGGAGAGCAAAATTGTTTTAACCATAACTTACCCAGTCTTTTTCTACAGACCTGTAATGATTTGGTAGGCCTGATACAATAAGTTTATTCTTTCAGTAGTCACATGAGCCCTCCACACAGATCCACTTACAGATTCCGAATAGCCCCTTTCTTCCGAATGGCACATATTTTGTAATAGAAGATGGAAGGCGGTTTTTTTGGGGGGCGGGGATACCTGTATAAAATAAAATTAAACTTAACTCCAAGACGCACATAGAGATGGAGCTTCTTTGACCAGTGCTAATAGTCAAACTTAAAATCTGGAAACAAAATAGCAAGCTATTTAAAGACCGCTGGGACATCCTAATTGCCTGGTTCTCCTCCTCCTCACACACTCAAGGATATTTATATCTCAAACCTTCTGACCCATATTAAGTGTTTCATCCTTTTCTAGATAGGACTGCAGCCAGGATTAGTGCCACATGGGCAGAACTGGATCTATGAGACGGTGGCTAGGTGGGGGCTCCCCGTGAACACTGGGTACTACAGAGAGGTCAGCCTGACCTGAATTATGACATACTGGCTGAAAAGCTGGTCAGCGAGAATGTGTTCGGATTGTGCACTCAGGGGTCACAGACGGAAACTTCTTTCCATGGCAAGACTTGTTCGCTTGGAAGTGTGAGGTGTGCAAAGATTCTTGCAGAGATTTAGATCAGGAGTGGGTGAGGTAGAAGGAAGTTTGGAGCCAGACCCCTAAGATATCCTGGCTTCATCCAGACAGCCTCGCTTGATGTTGTTTCTTAGGCAACGGGAAAGATGCTGCAAATCAAAGACAAGCAAACTTCCCTCAAAACAAGTAGAACTGTGCTCTGCACGGGATGCTCGCGCTTTGTCCCCTAGGTTTCCTCCTCTCTTCTGTGAAAGGGATGGGTAGGCTTGAGCTTCTTTGAAACAATAAAGCTGTAGATTACAGCAGACAGGGGATGCCCCACACGGAGCCTCTTCCAGAGAGATGAGGTTGGCAGGGCGCTTGCCTGGCATGCACGGAGCCCTGTGTTCAGTGCCCAGCACTGCATACACCAGGCGAAGATGGAGCGTGCCTCTAATCCAAGCACCGGGAGGTGGAGGCAGGAGGATTGGGAACTCAAGCGTATCTTTGACTGCACAGTGAGTTCCAGGTCAGCCTGGAATGCAGAAGAAGGCAGAGGGAGGGAGGGAGGAAAAGAGGGAAGGGGAGAGAGAGAGAGAGAGAGAGATCAGATATGTGGTGACTGGTCAATATCAATTATAGTCAACTCTTAGCTCCTCGGACTCAGCACGAATCTGGAGTGCAGATGAGGAATATGGTGGTACAATGGCCCAGCACATTCCTCTGTTGGGGAGGTTTTGCTCCAGAGAGTCCCACTGGATGACAAAGGATACTGTTAGGTTCTCAATGAGGTAACTATTAGGTGAAATCAGAACCTTAGTGCAAAAAATCCTGTACAGGGGCTGGAGAGATGGCTCAGGGGTTAAGCCTTCGCCTTGGAGGCGAAAGGTCCTGAGTTCGGTTTCCAGATCCCATGTATAGACGCCAGGCGGAAGCGGGGGCGGCCTGCGCTTCTGGTCCTGGTAGGGCGGAGCCTGTGAATCCCGGGGCAGAAGGAGGTGGGGGCGTCCATGGTGGTTCCCGAATTCGTCCGTGGTTCTACACACACAGACACACACGCGCACATACACACGCACATGCACACAGTTGAATAAATAATAATAATAATAATAAAAATTTTAAAAAAATCCTGTGTAATTCATTATGTGCATACACACATGCATATTATCCAATGCATTATATACATGTATTTTGCATATTGTATGTGTACATATAAAATTACATATAGCTATATATACAGACACATGGTATACTACAATAATATACAACAATAAACCATGTATATAACCACTGTCACATAAAATTACATCACCCAGAACTGGGGAGACAAAGGTTAAGGTGGTTAAGGCACATGACTTGAAAATAGGACACCTGGAGCTCAGATCCCCAGATCCCATGTACATGCAGAGAGAGTGTGGCGACCTACCTGTCATTCCAGCCTCCAAATGCAGAGACTAGGATTCCCCAGAGCCACCTGGCTAATCAGACAAGCCCTATGGGCAACCTCTGGCTTTAATTAGGGACTCTAGCAAGTATTTTATTCTCACCATCAACCTCTGGCTTCCACACACAAATATGTGAACTCACACAGGTATATGTGCGTACACGCCTGCTAACACACATACATACATACATGCATCCAAACACACACGAAGATGAAAAAAAGGATGACATTGCCTAGTAATGTTGTAGGTCATCTTAGCTTGTATAGTACATCCTGATGTTCACATAGTGACAAAGCTGCTAACTGTATTTCTCGGATACATCATTGAGGGATTATATGCAGAACGGTCCAGTTTCTCAAAGATGTTGACTCCTCCCGACTTCTCAAAACTTATAGGCCTTCTTTGGATGCTTCTCACTCTGCCCCTGTTAAGAGATAAAATTTCTTCCAGCACAGGAAGACAATAGGGAGGAATTTTCCCCACCAAACAAGCCTTGCCTTGCTGAGAGCTGCTCCTCCTCCTCCTGCCAGGCTGGGCATCGGGGTCAAGTTGCATTACAATGCAGCCAGAGACATGCTTGACTGGTAAGCGAGGAAAGCACCACACCATCAAAGGAACTGTAAGATCTATGCCAGCACACTGGCATGACCTGGGTGGGCCAGCACCAGGGGGACCAGCTAAGGAGGTTGGGTCAGGGCACAAAAGCAGGGAATTTCACTGGCTCTACAGACACCAACTTTAAACCTGGGTCAGGAAACCCCAGGGAACTGGCTGATTCCTCAAGTAATTTTTAGAAGTCTGGAGCATGTGATGACTCACACCAAGGGAGACTAAAATGTCCAAATTACTGCGGCAGGTGGGAGAATAAGGGATTGGAAGGTTCAGGGAAGTGGGCACGCTGGAGTAGATACCTAGGGAGTCCATTGTGCGCATGCAGGGTGTCACAATTACTCTGCGTGTTGCAGAACAGAGTCACAACCAAATGGCTTAAGAGGAACAACGGGTTTTTATCCTTACTTACAATTGCCTGGTGACATCTTTTACTCCAGCCTGGCAGGAGCACTCATTTGAATACCAGGGCCAGAGGGAACTGACCACACCAAATCCATAGGACTGCTAAGAGAGGGACAAACCTGACTTGCTAGACAGCCTGTCTGAGCAAATATACCGAAGGATGCCAACATCCTTAACCAGTTCCCTGCATCATGTTCACCTGCCTGCGACTAGCCCCACCCACCATGGACTGGGCCTTCTCCATCCACTAGACAATCTCCTGCCAGTTTTCTCTGAGCTTAACTCAGCTGCTAATTCTTTACAAATGTGCGAGAGTGTGATCCTTTGATTGTCAAGTTGACACCTGTAACTAACAATCACACAGGCAGTTCCCGCAGCTGTACGAGGCAGTTCAATGTGGTTCCCCAACCCCCACTCCTCCTGCAGGCCGGAGCTAACCAGGCATTGATCACAGAGTCTGGCTCTCTGGTAGCCATGGAGATGGTATTCTCCATGAGACCAGAGCCGCCCGATGACAACAGTGTATCACCTGGGACCCAAGGGCAGGAGCGACTCACCATGTTTATGATGACCAAGAAGAGATCAGAGAGGCGAGAGGGTCTGACCATAAAGAAGTCTGGGGATAGCTAATACAGCACCCAAGGGGCACAGCAGAAAGGCAGCCACATGTAATGTAAAAACTGAAGGAATGGACGAGCTAAGGCTGAGACGGCTGCTTCAATAAATCATACTCCCTACCTGGGTGTGGTGATATGGGCCTGTAATCCTAGTTACTTTGAAGACCGAGACAGAAGAATCGCGAGTTCAAGGTCTTTCTGGACTATAGAGTGAGTTGAAGATCAGTCTGGGAAACTCAGCAAAAATTTATCTCAAATCAAAAGTGAAAAGAAGGTTGAGGATGCAACTGAAAGGGAAAATGATCGCATAGCAGATGCAAGGTCCTAGGTTCAATCCCCAGTAGCTCCATCCCACGCTCTGTTTCTGAATCTGATTCTGTTTTCAAGTCTAGAATCTGTGAACTGAAAATGGAAGGACCCTACAACAATATGGCAGATACCCACCTTGATGACTCTCCCAGTCCATCCTGAAGCAAGCACTGTAGACTTGAACAGGAGGGTTGGTAATCAAAGAGCCTACTAGGATGGGAATGCAGGGCTTTGGAAAGAACAGGAGTTCTGGCCAAGCCCAGTTTACAGCAGCTTGCGGGGCCTTAGACCCATCTGGATGGCATCTTCCCAGCCCTAATATGTAATTGGGATTAATGTGCTTGGCACATCAGACACTGGGCCTGCTGTGTGAGAGCAAGCACAGTAATGAAACTTCTAAATCTGTTTTTCTCATCCCAGCCAAGGTGGTAAATACTAAAGAGTATTGCATCCTGGGCTTGTGGGGGCTGGGCAAGATGACTGGCACGCTTCAAGAGTAGGGGAGGCAGAGTCTATCACAGCTCCTCATAACTGGTTAGGATGGATGCTATAGGCTGGGCTCATGCAAGGCGTAGTCCCAATGACCACTGCTGCACCAACATGGTATCTTTTTTAGAGGTCATCCTCATGACGGCTTCGGGCAGTTGAGAGGTGGCTATTCTCATGCCAGGTGAAACACAGGGCAGTACAGCATTCGTGGTTTGTCTCAGGGCTGTGGGAAGTCTGCTGCTGCTATGGTTTGAGTGTGGATTGCCCCCCTCTTCCCCAATCTCATCTTGAAGCTTAGCTCCTCAGTGTCATATTTAAGTCATGAGGCAGAACCTCTTGGATTGACTAACACCATCTAATGTGTGAAAATTCTAACACTCATTGGACAGCTGTCTGTCGTGTCTGTCTAGCAACAGTAGGTTGCTAGAAGCATGTGGCTTTTTTTGTTCTTTCCTCTTTCCCACATTGCCTCCTGTGACTTCACCACTTCTGCACTGCCATTGGAGGCCGGGCAGAGGCCAGCGCCATGCTCTTGGACTTGCAGAACTTTGAGCCCAAGCAAACCTCTTTTCTTTACAAATGACTCAGTCACTGGCATTCTGTTACAGCAACAGAAAATGGAAAGACACACTTGTTTTCTTTCATTATATAATCCAAGTTGACCTGGACAATCTGGATCTTACACAGCATCACCCTGACTTCCTACTCGGTGAGAAAAAAAACACTGGATAGTTCAGGCATGGTGAGCTAGAGATGGCCGGCAGGTTAGACATGTTGTGCATGCTCCAGATGGCAGAAGATAAATTCTGCAGAGATTCAAGGCTACTCCTTCAACTAACTTTCAGAATCCAGTGACCAGGAATATCTTGTCCTAAGGAAAAAAAAAAAAAGACAAATTAGTTATCTTGCAGCTAGAAATGGCTCTTCATTCTTTGTTGATTGTGTTGGGGGTCTGGAGGCCACAAATTCCAAACCTAGGAATATTGCTTCAACCTGTATGCCAGATGAAATGGAATTGGCCAGCATGATGTTGGGCTGGGAGTGCAAATTAATTTTGTAGCAACTCCAGGCTTCCATGCAAGCAGCTCTGCTACTTGGGCCAGAAGTTCAACTGACCCTTTGATGGGGGAGATGTTAGTTGTGGGAAGAGATGAAATGGGAAATCCATTGCAGTCCCGGGGCTGACTTACAATGTGGGGCCCTGGTGTTCTGCAGCGAGGTCATGCTGCTGGCAGCACGGGGACACGCCCCTTTGCTCCTGGTATGCAACTAGGGTCTGATGGAACACCTGATCAAGAGACAAATGGCTATGTGTCACTTCTGTGATTTGGATCTTGTTGGACCTATCAAGTCAAAAGGTAGGTGGACCCCAGCAATCTATCAAGGGATGGATATGTTATTCAGAGACTGGTCATGAGCAAACTACCTAATGGAGGAGTTCATGTGCCAACTGCCACAGTTGCCCTACTACCCCTGTTCCAAACGCCATGGCTGGCCATAGGCAAGGAGAAGCACGTGGCAGGATGAAGGAAAAAGAAAGGGTAAAGCTGGTGTGTGGATGGATGAGCTTGAGTTGCATGTATGTGCATGCGTGCATGCCTGTGTGTGTGTGTGTGTGGTGTGTATGTGTATGTATGTGTGTGTGTGCAAGCCTAAAGCACACAGAAGCTATGTAACAGACTCACAAGGATTTACTTTTTAAAATATTTTATTTGAGAGAGAAGGAGAAGTGGGGAGAGAACACGTGCACACGCCACAACACGTGAGTGGACGACAGTTTTTCAGAAGTCAATTCTCTCCTTCTACTATCACACGTATTTATTTTATGCTTTTGAGAATTCTCACAAGAGGTGGTCATTTTGAAAGATACCAACAGGAGGCTATTTCACCAAATGTGTGGCACTTTGTCACTTGCTTTGCCAAAGTGGTGCTCTGAAGAGACAATATGAGCATATCTTAAAGGAGTGAATCACACAGCCACGTGGACAAGTTCTTGGGAAACCAGGAGGTCAGACATGGAAGAGATATGCAGGAAGGGGCACCAAGTATGAGAATGTTTGTGCGATATATTAACACCCACTAGAAAGCATCCGCTACAGAAGAGGGCTTGGCAGACATGGGCAGCTGATATAAAGTAGCTTTTTTCCATGTGGGCACAATGGGCGCATTTGCAAAGTGGCTGTTCCAGCCACCATGATGTCTGAATGGTCAACACAAAGGTGACAGACCAAAGATGAACCTTTAGCTGAATTCTCATATCTCACTGCTTTCCCGAGAGACCAATGGCCATTTGGTTGTGAAATGATCACATTGGAATGTTTTCTGTCCTGGGAGAGTCAACAGTTCCTTCTTTTGGATGTGACGAGTCCTTCAATTAAGCATTGAAAGCTTGTACCTGAAGCAAGTGGGAGTAAGTGGGACATTTGGGAGATAGCTTCATCCCAAATGCCTTGACCTAGTCACAGATGGATGGATTCAGATGCTTAACAGACAGACAATTGAGAAGTGAAACCACAGAGTGGGACCTGATGGAGGAGGCATGTCATTGAGGGGTATATTTTGCCTTGGCCCTCCTTACCTTCTGCTTTCTGACATTCACAAGGTGAGCAGCCTCTGGCATAGACTCCTGTTGCTGTAATATTCTGCCTCACCTCTGGTCCAATGCAATTGATCCACTCATTCAATGTAGCTAACCTATGGATTGGAACCTGGAGCCAAAATAAACCTTTGGCCCTTTAAACTGTTTTCCTCTGGCCTTTGTCACAATGATGAAAAGTCTGACTTACTCACGTGAATGTACGCTCATGGCCAGTGGCTTCAGCAAGCACCACTCAAGGCAAGGCAAGCTGGCAGAATGGTGGATCCAGAAGCATGGAATTTCATGCCACGTGTCCCCGGACTAGGGAACCCATTTCACAGAAAAGGATCTGGGAGAGCGGGCCTGTCACAGGGGAACTGCCAGCTAGTGGACAAATTGTGTGGTTAAGATGAGGCTAGTCTAGGTGTGCATGAGACAAATGGCTTGAAAATTGGGTGGGGGTGCAGCCTTGAGGAAAACACCCACACAAGGAGCTGGTCCTACCAAGGAGTTCTCTTCAGCCATAGAGAAGGAAATTATGACTTTTGCAGGAAAATGAGTGGAATTGGAGATTGCGTGAAGCTAAATGAGCCAGATTGAGAAAGACAAATACCATGTTTTCTCCCCTATGAATGTTACATTTAAAGATATACATTACGTATACATGAAGTGTGTTTGATAGAGGCAGAGAAAGGGTTATTTTTGTGGGTGAAGAGGGCCAGTGAGAGGAGGGGACAAAAAATGGGAAAGACAGTGGGGGTAACTCTGAGCAGGGTGAAATATGTGTGTGTGTGTGTGTGTGTGTGTGAGAGAGAGAGAGAGAGAGAGAGAGAGAGAGAGACTATTATTTTGTATTCTAACTTTTAAAATGATAAAGCCCCCAACAATAAAAGGTATTATATTGTACAGTAAGTGTGATGCTTATTGTTCAGTGTCTCCCCAAAGATGTCTTACTGAGAAGAATCCCAATGGATCCAGGAGCTCAGGTGTGGAAGGAGCGATTCCGCTGGCCATTGCATTCAGTGATCACTGGGGCATGCTATAGCTTTAGTGCTCAACTGTGATTAAAAGTTTGTTCCCCTCAGTGATAATGCTGGAAGATGATGGAATCTTTGGGAAGTGGGGCCCAGCCAGAGGTCCTTAAGTCAATGAGAGTATATCTTGTGTGATCTCTTTGGTACTTCTTATGAAAGAGTTCTTAGGACATGACTCAGCAGGTAAGAATGCTTGCCACACACAAGCATGAGAACCTGGGTTTGAATCCCCACCTCCCGTGTAAAAGCCCGTGTGACTGTGCTCACCTGTAACCCCAGCACTGGGCACTGGGAGAAGGGTGAGGGTCAGGAGCACCACTGAGGCTTGCTGATTAGCTAAGCTAATGTGGGCTCCTTTATGCTTCTAACCCCCTTCTCAAGGCTGTGTAGAGTTTGAAATCCTGGCTCCCCAGAAGGGGGACAAGGGGGCCACAGTTAGAGTCCTGTGGATCTGTAAGCTATAGTCGTACGGCTGCCTAGGTCCTCTAGGCTCCTGAGTCAAGACCGAAAACTCATATGATGACAAAAATGTGGAAACGGGGTGACCCACTTTGGTATCTCTTGGTACAACCACCCTTAATTACATTTGTGATGAACGAGAGGGGCAATCCCAGAATGAGCAGCATACGATTTACCAGAATATCTAGGAATCTAGGTTTGGATGAAGCCACCAGGTAAGACGTTGAGGCCAGCACAGGCAAGAACTCAGGAGACACAGAGGATGGATGAGAGCCGGTGGGGATCAGCGGCCGTGTTTGGTGGATCCGCAGCTCACATCCCCCCCCCCAAAGCTGCACTCCCCACCACGCCTTAGTTCCTGCTTCGCAGACACTGAGCCTGTGACACAGGCGCCTTGGATCATGAACAAGTTCCCTAAAACAGATTAGTCCGCCTGTTTGTACCACTTCTCCACTGGCTGGTGAGGTGCACCCCCTTGTCCCCCGCTTCCAGTCTGGTCTAGCCCACCGAAGTGATTACAGCTAAGGCCATGTACACACTTCCTCTGGAAAAGGATAATGTCACCCACATATAGCACACCTTTACATGGACAACATGTGGAGAAAACACAACTGGAGTCCTGACGACTTCTACATAGTAAATACTTTAACACCAAAGATGCGTAGAGATTCTCCTTCCCCGAAGTCTGCCTCTCTTATGCCTTCAGATCGTCATTCCTGATCTTCTGAGTTAGCTATTCTATATATATAAAATGGGTTATTCCTATAGTCTATTGGTTTAAGTGGTAAAAACAAATGCTTTATAGCCCATCCTTTAAAGGAATTATCATTTCTCTGAAATTGCATTTCTTTTCTTCATTGTTCTATATTCTGAACTGGAGCTAATATTAATATGAGAAATATAGTACTGGGCCTTTGGAAACTACATTGAATGTGGTTATTAATGTTTATCAACTTGCCAGCCACACTTTCCAGCTCTAAGAGCCTAATAGCAAATAGTTTTCATAACTGAAATCTTAGTGATTTTCTAAAACCAATGGAAGCATCTTTAGCTAAATATTGTATTATTTGGGAGTGTTGGGATGGAACTGAGGACCTCAGGCATGCAAGGTAGTACTTCACCACTATGCTGCTATCTCCCTAACCTTAGGCAGTTGCAAATTCTAAGCAGACTCACATAACTAAATATACAGCTGGGTTTATTCCAATACTCCTATAAGAAGTTTTAAAAATGGATGGACACAGACACACTCTACACTCTGTCCCCAAGGATCACCATATGGCTCTTCTACAAGAGAGTTCACTGGCGGGGGGGGGGGCACAGCTCGGACTAAAGCTTACAACAGACAATACGGACAGACTGTGAGGCTGAGCAACCTCACTTCTCAGGGGCACTGAAACATGCGCTCATGCACTGTCAGAGCTAAGCAACACAGGCACTTTCTTTAACAGACAAAAAACCCTACCAGTGATTAAAAATTACAGGTTTCAGAGGCAAGATGATTCTTAAGATAGGCGATAGGTGTGGTTCACTGTGAGGGGTAATCTTGTCAAGCTTGATTAGCTTGAGACATAGCGAGAAGTATCGGGAGATGAGTAAAGACCAGCTCTGGATGTGTCTGTGAAGGCATTTCTTTTCTTTTTTGTTCCTTTCTCTTTGTGTGCGTGTGTGTGTGTTGTGTGCGTATGTCTCTGTGTTTGCATGTGTGTGGGTTCTTTCTTGAGGAAGTGTCTTTCAATCAACCCCGGGGTTCACCCGCACAGCCCGTCTCACTAGCCAGCTCGTTCTGGTGATGCTCAGTCTGTCTTTTGAAGTTGGAATTATGGGAACGTCATCATGCCCATCCAGTGCTTACGTGGTTTGAGGTCATCATATTTGAGCAACAAGCACTTGAAACACCAAGTCTCCTCCCCAGCCCCATGAGGGTATTTTCTGAAGACAACTGAATGAGCAGAGTCGTGATCTCACCAAAAGTTCCATCCATCAATGAACCCAAACACACAACCAAGAGCTGGTGGACACTGTACAAGGCAGGCCCTGGCTGGAGAAGTGTCTCTGGATGGATGCCTGTGAAGAGCATCTCCTGCTCTAGTTTTTCCTGTGGCTCTCCTACTACACAATACTCTCCCTGTGCTATGATGTTCTGCCTTGCCAGGGGCCCAGAATCAAGAGTCAAAAACTATGTGTGGAAATCTCAGTCCCCCCAAATCATTCCTCCTTTTGTCATGCATCTTGTCACAATGACACAAAGTCTGACCTACACACTCACAAAATCTACCACATACTGAATCTGAATGTCTAGGTTTGCACTGCCTAATGGGACAGACGTAGTCTTGTCCACACTAATCCACATATCTAGCCCAATGTTAGTGAAACCTTTGTTTCTGCAAGGATGTGAATAATAAATCAGGGAAAATTAATTTTGTATGATCCAATTGGGAATATTTTGAAAATATCTGCTAAAATTATGAACACTTTTGACCTTTTGCTCCAGCAATATCATGTCTGGGAATGTAGCCCACGAATGCATCCAAACATGCAACAAGAACAACGCTGCCTATGGAGACAAAGTGATCGTAGGAAAATAGAGAACTTGAATATCAATAACTGAGGTTCGAGCTCACATATGAAGGCAATGCCTGTGCTGTATGAAAGTGATAAGTTGATTTTCTATGTGCCGTTACAAGTAAAAAAAAAAGCAAGGGCATAACATATAATCTACCTTGGCTTGGATGCAGCAAAGGAGAAGCACCTGTATGCATATTCTGATCTTTGCCACAATGCTACCTTGGGATGATGCCTGGGAAATAACAGATGAGCAGAAGTTATAAAATAGTGCCTATCATCATTATAGTGGAGTGTTGAACCAGGCAAAGGTTCCCTACTAACTGCTTAAACCAAAATGATTGACTTTTTTGGTAAGTCATACAAAATTGACAGAGTAAGCAAAATCTTCACATAACTGATCCAGTTTGCAGTGTCTTTGCTCACAGTAGGTAAGGTGATAACCTGTACTCAAAGGTGGGCCCTGCTTTTCACTTTTCTCTTATTCTTATGTGTATTCGGCATCTTGGTTGCATTATTTCCCATAACTAAGTCATGCAAGCACAGGGAGACGACACTGGACAGGTTCAACTTGTGCCGGCATAGCTCCGCAGATTTTGACCTCACAGGGCATCGCCTGGCTCGACTTTATAAGCACTGTTCATTCTTCACAAGCCTCCCCGAGTGTTAGGCAGAGCACCAGCAGTGGTGCTCATAACCTCCCACCACAAAACCTCCGTAGAAGACCCATTGGGATGGAGACTCATTTTTTTGTCTATGAATGGCGATTTTAAGAACACTTGACACAAACCTGAGTGGGAAACTCGGCAGCCTCCTACACCTGTGGCTCTCTACTAAACCAAGTGTTAAGGTTCTAGGATGATCCAAGGTTGGAAATGAAATTACCAGTCTTCTCACATCACTGAATCATTTATTGTTGTTGATGATACCTGTCATGGTTTGAAATGTGAGTTGTTCCCCACAGGCTACTGTGTTTGAATCTTTAGTTGTTGGGAAGGTCATGGCACCTTTAGGAGGTGGCGCCTTTCTGGAGGAGGCAGTCACAGGGGGTAGGTCTTGAGGCTGATTAGCTCTGCCCTGCTCTTAGGAAAAATCTGATGTGGCAGTTTCACAGTCCTCAGCCTCCATGAAGGACTTAGGCTACCTCCAGCTTCTGTCATCCAGTCATGCCTTCTCACCACGAAAGACTGTATCTCCCCTCTGGAACTGCAGCTGAATAAATCTTCCTTTCTCCCTTAAGTTTCTTCAGTTTGACTGTTGTCTCATAGTAACCGGTACACATCCATCAATTGTATCCAACCTGGAGTTTCAGAGAGGCAGGGATGTCAGGAGATGTGTACTAACCATGATGTCCAATTAATGAGGGTGTGCGTGTGAGTCAGAGCTATCAGCCAAACAGGAAAGAATTGATATAGCAAACATATATTAAGAATGGGCTTGCTTCAACCATGACAAAGGTGTGTGTTACGAAGAGAATTTCCATGGCCCGTACTACAGTATCAAGGGCATGGATGTTGAGCCAAACATCACTTACTATGTGACATTTGGTGAGTTGCTTCATTTACCTGTACATCAAGAAAATGGGTGTGGCAGTGCCAGTTTAGAGAGCCGTTGTGAAGATCAGATGGGAGCTTCTTTTTCAGAGGAGTAGGAAAAGAAAAGTTGACTTCAGAGATCAATCTGTGACCCTGGTGACTACAGCAAGTCACAGCACCCAGTCTAACGTGGCTGGATGTCTGGATATATGCCTACCTTTTAAGTATTCAGAGCAGCTCAAAATAAACGAACAGAATTTAACCCCAAAATCCAAGTTATCATCCTTTGAAATTTGAACAAAGAGCAGAAATCATGCCACATTTCAACAAATTAGATATTTAACCACTTCTGTATGATCAGTAGAGACATTCTTGCTTTGAATTTTAAAAATATAAAAGGCTAATTCCTAACAATTTATTAGGAAACTACTGAGAAGGAGGTAGGGTTCAATTACCTTAAATGCTAATACTTTCAGAAAATTATCTTCTACAGAAAACAGTGGACCCTGAGTTAAAACTGGCAAATTATTTCACCAAAATTTCAATTTTACTCTAAAAATGTGGCACCAAATATCTCCAAAGAGAGATTTTATCCTCAAAGGATAAAAAGGCAGCATAGAAGACGTGTCTGGAAGCATAGAATGTTGCTAAAAATAACAAACTCTTTAGGAATTTTAAAATATCAATTAAGTTTGGTAAAATGGTTACTTGTTATAGCTTATGCAAGTCCCCCAAAGAACTTACAGAACCAATGTTTTATTTTTGGTTGTATTAAAATAAACACATGAGCTAGAGAGATAGCTCAGGGGTGAGGGCCCTTGCTTTGCAAGCAAAAAGAACAGATTCTATGTAAAAATGCCTATTACATATGGCAGCAGCCTGCAACTCCAACTCTGGAAGGTGGAGCCTGGGAAACCCTAGGGCAAAGTAATAATGAGGCAGCACAATCCAGGAAGATTCCCAACGACACCCTCGGGCCTCCACAGACACACACATTCAAGTACCCTAATGCACACACACACACACACACACACACACACACACACACACAAACACACACACACACACACTAAAAAATGAATATGCTTTTGATCTAGCACTCCAGAAAAAAAAATCAGAACACAAAGAATAAATGGACTTGGATTTTTAATTTTTTAAAGATTATCTCTATATATATTAATAAAAGTGCAAAGAATAGACCTTCATGTTTAAATTATATTCTAAAATAAAATATATATATATTATATATATTTCCATTAACTGCAGGAGACAACTGGCAGGTAAAGAGCCTGAGAGAGTCCAGTCCCTCTCTGTCACTACAATGGACATACAGTTGAGGAAGCACCTATGAAAAACAGAGTTCACAACACATCTGGGGCACAGGCGCTTCTGGGTATTCTTAAAAGCAGTTTGCTTGCATTTGCAATCTAACACAAAATAGAGAGAAAAATCAAATTCATAAACAGAAATGACACCGTGTAGAATGATCTAGTGACCTGGAGCATGTTTTCCACACCCTGGGCCTGGACTCTGCTGTAGCCACACTCACACATTCCTGTGATCAGCTCAGTGTAAGAAGCGTCTGCTTCTAAACCAGCTGAAGTAGCAACACAGCTGAGAATCCTCGTCAGTACTGCCCTGGTACTTGTTCCCCCCACCCCCTTTATTTGAGTGGCTCTTTTGTATTTAACACAGTATTGTAGCACTCGGCCCCATTACATACATGTGGGCTTAATTTTCATCAAAAGGTCTTGCAAACACAGGGACTTATCTCTATCACTTCTTGCAGAAACATGAGTCTAGATTTGTTTTGCTCTAAAACCATCTAGGATATTTCAACCATTCAAATTTTACCCCCCCCACACCATTGTAGCTTTGGCTACATACGGAAGAGCCCCTTGGTTTTTATTTGGAGTATTTGTAGTACCCCTTTCCATTTTTCATAACTGAAGAGAATCTCTGTTTCAGCAATGCTATTTTCCAGCCACTGTGCTGTACTACCTGGCTGTAATACAGGCTAGCACAGCATTCTGCCTCACACACATCAATAATAAGCTCCCATCGAATCCAGATGATGTCAGTATTAAAACATAGATTAGCTACAGTTATGATAACGTGCAGACTCAAAGATCCAATGTTTCGCTCTTCTCTCCTTTTGGGCCTGTTATAAAAATAATTTTGGTTACAATGTCTACACAGCACCAATGTTATTTCAAAAGCAGCCTCTTCACTCTGCTACACAAATGAAACTCTAAATATACATGCTCAAACGGCTCTCTGAAACTCTAAAAGGCCAGTAATTGTATTGGAATTTTTCTCAATTGGAAATTGAGAAATTATTCATCAATTATTGAAACCATCAATTACAATGCCCTAAAAATACCCATGTCAGCTGAATTGGAAGAGCAGTTACTTTTACATGCAACTGTATAATGAAAGAATTATGCCTGCAGTTGATAAACACTGTGTTCTGTAATAACAGAAGAAACAGGTTTCTAATAGTAAAAAAGCATTTCATAAAACTCTGTCATATATAAAATATCTTATTGTGACCATCCGCTTATGATCAAAGCACAAATTCACTCTTCCTTCTGCTGGGCGCCAGTGTGCGGTCCACACTGTTCGGAAGCCGAGAGTGCCGCTGTTCCAGGCTGACAAAAGCAAAGGTCCCAGTTACATGGCTTCTCTTGCAGACTCTCCTGCACCCACGCGCACAGACACAAAGCACCCACAGTTTTAATCTTCTTGACACCACTGCCACACTGCTTTCTTATTTCCAAAAATCTGTCAGGAAAATGTGATTGCAAAATAATTGTTCTTGTCTATACCCAGCCGTGATCTCCACTGCTCATTTTTATGGTTCTGAAAGATAAAGTCTACAACAGAAGGAGAATAGGCCTCGTTCATCTTTCTCAAACCCTTTGGTTTCACCTTTAGTGTTACAGTGAATGCAGATTTGCCTCAGTAGGCCCGAGTCCAAGGCTCTACACATAGTGACCCTGAATGCATCAAGAGAACAGCCGTCACGCGGCATAGGGACATTTAAAAAGTAGCCATAATAAGCACAACTCCCACATGAAGACTTCCCAAGTCGTCTAGAAGTTACATAAGAACTCAAGTTTGTAGGAGGGACAGAATCACGTAATAAAGGTCAAAAGATCAAATGCAACCAGATGATAATAGCCTTCCTTGAAAAACTTTACCTGTCTGCCTACCTTCTGCCCCAATTACGCTAAGTTTCTCCCAAGTCTCCCACCTGCAAACACTGTGAACCAAAAACACATAAGATAAAGAAATGGGTTCCATCTGATTAAATAAACAGTAGAAGAAAGAAAAAGACTCAGATAAGGAACCTATGTTTTAAAGGAAAAGTGCTTTAAATAGATTTTCTGGAAAAAAAAGACATTTGACATTTAAACTTCAGGCAGTTGCTTTTCTATAGGGGCACCTAAAATGAAATATGAAACCAAAATAAAAACAAAAAGAACTATTCAATTATGACATTACAAAACTCCAACAAGGAAGTGGGAACTAGAGTTTCCAAGGATGAGGATTTCTATTTCTCACTTCTAAACAAAGTGCACAAGCAAGGGCTTGCAAAGAGTCATGGGGCAGAAGAGCTGGCTCTGCCCATGTTCCCTTCACTTTCCCACATCAATGACCATTGGCAACCTGGCAGCTGGGTCTCTGCTGTCCTGGCTTATGTACCCAGAACTCTATGGGACTCTTCTTGAAGTCAGGCCTCTGCTCCCAACAGCTTATGCAATGTGAGGAAATACATTCCATAAGTCAAGGAACTCTGGATCTGCCGCAGTTCGTGTGCTGGAAGTCATGGCCCACACCACACCTGGAGACAGAGGAGGTGGTCCTGGCAGATGGGGAGACCGCACTGCTCCCCTGTGTTTCCAGCGGAATAGCAAGCTTTCCTGCTCTTCGCTAAGATCCTAACAGGGTTAGGGTTCCTAGTGAATACCTGAGATCAGAATCAGGTTGAACAATGCTTGAAAACACTCAAAATGATCCCAAAAGGGAGGAATAAGGAAAAAAGGTCAATGTTGAGAAAAAAGAGAAGCGAAGTATGAAGAGAAAAAAAACCTATCAGGCAAGCGTGTGCTGCGGCACATCAGAGTACAAACTGAATTTAAAAAGGGAAGGAGGGAGGGGGCAAAGGAAGAGCGGGAGAGGGAAGCGCTGGTCCTTCCTGTGAGGAATGGGGGGGGGGGGTTTCCAGATCTGAATACTGCATGCCACCCTCCTCAGGGCAAAACCATCTATGCCATCACAAGGATGCCTGGCCTAACTATATATAACCCAGTGGCAGACACGCCCCAGTGGACACAGTAACAAGTCGGTGATTTGTTTCTTTTCCAAGAAAGGACTTATGGACGGAGACACAGCCAATTCTACAGGCTGAGCCAAAAAAATCTGCAGTAGAAAACACCAAAAAACAACCCCTACCATTCTAGGGGGAAAAATATACAAAACCCCTCCCAAAGCTAAACCAAAGAAAACACAATCAACCTTCGCCCTCCTAAAGAAAACCACATTGGAAATGAATGCCCTGCAGGAAGTCCTTAGATATGTTTCTACAAGGCTGGTAGAGGTTATTTTGTTTTGGATTCCACAAAAATTTTATCGCCATCCCTAATGCCAAAGGAGTGCAAAGCCCGGGAGCTATACTTCATTTCTTCCGGCCCAAAGGGTGCCTCGTGGTCAAAGTAGTAGAGAAGCATGTTGCTCGTGGGCAGCTGCACTAGAGTTTTTAGTTGTTTCTTCAGTTCTGCTACTGTTTGGTCCAGGCGAATACTCATTTCTTCCACTTGGTCATTAAAGTGAACTTCTACCTTTGCACTGCTCTGGGGTCTCAGGTCCACTTCTGCCAAAGGTTCCAGCTTCCCATATTTTGTAATCAGTTCATGATACCTAGAAGGGTGAAGAGAAACAGCGTTAGCTTAAACTACCAGCTAGGAGGCAGGGCAACCTTCTGAACTACAGGCAGGCCGCAAGGTTACTTCCAGTGCAGGCGACATGGATCCTGATACTGACCCTTGCTTCTTCCAGAGGCTGCGTGCGCCTCAGCTGGTACAGTGCTGGCCGACATGAACCAATAGCATAAACCACGTCATGTAATCGAGCACTCTGGAAGTAGAGGCAGGAGAAGCGGAAGCTCGAGGTCATCCTCAGCCACATAGCAAATTCAAGGCCAGTCTGGGCTACCTGAGATCCTCTCTTAACAACAATAATAATAATAAAAGGTCCAGGAAGGAAGGAAGCAAAATCTAGAAAAGCAGGTACTATGAAGGCAGCAGGAAGTCTCCAGAGCCTGGTGTCACCACCAAGGACAGACATTGAGGCACAGATGTCCTTGGCAACAGAGAGGAAGATGGAAATAGGTCGGCAGTTTCCGGGGCTCAAAGAAGCCATAACTTGTAGACAAAAACATACACGTTAGCTACTAGCCAGCTTTCAGTGAAGTCTCGTTTCGGTGTTCCAGATTATTCTCAGCTACAATAGAAGAAATTTATGGAAGAACCAAGGATACATTCTGGGAGGGGGGTAAATAAAGAATGTTCTTCTACTGGGGCAGAACAAAAAGCAAAGCACACTGAGAGGAAGGCTAAAGACATGAGAACCAAGGCTGGGGAGATGGCTCGGGGATTAAAGCCTTTGTTTCACAAGCAAAGGAACTGAGTTTGAATCACCAAATCCCAAATAAGCACATCTGGCAGGTGTGGTGGCCCACCCATAATTCCAGCCCCGGAAGGCTGAACCTGGGAATCTTCAGAGCAAGCTGACTAGCCAGCCTGGCCCTATGGATGTTCTGGGTTTGATCGGAGACCCAGCGAGCACTCAAGTATGCGTGTGTCAAGACACCCTCTCGACACATGTGTATACACACACACACACACACACACACACACACCCTATATACATAATACATCTGGAAAAAAAAGGAAATGAGAACAAGAGCCACAGTGTCACATTCCCCACATGGAAACTCTCATAGCCGCTGCCACCCCTGGAGGACATAGGTCTGGCTTTGTGGAGAGAGCTGGGTACTTTCCTATATATCAGAGACAGGACATGCTGAAGAGGTTTAATATAGTTTTATCACAAGTAAGACAGTGAGGTTAATTAATGATTGGAACACCATAGTCATGTAACTTTTTATTCTGCAAACTCTCGTTCTACTTTTGTCTTTCACTCACTGAAAGCAGCATCATAATAAGGTTAGTAGGAGCATTAATGACACAGTGAGACATCTGCACCGAGAGATGGAGATGATAATTTTCTTTAAGAGGAGCAACAGGGTGTGCAAAAATAGCACCAGCTCTGACTTTCAAGTCTTGACTCTTAACTTGTAATTAGCAGGATAACTTGGCAACTCACTCAGTCTCCTTTGGTCTTGGTTTCTCATTAGCAAAGATAGGCTAGCAAGTCCTGCCCTTCCTACCTTAAAGACAACATTAATAAAATAACGGATGAATAAGCCCTCTGTGAAATTTATGTCCATATGCAAATAAAAATGCCAGCACTATGTCCCTGCTGGAGCTTCCATTAGTAAAGCACACACACCTTAGAAAACACAGCATCAAAATGCCCTTGGGGAGAGGTACTGGTGTAAGAAAGCAGGTAGCCGAACCAGTGCCCCCTACTTAAATGCAAAGGAGCGTATTTTTCAAAGAGGTTAAAACGCACAAGCAAGCAAACAACCCAGCAGCAGCAGCAGCAGCAGCAGCAGCAGCAGCAGCAAAATAGGGACATATCTTCACTGTTGCAACTGTTTTGTCCTTCTCTCATGTGTTCATGTGGCGCACATGCATCTATGTATGTTTGCAAGTGCATGTGTACGTGTGTGCACCCCTGTGGAGGCTCAAGGTTGTCATCAGGAGTCTTCCTCAATCATTCTCTACCTTATTCACTTAAATAGGGTCTGAAGCTAGAACTTGTCAATATAGCGAGTGTGGCAAGCCAGCTTGTTCCAAGGATCCTGCTGCAACTTTCCAAGTGCTTGAACCACAGGCAGGCCGCCATGCCCTGAACCACAGGCAGGCCACCTGCCTACCCAGCATATATAAGGCCCCTGGGAAGCTGAATTCCAGTCCTCACACTTGCACAGCAAGTTATGAAGCCCTGAGTCATCCACTCAGCCCTGTCTAACCTTTCAAATGGAGTCAAATCTCTGAAGTATGTGGTGCAGCCAATGAAGGATCTGAACACCAGCCCCAGAAACCACTGCAGAGAAAGAAAAAAATCTTCCTAATTTAAAGAAGAGTAGACCATCCAGACCAAGCAGAAACCAAGATGAATAAAAAACCTTGGAAGCAGAAGTCTCTGAATCCATGGTCAGGATGTCAGGGTTTCAGCAAAAGCAAACCAAACTAAGCACAGAAGACAAAATATAAAGCCCAAACAAATTGCTGGGGCTTGGAACTATGGATGGCAAAGCAAGCAGTCTGAAGTCCAAGCATCTTTCCCACAATCTCTATCACACGCTGCCTTACTTGGAAACAGATTAGGAAGATTTAATGAAATTTCAGAAAAGGCAGCAAAGCTGATGTGGTCAAGTGCGCTGACTCCAACTTAAGAGACAGAAATACGGAGAGAATAACACCCTGGCCAGCCTTCACACTCTGCTTAAAAGGGGCAAAGAAAACAAACAGCAAAGAGGCGAGGACAGCTTTAATAACTTGTGCTGTTTCAGCGAACAGTCTGAGAAGTGGCCACTTGTACATAAGCAACTCAAGACAACACAGTGAGTGTGTATCGCAAGAAAAAGATTGGAGGAAAGAAACGGGTAAGTAAGTAAAAAAGCAAAGGCAGGGCCAACCAAGATGCTTCAACAAGTAAAGGTGCTTGTAACCAAGACTGATGACTTGAGTTTAATTTCTAAGATCTGCAAGTGGAAGGAAAGAACCAACTCCTCACCATTAATTGTCTTCTGGCCTCCACATGTGTGTAACAGTATGCTCAGGCATGCACACACATGCACGGAAATGACCCACCGCCACTCCCATTATCTCAAGTCTTTCACATCTCACTAAACAGTAGGCCAAACCACCAAATGATTCCAAAGCAAAAAAACTAGATGCTCATTGTGGTCCCTCTCGCACCTCTCCTTCACTGCTCTCATTTATCAGCAGCATGGCTAAAGTCATTTTCCTTTTAAGCATCTTATTTGTCTATATGAATCCCTCCTGCCTTATGAAGTCAAAAAACTATTAATAATAATCTTGGTTGATGTATTCTTTTTCAATACATGAACTAGATGGTCTTCTTTGATATACTTTCCAACCTCTTCCTAACAGGTCTTCCTAAAGATACAGAGCTGAAAAACTACATTTCCCACATTCCCTTGTAGATGAGATTCAGTTCTACCAATCACACTCAGTCCTTGGCTTTAACAGACACAATGTGGAGTCAAGTAGGGGAGCAGTTTTTTAGCCTGGAGCAAATATCCCTAACAACACTGAGCTGATCTCAAGGTCACAGATACAGTGATGTGGTCAGCACCAAGACCAGCAGCTTAGACAGTGCAGCCTGCAGAGGCAAACCTAGGGAGGCGGCTTAAGTCTACTCTTCAGGAGGCTGCATAAGGACTGGAATCCACACATGGACTCCTTCAGGTGCTCCAAGTCAATCCTTGCCCATGTCACCGTCAAAGGGATTACAATGAAACATGCATAGGATCACTGGGATCCTCTGCTTAAAACACTCGATGTCCATCAGAATAAAGGTTAAATTCTGTAACATCCAAGCAGCACAAGAAGGACATGGCACCTGCTTAAATGTGGAGGAGTCATGTGGGACGCATAAGGACTAGAACTCAGCACCGTTCCACCTGACACTACGCAGTGAGGAAAAGAGCCCTGCGGATGACTCCCTTTCAGCCTTGGGGGCCTGAGCAGAGACTCAGGCGGAGCCACGCCACGTGCAGCCACCATGCCTTGGGGACGCTTTGAGCAGACCGTATGTGCTTCTGCCCTTGACACTTTCACATTTGCCTTTCTTCTTGTCTACACTTTCAAAGTCATATTTATTATTTGCAGGTACAGATGTGAGTGGTGAAGATAATGCCCACTAGTAAATAAAAACAATAAAAACTGTTGAAGCTGGGAGTCACCACATACACTGTAACATTCTCTGGAAAGGCACATGAGGTAAAAGCATAATTTTTAAGATGATCTGCTTAGTTGGTTTTCTTATTTTCCAGCTTGCCTTAACAGGAGAACAGCCAACACAAAAAGTTTTGATTTTACAAAAAAGCCAGTACATTCCAGAAACATATTTCTTCCTATTCTTTAAGTTGGGTTATTAATTATTAATTATTCAAAAGTCCATCCAAGTGGAACTAGGCCTGCATCCCATGCAATATCTAAGCTCTCACACCATTTGCTTGATATCTTCACAGAGCTACAGTATTCGTGGCAGTTAATCTTTGGTGTCAACTTGGCAACTAAGCCACTAGGCACATCTATGAAGAATCACTTGGTTAAGGCAAGCCTTTGAGCAAGTCTGTAAAAGGTTGTCTATATAGGGGGGGTCTGGCCCATAAGTGGGTGGGACCTTCTCTGAAGAAGTAGAGAGAGAGAGAACGAAGTAGGGGGAATATGGCAGACTGTTAGCTAGAGGGTATGTTTGGTCTTTGCCCCCTCAGCGCCTCCTGTACACATCGTATGGCAGCTTTCTCAGCCCCTGCTGATAACTCTCCTGTCATAAAGGATAATAATCCGAACTTGTAAGTGGGAATAAAAACATCCTATTCCCTAAATGTTAGCGTCATATATTCATTAAAACAATGGAAATAAGAAACTAAGGCAAGTTTTAAAAGAGGTAAATGGCTTCTGTGGCCTAGGTGTTCTTTAGCACCCACTGTCTTAAATTATATTGTATGAATCAGCTTCTTCATTTGGCTATTAACAAGTATTTAATATGTGTAAGACTTGCTTCTGAAGGTCACAGAATTCTATAACCTGCTTTGGAAAAAGAGCTGATTGCCGTTCTACATGCATCGAATGCTAACCCGGGAGGCGGCAAAAGCTGATGGCTCTGTTCCACCTGGACACAACACAAAGTGCTGCTGCACATAACCGTGAGGCCGGCACGAGCATGTGGCAACAGGAGAGGGAAAGAGAAGCAACACGCACGGGGCTGGAGTCCTGCGGGGAATGCCACCTACGAGCAAGCTTTTTTATCTTCCTATTAAACAAAAACATCCACTTTGCGAGAAAAGCTACCTACAACTTTTACAGTCAGGCCCCCAGCAGGAAGCTGAAGGCGACAGAAATGAAGAGGGCTGTGCCTAGCGCTCCTCCCCGTGAGCAAACTCCCCACACGCTCGGCAGCAGGCGACCAGGGTGGGAGAGGCGTGAGTCTCTGCTGATTCCCAAGACCTGGGAGCATCTCCTCAAGTGTACTGCGGCTGCAGTCGAGTGTGTGCAGGCGGATGGCTTATAAAGAACTGTGGGTTCACACACAAGAAAACCCAAAACCCAACGAAGGGCAGAAATGAAGGCCGTGTCATTCTCCACTCTGAGTACCACATGGACTATGCTAACTCAATACCACAAACAATATATATTCTACGTAATTTTTAAGAAGCCGAAACACTAAAGCACACCCCAAGTCTGGGCTTGGGAAAGCAGAACACATGCATATTTGAATCTCCAAGTCCATGAATAGCAGCAGCTCACTACCTCAAGGGGCATCTGAGAGAAAGTAGGGGAGGGGGTTCCGCTTCCTGCAGGTGCCTGTGTGGTGGGATGGTAGGCGCTTCTCTCCCTTTTGCCACTGCCTGCAGGTCTGCAGGTGGCTTTGGCAACAGAATATGAAGGTTTTGATCATACTCACTCGTCTTTCCTCACATACGGAATTAAGCTCAATTATCTTTTTATAAAAAACAGGCCCCTAGAACAAGCATATCTCTTTAAAGAATGCAACATATGAAACATAAAAAATTCCAAAGGGCCCACTGATTCCCGATTCCTGAAGGTCAGCTGAAAGAAAAGCATCTGTTCAGCTGGTTTGAACTTGGCATTGCATTTCAGGTTATCTTCTGCTCCTCCGTGTGACCTCCCCGTGGCAGCGTGCTTTCTCTCACTTAGATATGGTCCCTTGCACAGCACGTCGAAGAAGACTCATTAACGCTCTATAATGGATTTTACACTCTACAGACATCAGTGTTCTATTTACTAAAACACATAAACACCACATGTTAGCAGCAGAAGGAACCTTCTAGATCATCTGTTACGTGCTTTATAGATACATAACTGAACGTCCTTTCATTAACCTGAAGCCTCTGAGCTAAGGAAAGGAAGGTAGAAACTAGAATTCCAAGTTCACTCTAAGCTACCATTTCTTAGTTCATATCAGTTTAGTGGTTTGTTGCAATAATGAAGGATTCCCAAGATTTACTTCCCTCTCCCCTCCGCATTTCAAACTTTCCCTCTCCTTATTCACAGGTTTTTACCCCAATAACACCAATTGTGGGACAGGGTCCCAGTAACATCAGAATACACATTTTTATATATGGAATCAAGATAGAGAATATTGCCTATGTCAAACATTCTGCAACATGAATGCTTTACTTGGGTATGTATGCACGTGTATGTCAAAGCAAGAGCATGGGGACCCGGGCCATGGAGACCCTGGCTGTGGAGACCCTGGCTGTGGAGACCCTGGCTGTGATGTTGCACCTCATTTCTGCAAAATGGTGTAATAGAGAAGCTGGGCAGTGCACAAGATGCCATCATATCATTTTTCTGTCTCCACCATATGGATCATCAATTAGTCCTATTAAAAAAGGGCTGTATGTTACATAGAGTCCATCGATACAAAATTGTTCTGAAAAAGTCAGAATGATGGGAACACTAGACAAATCAGAAGCTGACAGTGGGTAGGAGCCAGGGAAAAGGCTGAGGTATGGGATAATTTTAGATGATGGAACCTGTACATTCTAACTGTGTTGGAGGCTGCATTTGTCAAACTTAAGTAATATAAATAAAAAAGGATAAATGTACTACATGCCAGTTATATCCTGAAAAATCTGAATTTAAGAAAGACTGTGGCTTAAAGTTGCTTTTTTAGTAGGACCCACCCATTTAGGAAAAAGGGACAGGCATGAATAGCATTATTAGAAATGAAAAGGGATGAATATTAATATATCAATTCATCAGATGACAAGGGTCTCTTAACAGGGAGTGATACTCCTGTTAAGACCCACCAGTAGGTGAAAAGGGAATGACACAGGCCAAGAGAACAGTGTGCAGTCACTTGTGCTAAAGAATTACTCACTAAACTGCAATGGGGCTATAACAAGAAAATCCTATCAGTTGCCTGGGGAACAACATACTTCAGTGGCTGCTAAGGTGTGAGTGGGAGGAAGATGTACCTTTTGGTAGAAGCTTAAAATTTTTCAACCAATTTCCATGTGAAAGCACTGCTTAGCAAAATGAAAATTAAATATAATGCCAAATAATTCAGAAACCAAAATATATAAACCACAAATCATGATACTATAAAAGACTATAAAATATTAAAGCTAAATAAAATATTGAGTTTAATTCACTTTATAAAACCAGTACAACCTTTCTAAAACCAGAAAAGAACAGAAGAAAATTATAAACCCATTTTATCAAAGCCATTTATCTACTTGGAAATAAATAGAAATAATCAAATAGTATTATAAAATTAAATTCTACATATTTATAAAGAAAATGTTATATATCACAACTAAGATTAATATTGGAGTGCAAAGAATAGTTTGACATAGAAAATTGATCATTAAAATCCAGATTAACAGAAAAAATGTTAAACTCAAAATGAACATTCTATGAAATAATACTATTCATAATAAAAGAAATTCCCTAAAAAACCCAAGCAAAAGATTGCCTACCAAAAACTTATAGCAAAAATCAAATTTTACATCAAAACATTTTCTCCTAAAATGAGATGCAGTCTCTCTGCATGAGGAATAAGATAATCAGTCCCCTTTACTGCAATTTGTGTTTTGGTTTTGGTAGCAGTCTCTCACTGCATGCGTGAGAAAAGGGGTCTGCCACCGAGCTACATTCCCAGCCCATTTGTTCATTTTAAGTACTACACTAGAAGACATGAGAGAGAACTGGGAGCTTTGAATGTGCACTGTCCCCCTCGGACTCATGTGCATGAACATGCCAGTCAGACGCAGGTGTTGACAACTGAAGGCTTCCATTTGTGAAGAGTTGGTGGTTGCCGCAAGCCCAGAGCACGTCTGTGAGAGACTGTCTGAGGTGGGCAGACTCAGCTCACAGTGGGCGGGACCACTCCCGGGCAGTGGTAAGATGGAGAGGCCTGGTTCAGTGCTTCGGCAGACTGTGGCACACAGGCATGCTGGCAAGTGAGACACACTCCCTGCCCCAGCTCTCCGGTGGATACGGTGTGTCTAGCTCCCTCGGCTTCTGATGCTGATATAAACTTCACCACAATGTGATGAACTGGAACTGAGAATTGTAAACAAGAACAAGCCCTCTGCTCCTGTATTCACGCAGCACGCTTGATCCCTAGATGGTGGCGCTGTTTGCGAAGTAAATGGACCCTTCAGGGGCAGAGCCTTGCTGGAGAAGTATGCCACGGAGGGTGGGCCCTGAGGTTTGTTAACTCAGCCCACTTCAGTTCTCCCCTGCTTGGTTCCTGATGGCTGTGGAAGTGTGAACCAGCCCCCTGTGTCTGCCGCTATGCTTTCTACTACACGTGCCTGCCTGATGGCATTATTGGAACTGTAAGCCAGTTAATAAGTCCTTTCTTCCTTAAGTTGCTTGGGTGAGAGGCTCACACGATGGATGAACTGGAATATTAAGGAAAAGAAGTAAGAGATATGAAAACTGAGAATAACACTGTATATATAGAAATCCATAAGAAAGTAAAGATCAGCTGCACTACATGGAACTGAGAATTAGAGAAAGATGATCAGGAAGCAATATCAACAGCACTCCTTCACACCAACAACAACCAACTAGAAGCAGAAACAGAAAAAAAAGAACTTTGCTTAAAATAGCAACAAACTGAGCAACATACTTAGAAATTTAACAGCTGTACATGACATTTGTGAGAAAACAGGAAAACATTGGTGAAGAACACAGAATGCTCTGAGTTTCAGCAGGAAGGAACCCTCTGTACACAGGATATAGAGCAGCATTGCAAAGCAATTCTTTCCAGGTAAACTCTATGTGTTTGGAATCCTGTTACAGCAGGATCTCTGTTAATCTTGTAAGTAATTCTGGAATGCTTTTGGAACATAAATGGACCTACAAAACTAAACAGTTTGGAAAATAATAAGGGGGAATGATCCTTGAAAGGAATTCAGACTTAGTGTCATTTAGCAATGTTGTCATGATACAGGATGGAGAAACACAACCATGGAGATAAGAACCCTGAAACAGAGTAATGTATACTGAGAAACAGGCAACATTACAGAACAAAGGACACAGCCTTTACATCTCTTTGTGAGGTGATACAAAATAATTCCATGTGGGTGAGAGTCTCAAATGTGACAACTTTCAAATATGAAGCCCAGAGAGTATTTTAAATGACCTTCAAAAAAGGTCCCCCCCCCAAAAAAAATGCAGTAAGAATAAACTGTAGGATGAAAAACTGGTAAGTTTGGTGTAAAAACTAGATTGTGTAGGACTGTTGGTGTTAACTGTTGGCTTGACAGAATCTAGAATTGTCTGGGAGATAGGCTTATGAGGGATTATTCTAACTGGGTTAAGTGAGGTAGGAAGACCCAGCCTAGAATGGGCGGCACCATTTCCTGGACGTGGGTCTAGACTTCTTGAGTGCAGCCTCAAGAGCAGACTGCTCATGGCTCTCTGCTTCTTGACTGGGTGTCATGGAACCAGCTGCTTCCAGCTCCTGCTCCTCAGCCTAAGGATGCAACGGAGAAAAAAAAGAAGGCTGCAGTGCAGACAAGAGGAAGGCCCGGCATACACGGCAAAGCCCCTGCTCTCCCTTCACACTGCGGCGCAGGAATGGACAGCAGACACTTCCTGCAGCGAGGACAGGGTGAGGGAGGTAAAGGCACTCCATTTTTACCTAAAATATCATTTCTCTCTAAAAATGAATCTGAAGTGGTATAAAATAGTAACTTTCACTAGTCCTAACAGTGTGAAGATGTATGTTTTACGATGCTCAATATTTTATCCCTAAACAGCAAATGAAAATGAAACATAAAGCTTGCAAAGGCCAAAGACAAAGTTTGGACAGCAAAGGCAATGTTTCCCCAGTACCAAAGGCGTGTAAGACCTGTGCCCATTCTCTGTGTTCGCAGAAATATTCACATACTCCCCTCTAATTCCAATCAGGATTAGGAAGGCGGCTCCTGCCTGCGGGGCTGGGAAAGTGGCAAGAAGTCAAAACCAAGTACTGGGTGATCAGGAGCCACGGGGAGAGCTAACATTTCAGAGGGTCTCTATGGGGCTAGGAGGAGAAAGCTCCCTTTGTCTACCATCAGACTCCCAGCTGAACGTAGGGAGCACTGTGTCACCGCCCTTGTCAGGATGATGGAGCCTGGCAATGTGGAGAACCCCAGGAGACTGGCGCCCAGGGGAGGAATGTCCCGCGGCCACAGCAGGTCCTCTGTGTGGAAGGAGAGTGAGGTAATGGACACAGCACACTAGGATTTCTCCAGCATCTGAGACAAAATGGGCCTTCATCAGGGTAGCATCCAAGTACACACGACAGCCCTGCTCCAGTAATGGAGATACGATCAGCTTGGCTAAGAAAAACCATTAGTCCCCACAGCAAAAAAAAAAAAAAAAAAAAAAAATATTCGTTAGCTTTAAGCCATGTTCCACTGATGACCACGCAACCAATACTTGAGGAATGGATGGAATGATAGCTGGCATGATAAAGAAGGATCTCCCCACAGTTTAAGGAATCATCTGGATAACAGGAATAAGGAACCACTTTTTGAGGAAGGCAAAAGGAAAGGCAAGCCTTTTGGAAAGCTGTTTCTGGTTGTGCTGCTTGTCTCTGATGCAACATTCCTCTTTCCATCAATTAATTGCTGGCTGGAGCCTTGGGTCTTAAACCTCTTTTTGTGAAGTGTAAGATTTTAAAGTCTAAGAAAGAAAACAGCCCAAATCAATGCATTTACTTCCCTGCACTATGCTCAGAGACAAAGAAATCAGTGGCCTCACATACGTGACATGTCGATGTCAAAAAGTTGCAGCTATCCATCCTTTTCTTCCTTTAAAATTAAATAGAGGGCTGTGTATCAGTCTAGTACTAAAGAAGCAATTTAAATTCAATCTCTCAAAGGAAATGGATAGAGAAAGAGCAAACAAAATAAAGGAAAAACCGATGAACATCAGCAGTGTGGACAGATATCTGACTAAGGACAAAGCCAACATACGGAACATGTGCTGGAGCCATAAACATGGAGGTTTCTGCCGCTAAATGGTATTTATACATCCCTAGAGGAAACAGGAAAACAAACATCAGACAAGCATACCTGAGTAATGTGCTTTCTAATGACTAAAGTCTACAGGAAATTCTGGCATCGTCTAAAACCACCAACCCAGGTCCTCCTCTGAACCAAAGCCTGCATTAACAACCAGCTCCCAGGACTCAGCCTCTCCTTACAAAGGCAAGCCAAAACCCACCCATTCAATTCCCCCCTCTGCTTCTCCACTACACATACTTGAATCTTCCAGTGATTTCCTGCTGACCGTAAGAAAAAGTCTGATGTCCCAGTAAGACAGAGCCAAGCACTCAACAGCCTGTCCTGTCTGCTCCTCTCCTCCCCCGCACTGGCAGCCATTTCTTCCCAAGTCTGCTCTTCAATGATCACTGACACTGCTGCAGTTCATAGACACAAGTCAGAGTCCCTAGTATCCTTAGGAAACTCAACATTCCCTAGCAGCCTATGGTCTTCTCAACATTCCCCAGCAGTGCGTGGTTTTCAGGCAATCCCAATCTTCCTTCTCCCGGCTCTCAGGTTACAGTGCAATCATTCAGTCACCTTCTGGAATCAGGGCTGTATTGTCAGGCTCTGTTCTGGGCCCTAGAAAGCAAGGCACCAAACAGAAAAAGATCCTACCTCTGAGATGACATACAGTGGGGCAGGAGAGAGAAACAATATAATGTAAGTTTAGTTTTGGTAAGCAAGAAAAATCAGAGCAATTGAAAGGAATTACAGAAGACAGGGGTGTGTTGCTTTAGCCTGGTTGGGCAGACACAGTGTCAAGACACTGGCAAGAGAGAGAGAGTCAATCAGATAATTTACTTGGTGTGTTCCAAACGGTGAGAAAATGCACCAGCAAAAGTAAGGGCGTGCTTGATTCATATCAAGCAGCATCAAGCAACTCAAGGAAGGGTTCTGTACTGATTGTGCCATATATATAAAACTTAGCTTAGTTACTCTATAGAAAACAGGCTCCAGGGAACCAGAGTGAATTTGGAGAAAGAAGTTTACTGTAATAACACAGATAAGAGAAAATGAAGACTGAACTCAGGCACATGGCAGAAAGTATGCCAAGTTTATGTATATTTCTGAAAGTCTAACAAAAAGTGTGTCTAGGGGGAGAGTGGGGGAAGGGAAGAAAACCAGACCGACTAGAAGAAGATGAAGGAGAAAGGAATCAGGGGTGGCATCAGAGCTCTTTCCATAAATAACTGTGAGAATGAAATTAGAGGAGAGACTTGTGGACAGGTGGGCACGGTGTGGGAGGATCAGGGACTTGGGACAGGTGGGCATGGTGTGGGAGGATCAGGCACTTGGGACAGGTGGGCATGGTGTGGGAGGATCAGGTCCCAGAGGGCATACATCACAAGTCTGGCTCCAGGTACACTAAGTTTCAGTGTCCAAGTGCTGATGTCCAGTAGATAACTGGGAATTAATAGGCTGGGCAGGGCTGGTAGTAAGAATCTGGCATTCAGAGCCACAGGACTGCCTAAGGAACAGAAGGGATAATATGAGAAGGAAGAGGGCACAGCCTGGGAAAACTCAACCTCTGGCTCTGAGCATGAGGAGGACCAGGCCAAGGGGACCAGTCCAGGGGGGACCAGTCAAGAAGGACCAGTCCAGGAGGACCAGTCCACCAGTCCAGGGGGACTGGTCCAGGGGGACTGGTCCAGGAAGACCGGTCAAGGAGGACTGGTCAAGGAGGACCGGTCCAGGAGGACCAGTCCAGGAGGACCAGTCCAGGAGGACCAGTCCAGGAGATGGCCCTCCATCCCAGTTTCACAGTAGGCAGTGCTGTTCTTTCTCTCAGTATTTCTGGTTTCTGGCCCAGTGCTGCTTGGTTTAGAGAAGGTATTCAGTAACTAAATTAAATTGTCCCCTGAAACCCAGCTACAATCTAGAGTTGTTTCCTAGAAGTTCTCCTGGTGAGCAGAAGAGTCGAGTAATTGAAATATGAGCAGCCCGGTGAGGACATCTTCCAGCCACCTGCGGCAGGCGCCGGCTCACTGTGAAACAGCACACCACTCCAGGAGCCGCTGGGAGACAAGCGCAGATCAGGGATTTAAAAGAAAGGGCCTATTGACCTGCAAAGCAAACACCATGATACTCCAAGGCCAAGAGGCAGAAGACTGAGGCTTTTATTCTCATTTTGCAGAAAATAAGCATCGCGCATATGCCTGATGTGGTTTGTGTGTGCCCACTATTCACCATAAGCAGCTGGAGTTCAGCCTTACCGATCAGAAAGCAATGAAAGGACGAGCGAGCACCTGTAAGCGATTACTAAAGTCTTATACTTGCAAGACACACTCAGAACAGAGGCATGTCTCCCTTCGGGCCCCTAAACATTTTATTCTGGGATAGGAAAACAGAATATGTAAATCTCTGGATCATCCTTAACAATTTACACTGGCAAAATGACTAATCATCCAGAAGCAGATGTGAGCAAAGCAACCCACTCACATGACACCTCTGTCTCCACAAAGGACGTTCGGCTGATCATAAAGACCTTTTAATGCCTCACTCAGGGACAGTATGGATAGCTTTTCTTACTTGTGTGTAAGTTATGTAGAGCTGTTTCAAGTTTAATTAACACAACATAGGAAAATAAAGGAACAGGAAAGCTTGGGAACCAAACTAAGGGGAGATTATTTTGCAAGTTAGAATTTACAGGAAGATCAAACCAAACAATAGTTAAAAAGAATTCAAGGTCAAATGAGATGTTTTCTCTATAATGAATGGATACCTCCACCTTTCCAGGACACTAAAGTGTGAATGTGATTCTGTACAAAACACTGGCCTATGCAAAGGGTCAGTTTTCACCTATTACAAAGCAGGCACTAAACTATTCCTGTTTCATTGGTATTTCAGGGAGACGGTATATGTAAAATCTGGAAAATTAAGAGATGTTAGTACTTCTAGTCTGTATATGTGTCACTATTCTTAATCTATAACAAATTTATTTAAATTTTATATATAATTTTAATATAAATTTCTGTGCTTCTATCTATCACTTTCTTTTGTTATCAGCACAAGTGTTGTTATAGTTAATTCCTAATGTCTAACACAGTCTGGCTTATCACAGGGGCTCAAAAAATACTTGGTGATTTTCAATAATGTTTAAGTTTTAGAGTTCCATTTTCCATTTTTTTATTGTTTAAATTTACAGAGTTAGTTTCCATTGTGATATTGAAGGTTTGGGGTTTATGTCTATAAGACAAAAGCCAACCAAGGCAGGACAATTACAGGAGTTTGTTTTTTAATGCGTTAATTGCAGTATCCAGCACAGATGCTGCAGATAATTCAGAGAGCAGCTTAAGAGGTGTCCCCCAATCATAAGCAATATTTTAAGATCTTCACTTGTTCTTCTTTTGGTTATATACATTTTTAAAGACTGGTATGTTGGTGTAGTCTCTAAAATAGAGTAGTCTTTATTCACAGTACATTATATTGTGTAATGCACTGGACTAACTCTTGTTTACCATTCATGTAACACAACCCAACACATAATCTGCACTAAACTCTAAGAATGTCACATTTGCTTAGGCAGTTCTTTGATAAGGGTAATGAGAAACTGAATTTATACCATATGGACTGGTGGTAACAAGGGCTTTTACTGTTCTTTTCAGTGGAAACTTCTTGATCAAATTAGCTAGTATTATATTTATATACAGGGTCTCTTTTCCTTACTGATGTATTTTCCTATTCATAGCCAACCCATAAATTCGAACTGTTTCCAAAAAAAAAAAAAGGACCTGCTAAGTACAAGCTTAATTCCACCAGGAGATTTACATGAAAATACTAGGGACTGTGGGGACCTTGCTATCAGCCTTGCTTTCTCAATCTGAATGCTCTTCTGACTGCAGAATGGGGTAGACACAAGCAGAATGCTGAGTTAAGTTTAAAAACTGAACTTTACCCCTCACAAACTAGGGAAAGTGGCATAAGCCTAGCATTTCAAATTTTAAAAATAAAGCAAAGATGCAGTTCTCAGGGGCGCTATTAGCAGCAGATGGAGACTCAAGAACTCAGAGGCAGGACTTTCAACATCTGCTTCCAGGATGTGGGCAGCTTACTGAGGCCTGTCCAACCATCAGTGTCAGAAGTCTGCAGCCCCTGTGGGGAGACAGAAATCTTGACTGGGCCTTGCTGCCCCTGAATCCTGCCCAAGCCTAATTCTCTAATCTTCCTGTTGATTCTGATTCTGTGAGCCATACAGCAGTCACTACTCTCTTACTAAATTCCAGCTTAAGTTGGCCAGAGTTGATCCTGTTGTTTGCACTAAGAAATCAGTATCAGGGAGTGGATGGATTATACACAACAGACCCTCAGGGGATTCAGGGAAAACTGCTTGTTTCTGGCTTTGAAGAGGCTGAGTATCCTAACAGTTAAGGCAGGATTAGAACAGCTATGCTGGGATGGATCTTTAAGGTCTTTGAAGGTCATCCCCCACTGCTGGAATCACCCTGAAGGAACAACCCTGCTGAGAAACTGATTCCAATCCTCCCAGAGATAAGATGGCCAACTCTGCTATGAAGGGATTATGGAAATGAGCTCTCCATATCCAACATCAACCTGATCTCTAGCCCTGCCTGGGCCTAAGAGCGACTGGGTTGGGCTTCAATGGGAGTTAACCAATGAGAAAAAGCCAGTTTCCTGGTCTTGCCTAGGTGTATAAATATGCCTGACCCTGGAAGCCATCTTTGGCAACCCCCCCCCCCGGGGTACTTGAAGTGCCACAAGTTCTTTCTAGCTCCTTGCCTCTCATGGATTCCATGAGTTCTCTGGTGCCTGCCCCTCTTGGTACTCTAATGCCATCAGTCCGTTTCTTGTTCCTTGCTGTTCATGAGTTCCATCCCTGGATTCCATGAGTTCTCCAGGGCACACTAGCCCCTCATGGCACTCCATGTCTGAAATCCATGAGTTCCAACCTTTCTCTCCTCTGATAAACTCTATAATAATCCTCTACACGTGTTCTGGTTTCAGTCCTTGATTCCAGAACACAAGAACCCTGCAACATTGGGACAGTTGATTCTTTAACATTTGACGAGACTGCTCCCATATCATTTAGCAACCCAGATGGGACATTTGAACAGAGGAAAGACTGTTCCTGCAACAACAGAATTCATAAAAGACCTTCTTCAAGTCCTGAATGGGGCACAAGTCACATAGCAGGTCTTGGTGCCTGGATGAGTGCTACAAGAATGAAGAGCAGAGCACCTGCTGTTCTCTGGGCAGAAGAAGCTTAAACTACAAGATCATTAGGCACAGCATGAAATCCAGGTGCTATTAAAAACACCTTCCTTAGTTGGGTGTGGTGGCGCGCACCTACTAACAAAGAACTCGAGGTGAGGAAGGAGGATCAAGAGTTTGAGGCCAGCCTGAACTACAAAGTAAGACTCTGTCTCAGAAAAAATCGTTTTGTTCGTTTTTCTCTTGCAACAACAAAATAGCTGGGATGGCCACTAAAAATGCTGCAGCTTGCTAAATTAAAAGTCAGGAGAGTCCGCATCTGTAACGAGACTATTACATGGAAGCCGAGCATAGAGAAAGAGAGGGCTGGAATGGAGATGCAGAGGGCCCATAGGGAGCCAACACCTCTCGCAAACAGGGGAGCTCTTCTCCCTTACTCCTCTCTCGAATGAGCAGGTAGTGAAAGACCCTCCTTGCTGAGTCCACTGACCCCAGGAACTGTGCCATGCACACAGATCCTGCTCTGCTGGGGTTGGCTAAAAACACCAAAGGAATATGGGGCATTTTGGTTGTGTGCACAGACAAGCATTAGGGAAAAAAGTAGAAGGTGGATCCTGGATGGCTTAGAATAAAGAAGGAAAAGCAATTTCACTTTCAGCTGACTTTATTGGTGAAGCTCCACTTGGTAGAAAAATCTAAATCTGCAAGTTAACCTCAGTAGCTGAGAGCAGTTCCAATGTGTATCCAGCTGATTGGCTGGAGCTGGATTTAATCATAGTCTCTGCTGAAGGAAGCAGAGGAGCCCCATATTCTTTAGGACAATGTAGATGGTCTCTGCTGAAGGAAGCAGAGGAGCCCCATATTCTTTAGGACAATGTAGAAGAACTAAAAACCTTCAGGACACAGGAATAATAGAAGTGATCGTCTGTCTATGTCACCCTCTATCTGTCCTTTATCTATGATTCTTCCTACCTCGAGACTTGGAAATACAAGCGGACACTGAGTCTCTGTGAAAAGACTTCACCAGCCAATGATACAAAGGGAAGGTGCTGAAATCAGGTTGCCTCTCAAGCACAATTAGATGAACAGGTAGCAGGAGCAGAACAGTCACCGAAATAGACTGTGTAAGGGACTGGCAAGATAGCTCAATGAGGAGAGTGTATGGCACACAAGCATAAAGACCTGAGTTTGGATCCTCAGCAAATAAGTAAAAAGCTAGGTACAGTGGTGCGTGTACCAGGGAAACCAAGACTAGAGTATCCCTGTGCTCAGCCAATCAGAAAGTTCTAGTTTCAATGAGAGACCCAGTGCTGAGTTACTCTTCTTTTCTTCTGTGAGGCAACATAAGAAAGGGAGATGTATTTGATTTATGATTCTATATTATGGCAGGAATTGCACAGCAGAAGGCGTGGCTGGAAGACTGGTTCAAGTCACTGCAGACATCATGAGGCAGAGAGCAAGAACAAGAAGGGCCAGAGGAATCAGGACCCCACCTACTCAAATCTCAAGGCCCGTCCTTTGTGACGTGCCTCTACCTCTTAAAGGTGCAACCTTTCCAAACATTAACACCATTTAAGGATTCAAATCTTGAGCCTGTGGGGGGAAACTTACATTCAAATTGATACCGTTTCAGGTGAAGGGCAATCAAGGAAGGCACCAGATGTTGGCCTTCATCCTCCACACATATGAACACTAACATGTGTATACACATGCATAAAAAATAGTCTTTGCAAATCTTTTGCAGTAGCTAATGATCCACGCCATGTTTAGTAAGACTTTAGACAGTCTATAGACTGGGATTACATTACCTTAAAAGCAACAATACTTCCCTGAAGGGAACCAAAGCAAAACAAAACAAAACAAAAAGCAAAAAAAAAAAACAGTGTCTCCTCTAAAGACTTAGAGATAACAGCTTATCACATTCCCACTGACCCTCCAGTTGGTGTGGAATGGCTGGGTCTGGAACAAAAGCAACAGCACCTCTCCCTTACCCAGAACAGGTCTACAAACCCAAGGGTGAAAGCAGAGGACACGGCACATTCCAGTGAACAGCTTGCAAAGCAACTTTCACCCTTCTAGGCTTTGCTAGGTTTAGAGGCAACATTAAAAGAATATCCTACTGGAAGGTGAGTCTAAGTTTTCCAAGTCACAGGCCAAATACATTCTTCACTTTCAGAAAAGCTTAAATATTAATCAAGATCAGTGATCTTACTGCAGAGTGAAAACAGAGGAATATTATTCAAGTATGGGTAGAATCTGAATATCTCTTACATTACCTCCTGGGATTACCAGGTCTAGAGGCAAAAATTTCAAGACTGAAACAATATATAGGTAAAACTACCAAGGATATAGACCCCAACAGAAAAAAGCTGGGTCTTTAACAAAAGTCAAAGTTAGTTCTAAGTAAACAAAAAGATGAGATAATGGAAGAGAAAGCAGTAAATACCAAGCCTGGGATCAATACATAACAATAACAGTATCAAACCATTATTTACATTTCGTCCACTGATGTGTCAAGTAAACATTTGTGAATTTTAATTGGTTTCCTTTTTTTCTCTCTCTCTCCCAGTTTTGTAAGGGGTATACTGGATGGATAACTTCCTTATAGTCACCAGGGGTCAAGATACAGAAATAAAGAAACATGATATCACCCAATGGTCCAAGACTTGGAACTAACAGCAGCTATTTATAAGCACTGGGTTATCTTACTTCAGGAGCAAGAAATGTTTTCATTTGTACAAGGACTTTGCTAAGGACTAGTAAGAACAAATGCCTTTTCATATAATTGTGAGGAAAAATCACACACCGATATCTAGAAGTTTAAGCAGCAAGCTATGTTACTTTTGTAATTTTTTATTTGGGGTATGTAGCTCAGAGGTGAAGTGGGTTGACTAGCATGAGTAAGGCCCTAAGGTCAATAAAAGCAAAGCAAAACAGACAGAACTTGATGCTTCAGTATATCTCAAAGGAAGTAAAAAAAAATGTCTGGAAAGATCCATCTTGGTCAAGACAGGTTTGGGGTACACATATTCAATCCCCACATGGAAGGTGAAGAAAGGAGGTCAAGAGTTCAAAGCTAGTCTGGGTCACATGGTGAAATCTTGTTTCAAAAAGATCGGGGGAATCAAAACTATTTCTCATCACGGAAACCAAAATGAAGCAGGTAACTGCTTTCCCTGTGTGCTGAGCCCAAATGTGAGTACATGGACTAAATGCAACAGGATGCTGGTCTCCTGCAGATACTAGGCTCCAGGAACGAGGTCAATGAAAGATCTCACTAGAATGTGTGTGTCACAGATGCATAGATTTTATTCATTTTTTACTATACCTACTACATATGCACACACACATATTTATACTGTAATGTAAATATATATATAATTTATCTTCTTGCAGCAGACTAGAAGCTAAAAACAATAATAGACCTATTTTCAAAGTCAACGTATTTATTTCTTCTATTAATAAGTTAAACTGAACCAATTAAAAGTACATATGGCCATTTGTTAACACAAATTGCTTTAATATAATTTAATTTAATATATTTAGCTTTTATTAAAAGATATAGTAATATCTATTTTCCTCTGACTGCTCTAAGTTCATTTTAAAGGTTTTCATAAGACTCTTTACTTAATTTGTCTGGCATCTTAAATGCTTAGGTTTTAAAATATTGCAATAATACTGTGAAATCTCTCCATGCAGCACTAGTTGAGTCTTACCGAATGCTGACTCATTTGACATCTACAGATATTAATCTATGAATATTAATTTTTTGAGGGAGAAAACAGGCATGGTCAACAATAATGAAACAGAATCAGGTATTTGTAAACACTGGGTCCAAATAATCTAATTCACATTCACCCTTAACTTCTCTGGTAAGGATATTCATAATATCCTTACAGCTTTCCTGTGTTGTTGCTGTCATGGTAAGGGTTTTGTTTGGTTATTTTTGTTGTTGTTTTAAGACATTGAGTTCAGGCTGGTCTCGAACTTGCAAGTAGCTGAACATGGCCTTGAATTTCTGATCATCCTGTCTAATTCTCCAAGACAAGGATTATAGGTATGAACTACCAGACTCAGATTAATCTTTTCTTTTTGATAAAGGGTCTCACTCTGTGGCCCAGGTTAGCACTGACCTCCCAATCCTGCCTCCTCTGCATTACAGGGAATATTGGGGTAATAAATCTGTTCCAGTATGCCCAGCTTTTTCTTAAATAAGTACACAACTAGTTTGAAAACCAATTCTACTTGTCAACATGCAGACACTTGTTTTCAGAAATTCTGTTTCTTGGGAATTTGCTGATATGTATCTGCTATCCTTCCTTTTATTTGGACAACACATTAAAGGGGGCTCCTCATAGTATATTTTAACTTTTTATAAACTTATGGGTGAGTATTAACTTGCTCCCCAGCAATTCTCTTCTTATCCAAGAGTCCTTTCCTCATATTCTATGAGCACAGTGTTCACTGCCAAATCTTTTAATTTGCAGAAAATACCGAAACTCAAGACAAATACACTTCAAATGGAGGGACTAGTGTTAATGGAGGGAGAAAATTAGTCCCAAGAGAAGAGGATCAAAGTAGGATCTGACCACAGGAGGCAGGCCTGAGAACTACTCATATTAACCACACTTACCTGATCATCTAAGGCAAGATTAGAAGAAATACATTGTGAAGATGACATAAAATAGGTTTCCTTTGTGTTTTTTTCTTTTTTTTTAAATTTTTTTATTATTTATTATTTATTCAATTTTGTGTGCATGCGTGTGTGTATGTATGTGTGTGTGTAGAACCACGGATGAATTCAGGAACCACCATGGACTGCCTTCACCTCCTCCTAGTTTACTCTGCCCCAGGATTCACAGGCTCTGCTGTACCAGGACCAGAAACGCAGGCCACTCCCCTCTTCCCCTCCCTTCCGTCCCCCCCCCCCCCCGTCCCCCTTTCTGCCCAGCATCTATACGTGGGGTCTAGGATCCGAACTCAGGACCTTCCGCCTGCAAGGCAGAGGCTTAACCCTGAGCCACCTCTCCAGCCCCTTTTTTCTTTTCTTTTAAAACAAACTGCCAAACTCTTGTGAAAATGATCTAGTGCCAAATTATTGCATTTTGTCCAAAAACACAACAGTTTTTAAAGGGTTTTGCCAAGTTAACAAGAAACTTTTTTTTTTTTACCTGAATGGCACTTCTTCCTGTGGAACATCCACGTAATAACGAATAAAAAATCTCTCAGAATCTTCTCGCTCACCATCACTAACAACACTGCCATTAAGTTTAGAAACGGATGGCAATCTAGAAGTAAAAACCAAAGTAGAAACATTTGAAGATGCTAAAAACTTATTTAGCTTTAGAAATAAATGATTGGTATGAGGCCCAGTTGTCTTCTTTTGAACAGGCACATTTAGTATAATTTTGCTTGCATATAAATACTAACGCAAATCCAAGAATAAAATAACCAAGAAATTCTTGTTTCATTTTTGGCTTTGACTCAGGTCCTCTGTCCTAACATCTCAGTTTGCAGAGAGAATTCTAGACTGCATTGGACAACTTACATATATTTAATATAAGCCCAGTGAGATTTTAAATTATCTGCAACCACATTTATAAAGTAAAACAAGTAACATTGTAGCAATATCTTTTATTTAACCCAAAATAATCAGGATATGATTTCAGTATACAATAACACAAAAATTAAGAGAGCTCTTTTTATTTTCCACTTATATAAGTTATTTCATATGCAATATCTGTTTCATTCTTGCTTTTCAATTCAGACAAGATGCATTCAATTGCTAATAACCATACTTGGCTAGTGGCTACCATAATAAACAGCACAGGTCCAGAGTAGTTAGAATAATTCGGGGATTGCCTTATACTTATAACAGGACTGTGAAAGGAAAGCACGCTGTAAGACCCACGCATCTAAGAACAGTGAGCTCATCTTTCTTCCTTTTGGTGAAAAGTAACGTGTGCCTAAAGAGCTGTGCAGCAGCCAGGATCTGCCAGGCATTAGCTGGTCAAGATCAGCACCATGGCTAAGAAACGCTCTTTCTTTTTGGAACCCTAAAGTCCACTGCTCGCTTCCAAAACCACACAGAGCACAATGCAAAGCTCCAGGGCCCTTTTTATTTCAACCCAAATCGTATTTCTGCTGAAGGTTCATAAAAAATACACACTTGTGGAAACTGCAGCAGTGCATGGAGGCAGTGCCCACGACAAGAAAGGCCGAAGTGCACAGAAGACAACAAACACCCACCATATTTAGGTCAATGAACAGACGAGAGGAATACAGAGACTTCTAGGTTTCTGATACGTGACCACCATATTAAGAGAGGAAATAACAAATGATTTACTGTTAGATAGACTTTTACTTCACCACCCAAATGCTCTAAGTACAGTTGTCTCGGCAGACAGTACATCTTACATGTTCCTTACTACATTGCATCCTGTTTTATCCAGGGCTGCGAGTTGCAGAAGCAGCCCCTTCAAGCGTAGTCACAGAGCATACCCCACAAATAATCTCAGGCCCCACAATAACACAATAGGGCCTGTGAGAAGAAAGCAGAGAAACAGGACAACAGACCTGGCTACTACCAATTTCCTTCGCTCCTCCGTGGTATATGGCTGCAGAAGAGGAATTCCTAATAATCTCACTTCTTCAAGTTTGGGAAATGAATTAAGTTTGTCAATATCTTCCCAGGACTGTAAACCTAATTTGAAAAAGATATTATTTAAGTAAACCCAGGAAAGTACAAAAGGAAAAAGATAAGTACAGCCACATGATTACCCAATAATGCCTGAAACAGTAACATAATGATGAAGCAGATGGTCTGACTTGGGTCACTACCCAAGGAGAGTGAAATACAGCTCAACTCCTTTAGATCTTGCCCAGAAAATCAGACACAGCGGTGATGTCCTTGGGAAGCTAAAGCAGGAGGATCTCAAGTTCAAGGCTGGCCTGAGCAAGGCAGTGAGACATCTCTCAAACAAAGAAACAAATTAACAAACGAAAACGCCTTTCCGGAATCTCCCCCACTTTTGTGATCTCAGAGCTGAAGGAGAGATAGGGAGCATCTGCTTCCCCCATATCCTCTCATCCCCCATCCCACCACCAATGTCTTATAACTGGTTTCAATAAACAGGGTGTTTTCATTCAGGCAAACTTCATCAAATTTGGTAGGCCACAAAAGAAGGATATGAAGGCTGCATGGATTTCTTAGGGAAGAACCAAAATGTTTTTCAAGGAAGTTGTGCCATCTCCACTTGTGCTGGTAATGCAATGTGAGTCATGCGACTCCACGTCCTCCTGAGCAGCTGGTCAGGGTTTGCTTCTGTGACTTCTGATAGGTGTATGTGGTACTTTCGTTGGCTAACTGGAAGTTCCCTATAGAGTATGGGATGCACATCCTTCCACATGCTCATTTGCCATCCTGTCTCTTCCATGGAAAGATGTCTGTCCAGGCATTGTGTGCATTTTCAGTAGGGTTGTTTCTTACTCTGATTTTTTTTCCTTTTTAGATTAGGGCCTTGTACATGCTAATTAAGTTCTCTACCACTGAACCATATTCTTTAGCTTGCTTTTTAATATTTGTCTTGAGACAGGGTTTCACTAAGTTGCCCAGGCTGTCTTTGAATTCATTTTGTAGCCCAGCCTTGAACCTGTGACTCTTAAGCTGCAGCCTCTCCTGTAACTGAGGTAACAGATCTATGCCACAGGCCCAGCTTGTTGCTGTTTTATTTTTTTTAATTTAAAAAATTTCAGTTTCCTTTGTCATTCTCTGACAGTTTCATGTATGTGTACAATAAAGTTTAAGTCATTCTCATGTCACATTACCTGATCCCACTATTCCTCACTCTCCCACTGAAAAATCTTCCCAACCAGTCTCCCTCTTACTTCACATCTTGTGTGTGTGGTGTGTGTGTGTGTGTGTGTGTGTGTGTGTGTGTGTGTGTGTGTGTGTGTGGTATACCAGGTCTCACAAAGACTGCCTGCATTAGCATGTGTCTGGGCACTTGCTGGAGAATGGGCAATATATTGGTGGCTACGCCACTGAAAAAAGTAGCTTCCTTCCCTTAGCCAGCATTAATCCTCAATAGTATTTAAGAGAAGGATGGTGCCTTTCCATAAGGAATTATTGAAGGCCCGGTCTTATGCAGGTCTGGGGAGGTAAACACAGCTGCAGTGAGTTCATGGGCACAACAGCCCTGTCATTCCAGGAGACACTCCCTATCCTCTGGTTCTCACATTTTTCCCATCCCCTATGATCTTCAGTGTTAGCATTCAGTGTTGATTCAGCAATTATGCCCTTGGTATTTGCCTACACAAGTTGAAAACCTAACTTTATTTGTAATTGCCAAAACTTGTAAGTAACCTAGAATCCTTCAGTAGATGCTGGATAAATTATGGTACACCCAGAAAATGACTAAAACGTCTAAAAAGAAATGAGTTATTAAGCCATGAAGAGACTTAAGTGTGTATTACTAAGTGAAAGAAATCAATTTTAAAAGGCCACACACTACATGATTCCACAGAGATGACATTTAGGAAAAGACAAGCTGCAAAGACAGGAGGAGGGTCAATGGTTGCCAGAGTTAGTGGGTAACAGATGGAACACAGGGCATTACTAGAGTAGTGGAGCATTCTGTGCACAGCCACAGTCACAGATACCTGGTACTGCGCACTTGCTAAAGGCCATGGAATGGACAACACAAAGAATGAGTGGAAGGTAACTGTGGGCTCTGACTCATGTTGGCATATCAGATGGTTCTTTGACAGAAATGTCACAGACACACCACTGGAGGGAAGGGCCTGCATCTCTGACAGTGCAGGGAACTATCTGGAGTTCTATTTCAGTTTGCTCAAAGCTAAAAGTTCTCTACAAAGTAGGAAAAAAAGTAAAAAACATTCATTCTTGTGACAGACACGCAGGATTAGATGGCAATATGGTGACATTGACTCTCTGTAGATACTAGGAAAAGAAACGTTTGATAAGGCTGGCAGACTAGGCGTCCTCATCCCATGTTCAGACACAATGGCCCAGCTTGTGATACTTTGCTTCTTTTTTTCTGCCTTTTAAAATCTAGTTCATCAATTTCATTTCACTCTCTCCACAGTACACTCCTTTCACATGAGGTGACCTGTGACTGAAATATACTTTCCCGGATTTCCTGATGAGCACGGCTCAGTGTGATGAGGAATGAGAACAAGTCCAAGCCTCACCTGACTTGTGCAGGCTGATGGACCGCAAATTCGGGAACAGCCTGGCCAGTGAGTCCTCGGGCTCCTCGATGGCATTCAAGTGATTGTTCGCCAGGACAAGGGTGTCCAGAGAGGGAAACATAACTCCCAACTTTCGGATTTCAGTCCAGTCTTGGAGGTTGTTGTCTGTTATATGTAGGAGCTTAAGAGAATGACAGCAAATAGAAGAACAAGACACTGTTTCATAGTCATTAAGGCACAGGAAGAGCTCCTCCAAACTGTAGAGACAAAAGGAAATATTTGATTGTTTAAAGTAGGTTTAACTTCGCACACATTGTCAAGCACTTATTAACTAAGTGAGGCACAGGCCTGTACCCTAGGAGTCTCAGGCACTCAGAGTGATACCCTGCCTAGAAAACAAAAGTGGTCCATAAAGAAAATAAATAAGTAAGTGACTACTGTGCATGAGACCATGGGAAGCATCCTAGAGAAAGTACAAAGAAGTCTTCCTGAAGCTCAGGGGGAAACAAAACTTGGTGAGAAAAAAATTGGCCAGTATAAAGGCTGGTGCTAAACTAATTTAGTGCTTAAATATTTAAATGCTGAGTTAAGCAGCACTGATGCTAAATACTGTAGTGCTCTGTGTGACAATGAACCGGAAGTTGCAGTTAGAAAATCCAGGACAGGATGCAGGGTCTCAAAGGAGGGATAGATTCGTTGAAACTGAGAGGCATCAGAAAAAAACTTCTAGAAACAACATGAACAAAAGTTTAAAGAAGTGATAACTGTTAAATCCCTAAACTGTGCCAGCCCGAGCTAAGGACATCCAAACGCAAGCTCTATTTCCTTAAAGTGAATGTAATTAGGACTCCTTTACAGACAGGGAAACTGAGCTCAAAGAGGCCAACGCTTATCAGAGCTCATATGGCTCACAAGTGAAATCTGGATTTAAAAGTTAATTCACATGCCAGATCCAGGGATGCACACTGGTAATAGCACCTTTGGGAGGAATAGGAATTCAAAGGCCAGCCTCAGCTGCGCTTGAGTTTGAGGGCAGCCTGGTTTCATGAGACCCTCTCTCAAACACACTGACATCAGTTAATCAGACTACAGGTTAGAAGTTGTAGTGAAGTGAGGACACAAAGCTCATCAGAGTGAGAAGTTAAGACAAGGAGTAGTGTGAGGTGATGATTTCCAGACTTCAACAAGAAAGCTATAGCTTGGTATAATTTTTTAAACTATTTTCCCGTACACTTAATGTACATACACAAAGACAGGTAATCAGAACATAATGATGTTTCAAAACTGACAAAAATGTAACTTCTGTGATAAATTATAGAAAAGAATCCCAAGTGCATTTTTACATCAGAACAGAGAGAATTAATCATCTGAATGTTCACAGATTTCGGGGTTACTGTGGTTTGTGTTTCCTCAAAAGGAAAGGACTAAGGCAAAAATTCTTCAGTCAAGTCATAAGAAGGTTACAGGGGAGCAGGGCTCGGCTGCGCTGGAAGCTGGGCTTCCCAGGGGCATCTCTAGCAAAGGATGCCATATCCGTGTCTCCATACCTTGCCCCTGCAACACAACCCAGTGACCCTTACCCCCTCATTCCCCTGACTGCACTCCTGTGCCCTCCTTCTCCATTCGAGCTGCGGGTCTAGATCACAAAGGAGATGAGCAGTAGCTCTATGGACTGACACGGATGGCGGCACGGCCTGTCCACACACATCTGGCTTACTCTGGTAACTCCTGCAATATGGTGTGGACGGTCTCCCATGAAGCTTTGCTGTTGTTGAGCACAAGTTTGCGCACCCCAGAGAAGGACCCGGCGCACGTTCTTTCTAAAACTGACAAATTCAGAGGATTGGAACTCAGGTTTAGAAACTCCAACTGGGGAACATTTGACACAATTTTACTGACCTGGGAATAAAAAAAGAGAGAAACGTATCAGGTAGTAATCAGAGATTTTAAACAGCAATTCTTACAAAGGCCAAGGTGCATGGTCCCCAGGTGAAGGGCCATTCACCTTGGGGAGTCCCATTTAGTGATACTTAGTGAGGGAACCCACAGATGTCAACAGATGTGGGCAAATCATTTAATCTCCTTTTAGGAAATAGTAGCACATCTGAGAATTGGATACAAAAACAAGATTCCCTGTGTGACCATTAGTGAGGCTTTTGATTCTGCTCTATATGATACTCTCTTTGATGAGTAAAAATAAAGAGATAATTTAGATGGTGTTCTAAGCTATATAGTTTTTAGAGAACTAAGATTAGGCCACACAATTATCTTTGAATTTCTCCTTTCCCTCATTCTCAACGCCACATTAAGTCATAGAACAGTTTCTTCAAAGCCCTCAGTAGCAATCTGTGTGTTAGGAATTGGCTACAGAGTCATAATCACTGAGAAAAGCTTTAATGTGAGTTCAAGGCATACCAAACTTTAAAATGTATTTACTTGAAATCCAAAAGCATCGATACTTATACAGTGAGAGAAAACATGAGCACGAACTGGTGATTTAGCTAGCAACTTATCAGACAAAATGGAGAACAAGAAAATGACTGAATCTAACTATTTGTTCAGCACAATCTTAGCTGCTTTGATACAGCTTATTTCGTTCAATCTCAAAACAAGTTGCCAGATAAGACTGTTTGCAAGTGAGGAAGCAGAAGCTTGGAGATGATAAATAATCTAACATCCCACATTCACAAATGCCAAATCTGGAATTCAAAAATCAGAGTCACCGTCATTTCCAACACACCACACCATAATACACCACAGATACCGCCTGATGAAATGAACAGGCAAAGAGAGGTGTATCAGCAACAAGGAAGACTTCCTCAAGTTGGTGTAAAGCTGATGCTGACTGCCCAGCAAATGCAGTAAGCACAGACAACCAGGCAGTGTGGTGACTGACAGTTATGAAAGGGAATTAGAAAGAGTGGCTAGAATTAATTTCAGAGCTAGGTTCAAACCAGTTCCTATTCCTTCCAGCTGGGCAGTTTCAGACAAAGCACTTAACCTTTCCAAAGCTCAGTTCTTCATTCATAAAACAAGCAAAGAACTCATGTGGTCACAGGACTGTCAGGAGGATTCGGTGAAGTACACATGCCACACACTTGGCAGAGCCACTGGCACACTTTGGAATCTATCTCTGTGCCTACCCCTAACTGTACATAGACGCTATGAGTCATGGAGAGAGAGGCACTCGACGTTACCAAATGTAACTGTCACCGATGTGATAAAGACACTAAGAACCAACATCGCCACCCTGGCCATCCAGCGGACAATGTGCTGACTTCCAGGTTCCCCTGAATGATCGAGTCTGATGCTTCCTAGGTGAGACTACAGGATGGGGAGCTTGACAGTTTCCCTCAGAGCTCTGGAGGTGACGATAGAAGGACGACCAAGGGAAGAAAGGTCCATTTGTTGCTATGCATCACGTTCCTGCGTCTGATCAGTTCAGAGCCAGCATTCACTATTCTATCCGTCCACGTGCCACCTGTAAGAAGTGGGTATACCGTCGTTCTCACTGAGACATGAAGAAGTAAGATAAATTATGCTTCTATTTGAGAGTGTGCACATGTTCTCTTGGTCGGGCCTTTTCATGAGCAAACAGTAACAAACTTTTGTGCAATGTATGGCTAGACTCTGGAGCTGGTGAGTACAACACAGTTTAGCGGCTCACAAGGGACCGACGTGGCATTGCATCCATGACCTGAAAGCAAATGAGCAAGACCTTCATGTGGAAGAGGATGACCAGAGATGCTCGACCCATCCTAGGTGAGGAAAAACTGGAATTTTGCTCAATCTAAAGCACAAAAGAGCCAGCGAGATGGTTCAGCTGGCAAAGGCATTTGCGACATGAGCCTCGTAACTTGAGTTTGATCTCCAGAACCCATGTAAAGATGAAAGGAAAAAAATCGACTCCACAAAGATGCCCTCTGACCTCCACACATGAGCTATGGCATGTGTGCCCATACACACATACTAAAAATACACAAATAAAACTCTTCTTAAAAAGAAACAGACTTACCCCCTTTCCCAACAGGCCCACCCCTTGCATACCTTATTTTTATAATAAAGTGTACAATGTTCAAAAGTGAGAAATTTAATGATTTAAAGTGAATTCTAGGTGATTTCCCAAGGCATTATAAATGCTATATGATAAAAATCTTCAGTTTCTACCTGTGCTAGTGTCCAGGGATAATTCGGGCAGATATTGACTTGCATGTTTCAAAATCATAAAACTAGACAGAAAGTTGAACAATCAGGCAGGAAAATGATGTGTTATAAATAAACATTTTCCTTTTAAATAGTGAAAATAAGAAAGGTGTCCTGCGTAAATTCAAATTGACGATGTAATTGGGAAAATACAGTTAAACAGATAAATTAACTTATGATGGGAAATTTCCACACAGTAAAGGTGACCAACATTCTACTGAGATCCTAGGGCAACATATTGCCTTTGAATTGTTAAATTAAAGAAATATAAAGTTAAAAATGCTCCTGTGGCTGGAACTCTTTGAGTTTGCTTATGTACAAAGCACAGAGACGAACTGAGATCACCTTTAAGGCTTCCACAGTCCCACGCTTTAACAGGGGCCCCCACTCTGGCTTCTGTAAAGGAAGAAACTAAACATTTAAGGAAAATGGAAAAGGGTTTTAAGATAACAATCTGTAATTTATACCTAAGCTTTTCTCTACCTCACCTGACTAATTCTTCCCTCCTCTCAACTACCTAGCTTACTTTCTTTTATAAAATAGGTTTCGATAGAAAGGAGGGAAGAAAGAGAGATATGTTGGGAAAGGGAAGATAAAATTCTACTCAGGAAAAATTCAAGTAAACAGTCAGAAACTGTGTGATTTCTTTATGTGTAGATGCCCAATTTAGAAAGGCAGACATGAATCTTTGCCTCTTCGAGAAGGATTACATACCCATATATACTTTAGTTTTTGGATATATAATAGTCAAGAATTTAAAATACAAAAGAAACTGCTTGTAACTCATAATGGCAGTAACCACTCAGAAACTGAAAGAACCTACTACATTACTCTGTTCCATTCTGCTATGTCAATATTAGCTGAGGTCAACTTCATTAATGTGTAGGAGCAAATGACCTTTCTGGTCATCAGACATATGGGTTATAATTGGATTGAAATGTGATGTCTTAAAACCAGTGACCTATGAAGCATTCTGGCAAAGAGTTTGATCAAGGCTGAAAATCAATATTCTTTGGCTCTCAGTTTTTCTCCCATCTCTTTGACTTTGATATATACATACTCTAAAAGATTGGGATCAACTGCGGGTAAGGATAAGGAGGATTATAAGGAATGATAAAAGCAAAAAGAAGCTGGAAAATGAAACCTGACAGCAGTAGCGACAATTGTTAACCTGAAATCAGACAGTAAGTATGCAGATACTCAAATTGAGCACAAGGAAAGCACAGATTAATATTTGACCCTCTAGTTAGATATTAACATAGCCTAAGAAAACTGTGCTTCAGCCATTTGCTAAAATTTAAGAAAACTCCCATAACCTAGGGTAAGCCCTGCGTGCTGTTCCGCTCTACAGACCTTTTCCTTCAGAGGTGGCATCTACATCAACACCAAACTGCTCCTACCGTGAACAGGAGCTCATGAATACTGTCAAAACACAGGTTGAAACATAGAGTGTAGCATTTTTGTGGACTATTACAGTCCAAAGAAATGGATTTGGAGAACTCAGCTTGGCACACAACAGCTGGACTCATCAGTTGGTTCAGTGGCAGAACTCAGAAGGGTCATGGGGAGCAGGCTGAGTAGACCCTTCGCTCTGCATTTGGACAGTGTGAATGGAGAGCTCCAGGTGTCAGCCTGAGGTGACTGGCTTAGACAAGTAGGTGAGCAAGGAAATGCACAGACAGAAATTATTTCTTAAAGTGGCCCTACAGATCGGCATATCACTGGGCACCAGATGACAGGCACCAGCAAAATGCATCTGTTTAAGAATCCTAATACTACAGGAGCTACAATCAAGAACACAGCTGCCAGAAGATCAAGCAGGACAACAGACAGACAGATAAGAAAAACTGAATGACTGAGTCATTAACAAACTTCTCTTAAACAGGAAAGCTGTCCCAGAATTTACAAAGCATTCAGTATCTAAAAAATATTTCATCAATTAGTTTTACCTGCAAGTCTATCTAAAAGGAACAAAGCACTAAAGCCCTGGGTGAATTCCTTAAGTGATCAACTATTTTTTTTCAGTCATAAATTCTTAAAATGTAATCACTTACTCCTTGACTGCATTCAATCAACATTAGACTCTATGCTGGGTACCAATGATTTTTGAAAAACAGACATCTCCCCTAGAAATAAGCTCATAAGAAACTTACTGGGTCAGCAAGTGACTACACCACACTGCAGGAATCCTTCTGCATCAGTATGGCCCAGGTGCTGGGGAAATCTGACTCTGCCTGAGTTGAGAGTCAGGGAAATGTGACGGAGGGATGGGCAACCCTGGCAAGTCTCTGGAAGGATAGAAGCAAGGACCGCCTCATGCCATGTGCTTATTGGCACATGACAGTATATGGCTAGAGTCAGAGATAGCAGAGGGCGACATAACGAAGGAATTCCTGGGGAATTCAGATCTTAGTTCCTAGGCAAGAAAAACTAACTGAAGGACTTCATTAGGAAGGGGCCTAGCAGCATCCATTTACTAAAGGAGTTTGTGGCAGCACTGTGGAAGAAGGGAGAAAACAGGATACAGCCAGACCAGGAAAACCCATCAGAAAACCTCTCCAAGTTGTCTAAGCAACATGAGCCTAAATTAGGCATGAGCCCAGCAGGAAGAACTGTTTTTGCCTTGTACTTCAGAAGAGCTTCTACCAGGAAATATCTTAATCAGGCTACCTACAGCAATAAGAGAGGTTGCTATAATGCTATTATTTATGTGCAGAATTTACAGTTATTCTTAGGTCAAATAACATCAGCTATGTCTAACCACAAGATAAGTTCTAAAACAATTTGTTCAAGGCCAGCAAGATGGATTAACAGGTAAAGGCTTCTGCAATGTAAACCTGACAACCTGAGTTTAATCCCTAGAATCCATATGGTGGAAGGAGAGAACTGATTTTCCAAAGTTAACCTCTGACCTCTGTGTGCACCATGGCACACATTCACTTGCCTACATGCTCTCTTGCTTGTGCATTATGTGTATAATCTCCCTTCCTCTCTCTCCACCCTTCTTTTCTTTTCCTTCCCTCTACCCCCCTTTCTCAAAATATATATTTAAAATAAAACAAAATATTTGGAATGAATCTCAGTAATAGGCATATTTTTATAAGCTTGGCTTTGTTGGCAGAAACTTGCATCAGTTTCTAGGAGCAGAGCGCAGGACGAGCACAGAGGCAGCAGTGGAGGCCACTGTCAGTAGTCTAAACCACGGCACACCCTTTACCTTTCGGTGCCTGAAGTAACATTTCTCAGCGCTGGTCACATCAACTAAAAACAGTTAGCAATAGAAAAAACAACTGAAAAATTGCTAGAGGTTATTTGCTACATCTCAAGACACACAGTTGAGGGGCTGGCAAGATGGCTCATCTGGAAAAGGCACTTTATTTATGCAAGCCTGATGACCTGAATTCAAACCCAGAGCCACAGTAATAAAAAGGAAGAACCAATTCTTGCAAGATATTCTCTGTCCTACTGACTGACACACACACCAATATATTAAGAGAATCTTCAGTGAGAAGCAGAATCCGGCAGAATGTACACCATGACAAGAATGAATGGTTACCACCAGTTCTCAGCAAACAGCAATAACAAAACTTACCTCATGCCAGTCTTCGAGTTTGTTGTCAGAAAGATCTAGTTCCGACACATGAGCGCAGAAGGCAGCAATTTCTCTTTCGTCTCCTGCACAGGTAATTCCACAGCTGTTCAACACGAGCACACTTGGGAGGTTGAGGCGATCTGAATCACAGGAGACATAAAACACTTTCCACATTCAGCCTAGTTCTGGCCTATGTATGTTGAGCCCCCAGAAACCATCAAGAAAAACTCAAGCTATATGAAATTACATGAGGACCTGAAGAAAACAGGGCATATGGGGTTCTGAAGTCTTGAATCTTAAATATGGGGAGCGCAGAAGTACAGAACCACCACCACCAGGAAAACCTCTCGGCTTGACCTACAGCAAGAGGCTTTGTCTAGTTCCCAACAGAACCATCTTCCACATTAGGATCTGAACATCAGAACCAAGAAATTCATGTCTCAGACTCCCACCACCTGCTTACCAACCGCGATTCTTTAGTTCAACTGTTTTGCAGGGCTCTTTCCTCTCTAGTGATGTCTTTACCTTTTACTGCTAGTAAGATGCTTCATAACGTAAAGGTATTTGCAATGCACTGGGTGACCTGAGTTCAATTCTAAGAGCCCAATTGGCAGGAGAGACGGACTTCTAAAAATTGTCCTCTGACCCACACTTACACTGTGCCATACATGTGTCTATTGGCATATCCACCCCTCAAATTAAATAAATAAATAAGATTATTATCTCAAACTCTCAGATGAACTATCTGTTTTTCATGTGTTCACAAATCTTCCTTACTTCTGAGCATCTTTGAAAACTTTTTTCACACTTGGTTCAATTATTTCCATTTCCTATTCTTATAGAATTTTTCTGATAAGAGTTATCATTTTATCAAAATATAATGACAATAGGAGAAATGGCTTCAGAATGTGAAATATACAAACAAGGTGGTCAGAACAACTCTGGCTACTACTTGGTCCAAAAATATGTGCCAGTAATATTCCTCTCCCTGTCTCCACAGAAATGAATGCCCATGGGATCAACCACACCTTCTCCCATTTGATAAAAACACAGACTCTTTCAAAGAGGTCATGCCTTACAGAAATCTCAAGTGTTTTTCTTTGTCATAGATTCTTTAAGGCCTAGTCCACCTCTGAGCCCTCTCCTGATTCTACTATCTTCTCAGTGATTCTCTATCACTGCCATTTTCGTGGCTAACATAAGCTACTGTGTTCAGCTCTGTAACATAGACGTCTTGTCATCTAGTCCACCGGCCTGTTAAGTCCTCAGGGCGCTGGCCAGCCTGTACTCCTAGCTCCTTGAAAGAATAACACATGAAGTATCACCACACGGGTATTATTCTTGCACAACAAGTACAATCAAATGTGTCTTAGCCAATGTGGAGGATTTTTCTTTTAAAAAAATTAAATCGTAACAGAAAAAAAACTATTTGATTCATAATTCAAAATAAAAGACCTCATTCCAAACTAGGCAACATCATGATCAAATTTCCTAAGTAGTCTCCAAAAAGTAAGTGTTCTAGGTCCATCTTTCTCACCTTTCATAGGAGAGCCCTGAGGAGTGGCTGGGACGTGGACCCCCATCCCAGGGCCACGGCGGTAAGGAAAGTTTTCAGGACTGTACTTTTCACACAACACTTGCATAAAACTCCTCCCACTAGGTTGGTCCATCTTCCTTTCTTAAAATTCTGCAAGAGCAAGAAATAATCAAAATGATTTGCTCACGCAAGAACTATTTCTTGAAAACCAATTGTTTGTCAGGCACTAATCAGGGCAATGCAGACATTTACAGGACGATTCTGCCTCAAGGAAGTTACACTTTGGTGAGACTATGTGATGCAGGGAAAAGACATGCAGATGAATGAATGAGGCAGCTGAGCAGCATGTATGCCACACAGCAAGAAGTATCGCAAGAGTCAGAGGAGCAGGTACTGCTTCCAACCAGGGATAATAAGAAGGTTCCTATGCTAATTATATAGTAGGCTGCAAGAGAAGATACAGACTAAACATCATGCTAGGCACTTCAAAGGAATCCTTTTAACATCTGTCCCTTGAAATTTATTCTCTTCTTCCACAGTCATACTCTCCCCCCTCTCTATTTGTACTTATATTCAAATCGTAACTAATGAGACAGAAATCAGTTTGGAGATGGCCAGTTTTCTACTGGACACCTTTCTCCTGTCTTGTTCCATTCTACTGCTAGAAAACAGATAGCATGTTGGTTTATGAGTCTAAGAAATACACTTTAATGAAACTGTAATGAAGAGTGAGAATGATCCAGAGCCCCACGGACATCATGGAACTAAGCTGTCACATTGATACAAGTCTCTGGAAATTTTAGTGACAAACAAGCTATTTCATTGAAGCCACTGTTCCTTTCCACTTTCTGGTCATGCAAAACCGGACACCGGCCTGCCCAACAGAGAATGATCTTCCCTTTAGTTCTGAGTTTGAGGAGAGACTTGTCGAATGAATCGTAGCTAAGGCGCAAGCATGCAGCAACTCCAAGATGTTCTCAGCACTTGTGCACACATGGAGAAGTAAGGTTAAGTGTGCTAACTTCTGACAACCTGAAACCCACTGGAAGGGGCTGGTCTGTACTCTGCATCCTAGCAAACAAAATATAGGCAACTATTCTCCAACTATCAGATATCACACTACTCTTAAAAATCAAAATAAAGGATATCACAAGAAAAAGTTTACCTGTAAGAATGCACAGTGGTCTCTGAGCTACCTCAAGAGTGCTCAGGTCGGTATGGGAACGCCTAAGCTGTAAAATGTCTGCCACATTGAACCTCAGCTGGATCCTCGGAAGCCATGTAAAAAGCTGGGCACGGTGGAGCATATTGGCAACCTGAGCTAGGCAGTTAGCCAAACTGATGAGCTTAGGCTTGATCAGAGACCTTGACTCAAAACACTTTGAAAAGGTGGGAGAGTCAAGGAAGGAAGATATGCTGGCCTTCGTACACACAAGCACACAGCTGCACTACTAACAAGTATACACCGCTCACATATACACATGCGCGCACACACCTGCACATTCTCTTTCTCGTGCACGCGCTCTCCTCTCACTCTCTCCTGCACATAAGATCTGCTGTTGCCAAAGCAACAAGCAACAAGGCCATGAAAGACATGGACAGGAGTCTCCAAGGAAACCTTGTATGCCATGTTAGTGCTGAACTTCACCCTACAGCAAGTAGAAGGAACTAAAAGCTTTTCAGGAAGGGAACGCCCTTCTTCCTTTCTTTCTTCCTTCCTCCCTCCTTTCCTATTCTTCCCTCCCTCTCTCCCTTCTTTCTTTCTTTTTGAAGCTTCCCCGGCACTTATTAACTGCAGCCTGCGGAGACACTGCACAGACACACAGGCGAGGATGAGCATGAACTGACACAATGGGGGAAATAAGACAGCAGTGGCCAACTCGAGACATTTTAGAAAGCAAGCTTTTGGAGAGTTACAGGCACTAAGGAGAGGTGGAGCTTAAGGCTGACCCTCAGGTCTCCAGCAGGTGACCACTGACTAGGATCATCAACCAGTCAAGAAAATATGACCACAGCTAGTTTTAAGGAGGGAAATGATGGGCTTCCCTTTGCAGTGGCCAGTGTGAGGTACCTGTGGAATACTGGGAAACGGTCTGAAGTTGGGTGAGAAATGTTAGCATTGATGGAGATTTGGGTATTAGCTGAGCGCAAGAGGTGCTGTGAAGTGCAGCAAGATTGAAGGGACAGACAGAGGCAGCAGTGTCCTCAAGGAAAGGGACAGAACAATCCAGGAGTAGAGTTCATAGCCAACGCGGGGAGAACTCTGCTAAGAAGCAGAGAAGATGGGACAGGCTGGGCAGGAACGAGCGCAGAAACTAGGTGGAGCTATCGAGGGTTCTGCCCTTAGAGCAGCCAGCTGGAGCACCCACAGCTCCATGAACTGGTGAGGCCAGGACCTGTAGGTCTGGAAGATGCCTCAGAAATGAGCTCGAATAGCTATACAGACCACAGTAGATACTAGATGGCTTCCCAGTGGTGACGTGTTTCCTCACTACGGCGGCACTGGTTTACCCGTGCTTGTACAGTTCAATACACCAGATGTTAAGTCTGTCCCACAAATGATCACATGACTCCACCGTTAAATTACACAAAGAGCAGAACTGCAATTCTATTTCTTTCAGAATCGACTCAAGCACCACATACCATGTGTGGCAAGGGCCTGATAAATATTGCTTAGTATTAAAATCACTAGCCTCTGGGGTGCTGAGTAGAAGAGGCAGAGAATTCAGAATGAGGAGATTCTCGGTTCTCAATGCTGAATAACTCTGTGCCATCAGACAAAATGCTCTACATCGCTTAATACCAAATCGTTCAACCAGGATCACTTTATGCAAAAATAAAGAAGCAATCCACATCATTAGTATGCAAGTTTGCTTTCATCTTTAATAAATGGTAAAACTACATGTGCACTAAATAATTGTCCTAGAATAAATTTCTTTATAATTTAAGAAAATGTTTATATCTTTTATATATCTAAATAACTTGGGTCATGTAAAAATGTCTTGGGTAGAAAGGGGTCACCAATAGAAAAGGTCTGAAAAGCCATGCTCCATACTACTTGGATCACAGATGTACAGTAGAGACCTAAAATACACAAATATGCTATTTGGACTGCAAGACTATAGTAAATACATAGTGCTATTATTTCTGTGAGGAAGTTAATAGTAAGGTAGAAAGCACGTAGTATATTATGTCAGAAGCTTCTGCTTTTCACAGGCTAGGCGCAAATAAGTAATAAGTTAGTTCTAACCTCTATAACCATCTCACTTATAGGTGGTCTAACATCTCCCCCTTGGGTCTGAAGCAAGAATTTGAAAATAAAGCATAAACATACAATAGTCAATAGACGTGGCCTATGATCTGGTCCACCCACCAAGCAGGCCTATAAAATCTTAGCTACTTGAGAGGCTAAGGTAGGGGGACTGCAGGGTTAAAGGTAGCCAGCACAGGGTATGAGTGAGTTCAGGTCCAACCTGGGCCACGCAGTGAGATCTCGTCTCAAAATAAAAAAAGCAAGCAGGCAGGGAGTGCGGCTCAGGATCACAGCATTCCCCATGCAGGTTCATTCCCCATGCAGTCAAACAAAACAAAGACTCCTACAGATACTGTGGATAGCAAAGTTACATATTATTCTTCTTGAGATGACAAAGTGACACTGGGCACTATCCCTGGCCATTGGGCAGGATTCTTTAGGGGACAAGCCTTCCAGGAATGTACGCAGTGCGCACATGAACACACAACATTGCAGTTGGAGCCTTAAGATGGCAAAATGCATCAGTAACATAAATCTACTCAAAATCTACTGGACCATTTCGAGGCGGAACAGTAGGTGGGAAGGGAAAGCTGAAAATCGAGAAGACTGAAAATGAGGAAATGCAGAGGGGAAAAAGATCCTTAACTGAGCCCTTTCAAAAGGTTTTGGAGGGTTGGTGGGTAATCTATGACTTTCTGGAAATAACAGGAGTCAAATTGCATCTGTCTAGCCCACAGCTGGCAGAACTCTAATGCATTTGGTAAGCTTCTGAATTGGAGCGCAAAGTGAGGGAGCCAGGAATCTCGGGTAACGTTGCTTGGTTCCATTACGAGCAGTGAGTATGCCTGTGAAAAGTGCAAATCCTTTGTGCCTCAAGCTCCTGACTACAATATCCCGCAAATGCTTGAAGAAAGTTACAACACAGTGTGCACTGGAGGACAAGGTGCTCACAGCACTTCTACAGGTGAATTAATATCAAAATGAAGCGTCTTGGGGCCCGAGGACCTGGAATCATTAGCAAACTATCTGTACTTCAAGTTCTCCGTAAAAGGGTCAGATGGAATTGGCATGAAACATCTGTAAACAGAAAACGGGTCAAGTCTGAATTCTGAGATGCCTTACAATACACGAAATGATATAACCCTATGCTGATATGCAACATCAATATTTTAGTCCCCATAGAAGCATCATAGAGTAGTATACTTCATAAAGTATAAGATCTCACTTGTAACTTCCGCGAGACAGAAATATAATCTCACAGAGTACCAAAATATCACTTTTAAATGTCACAAAAGGCAGAATTACTGGCTTTCATATTCACAAGGCTATCTCTAGAGGGAGAGGGGGAGGGAGAGAGGGAAAGAGGGAGAAAATGAGAGAGAGAGAGACAGAGAGAGAGAATAAATCAGTGGCAGCTGCCACCAAGAAGAAATGAGGAAGAAGACAGACCATCTCTTGTATGAACTCAGCAGACACACAACTGTCCCAGATCTGGGGATGATCCAATAATCTGTCAAAGGACCTTTTGCTTCCTCATTATGATAAAAATTCTATGAAAAAATTCTAGTTGAATTTTTTTTGTATGTGGAATATAAAAATTATAGCCACTTTTTAAAGGAAATGGGAAGAAAAAGGAAATAAAAGGAATGATCAAACAGAAACAGGTAATTTTTCAAAATACAGTCAACATGGAAAACACACTGCTGAGCCTGAGCAATCACTTCGCTGGGAAGAGAGATGCAGAGGGACGGGAATAAGACAAAACATCTGGGCTCTGCTGTCCTCACCGAGGCCTGTACAAGTGCAAGGCCAAGAGCCGCTGGACAAACATGACAGCCTGGATTCACCCTGCCTTTCCCATCCAAGTGAAACTGCCCAGCTTTACAGGCACTGCTCTCCACCACCACACCCACACAGGAGCAGATGTCTCCTGGGAGCTTCAGGCTACCGGGCAACACTGACTGGGAGACTAATAAAGAGGGGTTTCTGCAACAGGAAGATGCCCCTTCTAGCTTCGAGTTACCAGGGTAGTAGATGGCCTGGGGACCCAAGTTACTCACAGTCAAACTGTAAACTAGTTTAGGATGGGCCTAAATCTTCAAGAGTCTTAATAAGAGGAAAAGAAGTGGTTTAAAGAATATTTAACCTGGACTCACTCATATACAATAAATACATCGTATTTATTTATCTATTTATCAGAGAACAGAAAACTACATTCCCAAAGCTTCCTGCCAATATCCTGCTAGGAATATTTGGAAACAAAGTAAACATTTTGTCAGAAATCTCTAGTCTTCACCCATGGGCCCTTTGACCAGATATTTCTCCAATTGTACATCTGTCTTCTTTACAGCACAATCTGTAGTGGGAATCTCTTACCTATAGTTTACTAAAGATGAAGTCAACAAATGTAGTTAGTATTCTTGGCTAGTTCCTTCTGAACTACGCTACATGGTCCCAAGAGGGTACATTTGCCCATTCGTTTATGTATAAACAGGTGATCTCAGCGTATCTCATTTAGTTCCATGAACAAGCATGAGCCAGGGACTGACTCTCTGCCACACACTGTGCCAAGCACCAAAGAAAGGAAGAATGATGAAAGTTCAAACCCTGCGTTCAGGGCACCTGCCCCCAAGAAGGAAACACGCGCACATGCGCACGCACATGCACATACACACACACACACACACACACACACACACACACACACGCACACGCACACACACACACACACATGCACGCACGCACGCACACACGCACACACACAAATAAGCAATCACTACACCAGTGGTTAACTTCTGGAAGCCTCAAGAAGGAAGCAGGTGACTCCTGGTGTTGAAAGGTGCAGATTTGTTTCTGAGGCAGGGAAGGACATCCTAGGCTTGCACTAACGCATGCAGAGGCAAAGAAACTGCATCAGTCATGTTAAGACACAGGGATGGGACAGTGCAGGGGGCACAGTGGGAGTCCACATCACGACAACCTGTTCCAGCTAGAGGGGACCCTGGCAGAGGTAAGAGAAAGAAAAACTCTGAAGACAGAACACTGGGAACCAAGCACAAAGATGGGGGTTCTGATCTCAATGTGTGAACTATGGAGAGGTCAAAATGATACAGATTTTAAAATCCTTAAAAGAGGGGGCAGTTGAGCTTGTTTGTCTAAGGGAAAGCAGTTTCCCTAAAGACAAGGGAGTAGAATCCACTCCACAATGGTGAGTGGCAGTAAGGACCACTGGCCCATCTTTGAGAAAGGCTTGGAAGAAAGTGGGAGAGACAAGACCGCTGATGAAGAAAACCAGAAGGTTAGAAAAACAGCTGAGCCTGCTGTGCTTTTTGAAGGATAAAAAAAATTGGCAAAAAGGGGAGAGGTTGTGGAGCAGGTCAGCAATACCTAACAAATCTGGACAGAAAACCTTTCAAGAGTCTCCTAGGACTACTGGCTTCCTTGAGAAGCGAGTGTTTAATCCCTTTAACTTTCCATGTATGAGTTCTTGTAAAGTTGTGGATAAAACTTTATGCTCTGACCAACCCTCCCCTGACCTCGAAGTGTGCCAGTTTCTTGAGCGCTTTATTCCAGGAAGCAGGACTACTGCTCCTTTCCTTTTCTAAGCATGCACTTTTGACCCACACTCAGTGCATGGCCAATGAAGCCAGTTCACTCTGGGTAGACATGTACACTTTATACATTTCCCCTCCAGAAAAGATTTAAAGCCAAAGATGAAAAACATCTGTTGCTCTACTCACTTTATTGATTTTTTAAAAATACAGTATTTAAGTTTTTTTTTTAATTTTCCATTTAAAAAATAAGCAAAGGATAACAACAACTCAGCTTGTAACCCCCAACTGGTATTTGTTTTTATTAGCTAAACTAGGTGTGGTAGTAAGTGTGGCTCAAAGCGTTTTCTATCTGAAGCAGATAGAGAGTGACTTCCTGACAGATTTAGCAAACAGAGGAAGCCTGGGAACACCCTTAAGGTGTCTCTCCTTCTAGGCTACACAAAGATTAAGTTGTCTCTATACACAAAGTTTTAAAGCCTGTCTTTCTGCCACTAAAATTCTTGAAAAACATTTTTGTCCAAGTGTGTATGTGTGAGTGTGTGTGTGTGTGTATGTGTGTGTATACACAAGCCTTTCATATTCCATTCATAAGCTGTCATGACGGAGCAATAGTCTCTCCCATTGGAACACTGCAAGGATGCAGTTCATGAAGCACAACTGAGCTGGAGTCCTGTTCTGTGCAGTATTCACAATTTTATTTATCTGAAAATCTGTCTACCTGAAACTCTATTCGGTTAATGGCCACTGAGCATTATGCAGTATTATTACATCTAACTAAATGCCCTTCTTGCATGAAAAATAAGGAAAATGTGTTAATTCTAAGAAACTTTCAGAATTATTTTGCAGAGTTCTGGTTAGCCAGTTCGCTAGCTTACTCTGCATTCCCAGGGCCAAACGATAACTCTTTATCACAACACACCATGTGCCTATGACTTCACGCCCTTCTGAGAAACACCCTGTTTCTCAAACTCTCTTCCTCAGCTGGATGTTTCACTACAACCAAGCGTACTAATGTGTGCTGCATCAGTTTTTCTTAGTAGAAGAGTGAGAAATAAACAGCACTGAGGGATGAAATGGGAATTCAGATCTGGGGTTCTTTCTGGAAACAAGTGCGGCCCTCTTGCCTTACCACACAAACACTGACTACGCCACCAAAGTCTTCTTTCCCTTGCATCATCGTGCCTTTCTGTGGGCACCAAAGACTGCCTGGGAGTGCTTCGCTTTCCACTGAGGACCAGACTGCACGCAGCACACTTGGCGCTGGGCAGGGAGAGAGTCCTCCTGGCTACAAGGCACACGAGCAAAGGCAACTAACCCCGAGCTTCAAGTCCTCTCATGTGCACACAACACCAGAAATGTCTGACTCAGAAAAAACATCCCAAGAAATGATGGCTTTCAGAGAAACTTGACAATAAGAAACTAATAAAGTACCTCTTTGTGTGAAAGTATGTCTAAATACTTGTTTTCACAGCCCCCCCCCAAAAAAAATGCTGCCTTAAACCAACACTCTACATTCCTTTAGGCATTCTGAAATATAAAACAGAAACACTTTGACACATTCCACTCCGCAATCCCATCAATAAAAAGGTTCAACATTTACTGTGTCCTTTACTTCAACATGTTTGAGGAGATTCCCACCTTCGCCACCCCCGCCCACTCCTTCACATACAGTTAACAAGTACCCCCTACCTTCCTATTTGACCCAGACTGAATCTGGGAAAATTCCAGGCGTCACACTTACTCAAAACAGGATTAGATACATGTACTCTCGAGTGATGTTCCCAAACCAAGTGTCTCCAGGCCGAGATTAGCAATCACTTTAAAGCCTAGTAATTTTCCACAGTCACTCTCTGAATGAGACAGGCTAACATTTATCTCTCTCTGCAGCATAGGAAAGTGAGGGGATTTGCTCAGGTTTCTGTGGCCTGACCGCATGCTAAGTCATCCTTTCTGCTGCCCTAATCTGCTGAGCCACGCTGACTTCATTAAAACAGGAATATGTCATGCTAACAGTATATAGCACCACACACAAATCCCAGAAATAGAAATTCTTAAAATGCATGAAAACGATTGTGGCCAAAATGCATGTTATAACTACACTGAGCACCGCAACCACCACACAAAGCAGCACCGCTGCCCAGTCGCTGAAGGGGGAAATTATTCCCAACTCTCCGTCCTCCCAACAAGCAGTGGATACTTCTTTGTTTTTTCCTCCTGAACGGATTAGGTTTCATTTGAAGAAAATCGCTGGTGTACGTTTTCTTTCTGCTGTGAACATACAAGTTTAAGGTCATTACCTAGCTGTCTCCAGACTACCTCATTATCTCTGCTCCACAGAAGCGGCAACAGAAGCCACCATGTAAAGACACGGTCTCATTAGGAACAGACAACTAACGCATTACTCAACAGACTTCTGGGGATTACAAGCCACCCTAACAACCAGGGTTGGCAGATGCTGAAACTTCAGCCACACACAGAGGCTGCCAAACTTTGCGCATTGAAACAAAGTCGCTAGCTTTGTCCCAGTCAGTGTCGCAGCAATGCTGCCCCTCCTTAGCCAGGATTCTGGATCTGAACTGCCTGCAAGAGACATAGGACTCCACCACCCTGAGCGGCAGTAGACAAAGTTTCCACCTGCTCATGCACGGGAAGGGGCCACAAGTGCCCAAGCTCTGTTCACAGAACTACTAAGGAGCAAATGGACAGAACAGCAGTAAACAGTGTTCAGCACATAAAGGCCCAATAAAGACTCATTTTCCCTCACTTCTACCCTTTCCATGTCCATCGCCACTCAGTGAACGTGGGAGCACAGAGCGGGGTGCTTGCTTGTAATTTTTGGGAGATGTGATCTGACACCTCAGGATCTAAGACTACACCAATTAACAGACAACAGTAAAAATGCCTGACACACTGCCCTTCCTCTTTAACTACACAATTATGCCCCTAGCTCTCCTTCTGAGTGAAGGATAAAATGGTGACGTCTTCATCAACATATTTAGAGAAGATTTGGTTTATGAAGTATATCTATCATCATTTAGTTGCTTTTTGTAATCCTTCATCAATTCTTGTGAGGAAAAAAATGTTGCTAAATGAATGAAAACTATTCTGTCACAAAGGGCACTTGCCTTCATAAAACCATAGACCTTAAATTATTAATCATGCCCATGGGAAAATATGATCTTCACAAGAGGAACAATAGCAAGGGCTTAATAATTTAAACATGTTTCAACAGTGTAAGAAACTCAACTTTTCCCTAAATTATTTGTCTCAAACATGAATATATGAACTAAGTAACAACACCATGATTATAGTAAGACAATTCCAGGAGCTCCTGGCAACTTGGTTAGTAGCAATGGTGGAGAGACGGTGGCCTCAGACATGCTGGAAAGGCACCGTGAGGCAGCCAAAGGTTGTGCTCTATCTCACACGCACACTCGCATGCACGTGCACGTGTATACACACACACACACACACACACACACATAAATCTCTTTACCACTTTCATGGCATGCATCAATCAGAAAATGTAGTACTTGAAAATCACTTTACTAAATTATTACTTGAAGATCAAATGTTACAAAGATCATGGGTAAGCAGGACAGAGAAAGCACTTAAGCTAAACTGTGTCCTTAAAACTGCCCCCTAGTACTGTAGGAATTAAACACAGAATCTGTATTTAAAAATCTACCTACTTGTTAAGATGTATTTGCCATCCCCAAATCAAGACTTGCAGCATTGTTGTGGCCATGTGCAAATGCAGAGGGCTGAAAACATGCGCTTCTCCCGTGCACTCTCGGTTGAGGTGAGGCCAGAGGCCCACGCTTGACCTCCCATAATGTCAACAAGATCCATTTTGCCTTCTATTTGGTGCCATGGTTTTCTTGTGCTTTATGTGTTTTTAAGGGGTGATTTCACTGTTTTAAGACATCCCCCAGGAGTGTGCTAAAGTGGTATCCAGCACTCCTGAAACAACAGGCTATGATTTGTCTCATGAAGTAAAAGCAGGAGTGGGACAGCTTCATTCAGACATGAGCTACAGTGTGGTGAACCCAACGGGAACCAAAGCGGTGAGCAGGATGTTCTACAGATGCTTAGAGGCACAGACAGCCAAGCTCTGCACTGCTTATTTGACAAGAAAGTTCCAGGAACCTGATTCTATTTCCCCTAGGAGCAACTAATCCATGGCCACTGAAATGGGGCAACTTTGCATATAAGTACTACAAATAACAAAAAGAAGCTACACTCTGTCAAAGAACACCTCTAGAGAAAAGGAAACAGACCACCCAAACAGAACAGCTCCACAGGAAGAAGGCACGATGTGGTAAAGGGCAGTAGGAAGAAGTTAAACCTGTCAATAATTAACACAAACAGTAGATACACATCTAGGAAGGAGAGGTTATGATCCTGATTTCACAACAAAACATCTAAAATATTCATAAAGGACCCAGGGAGATACAGTTTAGTGGGTAAAGCACCTGCTGGCAAACCAGGCGACCCGAGTTTGAGCCCAAGAAGCTTGTACGGTAGAAGACAACTGCCCTCTTCAAGTTGTCCTCTGCCACACACGCACTGTGGCATGCATGATGCATGTGCCTGTTCTCTCTCTCTCTCTCTCTCTCTCTCTTTCTCTCTCTCTCTCTTCCTTTATCCTCTCTCAAATAAATTCTAAAAAACAAAGTTAAGAATTGACAAATCATTAAGTCTGCTTTCTTATTAATATGAATGAATACTTAGAAAAAAACATTGTTGAGGATTTGAAAATAAAGAAGAGGGTTAGAGCACCTGTCTAGCAAGTGGAAGACTCTGGCTTCCATTCCCAACACCAAAGGAAACAAACATACAAACAAAAAAAAACCCTAAAAACTAAAAATAATGCTGAATGGGTAAAATTCCAGATAAACAATTTTAAAAGAATATATAATATTATTCCAGTTACATAAATTTTAAAATTAGAAAAATAATCACTTTGGGCCATATATACATGTGGTTTAATAAAACAAAATAAGAATCTGGGGGTGGAGAGAGGGCTCACTAATGAGGACCTGAGCTCATCTCCAATGCTCGTGTAAAAATCCCAGCACCAGGGAAGCAGAGAAAGGAGGCTCCCTGGGGTTTGCTAACCAGTCAGTCTAAAGAAGGAATCGCCAGGTTAACTGATATCTTGTTTAAAAAAATAGCATGGAGAGATTAAGACAGCTGACTTCTACATGCACGCATGCATATGAACAGGTACATACATATAAACATAATATATACACAAACAATACACATACAAACATAATACACACATATAATACAAACACACACACACACACACACACACAGACAAAAGCCACAGGGTAATAATGGGTGCAGAGAAGAGTAAGGTTCCGAGCATTGGTACCTGCAAGATGGAGGTATACAGACAGACAGAAAGCAGCACACGGCAGCAGTACATGCTTCACTTCCTCTCCAAGTCTGTGCCCGTCTCTCACTCACATCTGAGAAGTTACATTTGACTTCTCCCTCCCTCTCACATCCCTGCATTTGTCACGCATCGGCACGGCCCAAGCACCTTATCCAAGCCATTCCCACTCTATCCAAGCCATCTTCTCTTCCCATCTTCCTTACTCCTCCCTTGTTTCTTCTAACCACAGTCATGTCCTTTAAAGCTGATGGCTCACAAGAGACCTGAACCTCCACAAGCATAGACAGGCCAGGGGGAATCCTGGGGTCCATAGAAGCAGAGAGAAAGGAGGGTGGGAGGGAGTGAATCAATTGATGAAGGGAAGGGAAGGGAAGGAAATGGGAGGGAGGGGATAGAAAGAAGCAGGGATAAGTACTCAGTATGTTTGTAAAACTAGAAAAATAAAATAATTTTAAAAATTCTGATGGCTTCCTTTCCCATTTAGAAGAAAATTCAATTTCTTCAAGGATGGCTTCGATTATTTATCTATTCACTCACTTATTTATTCAGAGGTCTCATTTAATCTGCTTTCTGCTAACCTTTCTAACCTCACTTCGTTCTACTTTTTTCCTAGCTAACTAAGCTTCAGACCCTCTGGCTTTCTTCTCAGACTTGCTGATTGATTTCTGCCCCCACAACTCTTTGCAGAGGGTCTCATCAGACACAGCATCCCGGACAGTGCCAGCCTCTGACCATCAGACACGGCATCCCGGACACTGCCAGCCTCTGACCACCAGACATGGCATCCAGACAGTGCCAGCCTCTGACCATCAGACACGGCATCCAGACAGTGCCAGCCTCTGACCATCACACACAACATCCCGGACAATGCCAGCCTCTGACCATCACACACAACATCCCGGACAATGCCAGCCTCTGACCATCAGACACAGCATCCTGGACAGTGCCAGCCTCTGACCATCAGACACGGCATCCTGGACAGTGCCAGCCTCTGACCATCAGACACGGCATCCTGGACAGTGCCAGCCTCTGACCATCAGACACAGCATCCTGGACAGTGCCAGCCTCTGACCATCAGACACGGCATCCAGACAGTGCCAGCCTCTGACCATCAGACACGGCATCCAGACAGTGCCAGCCTCTAACCATCAGACACGGCATCCAGACAGTGCCAGCCTCTGACCATCAGACACAGCATCCAGACAGTGCCAGCCTCTGACCATCAGACACGGCATCCAGACAGTGCCAGCCTCTGACCATCCAGACAGTGCTAGTCTATCTTCTCACTCTTTCATTCCTTTGGGCACTTAGCATCATCTGTTAACTGAGTGTTGTTAAAGTCCCTGTCCACCAGAACCGGAGTTCTGCAAGAGCAGGGCTGTGTCAACCCATCCAGTGCTCCACAGAGCAGTGCCTGCCACACTACCACTGGTGCTGCTGGATGAATGTAAGAGTGGATTTTACTGTGAACAGACACAGCCTAACACTTCCTGGCAGTGAGATGCAAATCAAAGACCTCAAGGAAGAGTGAAGAAGGCTATGAAGAAAATGAAATCTAAGAACAATCTTAGATGACACTTTCTGCAATAGTTCTTAAGGACCTCATTCCTAAGGTTGGCTAGTGAATTACAAAAGAAAGGTTCACCCTGCTACAAGATCCTTGGTTTTGGAAATGCATCTACTTAAATCCTCTGCTTTTTTTTTTTTTAACTCTCCTATTTTGAGAAAAGCATGTGTCTAAAGGGATGCTTCATTTAGTTCCTGAACAAGTTATTTACCTCTATGTTTCTTTCTTTATTAGTAAAATGAAAGTAATAATTCCTATTACATAGGGCTATTATGAACATTAATAATTTTTAATGCATCTAGGTAAATGTCTGGCATATAACAAGTAATTAATAAGTTATTACTGTGAACACTGAGAAGTCAAGATAACACAAGGTCTGATGGGTCAAATCACTGCGCCCTCTCCCTCCAGCAGGGTGGACTACTCCCAGACACGTGGACATACAGACTAAGGCTAAATTCTATTCCTACTAAGAGGCCAGTGTGCACACATGTAACATGCAAGTGTGAACAAAGCACTGAGTGATTAACTTCACTAAGAAGGTGGGCCACACATAAGTCTTAAAAGAAGGCCATCAGAAACGTACTAGAGGAAAAAGACAGCTTGTGTCAGGCCAGCAAGCCAGACGCAGGCAAGACAGCAAGTCAGACGCAGGCAAGACAGCAAGCAGCAACGGTGAGCTGTGCTGGGGGAGGAGGGTTGGGAGACGGTGGGATGCATGGAAAGGGGAGGTCCTGTTTAGAAGGTTTGCATTCTCGTGGGGCAGCGGGCAGTGGGGAAATGAAGGGGGGAATCATTTTTGCTTCTCTGGTATTAGTCCTTTTAAGAAAGGCAGAGTGTCCTTGTCGTAAAATACTAAATAGGTCTGTGATGAGAACCTAAGATGCAAAATGTGGTAAAACTAATTTCTGATTTAAAAAAAAATCAAAGAAGTTGTTTACAATTTGTTCATTAGGGGAACTTCAAATTTTTTAGCGCGCACAGCATGCACACACGTGTATATGTGTGTGTGTGTCAGAGGGCACTGTGTGTCCCTGTGGAGGACCAAGGGTGACTTTGGGAATCATCCTGGATTGCTTCTACCTTCTTCTTGCTTTGCTCTGGGATTTTCCAGGCTCTACCCACCAGGGTAGGAAATATAGGCCAATACTGTTTCTGTCTGGTGTTTTTTGCCTGGTTCCTGGGATATTAACGCAGGAACTTCTGCTTGTGAGGCAGCGTCTTAACCCCTGAGCTATTTCTCCAACCCTAACTTCTGCTTCTCAATTATTATTTGAGCATGGGGAGAGGGAAAGAGAGACATGCTGTGGCTCATGAGTAATCAGAGGACAAGTTTGGGAATTGGTTCTATCCTTCTACCATGTGTGTTTACAGGGATTAAACTCAGGTTGCTAAGATTGTGACCCAGGACCTTATCTGCTGAGCTTCTCACTGACTTCAAGCTTGACTTCTTGAAACCATATGAGCAATTTACACACTAACAATGCCTAGGCTGCAACCTAGCTTCACATGGACCGTGTGCCCTTACTGTTATAGCCATGCTAGTTGTCATCATGACAATCTACTGCAATCTACCGCATGCTCACTGCATGTGTCACTGTGTGGCATGTGCCCAGTGTTCCATGAGTACCAACCTCACTTAAGTCTCAAGGCCTTTACTTATTAACCCCCATTTGACAGATCATAAAACTGAAATAAAGCAAGGTTCAGGTCACTTGACCAGTGAGCCAGATTTCAAACAGTCCAACTTCAAAGCCCTAAGACTGAACCAACCCCCTGAAATAGGGCATTACTCAGCTTGCTATACATCATGTGTTCAAGAGTCATTTGCATGGACCTGTTGGATCTTAATACATCATGCAAGCCAGTGATTCTTGGCAGAATCTTGGGCGCAGAGTACTAGCCACAGAGATCCCAATTCAGGAAGCTGAGGACAGAAGCAGGGAGCTATACTTTTAGCCACAAGTTCAAATCTGACTCACTTGTTCTATTCTATGGACTACACTGGGAATCCTCAAGATTTGAAGACACTTGTGGCTCCTGACCCCTAGGTGATTCCGAGGAGGAAAAGCAAGGTGCTGGAATAGTGCCAGCGAAAATGCTATTTATAGCTCAGTAGTACAGCCTTATCTAGCATGAGGGAGGCCTAGGTTCAAACTCCAGAACTGTGTGTATATGTTCCAGAGGGAGGAAGGAAGGGAGGAAGGAGAGAGGGAGAGAAAGAAGGGAGGAGGGAGAGAGAGGGGGAGAAGGAGACAGGGAGAGAGAGGGGGAGAGGAGAGAGACAGGGAGAGAGAGGGGGAGAGGAAGAGAGAGAGGGAGAGAGGGGGAGAGAAAAAGAGGGAGAGAGGGAGAGGGAAAGAGAGGGAGAGGGAGAGGGAGAGAGGGAGAGGGGGAAGGAAGGGGACAGGGAGGGAGAGGGAGAGGGGAGAGAGGGAAGGGGGGGGAGAGGGAGAGGGAGAGGGGGGAAGAAGGAGAAGGAGGGGGGAGAAGGAGAGAGTGGGGAGAGGGAAAGAGAGAGGGAGGGGGGAAGAGAGAGATTTTGTTATATGGTTTTATAAGCCCCAAATCTATAAAGAGCTCCTATAAAATATAGCCAAAAACTACGAGGCAAATAAACAAACCTTTGAGTAGCCCACACACGTGCCAAACCATTTAAACATTAAGAAAATTATATGTATGAAATATTAAACAGAACTACACAATCTCAGAATTCTATATAGAATCTTAATAAATATTAAGTATCCAGTTCCCAAACCCAAAGTGGTTTGGAAGCAAAATTACGAGAGCAAAAGACCCTTGTATAGGTCTGAGGGGCAAAAGAAGAAATAAAAAACATTAAAAAAAGACACACACTCATTCAGCATAAGTTCTCCACAATTGTTTATTGACAGGTTGAAATGATTGCATCGGCCTTAGTGAACCAAGCACTACCACAAAACAAGCTCTCCTTTAAACACATATTTAAACAATGACTGCTTAGCTGGCTAAAGAGATGGACAAGACATGCCAACATGACCCCTTTCAACAGCAACCATGATAGTGTCACCGAACGAAGGCAGAAAGGTCTCTTCTGTAACATGCTGCCTGGAGAGACGCTTCCCTAACGCACCTACTGAGCACTGTGCCCATACTGGTGAATGCTAACTTGGGCGATTCTTCGCTGGTGACTGTGCTTTTGAATTCCATCCACATCCTTAAGAAAAACAACACTATTATAGTCTTAAATACATACCCATAAATTCATCTGCTAAAATAGGAAACATCACTTGACATACAATGTCCTGCAGTAGCAGCCTGTGACAACTTTCCACCAACGCCCACTAAGCTTTATTATACCTTAGTACTGTTTTCTAAGGACCTTGTCTGTTTTGTGTGCCTGTGCGTGCATGTGTGCAGGAACATGTGTGTGAGTGGGCTCATTCGGGCTGAGGCCACCAGGCAACATCGGGTGTCGTCTTACTGCTTTCTACCCTGCTTTTTGAGATAGGGTCTTTCACAGGACCTAGAGTTCACTGATCTGGCAAGACTAAGGTCAGGGAGCCCTGGGACCCTCCTGTCAGTACTGGGGTTACAGACCAGTGCTACTATGCCCAGCATCTTTAGGTGGGTGCTGGGGATTGAACTCATGCTTGTAAGGAAGGCAACCACTTTACCAACTGAACTGTTTCCCATCTACTTTACAAAGAATAAAAAAAAAAAAAGATCTTCACAGGGGGACTTTAGATGCTAGCTGACTTAAAGTTATATTCAATTTATGATTAAGTTTAAAATATGTAACAAATTCATGAACTTTATACCTTTATATAGAGAACAAAAGTATATCAAGTACTCGTTACTGAAGAATCAGATGATTTTAAAGAGCAGAAAGAAAAATCCGTGTATCTTTGTAAGTCTCTTCAACTGCAATGTGGAAATAAAATGTCTGGACCAACTAGGCTTGTAGGACTTCCCAGACACAGAAAGCACAGAGAAAACCAGAGCGCACCTGCAAACCAATCAAAACCAGCCTGAAACTTTAACATGGCAAAAATTAACATTATGATACTTTAGGAAATGGGTCCAATATGCTACATGCCATAAATATCTGGCCAACTAAGGTACACGCCTGCACATGGCTGCCCTATCCTGACCCAAAATGTTCAACTTTTGGAATCACGTGTACTCTGCAGAAGCACAAATACAAAAGTGGGATCCTGACTGACTAATCAAAGAATAGTATTTTACTGTTCTTTGCTTCAGAATAGTATTTTACTAATCACAAGTTGTGGCCCAGAAGTCATTTTGGTGGAGTTCAGTCATTTTTTTTTTCTAATGAAAGAGAATGGAATAGAACAGAAATCATCAGAATGCGTCACATGTAAAAAGTGTAAATACTACTTTAGGCATGGCAGTGCAGTCCTGTACTCTCGCACTGGGAAGACTGATGTAGGGGTTCACAGCAGCAATGCTCTGCCCAATATGGACTACACAGTGAGTTCAAAGTCAGTTTCTGTCTCTTAAAAATAATAATAAAAAAACCCTGCTTTGTGAAAGTTTACATTTTCATGTATGTATGTACTAGATTGCAACGAACTGTGAGGTAAGATTTAAGGAGAAAAAAAATTAAAAGCTTGAAAGCTATTACCCTGGAGATGTAAGTCTAAAGCCTTAAGGAGCCAGAAGCTAAACGTTTTCCTTAACTTTCAGCCCTGCTGAAGCTCTTTGCTCAAGTAGCACGGATGGAAAACCATTCCAGAGCTCCAAGGCACCAAAAAGGAAAGCGGGGGGGGGGGGGGGGGGGGCAGGGAAAACTCCAGCCAAGCAGGTTACCGGCCCAAGGCTTAGCTAGCGTCCCAAACAGCCCTAAGGCGGTGCCTACAACCTTTCTGTAGCTTAGCAACCCTCAGCACGAGGCTCCTCCCTCTCTCTCTGGCTGTCAACACTTCAACTCTTCCAGCCAACTTTCCTCAACTACAACTTCTTCAATCACCTCCCCAAGAGGGTAAAACCTCCTCCCTTCACCAGTCCCCGGAGTGACATCCTAGCAAAGAACCTCCAAGTGTGTACCCACCATTCTCCAGCAAGAAGAGCCACACATCTGTACCCCCCACCCCAGCCGGTAGCCAGCCAGGGGGCTCCCCTCCTGCTGTCCCGTCTTAGGACCTCGAGCAAAGGCATGCTCCCCAAAGCCCTGCACACTACACCATCGCGTCCGCCCTGCAAGGAGCAGGCCTGGAAGCCCCCGAGGGATGCTGGCATGGTCGTTCAGCTGCAGGGGCCCCAGACCCCCGAGGACGTGTCCTAGGACCAGTCCTCCCTTTCCTTTCATCTTTTTTTAGATTCCGGGCTTCCAAGACCAGTTCCCAGCGCTCCCAGCCGGCCCCTCCCAGCCGGCCAGGTGCCCCGGGCACCCGGCCACCCCTCGGCTGGCTCCAGCACGGGGCGGCCGGGCTGTCCTCGGCCCGCGGCCAAGCTGCCGCCCGTCCCGCTCCCGCCGGGGCCCGGCCGCCCTCGCCCGCAGGGCGCCCCCGCTGCGCCGGGGACCAGGACCTCGGGCTCAGCTACGACCGCGCCGCTGCGGCCCTGGGGGCTGCGGCCCCGGCGGCTCCCCGGCTGCGGCCGGCCGCGGGCCCCGGCGGAGCGGCGGCCGGGCTCCACTCACCCCTCGGCCCGGGAGGCGGCGGAGCTGCCCAGCGGCTCCTCGGGCCGCGCCTCGCCTCCCCGGCCCGGCCGCCGCCGCCGCTTGGCCTCCGGCCTGCTCCTGGCCGGCCCCGACCTGGCTCCGCTTCACCTCGGCCCCCGCTCCGGCCGCCGGAGCCCGGTGTCCTGCATTGACCCGGAAGCAGCTTTCCGGGGCCCCCAACAACAACACGTGACCCCGCAGCACGTGTCACGTCCGCTGCGTGGATGGGAGGGGGCGCCGGAGGAGCGGAGCCTCGGCTGCAACCCAGCCGGGGTTGCCATGGCGACGGGGATGGCTGTAGGGGGTCGGACTTCTTCAAGACTCGCACCTTATCCCCTTCTCTCTGCTTCCCCCACCCCCAGGTCCATGGGAGGCCCATCCTCGGCTGCGGAAGAATACAAACTGTCATTCGTAAATAAGATGGGGCAGGCCCCCAGGTTGTCCTCAAAGGAACAGTGGGCTGAGCCTGGCCAGAAATGTTAGGGATCCTGGCCGGTCATGTGCTGTGTGACCCTGTTCAAGCCACTTCCTGTCTTGAGGTGACTGTCCCCATCTACAGGTGAGCTGCACCTTCATAAGATCCCATGCAGCTTATCCCTCAGGATGTCAGGGACAGTCTGACCCTTGTTCTGCAGCCTTACACCCCCAATTCACACACCTGCTGCATCTAAAGTTGCCCCACCAGGACAGGCCTAATTCTCATATATTGGAACCTTCTAGAAACAGCCACTGTACATGCGTAGTTGGTTTTTGTTTGCTTGCTTTAATTTTCACAACTTTCCAAAGGTAGGTATTTTCTAAAGCTGGAAATGAGTTCAAGAAGTGCAGGGATCAGCTGAAGAAGGCTGCTTCCTTAGTAAAAATGGCCAGCCAGGATTTCAGGTCAACTTGGCCCCCAAAGAACGTTCATTTGACCATATGCTGCAGAGCAGTCCAATTCCACTTACTGCCTAGGGGCTATTGGACTATTCCCTCCACTCTTCCCTATTCACTGTTCTTGTAGGATCATCCATGGATTCCAGGTGGTACAGTTGATCCCAAAGAGCTGAAATACCTGGAAATGAAGGGGTCTCTGTTCTTAAATCTTTTGTGATGTGTGTGTGCGCGCGCGCGTGTGTATAGTTACCTATAGAGAGGAAAACAACATTTTTCCAGGCAGACCCAAGGCAGCTTACTGTCTTCAGTTCCTGGTGACTTAGTTTGACATTTTCTTTTCTTTTGACATAGGTCTTACTGGGCCTAGAGAGAAAGGTCAGAAGGAGCTACTGAAGGAAAATGTCCAGAGGACAAAGGGGAGGGTGAGTCAGGACAGTAGGGTTAGGGTGCGCAGACTGGATACCTACAGAGAAGAGAGCACTTTTTGCTGACACCTTTGAAGAAGTACTGGCTTGGAGGGTTGTGGGGCCACTGGAAGTACCACAGCCAAAGTAGCCTTGGAGGGCAGAGCCATGAGAAGACCAAAGCAATCTGTATATAGAGGAGGAAGAATTAGGAGGTGGTATCTGGACTCTGTAGACAGACTTAAGAGCCCAGGTACTTCAGGCATGCTTAAGAAATGAGGTGGGTTGTAAACAACTAGGGAAATGGAAGAGCAGTAAGCCACTATGCACAAATACTGTAATACGTACATGAGTAATGTATGTGACTAGGTATGCATGCTGGTGTATTTCATGGCTTCTTTGCTGTATCTTTGGGTCACTCTTCCATCTCTGTTCCCACCTCAACCCCCTAAATGCAAGATTATTGTTTCTACCCATCTGCTGCTGAATTCCCTGAAACAGTCACAATTCTCTAAAACTCAGATCCCACTGTGTTACTTCCTGGAGCACAAGCCCAGTCCTGAGCTTCCCCTAGCTCACAGGATGAAGTCCACAATCTTCAAAGACTTCTGGTTCTTTGTACTCATGCCTTGCCTCCTTCCTCTTATTCTCCATGTGACAGTTACTCTGGATGTTGCCCATAATTTCACAACCAAACAGCTTAGAGTGTAACAAGTAGTTTTATTTTGACTTATGGTATCTGGTTATTCTTAATGACCAATTTGGCAGGAGAGTTCATACCAACACCAGGGTTAAGAAAACTGGCCACACTGTATCCACAGCTGAGAGAGGGCCAAATTTCCTTTGCCCAGATAGCATGTTTGTCCAAGTATACAGAACAATGCCAACTTATTTACCGGCTCTCCATTTTATCCCCTGCCTATGGAATAGTCCTACCCACCATGGGCTGGGCCCTCTCCATCCATCAATCTCCTACAGGTTTAACTCAACTAATAATTCTTTCCAAATGTGCTCCAGCCTTTGATAGTCAAGTTGACACACTCTACACACTCTAGCAGCTCCAATCAGTCTTTGAACCACAAGTCACATGTGGTTATTTCATCTTATATTAACAAAAAAACAGGGGACTGGGTATGTAGTTCAGTTGGTAAAGTGTTAACCTAGCATGCTGGAAACCCTGAATTCAATTCCCAGCAGTGCATAAACTAAGTGTAATAGTACATGCTTATTAATCACAGCACATGGGAAGTAGAGACAGAGGCGTTTGCAATAGGGTTCTGTAGAGCCATGAAATCCAGCTCTTTTTCAGAAGGCCAAACTTTAATCAGCCACCCACTCAAATAAACTCTTGGCACCATTTTTAACTTTATGAGTAGCAGTATTAATCTTAGAATCTGTACTCAATGGGCTCATTTCCGTGAACTCACTTTGATTCAGCTTTATACTCCTTCTACCAGTATCCCACAGCCTTACAATCCATTCCCAGGGGTATTCCCCAGACTGCTACTTGAATGTGTTAGCAAGGTCATGCAGTTCTTTAGGGAGTATAGCGCACCTCCTCATGGACCATACTTTCTATTTCATTTTTAGGAGCCTGTTTAGCCTTGAGCCTAGTTACAGACCTGGAGGCAATCAATCACAGGTGGGCATGCCATAACATCATCATTTTCTTGAGGGAAAGTCTTTGCCCTTTCCTCAGACAAATCATGATTAATTCCTTCAGGCAAAGATGGAGACAGCAATTCCACAGAGGGTGGGGTGAGGGTTCATTCTCTGCTAAGGTTGGGGAAACGACTTTCTCAGGTGAAATAAGACCGTCAGCATTTGAGGGTTCAATGTCCTCATCATCATCTGGGTCCTCCCACGCAGCAGCATCCCACTTTTCAGGATCCCACTCTTTTCCAATCAGTGCTCTCACTTTAACTGCTGACACCTTTTGAGGCTGGGATTTTAATTTAAGTTGTAAATCAGCCATCTAATAATCAGAGTTTGAGTTTGATTTTCTGCAATTCAAGCCCTATTACTATTGGGGAGAAGATTCTCTTCTAGGGCACACTTAGAAAATTCTAACTTGCTTATGAGCATCTGGAGCTGGGCAATTTCACCTCTGAAGTCTTTCCTTACTTTATCCAGAGTTGCTTCTAGATCACACTTAGAGGCCTCTAGATTGTTTACACACTTTCTAAGTTGGATATTTTCATCTATGAGGTCTTCCTTTTTCTTTTGTACTTTATCAAAAGATGCTAGTAGCAATCAACTGCATTATTGTTTTCCTCATTTTTTTACTCATATTGTAAAAAGTTTTATATATACCAAGCTCCAATACAATGAAGCCTCCAGCTACTAAAGACTACTAAAGGCATGAAGAACTGTTAAACTGTTTGGAGTGAGCTGTTTTGAGAAATGGTAAAGATAGGTGTGTTGGACAGTCCGATTCACCTCTTGTGAAGTGGCAGGAGGCAGAAGGATGCTCTGTTCTGCTCATCATGGGATTCCCTATCATTTCTAAAGGACTGCTGTTTAGAAGAGAGTTGAGCGGACATTGAGCCAAGGTGAAAGGAAGCATCATGGTTTGAAATGTGACTTGTCCCCCACAGCCTCATGTATTTGAATCTTTAGTTGTTTGGGAAGGTCATGGCACCCTTAGGAGGTGGAGCCTTGCTGGAGGAAGGCAGTCACAGGAGATGGATCTTCAGGTTGATTAGCACCACCATACTTACTGGAGAGGTCTGCTCTCTGAAGTTGGCAGTTTTGCAGGTCTCGGCTTCCTTGATGGATGTGACTTGGGTCACCTCCAGCTTCTGCCAGCCAGCCATGCCTTTTCTGCCATAATGGACCTTATCTCCCCTCTGGAACCATAAGCTAAGTAAATTTCTCTTTCTCCCTTAAGTTGCTTTGAGTGGTATCTCAGAGACACAGAAGAGTAACAGTATAGGATAAAATCACAGAAGGGACAATGTCTATAGTCTTTTTTTTATCAGTAATTGTTGAGAATGCACTAGCTTTGACCTACAAATAACAATTTCAGATGGTTAAATCATTTATAATAAAGAATTCAGGACATAGATGGTGGTATGTTCCTGAACACAGTGATTACAGAGACTGAATTAGGAGGGTCATCATGAATTTGAGGACAGTCTGGGCTATGTAATAAGTTCTAGGCCAGCCTAGATTACAGAGGGAGAAAAATAAAGAAAGAGAGAGAAGGAAGGGAGGGAGGGAGGGGAGAGAGAGAGAGAGAGAGAGAGAGAGAGAGAGAGAGAGAGAGAAGAAAGAAAGAGAAAGAAAGAAAAAGGAAAGAAAGAAAGAGAGAAAGAAAGAAAGAGAGAAAGAAAACTGAAGTTGTTTTCATTAGTTCTAATAAACCTCTTGTCATTGGAATAGATTGCAAAGGAAAAAAATCTGTCCCAACAATGAATGAATACTATCTGGATGAGCTGGACTGGTTGATCAATTGATTCTAAGATTCTATATCTATGATTCTCTCACTCAGGATTCACCACACCCTAAGACCAGTGTAACCACTTGAGTTTTCACTGTGCCAGATGCTGCCTGAGGTATTTCGCATTGATAATTTCCTTTAACCCTCTCAGTGGCCTCAGAGTACATTTGGTATGATCGGATCATCTGAAGGAAATGCAGCTTCAGTATGCACCTAGCAACACACACACACACACACACACACACACACACACACACACACTAACACACATGCAGTAAATTACAGAGGCTGAATTCACATTTAGGTCAGTCTGACACCAGAATAAGAGTTTCTCATAGTCCTGAAATGATGGAATTTTGTTCTATTATGCAATTTCCAGTCAGATATTTACATGTCCTTTTTGATTTGGCAAATGTTCACTTTATAACAGTTACACATCTTCTCTTCAGTTTGGGGCAAACCAATATGAGTCAGACATTGCCTGCTGTAACAGAATTGGAAAGATAATGGAAAGACAGTGGCATGGAGCAATTAAAAGAATGGAGGTTTTTCTTTGCTTTGGTTGTATTGTTTGTTTTGTATTATATTGAAGAATAATCTCTTTTTGTAGTCAAGACTGGTCTCAATCACTTAATCCTCCTACCTCCACCTTTCGAATACCTTTACCACAGGTGTGTGCCTCCATGTGGTGGGGATGTTGGTTCGGAAAGGGAAAGAAGGGTTTCATCTTTGTATCTGCATAAGGACAGAGTCCTGTGGCAGCGCAGTGTGTCGGTGTGGAGATGGGAGCACAAGGAGAGAACGCAGCAGCTACTTTACCTGAAAGGATAATGATTGCTTGGGAAAGAGAGTCTTAATTCCTGCCCCTGTTTTTCCATTAATCAATTATGTCTCTTGAAGTCTTTTGTCCTTAACTACTAAATCACCTGGGTTGGATAAACTACCACAGTGAAACACTCAAAATTTTGTATAATATATTGTGTGGACTATATATGTAAGTGTAGCAATTTCTGCCTGTGTGTGTGTGTGTGTGTGTGTGTGTGTGTGTTCAAGAGGGTTTTTCACAGAGTCAAATCAAATTTGCACAAATTCTGGCTCAGAATATGTTTTATACATGTCTTTTTTAAAGTTTTTGCCATTCTCAGAATCTACATTTTATTTTTCAAAATATAACTGATGATTGTGCAGGCATGGAATTCAGCTACTCAGGTAGCTGAAACAAGAGGATCACAAGTTCAAAGTCAGCCAGAGCAGCTGAGACTTTGTGGGGGGAAAAGGAGGAGAAAGAAAAGGGGGGGGGGGAAGAGGAGGAAAAGGAGGAAGAGAAGCAGGAGAAGAAAAAAGAGAAGGAGGAAGAACAGAGTATTGGGGATACAGGTATAGAGTTCAATAGTAGAGCCTTGCCAGGTATACATGGGCCTCTAGGTTAATCACCCCCCCCCAGTACTTAAAAAAAAAAAAAAACCTGATGTATTTTTCATGAGATGGACTGTCGTGTCAAATTTCATGACCAAGCAAAGGGTAGCAATTTAAACTGGAGAATCATACCTAGAACTGTTTAAAAAGTATCAGATTTCCTGACTGGGCAGAATATAGTCTTCATGAAACAGCTTAACTTGCTTTCCTGCAGTTTCCACAGACAGAGCAGATATAGGAAATTTTCTTCCAGGAAGGCCTTCCATTAACTAAAATCATTGTAGCAAATTGCTGGAAGCCTCACCTACCCCTCTTACTTTTATGGGAAGGACTGATATCCAGAAAAGTGGATGTAATTTACATAAATGTATAACTGAATAAATTATCTCAGCCATCCACATCACTCACACCCTCCAATGTCATGGGATATTGCAAATTTCCCTAAGTGCCTCCCAGTGTCTCAAGCCACCATTCTCCCCCAATTCCAACTTCCAGTAGCGTAGCTTATTTCTCCTGTTTTAAACCACATAAATAGAATCAAAACAGATGATTCTTTTGGCAACATCTCAGAGTCATTATGTTGTATGTAGATGCAACGGATTTTCTTTTGTTGCTAAACACCATACTATAATGGATATATCTGCTTCACTCTTGATGGACATTTGAAGTGAGTCCAGTTTGAGGTTCTCAACATAAGACTTCTGTGAACATTCTTGTACTTGACTTTCAATGTACAACATCCACAGTCCATTTCTACTGGAAATATGCCCCAAAGCAAAGCTTTCAGATTATAGCTTTACATCAGCATCTTTAACCAATGTAAATATAGGTCATGTCTCACATATAATTTAAAATTTTCTAGTGGCAAGGTTATAGAAGTTTTAAAAAGTAAAATCAATATCATCAAACATTTTATTAACCTTATACATTTAAAATATCTAACAGCATCGATATAAAAATGATTTAGTATGTTGATATCTTTATGCATAGGAAGTTCTCACTGTTTGCTGCTTGCTGTGCATTTTAAACATGAGGTAATTTAAGCCAGTCATATTTCTGTTTTTTCAAATTTCTTTCATGTGTGTATGTGTGTATGTGTGTGTGCACATGTGTGCGTGCATGCGTGTCTGTGTGTGTGTGTGTGTGTGTGTGTGTGTGTGTGTGTGTGTGTGTATGTACGTGTGGAGGTCAGAAGCAACTTGCAGGAGTCAGTTCTCTCCTTCCACCCATTTATCATGCCTGGCAGCCAGAACCTTTATCCACTGAACCATCTCTCCAGTCCCAAGTAGCCACATTTCAAGTGCTAAGAGAGGAAAAGTGTCTACTAACTACTATAATAGGTGTCATGACTGCAAATGAAACTACCCAGTATTTAGAGTCCCTGTGCCCTTACTCATCCCTGCAAGCAGGATAGTAGAGGCCCAGCTGTCCCTTCCTTCCTCAACACTTGCTTCTGTTTATTTTGTTTTCTTCTATATTTCCACTACTTCTACTATGTTGCTGCTTTTTAACTTGTATTTTCTTAGTGATTAAAGAGTCTCTCTTCACGATTATCACCTTTTATTCTGTTGAGTCCATCTCTTTGTGCTATTATTGCTCCTTTTCTTTTCTCTGAAAACAGTGAACAGTATTTACATCAAACACTTATTCCTTAAGCAACTGTCAATTTTCTCAAGCAAATCCATCTTAATAGAGTTTTCTGTATGGGACAGATTTTCTTTGTAGATTCAATTTCTTTTTTGATTACAGCACTATTCAAATTCTACCTTCCTCATGTTGATTTTAGTAGGTTGTATTTCTGTAGGAATTTGTTCATGTCATCTAAATTTCCAAGTTTATTAGTGTAAAGCTGTTTGTGGCCATGTGTTTGTCCTCTCTGCAGGCTCTGCATTGATACCTCATTTTTATTCTAGCTATGGGTTACTCGTGCCCTTAATTCCATTAGTCTTGCCTGCTTATAGATTTATTATTTCTTTCCTCTGCTGTGTTACTTTGTTTGTTTCATTTTTTACTTTTTGAGATGTATCTCACGTAGCCCAAGCTAATCTCAAACTTGCTAGGTAGTTGAGGATAAATGCTTCATCCTCCTATTTCTGTCTCCTAAATGCTGGGGTTACAGGTATGTCACTGAGCTGGACTCCTCTTGTGATTTGACATAATCTGCTCTTTGTCTAGTTATGTTCCTTTCTGAACTAGGCCTTTAAACTAGACATCTCTCCGAAAACAGCGCTGATAGTATGCCTCAAGTTTTGACATGGGATATTTTCAATATCTCTCAGTCTTAGGGCTTTTCTGATGTTCTTATTAGTTTATTGATCTCTAGATTAACTTTTTTTTTAGTGTTGAGCCAGCTTTACATACATGTGGTGTATCCTGCTTGGGAATGGTGTCTAATACTTTTGGTACACTATTGATCAGATTTGCTTATATTTTGTTGGGGAAATTTTGCATCTAGAGATATTATTCATGTTCTATGTTTTTATTTTCTTAACATCTTGACAGTTTGATATTGGAGTGATTCTGCCCTCATAGACTGAGTTCTGAAGTTCTAAATTCCTTTTTTCTTTTTTTTTATACTTTTTTATTATTTCCGCTCATACAAACTTAATAGGTAGACTAGTTCCCTCCCTCCCTCCTCCTCCCCCCAAACCCCCTGCTCCCCCTCCCCTCACCCCTCCCTCCTCATCCCCCAGTGCCTCCCCCGCAATTCCCAGAGAGTCCTTTATTGTGCATGCCTGACTCTCCTCTGGGTCCTCCTCTCCAGTGACTTATAAGGACCCAGTGGCATTTCCCTGAACCCTTTCCTGTGTTCCCCTTAAGCATAGGAACACTACTGTGGCTGTCAATCCCTTGCCTCCAAGGATCTTGGTGCCTTTAGCAAATGCTAGACTTTGTGAGGTCAATAGTGTGTTGGACATTGCCCAGGGCATGCAAAGTCCTACTATGATTGCTTCGGCCCTAACTAGTGTGGAGAATCTTGCAAATCATTGCTCCTCCCATCCTTTTGCTCTTACAATCTTACCGCCCCCTCTTCCGCAAATGTCCCTGAGCTTCAAGATGGGGAGAGATTAGGCTGGCCTAGTTCTATGTGGTTGATATAGAGTCTCTGAAGTTCTGGATTGTGGTTTGTTGATTTTCTTTTGCAGTTTTGCTGCTCCTCAATGCCCCTCACTCCATCCTGATGGGCACTGTATGTCCCCCCCTGGCCAGAGACAAAAAGCTGTTAAACTGGAGTCTTGTTATAATAGCACATTCAAGGGTAGATGTAATAAAAGTAGGAAACCTCAATGAGGGAGGGGTCAATCACCCATTTGGAGGACTGATAACATGTCTTCTTAAATGTTCCATGAAATTTGCCAAGTTAACCTTCTGCGCAAGAAACTTCCTCTTTTGAGAGATTAAGTATTGATTCAATTTCATTAATAGACACGGACCTGTTCAAATTGTATGTTAGCTACTTTGCATTTTTTTCAATAGGATATCCTGTTAAAGAATTGTCTATTTCATCTTGGTCATCAAATTTGTAGTTTTAGAACTGGTTTTCTTTTATTATTCATGTCCATGGGATCTGTAGCAATGTTCCTTCCTTTATTTCTTCTTTTTGATTTGTATTTTTTCTTTGTTTTTTTTTTTTTTCTTAGCTAGGCCAGCAACTTCTAAATTTTAATGATTTTCTTCAAAGAACCTTTTTATTTTACTGGGTTTTTTTTTTCCCTATTATCTCCTATTTTGGACTTGATTGATTTCTACTCCAATGTCTGTTTTCTTTGTTTAATTTGTATTTAATTTGATCTATTTCTGCTGTTTCTATTCTTTGGACACTGGATCTTCCGGTGTATCCCAAGCTGCATGGCACCCCAGACTCCAGGAAAAGTTCTGCCTCCCCCACCACAGGTCTCTCTCCCACTGCTCAGGATTTATGCGCTTGTGTCTTAAGTGTTCCCCTTCCTGTTGGCCCTGCACGGCATGCTAACCCCTCCTCTCAGGCATCTGTAAGTAAAACACTGTTTCTGCTGGTTTATGGTTTGTCGTATTGTCTCTGACCAGCATGCCTGAGCCTAGTCCATCCTGACTTAGGGTCCCCCAAAAAATATCTATTCTGATAGGAATATAGCGGGCACTGCTCAGGCAGGAAACACACAGGGCTCTGGCAGCATAGATGAGTTCTCTGTGGGAATTAATATGTGCACATAGGTTAGGCACAGACCTGAGGACATCAACCAGGATGAAGGAGGAGCCCATATCAATCACCTTGGAAACATCCTCCACCAAATCCCTGAAACTCAGTCAGCTAGACTCTGCTGTAGAGATATCAAGATCAAATTAGAAAAGAAGTAGAATTCTAATGTCTAAAATATATAATTTTTTGTTTACAAAAGGTATGGCAATCTTAAAGGAATTTTTTTGCATGTGTGTCCATGTACGTGTCTCTGTGTGTGTCTGTGCATAGCAGAGGGGACTATGTGTAACTGTATAGGTCCAAGGGACTTCGGGAATCACCCTAGATTGCACTACCTCCTTTCTTTTTGCTCTGGAGTTTTCCAGGCTCCACTTTCCAGGGCCTGAAATACCAGCCTCTGCCATTTCCACCTGACATTTTTTAAACGGGACTTGGGATCTGAACTCAGGACCTTCTGCTTGCAAGGTATGACCTTAACCCCTGAACCATCTCTCCAACCTTTAAAAGGATTTTAAAATCAATGTCTACTTTTTTTTTTTTTTTTGGCAGTGCTTGGACATCGAGCCCAGGGCCTCAAGCATGCTAGGCAAACGCCTTGCTACTGAACCGCACTCCTAGCCTGACGTTTCTAATTTGATTAAAATGTGATCAAAGAACACATTTCATAGAATTTCAACACTGTAAATTATGGAACTCTACTCTATGGATCCATTTATGGTAAACTTGGGATGAATTCTTTGTGAATGCTTAACAAGAATTTGTGCTCCATAGTTGTTAAATCCACTGCTGTAAACAGGCAATTAGGTTAAGTTTCTTAATTGTGCAGTCTAACTGCCTATCTCCTTGTTGATTTTCCACATTTATTTACTCATGTGTGTGGTGGTGGGGGGGGCACATGTGTGGAGGTCAGAGTACAAATTGCAAGAACTGGTTCTTTCATCCACTGTGTGGGTCCCAGAGATTGAGCTCAGGTTGTCAGCTTAGTGGCAAATGCCATTCACAGGCCCCTTATTGATTCTTGCTCCAAATTGTTTGTGCAGTAATTGTAATAAATAAATATGCTTGCTGTATTTGTTGCTGAGAATGATATGGTTCTCACGACTGTAAATGAATGCTTTTCCTAATAATTCTGAATATTTGTGATTTATGTATTTGGAGCTGTAAGACTGATACCAAAAAATTGTATAAAAAAGTTAAATTCCCTTTCTGGTTGATATAATTTCTCTTCATTATAAAATATCCCATTTATCCCCAATTAATACTTCCCTAATAGTCAAAAAGACTATCTAGTCAGATACTAACAAGCTTTGTCTTGCTAAGTCTTCTGTCTTCTTAATTCTGTAACCTTGTTTTCAATGTATTTTCCATAAGGAAATATTGGCTTACTGGTTTTTAAGTTACCTTGATATTATCATTCTTTAAAATTTTTATACATATGAATTTAATATAAATATGAAATATTTTGATTTAAGTTTGTTATTTTACAACTTTTCTTATTTTTTTCCACCTGATTCATGTTTAACTTTCCCTCCTTCAAAACAGTTGGGCAAAAATTTTGTTCCATCTTCTTCACTGTTATTTTGGGAGTTATATTCACTTCTTAGTATTCTCTCAGTGTTTAATAGAGACTAGAATATGACCCTAGACACAATAAAATCTAATATTCTTGATATTATTGCCACTACCTCAGACAATGCACAGATTTGAATTGCACTTACCTTAATTGTACACTATTCTTGTCATGTGTTGTAACATAAATATTCAAAGCCCATAAGAAAGAGTTAATATTCCTTTAATAGTCAGTATTCATTTAAATAAACGTGTGCAGCTATCAACTCAATGGGTTTTTTTCTTCTCTTATTGCAACAAAACATATAAAACATGAAACTTAGCATTTATCCATTTTAAGCGTGCCCGTGTATGGTACTCTGCACATTCATAATATTGTGCCATCAACTTCAGCCTCCATTTCCAGCACCTTTCATTATTCCAATGGAAACTCTTTACCCATTAAACAGTAACTCCCTATCATCTTGTCCCACCTCTGTTTTATTGTATTCTAACCTCAAGCATTTGCTGTTGTCTGTACCTCCTAAAAGTAGATGCATACAAGACTTACCATTTTGTGCCTATCTCATTTCATTTAGCATGTTTTCAAGGCTAAAAATATATCATGGAACGCCATTCATTTTTAGAGTTGAATAACATTCCAATTGAACAGATACCCACTTGCCCCTTTTGTGTCTGAAGGCCTGGGTTCCAGGATCCTTTTCACATACGCAATCTCATATAAAATAGGGTCTCATTTGCATATAGACTGCAGGCATCCTGAATGATCTGTGAATAGTTATCATATGTGCGTTTCAGAAAATGATGTGAAAAAAGAGCTCTACATATGTTCAGAATACATGCATTGCTTTTCCAAATACCTTCAACTCTTGGTTGATCATTGGTTTATTTGAAATAGGGTCTTTCTATATAGTCTTGCCTGGGCTAGTGTTCCTTATGTAACTTAACTTGTCCTTGAACAAAGGCAGCAGTATCCCCTGCCTTTTTGCCTCCTGAGTGCTGGGATTACAGATGTGTGCTAGTATAAGTGACTTTTTTTTTGTTTGTTTTTGCATTTGTTATCTTTTTCCATTCTCATGTGTAGTGTATATGTTTATATGTGGTACATGTGTATGTGGAGACTCATGGTTGCTGTGGGAATCATCCTCAATTGTTCTTCCACCTATTTTTTTTTATTTTTCAAGACAGGATCTTTAATCATCAGAGCTCAATGATAGTTCCCATCTGGCTAACCAGCATGCTCTGGGAATTCCCAGGCTCTGCCTTCTAAGCTGTAATAACAAGCAGGCTGCCACACCCACCTGACATTTTATGGAGGACCTAGGGATCCAAACTCTAGTCCTTTAGGAAACGCCTTCATCACTGTGCTAGCTCTCCAGTCCTGAGTTTTCTGTTTCACCAATCTCTTTGACTTTATGCCAGAATTACACTGTTTTGATTACTGTAGCTTTGTAGGACTTCTTAAGCCAAAGAGCGAGTGCCTCCCCAACCTTGTGCATTGCCTGCATCACATGGGTAATTGAAGACTCTTTGATATTCCTTATGGTTTCTAGAATGAATTTTTCTGTTTTCATAATGTCATTGTAATTTTATTGACTTTGCATATCATCTTGCGCAGTATTGACTTCTTCATGATACTGAGTCTTTTAGGTTAGGAAATAGTGTAACTTTCCAGCACTTGTGCCTTCTTTAATTTATCTCAACAATATTACCTTGTGCTTGGTGTCTATGTCTTTTTGTCTCTTATGTAAGCTTATTTTTAAAGCATCTTTTTCTTGATGCTATTGTTAGGAAAATTGTTTTGTTGGTGTCATTTTCTGGTTGTTCATTGTGTTCATGGAAAAACACAATTGGTTTTACATGTTTATATTTTATCTTGTAACTTTACCAAGTTCATGTATTAGTTTTAACAGCTTTCGTAGGAGATCTCTAGAGTTCCCTATGTACAAGATTATATTATCCAGAAACAGTTTTCTTCCTTTTTAATGTGGAAGTTTTTCTCTCCCCTCCCCTTCCCTCCCCTCCCCTTCGCCTCTCCTTCTCTCTCTTCCCCTCCCCTTCCCTCCCTTCCCCTTGGCCTCTCCTTCCCTCTCTTCCTCTCCCCTTCCCTCCCCTCCCCTTGGCCTCTCCTTCCCTCTCTTCCTCTCCCCTTCCCTCCCCTCCACCTCCCCCTCCCTTCCCCTCCCTTACCCCCTCTTCCCCACCTTTCCCCTCCCCTCCCTTCCCCTCCTTCCTTCCCTCCTTCCCCTCCTTCCTTCCCTCCTTCCCTCCTTTCTTCCTTCCTTCCTCACTGCTCTGGATGGACTGCTACTGCTAAGATGAAAAGAAGTGGCAAAATTCCTATCTTGTTCCCTGATCCAATATGAAAAGATTTCAGACCAGGGTGACATCACTTCAGATAAATGCCTTGCCACACAGGCGGGGAGACCATTTGCCCACGGAGAACCCGTGGAAAAGCCAGGCAGGTGGAACTGGAACCACAGCACTCAGGACGCCGACCTCCAGGGCAAGCTGGCTACACTCCTCAGAATTACAAAGCCCCCAGTTCCTCGAGAGACCTCGCCGCAATTAAAAACAACAAAAAAGTGGAGGTACATGAAGGAAGACAAGCACGTCAACTTCAGACTTCTGCATGCAAACATGTACCTGTGGCCCCCCCACACCCATGGCATGGACATATACTCACAAGAAACCTTTTTTTAATGGAAACATGAGGTAGATGACTAGTTTGCTGATGCTTCAATCACTGAGAATGCTGTTTTGTCATATTCTTGCTCTGTATCAATTGATGATCATGTGTTTTCTTTCTCTTTCTCTTCATTCTGTTAACTTAGTATGATTATGATGATTGATTTCCAAGTTATAACGTCCTTTCATTCTGAGAATATTCCACTTGATCATAACATGTAAGCCTTTAATTTCTCCTTGAATTAGGTTTGTATTTTGGTGTGGATTTTCTTGCACAAGAAGAGTGAGTCTGCTCTTGCTTTTGGGTGTGAGTAGACTCTTTGTCCAGCTTTGGTGCCAGTCCACTCCACACTCTCCAGGAAATTAAGAAAACCTGGAGACTAGCCAAAGATGGGGAGAACCTATGCCTTCATGCTTCCAGAACTTCTCTGTCTCAGTCCCTTTTGCCCTTCTCAACAAAAAGCAGGAACTAAGACACTGCCATTATGTCACTTGTAAGCCACAAACTCAAAGAAAAAAACTTTCTCTCTTCTGTGCTTTTATCTAAACCTCTAAAATTTAAAAATGCTTTCCTCCTAATATTCAGGGCTTTTTACTTTTTCTCTAAAGATTCTAACTTCTTTACCATATGGCTGCTTAGAAGTGATTTCCTGTTTATTTTCTCCATCTGCCTTATTGAAATTTTGTTCTCATGTTGCTGATATATTCACAAACCAACCAATTGAGGAGAACAAGGGGTTTTCTTCTTGCTTACAATTCTGGTTACAGTCCATATCCAGCTTGACGGGAGTTCATACCAACATTAGGAGCTTTGGGAACTGGCGACATCATTGTTGCAGTTCACCTGCCTGGTGGCTGATAAATGACCATCAAATAGTTTAAGGAACAGGGGTTTATTTTCTTACTGATAGTCTGGTTACAGTCTGTCCAGCTTGATGGGAGAGCACGCACTAACATCAGGCCGAGGGAACTGGCCACACCATCTGTACATAACTGCTAAGAGAAGAATGATCCTTACTTGCCAGACCAGCATGTCTGGCCAAGTGTACAGAAGGATGCCGACTTCCTCAACCAGTTCTCTGTATTTTATTCACCTGTTCAGGGCCTAATCCCACCCATTATGGGCTGGGTCTGCTCCATCAATCTCCTTCAGGTTGGCTCTGGGTTTAACACGACTACTAATTCTCCACAAATGTCCCCAGAGCTCAAACCCTCAAGTGTCAAGTTGACACCTATGCTTAATTATGACAATCATATCCAAAGGAATTGCTGGGAGGGGTCAAGTTTTCTCACTTGTCAGTCTGTGAATTGGCCAATGAGCCAGCTTTCGCCACCTTATCTACCTGTCCAGGGAATAGTCCCACCCACCATGGGCTGGGTCTTCCTTGTCAGTTTAGATCATCTTCCACAGACCTGCCCAGGGCTGTCTTAACTACCAGTTCTTCACAAATATTCCCAGAGCTGAGCCTTCAATTGGCACGTTGACACCTATATCTAACTGGCACCTTCCATCCCTTGTCAGTTTGTTACACAAATTTACTTTCAAATTACAACTCTTAGGTGTAAGGTTGGCTATTAATTCTAACAATCTGTATTAGTCAGAGTTCTCTAGAAGGACAGAACTGGTACAATGGCAGAACAGACATATTTTATTGATCTTACTTATAAGATGAAATCTGAGTAGTCCAGTAGTAGCTGCTTGTAGCTACTCAGTTCAAGAGCTGAATATCTCAGCAATCCCAGTGTGGTGCTAATGGCCAAAGAATTCCTGGAAAGTCTCCCGGTCATCCCAGTGGATTGCTGAAGGTGGACGGATTCCCAAAGAGTCCCTAACTTCAATCGCTCTGGAGGGCCAGAGAGGGTGGATTTAGACGTCAGCGAAGAATGGAGACAGCAGTAGCAAAAAGCGAGCTTACCAGTACAGGAGACAGACACACACAGAGAGAGAGAGAGAGAGAGAGAGAGAGACCTCTCCCTTATACTTCCTTGTATCTGATCCATCACATGAAATTACCACCCACTATGTGTCAAGTCTTCTTTGACATCCTTTAAACAATTTCCTCCAGGCTCGTTCAAGGGCTTGCCTTAATTGTCAGTTCTCCATAGCTGTGCCAAAAGCTCAGTCTGCAACTGGCACATTGATGCCTATAAATCTAACTGTCATACCTTCAGAGCATGGCAGAGGTCAAGGCAGCAGGAACATGTGGCTGAGACTCCCAACATCTTGATGGATCCAGAGCTTTACAAAGAAATTTTTTTTTATTATTATTTATTCAACTGTGCGCATGTGCATGTGTATGTGCGTGCGTGTGTGTATGTGTGTGTGTGTGTGTGTGTCTGTGTATGTGTAGAACCACGGACGAATTTGTGAACCACCATGGACGCCTCCACCTCCTTCTGCCCCGGGATTCACAGGCTCCGCCCTATCAGAACCAGAAGCGCAGGCCGCCCCCCCCCCCCCCCGCTCCCCCCGCCCCCCCCCCCCCCCCCCGCTTCCGCCTGGCGTCTATACGTGGGATCTGGGATCCGAACTCAGGACATTCCGCCTGCAAGGCGGAGGCTTAACCCCTGAGCCACCTCTCCAGCCCTTTACAAAGAAATTTTAAAAATGTATTTTCCAGTCCCCAGTTGCCTTCAAAGACAAGCTTCGTTGATACTACTGAGTTCAACATGCTGGAAATGGAAGTTGCAGATTCATTTCTATCTCTCCTTTATTTCTGGTATTTTTACTAATCTCTGATCTCACCAAAAAATCCAGTAAGAATAAAAATGGGTAACTCCAGAAGACTTCAGTGAGTATTTTGCATTTATTAATCATAGTAGTTAAATGTGTGACATTCATAATTTTCATTCTTAATTTTTCATTTCATAATTTTCATTCTTAAAAATTTCATTTTTAATATTTAATTTATTATTTATTTTGTTTTTAGTAAGTATCAATCATTTAAGAAGAAATCACTTTTAAAATTATGTCCTGCTTGGGTGGATGTGTAGATTAGTGGAAGAGCACTTGCCTGGCATGCAAGAGGTCCCGGGCTCAGTTTCCATTGTTGCCCAAACCAAACAAAGCAGCATGCTTACACCTATAGCTTGATAACATTTCATGAGTCCATGAGTAGCCAAAACAATGACATTTGATTTTTTTTAAAAAAAAGAATGAATAATATTGGAGCACAACTGTCCTAGTGATCAAATATCAAGGTTAAGAATTCTTTTAAGAATCCTTTGCAGGCGGGATGGAGGACACAAAGACATATCTATTCTAGGGCTGGGGAGATAGCTCAGTAGTTAAAGCCTTTGCCTTACATGCAAAAGACCTGAGTTTAGATCCCCAGATCCCACGTAAACTGCTTGTGGCTGCCTGTAATCCAGACCTGGAAGGTGGAATCTGGGAAACCCTAGAGTAAAGCAATAAACCACCCTTGCATCTCTACAGACACATACACTCAAGTGCCTTCTTGTACACACACACACACACACACACACACACACACACACACACATTAATTAAATTAATTAATAAGAAATACCTACTTAAGTGTCCACTGACTTTTTCTAAACAGCTCAGTGGTGCAAATGCTTGGCTAGCCTGTTGTCTTCCCCTTGCTGGAAACATTTAGCTCAGTAAAATGGTGTCCCAGTAAACATTGTTTCCAAGCTAGCAACTTGCCATAGGTAAGTCCAGCTGGCCATTAAGATTAAATATTGCTCAGAGGTAACCATCTGTCTTGGAAGTTCAGCTGCTCACCTACCTCAAGAGGTTCTTTTGAATTATGTAAATATGCCATCTTCAAAAAATGGTACCAATTTGAAAATAACACTGGGTACAATTAAAAAATAATGTGTGGGTGATAGTAACCTAACAGATCAAGGGAATGACCGAGGCACCAGAGTCTCTGGTATAAAAATTCTCCTGGTTCTTATTATTTCATTATTTATTTGTTGAAATTTCCCAGATATTTTTTAGTGAACATTTTCAAGGCATTCCCATATGGCTCTTTTAAACTTGGTTCTCCTTGCAGAAAGTTATAAATGGGGGGAATAAGGTAGATTGCTGAAAGAGGAAAGGAAATGAGACCAAGGAAAGGCCAGAAGGGACTGTGGGAGTGGAGAGTACTAGTCTAGACATTCCACATGGAGAAGTTGTAACAAAAGATGCGCTGGCAGACCAGCTTTCCATAGCACTTAAGATACCCGGGTTAAGAACCCTGCGTGCTGACTCTGACGCTGCAGCTTTTTAGAATCTGTTCATGAATTGTGTTTTGCTCCTTTTATTGAGTGGTGGAGTTTCTGTTCTCTGTACTTGAACCTGGTTGGGCCTGGGACTATCTCAAGGTGACATATGACTCTCTTATTCTCTTGAGGCATTTGCACTTAGAACTTAGTCAACAGACTGCATTGAAGTTCTGGGAGCCGCATAGAGAGGTCCTGTGATGATGTTCCTCTGAGTTGTGTCCCATGCCAATCTTGGATCTTTCCAACAGCCACCATAGGTAGTAGTATAGGGGCACAGACAAGTCATCCCATTTTTTTTTTCTCTGAACTCTTGACCAATAAAGTCTATGTGCATTAAAAAAAAAAAAAAAACATGGTTTTAGTTTAGGCAAACCAAGTTTGGGATGGTTTGTCACACAACAATCAATGGCTTAGCTGCTTACAGCTGAAGACTGGAATGGGCATAGTTGTCTTTCTTGACTCCATTGTTCTTTCTGCTCCTGCCATTTCCTCTGTCTTTGTGCTCTAACCCACTCTCCCCAATGTGCTCTCCTTACATCTCTGATCTTCCCATACTTTGGACCCTGCCAATGCTGTTTCCTCTTCCTGAATTTCAGTATCACAAAACTTGGGATTGAATCCCAATATGAACTTACTCAACAGCAAGAGTAATTGAGCTCTCCAGCAATCATCAGAAATAGAGATCAAAAATAGGATCTATTCTTAGACTGGAAATGTAGCTCAACAACACAGTACTTGCTTAGCATTCATAAGACCCTGGTTCATCTCTAGTACCACAAGAAAAAAATAGGACCTAATCATTAGTTCCTGGCACATAGTAAACAGCCTGTCAATATTAGCTATTATTATAAGCCCTTTTTATTTTCTTAAGGGGGTATCTATAATTATTAAGCTTAAACAAAATCTTTCACCTAAGCTTTATGTTAATTTCTCTGTGAAGACATTTCCCAGCTCCCAGACAAAATAAAACTGTTCCTTCATTATGCACCCAAATATATTTTTACAGTCTCCTTTCTTTTTGAATATTTTGAGAGAGAGAGAGAACACACACATGTCATGACACATGGATGAAGGACTGCTTTAAGGAATCAGTTCTTTCCTTAGGCCAGGGACTGAACTCAGGTCAGCAGGCTTGTGAGCAGGTGCCTTCCCTGCTGAGCTATCTCACCAGACTCCTTACACTCTTTTCTTACAGCTTTTGGATGAATCATTTATTGGATATATGACCAGTACTAGAATCCACATTCCTCAAGGAAAAAGTTCAAGGCAAAATTCTCCCAGAAACAAAGAATGTCCTTGGTTCTTGTTGCCAGATGTATCCGTGCATGTGCATACATTTGATATATGTGTTCATCAAATATCATAATGGAGAATGGGCAGTGAAAAATTGGTTCGAGGACTGGTAAGGCAGGACTCACAAATTTACACAATCCAATCATTCTTTTCAGTCACAAGACTTCTGCTTTCCAAGTTTGTCCATAACTTACCAATAAATCATGAGAGTCGATAAGGGGCAATGCCCAGTATTTGTTTGTTCTTTAAGGAAAGCCTGCGTGCCAGCCACTGTCAAAGGTGCTCTATGTCTCGCTCCCTTGCAAACACGCTTACCTGCAATGCCCTCTTTCCCCTTGGCCCCATCTGGTACAGCCACCCCCAAGGTGGAGCTAACTGTGCCAATGCAGAGCGCTGCCGGGCAGATTCCCAGAAGCAAGCTGATGGGGTGACCTCCAGCTTCTCCTGCAAATACAAATCGGTGCTCGGGGCTGCACGCCCATCAGCTATATTTTTCAGCGTTCTTAATCCATGTTCTTTCTCTTCAACTCTCCTCACTGTACGTTTTCCTTTCTGCCAAGCTGACTTCAAGCTTCATTAGGATGCGTAAACACGCCCAGCGTGGATGTTCCCCTGAAACTATTCACCTGAAAAAATCTCCCACTCCGGCACCATTTCTAACGCTGCCATGGAGGTGGGGCTCCTTCGCTCATGCAGAGAGGCTTCCCCATCTGTGCGCTTCTGGACTTTACCTTCTCTCGCCCGACTTTCATTTTCTCCTCCTTCTCATGTTCTACTGTCATCTACTCCACCAGATCTTTCTGGGCAGAGGTGAAGCTCAGGGGACCATGGCCCTTCCTGACTCCACATCCTTGGCCCTTCTCGCCCCGCCGATCTGCTTTTCTGTTTCTTTCTCAGCAAACTTTCCTTAAAATGATCACTGCCTGTGTTGTCTCTTTTCTCTCCATCATCTCTCGAGTTCACTGCCATCTGGCATCTCTTGCCACCCACTCCTCAGGACCATTCTAATGAGGATCGTCCACGGACACTTCTTCACTAAAGTTTCACATTCCCTTTTGCCGCACTCAGCCCCTGCTCTGCCTGCACCTTAACGACCCCATAAAAGGCCCACGTGTTAAGGGATCATGCTATGAGGGGGAGGTGGGGCTTATGTGGGATGCCTTTAGGTCATCATGACATGTCCTCTCTCAAGGGGTTCGTGGGAATCTACCTCTTTCTTCCTCTTTATGAGGTGAGTGATTTTGGTCCCCGTGTGTTCCCACCACGATGCGCTGCCTTCCACAAGCAAGAAGCAATAGGCGTGAAATGATCCTATGCGAAACCTCATGAACTGGGAGCCAAGATCAACCTTCTGATCTTTCTGCCATTGATCCTCTCAGGTGTGTGTTATAGAAACTAACCCAGGCCTTCCTTCTTTCTGGCTCTGTGGCCTCTGCTGCCCTCTTGCATGCAGGCTGCTCCTTTGCAGTTGAATTGACTGCTCCGCCCCCTCCATCCTCCTCCAAGTGTTAGAGTCATAAAAGAAAATCAACGAACCATAATCCAGAACTTCAGAGACTCTATCTCAACCACCTAGAACTAGGCCAGACTAATCTCTTCCCATCCTGAAGCTCAGGGAAATTTGCGGAAGAGGGGGCAGTAAGATTGTAAGAGCACAAGGATGGGAGGAGCAATGATTTGCAAGATTCTCCACACTAGTTAGGGCTGAAGCAATCATAATTGGACTTTGCATGCCCTGCGCAATGTCCAACACACTATTGACCCCATAAAGTCTAGCATTTGCTAAAGGCACCAAGATCCTTGGAGGCAAGGGATTGACAGCCACAGTAGTGTTCCTATGCTTAAGGGGAACACAGGAAAGGGTTCAGGGAAAGGCCACTGGGTCCTTGTACGTCATCGGAGAGGAGGCCCAGAGGAGAGTCTGGCATGCATATTAAAGTATTCTCTGGGGATTGGGGGAGGCATTCGGGGTTGGGGAGGGAGGGGTGAGGGGAGCAGGGGGGTAGGGGGGAGGAAGAGGGACGGAGGGAACCGGTGTATTTATTAAGTTTGTATGAGCGGAAATAATAAAAAATGAAAAAAAATATTTAAAAAAAAAGACTTCTCTCTTCTCTTTCTCTAGATATTCCTTAGCTTTTGTCATCTGTTGCTCTGGATTGATGTTGTTTCATACTCGTGAATTATAAATTGCCTGCGCATACCCAATTGTTTGACAGGAACAAAATAACTCCTACTTCCTTCATCTGGCCTTGCCTCCTAAAGTTCCTAGAACCGCCCCCCTCAAAAAAAAAAAGGCACCAGAAGCCAGGGACCAATCATGATTTGGAGCAGGTGGTAGTATCGGTGAGCCGCAGGAGAGCTATAGACATGCTGCTGATACTGTAAGGAAGAGTTCTGGTTCAGATGTATTTCAAAGCTTCATGCTCCAGGCTGATTCAGGTACTACACAGGTGTACACAAATACCACCACCACCAGCAGCAGCAGCTCCTGTCAGAACTTTCTGGGAGAAGCCTTATCAACTCATACTTTGGGAGAATCAATGCGCATAGTCACGTCATGAATATTCCACAAAGTTCTGCAAAAGAAAAAGCTGTCCAACTTCCTTTCACACATGTCACAAACATGCTTAACCTTGCAGCCATCTGTCATAGGTACCTGCTAACATGTATCACAGCTTGAAGCTGGAATGTCCCCCGGGGGTCATGTGTTGCAGGCTTAGTCCCCAGCCTTGATGCTCCTTGAAAGTGGAAACCTTCAGGGGCAGAATCTAAGGTTTTAGGTCACTAGAAGTGTGCTCTTGCGAGATGGGGGGCCCCTGGTCTCATTCCTTCTCTTTTTCATATTGAGCCATGGAGTGAACGTGGGCCTACATGTTCCCACCATGATGCATTGTTCTGCCACAGGCCAAAGCTGTGCGACAATTCATTCATCCACTGAGACTTCCACAACTGAGGCAAAATAAACCTTTTCTCTTTTTCAGTTGATTTCTCCCCCAGGTATTCTTGTTGCAGTAATGGAGAGCTGGTTGATGCAATGTTGAACTTTGTTCACAACATGGAGAGGAATGTAGGGAGGTGATGTTTCTTCAGACAAAGGCTCAGATTCTGTCCTGGAGAGTTATTCACAAGGGGTCTGCAAGCCCCCAAGGATTCCACACATTTGATACTTTTAGGAGGGGAAACAGGGGCTTCCACATCCATCTTTAGCTCATTTCTACAAGTGTCTGAAACATCTCTTTCAGTCTCTCTTTCACAAGTCTAGGATCTGCCCTTTGCTTTACCAATTATATGACTGAAAAACAAATTTGGCATGTAGAAGAAAATAAAATTAGGAAAAGAGGTCTCTCCTTGCCTCTTCTTAGTGCTAATTTTTTTCCTTATAAAATCACATCCATCTCCACATCTCACCTGGCCTTGCCCTAAGGGAACTGTGAAAAGCAAACTGATAGACTTACCAGCAGAGTTAGCAAGTCAAAGAGTCATGGGGCTGCATGAGGGAGCCTCAACGCACCTCTGCTAAAACAAAAAAAAAAAGGGGGAGGCTCTGCCCACTTTCTGTGTCTGTTGGAAGGTTCTCCATCAGCGGAGGTAGGAAACATCATGTAAAAAAACACCTCTCTCTGCACTGACGCATGCAGACCTTCGCTTCCATGATTCTTCTACAAACAAAAAGCTGCAGCCCTTGTTTGCATTCATCTAGTTTGTAATGGGTGTTTTAAGTAATCTAGAGAGATTTGAAGCATGCTGGCTATTTACAAATATTGTGCCATTTTACAGAGGAGACTTTGAGCCCTGGTATCCTAAGGGAGGGGTCCTAGACCCAACCCCTGGAGAATACTGAGGAACAACTCTCTGCCTACTTCCAAACAGGCCTATCACCTCCATAATGCTGAATTATGTTCCCAGTCAGGGACAAGGTACGTGATTTGAGTATGTTAAGATGTGATTTTGAACCCACAGTAGGGCTTAATATATATTTTCTTTGCAAAGAAAAAAAAAGTAGACATACCAGAGCGCCAAAGTAAGGCAAAAAGAAGAGTCTAATAGTGGCCCTTCATCCCTTCATACATAAAGACGACAGTGATTGAAAAAGTGCCAACCCATGGCTTTCTGGTCCATAAATTATCTGCTGAGTGCTGTTGCTTAGTCGCTCACGCTCCCCACGGCTTGTGTCTTTCAGCATACTGAGGAGATTTTTTGCTTACACATAAACAGTGCCACCCCATCCCAAAGAGTATCCCACCAGGAAAATGGGGCATAAAATTGCTTTCCTGCACGGTTTTTCTTTTATAGAGTGATTTTCCAGTATTCCCCCAGCATGCCTCAACTAGCGCTTTCATACATCGGTTCCCAAGGTGCAACCATATAAGAGAAACATTATTAGAAATGATGTGTTGGGGGGACACTTATTTTGGATCTGGATAAGAGTCAACAACTTAACTACCTTTTGAAGAGTTGTATTTAAAATAATACATATGGATTTTCCATGAAAGAGACAAAACCAAGCCATCTACTCTTGGCGGATCTAGTTTGGAACACCTGCAGGGGCAGCCCTCCGCATGAATTCCTCTGTAGATTAGTACGGAGCACAGCATTCACAGATGTAGGTGGAAGCATCTCTAGATGTGTGTTCTGCACCTCAAAGTTGGGTGAAAGGAAGCAAAAAAAGCAAGAGAGTCAGAACATAGGAGATTCAGGGGCAAAGCTTGAAACATGACCCCAGAGATACTGTGCTCATTTTATACATGGACCTCCAATTCAGCTTTCTAGATATTGACGTGAAAAAGAAAGAGTCTCATCAGATTTCGGGATCTATAGTACAATACCAATTGCTCAAGGGACAGTTTATTTTTGTCACCAAGATCAGATCAGGGTTTTTCCCTGTAGAGAGACAATGAACAATGTACACCAAGTCATGCAGTGACCCTATTAAACATTTTCTTTATAAGAAAGCCAGTGAGTTTCCTCAGGCTCTGTCTCTCAGCTAGTACCAGCTTACCAGAAGGTAATTCTGTAAAATAACTCTGCAGGGGGTTGGTATCATGCCCTGTGATCAGCCCTTTGCTAATCAATAAAGTAGGTCAAACCCAGAAAGCATTTTGTCACGTAGCCTGGCTAGCCGTGGGCTGGGTGCACAGAGCTCCACTGGCCACGGCTGGCACCACAGCTGGCTTCTGATCTGCCTGTAAAGTTTGCTTGCTCTTCTGTTGATGCCGTGAACATTAGAAAGGAGATACAGCTGGTAGCAGTGAGAGGAGGGGAAGAAGGGGAAGTGAGGGAAAGATGAGGGAGGAGAAAAGAAGGAAAGAGGAGCAGGAAGAAGGAGAGGGAAGAGAAGACAGGGAGGGGAGAAGAAAGTATAGGAAGGCAAAGGGAGGAGAAGAAAGAGAAAGGGAGGAGGAGGAAAAGGGACAGAAACAAGCTGGGGATTAGAATCAAGAAAGGAATTGCTCAGAGCACCACTCGTTCACCAGTAGTAATACTGAAGCTTGACTCAGTTCTGATCCCCCCTCTCCCTCCCTCCTCCCTGGGCACCGCACATCCACCTCGGAATTCCTACAATTTAATTACAACGGATTTTCCCCCCTGGCTTCTCGCAGTCAGTTTCTATTTTGTATTACTTTCCTCCAAATGCCACACAGGACTAAACCATCATTTGGAAAAACAAATCAGTCTGCTGATCCTTTGAGAAGATTTAATACTCGAGTCGAGAAAAAAGCCAAATGTTTCTCAATCCTTTTAGACTGGCAGTAGTAACAGTGCAATTGAAGTTCCTGAAGAGTCTGGTTGCTGCTGGTTGTCACAGCCTCATTCAAAACCACCTCTCCACATCCCTTGAGCTGGGTCATTGCCATGCCCCTGTGCAGGGGGAACTGTTTCATGGTTTTGTTTTCCTGCTTGCACCAGCTGGAGGACACCTGCACCCACCAACTCCATGCCAGCTACAGCACAAACATCCCACATTCCTTTCACTAAAGACGCACCCCAGCCATGAGAGCTCCCCCAAGAAAGAACTTCCTGTGCTACCATAAGATCAACGACTCGACCTCTGCCTGTACCTAACTGAGCCTTGCCCACATCGATATCCTGTCACTCAGGAACACTCGAGTGATGGTATAGTTCACCTGGACTTGCTAGACTTTTCCCTCAGTCTTATCCTTATGGAAATAGGGAGGCTCAGATTCATCCCGTTCTCCTGAGAATTGGCTCATTGCATGATTTAAATAATAGGTTTGAGGATCTATTTCTGGGGCTGGTGGGATGACTCAGTGAGTAAAAAGTGCTTGCTGTGTAACCACGAGGATCTTAGTTTGGATCCCGGAACCCATGTTAAAAGATACAGATGCTGGGCATGACTGAACATGTGCCTGAGGTAGGAGAGGAGATAGAGGTCTCTTTATGGCCAAAATTCAGTGAGACTCCGAGGTAGAGTGACCCATCTGGACACTTGATGTCCACCACTAGCTTCTGCAAGGAACACCCATCTGCGTGCATACACCACACACCACATATACTATGCTCGCATACATACATACATATGCACAAAAATTAGTAAAAATTGTTTAAAATTAATCCCTCTATTGATGTACCTTTAGAGCTAAGGCTATAGTTCAGGAACATCACTTATGTAGCATTCAATGCCAAGCACACCCCCCCCCCCCGCTACCACCAAATAAAAATCACTGGTGCACCTGCAAGTACTTTCCAGGATAGTTTTTGTTGTATCTTTGTCTCTTTTGCTGTTACAAAAGTCATGCATATTCATGAGCATTTGAAGACGTTTTCTTGAGTTGGTGCCATGATAGGGAATTGAGGGTCATGGAGTGCCGCTTGTCTCGACTTTCAGCACAGATGAACCAATTATTTCCTAGTTTACACTCTTCCCAGGCTGCAGGAGAATGACTTACATCCCACTTCCTTACCAGTTTTTGGTACTCTCAGAATTATTTATTTGTCCTAGCTGATGACTGTGAAATATCGTTCCACTGCTGTTTTTGAAGGTCATCAGGTATTTGAAAAGAGCTGGCTGGCATCTCTGGGGAAACATCCTATTGCTCTAAAGAAAGCGAATAATTGACAAGAAAATGTGCTTAATGAGAGCAAGCCTCCAATGCCAATAACAGAGAACTCAGTGGCTTAAGACCAGAGCTTTCAGTACTTGTACTTAAAATTGAAAGAAAAAAAAAAAAGAGGGGCTAAAGAGGGGCTCAGTGCATAAGGCACTTGTCCTGCAAGCATGAAGTTTGGAGTTCGTCTTCAGAAGCCCATAAAGGCAGGGCAGCTATGGGGAAAACAAACAAACAAAAAACAAGAACAATAAAAAAATAAAAACCAAGGAATCCCCAGGGCAAGTTGGCTGGTTAGCCTGTCTGACAAGCTTTGGATTCAATAGTAAAAGTAAAGAGCAATCAAAGAAGACACTTTGGACCTTCCCATCCACACCCACGAACATGCCTGTACACACACATGCATCCCCACACACACATATATGCAAAATAAAAATAAATAAAAAAGAATGGTTGGTCTTTGTATTTGGCAAATTATGAAAAGTTCTCCTTTTTTGATACTACTTATTTCTCCATTCAGAATAGATTAGAAGAGTGGAACTACCCCAAAAGAAATACCAAGGTTGGCTCCCGTCTGTGTAGGAAAAACACATACTGTGACATTTGAAGGCTGGCTGTTGACTGTGAAGACAAACATGCTTTAAGATGTCCCCAGTTGTGTGACGTAGGGAGGAATGGGGCTTCAGATTTGGTTTCTGTACATATATAGAAGCTGGAAGCTGGGAAGAAAGGTACAGGGAAGGGATCCTGCAAAGACAAATTGTGCCCTTGAGAACAATCCTATTTCTGAGTCTAGTTAAGTAATTAGTAACTAATTAATTAACTAGCTGTCCTTTCATCTGTACTGGTTTCCTGTGCCCTTTAGTTAAGTCTCTTACCATTTTGATCTTGCCCCATCCCTTCTGTGGAGAAGGAAGGGATGTGTCTATTTCAGTCTGATTTGGGAAATAGAAGTAAATCCAGAGAAAAGACGGTGGCAACTGAGATCTGTGCCAAAACTTCAAGGAGAAGATGAATCTTGAAAGGACAGAAACATGGCTATCCAACCCAGCCTGCCGAGCTCACATAGAGATTTTACTACCTCTGTGTTAGCCCACTTTCCATGACTGCAACAAAAATCTGAGGTGAATAGATTTAGGAAGAAAAAAGGTGCTCACTGGTACAATAATGGCATGACTGCTACAGAGATAACCAACAGCTCTATGATTTTAGGTCCATTCCACAAGAGGAACTCCTGCCAGGTGCTATAAACTGGCTGGGAATATCATAGGCCTCGGAGGGAAACTACATTGCTGCATTGCTAAGTGGACACGATGTCAAATTGCCTTCCAAATACTTACGTTTATATCTACAGATATACCTGTCTTAGTCAGAGGAGCTTTTGTTCTCAGTAAGTGATAGATATGCAGAGATTCATAAGTGGTCGATTTGCTGGCAAAAGTGACTGCTGAGTATTCAGACCTAAATTGGACAACTGTATCTATCACCCCCCCCCAAGACTCATGGAACATTGTGGAAGAGGGAGTGAAAAGAATGTAAGAGGTAAAGGATGGGAAGGAGTACTGTAAAATGCTATTTCCTGGACCTGACATGGCTGTTGCGCCCATGAACTCACAGCGACAGTGGCTACCTGCACAGGACCTGCAAAGACTGGGCCCATCCACGTTTCACATGGAAAAGGGAGGGGCTTATAAGGTCCCAATTGCTATAGGCGGTTGAAGGTTGCAGGGGGAGAGGGAGTCATATTCTTCCATATAAAGTTTAGCCATGGCACATTGTCATTCGAACAACTCCCACCTGTTTCCATGTACACAACTGAATAAATGCAATGGGACACACACACACGCACACACACACACACACCCCGCCCGCACGCACGCGAAAATGAAAGTGAGAGATGGATTCAGGATTTGGTGCAAGGCGATAAGAGAGGATAATGGGGGACTTTGAGCAAAGAAACATACGTATGAAATTGTGCAAGAATAGCTAAATTAAAAGACTCTTCTCTTTATAAAAAAAAAAATTAGGAGCTCACAGTTTCAGAGACTTCAGTCCATGATTGAGCTGCTCTGTGACTTGTGGGTCTCTATCAAAGCAGTATATACCCAGGTTAGAGCACGTTGTTGAATGAAGCCGTTTGCTTCACGGTGATCTAGAGGTGAAAACTGAGTTAGGAGGGTCTGCGCTGTCCCCTTGTGGGCACACCCACAAAGACCTGGGCCAAGGCTTTTCCTCTGAAACTTTCCAACACCTCCGTTAGTGTTGAGCTGAGGCCAAGGCTTTGGGGGCATTCCACATCCAAACTCTAGTAACCTCCATTCTGATTTTGCAAGATTTCAAGACTTCTGCAATGTGGTAAATTCTAGCTCACAAAAGCCGCAAATAGGCCCATCATTTGTTTGTTTGTTTGTTTCTGGGAATGGGAGAGGTGGTATGATGGCGCGCGCACACACACACACACACACACACACACACACACACGCACGCGCACGCGCGCGCACGCACGCACGCACACACACACGCACGCACACACAGAAAGAGAGAGAGAAAAAGAGAATGAGAGACAGAGAGAGATCTGAAGCTTGACAATCTTGACCTCAGATTTGAAGAAGTCTGTGACCTTGGATGAATTCCTTCAGCCTCCCATTCCTCAGCTACGAAACAAAGCTAACGACGTCTCCTTTCAGTTAATCGCATTGTATATGGAAGTGCGGTGAAAGTACCTAGAATATGCCTGCAACACAAAGACATGAAAGAAACATTAGCTTCTTCCTGCTCTCCCCTCTGTGTCTCTGAAGCCAGCTTTCCCACAGCCTCCATAACGCCCGTTGGGGCCCAGAGCCCCTGGGCAGGTCTCTTGGCACCAGACTGCGTGTGAATCTCCATCAAAGATGACCTCTCCCTTGTCAATTTTCCGACCTTGTCTCTACGATTGGGTAACCACAGATTTGCAATGATTAACTCAGCATTTGATTTCCTTAACCCAAAGAAATAGCTGCTGTTGCTGATTTCAAGGACCCACTGCAGTGACCCTGGGGACATGCAGTATCTGAGGACAGTGTGGCAAGCTTTGATGTTCAATTTGAAGTGGGCAGATTTTCTCCTGAAAATTCCCAGGAACAATTGATGTCCTCCCTGGCTCTTAGGGTGACTGTCTCCTCCGCGTAAATAGAAGCCCCTTAGGATCTAGAGATGGAATTAGGAACATTCTTGACGCTCGCTGGTCTTAAGGTTCTGTCATGGCCAGTGGCTGGCTCCGGTTGGTGATTATAAAACCTTTCATCTCTGAGTTACCGTTTCAAATTTGCCCCAGCAACAAATTCTTTACCGGGAAGAAGGCAGCCTCTGATAAGAAATTTGAATGAGGTTTCAGCCCTCTGCCTTCCACAGGGACACACTGAAAGCTGGGAACATCCTTTCCTTGGGCAGGGCCAGCTCTGGGAGAGAGCACAGATCAAACAAGCTTACGGTCTGACCTTGCATGCTGTCTTTAGGGCAAAGGGGAGCTGAAATAATTCCCCTCATTCTCTCCAGTGTTTCCCCCTCCATAGGTGGCTGTCTGCGGCTTAGGGCTATCAATTCTACATATTTCTCCAGTTCAGCACGGAGACTTAAACCACCATTTAAGTCTTCTTCCAACATTTCTCAAATCGTGTGGGTATTACCAAGCATGAAATTATCAACTAAAAACTCAATTTTAAAGAGCTGGCTTTTTTTGGAAAAACTGAAAAAGAACATTTTTCCCTGTTAACACCGAGGTTTGCTTTTTTTCCCCATCCGTCAATAATTCAGTTATTGTGTGCTTCTTAATCTTCAGAGATTAGGCGTGAGTTTTCCACCTAGACTCCAATTTGCTCATGAATCTCTTCATTTTGCTTAATTTAAATGTTTTGGCCAACTTCATGGTTTAATAATGAGGAATAAAATTGGAGCTTTAATGACGACTAAGGAAGGAATTTTCATTTCATCTGGAATAAAAGAGCTGTTCGAGGGGGCGGACATCTCGTCAGACAAGCTGCTACTACCTCCCCAAGCATATGCCAAATGCAGGCAGACACAACACACTGTTTTACACCCAGGGTATTTCTCCAATCTGATTACTAGAAAAATCTTTGCCACCCAGCCCTGCTTACAATGCCCTGTTCGCCGTGCCGCCATCGATTAACTGTGCATTGAACACAGGACATCTGAGAAGCACCGAACTCCCCCCCATATCCCTCACGTGCTGCCTGTCAGAGCCAAGGCAAATGAACCAGCTTCAACACAAATTGTATAATGGGGACCCCTAGACCTTAATTATCAGATAACCAGGCAGTGGAGAGTACTGTTTCAGTACTTCCCCCAGAGCAGTCTTCATCTGAGAACGAGAGAGAGCACCCTGTAAAGTCTTAAAGCCCCTTTCTGGTAAGTTTACCGCTGGAGAAAGAGATTTGCATCATGGCCACATAGCCTTGAATTGCCTCTTGTCCCAGAGCTGAGAGGAAACACTAGCTAGGCAGTTCCCCTCGTGAAGAGGGAGGTGCCCTGGTTTCTTTTGCTTGTATAGAATATAGTGGGTCCTCTGAGACACTTAATGGGAGACCGCCTGGCACCGGATGGAAGAATGGGAACTGGTTCACACAGCCCAACCCATTCTATCGGGGGCTTGCTAATTAGGTAGAGAAAATAATCTCACATGCCTTTGGCGTGCCCTTCAACCACATCCCAGGCCACCTGTTCTCCTCATATACCATGTCTTTCCAAGGAGTCCCCTACAAGCAATCATTTAGCACATCTTTGGACTTGACCTTGAAAACATATTGTAGCAAGTATCTCAGAAACAAGAAGCTCGCTGCTGCATTATTTTGGGTTTGCTGGTTTATTGATTGATAACAGAACTGGCAACCAACCTTATCTCCAGTGCCTCCATGTTTGGGACGCTGAGCAAGTCTCATTCCTCAGAGTTCCAGGGCTCCAGAGAAGGGGCTTTCCACTTGTTCCTTCTACTTCCTCACAGTCTCAATGGTAAACGTGAGGTGTATGGAAAGAAGGGTCACATGCAGTTGCAGGCAGTAAGAACACTAGGAACCAACAACACTCACAAAAAGAGGAAATCAATATCTGTACAAGTGCCTGGATAACTGGTGTTTAAGAATATTTTCCCTTTTGCTTTTTGAATTTTCCAATGTTTCTATTATGTATATACATTACTTTGCTGATTGTAAAGAATAAAAGGTTAATAAACTTAAAGTATGCTCAAGTACCAATATGACAACAGAAATTTCACAAAACCCAATTTAGATTCAGGGCCAAATGAGCAATCTGGAAAATGAGCTTCTCCCTTGTTTTCTGTATCTGTCAGTATCTGGAACATAAATGTAGAAGACATGGAAGGAATGTTTTTAACTATATGACAAATATTTAATAGATAAAACGTTTGTTGGTCGATAGCATAACTTTCTGTTATGCCTTTTATCATCACATCTTTTCTTCTATGGCTTTGTAACTGCATGATTTTTACCTATCAAGTAAGATAATGTTTTGTGCGGTGCTATTTCCCTCTTGCATTGTGAGTTGTTTACCATTACATTTATCTGCTTTTTTAAAAGGAAGGCCAGCCCCTTGTTTGAGAATCAATAGGATATCACAGTTGGACTGCAAAAGACTTTTACGGAAAATGGCAATGGCTTTGCTTGTCTTGAGACTTAGAGCTCTCCATCCTCCTGCCTGGGCCTCCTAAGTGCTGAGTAAAGGTCAGATAACTTCTCTCAGGGTCCTTCCTGGGGCCCCATCTACCTGATTTGTTGCTTTTTAAGACAAAGTCTCCCTCTGGCCTAGAATTCACTAAGTAGGCAAGGGGGGCAAGCCCACAAGGCCCAGGCTCTCTCTGTCTCTTCCTCCTCAGCACTGGGATTACACGAGTAGCTACAGCACTGGTTTAGCTTTCCATGGAGGTTCTGGGGTTCGAACTCAGGTTCTCATGCCTGCAAGGCAAGCACTTTACCGACTGAGCTACCTACCAAGCCCAACAGCCATCATTATTATACTTCTCTTGTATAGTCATCACCACCACCATACCACATGACTTCAAGCAAAACTGACCGCAATATAATCCAAGAATTTCCTCTGATGTCTTTCATTTGTACCTGGCTGCATTCACTGGTGAGTGAACATTTTTCCTGGGGAGACACTGCACAATTTGCCTTTCCACCCCAGATAGGAGTTCTGTGACACATCAAAGTAATGATTATGCCAAGGTCCAATCTGACAAACGAACGAGCTTATTTTTGGTGTTACTTACAGGTGTAGAGGTGAAGTTTACTGGCCACAGAAATGGAATTCCCTTCAATTAACCCTTCTCAGCCTATAAACCCAGTGCCCCGAGGGCTCATGTAATTATGTCAGAATCATTTAGTAACGGAGCCTTGCTCCAAGCGAGACAGAATCCCAGGTGAGGGTCCAATGACTCTCTCAACCCCCTGTCTATGAGGGAGTATCAGTAGACAACAGGCACGGGCTTGACAGGCTCAGAGAAAGGTAGCGACTGTTTGGAGAACGCCATCCAACTTTCACTTGCTCATTTCCAGTGGGCGAGGGAGCACGTTGCTTTCTTGCAGTGCGCTTCCTTTTGTATTTTGTCTTTGAGCAAAGCGATGACCAGCTCTGGAGATAACGGCAAATAAAGACTGCTGCCTTTTCTGTCTGGCCTCATCCATCTTCGTACCCTGGCTGTGCTCGAGCGTCCCTCCCTCTCCACCAATGGTCCTCCCTCCCTGCCATTGAAAACTTCATATTAAATGAAGGTTTATCCGTTTGAGTTACTGAAGTTATATTTTAGGGGACAACAGCTTGAGTGTGGGCCTTGTGGTAGGGAAACGAAGCCATCGATTTCTGGAGATCTAACACATAAACTAGAAAGCTTTCGATCCGTAAAGACCACAGAAAATATTTCTCCATAATTTCCTCTGGTTTTTGGACATGACTTTAAAAAATTATTGATAATCTTTTAAAGTTTTACACATGTCTTTGTGTCATTTCTATCTCTTATTGCCCAATCTCAATCCCCTACTTTGCCCACTACAAACTTTCTTCCCCACCTCCCTCCCACCCACTCTCCTATCCTTCTGTTTTCGTGTGTGTCTTACTTGGTCTGATCTAGGTTACTGTTAATGACCTGGGTCTGGGCACTTGCTGGAACAAGGATAATATACCAGTGGGCATGCTACTGGCGAGAGTCGCTCCCCTTCTCTCTATCCAACCATAATCCTCTTTAGTCTCTGAGGGAGGGGTGGTATCTCTTAACAGTCTTTCTCCTTACATAGTGTACTATAGACAGGTCATATCTTGTGCAGGTCTTGTGGAAGTAGACACAGCTTCAGTAAGTTCATGATGTAGACACCTTATCATGCCCAGAAAAAAAAAATAACTTTTTTACCCTAGAAAACAGACATGAGGATGACTGTATGCTTTCCTCGACTAAGCGACTGTCCTAAAAGATTAATACAACTACAGCTAAAACACAAATAAAAAAAAATATTGTCAGAGGACCTAATTAAGAAAAAAGATTTTCTTCTACTAAAACTCTACCTCTTGAGTGATAAATTTCTGATCATTGTAGAGGCAAGTTGCTAAAAAGACAAATAAAAAATATTAGGGGTAAAGGAAGCTACTGAGGCAAAATGCTTTGTCTGCCTCATAAATGAAATGGAATCCTGGGCAGTAAAAACCAAGGATTCAGGAACCTGAACGGGCTCCTGTCCTTTATGGAGCAAAACTCCTGAGTGAGATCAGGTGACATCATCCAAAGGAGAGACCGGGCAGAGACTTTGCCCTTCACCTTAGACCCAGAGTCTGGCCTTTCCCAGTTGTGAAACTCTGGATGTGGTAGTTCACTTCCAGAATTTTTTTTATAGTTTTCCTCCTGAAAAAAAAATCTTAATTAACTCACAGAGCCTGGGAAGGGTGGGAGAAATACTGCTGTGAGGATGAAATAAGCAAATGTGTTTGGCATGTAGAAGATACTGAGTGTAGCAGTCGCGTTTTTGGTATTATCTTGATAGTTGAGAGCTGATCCTTTAGGCACACCTACGAAGAAGTATTTAGTTGAGGTAAGCCTCTGAGCAAGGCTGTAGGAGATTATCTAATTGATGTGGGAAGACCCAGTGCACAGAGGGATCTGGGCAGGTGGATAAGATGAAGAAAGAATTGGTTGGCTTTGGCAGACTGGAAAACTAGAACTATGACCCTCTCTCAGCTCTTCTTGTGGTGTGGCCGGTTCCCTTGGTCCTGATGCTGGCAACTCTCTTGCTATGATCGATGATAACCTGCAGCCGTAAGCATGAATAAGCCCCTTGTTCCCCTAAAAATCATTCTGGTCAACAGGGTGATACAACTAAGATGCTGGGGAAAGACTGGTTTTTCCCTCTTACCTAAATACCAACACTTGAGAAAATAGCAACATTTTTCAGAACCTGTCAAAACTGGCCAGACTCCCTCTTACGATAATCACTCCAAATACTAGTACTGTAATTTTGTTGCCCTTCAAACCATGAGGATGTTTTCACACTTTAAAATAAACCTTTGGCTGTAGGGGGTGGGCACTTATCTTTAACTGGCAAGTAAAGTGGGTTGGCCTGGGGTTGGTTTTGACTGTTTTGGTGTAAGGAGAATGCATTTCTGAGGGGGCAACAGTTGATGGACTTACACTGATGAACAGCCAATGAACCCAGTTTTGATCATTTTCTTTTAAGAATGTGCTTTTTGGGGGGTAAATGAGGGGGACAAGGGAGAAGGCTGGATGGTTTCTGCAACAATGGCTTGAGAATTGGAAGGCCTACATGGAAGAGATAGACATTGTGAAAGGAAAAGTGTCCCCTCCTACCAGCTGAGTGGAGTCCCCAGCAACCTGGAAGATTGTCACCTTGCTCTTCCCTGCTGGCCCCATGCCCAGTAGAATGAATGAAGTCACATTTTGCTCGCTACCAATTATTACATTATTCTTGGCTTGGTTGCTGAGACTCAAGGGCATGTTAGCATATCCCTGTTGTTCACTTATAGTTATAGTGTGTTCATGTGTGTGTGTGTGCTCCGATTGATTCGTCTCATTCATTCATGGGGACACAGGTAAGTGCCAGGGACCTCACTTGCTGTGAAAAAGCATGAAAGGAAAGAAGATATTTTCTCAGCATTTTATTTTTTTTATTTATTTATTTTTATTATTTATTCAATTGTGTGTGTGTGTGTGTGTGTGTGTGTGTGTATGTGTGTGTGTGTGAGTGTGTGTTTGTGTGTATGTGTGTGTATGTAGAATCACAGGCGAATTCGGGAACCACCATGGACTGCCTCCACCTCCTCCTTGTTTACTCTGCCCGGGATTCACAGGCTCCGCCCTACCAGGACCAGAAATGCAGGCCGCCCCCACTTCCGCCCGGCATCTATACATGAGGTCTAGGACCTGAACTCAGGACCTTCCGCCTGCAAGGCAGAGGCTTAACCTCTGAGCCACCTCTCCAGCCCCTTTTCTCAGCATTTTAAAGATGGACTCATTAAGGTAGGTTTGGGTAAGGGGAGCAGCATGCATGTCACGTCCCATCCAGGAACCTAGAAGAGAGATAAAGAGAGAGTGACAACAGTCAAGAGAGGAAAGATTGTTCACATTCCTCAGGACTGCAGGTCAATGAACTATCTATCACAGGGCCAATGGTCTTTAAGATGGGTCTTAAAGCCTTTGCCTCAGAAGCAAAAGGACCTGAGTTCAGATCCCCCAGATCCCACATAAAAATGCCAGACAGAGGTAGTGGTGGCTTGTAATTCCAGTACTAGTAGGCAGAGCCTGGGAAATCCCAGAGCAAAGCAATAAGGAAGTGGAGCAATTCAGGATGATTCCCAGCGTCACCCTTGGACTCTACAGACACGCATGCTCAAGTGTTCTCTTGTGCTCATGCCTCCCAATATGTGCACTTTGGGTATATCCACCCACGTGCAAAACACACACGTGCCAAAAAAAAAAAAAAAAAGGCTGGGCAAGCTTTGAAAAGGCAGAGATGGAGCGCGAAGGGCACTCCAGGAAGTGGGAATTGCCAGAGCAAAGGCAAGAGGAACAGCATGGCTAAGTACAGACACGGGCGCAGCCTGTGTTCAGAGTGGGGCAGAAAGGACGTCAGCAGGCTCAGGAGAAGGTCCACAGACCAGAGGGCACCTTGGACAGTCTCAGCAAATCAGAACAGACTTGCCGAATGAAAATGTTGCCTCCAAATTCTGCATATTCTATCCAGATACTCAAACTTCAAAATTCCCTTTGCTGGACTAGTTTCAAAATGGTACTGTGCCGGAACAGCAGTCACGTAGGTGAGTCTGGGGTGAAAAGGGAAGCACAGCACCTTGCTCCTGTCCTTAGGTGCTCGGTCACACCAGCATTCTGCAGAACACCCAGCAGGGTCACTTCCTGGTACTGGGGAACTGTGAGCTATGGTGGATGGGGCAGCGGGGTCTGGTTTTAGGGTCAGATCAGGCACGATATCACTCCGAAGCACCTAGTGTCCTTTCTGGAGCACCTGCATGTCTGAGGGGCTTAGAAATACATGAGGCCAAGACCACTTGGTGAGGACTAAGCTGCTGAGAGCCAGAACTCTAGCTTGGCTATGTTCCCTGGAAGTGCTGGATAAAGGTACAAGTGCTAAGGACCACCGTCTTCTGTCCTTGAGGAGGCACACACGGTGCACTATGGGAAACCCACGCCTGTGCTACGCTGACTCTTCCCCAAAACACATACACATACCCACACCAAACTCACAAGCACTTCACCCCCTCATACCCCCATTCACACCACACTTACATGCTGCATCTCTCGTGCATGCGCCGGCAAACACACACACACACACACACACACACACACACACACAGGTGAGAACCTGTGTACCTGTCTAAATTGCTACATACTCACACATACCACACATTCCACACTTACCACATACATATCATACATCACACATGCATACCCCAAATATACATATACCGCACACATTACATGCTCAAACACCATACATATTTGACACACACATTGAACATGCAACGTACATACTCCACACACTCATATCACGTAACTTACACACATACCACACATGTGCATTCACACACCATATGCACATACATTCTCATATCACATCAAATACCACACAGCATGCACAAAACATAATCAAACACCATGCATGCATCACCACACATACCACCACATTTGCACACCATACCCATATGTCATGCACACATCTCACACACATGTACCACACATTCTTATGTATACCCTACTCACAGGCCATATTTATCTGCTTACTGACAGTAACGTACAAATCTGTGCCAAACTGCTATCCACACATACCACACTCATGCCTCTTTTTCATAATGACATGAATCTGGATGTATCTGTTAAACTGCCACATGCACCCATACGTAACCTCCCAGTGCTGGAGAAGTGGAGACAGGTGGATTCCTGGGGTTTATTAGCCAACCAGAGTAGCCTACTTGGTGAATTCCAGATTCATGAGTGACCTCGTCTCACACACACCATAGAACACACTCTCACATTCATCCCTCACAATCACACCCACCACACAGACAAATGCACTAACAAAACCCGTGTTTATGCTAGCTACATCACACACCACACACAGAGTGTTAGCACAGTGCTAAACTCCTACACACACACATACCCGTTTAGCTTATATAAAAAGGAAAAAAATCGACAAAAAACCTTTGCTGTTATACAGAAATATTTTTATCTGTTCCTCCTCAAGCTAGTTTGGAAAGTCCTGTCACACACGAGCTGGCGGGCATGTGCACGGGGTCGCTTGGTTAATGCTGACCTGAGCTGTCTATCTGACTGTGATTCTTCTCCTCTGACCTTCACATTTGACCAAGGCGCGGTGATTTCAAATGCTTTTCTAGTCCACTTGGTTCGCGAGGATTACAGGTGATGTAGAAATGGAAGTTAAATTCAGCTACTTTTAATGGAAAAATCACTAAAAATCTAATAGCAGCAATCCAAGTAGAATAACTCCCTAGGCTGACTCTTTGTGCTGCGGATAACAGATGATTTAATGGCTTGAGAAGGAAGCCAGAGCCCTTGCATGTTGGAAATTTGGGGATTTTGTTCCATGTTAATTGCACATTGACTCCATGCCTTCGGCTCTGAATCCTTTACTCCTTCAAGCTGATCCTTCTCATAAAAGAGCCCGTTTTCCACTCAGACCGTGTCTCTGCTCACAGTGGCCAACCTTTCTGCATTCTGTAGGGTGAGGCCTTTTACTTCTGTAGCTAACACAACTAACTTACAGGACCCCAGGAGGGAGGGAGTGGCGAGACTCTAAATAACACTGGCAGAAAACCGGCAGCATCCTAGGAGAGCCAGAATCTTTCCACAAGGAAAGCTGTAGTGGGGAAAAAAAGAAAGGAAGAAAAAAAATACACAGCAGAAGCAAACTCTGTTATCAGAACAGCGCTGAACTCATCGACTCAATTCCAAGAGAGAGAAGGCAAAATCTTGTTTTCCCAGACAATGAGACATTCCCACAACCCAGAGACATAGCTGCTTCCTCCATGCTACTCGACATCTCCATCAGCTTGAGCCTGGATCCCCTCTGGCTTTCTGAGGGCTTGTCTTCCAAACCATATGCTACAGCAACACCTCTCTATTCTGCCAGTTTCTTCTATGTGTGTACCTATGCGTGCACGTGTGCACACATGCACATGTGTACAGAAGCCAGATGACAGCCTCAGTCAAGCCTCAGGAGCCGTCCTGACAACTGAGTAGACTCCTGTGGCTGGCCAGGGAACCCCAGGCAGCTACCTGTCTCCATTTCCCTTGCATTGGCATTATAAGCACACGATGCCACTCCTGACTTTTTCTAAGGTCATCTCTGGGGCTCAGAGAAAAACTATGACATTGACATGAAACGTGCATGTGTTTGCTAAACCGCCACATGCATCCACATGTAATCTTGAAGCACTGGAGAGGTGGAGACAGGTGGATTCTTGGGGCCTATTAGCAAGCAGAGTAGCTTACTTGGTGAATTCTCGGCTCGTGAATGACTCTGTCTCACCTACACCATAGACCACACTCTCAATACAACCCTCACAACTGCACCCACCACATAGACAAATGCATTGATGAAACCCACGCTTATGCTAAACTGCTATACACCCCTCATGTCATACCCAGCACACACACATACATACACACACAGAGAGTCACACATATACTGAGCCATCTTCTCAACCCCCTCCACTCTTCCTTACAGGTACATTTTGTCTTGCCAGACAGAGAGAGGATTGATCCGTTTCTGGTTCTTCCTTACATTCCACTGACTGAAGTGGTGCTTGGAATTAAGACTAATGTCACTTGCTTATCTGGGACAGGTATGTGCCCCCATTCAGTGGGATCTTTTCCATCTTTGTCCCCCCCCAACACACTTCTCTGACACAACTGAGAGACAAAGCTAGATTGGTTGTGAGGTGTCCTGAAGGGTGGGCAGGGTCCTTTAGCTACTTTCCTAGCAGGAGGATGTGCTTGCTAGAATATCTGCCCTCCACTCTTCAGTATGGGCTGCACCAATCTGCTGTGCAAATGAGATCAAGTTCTCCGTTGCTACATGAGCCACCATGCTGATTCTTCTGCCAACTTCCATGCATACGCTTCGTTACATGGTCACATTAGATGCTTAACTTCCCTGCCCTCTCTTGGGGCCATCTCTGCCAGTCCTGGTCAGAGGTGATTTCTGCTTTATCACCTGCGTCGACTTCCTGCTTTCCTGATCTGTGCTCAAGTTCCCCTGTTTGCTTCACAGCGATACCCGTGTTTTCTCACTCATCTACTCCAGATTTGGATATTAAAAAAGCACGCCAGCCATGATGTTCTAATAATGGTGCCAGAACACCGTCTCCTGCCTGCCTGCTATTGCATGGCACTGAGGTGGTCAACGATCCTCTGGGAGCCATACTTTCAAGCTTATGATTTTTCTCCCTATGCAATGGGTCTTTTGAATGCCTGTCATCACCAATCTCCGAGGCACGTCAGAGGACGGCTAGGCTGCCAGCTCCTGATCTTGACTCGGCCCTGGTAAACACTGGATGGTGGAGAGACAGTCACTCCTTGCCCCCCTTCCAGAAAGACTGGCAAATAGCTCAGAGCTCAAAGCCACTGTAAGGTTGCAGTTTTCTTCTGAGAAGACCCCCTGGGAAGCACCTGTTTTAAGCAGCATCTTTCTGAAAGGATTTCTCCTGTGCGCTCTCAAACAGGCCTATTGTTTGCACTGGGGAGAGCAGCCAGCCAGCCAGGGAACCAGATCGGCCTTATCATTTCCAGACTGCTCTGCCTTGCTGTGAACACCCGGCTGGTGGGAGGGCCACAAATGCTTCTCCCAGGTTTCACTCCAACCACCGATCTGAGTGTGTCTGCAATGTCCCGGCCGCGCCCTGGCCCTGCACACAGCAGGGAAGTCCCCCTTGGATTCCAAAAGAAAACTAAACTCCTTGGAATCCAAAACTAATAAACGTTCACAGAGAGGTCCCAGGTGTATTGGTTATCATGATATTTCGGTCTCACCTAACCAATAAGAGCACCGGCTGGCAAGTGCCCAGAATGAATATGCTCATATGAGCATTGAATTAGAGGAAGCCAAAAGATTTTCGGCCATCCACACGCTCAACTTACACCCACCTGGGTCCTGTGGCAGATATCTTGTGACAGTTGGGGCCCTTCGGAGCAATTAAAAGAAATAAAGCCAAGTATTATATTTTAATTGATGTAATCTGCAAGCTCCCAGTGGAATCTGGGGTGATATCTGACTAGAGTTACCCCAGGTATCAATAGGTGACTGACTATTCTGTAAAAGTGCATTTACGAAGACAAAACCCCACAAATCCTGAGATTCATTAACATGTATATCCGTTTTGAGGTGTGTGTGTGTGTGTGTGTGTGTGTGTGTGTGTGTGTGTGTGTGTGTAGTGGGGAGGGGTTAGCTCAGACTCCAAGAACTAAAATTTGAAAGAGGCCACTTAGACACAAATGAACAAAGAATGGAAGGGGAGATGCAGAAAGAGGTAGAAAGAGGGAGGGGACGAGATAGGAAGAGGGAGATGGGAACAGAGAGAGAAAGACCAGAAGAAGGAAGAGGGGAGAGGGGAAAGGGGGGAAGGGGAGGGGAGGGAAGTGAAGGGAAGAGGAGGGGAGGAGAGGGAAGGGAAGGGGCAGGGAGGTGAGGAGAGGAGAGGGAAAGAGTAGGGAGGGGAAGAGAAAAGAGGAGAGGGGAGGAGAGGGAAGGAGAGGAAAGGACAGAAAAGGGGAAAGGAAGACACAAAGTAGATTTCTATTTTCATTTGCTTTTAGAACCTTATACCTGGGTCATAAGCACAGTGAACACACCTTCCACACCCAAACAGCTCTCACCCAGCACTAACACTTCAGGATTTATTTCTTCTTTTATTGTAAATATTCCAGTCAAAGAAAGGTAAACACACAAGAAAAAACTGCTTTATACAGTACACCCAGTCAGATAGAAAATACAGAATGGAAGGAAAGCCAACAAGCAATGAATAAAAAGTGGAGACTAACCGAGGGTGAAAATAGCTGGTGTGAATTCACGAGGCATCTGGGGAGGTTGGGTGATGGTCCCAGGGGCAAAGGGAGGCTATGTAGTCTTTATTCCAAGTTGTGAAGGCAATAGACAATGCAAATGATGCATGGGAATGTTTATTTCACTAGCTCGTTTTAAAAAAGTTTGCTACTGATCAAGAGATCCCGTTCATAAAAATGAGGTTTTGTTTTATATATAAAAAAAGGAAAGACAAAACCAAAATCCCTTCTCACCCAACTGTGATCAGGCAGGAGGGAACAGAGTCAAAGCCCAGGCCAGAGCTTCAGGACAGAGCAGCCTGGCATTACTGGGGTCCACAGGCCATCACGGGGGCCTCTGGGTGCCCTTCCCACCAAATCTGCATTTCTCCACGAGACTTGATTAAAAAAAAATACTCAAGTGTCCTGCACAGCTTGTAGAGTCATTAGATGATTAAAGAGAAATTTAAGAAGGATTCAACTTCACGAACAAGAAAAGATGTATAGGACAAACTGACATCCTCCATATGAATAGTTGGGGTAGTCACTCAGTCCCCAGGATGGCAGCTCTAACTTGTCCCAGAACAGAGAGGATGCCAACCTACCCAAAAGGCAAAAACATGGGATTCAGCTTGTTGTCACCCCAAATATAATATATTCAGAACAGAAGCAACATGGCAACCACTGGACTTGAGGTGGCGGTGCTGGCCGTTCTCATCTCTCTCTTTCTCTGAATTTTTTATGTTTACAATCAGAAATTGCATAGAATGTGTTTCCCACCAGAGATAGACAGATCTGTGTGGGAACTGGATGTCAAGGAAAGGCCACCCGGCCACTGGGAAGCTTCGGCACCTTGGGGGTCCCATCAAGAGTGCATCGGGATCCTGCAACCTCTTCAGGCACAGCAGTTGCTGGGCCCCTGGGAAAGCATCCTTAACTCCCAGTCAGTGGTGAAAGTTAGAAGTCAAGGGGGGCTACTGTTCACATTATTGTCAGAGTTATGTGCCAGCGATTGACTCAGGGATTTCGCTGCTCTTTCTTTGAAATCTGAAAGATTTCCGACTCCTTAAGGTATTTCCATTTCATAAACGCATGCGCGCGCGCACACACACACACACACACACACACACACACACACACACACACACACTTGTTAGGTAACAATAAATAGCCCAATGCATGGTGGCTTTGTGGGTGGGACTTCACAGGCATCTCCATTTTGAGGTGTGTGTGTGGAAGGGGAGTCACACCATACTTGCCAGATCCTGTCCTCTCTCCTGTCTGAGCAGCGGGCTACAATGGAAGCCCACGCCAGAATACGGAAAAATTTTCTTTCCTCCCTGCTCCTTAGCAAAGCCCAGCTGGCTCTGTGAACTCTCTTCTTCCCCTCTCTCTTCAGAGTATCCACAGAAGCCCAGACCCAACCCAGTGACAGTGAAAGGCAAAAAGAAAGAAAGGACAGATTAACCCTTGAAACCCCAGGCATTTCATGGCGTCTTTAGGTAAATTGCTGGTTGATTGCTTTAGGACCTTTGCAAAATAGCTGTAACAGATTTTCAACCAGACTCTTCTCTGCGCTAGAGAGACCCTTCTTACACTTCTGGAGATCCCCACACTCCACCACCAGATAAGGGGAGAGTTCAATACTTGAAATCTGACGCACTGTTCAGGGGAAAAGGAATGAATTTCTTTGCCTAACTTCCATTCCCTAATTCAGCTTTCTCCTTCCGAAGCACAAAGCAAGTGACTAGAACGCAGAAGAGACCAATGAAAAACAAGAGAAGAAAGAAAAGGACATAAACAAAAATATACAAATTCAGAAAAGAAAAACTTCCCTGTTGACTTTAATTTTTTTTTTCTGTGTAAGAACTAGACCCCAGGGTACAATGGCCCCTTCTTAGGGTGAAATTCAACGGATGGTTCCATCAATTCGTCAGACTGGTCCAGGAAAGCCCTCCTTCCCAACCCAGACTGGATGTTACTTGGGCAGGAGGGCAAAGCCCACTGGGAGGGGCTGGGTCCTTTAGCCCACAAGGTTGGGTGCAATGTCTCTGGATGGATCCTTCCCCCCACCAAAAGGTGTCCGCAGGATTGGGGAGTCAGGGTCTGATCACTGTGTCAGTGACTGGGATCCCAAATCCGGAGAGAAGTGTGACGCTGTACAAGTCCAGGTGGCTCTGGCTGTGCAGTCCCGCGGCCAAGGGGGTCACTCCGGCTCGCTGCTGTTGGTGGTCTTGTCCCATTCCAAGCTCTCCTCGCTGCGGGCTGGCGATGGCCGAGCTCGCAGGCCCTGGAAGCGGCGGCACTCGGGACACACACGGATGTGCGTGCAGCCGCGGGCCACCAGCGCCGCCTCCTGCGCCAGTCTCTGTGCCAGCTGGTCCGGCTCGCCCGCGCCGCACAGCTTGCCATTGCTGAGTGTGGCTGTGCCCCGAGGCCTGCGCTCTTCAGGGGCTGGAGGTCGGGGTGGCGGGACCCCAGAACGCCGCCTCCGCGGGTGGATACTGTCCTGACACAGGATGATGCTGCGTAGCTCTGTCACCATCTCTTGGCACACGGACACCTGGAGGAAACAGGCCAAAAGCCAGACTCTCACAAGAGGGCCTAGGGGATCCCCCGCAGCACCTATAAACACCTAGCGGAGGATCACCCTGTTTCCTTAGGTAAGAACATCACAGGACCGCCTTTCATTCCTTGGCCAGACCCCCATTCCTGTTTGCAGCCCCAAAGCCCTCCATACCACAATGTCCATGCAACAGACCTGACAGAGTGTGCCCAGCCTTTGAATACCTTCAAATACAGTGATCTCTGCATCTTGGAATGAGAGGGCACCATTAAAAAAAAATTCCACAAAATGCTGCTTCCTCTTACCCAAATTACTTTTTCTCCCTAAACATTTTATCCACTGATCCAGATAAATTTGGACTTTGAAACCTATTTTTTAAAAATTTCCTGATGACTGCAGTCTCCCAAGTATTTGAAAAGGCTATCATTTGTCTTTGAACATTTTATTTTCAGTCCAAAGATCCTCGTGTCTTAATAAACCATGTGCACCTGTCCCAGAGCATGATGGGAGAAGCCTCCACATTCCTCCAGTGCTAGCTCAAGGACAGTTGTTCCACCATAGCCAAATGGCCAACACAGCCTCCACTTCATTTTAGCCGCCGGAATGCTCGAACACTTACTTGAATTCTTAACAGTAGGAGATGATGCGTCCTGATGATTGCTACAAGAGCAACTGCACTACTGAAGCCATGCAGTCTCCCTAATACACAATGCTAGGCTCCAACTCTATATATTTATTATTATATTTTTATATCCAGAATATTCTGGATATAAGTAATATAGACAGATAATGTATCACATATTCTGCTGGGACAAACTCCGTGTTCAAATATGTGAGTTATTAGAGTGATTCGACACTCACTGAATTCCTCCACATAGGTCCAGGACACATGTGAGCCCTTGAAAATAACCGTCAACATAAAGCAGCTGTGGATAATATCATCTTGGGGATTCTGGCCTAAGTTAGGACTTGATTTCTAGACCCACCACTGTTGCTATAGTAGAGGAACTTGGCAAGTTGTTGAACCCCTCTGTGCTTCTAATAATTACTATGACAACAACAATGCTGCCACCTGGTAATCTCGTGTGCGTGACAAGAACACAACGACCTACATTTACCGACTACTGTGTGTCAAGTGCTGTGCTCCGCCATGGAAACACAGAGGTAAAAGGCAGATCTTGCGTCAAGTCCCTCAGCGTCTGTAGTCATGGTGGCATGATGTGTGAGAGCTCTGTGTCTAGGCTGGGATGGTACTGGGAATGTGGAGCAATGGTCAACTCTGCTGGCCCAGAGCAGAAGGCAGGGGAGAAGTGGGAAAGTTCCACAGGGAAGGAAGGAGTCAACTGAGCTAGTTCCTAAGGGATGAGCAGATGTCACTGCCGTTTGAGGAGTGGGTAAAGGGAGAGAGAAGTGGGACAGGAAGGAGGAGAACCAGGGGATCCAAAAGAGCTCAGGGCCCTTCAAGGCAAAGGAGTAGAGCATTCTGGAAGGAATTCCTGTCAATAGGATTTCCTTTGCTGCAATGGTCTGGTTTTAGCAATAGGGTAGCCAGGTTAGCATGGGTCAAAGTTCAAATGGGAACCAAGGAAAGGGAAATGGAGATTATCATCAAGTGCCCTTAGCTCAGAAGGAGAAAAGTAGAAGGCAAGAATGATAGTAATATTGCTATTGCATGTGTGTGCATACACATGTGTACACATGTATTGTGGGCATGTGTACAAGAGGACGCTTGAGTGTGTGTGTGCCTGTGGATGTTCAAGCGTGACATTAGGAGCACCTTGGATTGCTCTATCTGTTTATTGCTTTAACTCTAGTGTTTGCCAGGCTCTACCTTCCAGGACCAGAATTATAGTCAGCCACTATTTCTGCCCAGCATTTTTACATGGGATCTGAACTCAGGTCCTTTTGCTTATGTGGCAAAAGTTTAAACCTTGAGCCATCTTTCCAGCCCTGATATTATTTTTTTCTAAAGGGAACAAGCAAAGATCATTTGTGGATGTTGGAGAGAGAGAGAGAGAGAGAAAGAGAGAGAGAGAGAGAGAGAGAGAGAGAGAGAGAGAGAGAGAGAGAAGGCAGAAAATACAATTCCAGGATACAGCCCTAAAATAACTGTGGAATGGTAGGTTCAAGAGACACACGAGGACCAGGCCATCTGCTTCAGCTGCAGAGGCGGCTATTCTCGGGGGCACATCTTTACATCTTTAGGTGGGAGCTGCTTGCTTCTGATTTCTTGGGGAAAAGGAATTAGATTCTCTGCATGTAGGGGCAGAGAACAGGGAATGAGTGGCAATGTGGGAAGAGACTAAGGTAAGAAGTCCCAGTACCAGCAGACAATGCTGTGTTGAGGCCCCTATGAGGGGACACCCTGAAGGCCTCCAACACATTGGCTATACACGCAGATGTTTTTCCTGCAGCACTTAAGGAAGGGATTTGAGGGAGATTAAGAGTCAGAGCTTGAAGGAGAAACTAAGGTCATAAAAAAAAACACCATACAATGCACTTGGCACTCAGTATTTGCATACCTCCCCTGGGCTAGAATGGAAGAGCAATGGGATGGGGCCTTCCTTGTCCCAGACCTTCCATCAATGTAAAGTAATATATTAACCTAGTCTTGAGTTCACAACTAGAGAATTAACATTTATTCAAAATCTCTGAGATGGAAGATACATTTTTTAGTCCCTATAAATTGGGAAATCACTGTTTTTACCTTTAAAAAAATCCTCAAGTTAGAGGGGCTGTAACCTGGCACTTACATACACACACACACACACACACACACACACACACACACACACACACAATTATACCACAAATTAAGCTGAAGCTCTCTAGGGATTTGTCATTCATAAAAATTCTTTTAATATGTTTATCTGCTGAGTGTGTCAAGGAAGCATCTAGAAGCCAGAGAAACTAATACCCTTTCTGTGGTTACAAAATCCATAAGGGATAATGCATCAGCTTGGATCTCTTACCGTGATGAGTGAAATCCTCCTACGGCACTATCCTGAGTATCCTCCTGGGAGATCCCACGAGCCCTATCTGAAATGTGTGGAAATGCTCTATCTATCACGCCCCTTTAGCTTACCTCAGTGGGTTCTGAGTGTCTGAGCGTCCATAGAAATTCCAGCATAGCCATAAAAATGGCCACGATTAAGCCACAAATAAGAACTACAAAGATTCCACCAATGTTCTCCATTCCCAGCCCTGTAAGAAAGTGACAGTGAGTAAAAATTATTGCAGAAGAGCAGGAAGACACATCTACAGCCTACAACAATGCAGAAGTAACTTCCATAATCAGAGCTCCGGTCTTGTGATGTCCTCAACATCTGTTCCTAGAAGAGGTTTGATTATTCACTTGGAAGAGAAGCAGGCTGGTTGTAGTCAAACGGAGAAGGGCAGTCCAACTGAAAGTGAAAGGGTTGAGGACACCAAAAGATAATGTGGGACTGGGATCATCCTAAGATCATCAGGTTTAGTCTACAGTGACATGTCACTCAAATACCTTACATTCTCAAGCTTCTAGTCAGTCTTCTTAATGATAAATTTTTTGATAAGAAGCAAAGGTTGTTCCTAAACCACAGATAGCAAAAAATATGCTAATCATTGTCAGCGTGTTACAGTTTGAGCATCCTTAATCCAAAGATCTGAAACCCAAAGTTTTTGGGTTCAGGGTAAGGGAGGCTTAGCCATCTAGTGTTTAAAAAAATAATAATAGAAAAATTAAAATAATAATAAAATCTTGTGTTAGTTTCATTACCTTGCTGCTGAATGAATACAGAACCCAAATCTCTTAGGGTTTCAGCTTGTGATACTTGGTTATAGGTATAGACAACATGGCAGGAGAGTATATACCAATATCAGGAGCCAAGGGAACAGTCCACAACCATATCCATAAGGATTCCATGAGAGAGGGACATACTTTATCCCTTACCAGAACACCTGTAGGCCAAGGTATGCTAAACCACTGACTGAAGCAGCTCTCCATTTTATCCACTACCTGAGGAATGGTTCTACCCAATATGGGCTGGGTCTCCCCACATCAATTAGATAAACTCTCAGAGGCTTACACGTGGTTTGTCTTAACTACTTATTCTTCATAGGTGTGCCTAAGGCTTAGCCCTCAATTGCCAAGTTGATAACATTTTATCTAATTTGCATATGTCCAAAACCCAGAACAATCCTCGTCCTGAGCACTTCAGACAAGGGACTAAAATGCTATGGAATTTAGGAAGTGAGGAAATAGCCTCACTGGACTAGTGGCTCCAAAACTGAGCTACCTCTTGAACTTCCAGAAAGTTTTATTAAAAACAGAGCATTCCAGACCTTTCTCAGACTCACTGCATTAGTACCTGTGGAGATGTGGTCCAAGACTGTATTTAAACAAGCTTCCCTGGTAATTTTCTTCCAATCAGGCAGACCTGCATTTAGTTTTGCAAATTGGTACCTTTGGAAGCTTTTGAGTTCTTTCTAAGTCTAGTTGTACCATTACTGTCTAGCACGACACCTGACATAGAGAATAGGCATCAAGTTAAACATCTGTACATTCCACTTGATGCACACCTGTGGAATGAAATGGTTGTTTCATTTGCCATGCTTATGAGTTTAACTTCTTGGCTGAATGCCTACTTTGGCTGCTAGGAAATCAAGCATCCAGAGACTCATCAGAAATACATGCAGTATTGGTTCTGTGGGGACCACACTTGTAATCAAACGGTGTCCTTTAACTAAACAGTAGGGCAAAGGTAACTTGTCTTGTGCTCTTCAGGAATCTTTCTGGTTTGAATCTTGCATGTTCAGTCATCATGGGTCACCGGCAGGGTCCTTGTCAGGAAGAGCCAGCTTTGCACAACACTGCAGGGTATGCCACAGTAAGGGACAGAAATCAGGTGCTATCTCTGCAGCTTGGAAACCTGGGAAAAAACCCTACCAGGCCATTTCAAGATAACTTGGAATCTTCCTGAAAAGCCTAGGCAAGCGTCCACTGGGTTTGTTTTTCTGTGTTGAGCATCTGCTTCCAGTGTTTCGGAGTCTCCCACGATGAGCGCATCAAGTGTACCATCCACCTGGATCTACAGAGTAACATGGTTATCGCTTCTGTAACAACACCATCCAATGCAGGGGCCTCTGTTTGATTCATCCAATAAGAGATCCTTAAAAATAGGGGATCATTTCGGGAGGAAAGTACATTTTGGTCATTTGGTCAGCAGTTTCTCTCAGTGGGTCCATCCAGGGCAAAATCTGTTACTGTGGACACATGGGACCCACATGAAAGAAGACAAAAGGGACATACATGTAAGAGGGACTTCACACTTCAGAGCGTCTGACTGGGGGTTGCTGGAGGTAAGAGTGGGTAAGAGGGGGTAAGGAAGGGGCATTAGGGTGTGTTCCGTGCATTATAAAGGAGCTAGTTTTTCTAGCTGGACCATTGGCATGGTCTTAATGATACTAGGAACGGTCATTTGCCCAGATCAAGGGACTTTCGGGACACTCCTCTGTCATCTCCTCTTTCCTCTTGATTTTGGAAGGGGTGTTTTTCCTCCTCTCTACTCTCTGTCTCACACCTGGGTTCTAGCTGCTTCCTCTATCAGTCATGTCCTTGGCTCACCAATATTTTCCTCCTTGCTGGCCTGTCCTGTTTATCTTTCTCCCTCTTAAAGAAAACCCTTCCGATTGCTACGGTTCTGTCTAATCAATGCTTTTTTCTCTCCTTCCTACTGTGGCCAACTTTCTTTTGAAAGAGCCATCTATATTGGCACTATAAGAAGATACTCCAAAAGCCCTCCGAAGACCCCATCTCATGCCAAAGCAGGTAGATGAAAATACATCTGGTTTCTTATATTAAACCCATTTTAAAAATTTTGCTCCTGGGGCTACCGAGTGGAAAGAAAGAGTTAATTTCCAATTGGCTTTGATTTCTCGGCCATCACTGTGAGCACAAGGGGAATGTTTGCAGAACGAGAAAAATCTCACCAAAAAAATTGTTTCTAAATGTGATGCAGTTTTTCTGAATATTAAATTTAAAAATTAATGAAGTCGAAACAATGTTCCATTTTGGAGAAATTTAATTAAACGTGTCTTAATTTAATTTCACGAGTTTTCCTTTTGCGTTGGGAAGCCAATCGTTTTTTTTTTTTTCTAGACCTCAACCATAATATCGAGCACCTTTTGGGCCTTGGGTACAGAATCAGGAGAAATTGAATTTGCTGCGCTGCATTTACTTCGACTCTTCCCAGACAGGTCTCATTCCATGATTGTCTTACACTGCTGAAATCACTAACAATTTGGTTTCTAACCTACTGCAAACTCTCCAGTGCTGATCTCACACAACCTCTCTCAGGGCTTGACACCGTCAACCACACCCCCTCCTAACCTTACCAAATGCCTTTGAATGACAGGAAACATTCTGCCGTCATTTTCCTGCATGTGGTCTCTTGCCTTGCTCCTTATTATTATTACCAAGTTCTGCTGGTTTTACACAAAACCATTCTCAACTTCTTAGCCTTCTCGCTCCCCACCTGTCCATTCCACTATTTTTCTACTTCAACTGCTTACCACCTCTTGTCTTACCTGGTGCAGCAACTCCAGAGTGATTTCCCTGCTCAGGGCTCTGCTTCTTCAACTCTACCTCCTGCAGAGTTGCCTGAGTGTTCTTTCTGGAAGGTGAACTCTGGCTGTGATATGAACTCTAGTGATACAGAATCCTTACTGCTCCTACCTGGGCCTCTTTACTGCTTTTAGCGCTTCTTATGGTTTGGGTCTGAACTGTGCCCCACAGGCCTGTGTGTCTGAACACTTGGTCTCCAGCTTTGGGGCACTTATGAACTCTTGAGGAAGTGGCATCTAACTGGTCCCTCTATTCTAGCTCTACAAGTGGGCAGGTCACTTCTGGTTCCAGCCGGACATTTACCACCCAGCAATCTTTGCAGCTACCAAGCCTGAGCTGTACTGCCTTGCCTTCCCACTGAGATGAGCTGAAATCCCTCTAAAACCGTGAGCCAAAGCCAAAAACCTCCTTCTTCAATTCTTTTCTGTCCATTTATTTGGTAACAGTGATATAAAAGTAACTCATGCAGCACTGCCACCTGGAATATTTACACCTGGGTAACACCAAGTCTTTTCATTAGTACTGAACTCCAGGGTGCCCTCTTGGATCATACAATTCTCTGCTAGCTATGCTGCTTTTATGTAACAATACAGTAATAATACATCATGCCATATTCCAGTTCTGTATACAACAAACCATGAGTTTGTTTCTGTATCTGGATTTCCCATTAGACTGTAAGTTCCTTGCAAAGAACCATGTACATTCAACTCCATAGCCACATCCATGGGATGTGGCCCCCAAGAGGAGCTTAAGAAGTGTTTGCTGATAAAAGGGAGAGAGACGAGATGGTTCAGGTGCAAAGGCTACCGTATCCAAAGCTCTGGATCTAGGCTCTCATATGTCTTCATTTCTGCATTAAATTTTGTTTTGGGGGTGACTGTAAAATGTGATAGCCCTCAGTGAAGGCTACAGGCAGACGGCCTGGGCTTGCTGATGGGGGTTGAGCACCAAGTGTAACTCATAGCACAGTCTTCCATGCTGGATGGGGAGAGGGGAGGGTGGTGAAAGGACATGTGATCTGAGCTGCAGGGACTCTGACTGATTTGGTCAGTACAAGCTTGGGGGAGGAGCCAACAGGATGCTGGGAGGAACCTTGAGTCAGGGAAGCAGCCCCCAGCTCTTCTTCCTCAGCCTCTCGCCTTCAGGGCAGCCTGATAATCATGGATGTTGACTCCAGCATGCCAATTCCTAGCTGAATGGTCTCCTCTTCCTCCTCCTTCTCTTCCTCCTCTTACTTCTCTTTCTCCTCCTCTTCCATCTCTTTGTCTTCCCCTTTCTCTTTCTCCTTTACCTCCTGCTCTTCCTCTCCTTCTCCTCCTCTTCTTGTTTTTCCTCCTTTTGCTGTAGTTCTTCTTCCTCCTCTGAGTAAGTCTTGTACACCAGCCATGCCTTTAGGAAGTTATTAGCAAGTAGAAGCAGGAATAGATTGCTGGCAGAGTGAGCGCTGAGAAACAGATGGAGGGGGCGGGCGAGGGAGCGGTCAGAGCTCGCGCAGCTCTGCTTAGCACTGTCATCAGTCATGCTTCCAGAAGTCCGATGCCTTGCCACAGCACGCAGCCATTCATCAGCGGGGCCTTTGGTGTGGGTTCACTCCAGCCTGCGAGGCCCTTGCCGCCCTCCCAGATGCTTCAGCACCTGCACAGAGGGACCAGGAAGACATCCGGCCGCCATGGCTCTCTCCTTCTTCAGATGGGACCACACAGAAGTCACCCAGACAGATGGTTTTAAAACTGGGGCTTCCTCCTGACACTGGGGTGTGCGCCCGAGCCTCAGCTGTAATCCAGCAATCAGCGCGCTTTAGCTGAAATAGACTCAGACATTCCTTCCAAGTCCCTGGTCGGTGAAATACTAACCGTGGAGTTGTCACTTACAGAATAGCCACAAATACAAATATGAGCTCCCATGTGTGAATGCATCACATTCTCTGTCTGTGGAACTGTGAAGGGAGAGACTGCGCGTGAAGAGACTGGAGTCTCATCCACCCACCTGGCCCCTCTTCCTTTCTGCCTAGCTAGGAGCCACATCTGGGATCCAGACTTCAGTCCCAGCCCTTAAACCTTCACACAGCTTGGGCTAACACTTCAGCCATCTGCACCTGAAATGCAGAGGAAAAGTGCTTTTGAGCAAAAGTTTGTGTGTGTGTGGGGGGGGGAGTCACACGAAGAGGCAAATAGCACAGGAGTCATGGAAGCAGGTGCAGAGAATCCACAGATAGAGGACAGACGTGTGCTCATGATCCCAACAAAGGACAGTGCACTTGCTCTTTGATGCTGCTCAGCAAACCAGAGGAATCGTCACGGATAAGTCAGGCACCGTGCAAGGTGCCAAAGCTCTGTGCTGTGCTAGCCCAAAAGAGCATTTGATGAGAGTGTAGATTCTTAGATCCATACAGTTTTCAAACACTTTTCTATCTCAGAGCCACATCCTCCTGTATCCCATGTTAATCCCCATGGAATTCTTTGTTATAAATAGCAACTCGCCATTCCACGTGCAAACCGACCTGCAGGACCTTTAAAGAAAATACAGTGACTCGTCATGTTTTTGCTGTTGGGGATCATGAAGCAGGAAACGCTGTCTATGGTATTCTTGCTAGACTTAGTGCAGTGGAGTCTGGAGAGAAGGACAGAGAAAAGGACGGACGAGGGCCACAGAGTGGAAGAGGTGTCTGAGAAGTTTTGTGACGTATCAAAACATTTCATGGGAGAGGTGCTTTATGACTCTCATAATGCAAGCTCAAGTGTCTCATTTTCTAAACCCCCTTGGTCTCTCATTCAATTAAGCACATTATAAAGGAGATTCACTGTCCCCATTATATACAAGAGTTCATAGAACTAGTTTTTCTAGCTAACAGTTAATTCTTAGGAAAATCTGACTGTTAGGAAAATCTGACTGCAAAGCTATATCTATAAGAAAATGAAGCTGACTTTTATGAATGTTTAATGGGAAAGCAAGGCTCCCATGTTAACTATTTTACACTATCCTGACAGTTGCCCTTGACATAAGTAATACTCATAGCTCCATTTTCCCGTCACGCAGATGAAGGCTTAGGGTTTGGGTTCATTGCCTAAGATGTTGTGGCTGATGAGTAGAAGTTTCTGGAGCTTCCCCCTCTTACACCAAACCAACTCTTCCTGTCACCCAGGCTACATCATATGGTTATAGAAGTCAACTGACATCCCAAGAACTAGTTGTATGCCCCAGAACTATCAGGATAATTGTAGTGAGGGATGATGTGGGTGTTAACTTCTGGTGGAGCTTCTAAAACCCTCCTCTTTTGCAGAGTACAATGCCACGAGTTTGAAGCAATGATTCATCAGCTTAACCTGGCTCAAGTTCCAAACTAAGAAGGGCTACAGTAGTCAAAATTGCTTTCCTCAGAAGCAGACTTGCCAGACCGTATTACCTGTTCCTGCTGCCTGGCCACCGTCCCCCATCCCATTTCTCTGACTCCCAGCATTCAATCTGATTAGGGAAGAGCTTCCTCCTGACGCATCTCTCCGAGTCGCTATCAAAACTCCTCTGGCATTCAGGTTTCCAGCCTCCGGAGCTCTCCAAAGAAACTAGAGAACTCACAGAGTCCTGCTGGGCCCCCTGAGAAGAAAGAGGGGGGGGGAAGCGCCCCAGGAGTCTCCCTTTCCCATCACCTGCCCCCACTCTTGCTAAGATGTCTCACACTTTCATTCCCACCGTGCCAGACAGCAAACTTCCTGCTCTCCAAGGATTCCCCCGTCAATGACACTAGTCTCTTTTCCATTCTCGAAAGCAGATCCTGATTTTTCACAGCCTGCTGGTTTATTTGTGTTCCTTTGAAGCCTGATTTTGAGCTTGTGTTTTTCAAGATAAAGGTATTTCATTTCCTTGGAGCTCCCCCACCACCTTTTGTCTAGCAATTGTTCTTCGAAGCCTTCAGTAACCCAATCCCCTTGCCCTGGGATGCTGGCATCTATCTGTGAGTGAAGAGATATTTTCCCTTTATAGGAGCTGAGTGAGAAAATAAATAACTAAAATGTGTGCTTTTGCAAAAAGAAAGGGGAGGAAAATGAAAACAGCTCGGAATGAAGCTTGGTCGTTCTATAATCTTTCTATCTGCCATCGCCTTTCTCAGTGGAAAGTAGATGGCGGGGACGGTTAAGAGGGGCAGATGAAGTGACATGGAGCCAAGTAAGGCCTGGCAAGAAGCCTTAGGCAAGTAGCTTCGCCCCAGCATTAGAATTCTTCTTGGCCATGGTGTTTGAGCTACAACATTGGATTAGAAGCCGGGTAAGCACCAGTTCCTTTTCTTTGAAATTTCTTGCATTTTAATGTATAACAAAGTAAAAAAGGATTATGTGAGGCCCGGCATGTTGTCTGACACATTTTAATTGAAATCAAAGTGCCTATAGCCACTGTCAGTTTCAGAGGTCTTTGAAAAAAGAAGACCTCATACCTACTTCCCTTAACCTCCATCTCTCTGTTCCATATCCCTCATTCTTCTAGGCTCCCTGATTCAAATTGTAAAAAAGATCACCCAGGAGCGGCTGTGGAAAGTACAGGAAAGCTGCTGCCCTCTGTTCTATCTGAGATGCAAGGGGAATATGTCCCCACGGCTTGTTTCCTGTGGCCATTTAAAAACTTCAAGGCGATCATTTGGGTTGACCTGATGCTGTGTTCCCGAGTCTCTTAGGTGGTGAGTTACACAGTCCAGTAAGTCAGTCCAACGGCTGCTAACTTAGCAGACAGAAATGAAACAAAGCTACCTCCTGTCCTGGACTTCTTGCTCGGCTTGCAAGAGGTGGTCACATGGGCTTGAGCTTCCTTGGGTAATGTCCTCTGGACTTCAGCCTACAGTGAATGTGGGGCTACCATACAGAATGTGCTTTCACAGAGATTTGCAGCATCTTTGCAGAGCCCTGCTCTGTTACCTTGCCCCTAACAGGCAGTGTTCACCCCCCATGTTCTGAAGATAACAGGTCAGTGCTGGCAGGTGGGTGGGATCCAGGCATCTTTTGAGGCACCAAGACCTGTGCAGGTGACTCCCCTGGAGATTGTCCCTTCTCATCTACCCAGCTTTCTCCTCTATTCTGGGGAATACTCGGTCCCCATGTTCAATATGGAGATACCCACTCACATTCCCTCTTTCCTGGCTTGTCTCCTTTATTCTTCTGTCTTGAACTCTAATTGACGAGTCTGCCCACATCTATTTTGGAATGGAAAGAATTTCCAAGGCCAACAACTGTTAAAAAAAAATGACTTTATTTTTCTGCCAGTGACCTTAACTTCTACCTCAAATTTCCATTCCCGGCTCACTGTCAAGCGCTGATTTCTGTGTCATTTCAAGTTTAAGTCAAATTCCATATTTTCTCTATTTCCCCTTCTTCCTCCGAATGTATCTCAGGTCTGCTGGGGAGACCAGGACCCACTTTGCTTCACAGCCTGGGTCAGGAGTCTGGTCTTCTACTTACTACACTAGGATCCTAAACCTATGCCTGGAGCCTGGGGGAGCTCAGCTTTTCACAGGGCCCTTGTCTTCCCTGAGCCCTTGCATGCCACTTCTTATGTCTCTACTCTGCTGTGGCGTGTCATGTATTTCTAGGATTTTCTAAATTCTAGAAACAAGTTTTTTTTAATCATCTCTTTATGATTCTTCCAATGCCCAGCTCCCTCTAGGACAGACACTTCCTGCCAAAACTCCCAGCTGGGCATATCTCCTCCATAGGGGTAAGTCACATGCCAGCATGTCCTGATTGGGTCATCCTTTTATCTGGTTTGCAGACTTGGCAGCCTTGGCAATTCCTCCTCCTCCTCTTCCTCTTTTTCTCCTCCTCCTTCTTCCTCTTCCTCTTTAACTTTTGTGGCAATCCCTTTTTCTCCTCCTCCTCCTTCTTTAACTTCTAACTTCCATGCTTGACATCAAACCCAGTTTCCTTCAACATTCAGTATTTCCTTTTGAATTCTAAAATTCTTCTCTAGCACACTAAAGGCCTCAGCTTTGCACATCATCTCTGCTGAGTTTTACCAATGCGTCTTGGAACTTAGAGTCAAACGTAACTGTGTCACCTTGCGGGCTACGGCTATCTCTCAGAACCAGGAATGCTAGTGTGATCTGAGGAGTTGCCTTGCCCTGCTAGCCTTCATAGTACCACATGACTCATTTTAGGTCCTTCGCTATCCACAGCCATTTTTCTAGGACTGGGCCAAGTCTCCACCTGTCCCACCCTGGCCCCAGTGAACAGCCCTGCCAGTGTGCCAGCCCTGGCTCCATGTCCTTCCGTGAGGTCTTGTCTGCTTGCAATATCTTCTTCTCAACCAACTCAGGTCCCGACCAGCTCAGATAGGTCACAGTCTGCTCAGATACCAACCAACTCAAGTCCTAATAAACTCAGATCCTAACTGGCTCAGGTCCCAATCTGCTCAGTCCTGGGCATTTCAAAGTCCAATTTATTCTACTCAGTCCACAAACTTGTCCTGATATTTTTCTCTGTTGCTTGCTCAGGGTTTTCCTCTGAGTAAACAGAGTCATTCGCCTCTGGCTCGCCTAGTATTCCATTGTAACTTGGGCAGTATCTGGGCTGTTTGCTAATCGGTTTTTCTCGTAGAAGTCACTATAAGATGGCTCTGCAGGCAAAGGTACCTGTGCACAAACCTGGTGACCTGCGTCTTAGGTGGACCTGAGAGTCTCCACATGGTGGAAGGAGAGAACTGACTTCTGAAAGATTTCTTCTCACCTCCACACACATATGTGCCCTCCCCTCTCTCTTAAATAAGTAAAACAATAAATTAAGCTCCTACTGGTAGGAAACTAGGACTTTCTTATTCCTGAGACTAAGACACTCCACTGGTCCCTCAGCATCTCCTGCTGACTGAATAACTGACTGCTGGCTGACAGCTTGGAATGAGTCCCCTGCACACAGATGACAGAACCAGTCTGCCTTGGGGTTCTACATTAGCGTGCAGATCAATAATGATGGGAAGGCCTGGATGCTTCTACAAACCCAGCTCAGTACTGCTCCCATCTCTGCTCCTCCTTACAACCCCAGAGTGTTTTGCTTCCTGTGTTTACATCACATACACAGACTTAAGGGCTCAGCAGTGTCAACTCACATACTCACAGTGTAGCTGGGATTCACGAGAGACCTGCCCATGCCCTCTGTCCACGAATATCCATGACTTTCCCCATGGAGAGCTGTGGCCTTTGTGAATGCAGTATAGCCAAGAAGCATGTGTCCTCACTGGCTTCCTACAAAGGCATCATTTCCTTACACTTTGCATGGCTGGCCCCCTAGAGCTGTATTCTTGAGACCTTGCCTTGCCAGACAGAGATCCACACGTAAGCACTTAAGAAACACAAGGCAGCTCAGCCAGTGCCTCACCGGGGATAATCACTCATTTGGAGCAGAAAGGCAAGCGCATGCTGTCCTTCATTCCGCTCTTCAGCTGCCTCCTGGGAAGAGCATGTGCAGGTAAATTGGTTGCATATTTTAGCAATACAGCAAGTAGATGGCGAGGTGACCATATGATATATTGCCTGAGCAAGGACCTTTTGAGAATAAGAGTTATCTAAAAATAACTAACAATCATTAACCAATCTATAATAGCTGGAACCAGGACTCTCCTGGGTTTGCCTCTAGGAAATCCCAAGGGCCTTGGAGACCCTCCATACTATGCATACAATCCATGGCTACTTTCCAATGCCATGTTTATTTGGTCAAGAAAACACCCTGAGCCAGCCCTGTGAAAGCGAACTCCCGGGGGAGGCGCTTGGAGAAAGCGTGGCAGGTGGAAGGAACAGGTACTACTGACTCCAGGGTAGGTGCTAGATGGTGAGATTTGGGGAGCAGAAAGAAAAGAAGGAGCGGGAGGGGAAGAGGTCATGTCAGGCTCCAAGGTGCCAGAGCGCTTGAAGTTCATTCTGTGGGAGATGGGAAGTCACCGGAAGGCTTGTGCAAAAAGATACTGTGCTCTAATTTACATTTTTTAAATGGACCATTCTGGGCACCATCAAGCTACAAGAATGGGAAATGGTGGCCGGGCTGCTGCAGGGAGCAGGAGATGAGTTCAGGGGGCCGTGTGTCGGGGTTGGAGATGGGTGGGTGTAGATTTAGAAAGCAGTAGAGGCGGCTTCTTCTGTGCGGTCTGTGGGCTACGAGATGCTGGTGACTTCAGTAGACAGAGGCATGGGATGGTGCTCAGCCTAGGCAATGTGCTAGAAGCCGCTGGCTGGAATTCAGACCACCACGGAACCGAGCTGGGTGGGCGGCAGGGCAGGCCCCCGAGCACACTCACCTTTAGCTCTGTGGTCCTCCTCCTTGGGGCACTTGCCTCCTTCCCACCACTTGCGCTTCAGGATCTCCAGGCGGTTGTTCTCCTGGAGCTGGAGGATGGCCAGGTCGAACTCATCCCGGAACACGGAGCCTGCGGAGTCACGAGAGGGGCCAGGAACTGAGTGCTCGCCTACACGCCTCCGCGCTCCCCTTCCTGCCACACGGCCTAGCCGCTCTGCCCGCCTGAACCTCAGGAGGGGCACACATGCAGAAGGGCCCCTGCTGTTCCTCCTTCCCACCCCGAAGGACCACCGCTGTCCTCCCACTTCTCTGTGAAAAGGGCCTTCTGGCTTCACACAGTCCTCCGGGCTTTTCTGCATGAGTGGCACGGCCGTGGGAGAGCCTTGAAAGCTTTTATGCTACCCGTCTCTCTGCCTGGGTGTCCCCACTTTCTAAATTAAATAGAAGGCCTATTATGACTGAGTGACCTGCAACTGACGCTTGGGAAACTAGAGGAAAAGCTGCCCATCAGCTTCCGGAAAGTTACCAGGTATTTCTGTGACACAAATCTCACAGCTGCTTGCCTAATTTCTATTTCATGTCTATTAGTTTCTCGGGCACCATAAACCGTGACTACATTACACCTGATAATCATTTGCCTTGAGCAGCCACCAACCACCGAGAGAAAAGCTACCCAGAGCATGAGAGTCTCTTCTCATTTCATCCACGTTGAACGGCGACCCCCAACCCTCATGGTTCAGTGCCCCAGAATCCACTATGCTATCCGTCACTCTGTCCCTGTTGCCCCTCCCTCTTCAACAGAAGGCTTCTTTCTGTTCTGTGCAATTCTTTTTTTTTTTTTTCATTTTTTTTCCAATGGGATATGGTCAAGGAGCTTTGGTTCTAGAATTAAAGTTTAATCACAAAAACAGGCTTAAATGAAACTGGGGAAAGCTCAATGTCCCACAACAGGCAGAGGTCTGAGATCATTAAGAAAAAGCTGCCAAGATACTTGGAAAACAACTCAGCTGCCGCTCCTCTGCCGGAGCATCTGTGTGGAAAAGGTCTATCATGCAGGATTCAGACAGAAGCCCGGAACTTGTTAATGAGGGTTTCTCACATTTTACCATGTATGGAATCACCTGGGGACCCGGTTGAACTGCAGCCTCTGATTCAGTAGCTCAGGGACAGGCCTGAGAGTCTGCATTTCTAACAACCTCCAAGGTGGCACCCAGACTGCTGGGCCACAGATGGCAAGACTGTGTGGCAAAACCTTCCCTTCTACCGATACAACTATGCTTGGGCACATGTGTGCTGAGCCTGCGGCCCTGAATGTGTCTGTGTTACCGACACCTGTGCAGTCTCCTGGAAAACAGGTATATAATACACTTCATAGCAATGGGTAAATGGAAAAGTTGCCTAACAGAACTGGATAGATGTTAAGCTTCTAAGATCTGAACCTTCTGGACTGAGAGACAACTGACCCAACCCCAAAGTCACTTCCACTCATCCTCACAGCATACGAGGGGTTGCCTCAAAGGTTCTTCTGCTTGCTCTGTGGTTGTCTCCTTAGCTCTTGAGCCATCTGATTTATATTCCATCTTTTTCCTTACCACTTCTCATTTTTCTTGGACCACATCACTCATTCTGTGATTATATCCTTTCCTATCACTGAAGAATAGCATACAGGTATAATGAATGACTTGCAGGACCCAAATCCTGTGTCATCAGTCAATTGCCAGTGAGATTCTGGTCTGTCCCTCAGCTGTCCCACCCTTCTATCCTATTCTGGCTGAGGCTGAGCGTCTGATAACATGGTTGAATAGGAGAGTACAAGCATCATGGGCTGCATTTGTGTCTACTCTGGAACCTTGGACAAGTAACGTGCCTGTTCTATATCTCAGTTCTCTCCTCCTCGAGATAAGAATAGCCACCTCTGTATCACAGGGACTACCAAGACGAACACATGGGAAGCTAGTGTCATGTCAGAAATAGGACAAAAGTATCTTAATCCATTTTTCCTTGGTTACTGATGGAGGCTCTAGAACTGGACTCTTTCACTTCAACATTAAATGGTCAAAGTCCGCATGAAACCTTTTGAAGCACTTGACATTTAGGCCAAATTTATCAAATCACTACAGTATTACCAAGGTATACCCTAAACTTATTTCATGCTTCACTCCACCATCTTGAAAGAAAATGCCAAACAATTCATTTCTCTCTCTCTCTAGCTTTCTCTCTCTCTCTCTCCCCGCCCCTTCTGCATGCAAGACAAGAAGAGTCTTAACCCCTGAGCCATCTCTCCAGCTTCCAGTTCATTTCTTACAAGGGCCCTACTCTGTAATATTAATGGACGTGGATGAAATATTAGAAAAAAGGGAGGCTATGCAGGTTCAGGAGTACATGGAGGAAGGCTTCCAGCTTACAGAGCTGCAGATGTCATGGATCACTTCTGTTAATGCTTATGCTCATTTTCTGGTTTCTGATCAATGCTTAAAAAGTCACTTACATTTATCACATAGCATAGGGGACTATGGCAAAATGGGAAGGACACTATTATGCCCCCAAGACAGGCTAAATGTGATACAATGAGATGAGGCACCTGACCAGTTACAAGTTTAACCCCCACAATAATCCTGTAAGCAAGTATCAGAAACCTAAGTTTAATTAATGCAGCTCAGAGAGGTTAAATAACTTGGTACATGACCACAAACCTGGATGCATTCCCAGGTATGCCTGACTCCAAGGCCAGGCTGGTTATATTCCACAGGTGCAAACAAGTCCTGTACTATAGAGTTTTGCATTTGGGTGAGACGAATCCAAAGATGTGAAATGTAATTAGGAGATGCACACGGCACAGATCCGTGTTCTCTTATGGTCTGACGCCCCCGGGTTCCTGCTTCTCCCCTTGCTGCCTCCTTCAAGAACACTCTTTTCCTAGGACAACTCTACACAGTAATACTGTCAATGGAGCAAGTCAAATCACCCATGTTCTGATCCCTCTGCAGTCACAACAGCAAATAAACATGTTCCCTTGTCTCCTATGGAAACATCAGCAGCAGGGTGAATGTCCTGTAAACAGCACAGCTGTGTGACACCTTTCTGAAAGTCGAACATCTCTAACCTCCTGCAACAAAGCTCAGGTGATGCCCAATAGGCATGCTGTATACTGGAACTTTACTGACCATTCTCGATGGCCCATGCCAATGCACAGAAGATGTAGCCGGGAAATTCACACAGAATTTGAAAGTCATGTCATGTAATCGTGGCTGTCAACTTTCCACTGAGACTAACAAACAAGATGAACTCATTTGAGTGTTACTATCTCCTTCTTCCCACTGTTGGTAGAGATGTCAATCAGCAGAGGAAGAAAAGAGACGGAAGGCATGCACGAAAAGATAGAAGGCAAACAAGGCCTATGGGACCCATCAAGGGCATCGATACACCCTTTTAATAATTAGGATTGGCCAGGATTGGCGGATGAAGCTGGGGAGATTGCTGGGTTGGTAAAGTGCTTGTCACACAAGCCCAAGGACCTGGGTTCAGATCTCCAGTACCCACATGAAAAAGCCAACACTGAGAAGGCAGAAACAGAAGGACCCCTGTGGCTTGCTGGTCAGTCAATCTAGCTGAAATGGTGAGCTCCAAGTTCAGTGAGAGACTGTTCCCCCCTCAAAAAAATAATAGAGAGAGTAGTATTCCACATGCATGTGCATACATACCAACATGAACACACACACAGCCACACACACACACACACACACACACACACACACACCTAATTAGAAGGATGTAGGTGTTTGTTTTTTTAACCTAAGAATGCCCACCAAAGTCACTGTCAAAGTGGTTCTAGAAACAAGGGTTGCTAAATTCCAGGCTGCATTTGGTGGTCTTAGCTACCCTGACCCTGCCGGGAGGAAGCTACCCAAAGGCTGTTCCTCTCCTGCATACCGACTGGCATGCCAATCCCATAGCCCTTGGTGTCCAGCAGGCCCCCAATCTGAGTGAGGTTGCAGTTTCGCTGCCGATAGTACTCGTTCATGGTGGACTCCAGCAGGAAGGCGTAGTTGGAATTCAACACCCGGGCGATCCCCTCTTCTGTGCTCTTCACGAACACGCTGGGTTGCTTGGAATACATGTAGTTCCACATGCGTTGATAGGTCTGGTAGCGGGAATTCTGCAGGAAAGCAGGGAAGGAAACAAGGTTGGGAAAATAGGAAGGAAATATTGGTTTAAAGGGGGGAAAAGGGGGTTAAAGCCTCCCCATGCCAGCCCTTCCGCTACCTTACCCCACATCACAGCCAAGCTCCCTCCCCTCCCACCTCACAGCGCAAGGGTCACTGCCACTGTAGGATAAAGAGAGGAGGGCTTTATGCCTTTACAGAAGAGGAGAAACCATGAATTCTGCCTAATGGGTCGGTCACTGGTTCTGCTGCGTGTACCCCACAGCGCTGCCAACCTGCACTTTCTGGCAGAAGTGAAATTCTGGCTGCACCCTTTGGTTATCCCTCAGTTCGGAGCAGTGAAATTCAGGATCAGTCAGAACTAATACAGAGACGCCCCCATACAATCATTGCCTACCCACTCTAGGCCCATGTATCAGTCACACTGCCAATGCTGTTGGCTTGTGTGTCACCAATAACAAGGCAAAGAATTCTGGGGGTCGATCCAAACTCTGTTTGTACAAAGCCATCCTTGGTCCCTGTGCGAACAGGCAATGAAACTCATAAGGAAAACAGAAAACCAAAGGTCGCGGGCAGGCTTGTCTCATGTGAAAACGAGCTACTTGGAATATTAGGTTGGTGAGACCCTTGGGCACCCCTGGGGGGGATATATGCTTCCCTGGAGCTCTCAAAGCATATAAAACTACTGTTCCATGTGGCCTGACTCTGTCAGCCTGGTGATCCAACAGCTTGACTGTCAGCGAACACGGCACTGTGGCAAGCCTTCTCCAGAGCCTTGTGAGGGAGTCCAAAGAAGCCAAGAGGGACGGTACCTGACACCCATCCGTCTGGGTTCAATAATGCCAGATTAGCTTCTTCTGGCTTTTTTCACTCCTTGGTTGCTTGCATGTTATTTTAATCTTGCTTTGTCTAAGTACTGACTATAAAATCTAATTTGCTTCCTAAAATTTAAAGGAACATACCAGCTCTTGCCTATTCAGTAATGCCAAAAACACTACGGTTTTGATTCATGCCATATATATATATAGTTAGGCACAAGTGTCAACTTCATTGTTGGGGGTTTGAGCTCTGGGCACATTTGTAGAAAATTGGTGGTTGAGTTAGGCCCAGAGCAAACCTGCAGATTGTCTGGTTGATAGGGTAGGCCCAGCCCATGGTGGGGGGGACTAGGCTCTGAACAGGTGAATAAAATACAGAGAGTTGGTTGAGGAAGTTGGCATCCTTGTGTACACTTGGCCAGACATGCTGGTCTGGCAAGTAAGGATTGTCCCGCTCTCAGCCATTATGTAGAGATGGTGTGGCCAGTTCGCTCAGCCAGGTGTTGGTATGTGCTCTCCCATCAAGCTGGACTAACTGTAACCAGATAATCATGAGAAACAATAAACCCCTTGTTCCCTTAAGCCATTTGATGGTCATTTATCAGCAACCATGCGGGCAGAATGCAACATATATATTTTTTCTTTGTACTTGTATATTTATACACGTGCAGGTGCGTGCCTGCGTGTGGAGGTCAGAGGTCAGCCTCTGATGTTATTCTTCAGGAGCCATCCACCTTGTTTTTCTGGAAACGAGGTTTCTCGCTGGAACTGGCATCTCTCCAGTCCAGCTAGGCTGGATGGCCGGCAAGCCCCAGGGATCTACCTCTCTCCACCGCCTCATTGCTGGGATTACAAGCATGTGCCAATATACCAAGCCTTTTCATGGGCACTGGGATAAGAACTCAGGTCCTCACACTTGTACTTTGCCAACTGAGCACTCTCCTTGGCTGTGTGTGTGTGTGTGTGTGTGTGAGTGTGTGTGTGTGTATTCTAATGCACATAAAGTAGACACAAAAGTTCCATCTTATTAAGTCTAAAATCGGCTGAAGTACCAACAAGTGTTCTTGTGCAACATTCTGGGATAGGCTGCCATTCACCAAAAGTCCCTCTGGAATCTCATTCTGGGAAAACTGTGTGGAACAGGGGAAACCTGAGTCCCGCATTGACACCCCCTCCTAGTCATATGTTCGAAAAAGAGAAGGAGATGAGCAGACAAACATCTCAGCTTCGTTCTGCCCTCCCCATGATGGCGAGCAGCAGCCACATGGTTTACTTGGAAGAAGGTCATGCTGGAGCCTCCGTGAATGGTGCCGTACTCAATGGTGGTCTGGTCGGCCAGGTCGTCCACTGACTCAATGGGCACTTCCATGCGCTGCACAGTCAGGAAGGCTGCCAGGTTGGCCGTGTAAGATGAGATGATGATCAGTGTGAATGCCCACCTATGCAGGGAGAGACCAGTAAGTCATCATTGTCCCCGGTGCTCCCAGGAGACCTGGCCCTCAATCCCAGTTTTATGTGACCCATGTGGGTTCGAGTCTCTTCTGTTTCTCTCTGAAACATTTTTCAGCTTAGTGGAAGATGACCAAAGGAGACTGGGCATATGATGCCAAGAGAGATGAATGGAGTGTCTATTCACTCCAGAAAATGATAATTGCTTTTAGCTTAGTTCTAAAAGGTAAATATCTGTTGGTACTCAAAAGATATGTGACCCATGCAATGATAGTCTGAGGTATACCATGGGAAGACGAGCTGGTGAATGAGCTAAGGGCTCTCTTCAGACTGGAGCAGGCCAGCTCCCCTGCCTCCTCATGTCCAAGCCAATCTCTAGACAGATGTGCAACTCTGTGCGCCAAGCACCCAACACTGGAGACATCCACTGACTCACCATAAATCTCTTATCAGTGTTACAGGTAAGGAAACTAGGCTCAGAGAAACATGGCAACTTGCGAAGCAATCCAGGCACTGATAAAATTGTATTTTGGAACCACTTTGAGAATCTTTAATAGCAGTAAGTCTTCAGGGAAGATAAACATGTAAAAACCCCCTTTGGATTGCTAAAAAGTTGAAACTAGAAAATACTCTTGTGATAGACATGCTGTTTTGAACTCAAAAGAGCATCCTATTGAGTAACTAGCATTGACTTAAATGAGTAATAGTCCTACAACACAGGCAGCATACATGTCAAGTCATATTTTGTTCACTGAGCTTTTCCATCTGGTCAGCAGGATGGATCTATGTGCAAATCTCTTTGTGGTTCACACATCTAAGTACAGTTCAGGTTGGAGACTCACAAATTCCCAATCGATAGGGACTGAATCCCCCAGGCTTTCCCCTGTGTATAGATGTTGCTGGCTAATGCAAAGTGTTGGTCGTGGACTCAGTGCCAGGTGGATTTCCAAGTGCAAGTAGTCCCATTGTCCCCTTTGCAACGTTACCAAGGAGGCCAGCCGAAGGACTCCCCAGGGAGAAGCAACAGCAGCATCTACCAACTCCACAGGCCAGGGAGGTAGACTGTCGTTTAGTTCTGGTTCCTGCCTACCTGTGAGTTGGCAAGGAAAGCCCCAGCCTTCTCTCAGCTCTTTGGTCTAATGAGTGGGAATAACGATGCCTGCTCTCCCTGTCTTCGGAGAGTTGTGAAGGCAAATGAGGTAGTACATCAATTCTGATAGTGAGACTAAGGTGAGAGCTAGAGATGATTTTTTTTTGTTTTTAAGATGCAATGCCTTACCCGGACCTGGAACCCTCTAAGTATGCTAGGCCAGTGGGTCATCAAGGTCCAGGAATCTGCCTCTCTCTACCTCCTCGGTGTTGAGATCATAAGCCTCCAGGCCCCCAGACTGGCGAGGAACTGAAAACTACCTGGTTCGCTCCCGGTTGCCTATCCACATCCATATCCATCCTGCAAGAGCCGGGCATCCTCCACTGCCTGCGCCCTGTCTCGTGCTGTTGGAAGTTGTTTTGTGTGACCATGTCCAGGAGCAAGCCTGCGTTCTACAGCTGCCTGGCTGCATTGGGGAGAACTGGAGTTAATGAACCCTGAAGTGTGGACCTGACCTGAGAGCTGAGTGGGAGGTTCTCTAGGCTCATGGCTACACTCTGATGCCGCTTCCTTCCTGGGCAGTAAGTGGGTGTTCAGGACCCTGGTCACAAGGGTGAGGGTGAGAGAGTCCAAGTGGTTCACAGTGCAAGGCCAGCTCTCTCAGCTGTCTCCAGGGTTGGTGGAGCTGTGCTCCTGTGTTGAAGGGCATTATCAGTTGTACAGCTGGCATTCTTGTGAGCAACATCATTTTCTGTCGCTTCCCAGAGAAGGGGCCCAAGGCAGGTCATAGAGGTCCTGTTTTCTGACCTCCCACTTCACAGGGGACTCACTAGCCTTGATCTAATGTCAATGAACTCCAGAGGCCGAGGAATACGCTGATAACTCAAGGCAAGGGGCTGGTTAAGGGTCCCTTGTGGTGACCCCTCATTAGCCCCCTTCCCAGCATGCTCTGCAACACAGTCACCCAGCCATTGGGATCAGTCATTTAGAATGGCACCAGTCAGTATGTGAGCCTCTGAAACTCTCTAGAAGGACTTCCTGGGGTGCACAAAGCAAGAAATGGGGTCCCATGCACACCAATGACAAACAGGATCCCATGCATATCAGTGTCAAGGGCACTTTTGGAAATTAAAAAAAAAAAAAAAAACAGGAAAAAAATTAACATCGCCAGCTGAGAAATGCCCCTCCTGCAGGGCTCCGCCTGGATTTTGTGGGAGCTCCACGACCATCCTTGCTGAGACTCTCCGTTTTCCCTGGTTCTCTGTTGGATCTACTCAGTGACTGCTCAGCAGCATGCAGTAATAGGTGAGCATTGCTCTGAGATGGCTTAGATCCTGCTGCATTTATCACTTCTCAGAGGAAAGGAAAACTCCAGAGAAGAAGGGATGTCACTGTCCCAGCCACTAGCCCCAGCTCTCCAAGGTCCTCTGTACAGAGATGCTGGCATCTGTATCCAAGGATGGAGACACATCTCCTTTTCCTTTGACCTAAACAGGTCAAGAAGGAGGCAAAGGGATGGACCAAGGTTATAAATTATAGAAGCCAAGCCTATGGTGAGTTTTTTTTTTCTTTCATACATATGTGTTGTATAAGGTGCATGCATAATGTGTGTGTTTGCATGTGGGTGGGTGTACGTGTATGTGCAGGTGTAATGTATACAAGTGCACTCTGTGTATGTGTATATGGCGACCCAAGGTTGATATCAGGAACCAATCACTCTTCCACCTTCTTGTTGTGAGCCTGTGTCTCCGATTAAACCCAGTTTTCAGGAGATTCCCAGATTATACCCTCCTAGAATTACAGGCAGGCCACTACACCTGCTCAGAATTTTTATTGTGGGATCAGGAGATCTGAACTCTCCTCCTTTTGCTTAAGAGGCAAGAGTTTTAACCACTGAGCCATCTCTCCAGCCCCTGTGGTAAATTTTTTAAGAGATCAGAAGCTGGTGGTTGCAAACTTGCCTCTCTACATGGCATAAATAGCTTTCAGTTATCTATAACCATCTAATGAAGATAACCAGTTTATACATAACACAAATTTTCAAAGACTATCGAACATTTTGCCTCTCTCTCTCTATCCAGACCTCAAAGGGCAAACTAGGACAGAACAGGCAGTGCTGAGTGGGGCCCATACTATCCCAACCTTCTGGAACAAGGCGACTGGATCCCCATTAGCATCTATTGTACAAAGCAGAGCTTAGGAGTGGGCGGGGGATAGGGGATGCTCTCTCCCAAGACCACTGAAAACTCCTGCCTGTCAGCAACCAGGGCAAGTCGAATTGAGAGCTTCCTCTGGTTCCCCTATTAAGCTGATCCCACCAGTCCTCTCTCTCCTGGGACCTTACCAGACACCACTGACACAGCGGGTAGACAAGGCGCGAGGGGCGATCGTGGAGCCCTGCTGCATGAAGCCCCCAACTGGAAACCAGAGGCTGTTGCCCAGGGAGTACTGGTTGACCAGGAGGTTGCACCGGCCCTGCACACACGGGTGTGGGCTGTACCACTCGTAGGGTGTCAGCCTGTGGGAGAGAAGAACACATTCTAGTGGCGGGGAGGGTGAATATGGGGGCTGGGCTAGAAAGACCCTTACAGCTCGCCTTCCAGGCCTCACATCTGTGCAGCAGGAACTGTCCATCCCCCTCCCCCCGCCTTCACTGCATTGATTCTTGGATTTTTTTTCCTTCCACCAAGGTAGAAGTCCAACAAAGTTGGACTCCTTGCTGCATCTCAAACTATTTTTCTTTAATCAATCAAAGAAACGCCTTTTCTCTACCACCCTCTCCCAAGTAAACGCTGATGTGGAACTCTAGCACTCAAAAATCAATAAAAGTGAAGCCCTTGACTGGGAGCTGGGAGCATCAAGGGGTGGAAGACCCTGAAAGATGATTGTTTTTCCATGCTAGATTCCCAAGAGGACTGGGGAGGGTCCTCTGAGTTCCATAGAACAATGGCCTAAAACTTCACCCTAGTTCTGCAGTTCACAAACCCTGGCCTTCATCAACATCACCAAGGAAACTAGATAAAATGGATTTCTAGATCCTGACCCCAAAGTCTCCGAGTCAGGGTTTGTGAACTGCAAAACTAGGGCTACCTGAGACTTGGAGACAGCCAGTGCTCTGAGAGTCTCTTGATCTCTACTGGCTTTACTTTATTTCTTTTATATTGTATTTTGGAGAGAAAAATGTTTGAACTTCAGGCAGCTGATTATTAGAGACACACAGTGGGTAGATGGAGGTGGAAGTGGGAAGGTAGAAGCTTTGGTATTTGAATTTCCACATCTCAGGATCTCCACATCTCAAGGCTTAGGTCCGGGACACCACATCTCCAGACCATGAGTCATTGCTTTTCACTGTGGACACCAAACTGGTGACATCCATGCCTCCATGTCCCTCAGGAGCCTTCAGGGTCTCAGGCCTTACCCTGACTTATGTGGCACTCTATGGAGCTCTGTTTTGCAAACCATGGCCTTCAAGCAGTATATTCTAGGCTTGTACCTCATATACACATACAGACTTATGCTTAGCTCTTGAATAATTTTCTTTTTTTTTTTTTTTTGAGACAGAGTCTCAGTGTATCCAAGGCTAGCCTCAAACTCATGACAGTATACCTGCCTCCAATCTTCCCACCCAGACTAATACATTTTCTTTTGCTACTGTTTTTGCTAATGCTGGATTCTAGAGGGGCAGGGTGTGGGTGTGGATGGCAGGAAAAAGGGAGCATGTAATCTGGCAGTGTTAGGCGAGGCAGGTCTATGACTGTGCACAGTAACCAAGCCCTTAAACCCTTTTTGGAACCTCGGAGGTGATCTGAAAACTGTGCAGTACGAGTAACTGTCCACACAGAGGCTCAGCCTCGGGGACCAGGGAGAGTCTCAGAGCAGCAGAGCCCGTCTCGCACAGACAGCTTCCTCAAAGCAGCCCAGACAGTGCTGCTGCGAAGTGGAGATCGGAAGCGTCAGACAGCATGTGAGCTTTCGCGACTCGGGCCTCGGCAGCTGTCACTGACAACAGATACTTGACAGTGACGGTACCTGCCGGCCCAGGAGGGGTGGGCAGCACTCGAGCAGAGAACGCAGGGCCTTTGGAGACCATCAGGTGGTCAGCAAGGCTGCTTGATTGGGCCGCTGTGGCAGGGCTGGATCTTGAGGGTCTCGGGTGAGTTTTCCTGATCTTGGCTTTGATCGCCAGAGAAGCAGCGCAGACAAGGTAAAACAGCATCCTGGGCAGGATGGGAATGGCCTGGGGTCCCTTGAGGCACAGGACACTTCTGCTGCCTCTTCTAAGTAGAAAGCATGTGTGTCCCACTCATGGAAGGGACTTGTCTGTTGAGATAGTGTGGGACAGGCTGTGGGATCATCTGCCTGGCCACGGAGGTCTGGACACAGAGGGAACAACTGAGAAGTCACTCGTGACACAGCCTTTGTCGGATTTCTAGTTTATTCTGCGCCGTGCTCTGCGCCCACACAACGGTCCACTGTGGGGAGCTGAGGACTGCACAGGGACTTGAGTGAGCAGTTTAGGCGCCCCGAGGAATTGTTCCATGAATATCACTGGGTGGGGCTGGCTCTCCTAAAACCCAGGCTACCTTAGCTCAGAGGAAAACAACCCTCTGTGTGCATGTTCTTGGGAGGCTTCCTAGAGATGCCCCCCTGGGGTTCTCTTCCACAAGGCCTGGCTTCTGGGGACAAGAGATGGCTTGTTCTCCCCAACTCTGATCTTGACCATTCTCCCAGCTCAGCATTGTTGGCCAATGCTCCTCTCCTGCCGCCTGCCGCTCTGCCTGCTCTCATTCATCAAGACAGCTGTGTTTTCCGAGACAGAACCAGTCTCAGCGGAGGAGGCTTTCTCCCCAGCCGGTGTCACCGTGGCCTCTGGTCTGGATTTGCAGGCTTTATTTTTTGCCATTCAGCACTTTGTAGGCAGATCCTGGCAAGGGCAGATGCCAGCAGAGCCAACTGCACAGTGCTTAATCAGAGCAATTTTCCCGTCACCCTCTCCTTCCTGTTTCCGAAGCTTCCACCCAAGTGTATGTGGTTTTCTGGGGGGACAAGACTAGGAGGGGGGAAGAGACAGGTATGCAGGAGCAAATCCAGATAAGCAAACCTGTCTGTGACGTACCCAGTAGGGAACACATGCATGAACAGATGGAGGGGCAGTGTGAGGCTGACAGCTGGCAGAGAGAGTTTTAGGGCCCAGTCCCTCTCCCATCCGCTGTTTGGCACAAAAGTCTTCTAAACCACCCTCTCCTCCTCCCACCCCTACCCCATGCAGTTCTCAGAGGTGGACACAAGGTGGCGGTGTGAGGACAGGGAAGGGAAGCGAAGAGTACCTAGCCACGAGGAAGAGGACACAACTGACGGCCAAATAGGCTAGAAGCATGAAGAGCCAGACTCCAGGAGAAAAGGGGTCCAGGAAGGAGAAATAGCCGGGTCTGCGTCCCTGGAAATGGAGATGAAAACAAGATTCACCATACATAGTCAAAATGGGTTGGAGTAGGGTAGGGCAAGAGGGCATGGTGACTGTGGGTCTGGCCCCAGAATTTCTTCATGATTCTGGGGATGAAGGCTTGGCAGCTGCTGCTCTGAAACACACGGGAAGCTCTCATCTCACAGATGAAACGGAACAGCAGAGTGGGTGTGTCACTTCCGAGGATGAGCGAGGCTTTGCACTGAACAAACAGACCACCTTTGATGTCCGTCATGACTACTGCCACATATCCATGGAGGCAACATGGATGGGCTCAGGGGAACCTTTGAGGTGGTGTTTGCAGTGCTGGGGTCTGATCACAGGACCCCTCTTTAACACCTGTATCTTTCTCTTGAAAGATCTAAGACAACAGGTTTCCTTGGCTTTCTGGCTTGCAGGGCAAAAAGCCTCTCACGTAAGCCTCAGCTACTACATTTCCTTTTAGTGGTGAAGTAACCAAAGCCCTAGGATGACACAAGTTATGCCCAAAGTTCCACAATTTGGAAGTGGAAGACCTAAAGACATGACTTCTAACACAAAGTCTAGGAGCTGTCTGGCCATGCCATGGGGAAACACAATGTGTCCCACATCCAGCGATTTGCTACTCAAGAGGTGGGAGCCAGGAATGGAAAATGGAAGACAGCCCCCTACCACCACCACCACCACCATTCCTCACAGAAATGCAAAATGGCATGGAAAAGGAGTTTGAGTTTCCTGCTCATCTTCAGCTGAGTGGCCATGGGCAAAGTCCTTAGTCCTGTCTGGCCTTTGTTGAAACTGAGCTAGATCAGATCCATCCACTGAAGGAGAATCCACAGATTAGCTCTCTTCACCCTGCAGCATTTCCAATTGTTTTAGTTGTTAGTATTAAACGACAAGGAGCTTTCACAATAAACATTTAGATGTCTGGCTTCTGAAGGAAATAAACAAACTAGGTGAGCTGGCAGTGCTGGAGCTGAGCCGCTGGCTGCCGCTGCAGAAGGGGGGTGTGCTCTCCCCAGCCCTGGTCTTGTGCCAGGCTTGTTTCTTCCATTTACTATGAAACCACTGGACAAGATGTTCCTAAAGGGCCATTCAAACTAGAAAGGCTGTGATTTTATGATCTCAGGAATCCAGGAAGTCCATGGATGGGACTGGAGGTCAGTATTAAGTACATTCCACTGTAAGCTTTAAGCTCAAGATTCTATCAGGTATGACACCACCTACTATCAATATCCAGGCATGTCATTTTCATGCTGGTGTTTCTAGGAACACCAGTTCCTAGAATGGATAAGTGAAACCGGCTCTCTGAGCTTGCACTAGATATGGGATGCGACAAGCTAAGTAACCCTAAGTGTGATAGCGAGAGGCAGTATGGAGTGATCTTAGGGTAGCCACATAGTGCTAGCCGTGGGTGACCCCACCAGCTCTGTGCCTTTCCATTACTACTTAAAAAGTCAAGCAGATAATTTCCCAGAGTTTGGAGGAGAGTTTCCCTTTCCCCCAAGTCAGTGGCTTACCATCTGCCAATGGGGCAGCCATTGTGGGCCATGCTTTGTCAATGGGACCGTGACCTCTCAGGTGCCCCTGTGAAACTGGGTTTCTTTCACTGTGTGCTATAGGCTAGAAACAGCCTGAGTGTAAGCATATTCCTTGTGGCACAGGCATGCTTGATTGGCACAGAACAATTGGAGCAGACTGATTGGAAAAATGAGCCAATTTGAGGAGTAAAGTTCAGTAACTCAGGGAAGAGAATAAGAGAGGGACAGAGTTTGCCTGGTACAATCATTGCATAAATACTCTCTAAGAAGCAAACGACTGAAAGCAGCAGAATCAGAGCCCCTGGTTGCTCATTCCAGGCTCCAACTTTGTCTTATTCAACATGCGAAGAGTCTGTGACAGACACAGGAAGACACAGAGCACAGGTAACACACACACACACACACACACACACACACACACAGAGTAAGGAAGTGCTCGAAGGAGCCCATCTTGCCAATTCTTTTCCCACAGTGGAAATCACTAGCCTGGTCCACTTCTAAGGTCTCTTGACCCCAGAAGTATGTGAATTTTACACACCCCGTCAAGATGGCTTCACCCTGCCTTTCAACTGAGAGACAGTCAGGAAGAAAAAAAAAAATCTTTCATTGTTGCTTTCTGAATCTGAAACCCCATTAGATGTTCAATGTCAGAAATCTATACTTGATTATATCACAATGAGTGAAATTGAGGAAAATGACAGCACTATTTAAAGCTGCCATACTTGGTTATGGGTGATAAGACATGATGCATCGCCGTGAGAAAAATTCTTAGAGACTTGGGTTATAAAACACAGTGCATGACACAAACAAGGAGTAAGACATAAACACAGCTCCGCGGAAAAGCTATCAGTCACATTGGCAAGGCAGCATCTGATTCCACCTGTGATTGACTGACGCCAACCACAACAGCAAGGCCTGAGCCGTCATTTGAGACTTGGGCTCTAAGACTGCCTCGGCTCAAGCTGAGCCCACATTGTTGGGACGATTCCAAACATGCTCCTTGCAAGATTCTGAGTGCCAGTTGTCTTTCCTACATGGATGCTTCAGATGGCTTCCTTTCCAGAGGGTGGCCGAGTCACTGGCACTTGGACCGAAGCAGGTATCACATGTCACAGGCATTTCCTCTGAATAATCGTTTTTCCTGGACCCGCAAAATGTGTGAGAGGGTTACTTTCTTTCCTCAAACCTCAGCACGTCAGATGTTCTCTTGATTTTAGGACCCAATTTTCCATACTGACAGATGGAAGAACTAAGACCCAGGGAGGTTAAGTGCCTCACTCAAATTGCTAGTGATGGCTTCAATTTCTTTGGGTGCTCATCCATCGAGCTGTGCCGAAGGCACGCCATACTCCTCCATTCTCACGGCAGCTGCACCAACTCTGGCTCTCCTTCTTAATTTCTGTATCTTATTCCAGTAAGCTCGCTAATTAATCCCCACTGCCAACAGAATTCCAACCCGCTTTGAAAGGACTCGTAAACCTTATTTATTTATCCTCCTCATCATTTATGGTGACTCCGTTGTTTTATAGGCATTTGTATTGACTTACACAATCAATGTAACTGCCAACTAGAAATGGGGCCAGTTTCTTCTGGTGCACACAACCACTCTGGAAGTAGATAAGTGATGTTCTATACATATCTATATATAGCTACAGCTATAGATCTATGTCTCAGAGGTCAAGGACGGGCCACACAGTGATGGAATCGAAAAATCAGATGGCAGCAAAATTAGAACTGGTTCACTTGATGCACTTTACCAGAAGCCAGAGGCGATTAAACTAAATTCCCAGAACCAGGCTTGTGATAACTCCTAATGAACTGTTGATCATAGAGGTCTCCGAAGGCCCTCACAAAGGGCATAGGCTTTTGCCATTGCTCTTGGTTGTCCTCTAGAACCTGAAAGTATGACCCTATTGCTGAATCGAATCACACATGTTACTCATAGGACCTGTTAAAAACAAGCAGGAACTAGTCCAGAAGCTTCCTCCTTGCTGGCTGGCTTTCATAGTGCCAGAAGGTGTTATGCAAGCTGCTTGGGGAGAAAAGCAATCAGCAGTCTCACTCAGCTCTGAAAGCTGCAATCTATAACAATAACTACCCTGCAAGAGGTGACCATGGGTGCAATAGTGGCATGGATGTTAAGGGGGCATCTAATTGCTTTCTGATTGGATGTAAAGCCTGTTTGTCAGCAGGAAACACATACCTGGTACTATAAACCAGGTCCAAAAGGGGAAGTCGTAGCCCCTAGTAGTGAATCAATTACTAACATTTAACTATAGGAACATGATACCAGACTGTCATCTAAATGTTTATTTATTATACACATAGATTAGAAAAACTATCAGCACTTATCTTAGACTCTTCCTTTTGCAGTGGAAGGTGATTAGGAGAATCACAATTGTTCAAAGTGTACAGAATAAGTGATTGTGGACTATTCAGCCTTAAACAGATATCTACATCACCCCTTGCCCAAGGTTCAATGGTATCATAGACGAGGGGGTGGTAAGAATGGAAGAGCCTAAGGGTGGGGAGGAGTGCTGTCAACAGTACCTTTTGGATGTGACCAGGGCTACTGCATCCATGAGCTCATTGCAGCTGGGTCTACTTCCACAAACACAAGATTTGGCCTATCAGCAATTCACCATGGAGGGGACAAGATCTCAAAGGGCTCTCCCTGAGAGACTATTGAGGGTCAGTTCAGGGCAGGCGGTGGTAGGGGAACGCCTTCATCAACAGTATACCCACTGATATATAAATCATACTCCAGTGAGTGCTTGGGAACAGGTTAGGACCACAACCAGGATGAAACTCAGTGGGCTCAATGTAAAATAACAGAAAAGTGGGAGAAGACTATTATAAACAGGCAGAGGAGGAAGAATAGGGTTAGATAATAAAGAATAAGAATGACAAAATATATTGTATTCATGCATGGAATTCCAAAAGAGCAAAGATAAAGTTAAACAATTAACTAACTGTCCTAGCATTTTAACCATGCTTCAGTCTGACCATGCCACAGAGAGCATATTTGATGGTCTTTGGTGATGGAAGAGACATAAAGGGCTAGTCACCACTGGCCCGTGGTCCTGGAGCATGGAAGTCATTTGAATGACATTAAACTACCACTGTGTGTCAACAACTCCTTTCCTCCTTCTCTTCTTCCTTTTTTTCCTTGAGGCAGGGTCTCATGTAGCTCAGGCTGGCCTCAAGATCATATATGGTTATTAATGATTTTGCATCCCTTTCCACTCCCTAAGGAGTGGAATTATAGATATGTGCCACCACACCAGGCTCGATGGTTCCTCTTATTTTTAACTACTATTAACTCCTTGAAATTACATTTATAGTGGAAGAAATGATACTACAGAAAGATATTTCTTTTGCAAAGTCTGGAATCAAGTGTATGGAGATACCACAGTCAGGTAATGCAAGACAGGAGGTGAATCGAACCAGACCTAAGAACTAAACTGGCCCAGGATTGAACCAGTCAAGTTACTTGGCTTGCAGATCTCTGTTTACTGTGTGTAACATAAGGGTGATAATAAAACCAACCTTGTGAAATTGAGGCCTAAATAAGTTAACGTATGATAAGGTCTAAGCAAGTGTGTGCTACCCTTCTGTCTAATGGCACTGGGAATGTACAGGGAATGATGTGTCACTGGGCAGCATTTCTTTTCCACTGATGCCTTCCCCAGTAGACAAGAATATAATGGCACACACTGAAGACACTTGAATGGGCGAAGATCAGTTCCCCATAGTCGCTTTCATAACTCCTGTAGGAGTTGCTGTGAATTATAATATATCAATCAGAAGGGATCTCCTAGGGCTCTCCAAGGAAGCAATCAGATTAATCCTGGACTTGAAGGATGACTTTAAGAAACCAGTGATTCCAGGGATGAGGAGACGGGCAAGTTGGTAAAATGCTTGGCATGTAAGCATGAGGACCTGAATTTGATCTGCAGCACATAAAAACTGGGCATGGAGGTAATACCTGTAATCCCAGCTCTTGGGAAACAGAGATGTTCACAGTGAGAGAACTTGACTCAAAAAAAAAAAAAAAGGTGGAAAGCAATAGAAGACATCTGACATCTGTCTTTGGCCTTCACACATATGCACACATGTGCACACATATGCACAACCATACAAACTCTCGTGCATAAACATACACATAAAGAAAACAGAGCTTCCATGTTATGCTCTCTGTTGTTTATTGAAGCAGAGTTTCTGTGTAGCTGAGACCAGACCCTCACTAGGTAGCTCAAAGTAGACTCAAACTTATGATTCCCCCTAATTCTGCCTCCTGAGTGCTGGGGTGATAGATATATGCCACCATGCCTAGCTCTGATTCCAATCTGTAGAACTCCATTCTACTTCAGCTCTCCAAAAGAAGTCACCACTGAAAAGTGAACAGACCCGTGGCAGGCTTTCCTGGATCCGTGTGAGTGCTGCATGTCCTTCAAACGTTTCCCAAACACACATGCAACTGACATTGACTCCCTCCCTCCCTCCCTCCCTCCCTCCCTCCCTCCCTCCCTCCCTCCCTTCCTTCTTTCTTTCCTTCCTTCGTTCCCCAGGCCCCATTTCTTCCTCAGCATATCAATGACAAAAGGTTGTCATGTCTTCAGAACTAAATGGCAATTTATATAGCAGTTTCTCATTAGATAGTCAATAGCCAGCAATGATCGATGGTCAATAAAACAGTCTCTAGGGTTCAAGAAGGAAGAAAACAGTCTCTCCATAATTCAGCCCAGGAAAGGACTAGCGAACAGCCTCTCTTAGGGAGTCTGAGATGAGCTGTCTTGCATAGTAAAGTTTAGCACCGATTCTACCTCTGACTCCATAAGGAGAAAGGAAGCAAGAAGTTAACTCCTTTCCACTTATACAAAACAGCCACCTATACGGTTCATTGCCAGAATACTATTCTCATTGCAGTGAACACCTGGCGAGGGGTGACCCAAGTTCCATCCTGGCACTGACCTTGACTCTTTGAGTGATCCTGGGCAAGCCACTCGTCATCCCTCGGTACCATTTCTCTTCTTCGATCAAACAGAGCCACTATCTACATGCGGGTTGGGTGTGAGAATTGCTAAAATGCCAATAGAACACCTGAGTTTCTTGAGAGAGATGCACTCAATAAATAACCAATATTAAGATGATTACACATTCAGGGATCTATATTTCCACTAGATGGGCTATCATGTTACTTAGCTTTAAGGAATAGAACTCTATTCATTTTCTACTTCCTTATAACAGAATATTAAGCAGTATTAGAAATGATTCACTGGTTTACTTAACACTGTTCTCCATTTTCCTAGACAGCCTTTCTGAAATGAAACAGACCTCCTTGAGAAACGGGTAATACATCCAGCAAATGCCAGGCATTAATTTGATGTTGGCATTTATTTCTCTCTTGCTTTTTAATCACTGTCTGATTTTTTTCTTTTCTTGAGAGAGAAGACTCTAGCTGAGGGTAAAGGAGAGAAAAGGAACAGAACATAAAAATCTCTCAGTGGTCTATCAGCAGAGAGGAGAATGGTAGGTTCACATGACCCAGGCTGGCTGGCGACCCTAAATGGGACCACAGGTTATTTTCAGATAGGAAAAGACCTTGAAATATCATCCGGAACAAAGCCTTGGTACCAACAGCTATACATCTACTATGCCATGAAGACATGTGGCTAGAAGCATTTGGGGCTTGGGGACAGAAAACCTGACCTTCCATGCCACTAACTGACTGTCCCCTTCCCCTGCACTGACTGGACTCATACACGATCAGAATCATTTCTACATGGCCTCAGGCAGTACTGCATTCGCTGGAGCTTTGATGGAAGGGTCTCATGAATCAACAACTATTAGTCAGCATGTGATATTTCAGACTTAAATACAACATTCCTGAAGAAGCCAGCACTAAATTATTTGGATGAGATTTATCCATTTGGGTGGCTAAACCTACCAAATGCTGAATCTCAGGTAGGATTCTGGCATTTTCAAAGGTGTTTTGCTACAACAGACATGGGCTGCTTTAGGAATACAACTTAATTTGATATTAACCTGACTAAGACATCATTAGGCAAATTGCTGCAGCAGAAAAAAGTCAGAAAGCTACACTATATATTCAAATGGCAATTCAGTGTGCTTTTGTTTTCCCATGTTAGCCTTTCTTCCACTTATACATATTTGAGAGCTCGCAGTATGCATCATACCATAAAACCCTTGAAAGCAAAATGCCCGTGGAGATATACTGCTATACTAAATACTGAGTTCTTGGTAAAAAGAAATGAGCTCATTTGTCAGGGAAATCGTGTATAAGTTTTGAACCTCGGGGGTCCTATCATTTGACTCCTATCCTTGAAGTACCAGGGACACCTCAGATTCCCTTCTCTTTTTTCCTTAAGTTGCTTTTGTAGAGACTGTGTGACAGCAGCAAGAAAAGTAACCCCTGCAGATGCTGTGCTGCTGTGGGATGTGTGAGCACCGGGGAAGAGGACAATGAGTTCAGGTGGCCGGAATGGCTCTGCCAGAGAAGCCCATGTATCTGGAATCCCAAGCCATCTGCCTCTTATGTGTTCTTATTCTTAAGATCAACAGGGGTAAGAGCCAGAAATAAAAAGAAAGAAATCTATCTAGGTCACTTATTTCTCTCTAGAATATTGGATCTCCTTAACATGAAACCCAGGTTTGGGTTAGGGCTCCTTGTGGTTTTTCTAGGAACCACAGAAGAAAAGCTGTTGCTCACTGTTGTAGTTACCTTCTTTTCCTGCTGAGAGACAACATTCAGGCAAAACCCAAGGGAGAAAAAAGAGATTTATTTTGCTTACAGTTCCAGAGGGGAGATAGTCCATTATGGCAGAAAGCTCACGGCAGGAGGCTCAGGTCACATAAATCATCATGGAGGCAGAGAGAACAAGCAGATTGTAAAAACAGACTGCTAGCTGAAGCAGGGCAGAGCTACCCAACCTGAAGGCCTGCCCACCGTAGCCTGTCCTCCCCCAGTGAGGTTTCACTTCCCAAAAGTGCCACAACTTCCCAAAACATTAGCATCTAAGGATTTAAACATGCGCCTATATGGGACAATTCATATTCAAACCATGACCCTCACTGACCCTGTAACTGGGGTCTACTTGGAGAAAGACAGGTAAAGAATACTTGAGTGTATCATGAAGTTATTTTGAAAGAGAAAAAGAAGGAGAGAGAGAGAAAGGGAGGCGGGGAGACATATGTGCTGGGTATAGAAGTCCATTGAAGAGTTTGTTCTGTGGTTGAGAGGAAGAGAATGATGGTGGATGACCATGACCTAGATGAGGGTGGGAAGAGGTACTGAATGACAGAATAGTGAGCAGCAGGAGGCAATGAGACTTTTTCAAGCAGAGAAATGGAGACCAGATGGGACACTCTCTATGCTAGGCAATTAGACAGCCGATGAATGAAGTATGAGTTTGCCATACTTCAGCCTTCAGCACAGGGAGACAGGCTGCAGTGAGAAGCAATGCCCGTGCATCTATTAACTATAATGGCTAACATGAGACTGTGCAAATGCCAGGCACTGCGTGTACAGTCTCATTTCACTTGTGTGACAGCTCATTTCTACAGAAGAGGAATGTGACACATCCATGCATTAGATTTTTGTCAGATCCAGGAATAATGATAGGCAGTTAAGCTCCCGTCCATGATTTTAACTATTGCTTCTTAGTGAATGCTAGTAGGGGCTGTGGCCTTTGGTTGGCAACAGTAATAGACATGATTTATTCTCAAGGGGCAATATAGGCCACAGGAGTGGCAGCAGCTCATGTTAGAAATAAGCAGAAGGAATGGATATGCTGGGTACTGGGGAACAGCAAAGGACGTGAGATGAGAGGGGAGAATGGAGATGCTATCATCTGAGGAAGGATGAGGAATGAGCCTGAGTAACACATATACATTTTTGTTTTGTTTATACATTCATGTTTTGGGTTATCTGTAGCACATACCTTTGGAGAGGAGTAGCTCTATGTGAAACATACATACGAGGGTTCATGGAAGAGACCAAGGTTATAAGATTGGAAGTGAGGTCATCAAAGAGAGGAAGGGAAATAGACAGAGAGGCATCAGTCAAGATGATGGAGAGGCCTGGGAGACACCAGGAGACTTCAGTCAGTGACTGGATGCCAGGAATGGAGAGATTTGCAAAGCTTAGCTGGTCAACAGTAGCACACGCCAGCCTGTAGAGTGTGGGTGGTAGAAAGAGCAAAATGTTCTTCTTTTAGTCCAAGAGATGACTGAGCAGAAACAGAGACAATGTCCCGACATTGGCAAGAAGGAAAGCATCCCATGATCCATGCTCGAAGATCTGTACTCACAAGAATCTTAGAGCGTTAGAAGATTCTAACGCTAAAGAGTAGAAATCTTTAGCTTTAGGCTTCAGAAGCATGCTGCTGTCATTGGCTGTTCTAGAGGCTTTTGCAGTAATTCCTTAAATTTTTTTCTTTTACCTTTACTTATTCATCATGTATATGACTTTGTGTGTTTACATATGCATGTGTGTGAGTATGGGTATATATTCCACAGTGGGTATGTGTGTGTATTTAGGTCAGAAGACAACTTATAGGACCGACCCAGCTCTCTCCTTTTCCCATGTGAGTTTCAAGGATTGAACTCAGATCATCAGACTTGGTGTCAAGCTCCCTTACCTACTAAGTCATCCTGTTGACTGGGAGTTTTTACAGTAATTCTTAACTGGGCTTACATTGTGCAATGCACACATGTAATGGAGCCTTGCACAGTACCCCATGGGTATATGCAATTTTTATTTTGTGTTACAAATAAATAAATGAACGAAAATCATCCTGACTAGGCATTTACACTTTGGATTAATTACTTCTACTTTCACACACAGATATGATTGCTGCCAGATGCTCACCTTTGGTAACAATTATTCATTAGTCAGGTGACCTCACAGACACAAACCTGGAACAGTCTAGATATTTGCAAATTACAAATGAGAATAAATCAGCCATGTTTTTGCTCAAAGATAACCATCAATCAGGAAATCCATGAATGAGTAAACACCCATTATTTAACCTTAATTTTATTACCGTGGCACTGTTATTTGGGAGACTTCTCTACATAGGTGCAGAGTGAGGTCTGTGTGGTGGATTCCACCTGTCTAGACACTAGCGCTACGGAGTCTAGCCAAGGTGTCTCTGCAGAATTCACAGCAGAATCCTTCTCACTGGGTCTCCTCTACTTCAGGCAATCCAGGAACCGACTTTCTGGTGTTTTCTGAGCACAGTGCCTCACATGTAGAATGCGCCTAATAAATATTTGTTGAATAAATGCATAAACTGTCAGGTCTGCTTGGTGTAAGCTGTTTGTGTCAGCACTCGTTTTTCACTCAGCTTGGCACCATTAGAAATCAGATCTGAGCAGTCATGTGGCATGCTGGGGCCTCCAAGGAGAGGCAGAGAGGGGAAGAGCCCAGACCAGACTGAGGGACTATATCAAGTTCTGTAGAGAAACAGAATTAATTGGACATATGCGTATAAGTGTATCTTTAGAACTCTAGTTGAGGTTTAATCTATCTATATGTCTATTATTCATCTGTTTTCCATCATATATTACACATCTTTCTACAGTACTATTTGTGATCTATATATCTATATAGCATTTATTATCTGTATACTAATATGTTATCTATTACCTATCTATCATCTATGGTCTATGTATCTTTCTAATATCTATCTATATCTATATATCATTTACTATCATCTATGTATTTATTTATATATCTTTTATTCTATCTATGTATCTATCGTTTAGATTTTTGCATCTATATATCAATGATCTATGTACTATGTTTCTGCTTGTCTATCTAGATTGATTTTAAGAACTTGACTCAAGTGATAGTGATAGTAAGCCCAAGTAGAAACTTAGGCAGGATCTCTGCTCTGGCTTTAAAGCAGAATTCCTTCTTTAAGAAACCTTTTCTTGCTCTTACAGCCTTTAACAAATTACATGAGGTCCACTCACATCCTCAGAGTTGGACTGTATCTCACAATACATGCTGATTTGGACTGTATCTCACAATACATGCTGAGGTCCAAATCCCCAGGATCTTTGCCTCTAATCTGATTTGAAAATAGAGTCTTTGGCAATGGTGTAAAGAGTTAAATTTATATTGGATTAGGGTGAAACCGAACCCCATTACTAGTATCTTTATAAAGAGAGGAGGGGAACTTGGACACAGACACATGGGGGGAAGGAGGCAGCCATATGGATTCAAAGACAGTGACTGGAAGTAGTTGTCTCCAAGCTGACAAGATAGTCAATTCATTATAGACATTAGCCACACCTCCAGTATACCTTCCCAGTGACATATGGACTAATGGTGAACCAAATATCTAGGACACTCAGTCTAATGAAATTGACATACAAGCTTAATGTCATGGGAACTAATGCAGAGAACTGATATAGTCACAGGTCTATAGGATGGGTGGTAGAAAATACTGGGCGAGTCATCCCATATAAGATGTCCATGGGGTTCATGACAAATGTGCAGCTCTGGCTAATGTTCCCATTGAAAGAGTAGCCGAGAAGTCCAGCACCAGGTGTGGCCTAGGGGTAGAAGCACTTAGAGCAGGTGCCTCCAGTCACATGATTGCTGATGGGTCATGCAGTCACCAACAGGGCTCTAACTCCTGCAGCAAGAGTCAAAAAACCGAGGCTAGGGCTTGTGCTTCCATAGCTGGCCACAGCAGGGTTGCCTGGAGAAAGGCTTTTGAGAGCCTTCTAGGAGCTCAGTGGGGAGAGAAGGAGAAGCTGGTAGAAAATTTGCCTAGGGACCTCTGACACAGATAATGGAATCAAGAACCTGATCCTGAAGTGAGGGGCCCTGGATTTCAGACCCGTCCCTGAGGTACCTGCATGTGAGAGCTTGTTTCCCCAATCTGTAATATATTGCAGTACCTACCCACTTTCTTCAGCAAGCAATCCTGATGACACAATGAGTATGACTTCAGGGACAAGTGACAGGCATCCATCAAAGACTACACAGAGGAGGGTGACAAGCTGGGCATCCAGAATGAGCACAAACTGGAGCCGTGCCCTGCTCTCTGGCTTACTAACATGCAATTAGCACATGGGAATCACTAGCCTGTGCCCTTGACCCACATTTGCAACCGACTGCTCCTGCGTCCTCATTTCTAAAATGAGAACAGTGCATAGGTTTCCTAGGATGGCCACTACAGAGTACTGCCACCAGATGACTTAAAGTGACAGACCCACATCCTTTTCACAGGCCTGGAATCTGGAGGGCCTATCGAGGAGGTAGGAGATCGGGCTCTCTGCAGCTTTGGGGGTGGGTTTCTTCTTGTGTCCTCTAGTTTCTGTGGTTGCTAGTTGGCATGGAGACATCTCCCTCCATCTCTGCCTCTGAATCCACTTGGCCATTTCCCTGTGGCTGTGTCCAAATTCCTACCTTATTCTAAAGACTCAGTGCCCAGGTTAAGGCTCATCCTGATCTGCCTTAACTTCTTATAACATCTGCAATGACTATTTCCATATGAGGTCATGTGTACAGGTCCTGGGGATTAGGACTTCTCGACAGGGATAGGAATCACCCACCAAACAGAGTCCATGTCACAGTCACCCAGAAATGCATGGAACATGGAGATTCTCAAGAAAGGGGAGCCTTCGCCATGATGGGATACCTCTTATTGGACTCACAGCATAGTCATGACCACATCCTCCTTGTCTCTGCCTATAGAGCTTGGGACTTCCTGATAATCTGGACTTCTTTCCCCACTGGACTATGACCAAGATGGATACTGAGGCTGTAACAATTGATACTGTCAATCTAACATCTGGGAGATAGGACTCTGGGCACACCTGAGAAGGATTCTCTGGATTAAGCTGACCTCTGCGCATGCCTTGAGGGATTATCTTCATCACCCAGTTAATGTGAGATCTACCCCATCGTGAGTGAGATAGAATACCTAGAATCATATAAAGATAGAGACAGTAAGCAAGCAAACAAGCAAGCAAGCAGGCATGCATGCGTGGATTCACCTGTTCCTTTCTGTTCTTGACTGTGAATGTGCTGTAACCAGTTCCTGGTGCTGTGATTTCCCTACCATGAAAAGACTGCAACATGGAATTGTAAACTGGAATCAAAACCCTTTCCTTTAAGTTGCTGGGGTCAGGTGTTGTGTTGTAGCAATGTGTAATGAAGCTAAAACAGAGGCCAACTCAGGACAACTCAGGCATCTTTGAGCAACTGAGGCTGCCATATGTCCTTGACACGAGTACCTCTCTTCTGTACCACAGCTCCTGACGTTGGCCCTCCTTAGATCCCAAGAGAATTAGGATTTATGTCTATTGGCAAACTAGTTTTTGCATATCAACACCAATGCAAGATAGGCGGGAACTACAAGGACAGATGGGACATCTTCTCTGGGGCCAGTACTTGGGCCTGGGGTGAGGGCGTTTCTTGGTTAACTTTATCTTAACTTTTCATGACATTGGTTAAGGACTCTAATTCAACATAAGGTCACATGCATAGGTCCTAAGGTTAGAACTTCAACTTGAGTTATGAAGGGGACATAATCCACTTCATACAGAATCCACATCACAGTCACCCAGTAGCACCAGCAATATAGAGGTGTTCAGTAAATGAGAGCTATTTTTGACATCAGTTGCAAACAGTTTTTATTCTTGCTTATGATTCTTGGTTACAGTTCATAATCCAGCTTGACAGGAGAGTTTGACCCAACATTAGGAGTCAAGAAAACTGGCTACATCTTATCTCCAGAGATTGCTGAGAGCAGGGTAAGCTTCACTTGCCACAATGCAAGTCTTCCAAAGTATGTCAAAGTATAGCAAAGTACCAAACCAGCTCCCTTCAGCTTAGCCACCCGTCCAGAGAGTGGTCCCACCCACTATGGTTGGGTCTCCCCACATAAATTAGATAATCTCTTGCAGGCTTGCTTAGGGTTTACCTCGACTATTAATTCTTCACAGATATGCCCAGAGATCAGCCTTCCATTGTCAGGTTGACCTCTGTATCTACCTGGCTCAGTAGCTGTTATCACTGAGCCTTGGGGAGCCAGGCCAGTGTCCTGGAATTTGTGGGACAGCTGATCTGTGACCACTGAAAGTAACAGAGTACAGGGATATCCATTGATAGTTGCACAGCTTTGTCTAGTTCAGATGAAAGAGGAGAAGCAGAGGCTTCTGGTCTAGAGAAGGAAGAAGCTGGGAATGATGATTCACATGATGAATGAGCTCAGCCAGGGCAACTCTGCCCTGCTCCACCCACCAGCCAGAATAATCAGGTCCTGCGTATCCTTGGCTGCCCATTGATTGTTCTCACGTGCTTATTTTGACACTCAATAGTTTCAGAACAAAACAATTTTTTTAAAGGGGAATGTAGATGGCCAGGTATAAATCATGTATAGATTAACGAGTCTATACATGCCATCACAGTCGAGGTAAACCCTAAGCAAGCCTGCAAGAGATTATCTAATTTATGTGGGGAGACCCAACCATAGTGGGTGGGACCACTCTCTGGACGGGTGGCTAAGCTGAAGGGAGCTGGTTTGGTACTTTGCTATACTTTGACATACTTTGCAAGAGCCAAGAGAGTTAGAAGTCCCACAGCCCCGGACCCTTGCAATGTGCACAGTAAGCACAGTGAGCCCCAGACCCGGAGGCTGGGGGACTTATCTGGGCTTTGGTCCCAAGCCTCCTGGAGGAACAGCATGATGACATACCAAGTGCCACTTTTGGCCAGCCCCATTCAGAGGCAGAAGCGATCTTTACTGGAAAGCTCCCAAATGTGACTTTTCCATCCCTCCTGTTCGCAATTTCCTTGCAGCTGATGGTGGGAAAAAAATAGCCTGGCTCATTTGCATTTAAGTCTTGAAACCTAAATATTTCTGTGAGTCATTCATTATTACCATATAACTCAGTGTTTGCATGCAAATAACTGTAATGACATAAATGCTTATAAAATAAGTCTCTTACCATATGAACTCGGTAAAGAATGCTAATTCCCAGCGTCATGAATGGCTTTGAGAAGTCAATCACCTTCTCGCGCTCAGCTGTGATGGTGAGGCCTGCCACTGCCAGATCTGCTTTCTGAAAGGGACAGAGACAGCCAGTCAGCGGGGGTGGGGTGCAGGGACTGGAGGCCAAAGGCTATCTGTGTCTGTGGGGAGACATTATATGTGTCTGCCTTCTGGGCTCAGAGGGGAGTTCCAAGAAGCCAGAGCGTGGCACACTCTTAGAAGGACAGGTTATCAGCACTTCGAGCCCTCTCAATACACAGGTAATTTAGAAGCAGGAAGGATCACAATCAGATGGGTCAGATTCAGTCGCCAGATGTCCCAGAGGAGGGGACCTTGTGGTCAAGCTTCCTCACAACTCCAGGAAGTTGTCTCTTCTATCTAACTTAAGTGTGTCCTGCTGACAAGGGAGCCCCTTCCTATGGACTGGCAGTGCCTGGGCAAGCTAGGGCTGAAGCCCAGCCCTGGCTCTCTAACAATCCGAGGCTTGTCACCATGTTTCCCTCGCATTCAAAATGTCATTCACAGCCCAAGCCTGTCCAGTCAAGCAGTGTTGGAGCCTTCCCAACATGTGTGGGTGTAGACGCACAAATACACTGTGAACACACTCACATGCACATGGAATAAAGCAGGATATTATTTGAATGTGAAATGTCCCCCACACACCTGTGTGTCTGAATGCACTGTTCCTGGTTGGTTTAGGGAGGTTGTGGAACCTTTTGGAACTTTGGGGGGACTGGTTGGCTGGAGGAATGACACTATGATTTATAACCTGTCAGCTTGGGCCAGTCTTTCTCTCTGTCTGTCTGTCTATCTCTCTCTCTCTCCTTCCTCTCAACACACACACAAGTAGACACACACAGAGACATATACTATGTACACATATGCACAATATACAGACATACATATGTACATACAATACACATGCATATACATGTACATACAAACAGATATACACATGAATATACACATGAATACACACATGCACACATCACAAAAGGCTAAGATGACGAAAATTGATAGGAAGGAGTTGACAGGAACAAGCCAAGTGCACCAGCCCACAGACAGAGCCACCGCCCACATCCCCCCCCCCATGATAGACCACGCCCCCTGAGCTGTGGGCCAGAATCAACCTCCCTCTCTCCCTGAAGTTGCTCCTGAAAGATCACAGAGATGAAGAATGTGTCTAATACAAAGGTTGACAAGCTGGTTGGTCCCCCCCCCCCAGGGAACTGTGTGACTCATGTGCAGGAGGGTGAATACACTGGCATCCTAGTGCCAATCCAGCCTCTCAATTGTGTTTTATAATGGTTAACAACGCAGGCCCCTTTCGAGCAAAGCCATCCTTACAGAGAATGGAGTGCGGACGAAAGAGGATTTTAATGAAGAGGGGGAAATGTTGAGTGTCTCGCTCTGTATGTCTCAGTGAGGGCTGAGCGCTGTCACCGAGCCAATCAGCCATCAGGTCCCAGAGTGAGGTTTGATTAGAAGATTGATTAGAAGATTGTCAGTATCTACATCTGGGGGACTCTTCAGAGGGCTTCTTGAGCCTTCTGGAATCTCAGTTCCCCAGTGACAGTGGCGCCCATATGGGTTCAGCCTGTGAGCTGAAGGCAAGCACCGGAAGCCAACGGCGGAGGCCCGTGGGTGTGATGTCAGGTCTCGGGGTGCAGGCTCATTGCAGACTAGAGCCCAGCCATGCTTCAGGCCCCAGGTCAAGACTAAGACAAGGGGCTGGGTAGATGGCTAGGAGGGTAAAGTACCTGCCATACAAGCACGAGGAGAGGACCGGAATTGGATGCCATGGCCCATGTTTTTAAAAAAGCCTGGTGTGCTGACCCACGCTTCCAGTGCTAGGGAGGCAGAGACAGGTGGTCCCCAGGGCTCACTGACTGTCCAGCTTAGCCTATCAGCAAATTCCAAATCAATGAGACACTCTGTCTCAAAAAATAAGACTGTCAGCTCCTGAGGAACAAAACTTGAGGCACACTTCTACCCTACACACACACACACACACACACACACACACACATATACACACACATACATACATATATATACATGTACACATACACAGAGATATACACACAGAAACACACATACACACTCACGTACAGACACACACATACATACATATACACATACATACACACATACACACACATACACACACATACATACACACATACACATACATACATATATACACACATACATATACACATACCCAGAGATATACATACAGAAATACATATATGCATACGCACAAACATACACACATACCCAGAGACATGTACATACATGTACAACATATACACATATACGTATACACACACACATATATACATTAGACATACACACAAAGATACACATATATACACACACAAACATACACATAAATACACACATACCAGCACATACCACAAAAGGCTAAAATGATGAAAATTGATAAAGTGACATCAGATCCTTCCTCTGGTGTTTTTTTTTTCAAAAATGCAAATCAATTAGTCAAAGGAAACCACGTATGCTTCTTTTTCCCACACTCAGCCTTCCTCCAAAAAGGGCAAACTTTGGATGAGAATTTGGAAGTCATTTCGCGAGTTTATAAGAATTGGCCAACAATGACATTCTGCATGCCAAAACAATCCCATATGTCCACACGGACAGACAGGAAAGCTGGAAACCAGTCGCATCCCTCAATGCAGAATCCCTCCACAATGTGCCCAGGCAGAGACAGCCTGTGCCCCAAGAATCTCTCCTTAATGTGCCCAGGCAAGGCTGGCCTGCGTCCTAGCTCACATGGGCCATTTCTGTGGAGTCACAAACTCTTCTCCACATTGGGTTCAACAGAGAGCTGCTTTGGGCCTGCACAGCTGACTTGACTCTCCCTTAGCCCCATCTCTTTTCCTTTGTCTCCAGGCTGAGTAAATCATGGATGGGTGGGTGGGGGAGCACAGGGAAGAACATGAGAAGGGGTAGTAGTAAACTAGAAGAAACCAGTGTGGTTTGGTGGCAGTCATTCTTTATATTTAATTGACTCAGTAGAGAAGAGTAATTATCTATCTTGGATTCGGCGTACCCCGGGGTGCTAGCTATGATCACGTGGGAGCATATTATTCCAAAGATGTGTGTTCATTTTCTTTTACCTTAGTTAAAAAGATATTCTGCTATAAAACCGCCTTCTTAGATAAAGTGCCATGAAATCACATTAACCAGCAAGGGGGCCGGACTTCACAAACTCTCAGATGGCATAGGAGGGAGGTTGAGGGGAGTCAGGCATATGGCAGCCTGTCTGAGGCCTTGTGGTGGGATAGGGGTGGGATGTTGGAGGGAGAGAGAGAGAGGAGAGAGAGAGAGAGAGAGAGAGAGAGAATGAGAACTAGAGATAGCATCAGATGTGGCTCTTGTCACAGCTGATCCCCAACGTCATTGTGACCTTGGGCAAAGTCCTCCTCTCTGGAACAGCCTCCTTGACTGTGAAAAGAAAGGGTTCGACCAGAGAACTCCTTAGAGCTCATTCTCAGTTGCTACCCTTTAGTGTGGCTCTGCCCAGGTCATGTGACTTTCATTTTTGTACATGTGTATGTGCACGTGTGTGTGTGTGTGTGTGTGTGTGTGTACACATACCAGAGAACATTTGGATGAGTACGCCTGTAGAGGTCCAAGGATGACGTCAGGAATCATCCTGGACGGCTCTATTCCCTTATTGCTTTGTTCTGGGGTTTCCCAGACTCTGTCCTCCAGGGCTGGAATCGCAGACTGCAACCATATCCACTATGGCATTTTTACATGGGTTCTGGGGATCTGAACTCAGGTTCTTCGGCTTGTGAGGCAAAGGCATTAACCCCTGAGCCATCTCCCCAGCCCCATGTGACTTTCTTTAACAGACTCCTGCTCTTCCCCAGATGATGTTAAGAGGTGAGCTTGATGGAGCAGACTGAAGGGGATGAAGATAAGGAACCAGGGGAAACAATTTAGTTCCCATCCTGGGCGGTGGCTTTAGAGATCAGAAGTGAGAATGTCACCTTTGCAGGAAGACTCTAGACAGGTTAGAAAGCTGTGTGGCATGTGTGGAGTTTGAGGCTGAAGAGCAGAAGAGACCAGGTGTCCTGAGCCAGAGGCAGGCTCGAGTGGAGGACTAGGGGGCACACACTGTGTAGTGGGGTGGAAGGTAAGCACTCAGGAGTATATTCGTATATCCCACGTGAGCACCAGGCTGCTCTCCTTTCCCATGTTTTGCTTGGAAACATTCTTTGAAAAGCTTTGTGTACTGCCTCTGAGGGACACACCCCCTTTTATCTCCTGCATGTTGGTAGGATTTACAAGGCTGGACCAGGCAAGAGCCACCTGGAGGTGACTTCTAAAACATACCCTCCCTTGCCTCACCAGAGGTTAATGGGGGTCAGCCAACTGACACCAATGCTATCAAAGCCTGCAGGCCTGACACAGCCCAGGCTTCTCTGGGGACCTTGGGCTCCGCTGGGAGAAAGGGCAAGTTCACAGCAGGGATCTGGCCGGGCTGCAGAGGCCTAAGAGGACAAACACTGGCTGACATTTTTAGACAGCTGCTGCCCTGTTTGGGCAAAATCCTCTGTTCTGTGGTCTCTGACTGCTGGGCTTCCTTCCTCACCTGCAGGAAGAAGGGACGATCAGGGGATTCCCCCCTTGCCTTTCACTGCTCATGAGTAACTCGCCCACATTCTCTGACTCCTCTTTGCTATGAACTGGGACTGTGCCTTCCTATGCAGACGAGAGAGTCAGTAGAGAGGACGTGTATAGAGGAGCTTAGAATCTGTCCACACTAGAGTGCCACCATAGCCCCCTGGGTGGTTAGACCCTGCAGTGTGGGGCAGGCTTGTCTGGACTCTCATGGCTTCTTTGCTGTGTGATCTTGGGCAAATCCTTTCACTTCTGTTGGTCTTGGGGCAGTTTATCTGTGGAGTGGGGTAACGATAGATCCCACCATCTGGAAGTTGAAGGAGATGGAGCATGCTCGGCAGAGGGCCCATGTCAGCGCTACTGTGGGACAGGGATGATGGCAGTGACCTTGACGGTGACCCTCTGACATCCCAGCAGGGGCACTGGGCCCAGGCACATCTAGAGGTATGTGACTGTCCACTCGAAGCCCTGGGCATTTGGCTCCCCAAGTCTTTCCCTGGTGATCTCGGGCAGCTTCCCGGCGTGACTGGCAGTCCCTACAGACCCACATAGGGCCCTCCCTAGGTTCACAATGTCTCATTTGGAAATCTCTGGGGGAAAAAAAAGCAAACCCAATTTAAAAATCATGCATTGTTCACATCTCTTCTATGACCCTCCTCTGGGGATAGGCTCGCTTGGCCCCTGAACCATCTCTCCAGTCCCCTTTTCACCTTTTTTGAGGCAGGGTCTTATTTTACAGTTCAAGATTGCCTGGAACTCACAGACTTTCTGACTTGACCTCCCAAGTGTTGGGACCATAGGAGTGTGTCATTACACACCCTTCCATGTCATCCTTCCTCTTCTATTAAAAATATTTTTGAGAGAGAAAGAGGAGGGACAAAGAGGGAGAAGAGGGAGAAAGGAGGGGACATACAAGCAAAGGCCAGAGGACAACTTTTAGGAACTGCTTGCTTCTCTTCTACCACATGAGCTCCGGAATTAAACTCCAGTCACTAGGCTTCCACACAAGTGTCTTCCCCCCCTCAGCTCTCTCGCCAGCCCACTTTGTCCTTCCTCTTAAAAAAGCTCCTGGAGCCCCCCGCCCCCTCCAGCTCCCATGGAGTCCAGCAGGGGGTCAGCCCCTCATGTGGTTTAACCCTGCACCTGTCATTCTCCCTCGGCAACTCCCCATACCTTGTTCGCATCCACGATTACGTTACCAACATCTGAAAATAGAGCTGTGAACCCCACTCCTCCCTTGGACTCTTCCCAATTGTTCTCCACAAGATGTTTTCTGGCTGTCTTTCAGGGAATGAGTCTCCCCACCTCTTACTAGACTAAGGCCGTGGATCCTGCAGTGGACTACCCTGGGATAAACTAGCACAAGGGCACTGTGTGGGAGCAAGACCTACACTCCACTTGGCTGCTGACAAAGCTCGGACCTTTACTTCTTCAGGCTTCAAACTCCCCGATGACAAAGTGGAGATAACGAGAGCCCCCCCCCCTATGCTTGTGACCTTCTAAGGAATGAGATGCCCATGAAAATGCAGGCCTGGCTCATGGTAACTCCTCAATAAATGGCAGCTATTATCATCCTTATCATGCTGTCACTCAAATGTCTTGTTTTACCATTAAAATGTAAGTTTCTTTAAGTAGGAGTCAGCCTTTAAAAACTTAGCATATAGCATGTGGTCCCTGCTTCAAGTTTGTAACTATCCTGCTGTAATAAACACCTGACCCAAACAACTTACAGGAACCATTTTTATTCATGGTCACAATCCCAGATTACAATCTATCATGGAAGGAACCAGGAGGACTGACCACACCACATACAGGGTAAGAACATAGGGCAAGAACCAGTGCCTATCAGCTTGCTTCCAGCTTTGCCAAAAATGCCAACCAGATCTTTCTACACCAACCATGTGATCGAGACATTCTTTCACAGCTTTGTTCAGAGGTCTGTCTTAATAAATAATTCCTTATACCTATGCCCAGATGTTCATATGTGACAGCTGAAACTGTCATAGTCACCATGAATTCTGTTTTATAACAAACAAATTGAGGTCTAGAGAAGGTAGTGTGTGGGGGGGTGTGGTGTATGTATAGAAATATATACAGATATGCATGCTTCTGTGCATGTGGAGGCCAGAAGAGGATATTGTGTGACCTGTCTATCAATCTCCGCTTTTTCCTCACACACACAAAGTCTCTAGCTCAACCTGGAACTAGGCGCGTAGCCAGCAAGCCCCAGCCATTCGCCTGTCTCTGTCCCTCACAGTGTTGGCATTATAGGTATGAGTGACCATTCCTGCTTTTTTGGTGGGTACTTGGGATTAGAACTCAGGCCCCCATGCTTGCACAGCAAGCACTCTTACCTGCTGAGCCATCTCAAAGGTGTACAGCTAGGACCTAGAGACAGCTAGCTTCAGACCCACATGCTCAGATCTCAGACTGTGCACTTGGCTCTCCGTTCCTGGAGACCCTCTCCAAGTGGGCACACCATCAGCTCCCACAGCCAACAGTTCAGTGCCTTATCCTGCCCTTGAGCCCCTTCTTGCTAGACAGAATCAGGCTGATTTCTGGCAAATGACTGATGTGACAGAGATTATTTTAAAGGAAGCTGGAATCCTTACAAGTCCTCATCAAGCAGCCCAAGGAACTTGAAGCCCCAGATTTCCCGCTAGAGGGCGTGCTCTCCCCTTGCCCATTCCCTCCATGAGTCCATTAACAGCAGGGACAGCATTCATCCACAGGGAGCTAGGCCAAGGGAATGGGCCCTACACTCCCGCGCAGGCAGCTGTTATCAATGGGTGTTAATTACACTGCAAGAAGGGACAGAGAGGGCAGGCCCAGGCTGAGCCAGAGACCACCACGGGACCCTCCTCCACTGTGGTACAGCTGCTCCCCGACTCTTCCCAGTTCTGTTCTGTGCTACTCAGCTGGGAAGATTAGCATGGCGTCTCAGCCCATTCAAAATGAAGTCACTTGCACACTTTCACCTTTTGATCTTGCCTGCTATGAGCCTTCCACCCTCCCTTCTCACCTCCATCTATGCAGATGACCAGGTCGGTTCCATTGGGGCCACAGAGCTGGGAGATGAAAGGTCTAAGAGAGCCTGGAGTTCACTCCCACTCCTGGCTCCTGGGTGCTTCTGTGGGCAGTCATTGCTTAGATTTAATATAATTACGCAGGAATGCACTGATTGCTCTCTGGTCTCTGCACCGGGCTGGTTGCCCACTCTACCCATCAAGGTGCCTAGAGAGAAATGCCTAAGGGTTATATGGCACCTGAAAATATTTAAGGTCTACATCCACTGAGGAGACAGATGCCAAGTCCTTAGCTGCACCTTCTTTTACAACTGGGAAATGGGGGGGGGAAGGATACAGAACATCAGATGATAGCAAATTAGCCACTTTTGCATGTATGTACACATGTGGGCATGTACACATACATACAAATACATATGTACCTAAACAAATATATATAAAAACGCATGCATTCACACATAGATATACATACAATACACATAGACAGACATTAGATAGGCATACTTACACATGCTTACAGACAAATATGCACATACACATACATATGCACACACACACACACACACACACACACACACACACACACACACACCGGTCTATTCCTCCTACGCTCCTGAAGAAGACTCACTTCTGCAGAGAGGCCCCAGCCACTCTTTGAGAACCCCCAGGAGTTGCATTTTTAGATTTAGCCACTCACTGGGCTGAGCTGTCCCCAACCATGCTGGGGATGCAGGCACCCTGAGGAACATTAGCATGCCCGGGGAAGCAGCAATGTCATTCGTAGGTCCAAGTGCTCCCTGGTGCTATTTCTCGAGGTGACAGTCTATTCTCAGGGTTGGATGAATTCCTTTAGAGTTAAATTAAAATCCCCATGAAATATTTACTTGGCTTGGCATCGGGTTGTTATTGGCCTAGGAGGGCAGATTGGAGGAAATATAGGCCGTGGGAAAGGACCAGGCCAGCATTCATGGATGAAGTCTGGTGCTCCGAGGGTCAGGAGGCTGAGCACAGGGGCTCTCTCTGATCCCTGGCAATAGGGACCTGCTCATGGATGCCTGTGCCCCATGTGTCACAGATGCTGCTTGAATCCCAGCTCTGCCATCCCACAGCTGAGCACTCCATTTCAAATCAGAACTGTCTTCATCTCTTTTGTATGTGTTATGACGAATGTATGCGTGTATGTGTGGGGTGCAGGTGCGCACACGTGGAGCTCAGAAGACAGTCTTCACCCGCCACTGTCAGGCTACCTGGCCTGAGAGATTCCACGGATGGCCCTGCCTCTGCCTCCCACCTCCCTGTAGAAGCACTAGAATAATAGATGTAACTTTATGTGGGTCCAGAGTATTAGAACCCGGGTCCTCATTCTTGCTTAGCAAGTGCTTTCCCTTGGGCCACCTCCCTAGCCCATTCCCTATCTCTAGAAAGGATGTAGTAATGCCTGATCCCTTAATAGACATGACGTGTACATCAATGTCTGTCCAAAGAGAGTTTGGGTATTCAGTGCCCCTTCCTGCCACAGCCAGCGCGCTATCTGAACAGCTGAGGCAGATTGATGCACTCATGACCCTCTAATCTCTCATGCCACAGAGCTCTTTGGCAGTCCAGAGATACCTGCTGAAATCTCTTCTTTACGAAAGTTTTTAAGTGATTACACAGAAATACAATTATCAAGATATTGTTGCAATTTGGGAACCAGAGCGGCATGTACATCTTCACAGAAGAGTCCCATAGTATCCCGTCAGTGACAAAGTCACAAGCGTGATTGATAACTGGGGAGGCCTGAGGCCCACATTCATGATTGAAAGGAATACTATATTTGTTTGCATTTAGATAAAAACCATAGTTGAGAGTTCTTCTCTTAAATACACGGGGTCTCTTAACATCTCTTCAGACCCTTAGAGGTATGGAACCTAGGAAAGCACCCCAGATAGACTCTTCACACCCTGGCTCATCAGGTGCCACATGATCCAGCACCGCCCCACGGTCCACGTACATGCTACCAGGCAAGCTGACCATCATCTTCGGAGCCTCACAAGATCACTTCTGCCTGAGACTCTGCCTCTTTCCCTCCATCACGGCTGGGCAGGTCTGGCCTGACTTCCTCATGCTTTAGATCTTAACCCAAACACTACACCAATTAAGGTGGTCTTCCCTGGGGGCTCAACTACACCTTAGCTTCATTAGCTTGCCTATTGTTCTATATGCAAGGAGCAGGATCTAAAACTCATCTTACTAGCAAATTCAGCTCCCTGCTGACTGTGTATAGTGTTAGCTTTGCAGTGGGAAGAGCGCTAGTCTGTCATTCATCCGGTCTCTGCAGAGTTTATGGCAGTGTCTGACACATAGTAGGCATTTCATAAATATTTATTGAATAGACATGATCATTAACAAATGGATCCATTAACAAACTCAATCCACTCTCATTCCAGCTCTCAATCAGAGACAACCTAGGCACCAAGTGCTTTGACTGGCTATTCAGTGGCTAGAGATCAGTTACTTGACCTCTGTGTGCCGCAGTCTCGTCTTTGAAAGTGGGGACAGTTGAGAACACACACTTTATAAATATGCTGGAAAGATTAGATGGATGAATGCATGCTGTGCCCAGGGCGATGCTGCAGGAGGGTGAGCTGGTGTGATCCAGCTTGCAACCTGAAGAGTTAACTTCAATTTTATTTAAAAAATGATGGCTTTGGAAAATTCAATGCAGATTTTGAATAGTGCAAGGAAATCTCATGATTGGAAAATCAATACACATTCTACCTGTCACCTGGTGTTTATGTTGTGGCCGTGTGGAAAAGAAACAATCATAGCTGAGTTTAGGCAGCAGGGATATGAGAAACCCAAGCTTGACTTCCTCAAACTGCTGCCACTGCAACTGTGGTCACCACACCTGGTTTCATGAAGATTCGCCAACCCACATGTCACTGGACAAAGGAACAGACACCTGCTAGAGTTTCCAAGGTACACACACCTTCCTTCCACCCTCTCCTCTCCTCTCCTCTCCTCTCCTCTCCTCTCCTTTCCCTTTTTCCTTTCCCTCCCTCCCTCCCTTCCTTCCTTCCACCCTTCCTCCCACCATTCCTCCCTTCTTTTCTCCCTTCCTTCTTTCCTTTGTCCCTTTCCTCATCCTCCCTCCCCCCCTCCCTTTTTCCCTTCCTTCCTTCCTATTTTTCAGACAGGTTTCTTATGCCCATGTAGCAAGGATGAGCTGGAACTTCTGACCTTCTTACCGCTACCTCCCCAGTGCTAGGATTACAGGGACGTGCCAGTTAATGTCATGCTGGGGATTGAACCCAGGCCCTAGTGCATGCTAGGCAAGCACTCTATCCACTGAGCTACATACTGCTTGCCAATCAAAATGCCCCTTATTTCACTCATCTGACCTCCAGCCACACTGCGATATCACCAGGGCCATGTGTTGAGGCAGGCGCCAGGCACCCACCCATGGACACCCTCCTGCTGTCCATGCCCCATCCCTGCCAGTCAAGGTCTGGGAGTTGGCATGGGGCCCTGGCGTGGAGCAAGGCTCACTGACCTTGGGGGAGCTCAGGTTTGCAGCCCTGATTGGGAGCAGGACCTGTGTCATCCTCTCCCCTGTCACCAGGCGATGGGGCCAAGCCTGTTGGAGTAAAGCAGGCTCAGGCAGGCTCCCACGGGTGGCCGCCATGGGGATGTGACAGGATTGCCTGCTCACAGTACCATCTTTCATGCGCCTTCCTACTTGTCAGCTCTGTAATTAGGAATGGTGTGATTCACAGGCCTGTTATTAGGACTGTTTTTGTCGGGTGAAATAAACTATCACCAACTGCTATAAGCAATTGCCAGCAGCCACTGAAACCCTCTAGGGGCCTCCCTTGGAGCCCCCCCCCTTTGCTCCTAGCAGTTTCCTAAGGAGCTCTGTCTCAGAGACGGACCCCTAGCTACCCACCTCATCAGGAGGGGAGCTAACCATCGGACCAAGTAGAAAGCACCCACCCTGTATTCAGTTCAGATTGGTGGAGACATTGTGATAGGCGAGAGGATGTTTTCCCAGATGCCCCTGCGGTCTTTGGAGGAACAGAACCTGAGCATCATGGTAAACCTCTATCTCTATTTCTGGATGATCACATGTCTTAGATCTCCTTCATCGACACAGTTCATGATCCCACCAATAACACATCCTCAAAATCTCCCTACAACCACCTCGATTTATATGGATTGTCCTTTGAATCAAGAATACTGAGGATTCACAGTGCTGCATAGTGTGAAATCTGGGCAGTGGGAGGAGGGATGTGTAAGAGCAAAAGAGAGAAGGGCAGGGCTGAGATAGAAGAAGGGGATCTTTGGGGTGCTGATAATGATGTGGTATCACAGGCAGGACCTCTTATCAAAATTTATCAGGCTGACTCATGGTTTTCACATTTTCTGTATGTCTAGTGCAATAAAGATATTTTAAGTTAAGAGATTTACCAAGTGAAATTAAGGCAAATATGCCACAGAATGCCCTGTTGGTTCTGAGGTAAGAACCAGGGAGACACAGTGGCTGCAGAGACAATAATTGTACCAACCTCTGTGACCACCTCCCCCACGGGTAGGAAAAGGTCAGGGAAAATGTGATGTGTCTTCAGGACACCTCTACTCAACGTCTGAGCAGATTCTAACACAAGAAAGGGTGATGTGGACATAAGGGGGCTTTAAGTGGGTTTTTGTTTACAGTTGGATGGAGAGAGTCCAGACTCCTTGTCTGGTCCAAACAGCTAAGCAGACTGTGCAAAGTCCAAGAGGAGCCAACTCCTCTGCCTGCTGTGAACAAGCACGCCATGACTGGGGAACCTGGCATCTTTACTGGGGAGCCAAAGTTGCCCTCCAGAACTTTCCACCCCACCCATCTCAGAACACAGAGAAGGGGGACCCAGTGTGTCCCGGATTCTCCAGCTATGTTCACTGTGCTATGTGGGATACTCCCTGCTATCTAGCATGCCAAACAGCAGTAAGGATCACTGGTGTAAGTCTGGTGTGATTTGGGCAAGTTATTTAGTCACTTTGAGGTGGTTTCCCATGGGTCAACTATGAATAGTAGTGGTTTCTACTTCCTGGGGTTGCTGCAATGATAAAATGAGTAAATACATAAGGCCAGCAGAGAGCAGTGTCAAATAGATGCTTATTGCTTTGATTCAGATGCTGGCTTAGATTTTAGAATCCTGCCCCTTTTTCTGTCCACTCCTGTAGCGCCAGAGACGAGGTCTGTACTCTGGGATTGCTGCAGCCTGGCTAGGGCTTTCCCAGGGCCGAGTCTTAGTTCTTGGTCCCCTCCTACCCTTCTGACTACCCTTCACTAAAGCCGAAACAACCTTGCCTTCACTCCAGCTGTGCTTGCTGATCACGTGGCGTCCTCTGCCCCAATCTCCTTTCTGGGTGCTATTGAGCCCCCTTCCTGGCAGCCCCCCAGGCCCGTGGCTTCCACTCCACTGCCATCTGGAACACAGCGGGTTGCTCAGCATGGCTCCTAGATTTGAGGAGGGACCTGCCTGGAGAGAGCTCGCTGTGCCTTTCCTAGCAGCAACTCAGATTCATTGACCTGACCACATGCTGTCATCTCCAGGGACCCGAGTCTCCCTTCTGCTCACTTGATTGCAATGCACAGATGCAGGGAGGACAGGGACTTGCCATGAAGCAAGGGGTCTAAGTGAGGGCTCTGAAAGACAAGGAATGATGCTGAGCCTAGTGGAATGCCGACACAGCCACTGGTCCCTGGCTGTGTGATGACAGGGGAGGCGGCACATCGGGTACCCCTGACGAACTAGAAGACAGCAAGGGGAACTGCACGTGAAGAGCCCTTCCAGAGCATATCATGACTTCAGCCACGTACATGAGCTAGTGAGGTCAAGCCATGGCAACAAGCAAGCGAAACACCATCAGGCCTTGGGCTGAGGGATAGCAAGAGGACAGGAGAAGGGATGCATTGGGAATCCTAGGAACATGGCAGAGAAGCAAGGAGCCATGGCATCAGAGGTCCCTCCTATTAGGTTGTCATAGTCAGGCATAGACAGTCAACTTGACTGTCGAAGGTTTGAGCTCTGGGCACATTTGCGAAGAATAAGCCCAGAGCAAACCTGCAGGAGACTGTCTAGCTGATGGGGAAGGCCCGGCCCATGGTGGGTGGGACTAGGCCCTGGAATAAAATACAGAGAGCTGGTTGAGAAAGTTGGCATCCTTGTGTACAGTTGGCCAGACATGCTGGTCTGGCAAGTAAGGATCATCCCTCTCTCAGCCATTAGGTAGAGATGGTGTGGCCAGTTCCCTTGGCTCTGGTATTGCGCATGCTCTCCTGTCAAGCTGGACTACAGACTGTAACTGGACTATCAGTAAGAAAATAAACCTCTTGTTACCTTAAGCTGTCTGATGGTCATTTATCAGCAGCTATGCAGGTGAACTACAACATGGGTAAAGGAAACAGCATATTCGTGGCAGTTAGAACATACCAAGAACCAATACGAGTTTAGATTCTCATTGAGACCTCTCATCCATATGGCCTTGAGGAAGTTACCTAATCTCTGAACCTCGGTTTTCTGATGTTTAAATTGAGGACAATAAAACTGAGTTTCATAAGGTTGTTTAAAGAAATACTATCTATGAGGCAATATTGGATGTGTGTCTGGCATGTAGTAATGTGATCATGACTAGCTGAAGAATGATTTCTAGCCAAGGGACAAGCAGAAGGTCACAGTAAGAGCCTGGAGGTGGGAGTCATGGGGGAGGTGACCAAGTTCCAGATAAGGGACCCAGCACCTGCTCTACCATGTCTAGGTTGTGGTCCTTCCTCATATACATTCCAGAAGCAAATCAGCAGCTTTATGGAGTAGATTTATTCTAAAGTAGTAGGAAGGTGAAAGGGTACATGGTGGGCCTGAGCAGATACCCAGTTAGGCCAACAATAGCTTGGGGTGGAGTGGGCACTTTCTCTGGGGAACAAAGCAGGAGGCAGACCACTAGTCCTGGGCCTCCCACTTGTGGGAGAGAGAAAAAGGGATGTACATGTGTGCTCCTTCTCCGGATCCTGCTGCTGTGGGAATTGGGTGGGTTGAGCATAGTGTGGGTGGGGTGGAGGCCCAGTGGTGGGAAGCCAGGAAGGGAGGTAGGAATTATGGGAAGAGAGCATGGGGCCCTGGCTTCCGTGGAAGGGCAACCTCAGCAAAAAGCAACCATCTCCTGCAGCGCCAATCTTCTGAATGCATCATCGCACTGGAGACTCTGCTTTGCTTCCCTTGTTACTGTCAAAGTTACTAGTTATAAGCTTAAAACCGGTACCTTGTTCTCAAAATTGAGTTATCTATTCCTTGAGGTCATGGGTTGTATGGCTGGTTCTCTTACACATTTCTCCACAGCTTTATGGAGATTCACCCATCTGCCTATCCTTCCATTCATCCATCTCTACATTCATTCATTTGTCTTGTCATCTCTCCATCCATCTACTCACATATTCATCCATTCATATCTCCATCCACCAACCCATATACTCATTCATTCATCTCTCCACCCACCCACCCACCCACACATCCACCCACTCACACATCCACCCACCCACACACAACATTCACTCATCTCTCCATTCATCCATAGGTACATTCATCCATACATTCACCCAACCCATCATCTACCTGTTCATTCATCTTTCCATCCATTTATCTGTCCATCCATCTATCCATCTCCCCATCTATCTATCCATCTTCCATTTATCTATTCATCCTACTACCCATCTATCTCTCCACCCATCTCTTCATTTTAACATCCATCTATTCATCTGTCCATCCATCTGTTTATCCATCCATAAGTCTGTCCACATACCATCAATCCATACATCCTTCCTTCCTTCCCTCTCTCTCTCTTAATTGCTGAATGCTATATATGGTAAGTCTGTTCGAGATGGCACGAGTATAGGCATCAATAAGAAAGGTATAGTTCTTGATCCCAGTGAATTACATTCCAGGGTGGAGAGAGGGACAATAAAACAGTCCCATAGTAAATAAGTAATATGGTAATACTTATCTGAAGGGAAACAAAACAAGGAAATGGGCAGAAAGTGCACAGAAAGAAGCAGGAAGTGGCAGAACACAGTAGGTAAGAGAGAATGCAAGGAGATGTAGGTCTTCTGGGTTCTTGAGTTCTTCCTGATGCACAGAATATCGGCGATATTATGGCAAGGCATGGAGTGTGGGAAAATGGACATACTAATTTAATAGGCAGGCAAAAAAAAGAACACAGAAAGATTCAGATGATAATTTAAGGACTAGGGAGAGACCTGACTTCCAATTCAAGGTATTTTCCCCTAAGCTCAAGAGTACAAGTGAATATGCCACTAGTGTTATCAACTTGTTACCTAGAAGTGATCCAGTCACTCCTGCTTCTACAAAGGATTTCTTTCTTGTGCTTTCTCAACTTCTAGAAGGCAAGAAATGGGTTAGAAGCAGTACAACCTATAATAACCCTTGCATATGACTTTGCAGAAAATACTGCTGGGCCTCCCCATTGTAGGATGGAGCCTGGTCACATGGTACCTCTTTCTGTTAATAGGTTACACTATCAGAGTCTCTGGACATGGCATGGTAAGAAGAAACTATTCAGGCCAAGCAGGGAGAACAAGGACCTGGGCTCAGGTGAGTGTATCACATGGGCACAACCAGACATCCATGTGTTTGGTGAAAAATGGGAAACCCACCTTCAACCCAAGAGAAAAGATGCAAGCAAAGCCTTATGTGGAGAGAGAAGGAGGGGAGAAATTAAAAGTCACCAAGTCCACAAAGTGCCAAGCACTCTAGGAATGGCAGAGTTCATCTCGTAACAGCACAGGGGTGAATATATCATTTTTGGTTTGAGAATGAAGTGAATGGGGTCAGGAACATTGGATGACAGTTGTGGTTTGAATACTAAATTGTTCCCATGACCTCATACATTTGAAAAATTGGTTCCCATTTAGTGATGCTCTTTCAGGAGACTGTGAACCTTTGAGGCATGCGCCCTACCTGGCAGCAGTGGGCTGGTGAGGGCTGACGCTGGAAGTTTATATTCCCTTCTGCTTCCTTATGTGCCAGGATGTGAAAGTTCTTCCCCATGCTTCTGCTGCCATGGAGCCACTCCACCATGTGTCCTCAGCCAGGACACACTGGCATCGTTCCAAGCCATGAGCTGGAATAAACCCTTCCTTCCTCAAGTTGCTTCAGTCAGTTATTTTGCCACAGCAACCACGTCCACACACCCCTAATGACAAGGACTTAGTGACCAGCAGGGAGGAGGGGTGGCGTGAAGACAGGGTGAGCGTGGTCCTCCACCTCCTGTGGTACCATTCTGCCCTCTTGCTGGCCTTCCTTGCCAACTTGCTGTCCTCATGCCTCCTACTCATCACCACATCTACAGCGACTCTATTCACTGACCGTGGATTTTTGGAGGAGGCAGGAAAGGCTTGGCTTTGAATTCCAGATCAATCATTTGCTGGCTATGTGACTTGAGGGAGTCTCTCTGGTAAGCTGAAATTAAACCTCAGCATCATCATTATAAAATGTGGGTAACATTTATATTGTAAGATTGCTGTATAGAGAGGAAATGGTGTGTGACAAGTGCCCGGCAGGTAGTAGATGTTTGATAAGCAATAATTACACCTTTTTATCAGCTCTGTTGTAGCATCCTGCCTCCCTCCCTTTACTTAATTCCTTTCTTTCTTTCTTTTTCTTTCTTTCTTTCTTTCTTTCTTTCTTTCTTTCTTTCTTTCTTTCTTTCTCTTTCTTTCTCTTTTTCTCTTTCTCTCTTTCTTCTTTCTTTTCTTTCTTTCTTTTTCTTTCTTTCTTCTTTCTTTCTTTCTTTCTTTCTTTCTTTCTCTTTTTCTCTTTTTCTCTTCTTCTTTCTCTTTCTCTCTCTTTCTTTTTTCTTTCTTTCTTTCTTTCTCTTCTTCTTTCTTTCTTCTCTCTCTTCTTCTCTCTCTCTCTCTCCCTTCCTTTCTTCTTTTCCTTCTTCCTTTCTTCTCTCTCTCTCTCTCTTTCTTTTTCTTCCTTGCTTGCTTCCATAAATTCATTATGTGATCCATTTTGTATCTCACTCTATGGGCACTTACTAGGCCACATGTTCACTGGAATTGGGGTGACTGTATGAATAATAATAATTTTACTAATAATAGTAAAATCAACTCTCTTGGCAGACTTTTGGGAACCTAGCTTCTCAAATTACAAGCACCTTTTAAAGGAAGAAAATCTATAGGTAGATATGTCTATAACACAGCACATGCTTGGTGACCAAAGTGATGGCCAGGTTTCTGTCCACGTTTACCCACTGAACAACATGGAATGAGCCACTGTACTTCATGTCTTCATGTATATAGAATGTGAACTCGGTGAACGTCAACCCAAAGCCACAAGTAAGCTGGAGTCAGTATATCTAGGGGTGAGCATATTGATTGGTCCAGGATGGAAGCACACGAGCAGGTCAATAGGGTCCTAGCTCCAGGAGCAGGATCCTTACACTTGGGGGAGGAGGGAAAGGCAAAAACCAGCGTTAGGAACCTTGGAGACTCAGGCCTGAGGAGATCATCAGAGATTGACTTTCTAAAGTGGAGGGCAAATAAGAATGTCCTTTGGGGATCCAGACAGAGGCTAAGTTCCCGTTTGCTGAGCAGAGCTCTGGAAAGCACATGTGACCCCAAAGCCTGGTGCCTAACGCAGCCCGTATCCTCTGTCATGTGGGCGGAGAACTGGAACCAGAGCATCCTTAGAAGACATTGCATACCACTGTCTGCAGCTTCCCTCCTGCCCTTTGCCCACATCGCCTCCCCGCTGCCTGCCTCTGGTGTTTAACAGCAAGCCCTCGCCTAGGAGGCTTTCGGGTGCCTTAATTAACACATTCTCATCTCCTCTGCAGACCCCTTGCTCCCCCTAACAGCTGGCACTCAGTGGGGAAGAAGGAAATAATTCCAGTGAAGTGATTCTTCTGACGAATTTCCCAGGCTGCTTCCAGACACCCCTGGGGTTTGGAGGACTTCCCAGTTTGGAACTGCTGAGACAGCTCGGAGCCCAACTGAACTGCAAAGCCCCCGAGATTCCTCCTAGCAACAACTTCAGTGGGAAATAACTATTGCTGGGATCTTGACATCAAGCGGGCCAGACTCCCGAGGTCTTTTCCTGAACCTCTGACGGGGTCTTCTCTGGACTCCAAGCCCCACCATCCTGGGGAAAGACCAGGCTGTATCCAGGGACACAAGGACTTATGCTGTGAACGTTCAAACCTGAAACACAGTAAAGGGTCAGTGAAAGTTCCACAGAGTCGGCAGGACAAGGTTCCTGGACCTGTGGTATCTGTCTACAAAGAGCTTCTTTCAGCTGGTTTATGTCAACGCAACCAGCAGCCCCAACAACCCCATCAGCTAGCAGTGATTTAACACCTACTTAATACCTCTCATGCTAAGGAAGGATTTGGGGGAAAAGACCAATCAGACTTGGTTCTGCCTTTGGAAACTCACAGGTAAGGTAGTGCGGGAAAGTGTACACATGTAAACAAAATGCATGCAGGTGTGATTACAACCTAGGGAAGCCCAAACTGGGCAGGACTGAGGAAAAACATATCACGCGTCATCTCTTTAGTCTTCCCAGGTTCCCACAGTGTTTAAGCAGGGGTGACACTGGACACATACCCCTCAGAAGCATTCCAGACTGGGTCAACCAGTCCTTTCCTTTTCCCCTGAGGCAGGACAACTTTAACCCATGGCCATAAAGCAACACAAAAGGTAATCTCTACCCTCTCATGAGGTCCTAGATCTAAATGCTGAGCCCCCCTCTCCATTGCTCTCCATTTAGGACCATCTCATTTTCCTGAGTCACTGAACAGCTGACTAAAGAGTGAACCTGAATCTGATGTCCCATCCTCTCTGCAATCTAGCCCCTCCCCTGCTGGAGTAATCTCTGGACCAAAGTCAGTTTTCCATGTCCCTCTGAATACAACAAATTGACCATCTACTCTTCAATAGCTTCCATTGGTTCTCTGGATATAGTTTAAATATCCATACACATGAATTCCATCCAAGAGGCTCCTAAACACAACCTCCCTCTTTCTGTCCAGTTTTATGCTTGATGACCACTGTCCACGGCCAACAGCATTGAACCGAAGGCATCTCAGCACTCACTAAACCTAGAATGTCCTTTCTAAGACAAAGACGATTCTCTTGGATCCAAAGTTTTATGCTTCTCTCTTGTCTGCGAAGGATACATGCCAGATGCCTGAGACAGTGCATGATCCCCAGCCCTGTAATTGAATGTCGTATCCATCTTCACTAAGCATTTAACACACACTGTGGCTGTAACTTTAGCAGTTTGAGGTGCAAAAGCAAAACCAGTCTGAACTTCATTTCCCATCTTTACAACTGCACCAATGACAGCAGATTCATTCTTATCATAGATCTTAGCACCGCTGAGTACAATATCTTTGTCTGTATCGAGAATTTTACCTGTTCACTGGTAGAAAGCATTTTATCGAAGACTTCTCTTGGACGCATCTGAGTTGCCGATATCACTACTCTTATATTTGGGACCATGGTGAATGGGCGCCATGCTTGATAATCAGTCTGATAAACTTCATGATTATGAGTGACTAAGGGGTGAATAGCATATGCAAAGTGGATATACCGGGCAAAAGGATGACTTCCCTCTCAGGCAGAGAGGGCAGAATGGGTGAGCTCTTACTGTGCTATTCTATTTATAATAACACTCAATTTAAAACTGATGAACCATCTATTTTTGGAAATTTTCATTTTGTTATTCTCAGAGCTTTGGTTTGTCATGAGCACCTGAAATCATAGAAAATGCAACTTGGAATAAGCATTGATGTTCCTACTGTGCTCGATTGTTATGTCCATGGTAAACCTTCCTCCAAGCTCCTCCCATCTTAGTTTTGCTCTCCCAGACCTGTGTCTGCTTCTCACGGCTCATATAAGTCAGACCAGGTTCCTTACCGCTTCGTGACTTAGTCTCCTTCTCTGTACATTTGACTATTGTGAGGATTTGGTTAACACAGAATAGGACTGAAAATGGTGCCTGGCCCAGAGGAAGCTCTAAACAAATGTCAGCCATTATTATTCTTATTACATCATCCTTGCACCTATGACTAATGTAGCCTGTGTCACTCTGCACAGTAATTCTTGGTCTACCTGCCTGACTCAGAGTAGATCCCAAACTCCTTACAGGTAATCCCTCATATTTAGCCAGTGCTTCTCAGAAAGCAGTCTCTTTGAAGGATGACTGAATCATGGAATTACAATTGAAGCCCATCTGTCCGTTCAAGTAAATGCTAGAAGTCAGGTCTTGAGGAAGGGAAAAGTCATTATGGGCGCCAGACATGGTAAGATGGAGAGTAGAACATTCATTTGGGGGTCCTGGATCAGTTTCTTCACTTTAAAGAATCTGAAGAGAATTCGATGACCTATTTGCAGTTAAAATAGTTGCTGACTTCAAGGTGAAAAGTGATCCCAGGGGACTAGTTGAATTTCTTTTAGTTCAGCAAAAAGTCTCTGGACAATCTTCCCAGGGGATTGAGGCCACAGATAGTCACCTCCCCTGGTCTCTGGCAAAGTCTCTTCTCAGGAAAATGGAATGAAGCATTTCAGCTTCATTTACTCTTAATTCGTCAAAATGTCATTGGTAAGAGCTATTTGATGTCCCAGGCTTATGAGCCTTGAATCTAAGCCTTGCAAAAACCCTTTTCTCTTTGAACCTAAATGTGCCATTTTGCCAACATGGGGCCCAATGCCAATGGGGCGCTTCATTCTGAACTGTGAAGTCAGATGAGGACTCTTTCTCCTGAGCTGAACCCACCTTTCCCCAAACCTAAGAAGGGCTAGAGGATGGGACAAAAAAAATCCACCCCCCCCCCAAAAAAAAACAGCTTCCCTGTTCAGGTCCAGCCCAGTAGGAGGCACTAAATGAATCAGCAAGTTTTCTCTGACTATACTCCTCACTAAGTGGGATTTATACAAAAGCCATGTTGGGATGGTTTTCCCACATATGCAAGACACGTGATTCAATGCCCTTCTATGGCTAATGCCCCACATGTCCCAGCACTGCCTTGCATAAGGATCTAGGGCTGCAGCCAGAGATCACCTTGCGCCTCTGTCTTAGACACAGAGGCAGCTGCTGTACTCTCCAGTCTCTAAAACCCCATCACTCTGCAGTGAGTCCCAAGCCCTTTGTGTATGTAGGGTTCCCTTTGGTGTTGGACCCTACTCCCTGCTGCTGCTGCAATTTCACCTGTGTGTTGACCTTGCTATTTGTCCAGGGAGACATAGAGTTCATCCTTGCCCATGCACACAGCACCTTGTCCCTAAAGTCTGGTGCTCTTAAATGACCTTAGAATAGTCTCTCCTGGATTTGCTCAATCCCGAGGATTTCTGATATCCCTCCCCCCAGAAGATGGCTTTCTACCAACTACATTGCAGTGACCCATAAAAGGCACTTCCCCTCCTTCTTGGGGAGAAATTCAGCAGGGTTCACTGCTGCCTTGGTGGCTGGGGCTGGGCCACTATTGTGTTCCAACTGGCTTGTGTCTGCTCAAGCTGATCTTCACTTACCACTGTGGAAGTGCAAATGAAGGGGGAGGGAAGGGTGGCAGGAAGGGCCAGACCATGGAAATTCATTCAGTAGCCCCAGTTGTTTTCTAGGAGATGTGAGGCTGGCAGTTACAGCCTCTGGAATGTTCTGACACAACTTGGGGAGAGGATCATCAAAGATCCTAGGAGAACATCTTGGCAGACATAGCAAAGTTTGAGACTTGCAGAAAGTTCTGGTGACACTCACACCAGTTCACGGGTAACTCCAGGGACATTCAATTGCCTTTTTACCTGAAAGGCTGTTCCCTTCCTACCTAAGCAGCAGCTAGTCATTCTCCAGAAGATAGCCTGCAGATCTCACCATGGAAGCTGGCATTTCCTCTCCCCCACTCCATCTCTCCAGGCCACACCCATTCCTTGTATATGCGTCCTTAAAACTTCATGCACCCATTTTCCTTCAACTTAGCGCAGTTCACAGTTACATACAAGTGTGATTGTTCCTATCTGTCTCATTCCCAGGTTGGAAGACCTACAAAAGCAGAGTCCGTGTTAATTTTTCTCCCATTTATTGCCAATGTCTGGAAGAGTGAAGGTGTTCAATAAACAGCTATTGAGTTAATAGGCTAGTGAGTTAACACCACGTCTCCCAAACTTCGATGAGATCAACACGGCAACATTTTTGTTGAAAGATGAGCTGAGGTGAATTTCAAGGCCTCTGTCTGATTGCCTAAGTTACTCAGCATGTAGCCGCATGTCCTTGAGTCGTGGGCTCCTCTCCCTTGTCTGCCAACTCATGTCACAGCTCATTAGGGGGCTAATAAGGAGATGTCTGCACACTGACTCTGCCACCCCTGAAGTCACCCTGCCAGACAGCCTGAGGGGGGCTTGGCTCAAGGTGACTGAAGACACTGCTGAGAGGCAAAGAAAAGGCCAGCATTGTAGTCTGGGATAGATTGACTACTGGGCTTAAGCCTTCATGATGGAGACCCTTAAGAATGAACCAGAAGGTGGTTGGGGACTGAAGGGAAAAGCCACAAATGCCCTTTTGCGGAAGCATGTATATCAAGGGGTCCTGTAGAAGGTTCTAGTAACTTCATAGCCCTTCTTCTGCCAGCCTCCATCTGTGAGTAAGGCTTTGCTTTTAAACTGGATCATCCTGGATCTCAGTTCCTTTGGGTGGCTCATGATTCCACACACGAGGCTTACTCTTTAGCTTGCAGGCTGCTGCAGATACTATCTACACTACCAGTCCAGTCTCCCATGGCTCTTGGACACCTCTTCCATACCTCTCACCTGCATAGAACTCTTCGCAATGCACTAACAAGGACTGCTTCTTTATTCTTCAAGGACTATTTTTTTTAATCTCTGAAGATGGGGATTTAAAAATCTCATCTTTGGCTAGGGAGATGGCTCAGTGGGTAAAAAAAAATTGGCATAAAGCACAAGCACCTGTGTTTGAAGCCCCAAAGCCCACATTAAAAACCAGACCAGTGATACAAGTATCTGTAATGTGTGTGTGTGTGTGTGTGTGTGTGTGTGTGTGTGTGTGTGTGTGGAGATGGGAGTGAGACAGAAGAATCCCCAGAAATTCACAGGTTAGCAAAGCCTGTCTTACATAAGCGATCCTGTCTCAAACAAGGTAGATGTCGAGGACCAATACTTGAGGTTGTCCTCTGATTTCCACACATTCACATACATGAGTGGATACACAAACACACACACACACACACACACACACACAGCCAATATTATCTTAATGTCAAGTGTAGTACGTGGGAGTAAAGTCATATTATAGTCTCAGATCACTTAGCATAGAAATACATTCTAAGAAATGGGTTATTAGGTGATTCTGTCACGAACTTAGACAACTGTGATGTCACTAGGCAATAACATCATACGTGCGCTCTGTCATTGATGGATGGCAGTGTGTGATTATAATTCAGTAAATGAAGGGATGTGAGCTGGGTCTCAGCCCTGTCTCATAGGGCGCAGTGCATGACAAGCCATTAAGCTCTCTGAGCTTCAGACTGCTTGTGTGTGAAGTAGGGATGCCACGTGGTAGAAAAGCAGATTGGCCGAGCAGAGACACTGCCTGGAAGGCAGCTTGCACATCAACACATGCCTGGAGGCTGGGGGTGGGGGGTCCCTCCATCCTGGAGAAAAGGAAAGGTGCAGGTTCAAGGTCTCATGAGAACCACGACCTTTGCTCTCAGCATAGGGTCCTTTTCACCCCTCCTGTTCATTAAAACTCAAGTGCAGAAACATGGGTAGTGAATTAGCAATGGGTTAATTAATTTTTACAGTTGTTCACAGTACGTACAAGGAAAACAAGAGATTTCCCTGCAGAAAAACCTCTCTTGCCCTTGCTTTAACCTAACAGAAGACTGACATTCCACGGTGCTCACCTGAATTCCAATCAAGTCTCCCACTCAACACTGAAAATCAACAGCACATCCAAGTACACCTTGGCCTTTGGTCTGTAAAAGGATATTAGCAACGGAAAGAAAATCTGAAAAGCAACAATTGTGACCCGGGCCTCTAACACTTTAACCTTTGCCCTTGTTATTTATCACAACTCCTTCCACAGCATCTTTCGCGTCAGCTGATGTGTGTTCTGCTCTCGCAGGGCCCGTCCAAGTTTTGCCCGCGGGTGCCCACGAGCAAGAAAATCATCAGAACAAACAAAGCACAGAGATTATCCAGAAATAGAACCCAAACTCCCAGATCAACTTGCTCCCGTGCTGAGCTGGAAGAGCCTGGGGCAAGGGGTGCCGGGGCCACATCCGTCAAAGCACCGTATTGGTGCCTGACTCTGTGCCAACTTACTGAAGATCTCTGGGCTGGATGTGCAAGTCCAGGGATGACTGACAGGATCAGCAGAGGGTTCTCCAGCACACAGCATGCCTCCATGTCTTCCGTCACGCTCCCACCCACCAGCGCGTTGCTGACCACTTTCTCTTACCCGTGCGATCAGCTCCCCGACCATGCCCGTCCAGGTGCCGTTGGCCTCAGGCACGCCGTACACGCCATCCCCGACCAGGCGGATCTTGTAGTTGAAGCGCAGGATCTCGGCCAGCTCCTTGAGCATGTCCACACAGAAGCCCTCGTAGCGGTCGTTGCCCTCCATCTCCTGGTGGTTCCCCTTCAGCATTAAGTACGGGTTTTCCTGCAGCAAAACTGGGCAGCTGTCATTCTCATCTTAGCCCTGGTGTCCCAGCCATGTGGGATGAGGAGGGATGGGCCTGGGAGGCTGGGTTTGAGGAGGGACATGGCTTGGGTAGTGGGCTGACGGATCGCCTTGCGGGATGATCCACTGCCCTGCTCTGCTCACTTCTTAAACTGCTCATGCTAGTGGCTTAAGCTCTTATCAGGAATCACGGCTTCTGTGCATGGAAAAGTCGGGGTGAAACCTCTGTACTGCAGGGTTGGAAGTCGTCTCTCTATCTATCTATCATCTATCTATCTATCTATCTATCTATCTATCTATCTATCTCTCACTTTCCCTCTCTGCTTATTCACAGCAGACATTTTGCTGGAAAATGTAAGGATGCTTCCAATACAACAAGCTAAGTAAGAACATACACATGACAAAGAACATATCACACATATACACACACACACACACTCAAGTATTATTTAGCCATAAAGCACAATGGATGGAACTGGAAGCTATTATATTGACAGATAGCTCACTCAGAAAGAAAGACACATATCACCTATTTTCTGTCATGTGTGGAAACTGAAAAACATGAAGACCTGAAAATAGACCAGGGCAAAGCAGGAGAAAGGAGGTCGAGAGAGGCGGAAGGGACAGTGGGGCATGATCAAAGCATGACGTATGCATGCATGGAAATGTCAGAGAGCAGGGTATTAGTATGCACAACATACATCAATAATTGTGATAAAGATATTTCATTTCCAAATATCTGAAATCATGTTAAATATATGTTTTTAGAAAAGAACATGCATATAAGCAAACAACCTCAACTGCAGGCAAAGGATGCTAGGAAGCAGGTGGGCTTCTGTGGTAGATATCTAGAGAAGGTGTCATAGAGGAGTGGAGTCCACTTGGGCTCTGTACTGGGAGATACAGAAATGCTGGCCGCTGGAAGCGTGAGGATGGGCTGTTATGGGCAGGAGGCGACACCATCAGGCACAATTCCAAGTGAGCCTATCCATAGGCGTCTTTAGTTTAGAACATGAGGTGAGTGGACAGGAGTTGGGGGAAAAATGTAGAGAGATAAATGAGGATCAGCGTGGGCCAAAGTGCTGGGACTGCATGTTGTATAAATGTGACAGGGTAGTGTCTTGGGTTTCAAGGACAGGTAGCTGTGAGTGAAGGATGCTGGGTAGTGAAAGCGACAGGGGACTCAGGATGAGGACAAGCTCCCCACCAACAGGGGACAGAGCCCTGAGGCACATGTGACTCATGCTGGAGATGTAAGGCACAGGAAGAGCAGAGTGGAGCCTGGATCGGGGCCAGGTACAGAGCACAGAGATTCTCCAACCCTTGAATGGTAGAGGTCTGAGAATGGGGTCACCTGGCCTAGGCCAGCTTGGGAGGGAAGAAGCACTGGGACATTGGGGGGTTGAGATGGTGAAAAGACTTAACATGTGGACCAAGGTTGGAAGCCTGGGGTGGAGGATACAAAACCATGGGGGAAGAACAGAGGCAGGAAAGAAACCATGGAGGCCCTCGCCCTCAGGTGGACCCCAGGGGAAGGAATTTGAAGGAGCAGGTGACCCTCTCCACCCAAAGCAGAGCAGGCAGGTGGGAGGCAGCTGGGTCTCTGAAGACCTTTCCAAACAGCTGCGGCAGACCAGCTAACTTGGCAAGGATCAGGATGTGAGCACACACATGTGGACCAGCTGGAGAAGGTCAGAGGGGTGGTGGCAGGTGCTCAGAAAAGGACAGATGGACTCTCTACTGATCTTCTGCAAACCTGGCCACCCTGAGCTTCAGTTACCTTCTGCAAACAAGGCAGAGGGTCCCCAAGGATGTGGCCAATCCTGACTCTGCAATTCCTTGTGTTGCCAGTGTGGTAATGACATGTTGGCACGCAGGTGGGAAAGGAGTCCCTGCAAACAGAGGTTAGAGATGGGGGAGAAGAGGAGTCATCTATATGTCGGGAGCCTGGTTTCAGGAACCAGTAAGTAGAGACAGGGTCAAAGTAAGTGTGGGGGCGGGAGAAGGCTGGTACACAGTACAGAGTAAGGATGTTGGTATGGATCCGAAGCAAAGACAAACCAGTGCCAGCCTCAGAGTTGTACCAGAGATGTACCATATGTGTGGCAGGGCTAGGCAGAAGAAGTGCACAGGAGGCACAGAGAGAGGAGAGTTCAGGGGTGAATCCAGGGTCAACAAGGACCGGCTGAAGAGGAGTAGCTGAACACAGAGCAGCAGCAGGGAGAAGGGGTCCCAGAGAGTCAGGTTAGTGGCCAGGAGAGGAAGATGGCTGAAAATGGCAGAGATGATTCTAGAAACAGAGAGGGCCATGCTACAATGCCAGATGAGGATTCGATGCTGGAGCAGATGGAAGGGCAGACAGACCAGAGGCTGAGACACAGAAGCTGACAGGGAAGTTTTGAGCATCATGAATAGGGAGCAACACATTGAGTACAGCTTGTGCGTCAGAGGCATGAGCTGAAGTTGAAGATATGTGTAGACTGATTCGTGAACAAGTTCACTGCCATGGCAATGAAATGAGCCAGGCTTCCCCGCCTTCCCCACATGCCGTCCTGAGTTCAAGGCTGTCTCCCAGTTCCTCTCCTCTCCCTCCCATCTTCTGTCTCTCTTGTCATTGACCTTGGAGTCACTTTGCCTTTGACACCAAAGTGCTTCTCACAACTGCCCCTGCACTCAGGATGTGTGAATACCTTCCAGCTCTCTCTGTACCTGATCTAAGGCTGTGCACTGCCCCCCAACAGTATGAGTGGGGCCTGGTGCTTCCCCTTCCATTCTTTTGGTATCCCCCTCTTGCACTTATGGATGACAGGAGTCTGTTTTAGTTACCTAAGCAGTATCATGAAATTCTCGCCCCATAGTCTCTACTCTCGAGTTCATCTGAAATCCACTGTCATGTGCAAAGTAAATGCCCCAGGCTGATACTGAAGAGAGATGTTAGAAAGCCTGGGGCTTGATGGCTGGAAAATGAGGGAGGTAGAACATTGATCTATCCCTAGCAGGGACACTGGGAGAATCCAGGGCAATGGTACAGCTAAGTGTTCAACATGGGGCCCCACTCAGAAAACTCGCTCTGAGGATAGGAGCTGCAGCTGATTCTGTGCATTCATTGATACTAACCAATAAATCATTTCCACATCTCAAGTGTCTCTGGCAACAGTGATACAAGAGCAGTCACATGTTACGTCTTAAAGGATAAATCATTCATGATCACCCTTTGCCAGGTAAAACCCTAGGTGCTCACCTAGGGACTGAATTAGGATTCTTGTTCCTGGTAAGAGTTTTGATTCCAGGAAACCATCTCAGACACATATGCGTAACTAATGAAGTGATGCTCATTTTGGTTTGCTTTGCACTCAGTTCATGCAGGAGTCTCCTGACAGCAGCCTTACTTCTCACAAATTTCTGTGTGTATGCACACATATACATATACACCACATGCACACTATATACATGCACACACATGTGCACACATATACACACACAACCTACACACACACACACAGCACACACATACAAACACATAAACGCATATATACTGCTTGTACACATATACTCAACACACATATGTGTATATAACATATACATATACACACACAAACACATGAACACAGCACATGGCCAGAGAACATGACCCTGTGACTCCAGTGCGGCTGAAGCTTCTGAGCTTCTGGTACAGTCAGATCCCTGTGGATTGGGGAATCCAGAAGCACAACCCAGCAATCTCCTCATCTTGCTCCCAAACTCGCTTTCAAAGAATCTTAAAATTTCTTCTTTGAATTCCCCTAGAAGTAACTCCTTCAAGTCAGATGCTAATATTTAAGCTCCCACTTGTGTCAGGTACCCCAATCCTCTCATCAGAGGAATATGGGAAGGGTCAGAGACGGAGAGGGCAGGAGCCAGCCCAGGCAGAGGTGACCTCTGAGATGCAACCAGGAACTTGGGGGCAAAGGCATTCCAGAGGGGAGGGGGCAGCATCTCAGAAGCAGGAGACAGTGAGGAAAGCTGGGCCCCAGGCTGCATGGAAAAGTAGGGGGCAGATGGCAACTTGAGCAGGAAGGGCTTAGAGCCCAACCTAAGGGGCAGCAGGAAGGGAATGAGACAGGAGAATTCTGACGTCTCAGGGGGACGGACACGGCCAGCAAGGGGAGAGTGCAAGAGGAGTAGGGGGTAACTTGGGACAAAGCAGCAGAGGAGACTGGATTCTGGACCAGGGCATCGGCTATGGGACTGATAGACTACAGAGCTTGCACAGGTAGAAAAGATGGCTGTGGTGGGGGAACAGAAGCCATGGGGTGCCCTGTATCCCTCCACCACCTGCTCATCAGGCTGTCCTCGGTTCCGGGCTGCAAAGGAACCACAGCCTCCTTTAGTCTTCCTGGCAGTGCACATGGTTCAGAGAAACTGGGATTGCGAATACTGAAACCCCGGGGCCTGGATCTGTTTTTCCCATCCTTTGCTCTAACTGTTCCCTCTGCTCCAGGGTCCTTCCCAGGCAACAGTGGGGCTCACCAAACATTCCTAATGCAAAGCCCAAACCAGAAACTCCTTGTCAAGTGTTTCAACAGTTCAGATTTTTCAGATTAGGAATGATCAGCTAGCAGTGCTTATGAAAATCATCTGGAATCTGAAACACTTTTGGTCCCCGGCATTTCAGGTAGGGGGGGCTCAGTCTGTATTGAATGCTTATTGCTTGTTTCATATTTTTTGCTGTAATAGAGGCTCCTGGCAGGTAAGGAGTTTTGTGTTTGGTTCATTAGGGTCCTTAAATGGTATATAGTACAGCCCAGTAAATATTCATTGAATAAATGAAAGAATGAATTAAACATTCAGTGATCCATCTCTTACCAAATCATGGCTGGGGTACAACTCCTAAGCACTATAGACCTACATTTCTGGTTCTGTAGTCTGTTGACCATGTTCCTGATCAATGTCCCCTGAGGGGAAGCCTATATTTTCCAGCAACCCCTAAATACCCTTCTTTTTCTTTCCCCTCTGTAACTAACTGCTCCTTGACTTTCAGGATCCATCTCAACCGTTGCTTCTGGAGGCTTTGCTGGCCTCCATGTGGCCTGGGACCACACCCTAGGGCTCTAGACTCCAGCCTCTTTCCTGGATTTTTATCCCACATTGTTTACAGATGATCACTAATCCTAGCCTAGGTTTCCTGAGCCTCGAGAGTTCGTGGAGGTGGTGATGGATGCCCCTGTGCTTTTTCTATTATCTCAAAAAGCCCAAGAGAATTGGACATGTTTGCAGACCTCACTCGCCTAGCGGGGACCAGACTGAACATGCTCTGTACGTTGTCACGACCGGTTACCTCCCGCTGCTGAGAAGCTGTGCAGAGTGGAGAAATGCCCTTCTGATTAGTTAGAAAGCAGAGTGGAGCAGGGAGGAACCAACTAATTATTGCTTAACGTGGGGTTGGCTTGACGAATCTTTTAAAACACGAGGTCTCTCAGGCTAGAGGGGAAGACGGCACCTGGGCCGCATGTGCACTTGACTTACTCCATCTGCTCATTGATCAGCTCTCCGACAATAGAGACCGAGTCTTCCTCATTCTATTCTCTATGAGTGAGCACAGTGCCAGGCACACACCAGGGGGCAGGACCTGGAGGTTAGACTTGGTAATTACTGAATAGAGCTAAATCAAACGAAAAGGCAGATGGCGTCCAGCCCTATGGATTCACTGAGAATTCTCTTGTCACTGTCTAGAAGTGAAGACAGAGATCATAAAAACCCACAGACATTCAGGTGTCCATTTAGGGGTATGAGAGGAGAGGGTCTGGTTTTGTATACAATAGGTGCCAAGAAGAGTAAGAGCTGGGTAAGAGCGGAGGCTATCCCAGTGAACTAGATTCAGTCTTCCCATCCCTCTGTCAGAAGGTCCCCTTCCTAGGTACCCTGAGCAGCTTTCGGAGTCGTCAGGGTCTCCTGGAAGAGGTACCCACACACAGTGGACTGCTCTCCCCATTCTTCCCCAGCTGCTCAGTGGCTCATCAGATTCATTTCCATAAGAAATAGCAACTTGAGCACAATTATCCTGTCATAAATTGGCCTCTGTGCAGTGATTAGCACTCCCATCTTCTATTCCTGAGAAGCCTGCAAGCTCTCAACTCTGGAAAGGAGGCACCCTGGGGAGCTGCAGCTGGAGGCCCGGGAGACCCCTGCTTACCAGGATGGTGGTGACGACCAGAGTAGTGTTGAAGAGACTGTCGGAGATGTTGGAGGCGTAGAGGCGGCTGTCCATGCTAAGCCCATCTGCCACGTGCCACTGGCCAATCTGAGGAGACCAAGGGGAGAGGATTGGAAGACATGGGGAAGGGATAGCCTGGAATGAAGGTGGCCAGGCTTGGGGGCAGAAGAGGCCAATCTCCTGCTGTGGGCAAGTTGAGAGAGAGAGAGAGAGAGAGAGAGAGAGAGAGAGAGAGAGAGAGAGACTGGAATGTGGATCTGTGTGCTGAATGGGACAGGGGGACATTGCATGAAGTTAGAAAGGGTTGAAGAGAAGGGTACTGATAGAGGAAAGAAAAGATCTGAGACTTGTTAAGAGGTGGGAGAAGAAAGTAGGAGGCTATTAGGACTAGAATGAGGTGCAGGAAGTTCTGTCACCAAAAGGGGATGTGACACTGAGAACCACATTATTTTCAGACAGGGCTGAGCCACAAGGCTTTGTGCTTCAGTCCACCTTCTATACTACGTGTGATTATCTAGGTAAGAATCACAATGGCAGACTGGAGAAAACTGGCATGTGCTCAGCCTTTCATAAATGCTTGCTGCGGGCTGAGGATGTAGCTCAGTGATACAGTTCCTGCATAGCATGCAGGAGACCCTGGGTTCAATCCCCAGAACTGAGGACTGAAAAGCACATGTGGCCTTTACAAATGCTTGCTGAGCTTGGTAAGCCTGTGGACAGGCCAGTGATTCAGAGGAGGGAAGACCCAAGTTCTAGCCCAGTTGAATCGCTTGCTCGACATGAGAATTTAGACGGGTTACCAAAGCCCTCCAGACCCTGGACTTTCTCATCTAAACAAGGGAATGGCAGTACTCTCCCACCTTTTTGGAACCCACAATGCATAAAGCTTCCAATTTTATATTTCAACATCCACCAGATCACACCAAGCAACCTCAGTCTTCCTTTGCCCAAGGGGAAAGACTGACAGAAACTTCTTGGGAATATAGTGTGGACGCATTTTGCACGACACCCAATGTAACAAGGGCCACTTTTCTTTCTACTTCTCTATTTTTCTCCTTTCTATTACTTTGTATTTTCTCTTACTGCACTAAAAACATTTACATGAAATCTACCATCTTTGTTTTATTTCTTTTTGAGGCAATCTTGCTATGTAGCCTATCATGGCCTCACACTTGTGATGAAGTTCTTATCAGCTTCCAGGGGCTTGGATTACAGGAGTGAGCCACTATGCTCTCCTAATGTATTTAAGCAGATAATGTATTATTATAGACTATCCTCCTGTCTTAAAGACCTCTGCAGGAAAATATCCAAAATCCATTTAGTTCTCCTTCTAGAAACTTACCTAAGGGCAGGTGATATTTAGGTTGCTTTTCCAGTAGAACCTTTTTTAAAAAAAGAAAGTTAATAGATCTATACTTTGTATAAGTATATAATATATTGCATGTAATGTAGAAATGTATACTATATAAGATATTGATATACATATATCAAATTCCAATATAGCTCTACTAATTGGAGTCCTTGACAAACTATGTCCATTGCTGAAGTGGTCACCTAGGAGACACGGATGTTGAAACTGGATGCACACAGCGCCTCTCCCACTCATCTCTAAGCAACAGTTTTCTCTTGCTCTGTAAGGGCACTGTAGTTCTGTGTACACTTGTGTTCCTTTTCAGTTGCAAATGGTATCTGATGTACATCCAAAGAGCTAGCTCCATTTTACGTAAACTCAGACATTCCACTCAAGCTACCCAAGGTCCCACAGGCTATAAGCCAAGAGGCCCAAATCCTAAATCCTGTGTCTCCCATCTCAGAAGAATCTTCCTATAGAAGACAGTATGTCTTGCTGTCTAGAGTTTCTAGTGACCTCTAACATTTCATTTCCCAGGGTGTCTCCCCATTTCTCCCATCTGTTGTGGTCTGGCCCTAAGATCAGGGAAAGCCACCTGCCAACACATTGCTCTTGCTGGCTAGGCATGAGTAGAAGGCAGGCAAGGCCTCTCCTCTGATGTCTGGAGCTCCTATTGCCTCTTGATGGGATCAGCAGGCTATTGGCCAATGCCTGTGTGAGCTTCCCCTTCCTTCCTCCTCAATTTGCAGGGGTGAAGTGGGCGAGGCCGAAGGTTGTAAGATCACTAGATGAAATAGGCAGTAATACATTACCTAAAGTAGCAGATAAACAGCTCTGTTATCTCTTTAGTTCTCCCAGCATGCTTTGGAGGAGTTCGGTATTTCTATACTATTAATGAAGAAATAGTAACAGAGAGGTTTAATAGCTTGCCTAAGGTCACCCAATTTGTAGTTGGACGGCATAGACTCAAATCCAGAGCCCAGTGTTCCCTACTAGCCTTAGGACAGCAGTGTTCCCTTCATTTGAGAAAATCAGGCTAGCCAGGAAGTGGCCTTAGCTATCCAGTGTGAATTCCAGTTATATAGTGTTTTTCTCCCAGGTCTTAAAACTAGGATTTGTCTCTTCTCAGGAACTTAGTTTCTATGCCTTCGAAATAGGTAGACTGGCCCCTGGTGGTCTCTGAGACAGGGCAGAGCTGTTCTTGAACAAAAGGACCATAAAACTTACTGGGCTGAACATCAGCATTTGGATGTTTGGAAGGAGGCTGAACTTAGCATGTCATTTATTACCCTACACCTAAGCCAGGTTTCAGTGACAACCATGGGTAGGAAGGTCTTTTTTCAGAGCCAGATCTGACAGTCAGTAACATCTCCTCCTGGTCTTCACCTCTGGGGACCTGGCAAAGAGCCTAATTAGCCCCCAAGCTCCAGCCGGAAAATGAGTCTCCCACCCACCCTTGTATTAGCCCTCAAGAAATTAATAAACTCATCAGCTCCAACAAAGTGGTTTGGCAGCTATTAGCGAGCACCATCTAATTGCAGAATGGCAGTGGGAAGGAAAAGGAGAGCTGGAGCCAGGCCCCTGGGATACAGGCTAATTGCCCCACCCACTGGGCACCTTCCATGCTGCACACATGCCAGAGGTGGGCAAGAGATACCTCTCTCTCATCACAACAATCTGTGCCCCTGCTCGAAGCCAAATCCCTTTGCTCCACCTTGCTGACACCTGCCCCCCTCACCTCCTCCTGCAGAAACAGCTGGTTCCGAAGCTGTTTCCACACGTCCACCCGTGCTTGCAACCCTAGTGTTGCAGGGAAAGGGGAAACAAAGTATTCATGGAGATAGCCACAGCTGTCCTCCACCGCGTCTTACCACAGGGAAGACCTCTCCCCTACGAGCTGATATAGCACATCTGTGCACACCTGGGCATGTAGAGCCAAGGCTTGAACTCAGCCTCTATTTGCCCTTGAGCATCTTACCATCTGCACCACCTGGGCTATGGCCCATGATTCAGCGGACCCGGGTTTAACACAGCCTCTCTGCTTATTAGCTGTGTGACCTCGTGCTAGTTACCGAGTATCTCTGAGCCCAGCTTCCTTATCAGTGAGTCTGGGATGAAAATAGCAATCCCTGACTCTGAGGGATCTTAAGAAGATTCAGGGAGAAGGTGTGTGTGTGTGTGTGTGTGTGTGCAGTGTATGCACAGTGTATGCAGGTACTGTGTCAGTCCTCATTAGCATGCTATTGTCTGAGCTGGAAGATGCAAATCTTCTGTGTTCTCCAAAGGGCTCCACACTGGGCACTTGTTATTTGATAGATTAGGTCAGGTTCTCCAAGTTGGGTAAGAGATGCAAAATCACCAGCTCTACACCAAACTCGGCCAGAAAGTCCAGTATCAGACCAATGATCTGGGATGTGGCAAGTACTTCGGGCTGTTTGATGCTGGCTGGATTGCAGCAGGCAGGAAGAGCAACTTGGGTGACAAGGAGGACCCTGGGGAGTGGCTATGGTGCAGAGATTGACTCATGGCAATCAGTGTCCACCCACATGAGCAATGTAAGGTTCAAAACTGGCTCTCCTGGAAGAGGATGTCCTGACAATCATAGCTGCAACAAGTCAGTTCTACCCACCCAGAAGTGCCAACCCTTCATACAGATGTTGAATGGGACACTCGATTTGTGTCTAGTAATCTCAGTGCCACCGCACTTTATTAGAAAATAAACTCAAGTCCTGGAAGTTCATAGCTTATCCAAGTCACAGAAAGGATAAGTAGAAAAACTAGGATATTAACAAGGTCCAGGTCATGCTCAGTGGCTCACAACACTGAAATCAAGTGTGCAGCCAGGTGTGGAGGCACACGCCTGTAATCTCAGCACTCAGGAGGCTGAGGCAGGTGGTCCACTGGCGATTCTAAGGTCAGCCTTGGTTACATGTTTATGTCTCAAATAAAAGCCATCTCAGCTACTGATTCTCAGCTACTGATTCTAATACTATTAGAAAAGCCAGTGTGTGTGTGTGTGTATGTGTATACTAGGGGTACTTGAGTGTGTGTGTGCCTGTGGAGGACTAAGGGTGACATCAGGAATCATCTTCGAATGCTTGCCTCCTTATTGCTTTGCACTGGGGTTTCCCAGGCTCTGACTTCCAGGGCTAGACGTGCAGGCCACCACCATTCCCCTCAGCATTTTTACATGGAATCTGGGGGTCCAAACTCAGGTATTTTTTGCTTGTGAAGCAAAGGCCTTATCCCTGAACCATCTCTCCAGCCCACTGCTTTTTGAGATAAGGTCTCCCACTGAATTTGGAGCCTCCTGTCTCAGCTAAACCCTGAGCCTCGTGGGGCTCTGTCCCTCCCCACCAAGCACTGGGGTTTACAGACACATGCAATCACACCCCACTTTCTCACATGGCCACTGGAGGTCTTCATGCTTGCACGGCAAGGAGTTTACCCACGGAGCCATCTCCCCAGACCAGAATATCCATTTTCTGCCAAGGATGCTTAGTCAAATATGAAAATTTAGTAAACAGAGCTGACATGAGATATGCTCACACATGCATAACATTGTTTACCCAGAATCCCTTAGGGATACAGATCTTGATAAATTAATAATCACCTTGTTCCTTGAAGGCACTAAGGTTTGGAGCTCTGCATTATGCACTCAGAAGCATCATCTTCCTTGAAGAATGGTGGATTCCTCTGGTCTGGACCAAGCGTGGCTATTAGGAAGCCAGTCTCAACACTGCTGAGATCTAACGCTGCCCCATGGTCACTCGGCATGCAGGACCACTTGCTCCATTTCTGAACCTTTGCAAGTGAATCTGTCTAACATCTCCCAGAGTTTGTTTCTATCCCTCACAGTGAGCTGTTGCTCCTAGCAGAACAGCTGTCTCTGTAGCTCTGTCCTTCCCCAAGCTGTGCTCAAAGCCTCTGGGTGGAGCAGTTAGAAACCAAATTCAAAGAACTGATTTGAAGGAAAGCTTAGACAGAAGGCCAGTGGGGCCAAAAGAGCTCTGGGGGATGGGCTCTGTGACTTTGACCGAAGCTTTCCACAGTTCTTTAAAAGGCCCCGTCTGCAGTTTAAATGAGCATTATGCACTGGGATGTGGGCTGCCATGTAGCCCTGGGTCAGCATAAACAGGCTGGTCTCTGGAGGAAGTACTCATTCAAACATTCAGGGGCCTGACCACAGGCATCTCTGCTGCTTCCCAAAAGCCTGGCACCATGTCACCTAGAGTCATGAGACTCATGTTGACACCTGCCATTGTGACCACAGGGACCTCCCAGGTTCTCTCCTCGGCAGAATTCTTACTGAACTTCCTGGAGCTTGAATCCACGCTGGATTCTGTTCCTTACAAGGCAGCAGTCAGCCAATGTCCAGAATCGCCTCTAATGGTGGCAGCCTCTACTCAGAAACCTACAGTTCTTCCCATTTTGGGTTAGGGACAGAAACGAAAATCTGCACTACAGCTTGTAAGGCCTACAAGGCCCCAGGACACCTGTTTTCTGCCTGTTCCCTGCCATCACCTGAAGTCACACACATGTTCTTCATATCAAGGTCCCTGCCAAGGCTGGAGCTGGGCAGATGGCTCAGTAGGTAAGAGTGCTTGCTGTGCAAGCATAAGGGTCTGAGTTCAAACCCCAGCACCCATGATTAAAAAAAAAAAAAAAAAGCTGGGCATTAGGCCTGTAACTCCAGCATGAAAGAAAGGGTGGGAGTAGGCAGATCCTGGGAGTTCTGTAGCTAGTCAGGTCAACATGGTGAGCATTCAGGTTCAATGAGAGCCAAGAATGATAAGGCAGGATACCTGACATCATCCTATGGCTTGTATGACAGCTAATCCAACCTCTTTCAACGAGCTAATGGTAAGCCATGGCTTATAGGCCAAATCAAGCCCACTATCTGTTTCTGGACATAAAGTTTTATTGGCACACAGCCAGATATTCTGGACATTAATGCACAGTCTGTGATGGCTTGTGTATGTAAGGGCAAAGTTGCAACACAAGTCTGGGAAGCCTGCAAGAGATTAGGTATTCTCTCTCTGGACTGTCACTAAACAATGTTTACCCACCTCACCGGCTGGCCTTCAGACTTCCATTGCTGGCCTTCAGACTTCCATTCCATATCCACTTCCTCCTGGAAGTCCTTCTTTGCCTTAGTCAATAATCTCCCAAGCATTTGTTAATGTGTTCCCCTTCTGTCTTACTGCACCACATGCTTCTGAAAGCAGGGCCCATGACTGTATTGGCCCATCCTCTTATGCCTAGGGCCTGGTTCAGTGTCTAGTTTCTCACAGATGCTTAATTACATCTAACTGAACAAATGTATCAGGAGCTTTGCATGTATCATCTCATTTAATCCCCAGCAAACCCATAAGGGGTAGATCTTTTTATATTCATTTAATAGATTTTAAAAAGCCCTGTATACCAGCAAGGTTAGGTAATTAAAGTTCCCAACAACACATGCTGCTAAGTACCAGAAAGGGGATCCAAACACACGCTTTCTCAGTCACCTAAACACTCCTTCTAACCATTGCTCTATCAAAGGGGCAAGATTGTAGCCATGGAAACAAGCTTAGCACAGATGAAGGCATGTTGGCAGAGCTTATATGAACTTCGCCTGGTCCCTTCCCCTTTCTATGCCTGGGTTTTCTTCCATGCTGTCCTAGGCTGAGCCCTCAGGCCTTTTCCTAGAGACCAGAATGTCCAGGGATTTGCCCAACCGTCCTTGAGACTCCTTACTCCTTTAAAAATCTATTTATTTGTTTATTTGTGTGTATGTGCATGTATGGGCTTGTGTGTGTGTGTGTGTGTGTGTGTGTGTGTGTGTGTGTGTGTGTGTGTCAGTGGCACTGTGTATGCCCATGGAGGCCCAAGGGTAACTTTGGAAATCATCCTGGATTGCTTCTACCTCCTTTTTGCTTGTTTCCCAGACTCTGTCTTCCAGAGTCAGGAGTGCAGGCCACCTCCACTTCTGCCTGGTATATTTATGTGGGATCTGGGTTTTAGACTCAGGTCCTTCTGCTTTCCAGACAGAGTCAGCTTTCCTTGCTGTTGCTGCTGCTGCTGCAACTGGAAGACCTTATATGACAATCCTGCAACCCACAGCCTCTCCCTCCTGCCTAGAGACGCCCAAGGGTGCCTCCTGGCTACTTTGTTCTCTCTTAAGTGGGTGAGAAAGGATTCGTTCTTAAAGCCCGAGGGGCTGGCTCACATTCTTGCCTGCATCCGTGGGTGTGCACACAGCTGCAGCACTCCATAGTTTATGTACATTCAGACAACTCTTCTTTGTACCGAGCACGGACCCAGCTTCTTCTACTGAGGCCGACACAACAGAGTCCTGCTCTGGAGTCAGCGTCTGCAAACACCTATTGATCTTCTTTGTTCACTGGCACAGGCCCATGTGACTGACTGCCTTACAGAAATCTTCCCAATGCTGCATGCCAATCCTATCCCTACTCCCACCCGAGAAGCACAGACTTAGTATAGGTGCTCCAAACGATGCTTAATGCAGCTACTTTCATATAAATATTTTGGTGGGTACATGAAAGAAACCAAGATTCAGAGGTATCAAACAACGTGGAGATCACATAGTTAATAGGGATTAAACTGGGACTGGAACGCAGAATCTATTTGTGGCTATAACATCTGGTTGACTTAGACCTGGTGTAGGCTATCTCGACTTTAAGATCTGAGCCTTCCCTCACATATCTGTAACTATGGTGATTTTGTTTGTTGACTTAATCCTCTGACCCTTTACTCTTATTAGGATCATCTGAGGTGGTCGCAGATGTAACAAATATAAAGGCCTATCAAGTGCAAGTTCTTGCTATCCTAGTTCCTTCTTTTCCAGGGCCATCCATAGATGAACAGCACTACTTTAATCTCAAGGTCAAGGTTCTAAATTGGAGTTTTCATTAGAAAGGAAGTCAGGAAGTCTGTGATAACATGTAAGTCTCCTCAAGTACCTAGAGCTGACAAATGAGCAGAAAAAGTGGCACTCGGATATGAAATATTATGGCAGGAGTTCCAGCGATGAGCAGAGGCTGACCCAATATTCCAGAGTCTCCATGGTACAGGTCGGCTCCCTGAAACAAGACCCGTTCAAGAGACTGAGGAGATGGCCTTCAGTTAGTGCTTGTTTATGCAACAGCCACGAGCAGTTAGCTTTGATCCCTAGAACCTACATTAATATTTTAAGTTTTAAAAATTTTTATTTATGTGTGTATCAGAGGCCACTGTGTGTCCCTGTGGAGGTCCGAGGATGACTTCAGGAATCATCCTGGATTGCTTCTATCTTCTTTCTCTTTTGCTCTGGGATTTTCCAGACTCTGCCTTCCAGAACTAGAAGTGTGGGTTGCTGCTATTTCTGCCTGGTGTTTTTATTTGGGACCCAGGATCCAAACTCAGATCCTTCTACTTGTGAGACAGAGTCTTAACCCTTGAACCATCTCTCCTGTCCTCCTAGAACTTACATTAGGAAAAACTAGACAGGATAGAGAGATCGGAAGCTATCCAGACACCTGTACTGCCAGCCTAGCCTATTTGGTGAACTCTGTAGCCTGCACATATATGTACTCCTGCTCTTTCCCTACAGAAACAATCAAAGGACAGCTGAAAAGACAATTATTAGCCTCTATGGTGAACACCTAGTATGTAGGAGTAATTATTACTAGATTTAACACAATATTTCTATTCATGGCAGTATACCTAACACAGCAGACTGGATCATGAGTAAGCCCAAACAGAGGGTTGGAGGAGGGTGACTTGAAGAATAAAGAGAGTTGCTGAAGATGGCCGAAGGTCTCATTCCACTAGCCAGAGGAGCCATCAAAATACATGCCTGAGTGTGGAATACTGGGAAAATCTGGCTTCACAGAGTAGGAGTGGCACATGGTAAAAGGGAGAGATAAAATACCTGTGCTTTCTTAAACCCTGCACTCAGGTGGTCTAAGATAGTGTTGTGTTAAACTGTGGGCTGCAATCCACTCGTGGGCTATAAAGTCAAATAAACAGACCAAAAACTGCCTTTAAAAAGTGAGGTCTCTCAGGTAAAATGCATGAGCAGAGGTAAGTATCTCATCCTAAGGTTTGGGTTCAGTTATGCACAGGTAGGCATTTGCATGCAGTCTGAATCGTGCCCTAGATGCAAATTATACTCAGAATATACAGACGCCCAGCATCAGGGACCCGCACAGTTTATCTGTCCAGTACTCTACCCGAAGCCTCTAGCATAGCACCTGGAACATAAGTGAGGCTCAGTAAGTACATTCTGGGCCTTCATGGACTCCTAATGTAGGTCGTCCATTGTAACTCAGGCATAACAGTAGGAAACTATGCAAGGCTGACTTTCAGACATTTACTCCCAACCACACTTCAAGAAAGGACAAAAGGAAGAGGCCATTATCTCCATTTTACACAAAAGAAAACTGAGACTCAGGGAACTCTGAAGCCAGACTGGATCACAGTGTTATAATGGCCTCAAGATATTAACTTCTCTAGGTTGTGGATATATAGCTAATCATTTGACAAATGTTTGAAGTCAGTATTCTTTACCCAGTGGTATTTGCCCTTAGCATTCCTGCCTGAGAGCCCATTTCTTGCCTTTGATTCTGACTTACGTATGTAGAAGAGAAATGTTGAAATAAAGCCCCAGGAAAGTGAGAGTGGGGTACTGTAGAGAAGCACAGCGAAGGGAGTCCTGGCTCTTCTCCAGCTTGTCACCTTCTCTTCCTCTGGGCTTATCCATGCATCCCATATGCCACTCTCTGGAGGCCCTACCCACCCCTTACTTGGTCAGGAGGCCACCAGGGGGACTTGCAGAGTCCCTCCTTGGAAGCACTGGTCACATTTGTAATCACATAAGCATTTACACCACCATTCATTTATGTCAAGTCTGTTTCTCCATCAGATAACATGCCCTATCAGAGACAGGACCCCATCTAATTATTTATCCCATCCCAGATGCCTAGCGCAGCACTGGCACTTACTAAATATTTGGTGACTCCATGGATAAACCCTTTTTGTAGCTGTAACTCCCCAGCTGGTGCCTGGCCCATGATGGACAATCTGTAAACTCAGCTGGGTTGAATATGAAATCCCTGCATGCAAAGTGACCTCGCTTTAGTCTGCAAGTTGCCACACCTACAACATAAGGGTGTAGGCTAGCCCCTTCCAGCTCCAGGAGTCATTCCTGAAGTGGTGGGTGTAGTCAGAATGTGGCGTCCTTTTTCCAAGAGCCTTGGGACACAGCCTGAGAGAGACAGGCCTGTGAGAGGCACCACAAAGAGGCCACATTAGACCCCTGGAACCACAGCTGCCTGGACACAAAGTGGCAACTTCCACGAGTGAAGAGAAGATCCTGCTCTCATCTTCCATGAAGCAACCCTCTCTGAGCCCCTGAGGAAATACACTATGGATGGGTGGGCTCAGGAGTCAGAAGGAAAGACAAAAGAGGCCACAAAGAGAAAGATGCCTGTTGAGAAAAAACAGGGGGGGGGCTCTCCAAGATGGACTATGCTGACCCTTTAGATCAAGAGTTTCCTGATATAGGAGCACTGAAGTATAGATTCTCCTCTTTTCTTTTTTAATTGAAACTGACTTTGAAAGAGCTAGTGCAATCTTCTGTATTCCTGTTTATTATTTTTTTTGCATGTGTGTGTTTGTATATCGGTGTGTATCAGATGACACAATGTGCTCCTGTGGAGGTCCAGGGGTGACTTCAGGAATCACTCTGGATTGCCATTTCTACCCAGGCATTTTTTAGATAAGATCTGGGATCTGAACTTAGGTCCTTCTGCTTGGTAGGCAGAGACATTAACCCCTGAGTCATGTCTCCAGATCCCAGATTCTCCTGGAGAATAAATGTACAAAAGTCCAAGTAGTCTATTAGAATATTGGATTAAAAGACTTCTATTACACCATCTAGCCCCAAGAATGCAGGATCTAGGTTCTTTTTCTACATTAGGGGCACCAGGAAGAGGGAAAGGTCTCAAGGGGCAGGTGTTCTTGGACATTATAATGACTCAACAGAGCAGGACCGTGGAGCGCAAACAGGGAGGAAAGTCCTACAGGAAAATTCAGGCACTACAGTTCTGGTTGAGTCTCATTACAGCTGATTCTTGTTAGCCCTCGTTCCTCTGATCTATACAAAGCTGCCCCCCCCCGCCCCTACACACACACACACACATTGAATTAGGGATATTGAGCCTTCACTCCTATGGGAAATACAGGACTTGACTCCCATGAGCTTCTTCTGGTCAGAACATTTTCATCTACCCTTCAATACATAGCCTTGTTAATTTGTGTGTGCTCCCGCTTATGGGTCCCCTGTTGAATGCACACTGCAGACTCACTAATGCACAGCAGCTGCACAGTTCAGGCTTCAGACACGCTTATAGAACATGGGCTTTTCTCCAGAGCATCTCCATAAAGCACATCACAGTCTTCTTGCACATGCAAACACGTGATAGCATTTGAGCACTGTGATGGGAAGTTATTTTAAACAGAAAAATTACTAGGGGAAAAAGTACCCCAAAATGCCAAAGATACAGCACTCAATATTCCATGAAAAAGACATTGTGTTGACAACATCAAAGCTGAAGCAACATAGCAGAGCACTGCCAAGTTCACCCTCAGCTGGGACTGTGCACACTGGGCAAGTCAAATTTTCTGCCTCTCTGCATTCTGCAAAACTACTGCGGATATTGATTTGGGGTTTACAAAAAGATTTCAGCAGGCAGGCAGATTTGCAAATGCGGAGCTCACAAATAATGAGAATCAATTATACTTGTCTGTGCTGGAATATTTGGCTTTCCCTAAGATGTGCTCAGACTTCCAGTCCTAATCCCCAACTTCTGAGATGTGACGCAGGATGTGGGCACTGTTCTTACTGCCAGAGAGAATAAACTCAGACCGTCTGTTCTTGGAAAAATCTAGTGACAGATAACTAACAAACACCCAGAGCAGGAGAGGTGCTCAGGTCATTTCTGTTGGCTCTCAATACAAACAGCGCCCCAGCAATACTCTCATGGACTTGTGAATTCCCAACCTAGGTGAAGTCTTCAGAAATAAAACTCCTTAGGGAAAAAAAATGGGGGGCAAGTCCAGGTGTCCTATCTGTTCAGATAGAAACACTATCTTTTGCTTATATCTCAGCTCCCTCTATTCATTCTCTCTCTCTCTCTCTCTCTCTCTCTCTCTCTCTCTCTCTCTCTGTAGCCTAGGCTAGCTTTGAACCCCCTATGTAGCCAAGGATAACCTGCTGATCCTTCTGCCTCTGCCTTCTGAGATCACAGGTATGTGCCACTGAGGTACATCCCTAGTGCCTTTATTCTGTCGTTTTTCAGAGAGTGTGTGTGGGTGTGCGCGTATTGTGCTTGCAAATATGTATACATGCCTCTGTGTGTAGACACATGCGTCTATGCAGGTATATATACATGCCTATGTGTATGGAGGGCAGAAGTTGACACCAGGAAGTTGATGCCAAGTACCTTCCTGGATTGTTCCCCACTTTTTGAAGTAGGACCTGCCAATTGAACCCAGAGCTTACGATTAGCTAGACTTGCTAACCATCCTGCCCTGGGGACCCCGTATCTCTGTCCTGTAGCGGGATACCTGCAATATGGGATCTGGGGATCCAAACACCAGTCCTCATGTGTATGTAGCAAGTGATTTATCCACTGAGCCATCTCCACAGCGCTTTTCATCAATTTTATTTTTTCTTTGTTTTGTTTTGAGACAAGGGCTTGGTCAGCTGGCCTTCAGCTTGCTTTGTAGCTCAGGCTGGCCTGAGTTTGTGATCCTCCAGCCTCATCTCCTGGGAGCTAGAATTACAAGCATATGCTGTTGTGCTCAGCTTCTTTTTCTAATGCAGTTGAAACCCTCCCGGCCCTTTCTTCTAAGTAGTTTGGGGATGACTCACGGTCCTTCCCCTCACTGGCATAGGGCACAGCAGAGGGAGCAAACAGGAGAGGAGCTTCCTCATCTCTTCTCTGTCTCCCAGAAGACTGAAGACATTTACATTAGCCACTGAGGAAATCTGCTGGAAAACCCAAAAATGCTCGAGACTTTTCTAAGAAACCAAGGCCAATGCAAATGATACCTGGCTTCATTTGTTCAACTCACTCAAGAGGCAAAAAGTGTCTCGGGAAAGCAGTTGTACCAATAACACAATTGTAAGCTCTGAGTGGCAGATGCCAACCAAGTTCATGGCTGCAATGAAGCTCCTAGGCAGAAGCTTTTGAGCTTTCTGTCTGAGAGAAGGTCTGTAACTGCCCTTTGCTGGGCACATGCGCCTAGACAAGAAAGAATATAAGCCTCACTGAACTCTGGAAGGATGGGGATTTTAGCCTAGGGGTGTCTACTGTTTCTTCAACAGAGCTATGCTAGGTGGTTTTCATGGATTGTGAGCTCCCCTAGAAGTGGCCATAGCTCTCGTTATCCTGACTTCATAGGTCTGACCTGACTTCATCCTGACCCACTCAAAGTCACTCTGAAGTGGGGCTGAAGCAGGGAAAGGACAAAGGACAAAGGCAGGAATTACCTAGATGGAAGAAGAAAGAGGTAGGGAGAGGTCTGATGGCAGAACTGATTCAGTTAGGCACGGCTGGCTAGCATGGGCTGGCACCTTCTAGGCTGTGAGTTTGCAGCAGACATGACCCCAGAGTCTCTCAAGCCTCCCTCTCCCCCCACTTCATGCTGTGTCTTTCTCTCTGTCCTGAACCAGGCATAGTTCTTAGAGGTTCCAGGAATTTTGCAAAGATAGAGAGATATATAGTCACGCATCTCCATGTGAGACAACAGAATTAAAATGTGCACAATGTAGTAGAATCCTCAAAGCACAGCTATAAACAATCATTTCATCTTGTTCTCAATAATTTTATGAGGCACATGAAGCAGAAATTATGACGATCATCGCCTTGTTCTGCTGAGGAGAAAAGTGAAAGAGTAGGAATCAGAAGAGCCGGCTTGGTCCTGAATCTTCCCACTCGATTGCACCTTCCGCCCTTGGTGACCCAACTTCTTTCTTCTGGCCAGCCTGCATGAAACCCTTAAGTCTCTGGTGCTGGGTTACCGTCATCTCACCGCTGACATGGGCTGCTTCATGAATTAGAGGGTCTCCCTCTTCCAGATCCCCATGAGCTGTTGAAGGGTTTCGAGGGAAGTATTGCCAGGGCAGGCAGAAGCATGATGGGGTACATGACAAAATGGATTTCACAGGCAGCCCATTAACACCCTGCTCCTCTGCCCAGAAGCAGCCCTCTGCTCAAAACAGAAGTAGCTCTCATTTGTTTGCTGGCTAATAGGTGAATAAGATTCTGAAGCTGGCGTTTCCAACAAAGCTGATACTCAGTAAGTTCCTGAGCTTCAGGGGGCAAAGCAGACTTGTGGGGAGCAGAGAGGCTGGAGGAGAGCAAAGGCCCTTCAGGAGGCAGCTTCCCAAAGCCAGCTCATTGGCCCTTAACCTTGGTCTCATATTGCCAGGGAAGCAATCACATCTCTGAGGAGAAGGCATTGGAGAGCTTTTGAGCCAAGGTAAGTGCCCTGAGTGGAAGAGAAAGGAAAGGTAAAAGACCCATCACTGATCAAGGGGCCTTTCAATTCAAAAACCTAAATGCCAGTTGCTAATAGAGGTTCAGCACATGAAATCTCTCTGGAAAAAGGAGGGAGGCAAAGTGGCTGGGGAGATGGCTCAGTGGGTAAAGTGCTGCCACACAAGTATGAGGACCTAAGTTCAGATGCCCAGAACCCACGTAAAGTTAGGCATAGAAGCATACGTCTGGAATCTCAAGGCTCCTATAGTGAGATAGGAGGCAGGTACAGGAGAATTTCTGGAAACTCACAGACCAGCTAGCTGAGTGTACACAGTAATGAAGAGCAGGAAACCCTGCCTCAAACAGTGGAAGGCGAGGACCACAGCTACGTGATCAGGGTAAGCAGGGGAGACATTCAGAATTGGATGTTGGGGACACCAGTAAGAGTGACCAAGTAGGAAATGAGTGGAGACAGAGACCTGTGCAAGGGGCACAAGTATGACTGTCCCTGGTGTGTCCAAGGTATCTGTCACCCATGATCACTGGGGTAGAGGACTGAGTGGGAAGTACTAGGAAAAAGGGTTCCCTGTAAGAAGAATCCAGTACCTTTAGTCGTGATAGCAAACAGAGTCACCAATGGGTTTCAAACCCAGACATGAGGCTCTCAGACAGTTGGCCTGGCTGACTCCCAGCTCTAAGAATTTGTGACATTCTAGAAGATGGTCTCAACCATGTTAAACTCCATACAAACGCCCCCTTCTCCTGGCTTCTTAATTAAAAAGAAGTAAGTGACCTCGCGGTCACCTTCAGAGCAGCCCCAAGCCACCTCCTTCCACCCACGTCTATAGCCTATCTCCTCATCAAAGGCCACGCTGGCTCTAGGGGATGTCAGGCCAAGAAGTCCCCCTGGCTGGCCGGCTCTCACAGATCTGTCCCCTAGATGGGGAGCTGGCACACAAGGCTGCTGATTTTTAGCAATCAAACCCTGCTCCAATGCTCTGAGCTAGGTCTCAGCCAAGGCAGCTTCAAAGGCTCTGCATATTTATGGTAAACTGCCTTCGTCAAATTGAAAATGAATTAGAGAGTGGCAATCAGGAGATTCTCAGAGCCTCCTCCCCCACTCCCTCCATGGCTATTCTCCTGGGCCAAGAAGGGGCTGGAACCGTCACAGAGGCAGCTCATAATAAGAGGGTTTGGGGCCAAGGGTGTATGTGTGGGCAGAGCTCTTTATGAGACCCCTTCCTCGCAGTTCTAGAGCTGGTACACACACGCAGTGTGAACGCAAACTTTCACTGGACAGACAGGGTACTAGGTGGCTTTCTGTTGCTCTAAGTTTGATCGTTTTTGAAGTGGGGGACGAGGTCAGAAGGTGGGAATGGGAGCAGATCTCACCCCAAGCCACTTCCTAGTGTCTCCTGTCAAGAGTTTTAATAAAAAAGTCAGTGGTCTTTGTGCCTCCCTGGTGTGACGCAAAGCAAGGGCTTCTGCTGCCAATACTGAAAGATCCCAGGCTTCCCCAGAAAGGAAGCCTCTGTCAGCAGAAATGGCAGCAAGAGAGATGAAGGCCAGGGAGCCTGACCATCAAGGGACAGGTGGGGGCTTGCAGGCTGAGGAGTCGCTGGTTTGAGAGAGTGCCTTGGATAAGCCATCTTGTGTGCCCTGAGATCATTCTAGAAACCAGCCCCTTGGAAGCCGAGCTTATGTCTGTTTGGGAAAATCAGGGTATCGACTCATAATACTTTTTTCCTTGTTAAGTCAACCCTGCTGGTCTCTCCATTTCCACAGGAACAGAGGCAAAGGGACCAGTTGTCCCAGGAAAGGCTAGCTCAGATCTAGTTTCTATGGCAAGTCCACATGTAGAAGCGGTGGGAATCGCTGAGGAAAATAACAAGGGGAATAACTAACTGACCCCGTGGCCCAGAGTTCAGTTGGAATAAAAGCACAATTGAAAACTAAATCCCAGTAAGCAAGTTAAGGCAGCATGTAAGCGTCGACTGGGCTCTACTGGGTGGTAGAGCCCTTGCTTGGCAAGCAGAAGAACTTGAGTTTGTGGCTCCCCATGTAAAAATGCCAGATGGGTGTGGCAGCGTGCCTATAATCCTAACCCTGGAAAGTGGAGCCTGAAGCTCCCCAGAGCAAGCTGGCTAGCCAGACTGTCCCTAATGACATGCTCCGGGTTTGAAAGACGTAGGTGAACAACAATAAGGTGGAAGAGCAATTGAGTATGATTTGAGCATCACCCTCGGGACTCCACAGAGCCTCCAAGGGCCAACACCTGCACACACAGAGTACACCACCCGCGTGCAAATACACACACAGGTGTGCATGTGCCTGCAAACACACACATGCACGTATGTATGCATCCAACCTAAACACCTCTATATGAAAGAAGAAGAAAGAAGAACTGGGTATTCAGTCTGAGGAATCTCATAGTCTCCTGTGACCCCAATGCTGGGCTGTGTAGCCCTGCTGGAGCCTCCTGCTTTAATAGACAGCTGACAAAATCCCACAGCTTCTTTGAAAGATATGCAAGCCATGTCCTGTTAGAAACAGGTAGACACTGCTGCTAAGGGAAGGAAAAAAAGAGAGGCGCAGAATTGGAGTACTCGATGGTAATCGATAGCTGCTATTTTTTGCTTTGCCCCGAGATTAAGAACTCATAAAAGGAGTGTGATCCTGACTCTCCAAATTTTAATGAACAATAGATGTTAAAAGAAAATTTTAGGCTAATTTAGGAATAGAGGAATTAATGAGTGAAGTAAAAAAAATCTGTTTTTATGTCTGAAAAGCTGGTAAGGAAGAGGAAGCAGGCTATGCTGGAATGTTCTGTGGGGCAGAATTAGTAGGCAGAGGTGGCCTGGAAGAATCTAGCATGTCCCTGAAAAGGTGGCAAATACCCCAGCCCAGATGTGCTTGCAGAGACTATGGGGATTAGTTCTCTTCTGTTACTTTACAGATCTTTCTTGCATTTGGGCTGGAAGATTAGCTGTGAAGAAGTTGGAGGTCTCATCTACCCGCATGCTACAAATGGAAACGTCCTGGGTTCTGGGGACCCAGACTCAGTTCTTGAGTCTGTCACTTCCTGCCAATGTGAACATGAATAATTTTCTTTATTTTTCTGCCTCAGTTTTTCCAAAGGATGTCAAATTTTAAATATGTATGGACACCACCCAATGTAGTGCCCCTTGTAGGCAACAATGAATGTCAGCTACTATTGCAAAGTCAGGAGAGTCGGCCTTCCGCATAACTATAGGCAGGCATAATACAGCACTATGCACATCTAATTTCAATTATCCTTAGATCCAACCAGGCCAAATGTACAGGAGTTACCATCATCACTGTACTGAGCTCCCCTCTCGCTTGTGATACACAGCGAACTGATAGAAAAAAAAAAAAAAGGGTAGATTGCATCTTTAGCTAGGGTTGTCAAACCCCGAAGGTTTAATTAGAGCTTGTTAAGCCATTTCCGATCCTCAGATGAAAGGTGTGCTCATCCTATTACAATGCTAACAAAGTTGCTTAGGAGGAGGGGGGATGTGCACACTCTCTGATCTTTAGACCAAGCTAAATGAAGGAAATTAAGGGCCTTCTAAAGCCATGCCTTCCTTTCCTCCTGGCCTCTTTGAAAGAGGACTTTTCCCAGACAAGAAGGGAGACAAAACCAGTCTAATGCCATCCAGAACATCTTTGGGGCATAAAAGGGAGGCTATGTTGTAAGAATGATGATCTCACACAAGCAGACACTGAGGACAACTGAGGCAATACTATTGACTCCTAGGCCCATAAATAAAGGGGAGATGGCTCAGAATGTCCCTTACAGGACACCATAGGGAACACATTCCCTAAAATGTGTTCCAGTGGAATCTCCCAAGATTAAAACCACTCCCCAAGCAGAATAGAAATAGTAATTTTTTAAATGGCAAAAAAAAGAAACTCTGGATTCTGAAAGGCTATTTTTAAAATGGTAATAATCCTTTAATCAGCCACCGGCAGGGAATATGGTATTTGGTTGAGACATTTTACCAATTACAGCCTACTGGGTCCCTGCGTGGTGCTTTCTAAATAATCAAAACCAGCTCTTAATAGTCATTCTCCCAGACAGAAAAGAAAGAACAGGACCAAACACAAGTGAGAAGATGCCATCGCTAAAGAAAACCCGGCACAGCGGGACGTTAGACCCAAATGCTGTTTTGGATGGTGGCAGGTGACAGCAAAGCCACAGACCTGGAGGAGGCTTTAGGAAGCTGACAGGCCAGAGTGTGGGTTTGGGAGCTGGGCAAACCTGAACATGAGTTCTAGTGGCAACAGTTGGGACACAACCAAGCTCCTTCCCATTCTGAGCGTGTGTTTTCGTCCTGGTGAGATGGGGGCTGGTCTACCTTGAGGGACATCCTCAAGGTGGACGTGATCTATACAAGACACCATGTGGCTGGCATCTGGTACACAGAAGATCCTTACAAGGAGTGTCCCCTGCTCCTTATCACTACATCTCCCTCCCCTGCCAGCATCACCTCGGACAGAATTAGCAGAATATCAGAAGTCAGATTCTGACACTCCTCTTACCTTGGAAGAGAAGACTGATTAATTATCCTCCCCTAAATCATTTCTTCATCTTGCAATAAGCAGGGAAGGACACCCGTCAAGAGGCATAGATTGGGAGATGATTGGGATGGGACTTGGGGACCGGCGCTGAGAAGCTACATCTGTGCCTGCGACATATCGCACGCAGTTTCTGCTTGGTGCTCACGGCACCTGAAGCAGAACAGCAGGAGAGTCGCCAGACTTGTTGACAGAGAAAACACAACAAAACAAAACAAAGCAAAAAACTGGGTCATAAAGAAGATTTTCACCATCTATTTTCTAAATGCAGTCAGAGGTGTGTGTCCCTTAGGATGGCGAAAGGACAAAACCACCATCCTCTGTAACAGTCACTTGTCAGATAAAGTCTATTCAGTGTCAGCTCCGAAAAATGGAGTTGGGAAAATGAGGAATTCTCCTTTAGAACGCTCCTCTACTGGGGCAGGATTTACTAAAAGGTAGCCATTGGATCAACCACCTTCTGATAATCTAGTTAGGCGATAGTTAAATTAGCAGATTCCTGGAAGCCACCCAGTTTTGCTAAATCAAAATGCAGAGCTGTAGAGACATACGGGGAATGTCCATTTTTTTTTCTTTTATTTTTCTGCTCATACAAACATAATAGGAACCCCTGTCCCCTCCCTCCCTCTACCCCTCCCTGGACCTCTCTGTACCCTCCCTGCTTTGTCCCTTCCTTTTCCCCCTCCCTCCCTTTCTCCCAGTGCCCCCTCCCCCCATCTCTGAAGCATCCTTTAATGAGTATATCAAACTTTCCTCTGGGTCCTCCTCTCTGATGAGGTGTAAGGGGGGAATGTCCATTTTAAAGTAAGCTCGGTGGGTCACAGCCCTTGTGCTTGACATTCCTGTGGACAGCACTAGTGGGCGCTGCTGATGCAGGGGCAGCGGCCTCCATGAAGAAAGCACGGAAGCTGACTCCCTGGCGGTCTGGGGACCGCAGTGTTGCGAGGTGGGAGGGTGGGGGTGAGAATGCTGATTCTTACTGATTTCCTCAGTCCTGCAGCCTTGCAGCTGCCAAAAGTCAGCTTAAGTGGCAGCTAATGTAAAAGCTGAAGGAAGGGGAAAAGGGAAAAATTGAGCCAAATCAGCTGTCAAGTGTTGGACTTGATGAAGCCTGGCAGGTGCCGTGAAAGGGTATGGGAAGGGGGCTCTTGGTGGGATCATTTCAGGGGCTCCAGGTCCAAGGGGGAGGTTTGCAAAGGCTGAGTCGGGGCTGTCTGGAGTGGATCTGGCTCTGCGAGCACCAAGTCCTCCTAACGGTTCTTCCACTGTTACTCCCTTGGCATTCCCTTTCCTCAGAGCACTTAGCACTGCTGACACGTGCTACATATGTACTTCTCCGCCTGTCATCTGTCCCCTGCTAGAACATATGTTCCACAAAAGCAGATACTGTCTCAGTCTAAAATCCATCCCCAGAAGGGCGACTGACACCTAGAAAGGGCTCGACAAGTATTAACTGGAAAGAGTGAATGGGTGTTCTTCACTAACATCCCCCAAGAAGATTGGGGCTCAAGGAAAGGTCTCCCTGACAATCTCCTTACAGGGTGGCAGCTTACTCGTGTAGGGATGACCAGCCACAGGGCATGGCTTGAGTTTAATAGCCCCCAAAGTACAGCTCTTTTTCTTTCTTGTCGCTCGTTCTCACCAGACAATGAGCTCTCTCGGTGCAGTCTGTGCCTGTTTCAGTTCTGTTTCCTCCTCTCCCCAGGCACAGTGGTGCAGTGCCCGACACACGGCAGATGCTCAGTAAATGACGTTATTAGATAAATGAAATAACCACTTGTGCTTCTGACTTCCCACCTGGCCTTGCCCCCATCTGAGATGGTACAGATGCTGCTGAAGGATCATGGTAACTGTCTCAGAGCTGGAGGCCTCATGGGTCACTTTCCTTTTGCTAGGGGAGCCTTTCCTTTACCCTGACCGTCTTCTAAGAAAAGTGACTGTCAAGGAGGGCACTCGTCACCGCCCCGCTAGAAAGACCTCTCTGAGACCTGTAAAAAGGGCTAAGGGTACCTCCCAGATTCAAGGAAAGTGGCAAGAGACAGAATGTGATGGGCTTTGACAGTATAGGGTTCTATCAGACTCACCCTGGGTACCCGTTGACCCACTCTTTCCTATAGGTCTTATCCTGGACCTGTTCTTCCAGACTCCTGTGTGGAACAACTCTGCACTTATAATTATTTTTATTTGTACTGTATATGCACATGTTTTTGTGTGTATGCAAATATACTTGTATGTGCAGATGCATGCACAGGTAGGCATGCATGTGGAGGCCAGAGGACAACTTTGGGTACTGTTCCTCAGATACCATCTGCCTTGTTTTTTGAAACAGGGTTTCTCACTGGACTGTACTCACAAAGTAAGTTAGACTGGCTGATTAGTGAACATCCGAGATCTGTTTGATTCCCCCTTTTCAGTACTGGGATTAGAAGCACAAACCATCCTAGCTTGATTTTCTTTTTTTAAGTGTGTGTGTGTGTATGTGTGTGTAATCACATACGTATGTGTTTACACATGCATGTATGTCTGAATGAATGTGGATGCCCAAGATTGATATCAAAAATCATCCACCTTTTTTTCACTGTTCTTTTGAGGTTGGGTCTCTAATCAAAGAGAGATCCCTGATAACATTAATCTGGCTAGTCATATTACTGTGGGGATTTCCATGCTCCTCCTTTTTGAGCTGGAATTATATATGGACCATTACAACCAATGGGTATTTTTACTTGGGATGTGGGGACCCAAACTAGGGTCTTTTGGCTTGTGTGACAAATGTCTTAACTTTTGAGCCATCACCTAGTCATGCACCCGGCTTTTCTTACATGGGTTCTAGGGATCAAACTCTTCCACTTGCAGAGTGTTGTAGTCACTCTTCTTTGGCTATGAGACAATACTCAGAGCCAGGCAGAAGGACAGGAAAGATCAATTATGCAGCTTATGGTTCCAGAGGCACCTAGTACATTATGGTGAGATTGCATAGCAGAGGTCATCGCTGGAGGCAGAAGACTGGCTCGGGTCACTGCAGTCGAGAGCAGGTAGAGGAAATAAACATAAGAAAGAAAGCAGGGCCAGGCTACCACGCCTCAAGGTCTCTCACTGTGACGTGCCTTTGTCCACCAAGGCTCTACCTGCTAAATGTGAACGTAAGCTAGTTGCCTGTGGGGAGCAACCCACATTCAAATCATGACACAAGATAAGCACTTTACCATCTGAGTTAGTTCCCCAGCCCAAACTTTGTACTTTCAGCAAATTATCGAGGTAATAAAACACATAGTTTTCCACAATGGTTAAGGACTTGGGGGTCACATGTGAACCCCAAACCAGTTCTGCCGTGATTTAGTTGTTTATGGACAAGTCAGTCAAACATTTTGTTTACCTCAATTATAGTGAGGACATCAATAAAAGTGTCAATTATTTTAGGTAGAGGATGAATTAAGAGTACTTAATTTTTAGGGTTATCATAAGCTTATATCACGTTAAATATAACTTGAGTAAATGCATGTTATACTTAATACAGTATAAGCCTGACGGTAAGGACTTAATACATCTAAATTGCTACCATGATGGTGGTATGGTGATTGTGAAGATGATGGTGGTGAAGAAGGGGATGGTTCTTCCTAATCTTCTGGGAAAATAAGACATTCTCTCATCCAACTACTCTAATAGTCAGGAGGACTATCAATATGTCTGTTTCCTGCTGTAATTAGTGTCCAGCCCTTTCTGAGGTTAGAGAAGGCTCTAAATAAAGGGTGTTGTTATGGAACGGGAAGAATAGAAACCTTCAGGGAGACATGTGGGGTGTTTGACAGAGTTCTACTGGTGGAGGATCAGAGAAGGGAACGAGAGGGTTAATAGAGGAAAAAAGGCAGGGAGTCAAAAGGATCACTGAAGGACATGGCGCCCCTAAGATGATGGGGCCAGATAGGTAGTAGAAAAGCAGGAGGGGTTGCCCAAAGAAGAGCAGACAGGAGAGAAAGGACCAGCTACCCCAACACAAAGGGTTTCCCCAGCCCACATGGAATCCACTGGTGCTTACCAGCAGTGTCCCTGGAGTCCAGGAGGGGTTAGGGTTAGGGAGAGATGGTCAGAGCAGAACAGTCCAAAGAGTGGACAGGAGCAGAACATCTTACGCCTTTTACTTCCCCCACACTCCTAAAGGCATGGTTCCTAAAGGGAACCAGGGGCCTGGTGTCCTAGGGACACCTGATAGCAGCAGGCCATCGGGAACTGGGAACAGAAAAAACACCAAGAGCAAGGACCCAGCACCTTGGTGGGCCTTGGTGGCATAGCTAGGCTTACCTGCCGGAAACCATTCTTGGTAAACTGTAAGATTTTCAAGGCATAGTTGGACCTCTGGCCTTTGCTGTTGAATTCAATGTGGCCGGTGAGACCTTCCAATTCTACCTGTCCAAGAGAGAGTGAGTTACAGCACCAAAAGGTCCCACTATCCCTTGGCCCCAAGCAAGCATCTCTTCCTCCTTCACGTGTTCGAGCGAAGGGAGGTCATCTAGATTCATTGTCCTGTCCTCTCTGCAGTCCCAGCATCTGGTCCAAGGAGGGGGAGACCCACCTGCACGAGCGAATGCAAGCCACCAGGCCAAGTTGAGCTAAGATTCCTCAAGCCTAAAGAATTTCCCAACATCTGACCTCTTGGGGAATGTGCTGACCCCAGGCGTGTAGAAAGCCAGGATGTCTTGTACCTGACTCTAAAGACAATATCCCAGACCCTCTGCATCAAGCTGCTCTGAGGAAAGCTGTCTAGATATCTTCGTCATCATGCCTAGGGAGGAGAACTCTGGGCAAACTCCATGCCAGATATCTCAAGGGATTCTCAGGCTATGACCACACAGCTCTTCTTTCACCTGGCTGAGCAGTGCTAGGACTACCCTGAGCAGGGACCAGGTTCCAAACCATGAACTCAGGATTCCTTTCTAGTTTAAAATAAGGAACTTGCCTTGGGAACAAGTTTGCCGTGGGTTCTTGCCATGGGCGTTAAGGGTCAGGGAACAAATGGCACCCACAATCCACTTAAACAGGATCAACACAGGCGATGCTTCAGCCAAGGTTGTGACCCACTAGGGACTCCCCACCCCGGGTTGAGTGTGGCCAGGCCCTCAGCTGCTCCTCACCATGCGCAGGTAGTTCATGAGGCTGGTGCCATGCTGCCAGATCTGGGCGGAGCCGCAGGATAGGGGCTTCACACCGATCTCCTGGCTCCGGTTCAGTTCTTGCACTGCAGTCACCACAGCATAGACGGCATCAAACAGCAGGGCCGAGGACAGCTGGGAGAGGCAGAGGGGAAGTGGCAGGGCATGGAGAAAGGGAGGGGAGGGGAAGGAGAGAAACGAGGAATGGGGTGGGGGAGCAAAAGAGAAAGCAAATCAAAAGGAACGAAAGGGACATCTTCATCGCCCTTGGCCCGCTCCTACCTCTGGGCTCACTCCACTTCTGATGGTAACCCAGATCTGCGTTCAAGGCCTTTGCCATGTGAACAGTAGAGGCAAAGTCGACTCTGGATTTGAACATCAAGCTGCTCTTTGGATTCCAAATCATTGCAAGAGTATTTCTCTCTCTCTCTCTCTCTCTCTCTCTCTCTCTCTCTCTCTCTCTCTCTCTCTCTCTCTCCCTCTCTCCTCTCTCTCTCTCTCTCCCTCATCAAGCTGCTCTTTGGATTCCAAATCATTGCAAGAGTATTTCTCTCTCTCTCTCTCTCTCTCTCTCTCTCTCTCTCTCTCTCTCTCTCTCCCCCTCTCTCCTCTCTCTCAGGAAATCTCATGGAAATATCTACTTCCATTGCCTCCAGGAATCTACAGAAGGTCCTTCCTTTCAGAAGAAAGAAGGACCCAGACACTCCTCTCAGATGTGACCCTTATACTAGTTAAGGATCATTTCCTCCTCCTGGAAAACACCTTCGAAAACGGTTCCTTCCTGGATGCACTCCGGTCACAGTGGAGCTTGGACTGCAGTATGTGAAGGGTATGTAAGAAACACATGGCAAGTTCAAAGTTCAAGTTGAGTAAGACCCCACTACAATGGCAGATGACCGTGGGACAGGAGGGAGGAGCTTGGAAACAGAATGCTAACCAGGGTAACTGGAGATGAGTGAGGTGGATCTATGAAGGACAGCAGGGGTATAAATAGAGATATGTCTGGTTGGGCAGGAAAGAAAATATTTCCTGGAAGTGCTTGCACTGGAACTGAGTGCAGAAGGATCTGAGTAGATGTGGCACTGGGTATAGGATAAGGAGCTGCTGAGGAAGAGAGAGAAGAGAGGATGTGCCCAGAGAGGTAATAGATCAGAGGCGTATGTGGGGATATGGCCTGGTAGGTCGTAAAAGTGTAACCGTCCTGGCAAGAATGAAGATATTCTAAAAAGACACATGTGCACATGTCTTTGGCTAATTAGGTTATTGAAGCAATGATCTCCAAGAAGTTGAAATTTCTGAGCTGGTGAGATGATTCAGCGAGCAAAGAAATGTTCCATGTAGTGGTGACATGAATTTGATCCCCAGAACCCATGTAATAAAACTGGATTCATTGGCACACATGTACAATCCCAGTATGTCTATAGTGAAATGGGAGGCAGAGACAGAGAACCAGACTGTAAGGGAGGCAAGAGAGACCCTGCCTCAACAAAGTGCAAGAAGGCAAGAAGAAACGTGTCTTCTGATATCCACATGCATATTGTGTTTTATGCATAGAGAAAAAGAGAGAGAATAAAATAAAAAGAAATAGAAATGTCTCCAAGAATCTTATGGAGAAGGAAAACGCTTAATCTGGGGAAGGAAGAGACTTCACCCAGTACTGACAACACATCAGACCATCTTGTAGTGGAGAATAGAGACTGGATCCCAAACAAAGAGATGGACATGACCATGCACTGACCACGGCTGCTTATTTATCCCTCTGATCCTGTCTTTAGACCTAAACTTCATGTCAGGACCCTGAAGGTAGACTTTTGGGGTCCCTCTATGCCTCTTCCCACTGTGACCGTGTCAAATAAAACTCCTGTCTCTGCTGTTTCACTATGACTTGTCTGTGAATTGGCCTACTGAGGACCCAGAGCCCAAGCTGGTGTGGTAGGCTGTCAGGCCCGGGGTTCTGGACCCACTGACTGCTTGTCCTTATGTCAGCTCAGATAAGAACCTTTAGTGACTGCTGCTTGCCTAGCGCCCATGCTCCAGCTCCTTCCCATTTCAGTGAGGTGGTATCGCCTCCCCTGTGCTGTCAGCAGTCGGTCAGGTTCCAGGTGACCTGGGTGATCTAAGGCTCACCTACCCACGGAGAGGCCCATGTCTGACTCATGAGCCCAGTGAAGGTCGGAGCAAGGGCTAGTCAGCAGCAGGTTCTGTCTCCTAGGAGAGACATCTTTCCTTCCCCTCTGGGAGCGTCTATGTCAGATGCGATGCTTGGGTCCGCTGCAGCCTTCTCCTTTGCCTCCCAGCGAGCTCCTCCATTCTAAGGTTCCCCACAGCACAGTGTTTGAGCTGGGAGAGATCTTAGAAATCCACAGGTCTGACTCCCATATTACAAAAGAAGTAGAGACTCAGAGAATTTTTCTTGGCCAAGGACACATGTGAAGCATGAAGCTGGCAAAAGGGCTGACCGAACGGAGATGAAAGGATCTGAGCCTTCAATAATATTGCTTTCTAGTCCTTAATGTACTGAGAATTCCACGTTCCTTTCCATACAAGGCATTTTTGTTGGCATTTCTGATGCTGGAAGCTACCGGAGAGCACCCTAACCAGTATAGGGGCTCTTGGGATCATCTATTTCTCAGGGCACTGCTGCTTTGGGTCCCCCTCACAAGGCACTCCCCTCTGGAGACTGCACACTGTCCCCTAGAAGAATGTCTCCACTGTATGCTTTCACAGGAGGCCGCCCCCCCCCCCATTTCTCACTCCTTCCACCAGCCCTGGCACCTTCTTGCCACCCTTCGCTGTCACTGTTCCCACTCCCCTGGGATTAGATTTCCTCATCAGATCTTATCAGCACATGACCCAAATGCTAAGTATGTGTGTATTTTCAGCACCTCTTATCTTTTCCAACTCCAGGGTCTTCAAGATTCTTCTAGTATTTTGGGTGATTACATCTCCAGTTGGGGGTCACTAGGGAGAGGGACCAAGTGGGTGGAACGTTGCCAAGGTTCCTATCTCATCTGCCCCTCTGTGTGGCCTTCACTTCATGAGTCTTCTCAAAACTGTGCCTTATAAACCTGAAGGATGGACCTTAAGGTCTTCCATCCATGACCACATGTTCCTCTTATGAAGGCCATCCATCCATCCATCCATCCATCCATCCATCCATCCATCCATCCATCCATCCAAGCCACTCACTTTGATCCTCCCCTCCTCCTTTGAGACCCTCTTCTAATCCCCTCGTCCTTCCCTCTGGTCTACCATAGTCATCAATCTCCTCCTCTCACCCAATCCCACCTTCTAGGGGGTGAGAGACCCTGCCAACCCTGTCTGCCTTAGAAGGTCCCCTGTAGCTCAGTTCTCCATCTCCTTGCTCTTTCAACTGACTTCTCCCTTGGCTATTAGCCACTAATTAAGCTCTGGAAAGCACTCGGGCCACAGTTGGGGAAATGGCATATGTCATAAAATTCCTTGTGATCATCTCTGGTTTGGGCCTTTTTAAAGGTGTTTCTGCTGTTCCCTCCTCTTCCCTTCCACTCCTTTTCCTTTTACGATCCCATTCCCCACATCTTTCCAAGGTCTCCCTTCTCCTTGTTCATCATGTCTGTGTATGTGGCTCTCGGTTTCATCTTTGCTTCTCCTGTCCCTGTCTCTTCTAAATATTAAATTCCCAAACTGGCTCAATCCTCATTTAAAATTCTCTCCTCTTTCTTGGCGCTGACGTGCTGCTTGGCAAAGAAGCCTTGATTCTCTTGTTTTTATATTTTCATTTGGTGCCTCATTGTTATCTTCTTGTGAGTTGTTTGCAAATTGTTTCAGGAATGAAAGACGGGGTATAAATTAAGATGAATCAGTTCTGACTCACAATATGGCTGGGTCCCTTCTCCTTCCTTGAAATGAAAACAAGAATCTCTTCTGGAAACATACCTGAAACCCCACCATGACTGAATTCCGCAGGATCCTCTTGGATGCCCACTCATCACAGAACTTCTACAAGCTTAAACTCTTCTTCTCCCACATATGCACTAAATAATACCAGGGCAGGAACCATTATGATCTCATGGAACAGTTCTTACAATCTGGATTTTATTCAATGAAATAAACACTTAATTACGAACATCTGTTTTAGCCTAAATTCTAATTACTTAATCTAGCCATCTGTAATTTTAATGATTTCCCACCATTTTCGTTCTTTGCGGCATGATTAATGGGAATGGCACATGAAACCAGTGGGCGTGTGTCCCTTCCCGAAATTCCCTCTCCTCTGGCTTTGTCTCTGGCAGGAAGAACATCTGTTGACCACCTGGCAGCTTCTCGGGCAGGGTAGGCATATTGAGCTCTCTCTGGGTCACCCAGCAACTCCTTTCAAGCCCCTCAAACTGGACTCCCCATCCTGCAAGCCCCATGTGGGGTACGGAAGGTGAGGAAGGGAGGGAGCCTCCCATACAAACCAGTAAGAAGGGAAAGTGGAGGAGTAGAGAAAGGGCGGATAATGTGCAGCATGGGAAAGAGAAATAGGAAGGGGATTACAGGAAGAGAGGGAGGGGAGGGAAGAGAAGGAGAAATGAGAGACGGGAAAGAAAAAGTGTTTTTGAGCTACAGGAGAAGGTAAGGAAGGGAAAGAAAGACCGTTCCTCTGAGGCAGGCTCCAGATAGCCTTTATCTAACTCACCACTGGAGAAACACCTGGATGGGATTTCCCCAGAGCCATTCTCTCGCCTTCCAGCTGCCCAGAGTTGCTGGGAGATTCGTGGTGGGAATTCTTCAGCCGCCAGAGGACTAGTAAGAGGCAAATCTTGAAAACTGTTTCCTGGAAGGAAGCCTCAGGTGCCCCACCTATCCTTGTGACTTTCTTGCCACACGACAACCAAAAATTGTGGGTTCCTACATGCTTGGATGCCCTTACTTCTTTCAGCATTGGGACACACCACACCAGGTTGGATTGCTGGTCCAGAGGAAACTGGAGTAAGTGGAAGAAAACTCTGTGGGTAGACTTAGCTTAGATCAGCCATCCCATATTAGTTGCATGACTTTGGCTTAGAAAAGTTGATTGCTAGTTAATACGTAGATGCATGAGCTAAATAACAGGTGCCAACTGTTAGTGAGAGCTTGGGGGGGGGGATAGGCTGGTTCTTATACAGTGTTCATATGGCAAAAACATCTGACATACTTATTAATACCTATTCCAGTATTTGGCATAGAGATGGGTGAATAAACTTGTTCAGGTAAGTAATGATGAATTGATGATAGGATTGTTCTCTCCTCTTATCTTCACAATGATCTTTTAAGATAGCCAAGCATAATGAAGCCAACTATTACAGATAAAAACCACCAGGTCTAGAGGGGTCACATAGCTACCTAAAATCACACAGCCAATTATTAGGATCCAGGCCCTGAGCCCCAAGGCCAGGGTCTTTCCAGCATGTGTGACCACAGCCAGAGCTGGCCCTGCGGCTCTGAGTGGGTTCACCTGGTCTCTGTGCCGGGTCCTTACAAAGGATTTCATTAGTTACTAAGGGCTCTTAGCTGCGTGCTAATGGCTAATGTGAGCATAAATGGCCAGGCTAATATTTTCAAAGAAAGTGGAAATACAACATGGGGACTTTTAATTTCATTAGACCAGAGGCCAGTGTAAGGTTTGGGTGGAGAGGAGGAAATGATTTTTTTTTCTTTCCTGATAGTGTTGTGAGCTGTCACAGCTCACACTGTCACAGCTGTCACTCACGGTTGAAATGGAAGCTGCCCCTCCCCTCTCTTCCCTCCCCTCCCCCACCCACCCAGGCTCCTGTACTTGTGTCACTAGCTGTTGCTGATGCTAGGAGGACTGTGGCACCTTTGAGGGGCAGTCTTGCTGGAGGAAAGCCTGTCGCAGCGGGTGGGACTTGAGGTTTGGTGGCCTAGCCCTGCTTCTTCTCCCACTGTTCTTATTTTTTCCCCGCTTCTGTCTCCAGCATGCCTTCTGCAATGCAATCCCTACCATAATGGGCTATATTTCTCTTCTCTGGAACCATAAGCCAAATAAATCTCCTTTTCTCTGTTAGGTTGACTTATTTAGTCACTCATTCAACAAGTTCACTCCTTCATTCTTGAGACGCCCAACTGCATGCAGTACAGTGTGGCAAGGCAGTATTGACTCGAAGCAAGATGGCCCCGTTGGGAAAGGACATTCTCTAAAGCAGAAGGAAAGCATGGGTTCTGGCTTAATTTTTCTTGCTGCGTGACCTTGGGCTACTGCCTCAACCATTCTGGGTCTCAGTTTACTATCTACAGGAAAGAAATACTGATCACAGCTATCTTAAAAAGTTACAGCACATGGCCTGCCTCAGGTGACATCTCGTGCATGACTAGTCACACCAGGCTTTTCAAGTGAAATTATACATATAACCTTGTCAGGATAGGCTGAAGACCACGCACTTCCAGGCTCCTGAGAACTTTCTATAAATGGACACAGCAAATGTATTTGACTCCAGACTAAAAACAGCCAACACCATGGAGAATGGCCTGTCAATATGATACAGTTGGGGACGAGAACATAGAAGCAAGAGACAGAGAGGAAGCCTCCCTGAGTGATCTACTCAGAGCAGTGGCTCAGTGAGGGGGGAAGAGCCCCTGAGCCAGGATCCAGGCATCTAAGAACTTGGTCTCATGTTGCCAAGAGCTCCTGGCACACCATCCCAGCAGGGGCTTCAGTTTCTTTCTTGTGGATGAGGAAGCAGATCAGCTCTGAAAGGCCCTTTCATAGATCCCAGGTTCAGCCAGCTCTCAGCAACAGCATGCTGGGAGTGTGACCCAAGAGACTACATACATCACTGACAACTGGATGCCTTCACATGTGACTCTTCCCTCATAATTCCTTAACCTTTTCAACCTGGCTTGGCATTCTGAGCACATTATCCCAAACTTTGCCCTGGTTCCCACCTTCTATCACTTTTCTCATGCTGGGCTAGAGAAGGGAGAGAACTGGAATCCAGAGGTTGGTTCAGACAGAGTGTCGAGGGGCCCACGAGAACACTTACTGCAGGGCCAGTGAAGGGCACGTGGTCACAATTCTCCTGCCAGGACTGGTTGAGGCTCTGGGCAAACTCTTGGAAGAAAGCGTGAGATTGGTTGAAAATGGAAAATCCCAGGATGTTGACACGATCATCCACAAGGCTGTCCATTCTCTGGAGGGAGAACTCCTGGAAAGACGCAGCAGACAGAAACAGGGAGCACAGTTAGCACGGGAGAAGAGACGATAGGCTGGAACGCACCCTGGGCCTGCTCCAGCCGTCCAGGGCCCAGTGCAGGTGAGATGAGGAACTTCACAGAGTTCTTTGTCACGGGAATAACCAAGAGTGGTTCTAGAAACTCACAGTGCCAGAGTTCAGAGAGAAAAGGGAATCCAGAGAAAAAATACCTGAAATGGGTATGGCTGCTATAGGGAAGATCATGTCCACTTTAGGTAGATGCAGGAGCCAAGGCCTAAACCACGCAACCATTTTTCTACAAAGAAAATGTGGGTAAACAAAGGCTAGTCCATGAGAAGGGTTCAAGGGAAGAAAGGGTGTGACTGGGCACTGAGCTGCACCTGGCACTCTGGTGAAGACAGGCTCCTCCTGGAAGTTCCATCTTACCATCAAAACTACCCCTGTAGTCTTCCTTTTTATAATTGATGAATTTTGTTCTTGGACCATTTCATTCCTGAATTTAATACATTATGATTACTCTATCCCTTCCCTTTTCTTATCCCCCTCTCACCACTGCCAACCTCAAGTCTCTTTCCCATATCCATGTCCTTATATTTCATTTAGAATCCCATGGGATTTAGTCGGGATTTTTTGTGTGATCTTGGGGCTTGGGACTATGTCCTGGGGCCTAGTGAGCTTCCACTTGGTATACGACTGAATACTTTTCATTCTCCCTCACCCCATGGAATCTGTTACTTGCCCATGGTTCATCAATAATTCGTAGGGCCCCATAGACTCCTCCCCTGTCCACAGCTGATTACAGGCTGCATCAGTCGACTGTAGACCCAGTGTGAGCAACCACATCTGTTGTGGGCTCTTGATGACCATAGTCATGTGGTTTCTAGAACAAACCATTTCACAGCCCTTTTCCCCATTCTCTACCTCTTAACATTCTTTTTGCTCACTCTTCTGCAAAGGTCGTTGAGCCTTAAAGGACAGTATGAATACTCTGAGGACTGAGCCCTCAGCCTTCACTTTGCTCAGTATCTTGTGCGGACCTGGTCTTTGCATTCACCTCGGGCCACTGCAAAGAAAGTCTTTACTGATTAAGCTTGGAGGTATCTTTACATTTTTTCTGCCCTTCTTCTTCTATGCTCCCTGATCCTTGAAAGAAAGGGTGGTGATTTAGATATCACTTCTAGCTCTCAAGCCACAGTCACCTTTTTATTGCACTTTGAAAAACTGTGAACTTCTGTGTCAACCATTAATCACTGCAAAAGAAGCTTTTCAGAAGACGTTTGAGAGTGGTACTAATCAACAGGCATAAAGATGAGTATGTAGAAGGCATTTTGATACCATGTCCACTAAACAAAACAATCGTAGTAGTAGGTTCTCCCCAGGGCCTATGACCTTCCTGTCTATAGGCCCTTAGTCAAGTTACAGCCTGAGTTCCTATCTATGGAGTGGTCTTAAATTCAACTGGAATATGATTGGTTATCCCTATAACATTCATGCCATTAAGCACCAATGGGCATGTCTTGCCAGACTGGCTCTCGCTATAGCTCACAGCATGCATAGTTCAGTAAGACTGTTGGTAACTTTCCTCCCCCAGCGGTCTGCATTATACCTTCTGGTATAGCCAGAAGGAAGGAAGCTCACAGGTCATTTCCAGCTCTGTATCTCCATTTTTTGTAGCCAAAATGTATGGTGTCCTCAGCAACATGGTCTTACCATCAGGTTCTAGTGGACATCCAAGAGCAATGACAATATCCATATTGTTTTGAGGGCCCTGGAACTTCCATAACCAATGTTTCACATGGAGGCAACCCACACCTGGTACTAGCAGTTTTATTTCATCACCAATGGCATCTGGGAGGAGTGTGTCAAGGTAGTTTCTGCTTTCTTTCTCTCCCTCTTTGTGTACCTCTGTGTGGGACATCTCCACTCAAGCTTTTGTTTGCTCTTTTAAATTATAGTCTAACTAAGATAAAAACTGGTTTCCTCCCCTACTCCCCTTCACACCACTTAAGTCTTCATGTCTGGAGTTGAACTCAGGCCATGGAATGTTCACCAGGTGTCTAAGTCTCACCAACAGCAAAGTTTGAGAATCACTCAATGAGTACACATGGTAAATAGGGTCTAGAGAGGAATGAAGAGGTCTGCAGGAGCCAGTATCTGAGAGGCTGGGACTAGGGATTATCTCAGACTAGAGAGCTCACATTTTGTCTCAAGAAGAGTAGACTGTTAGCCAAGGAATGCCCTAATCAAATGTACTTTCTAAAACTGTCAGCCCGAAGGTGTCAGGTAGGGTTGTGTCTTCATTTGTCATTGCATTCTTATTCTTTTCATACATATGCAAGAATTTCTTGTGTGCCAGACACTGTTCTAGGAAGAGGAGACACACAGGCTCCTGCTTCCCAGAGGGTCTCACAGATAGTGAGACAGCAAGGAAACAGATGCATGCTCGTTTCAGTTAGCTATAGGAATGGGGGGTTCTTGCCTTAGATGAGGGAGTCTGAGAAGTCTCATCTGGGGCAGCGGCAAGCACACGTTCAAAGGAGCTCTCCCAGCAATGGCTGAATATGAGCCTGTTGGTGTCATGGAGGTTGAATTTTGTGGACAGAGAAGCCAGGTCCCCCAAACTCAAAATGTTGGGATCATCAGCCCGCTGATCCCCATTCCTGCAAAAATGCCTTCAGATACGCGTCAGACCATCCAGACTGAAGCTACATCCATCACTTGTCCATTCTGAATCTCACACACAGTTCTCTACCCCATGGACACCTGGTATTTGCAGACACTAAGGACAACCCATCGACCATTCATCCTGATGTGACAGATGGCAAGCGCCTGGGGCTTACTTCCTTGGCCAGGTGGAAACACAGCTTTTTTTAGGATCTCTCCTTTTCTGAGGGCTTTGCTCTTCCAACCCCTGGCACCTCACTTGCATGTCACCCCATCTTCAGTCAGAGCCAAGGCCGTATAGGCTGCAGGCCTAAGCTCACCTGCCCAAGAGTTCAGCCTCCTCAGCTTCAGTTTGCAGACGGGAGTTACAGACTTCTTTGGAGCTGCCAACCCCAACAGAGCAGATTTGGATGAGGAGGAAGTGTATTTTGGATTCAGCAGCTCTCCCACTAGGAGATCATGGATGTGCCAGAGAATACATTGATTCATAAGCTGGTATTATGTCCTGTCTCTCTAATAGGCAGCTGCCCCGGAGCTGTGAGCTACAGCAGGCACAAGGGGGCAGATGGTTAATGAGAAGAGATGCATTTGGCAAGGGTGAGGTGACCGGGGCATGGAGCCAGGCTATTGTCAGGAAACCAAAGGGCTTCACTGGCCATGGATGGCAAGAGTTGGGAATGTCCTTTCTCCCTGGCTTCCTTATCGAAGCAGACAGACATATCACCCCGTCTCTGTGCTCTGTTTATATGCATAGCCTAATGGATGGAGGCCCATTTCAAGAAAGCCCTGACAAGTCATATGTCCACATATACAATGGTCCTAGGTGATTCAGGGTATATAAGGACTTCTGGGTCAGATCCAGCCTTCTCGCCATACTAGATATGGTGGGACCTTGAGCAAGATCTTGAACCTTTCTGGGCTTTACACTTGTATCTTGTAAAATGGCAGTGATACTATTAGCAATCTCCTGTGTTGTCTCAAGAAACAAGCAAGATGTATGCAAAGACTTAGCTTCCCATCTAGCAGAGGAAAAGTGCTCAGTAGATGACAGTTACTGAAACACTCCCATGAGATTTGGGCAGCATCTGCCCACCTCTCTTTAGTTCTACCTGGAAATTTGAGTGAGGAAGTACTTGCTACAACAGCGTGCTCTGGACAGAATAAGAAGGGATGAGTTAATTGCAGATGCTTAGAAATGGCCTGCCCAGAAGTCAGCCAGTCTGTCTTCCGGCCTTTTAATTCCTACCTTCTTATCCCTAGACTCTATCCTATTTCCTACTTTCAAAGGCCTCTTAAGATGAAATGATTCCAGGAGCTTCGTAGATGAATTCATTCTATTTAGGAGGACTCGTGGGAGAGCTTGCACAAGGACAAGAAAGGGGATGGCAGGTCCTTTTACTTCAATTTCCCGGGACACTCCAGGGTTGTACTTTGCCAGCATCTGTACAGTTAGAAAATTCTTCTTTGTGTCTAAACTTAGACTTTCTTGATGCTTTTGAAGCAAACTTTCTTATAGAGTACAGGAAACAGCTGACCACCACCCGTTTACATACAACAAAAAAACTTCGAAGCCAGTTTTTCGCTAAGTGATATTCCTTGGGACATTAGTGTTCTAGGAAATACGTAAAGAGATTTCACAAGAATTGGTTTCCATGCTTGGAGATAGTTAGAAATCACTGCATATTGTATTTTCCTCCTTGAGATTCATAACATACCCCAGCACGTTGATGGTTGAAAGAAATCCTGCTGTGAAGCAGCTTGCTTAATTTCGTTTAATCTCAACCTTTCCAAATACATTGACCAAGGAAGATACCACCCCCCCCCCAAACTAACCTCCAGATCTGGTAAGTGTCTCAGAGCAGAATTCTACAGAACACAATTTGAGAAATGCCTCTGCAAATACCTTCAGAGAAACATTAAAAACCCCCAAATCAAATGGAGAAGACATTGTGTGAAAATAGCTATTCAGTGAAATGAACAAAGTTTGGGTCTAGATGGAATTAAAGCCCATCTCGTCTCTGCTGCCCATCTTGAGCTCTAAGTGAGAAAGCACACCTAGCCCACTCAGGTTCCTATCCTCTCTCCCCCCTGCCCATCCCCCAGCTGGCCTGATGGACTGAGACTTCCATAAAATAAAAGCAAGGGTTGGGAGTAGTCCCTGGGAGGGGGCAGGTTTCCATGGGGGGAATCTTAATCCTCCTCCTATTACTATCCCAGGAAAGTATCTGTTGCAGATGCACATAGATTCCCATTGTCCAGACACCCAAAGAATCAGGGAGAATCTCCCAGCCAGAGTGAACGGCCTTAGTGGTAAGGCCAGGCGGGAACGAAGAGCAAGACCCATTCATTATTCCATTCTTCCACATGGGCGTGACTGAGTGACAGCCCTTTTTACAGTGTGGCTTCTCTCCAGAGGGCTGCATGTTCCCAGGGAGCAAAGACCTGTGTCCCTCACCATGACTCCACTCACTGCTCCAAGCAGGCTGCCTCGAGGCTGCCTGACCAGTGTCAGCAGAAGGACAATATCTTCTTCGGTCTTGAGGTTCTCACTGCAGCCACGTCACTAAGCACCGTCATATGTCTTTGGAAGACCTAAGAACAAGAATGGAAGTCGTGCTGACCCCTGCTTTTCTGTCACTCGTCTTTCTCATTAAAATAAAGTCCAAAGCTTTGTGTGTTTGCGAGTCACTGAATGTGCACACATTGGGTGTTTCCAGCCATGAAAGGATACCCCATGAATAATGGCTTGAGAGCTATGTAGAATTGTTACCATGGGTGGGTATACCTCAGCTGAGTGCCTTCCCCATTACCCAGATGTGCCATGTCCAGTGTCTTGGTTTATATTCTGCAAACAGATGTCCGTTCTCCGACCAGCTACGGGAACCTTTCCATGAATCAACAGTCTGTTTACCTACTTGGCCCAGGGGACTGTGAGAAAGAAGGCAAGTGGGAAGAGGGCCCAAGGAGATAGAGGTACTGAAGAGAGAAGAGGTGAAAGAGGGGTGAGCAGGCTAAGATTAACACGGCTCTTTCCTCTTCAGTCCCCTTCCTCTACAAGAACACATCCTTAGTTACTTCTCAAATAAGGAAAGTTTTGCCAGGTCACATGACTCATACTACATAGGGTTCAAATACTAAAACAAAACAACAAAACATAAAATTTGGTTGCCAGGGGTTTGGGAAGGTGGGTAGAAAAGGTCTCTTTTTTAAATGGGCAGCTTCTGCATAAAGCAAGGGGCAGGGGAAGGCGTCCTGTCTAAAGACATTGTACCCGAGCTTATTAGCCAAATTCATCAGTCAGCCCAAGAACAGAAAATCAGGTTGGTCAAATATGACCGTGAGTATAAGAGCTTTTAATGACCCAGATTCTGTTCCTGTGCCTGACTTCAAGGAGAAAAGCAAGAAATCAAAGCATAGGTCCAACAGTATCCCTGAATGAAGTCCACTTCCAAGATGGGGGACTTGGGGAAGTCACGTGCTGTGTCCTTTCCCAGACCAAAGATCCTTTGGTATCCCTAATCTATTAACACATTCCTAGTCTCCCAGTAACCTACATAAGAGGCTTCAGAAGTGACCTCAATTCCTTGAGTTTGAAACCCTACATCCAGTCTGCTAGTGATCATGTCCAGCATTAAGTCTGTCCTTTCCTTTCTAATCCCTCCAGCTTAGGCCCTCGTCACTTTTCCTTTGTAATGGAGATCGTGACTCCGATTTTGAGAGACGCGACCACTATATCATTCAGTTCCCTTTCTATCCAGGACGAAATGGGAATGGTGAGGCCAACATTGTGCAATGTGACAGACTTGTGAAGAAACATCAATGAGTGTTAGAAAGAGTACAGGTATCATGTTCGGACCCTGATTTGGCCACATCCTCGCACGTGATCTGGGACAGGTTTCTAAAATGTCAGTTTGTTTACCTGTTAAACGTGATGAGAACATCTGCTTGGCAGAGCCACCCACGGAAAAAGGAGAGGACCTGGCACACACGCCCAGCCAGGACACATGAGCTCTCTCCTCTCCCAGTACATTCCAGCATCCATGTTGCCGGTATGAACAAAGGGTGAGCAGTTCTTCTTCCTGTCATCATGGGTCTCCAGGCTATAGCTGGAAAATATCTAGCCAGAGGGCTTCTTCCCCCTCCCTCTGCAAGAAGCTATTCTTAGCTACCTGTCAAATGACACAAGTTTTACAAAGTTGTCACAAGGGGTTGATGGCTCGGTGAGACCATCTGTATCAGAAGAAGAAGGCTGGAGTTCAAGTTCTGGATCTCTCGTCCATAAATAAAAACAACAAAGCAGCGATTACAGTAAGAACAGCTACAATTTACTGACCACCAACCGGGCACCAGCCAGAACTAAGCACTTCTCCCCCAACATCTCCATTCATCCTTAGAGCAGCCTCCTGGCATGGAAGTTAATCTTGGCATTTTACAGTTACTGAGCTGAGACAAGAACGAAGTGGCTTTCCCAAGGCCACACAGCAGTAAAATCAGGCTGTGGATTCAAACCCTTGTGCTGATTCCTTAGAATGCCAAAATCTCAGTCTCTACCCAGGTGCCAATCACTTGGCAGGATTCCCACCTCCTAGAGAATCTGATCTTCTGGAGGTATTAGGAGTGTCTTCTTTCTCTACCATCTTCTAGTCTCTGTCTTTCTTTTTCTTTCTCTCTTTTTCTCAAAAAGACACGAGAAAAAGTGAGACAAAACTTCCAAGATGCAATTTTGTAAGTCATATGTTGTTTTACCTAGTTCAAACAGTGAAACTTTAAAAAAAAATCTTTCTCTCTTCTGTATCTAAACTTCTAAAATTTAAACATGCTCTTCCCTAATATTCCAGATACTTTTTATTGTTTCTTTGAGGACTCTAATTTCTAACTTCTTCACCCACACGGTTGCTTGCTATTATCTAAGCCTGCTGATCTATGCCAGCAGCAGTTTATTTTATTAGTTTAAAATAAACCTAAAATACAAATTTATTAAACACAAACTACTTAAATGTAAATATTCTCAGCTCTTTACTTCGTGGAGAAAATGAACCTGTATATCCTGTTGTCCCCAAAACCAGTGATCTATGTTGGAGCATCAGTTACTCATCACAGAGTCAGAGGTACTGTGAGTTCACTCGGACTGAGCTATTAACTAACCAATAGAATGGAGCCAAAGCTGGTTGCAGAGCACACACGTGTTGACCCATAAATATGCAATACATGTTGACCCTTAAACCAGGGGTAGGATAACAAAGGGGTCTGGGGCTGTCTTGGCTCCAGATAGGGCACCTGGGCAGTGATTACAGGGCATAGGAAAGCTGAGGCTTGCCCGTGTATGCTGTCTGTTCAACATGAGGAACCCAGAAAAACAAGAACAACACTAGATGCTGCCGACTGGGAAGAATTAGGAGATAGAGCGCAAATGAATTGAACACCTGTGTGGCTAGGATGGTACAGAACGGGAACTGTGGCCATTCCTGGCAAAGTCTGTATGTGGTGACCACTTTCCAGGCAAGCAGGAGTCAGATGTATCCCTGAAGGCCTGGGAACTCTTTTGAGGACTGGCAAGAGCTGCCACCTCAAGGAGATTAAAGAAAACAAAAACTGCCTGGGGCACTGGAGAGATAAGTAGGGCAGCAACATGTTTAACATATGAGCGTGACAACCTGAGTTAAATGCATGGGACCAACATAGAAAAATCAGGTGTATGTTTGTAGTCCAGTCTCTGGGGGGTAGAAACAACCACAACCTAGTCTAGTTAGAGCTCTGTAGACCAATAAGAGACTTGATTTCAGAAAATGAAGGTAGACAGTTCCTAAGTAATGATAGCTAAGGTTGATTACCTCTGTGTGTGTGTGTGTGTGTGTGTGTGTGTGTGTGTGTGTGTGTGTCTGTCTGTCTGTCTGTCTGTCTGTCTGTACACACAGGCGCACACAATAAATAAATGATAACTGCTTCTTAGGTTTCGTGAATGAAGTTCACCATGTTTGTGCAGGAGAGCATGGATCTGCCCCAGAAACTTTGGAACCATATGTCCTCTGCTGCTACTCTATTTGATTTTCCTCTCTGAAAACCCAGATTTGAAAAACCAATCATTGGTTTATTTTTCTTGTTTCTTTCCTTTATTTTTGTCTCTTTGTATTAGACTGGCTTCCACAGTCTGAAATCAAGCAATGATACATCGCAGAGCTGTTGCGAGGTTCAGAAGTGGTGTCCAGGAAGGCTCTGTGTATTCCGGGAGTGGGATGCAGGCTCCTTCAGTTATTAGCACATTTATCATGTGCTTTCAGGTGCATTAACAGGCAATAAGGAAGACGGCGCCTGCAGGGAGCACCTGAAGTCTACCGGGTCTGACTGCACAAAGGCAACCGCTCTGCTTTTGCATGAGGCGAGAAGCTCTCATGGGTCCAGAACCATCAGCTCCATTCTTGCCAGGGCCACAGGCAGCCTAGAAAGAGAGTTATCCAGCGCCTCTAGGACCTCTGGGATCCTCCTCAATTCAGCTACCTGGACCCAGGTGGGTTGTGACTGTCCTTACTACAGCTTCTTCACTACAGAGCTGATTAGATTCTTAACAGTCCATGACAAATTCCTTAACCCACTTGGCACTTTCTACATTGCTCCTGCTTTCACAAGCTCACCCTTTGGTCCTTAACGGCCTCGCCCCTAAACTGTCTGGAAGAGAAGACTGCAGCTTCGGGTCACCCTGAGTACCAGGAAACAACTAAACATCAGCTCACTCTTGAGCATAAAGACACCTGCCTTCATCTTTCGTTGGTGCAGCTCCACATGGCTTACAAGGTACTTCTCGTGTCACTTTGGGTCTCCCCAACCACAGCTCACACCAACAGGTTTGATGCATATCCCCTATGGGAGGAAGAAGTCACTGAGCGTCATGCTCGGATGACAGACATGGAAGGAAGATGGAGGTATGTGGCACACAAGATTAGAGTATATTTCACCCCCTGCAGGTACACACCACACTGGGCAAGCACCAGGAGATGCTGGCACACATGCCTCCTCACTGAGATTGCTAGTGACTAGTTTTTATTCTGGTAATTCTCTCTTACTTATTCTTTGAACACAGTGAATTTGTCATCTTCACCCCTTATTACCCAATCCCATTACCTCCCCCTTTCCCACTGTAAACCTTCTTCTTCCCAACATGAGTGACAATTTAAAATGTTCTCACCCCGGAGTCCTGAGAACAGCACAGGCTCTCCAGGTTCTTGCCCTGTGATAACAAAGTCAGAGCTAGGGAAGCCTTGGGATCATGTCTCTCTTCCTCATCGTCCCTGTTGCAGTGGGCTCCTCTCCTTGGTCCCCTATCTGTCTCCATCATAGGTCTCTCAATCTGGAATGTGGAAGGCACTTCCCATATCTTACATTCTCCCTCCATGCACACACCCCTTGCTCAAGCCTGCATGTACTCAGCCACTGCTGCTCAACACCATTTTCATTCCTTTTTATCTCTCTGAGTCTCTCTGTCCCCTGCCTCCATCCCCACCACCGCTCCCTCAGTTCCGACCCTCACCAGCTGACCCCTGGACCAGCTGGCTTTCCTTCCCCTGGCCTTACAACTCACCAAGTTCCTTTGCTACACTACTGCCAAGGGATGTATCTGGAATGTACATTTGGTCACAAACTTCCCAAAGCATCCCCTCAACTTGCACACAAGGCAAAGGCAAACTCCTCAACCAGACATATGAGTCTATGATGCTTCCTGTTTTCCCTTTTCTTTGCTCCCCACCTGGACCTCACACGAGGCAGGAAGAACTGACCTATCAATAGTGCTACCACTGCATTTATGTCTATTATCATCTTGTCAGAGCTTCCTAAAAAAAAGTTGGATCTCCAAATTCCATGTAAAAGGCCAGGTGGGTATGGCAGCCTGTCCATAATTCTTTATAGAAATATAAAATTATTTGTATTTTTTAGGGATTTATGTATGTTTCATTTCCAACTCCTTATTACCCAATCCCAACCCCCTACTTTTCCCACTACAAACTTTCTTCTTCCATACCTGTGTCCTTCACTCGCAAGTCCTTCTGCGTGTGTGCCTCATTAAGTCCTAGCTGGACTACAGTTAATGACCTGCGTCTGGGCACTTGCGGAGCAATGATGATACACTAGTGGGCATACTACCAGGAAGAGTAGTTCTCCTTTTCTCCTATCCAGCTATAATCCTCATCAGTCTCTGAGGGAGGCATGGTGCCTCTCGAAGTCTTTCCCTTTCATAGTGTAATATAGATAAGCCACATCTTCTGCAGTATACACAGTATACACAGCTGCAGTGAGTCATGACTGCAGAGGTCCCCTCATGTCTAGAAGACACCATTGGCCATACCCTTCACTTTCAGGCTCTTACATTCTCACTGCCCCCTCTTCCGTGATGCTCCCTGAGCCCTGGGTTGGGAGGTGACTTGGATGTCTTCATTACAGCCGAGCCAAGCACATTTATTCTCTGTTCTTTGGTCAGGTGTGATTCTCTGCATCGAACTGACCTGAGATTTTTGTCACATATACTTGTGAAAAGCTACCGAGACTGGCTCCATTCGAAACACATACATTCACACTACGGTCACTTTCACTCCAATATGTCACACATGTCAAGAAAGTTGATGATGCTGGTGACTTAATGAATTTCAGAAGAGTGGACCTGTCAGGCTTTGTCCATCACATCACAGGGACAGCCTGGGACATGACACTTCCCAAGGCTCTTCTTTCTAGCTATGCCTTTTCATCTCTCCTCAGAATCTGATACGTGGTAAGATCTGGGCCTCAGACTTCTGCTCATAGCTCCAGCATCAGCCTTTCTAAGCAAAGCCCTACGGCCAGCAGAAGCTCAGAATCTCCTGGGTACGTCATCCTTTCTTTCCCTCCCCCCAGAGCCCACCTAACTTCAGTACCTGCCAGTCTATTTATCTGCATCAAAGTCTGTGCTCGCTGCAGTCTGGAAGATTGCTTTTTGTGTAATAGGTCTTTGAAGACAGTGGCAGCTGGGAGGCTAATTCATACCTGTCACTAAGTCCTATTTAATGGGAGATTTGGCCCCACACCTCCAGCTCCCAGCTCTCCTGGATTCTTCTCCCTGCATGCGTCCTGTTCATTTACTCCTGTGACCTGCACATGCATATCTATTCTTCCCAGAAACCCTGTCCCTTTTCTGCTTTGCTTTCCCCGTGTGAACTCACAAATAGGACTTCAAAGGCAGAGTATGGTCTGTCTCGCCCACTGCTCTGCCCCCTGCACCATACCCCATGCTTGTGCTTAGCAAGTGCTCATGGCACATCCACTAAATGAATTAATGTTCTCCTGCAAACACCCCGTCAGGGTGGAACCACCTTTACAAAGACTCCAGGAACTTGCTCCCTCCTACAAAGAGGAAGACAGAGGCAGGTGGAAAGCTCTCCCACCTCCTCAGCAGCAGCTGGACTGACTTCATTTCGTGTTTAGAAGATTGCTCTGTGTCTGCAGGTACTAAACAAGTGGCTGTTAACTATGTAGTTAAACTGTGCTGCTGAAATCTGTGAGGGAAACGAACATGAAAAACAATGGCCGCCTCTGGCCTACAGGACAGGGAGAGTTACTGCTTTTCTGAAGGCTTGTTCCTTGGCAGGCATCGAATCCTGGCCTCTGAGGTTCTTTGCACTTAAGATCCACTGGTGACCTATTATCATCATATTAGGAGGTAAATCTTTTTTTTGTCAGACCACAGTGCATTATGCTTCTGCGTGCAGACACCCAATGCACCTGCCCTCTTACCAAGGGGTACAGTTGTTTAGACAGATGAATGGAGCTGTTGACCAGGGGCCTCTGCTCATTACTGACACTGCCTTTCCCACCTCTGCAACGGGTTCCACGTGGGCTGGGCAGCTTGCTAACTCTGCTGTGTTCTAGGCCATTAGGCTGTCAGATGGGTGCCAACAGCAGTCAGAATAAGGTACAACAGATTGCCTAGTGACTGAGGAGTAGGGGAAGGAGGTGAGAGGAAGCCAAGAGGCAAGTTCCTAAGAGGCTGCACAAATGATGGCCAGGCACTTGGGCTTTCCATTCAGAGAAATATGAGCCCCTGAAGGGTCTTCAGCAAAAGCAAATAGGACCAAGATCTGGTTTAAAAAGGATTTTAATTTTTGGCCAAGATAAAAAGCCCAACTTTGATTGGAGAGATAGCTCAGTAGTTAAAATACTTGCTGTACAAACACAAAGATCAGAATTCGGATCCTCAAATTCCATGTATGAAGCCAGCTGGGCATGGCAGCTCGTCTGTAATTCTAGCTTCAGAAAGTGTACATTGGGAATCCTCAGCTATCTAGCCAGACTAGTCCTATCGACAAGCTCTGGGTTTGATTAGAAACCCTATCCCAAAAAGAATGAGGTGGAAAATCAGTTGGGGATGGTTCCCAGCATCAACCTTGGACCTCAACATACACACACCCATATATGCATATGCATCCACACACATGCACACAGACACACATGAGCATGCATCCACACACATTCACCCAACGCATAACATGAAAATGGAAAGATAATGCCAATTTTGGAATTCACAAAAGGTGTCCAAAGGTGGAGTCTCTGACAGGAAGTGCCCTGTTACTCTGGGCTGTGAGTGCGAGCTGGGACCAGGCTGGGGGATGCCTTTCATGGCAATTAACTGAGCTGTGGATGCTTTTTGACAGAGCAGAGCGTGATGCAGAAGATGGAGAAGCTGGATTGCTTAACAATCACAGCACCAGCTACTCCTAATGGTGCTTGTAATACAATAGCACTTATAATGCAGTAGTAATAATAATAATAATATGATTTTCCAGAATGTGTTTTGTTCTCACTCTCCTTATGCTTCCCAAACATTCATTAAATTCCAAACGCCTCTCAGCAGGATCCAAACTCCTCAAGGCAGAGAGCACCCGAGTGCTGCAGCTGTCTCAGAAGGCTTCGGTTTCCCCCTTACTCTGCTCTCTATGTTTTCTCGGAGGTCAGTTTAATACCACCGTCAGCTGCCCAGTGACGCATACTGCCCAGAGTTATGAGTTACCTGATGGTCTGTTATTGAATAGATTTTTCTGCAACAACTGTCTCCAGTGTTTTCTTCCTGTTTCCTTTGGCCTTGTTTAGCCCTCATCAGGTGCTAGAGGAGAAATTAGAAGTACTGAGCTAAACCCAAGACACCCACTTTCCTGCAGCAACACCCTCTCACACTTGCACACGTACCATCCAACACTGTGGCTAAGGTGATGTGATTACTTATGCTATGCTGTGGGTGTCGTACACTGGACTTTGAAGAAGGCGCTTATCTTTGAAAAGCAGAGTTTCTGCTGGCTGGTTGCAGGACAAGAGGCCAAAGAGAGCTGGGGAAACGCTGCCAATGCACTGGAGAGAGGTCCCCTGTTGATGAGATGGAGCAGACCGCACACCCCCAGAAAGAGCTGGAGACCTGCTCCAAATACTGAGACCTGACCCAAGGCAAGAGTCGTTGAGAACACAGACATGTCAGCTTCAGGCCTCAACACTGTGACTGACAGGAATGAGTTGGGAGGGGGCCCTGAGCTTTGGGCAACAACAGAGCCAGCTGATACCTTGATCTGAGCTCAGCACACCCCATCATGCTAAGCCAGACTTATGACCCACATAAGCCGCTAACTTTGTGGTTATTGTTACACCACAATAGAAAACTAACACAGCCCAGCAAAGCAATAAATATGTTTGACAAGGGCAAGATGTGGGCTCGCAGAGGAAAAAAAAAATGCTCATATCCACCAATGGTTGGAGAAACTTGGACAAGACTTCGCCTTCTGTAAGCGTCACTCTTCTACTTTGAAAACCCAGAACTGCTACCTTGCAGGGTCCCTGTGAGGTTTAAAGATCTTGAATACAGAGCTGGGGAGAGGACTTGTCCAGCAAAGCACAGGCTATGCAGGCATGAGAGCCGATCCTAAGACCATCCTTAAGACCGCATAAAAATTTGGATGTGGCTTGTACCCTAGGCACTGGAGAGGCACAGACAGGCAGGCCCCTGAGGGCTAATGATCAACCAGCCCAGCCCACTTGGCAAGCTGCAGGCTAGTGAGAGACCCCATCTCAGGCAACAAGCTGGATGGTTGGTTCCTGTGGCAGTTAGCTTCAACTATTAGCACCTCGGAGCTGAGCTTTGAGCACATAAATAAGGAAGCCTCTAATTAAGGCAAACCTGTAGGAAATTGTCTTCATTGCAGAATGGATGTGAGAAAAACCCAGCCCATGGTGGGTGGCACCCTTCCCCTGGGCAGGTGGGTAAGACAGGGAGAGCTGTTGGTGGTGTTGGCAAGCTTGCAAGATACAGAGCAAAAACGGTCCTTGTTTGTCTGCCCATACTGTAGATAAGATGAGGCCAGTTCTTTTGGCTCCTTCTGGTAACTCTCCTACAATACATATAATGAACCATAAATTGAAAACCTGAAAATGTAAGCCAATAAAAACCCCTTGTTCCCTTAATTGTTTGGATCATGTATTTACTATGATATGAAACTAAGGCAGCACTTGGATAGCACCCAAGGTGGACCTCTATATGCACAGGGGAGGGGGGGAGAAGAAAGAAAGAAGAGAGAGAGAGAGAGAGAGAGAGAGAGAGAGAGAGAGGGATCTTGAATCTAAGCACTTGACGTGGTGTCTGGCACACTGTTAGACCCAGAACCAGGGACAACGACTGCCACTACTCTAATGGCAATGGGAGTAATTTCAGAAATGGTTAGGTTTTTATTAATAGATCTTTCCAGGGCGGACCACTGGAAAATGCTAGTTCAGCAGACAGAAGTGAAGGCGAGGCATCTCTCACTGAATTAATGGGACTCTGAATCTTTAACAACTTTGTGACGGGGGTCAAGGCCATCTCCCCTTCTCCCCAAGCGCTATCAGACAGATGGCCTGGGCAGTTTGAAGGGACATTTCCATTATGTTTCCAGAGAGACTCAGCCAGAGCGGTCCCCAGAGCCTGGCTCTTATTTCAATTTGATTTATGTCCTATGTACAGCCTGATGTACCCCAGCATCAGTACACACGGGCTCTGGACAAATGTGTGTGTGTGTGTGTGTGTGTGTGTGTGTGTGTTGGGGGCAAAGACAAGGCGTGAGTTCCAAGTTGTATTAAATGGATGAAACACAAGCATCTCAAACTGGCTTCTGGAAGTCCCAGGGACCTATCTTCATTGTTACACTGTTTGTCAAAGATCAGCAAAGGCGTGGCCTGACAATCTGTTCCTGGAAAGCACAACAGAGCTTCTTTGCCTCTGCCTGCGGCCTCAGCACCCCACCGACGACTTCTGGTGTTTCTGGCAGCTCTCAATCTGTTCCTATATCCCTGCTCCACCTGGTCAGGCGTCTCCTGCCTCACCTTCAGTAACCAGATGTCAAAGTGATGCCCAGGTAAGATGTCACTATGGGGCACAGGGTTTGGTTCTCTCTTCCAGCTCAGCATTTTTAGGGTATGAGTATGTATGTGTGTACATGTGGTGTGTATATCATATGCTCATGTGAATGCAGTGTGCACGCTCCCGTGTATGTGCAGAAACCACAGAGAGACTTCAAGCATCTTGCCCTTTCACCTCCACCTTATTCCCTTGAGACAGGATCTCTCACTGAGCCTGGTTGATAGGCTTGGTTGATAGCCAGCAAAGCCCAGCAATTCTCTTGTCTGAGAGGCCCCGACAGTGCCAGAATTACACGTGTGCACAGCCACTCCTGACTTTTAATTCAGGTACGAGGGATTTGAACTCGAGTCCTTAAGCTTTCACAGCAAGTGATCTTCTTACCTTCTGAGTCATCACTGTAGCCCTCACTTCCATTTTCAATGATCCATGGTCTCTAGTGCTGCTCCAGGATGATTGGCAGCATGCCTTATCCCTATTCTCTCCCACCTCCCACTGCTGGACATTATGACTAATCACTCCTCATGGATACCAACTCTCGTTCTCATTATCAAGAGACATCAGGTAGGAGAACCAAACACAGAATCTCAATACCGCAGCGGTTCTTACCCTCCCGTGCAATCTGGGCCACCTTTTGTTCACCAAGGGAAGGGACTGAACTCTGAGGCCTTTGCTTGGAGAGACCTTCTGAGCCACTACATTCCTGCCAGCCAAGTAAGTCAATGCCTGGGTTCACGTGTCCCCCTTACAGGGGCCAGCACCAGGTCCTACACCATAAGGAAAAGGCAAAGTCTGGAAGTTCTGAGGCAGAGTGGCCTTTTGGAAAGGCTGGCAGCATGAAAGGCAGGCAGAGTGTAGCTCAGGTCCCCCAGGCATGGCTGCAACTGACATGAACCTGCCTCACCTACCCCACCTGGCATCTCAAAGCCAGGTCAGCACCAGTGCCCACAGGTCTCTGCTCCTCTTAAGGGCTGCTGCAACTCTTAAGCAGCACGGCTGCTCCTTCCTTGGGTGCAGGGTTAGAAGCTCCCATGGTCTGAACAGGATACCTATCGAATGTTTGAGACCCAGCTTGGCGAGGCCTCCTTGAGAAAGCTTTCCATGAATCTGCCAGACTAGCCCAGGAGCCCTTCTCTGGGAGCCTCACAGCACCTCATGCTGTGCATCTTCATAGCAAACCTACGATGACCTATTTGAGTTCTTCTCCCCCCTCCAGTCTGACCTCCTTGAAGAACGCGACTTCATTCACTGTTATGTCCGTGGGAGCATAGGTAAGTTACCTCCTCTCTCAGCAATACAATGACTAGATTCCGTTATAGTCTCAGTGGCCAAAAAAAGTACAAAAGCTTTTGCCTTGTAAGCAGAAGGACCTGAGTTTCGATCCCCAGTTCCATGTAAAAATGCCAGGCAGAAATGGTGGTGGCTTGTACTTACAACTCAGAAAGGTAGAGCCTTCCAGAGCAACACAAAAAGGAAGTAGAATAATCCAGGATGACTCCTGAAGTCATCCTTGGGCCTCCACAGGCACACACACTCAACTGCCTTCTGATCTGTGTAGACAGACAGACAGACAGACAGACAGACACACACACACACACACACACACACACACACACACACACACACACACACACACACACACACAGAGCTTCATGTTATCTTCAGTCATTATTATTGTGGCTTAGATTGGATTGCAGACTGGGAAGACCAGTCATCCACCGCAACTCTCAGAAGACGATGGGTAATACGTGACACAAAATGCATATTTCTGAGCAAGAGGGAGCAAATAGCTCACAAGGCAGAAGTGCTTCCCAACCATGGGAATCCGGACAGCCGAGGCCATTGAAGGGCCCAAGCAAGCCACACAAGGGAAATGGAGAATCCTGGTCAGAAAAGCCACCTGCTTCAGTGCCAAAGAGTTTGGCTAGGAAAATTCACCCAGGCACCTGTGATAATCATCTAATCCATAAACTCAACCATCTTTCAGAGTCCAGGAGCCTTTAGACCCTCCCCTGAAGAGGCAGGACCTGACCAGAATCACATGCATTTGGTTAGTGAGACAATCACCACATGACCTCCGGCCGTGGATGCCAGAGTCAGTGCTGGGAAAGTCCAGCAACTCTGTGTGACAGAGAGGCTAGTGGACTCCTTTCTACCACACTCCTTGCTCCAGCAACCACAGTGCCATGTCTGCAAGCCTTTCTCCAGGCTCTCCAGAAAGCTAAGGAGAACACTAATGCATTCTCCTTTGGCCTCCCATACTTAGCACTCTAAACTGAGATTTTGTCAAGACACACCCTGCTGGACCACAACATACTGACCCTTGATTTTCTGCCACACAGCAGGCACTTAACAGACATTTGCTAAATAATTATTGTTAAGTTGGGCATTTTCCATGGAGGAGTTGATTAATCCTGGCTGGCTATTCATCCTATGATCCTGTAACTAGCTTAGACCAAGGAGCTCTGCTCTGCGAGCCATCGAGCCATCGTCTCTCCAGATGAAACAAAGCAAAACCAAAAAATGTAGGAGACTTCAGTCAATGCCTTCTGGAACCCCTTTTAAATGTCTCTAGCCAATCTTCCTTCTGAATGTATCCACAATTTCCAACTAACGAGTCAGAGAACTTACACCAGTGCTAACTGCTTATAGGTCATCATCCTGGATTTACCACTGCTCCTTAAGGTGCTGGTGTGCCAAGGATGCCCAGAGACACCCATCACTACAGCACCTGCCACCTTTCAGGCTCACATTTGGTGGGACTGTCACAGCTCAGTCAGATGCACGGGGAGCTTTCCCTTCATTACTCTACCCCGGGTTGTACCTAAAACATACTTCTTCATCAAAGCACATTGTAGCATGCAGAGTGGCTCTCCTAAAAGGCTCAATAAAACTGAAATATTCCGAATAATTTCACAATAAACTATATTTTAGAATCAATTACTCTGACACCTAGAAAGCTGCTGAATGATGGATTGGAACTTGTATGTGATATCTGCTGAACTTCAAGCAAAAGGGTGAACAATATAGAAAAAGCTCATCCATTCCCATGATAAACATTTAGCGAGCACCTATCATGCTCAGTCCCTGGGCTTACAGAGATGGACAAGGCAGACTTGGTCTTGACTTCATGAAGGTCAGAGCCTGGAAGACTCTGTAAAATACAGGACTGTGAGAAAGACAGCAGATGCAATCTGGCGACATGTCAGGGATGACTTCCTTGGCTCAGGGGTAGGGGAGGGAGAGGGAATATCATTTAAGGAAAACCCGAAAGAAGGGTGGGGCTGACTTGCCGAAGAAAGTACAGGAACGTTGGGCAGCAACACAACCGCTTTCTTCTGGAATTAATTGCCTCTTCTCTCTCTGTCTGCCCTGGTTCCCCTCTCTGTAATAATTTTAGCAATTTCAATTACTTATGGCTAATCTCACTGATAAACCATTGAAAAAGAAACACAGACTCAGGTCTGCCTGACAATGAAATGAACCGGGAGGAGGCAAAGTAGCTGCATATATCCATTCTGACCACACAGGGTAGAGCTTGGCGCGGAGGGGCAAGCTCTGCAGGGCTAGCTAAGATCTGGCTAGGGTCTGTGAAAGGAGCTAGGTGGTGGACAGAAACCTCTCCAGTGGACCCTGTGGGTCCCTTGTGCCCTCCATCTGATATACTACACCACTCTCCTGTATCTCCGGGAAACACTCCCAAACTCGGGGCACTGTAAACCGGAATGCTCCTAATCAGTGCAATCAATGCTCCGAAACAAAACCAAGGCTAGACACACTCTCAGATAGTACCTTGCTCAATCCCATAATTCCCAGGGGCGGAGCTGAATGAAGCCTGGAAAGAAAAGAGTGGCTTGTGAAGACCAGAGCATGACTGGGCAGCCTGGCTATGGGATGACTGCCTAACTTCATGATCTGGCTCTACTGCTTGAAGCCAGAGAATGAGCCACCGTGAGCCTCAGCATTCGCAAATGGGAATAAGATAACTGTTTCCGCTAGACTGGCCAGGAGGCTTAAATGAGAAAATAACCACCGTGCCCTTATTACACACTCTTGCACACAGCCAAGACACTCAGTAAGTATTGGCTCTGGCTTTCACCGTGTTACCAAGCACTTAGAGGCAAGACTGGAACTTGAAGGCCCAGTGACTGACTTTATTGTCACTCCAGGGCCTTCCTGTTGGGGTCACTCTTCCCCTACCTTCTGACACGGCACACCCAGCGGCTCCTTTCTAAATCTCCCAGGAAAAAGTCCGAAGTACTGCTGCCTCTATATGCACCCCACAGTGGCAGCCTGCCTCCCCCTCCCAGCCCCCCAGCCCTCCAACCCCCACCCCTCGGCATGAAGCTGGTACTCAGCTGGGAGCAGAGGCACAGAGCTACCCAGGGCCCAGCAGACTACAGTGGCCTACGACCAGTACCCAAGACCTCCTGCCTTTCATTGACATCCTGGGAACCCTGGCCTTTGTCCCTAAATCTCTACACTTCTCCCCACCAATGTGGCAGCTCCCTCCTCTGGCCTTGAGCCCCTCAGAGCTCTCTGACAAGAGATTAGGGTGATTTTTATCTATTCCATTAGGAGTGAGTACAGCTCTCCCTGGGTTCATTAGCAGCTACAGGATCCCTTCGGATTTATTAGCTCACATTGTGCTTCCTCCCTCTCCTCTTTCCAGACCAAGCCGACTGTCTCTGCCATCTCAACAGCAGACAGGGCTTTGTCCAGAGGCCTTCATTCTTCATGTTCCATCCGTCTCCCATCAGTCTTGTGAAACAAAGGTTCCCTCAGACACAATTACAGCCTGGCTGGAGGACAGAGACTCCCCTCCAGACCAGACAGAAGAAAAATACAATGTGTCTTTAAAAGGCCTTTGTCTACCCCATCCAGACGGGGGCACTCCGGGGCCCAGCAACCTTCAATTAGTAGGGCACCAACAAGTGTTAACAGACACTTTTAGGGTGGGTTATCCTCAAAAAAAAAAAAAAAAAAAAAAAAAGAACAAGCCAGGAGCCCTGGGAAGCCAACTGTGTTTGCAACACATGCAAAAGAGAAGTGTGATGGCCATTAGTAATTAAATAACATGGCGGAGACTGATTCCTGATCACCGCACCCATTTCCTCTCCCTCCTAGGCACAGGGCAGCACTGCACTTCCTGTCACCTTCACAGAGGTGTGCAGCCACAAGATGGGACTTGCCAATGGAATTGTGAGAAAGGATACATACCCCTTCTAGGCTTAATCAGTACATTTTCCTGTGAGTGGAAGCCTGTATTTTTTTTTTTTTTTTTTTTGCCCACTTCTGGCCTCTAAGAGGCCATAAACTAGAATAACTCTGAACCTGTGAACTTAACAGAAGACTGTATAGAAATCAGGAACATGTTTGAGGAAACTCCAGAAAGAAATACTTCTGTATCTGTGGGTTCTATGTCCATGAGTTTGACAAACAGCAGACTAAAGGTATGGGATGGGGGGAGCAACTAGGTCTGTATTAAGCATGTGCAAACACAGTCTTCATCATCATCATTCCCCACATGATACCATGCAATACCTACTCACGGAGCATCATATCATGTCAACAGTAAGTCATCTAAACATGATCTGATGCATAAGAGAGTAGATACGAACCATTAGAGAAGAGGCTTGAATACCTGCGGCTTGATATCCCCAAGGGATATGGAACTAAATATGTCTCAGATAGACAGATCACTATACTTCTTCTGTCTGAAGAGCTAAGTTTGGATCTGTGATCCATCAGCTATGGCTAGATCTATTATAACTGATTACTTTTAAAAACTTACCAAGTTGTCGAAAAGGTAGATTTTAGCATTCTTTACACTTTACTGATGGAAAGCTGAAACTCCGGGGGTCCCAAGGACACACAGTCATCAGAGCCTCCAAGTGGGGGTGGGATCCAACAGATCTGAAGGTCAGTAAGGGGTGGACTTTTGCTCTCTCATTATAAGACTTTCTTTCCTTGTGAAGCTTCATTATCAGGCCCTTCAACTACATCCACAGGCTCTTGCATTGCCAAATTTACAGATGGAATAGAAAGAGGAAACACATCTGGGCACTTAACACCCATCAAGATGGCTCTTAGTTTTAGAAAGGGAGAAGGGGAAGAAGGAAAGGAGGGAGGGAGGGAGGGAGGGAAGGAGAAGAAAGAGAAAGGAACTTTTTTCGTCAAGATGGTGCCGAAAGCGAAGAAGGAAGCTCTGTCCCTCCCAAAGCTGAAGCCAAAGCTAAGGCTTTGAAAACCAAGAAAGCAATGCTGAAAGGCGTCCACAGCCACAAAAAGAAGATTTGCACATCACCCACCTTCTGGCGGCCTAAAACCCTGCGGCTTAGGAGGCAGCCCAAATACCCTCACAAGAGCACCCCCAGGAGAAACAAGCTTGACCACTATGCTATCATCAAGTTCCCTTTGACCACCGAGTCAGCCATGAAGAAGACAGAAGACAACAACACATTTGTGTTCATTGTGGATGTCAAGGCTGACAAACGCCAGCTCAAACAAGCTGTAAAGAAGCTCTATGACATTGATGTGGCCAGAGTCAATACACTAATCAGGCCTGATGGACAGAAGAAAGCCTATGTGCGACTGGCTTCTGATTATGATGCTTTAGATGTTGCCAACAAAATTGGGATCATCTAAACTTGAGTCCAGCTGCTAATTCTAAATACATATCTTTTTTGCCATAAAAAAAGAGAGAAAGGAAGAGAAGGAGGGAGGGAAGGAGGGATGGAGGAAGGAAGAGAGGTAGGAAAAGAAGGGAGGGAGGGAGGGAAGGACGGAAGGAGGGAAAGTAAGAGAGAGAAAGAAGGAAAGAAAGAAAGAAGGAAGGAAAGAAAGAAAAAAGAGAGAAAGAAAGAAAGAGAGAAAGAGAGAAAGAAAGAAAGAAAGAAAGAAAGAAAGAAAGAAAGAAAGAAAGAAAGAAAGAAAGAAAGAAAGAAAAAGAAAGAAAGAAAAAGCAAAGAGAGAAAGAAAAAGAGAAAAGTATGGGCAAGGTTGTAATGAAATTCAAATCCGTGTACCCTATTGGAAGGCATGAACAGTGATGCAGTCATTCTAGAAAGACAGTTTGCTGGTTCCTCAATAAATTAAAATATAATGGCTCTTTGGCCCAGCAAATACCCTCCTAGGCATATACCCTCCCCCTGAAAAAGAAAGACTGGAGGCATGAACTAGAACAAATATCTGTACATCTATGGTCTTAGCAGCGTTACTCACAATAGCCAAATAACTCAAGTGTCCACTGATGGATTAATGGATATATAAAATGTGGTCTAAATACACCATGGCAGAATGTTCAGTCTGAAGAAGGATGAACTCAAAGACATTAATCTAGGTAAAAATAAGCCAGACATGAAAGAATAAATATTGTATGATTCCATTTACATTAAACTGGTAGTCAAATTCACAGAGACTGTAGGTCTGAGGTCTCCTCTGGAGAGGAGAAGGGAATGGGAGAAAGCCTATTCAACAGCAACAGAGTTTCAGTCTGGGAAGATGGAAAATGTAGAAAAGGACGATGACAACGGTTGCACAATAATGTCCCTGAAAAAATGCTTGAAATGCTTAAAAGTGGTAAATTCTGGTTATGTATATCTTATTGCCGTAGAAATATTTTCACAAAAGAAATGAGATTCTAATATGTGCTAGGACACGGATGAATTGGGAAAATATTATGCTGAGTGAAACAAGTCACAGGAGGAGATAAAAACTGTATGACTCCATTTACATAAGGCACCTTGAAGAGGCATGGTCATGGAGGAGAAACAGGAATGGAGGTCTATAGGGGCTGGGGAGGAGGAAACAGGGGCTGGTGCTAGATGGACACAGTTTTGCTTGGGTTTTAGCAAAAGTTATGAAGGGTGTATAAGATGTGAACGTATCAATGCTGCCTAAGGTTGATGTTGATATTATACATGCTTTGCTTCGAAGAAAAAAAAAATCAAGAAAGAGAAGACCAAGGAAAGAGGAAAAGAAAAAAGACTGTGTGATGTCAAATGAGGCAGGAACCAATCCTCAGAGTTGTGCATATACAACCTGTATATGTGTTTTTCGTGACTGTGCACAGGAATTCTAAGTGCCTTGCCTTCTCCCAGGTTTGGTCCATGTCTCACTTTGTCCTAACTCTCAGCACTTTCCCTTATTCTACCAGCCAGGCCTTGCTTCTTCCTTTCTTCTTCATGAGCCCTAACCTCTGGCCAAGTGCATCTCTGACTTTCAATGACCTCTCGCCGTCTGTGAGTTGGACCCTGTGCCCTGTTTCACTTGCTAATCACTGACTTGCTGTGCTGGGGATGATTCCTCTTCCATTAGAACCAGAAGGTGGGGCAAAAAAAAGAATGTTTCCACTTATCAAATCTCCATCGGTACAAACAACCCCAGTGCATCTTGAAAGATGTGATACATTAAAAGTCCCGGGGCATCTCCTGCTGTGCACAGAGACTTGGTGTTTTAACGTCTAGATGCTTCCAGTGCCTGCCCTCGCCTTTTGGCTGGAGCAGGGGAAATTCCCCCTTGATGCAGGCTTCTCCCCTCCTGCTGAAGTATCTCTCATTACCTGACACACCCCCATTACTCTGTCAATAACCTGGATCCCCCTATACACATCTATTTGACTTTTCCCTTGACCTGTCTTACTTCTCCTGAGCTATGCTGGTCCTTAGTTTCCCCTGGCTCAGCTTCTCCTGTTGCATCTATCTCCTGTGTCACTCAAGGACCAGAGGTGACACACTCAGTCTCCCTCATGGCCAGCTCCCAACTGGGAAAGAAACTGTGCTTCCTAGTATGACAGACAGGATCAAATGAATTGATGACTTACAGTTTGATTTGTGATGGATTGACTGTGATGGGGAATCAACTGACTGAATCTGGAGTTGTCAATCTAATTCATTTATTATAGATGCCCTAAATAAGTCAGTGTTCTTAGTGTCTGTATGAATATGAGGACCTGGCCAATTACTTGGTAATTATACACACACGCACACATGAGCATACACATGGAAAAATCCTCCACCATCAGCAGAGTTATGTGCAGTAACTGAAATACCTAGTTCTGTTCATTCTCTAGAAATAAATAAAATAGCATTTTAGGAGATTTTCTTACTGGATAGTAAAATATGTATTGCTTATACTCTAACTCATAACTAGCAAAACCGGAACTTAAAAAATAATAACTTCCATTTATTAAATTCATATGTGAGCCAATTGCTCTCCAAGGTAGTTATGGTTAGCCTTGTTCACAGAAGAGGTCACGGAAGCTGAGTGAGGTTAAATAGCCCGCGTTGCCAGCTGCTAGTCAAACTAGAACTTTAAGACCTGTCTGTCAAATCTGAGATCTGTGCCTTTTCCCGTTCTCCATGCTGACTTTAAAAACTGATCTGTGAGCTCACCTCCACTGCAGCAGAGGTCAGAGAGATGGAACAAGATGGGGAGCCCTGAGGAGTTGAGAAGGAATGAATAAGAATGAAAGCCGGGTGTATCTGTGCAGAGGGATGAGCTGAAGAAACATCAAGGGACCGGCTCGCCCTGTGCGAAGTCGTTCTGCTCTGCTCCAAAACTCCAACTGCAACCAGGATAGTAAGGGCTCTTGTGGGGATCCTGTCTCTGCTGGAAAGCTAAGGTATTAATGAGCAGATTCCAGAATGTTCTTTCAGTGACTGACTCTTGCAATGGTTCTGCTTGTTTTTCTAACTGTGATCTAAGTGGCAATACTTACACAGTGGCTGGTCTGCTGTCCCCTTGAGAACTCACAGACGAGACGAGTCTGTTAACTCCAGGTCTGGAGAACTAACTCTAAGGCCAGATCTCAGTCCTGCTCTCGCCCCACACCCACGGACAAAGAGGAAGCTCTGAACACCCAAAGCACCTGCAGAGGGCTTTGCCATATTTCAGTGCATGTTCCTGACTTATCCTGACTTAAAATGTGAGAAAACTGGGGGTCCCAACATCCATGTAGCTTGCTCAAAGTCATATACCAAGTACAATGTAGAGTGGGAACTTGACTGACTTCACGGGTCACAGCTTTATTGTTCCGCTAGATAACACACCCTCTGAGAGGAGGTTAGGGGGATGTGCAATGTGGCAGATGCTGTCTTCCTGAAAACCTCCAAGCCAAGCATTTCCACCTGACTTCTGCTCACTGTCCTGGGAACGCAGCCTTAAGTTTGCCGAATGGCTCTGTGGCCTGGGGCTGCCCAGCTCTGTCCTCTTCAGCTGATGCTGCCCCCTGGTGCAGGAGAACCTCCCTGGCAGGCTGGCACAGTGCAGGCAATCCCCATCACCACCGCCTACCCACCCACCTGCCATCCCTCCCTTTTCTGTTTCCCATCTGGGAGCACGATGCACTTTAATCTGTTTTTTCCACTCTTGCCAACTTGCCCAGGCTGCCCCCAGATGCCACCTTACCTGAAGCAAATGCTCTTGCTCTGCTCTGGGAACAGCCTAACCCTTCCTCCCCTTTTACATATTAATGCTGTGATTTGTAGCTACAGTGTTAGATGGGGAGAATAAAAAAAGCACACAAAGAAACAAGGAAGTTCATTCTCTTTTACATTTTGCAAGGAGGGAGCTAGAGGGGCTTCTGGGGTGCTGATTATGTTCTATTTCTGGATGTGGGGGCTGGTTACACAGGTGTGCTCACTTGGAGACAGTGCTTTGCACACACATAATGCGCATGGTTTCCTGTATGCATGCTAGACTTCAATAGGCAAGCCCACACCTGCAGTCCCAGCACTTGGGAAGCTGAGACAGAAGAGTCATCCTGAGTTCAGGGCTGGTCTGGGGAAAGCAAAAGAAAAAGGAAAAGAAGGAAGGAAAGAAGAGAGGGAGGGAGGGAGGGCCGGAAGGAGGGAGGGAGAGAGGGAGGAAAGGAGGGAGGGAGGGAGGGAGGGAAGGAGGGAGGGAGGGAGGAGGAAAAATAATACAATTTCAACCACAACCATGGAGCAGCAATTTGATGAGCCATCCATGCAATACTCAAGTTCATGCCAAAGGGACCCCTCGGTACAAGGGTCTCTATATCATGAGAAAGATATATTCATGCCTCTGGAGTCTCTTTCTACTATGGGAGCAAGGGTCTGCCAATGTATCAGGGCTCACAGAGGGTTGTCCACGGGTACCTACAAGAAATCGAAGTCTGTCTCCATCTGTAAACTGCTGCATGACTCTTTGGGAGAGCTGATCCCCAGGCCCCCAGAAACAGGTCACACGACCTCCTAAATCTCCCTATGCACACCTTCAACATGGAAGCCTGTACTGTCAGGCAACATTTCCTCTTTGTAATGTTGAAGATTTTAAGCCAAGAATCTGAATTCTGTTCTTTAACTTAGCAAGTTCCTTCAACTAATTATTGTCTGCTTTCAAATGTCTATACTGGTTAGTTTCTAAGAGGAATATCAGCATATCAGGTGATTAAGACATAACTAAGGTTCATGTCCCCAGAAAGTAACTAAGTTTAAAAACAACCCCAGTGTCTTAGACATGGTTTGAACTTTCTTATCTCCAAGTGTGATTTCTTCTCCTGCAGAATGCCTTCCTTTCATTGTGTATGTGAAAATACACTACTCTTGGAGCTGGAGAGACGGCTCCATAATGACACTTGCTGGCACATTGGAGAACCTGAGTTTGGACTCCGGCATCCACATACAAAGCTGAGAGTGGATGTGCATGCTGTGACCCCAGTCCTGGGGATGGAAGGGGAAAATAGGCTAATGTCTGGGGCTTGCTGGCTGCCTGCCTAGTGCCAGATTCAGGGAGAGACCGTGTCTCAAAAGAATAGAGAGAGACTCATAGAGCAAGATAGCCAATGTCTTCTTCTGGCTTCTGGACACACCCACATACTTATACTAATATACCTAGCATTATATAGACACATAAGAAATAATGGAAAAATTCTTATAAAAATACCCTAGAGAAAGGTCCTATTTTCTTTCCATACCTTAAAGGCCCTTTCTTTGTGAGGCTATCCCAGATGCTCCAAGTTGTGCAAACAGCCCCTACCCAAGAGGCTGAGGAATCCTGTTGATGTGTAATAGCATTCTCCACTTTGTACTGCCACAGGTAGTCAATCGGTTTTTCCAAAGCAGGTTTGTATTCTTGATCCCTTTTGAAGTCCTATACCCGGCCAGTGACTAGTACTCAGGAAAAGTTCAAGTGCACATCTGGATGAAGGAGGTACCTAGTGATCAGGATTGGATGTAAACTATCCCCCACAGCCTCAAGCGTTCGGACATTTGATCTCCAGCTGGTTTGGGGAGGTTGTACAATCCTCAAGGAGAAGGACCCCGCTGGAAGGAGTGACAGGCAGGGCCTCATGGGTTATAGCCTGACTCCAGTTCCCAAGTGCTCCTATTCTGCTTCCTGGTCTATGGAAATGTAGCTAGTCATGCTCTAAGCTCCCGCGGCCCCAGCCGTGATGGACCTTATGCTCGAATCATGAGCCAAAAGAAATCCTTTCTGCCTCAAGCTACTCCTTGTCAGGTATTTGGTGGAGTGATGGGCAAAATAACTACCACACCTAGTCAAGTGATTCATGAGATAAAATAAAACAAACCTCTTCTGTGAATGATTATTTACAACCGCTCATGTATAATAGCACCGAAGTAAAGACACCTGAAATACTTCCGAGCAGATGAGTGATTGAGGAAGCCACGGATCACCATTGTACCATGAAACCCGCTCAGCAGGAAAAACACAGCGACTGGGTGGTCTCCAGGGCTTTATACTGCAGAAAAAGGCCGTCTCAGAAGAACTCACACTGCATCTCATTTAAATAATGCTCTCAAAAATTATAAAACGATGTAAGTGAGGGACAGATCAGTGACTGCTGAGGATGAGGGGTGGCAGGGAAGAATGGCAGGAGTGGTGGCACTGAGGAGATGTAATAAACATCTATGGGCTCCAAATTTGGCATTTGAATCTACATAAATCTACACATTTTAGTATGTCTGATATTTTGATACCCTGTCAACAATGTTACCAATGTCAACACTGCATTGCAATTACTCATGATACAACCATGAGGTGGGGGATGGGTTTAGGTACATAAAGCTTCTCACTACTGTTTTTGAACTTTGCTAGCAATGCTTTAATTGTTTCAAACATAAAAGCAACATATTTTCTTCAAAAACTTGCTTCCTGAGGTATTGCCTGCACTTGAGTTGATTATGTCCCATCTTATAGAAGCTTCCACATTTCTTAACACTTTTTTATAATGATTCTACTTAGATTAAGTCACGTCATCTCAAAATGACAATAGCCCAGTGACATGGCTGTATGTATCCCATTTCACAGATCAGCACACCACAGTACCATGCTTCCTTGAAGGCCATGTGGCTGGTGTTTGGCAAAGCTAGGACTTAAACCTAATTTGATCAAGTTTTAGCATTCTCATCTATAAAATAAAGGGTCTAGCGAAGATGCTCTGCGGAGGTTCATCTGGTTATAACACTGCCAGACATGCCCGTGTCCTGTGTCCTGGCTTTCTTCCATCCGAGTTACCATGGGAGGCTGGTGCTACAGTAACTGAACTCCAGGCAAGTGCCTACACCTGCTAGCAGAATCAGCTACCCCAGTATTGCCCAGAGGAAGCAGGACAAGGTGGCTGGAGAAGTCTGGAGGGAGATGCCCGAGCCTTCCTGTTCCTAGTCTTTCCAGTCTAAGAACTATTAAAATGAGAATTCTAGTGGTCTCTCAGACCCCGTGCCTCCAGGAGGCTGAGATACTCTTTCCTGGATTCTGTTTCTCTGCCTCTGTTTCTCCACACCCAGTCATCTCAGTTTCACCCACCATGACCCACTATGTCTGATCACTTATCCCAAAGAGGCTTCACTTACCAGATTAGTGAAGATGTATGTGTAGTAGGCTGAGACCATCCCTAGCTCAGCTGCCTGTAAAACAAAGAGAAGGAGATTAGAGGAGAAAGAAGCTCGCCGGAAGCTCCAAGTCTGCGGTGTACCCAGTCAACCACCCTGAGCAGCAGGCAAAGTGGACCACCCTAACTGGTTCTTAGGCTGCCCTGGATGTTGGGAGGACAGAGGGGTCTCTAGAATAGACCCGTCCCCCTCTACTCATTCATCATCTTGGGTGACACAATGGCTAGAACTCTCACACACAGCACAGACCCATGGACAGAACTGGATATCATGGGAAGCAGAGTGAATTTAAGAGAAATGAAGCAAGTAATGAAACAGACTAGAATAACCTCTACAACTAAGGTTTATCCTCTGTTCAGCTTGGGCCAGGCACCATAAAAGCCCTGGGCACGGGCTGACCACAGGGGGCAGGCACTATCGTCATTATTATTCCTCCCTACTCTTGTTTTCCAGCTGGGGAAACTGACATGACATTGACTAAGTCATTTATATGCGCTCACATAGGAGGGATGAAATGAAGTCAGACAGCCTAATTCGGGTTTTTGGTATTCTCCCTGGAGGACCACAGCCTTTGTAGAGCACCTGAGTAAGTAAGACAGCCTGTGGGCAGTGGACCAGGCTCAAGTGAGCTATGTCCCTGTCCACATGCAGGGGATTCTGCACCCACAATCATGGAGGGAACAAGCCAATCTTTTGCAAACTTTGTTCCTTTACTCATACTCGGGAACAAGTTGCCCATGACATGCCCCACCCTTGATCACAGGACAGGAGCTGTGGCTTCAGTACAGCCTTTGTTCCATCTGATCTCTGTACCCATCATAAATACCCCTAACCAACCTTCCCTGTCAGTGTGCCCGGCTTTGAGGGTGACAGGTGCTATAGAAACTGACAAGAAGATCAGGTAAGTAATGAGCGCGGCTCTCTCCAGGGCCCTCATTCCTCCTGACAGTCCGTTAGATTTTCATAATATATCCTGCAGCCCGGGGCCACTGGGAGAAAGTTCCTGTCATGACTATTGCAGTGGAGGGGGTGGGCAACAAGACCAAGATGATTACATTTTCCTCTTTCACAGTGTTTCTCTCCCAAGGAACTCAAATAACGTTGCAAGCAATCTCGACTTCATGAGTATCTCTCCAGCCACTTGATGTGCAGGCCATGGTGATATCACCACAATCCCAATAGGCAGCCGAAGTGCAGAATGGTTTAATGACAAAGTCAAGACACGCAGGGCCACGGTGGCGTTGAAGGCTTCCATAGCAGAGTTCCTTTTCCCTCTAAGAGAAGCTGCACTTCCTCCTCCATTCAGAAGAGGATTCTCTGGCAGGATGCTGCCGTCCACCCATGGCCCACTGCGGGCACTCACACCTTCATTATGAGAGTGCTGCTGCCTCACGCACTACCTAGACCCACACAAGCCGCTGCTGACAGAGATTGGTGGGGAAAGCGGGGGCTGCGGAGGGGGATAGTGCACAGTTGGTGGTTAAAATCCATTTTGTGAAATCTGCTATCCTAGAGATAAAAGACAAGAGATCCTTGGTTTTTAAGATGTGAACTCTGGGTAAACACGAAGTCTGTTGCCGGAACAGCCACTCAATAAAGTAGGGGATTACTGGGCAAATCCTCCTGAAATCAAGAGGCTACAGAGGGCTGCCAAGCTCCAGGGCCCAGCTCCTGAGTGTATTCCAGAGCCCCAGAAAGCCCTGTGAACCTCCTAGAGGGAGGAATGTGGAGCCCCAGGGAAGCCCCAGGATGGAGGCCAAGCTTGCGAGGGACACCGCCTGCCAGGAGCTACCAGGATGTCAGTGGGAAGCAAGGGAATAGTTTTCCCAAAGCCTTGCAGCTCATTGATAAATTTGGCTATGAAGATGCAGGAGTGAGGCGGGGGGAGAGGGGGATCAGGAAAAAGAGTCATGGAATACTCATTAGAACTGTCTGCTAATAAGGATCATTACAGGCAGAGCTGCCTTCAAAAGCGCAGCTACAAAAACAAAATAAAGCCCTCCAAACTAATGAAACGAACCAACTAAAAAAAAAACACCCAAAACATTTTAGTGGAAGTTCCCAGTAGTGGCAAAAATGTAATAAGATCTCTACATGCTGTGGAACATGTAAGGTGTGACAGAGTGACAAGCCATCTCAGCATCCTTCAGACACGCATCTCTTCAACTCGGCAATCCTCCCCTAGAAACGTATGCTTAAGAAATATGCATGAATGTGTCGAAAGATTTATGAAGGAAGATGTGCATCCCCAGCATTATTTATTACAGCAAAAAATTGGAAACAACTTGCTTCTCCCACAATAAAGGGATAGCTAAATAAATTACAGGACATCTGTGTGACAGAAAATATTACAGCCACTAAAATATTTGCAGAAAAATAATTAACAACATGGAGAAAATGCATGGCATGTAATTAAATGAAAAGAAGAGCGATTATGAAAAAGTTTGTGTGATATGGTAATAATTGGAGGGGGTATTGGCTAAACAGGTAAAGGTGCTCAATGCCATATCCAAGAACCTGAATTTAAATTTCAGATCCCATATGACAGCAAGGGGAGAACTGACTCCTACAAGTTGTCCTCTGACCTCAGTTGCTTACATGCCTACTTATATATGCATACATACAACAGAAATAAACAAATGTAAAAAAAATGAGCAGAGAATGCCTACAGCAGAAAGGACCCACGTTAAGAGTGGGTGATGCTACCTGACGGGATTGCAAATGATGTTTATTTTCTTGTGGTTTTCTAAAATTTCAGTGATGAACTAGGCATGTCATTGGGAGAGAGAAGGCTATCCAGTTCATATGTTAGGAACTGTGACACATTCCTGGGTCAAGAACTGCCTGCTCCCGAGCCACCCCCAGGGCGCTGGAGGAACATCCGTAACTAGATAAGTGCTCAACTCCTGCTCCCTAACTTTCATGCCCTGAAATCTATAAATCCTTAAAGACTTAGATGATGATAACTCAAACATGACAGAAGGAAAGAAAAAAAAGTGTGTGTGTATGTGTGTGTGAACATGTGCACACATGCATGCAAAAATTACTATGGCAAGAGACTGAAGTGACAGTCTTGCGTACTGAAAGAACTCACTGATATCTCTTAGTAACTCTCAGATAAAAAAAGGAAGGGGGAGAAGGAAGCAAAGGGGAGGAAGGGAGGAAGAGGAAGTCACAATCACGGAATATCCACAAGCCTCTGGAAGCCTGGGCAAGGTTAACGAGGAACTTTGCTCCCCCAGTGGAAGATGGCGGGCTGTGCTTAAATGCGCAATTAAAATGGCATTAGGAGAGGCCAATGTGTCTGAGTGGTTGAGGGAGCTGCGGTAGCCAAGGAAATGTCCCAAGCAGAGCCTGCTCTGCTGCACATGCTGAGGCCAGCTAGCAGCCTAGGGGCCAGTTCCAGGTGACAACATAAGCTGCCCAGCTGTTTCTGGCTATTGGTTCTAGGACCAGTTTCACTGACAGTTCTGTTTCCACGTGACAACGTGCAGGATGACAGGCACGTGGGTCCAAGGTCTGCAGGAACCTGGGAAACACTCTGATCTGTGGGTAGGAGCCAACCTGACCAGCTCCTCCCAGCCTCCTCCTGGGCTGTCCTCCAACAAAGCTGCTAAGTTCTCCTTGCTTCATCTATAAGATGAGGACGGTATACTTGTTTCATGTCACCACAGAGAAGGACTATGCTGAGAAATGACAGGGAAGCACTTGATAAACCGGTGAACCCACTGTCAAGACAAAAGACAGCACTGACGCTCTACAACGTGCGAGTGTGGCTGTCTGCGCTGTTAACACGTGGAGCTGTACATTCCCTGTCTGGCAAGCAGCCTGCTCTGGATTCTCCCAGGCACCCATCTAGGTCTGGCTGGTCACTCAGCCCCACCGGACGCTAAATGCTTCCACTATGTCACCATCAATTGCTGTCTCCTTCTTCCATGGAAATGGAAGCAGGCAGAGAGGTTCAGAGTTCAGATCCAACTCAAGGCTGAGAGGTCTCAGGGAAGCTTAAAGCAGAACAAGTAGAGAAAGACAGGTACCTCACTCCTCCCCAATCCCCACCCAACCAGCCCCACCTTCAGGAGGATGGTGTGGGACATGGAGGCATTGGCATGGATGATGATAGTGGCTGTCTTGTCATCCCTGATCTCCTTGAGGAGTGGGGTGGGGTCCCGGGTGTCATCCAGCATCCGGACGGACAGCGTATCCTTGGAGATAAGGAATTGCCGGAGCAGCTTCTCTAAGTTCAGAAGACCTGAGGGGGGAGAGAGAAGGATGCCCCTGAGGGTCTGCAGCGCAGCTCACAGACACGTGGTCCAGGCCAGTGCTTGGGAGCACCACCAAAACCTGAATAGGCTTCTTGGCCTCTCAGGCTCCTGTATTCCATCTGAAATGAGAAACACCACCCCTAACCTCCCATCAGATCCCAGATGCACTCTACTACCAAAGGAGAGCACGAGGTTCCTCAGGCACGTTGAGTAGGGTAAGAGAGTCCCCAAGGCCGAGAACTGGATCCAGAGACCACCAGGGTCTCTTTCCAGCAGACCTGGGTCTCTTTCCTCACTCTCAGGTCCCTTAAACGTGGCCAGTGACTGAGGCTTCAGTTCCTCTTCTGTGAGTTGAGAATCCTAACAGCCAGCAGCTCATGGGGCTATGAAGTATTAAATGATGCAGCACAAAGCTCTTCAGAGCCCCCCAAAATATACCATCTGGCTCCATCTAGCAAAGCTTTTGTTTTCACTTTTGAGGTGGGAGAGAGTGGTTCCTCCAAGATCCTGAGGCCCAGACAACAGGCCTAGCAACCCCCTTTGAACTCCTCAGATCCCCGCTAACATCAGGATCACAGGATTCTCAGGATCACAGGAGAGCAGGCTTTGAATTACACTCCAGCAGCCAGTCTGAGCCCAGTACCAAATGTGTGTTCAGGATTCTTTCTCTCTCCTCCTCCTTACCTCCAGCTATCTGATGCCTTGGAGGGGGGTGGGGAGAGCTTTACAGGAAGAGCCCAGAACAATGTTACTGAGACCTGCTGGTCTTGATTCTGTCTGTCCTTGCAAAGGTACACCAGGAGGGAGGGCATACGTGTGACAGGAAGGTCACCTTTGAGAGCCAGGCAGTGGTCTCGATTCTAACAGAAAGAAATCTGTAGGCATTTGTTCCCAAAGCAGTGACAAGTGTAACATTTATCAAACCTTATTATGTTCCAGCTAATGTGCTGAAATTTTTACATGGCTTATCTCATGTAAGCCCTCATAACAATCCTATAAATTATTAAAATCCTGCATTCTAAGGGGGATGGGAGGCAGAGACGAGAGGGAACTCGCCTCATACTGTGGTGGCAAGGGAAAAGATGGGGTTTTCTACCCATCCTGGTTTCCTGTGTTGCCAATTGCTGTGCTGGCTTACATAGCAGAGGTGACAACAGAGACTAAGTTCAAAACAAGGTGCAAAGATAAAGAACAACCCCAGAAGGTCCAGTATATTATACTTTCATAGAAGTGTCATGGTGTACATGTGCTTGTAGTACACACACACACACATATACACACACACACACACACACACACGAAATGCCTTCAGCAAAACCCTCAACAACTTCCTTGGATGCTCCTAATCCTTGAGAGCATCCATCTACCTTCTCACATCAGGCAGGTGGCCTGACTTGTTCAGTTGCACACAGACCCCCAGGGACACAGCTGGAGCAGAATTTCTACTTGTTGATCTGAATCCATCTCTTCTTCCAGGGGACTGGGATTTATAGGATGGGAAAGGAGCCCTGGGAAGCCTTCATCTTCCTCTTCCTCGACTTGGTTAGGTCTTCCCAGGGAGCTGGGGAACCACAGGAGGAAGAGGAGAAGGCTGGTTTTCAAAGAGGCTTCAGAAACAGCCCTGTGGTACAAGCCACAGCATGGAGCAGCCTTACTCCCCTTCCTACCGGAACCTCCATGTCCCTCACTGCTCTTCACCATCTGTCTCGCCTGGCACTGACACTGCAGGCACTTCCTACCAGCCCTGATCTAGGAGATGTGCATTCAAGCTCAGGCTCAATGTACACTGACCACATGATGTTCAGATGTCACCTGACCTCCCTGAGGATCCATTTTTCATCTGTGCAATGGGTAGAACACACAAGAACCTCAAGAAATCCTGATAACATGCTGGGAATTGGACCATGCAGTCTCCATGCTATTTTATTTTATTATTATTATTATTAGTTCTTTATTTTTTCCACTCACACAAACTTAGTAGGTACCCTGGTCCCTTCCCTCCCTCCACCCCTCTATGGACCCCCTTGTTCTCTCCCCCTTTCCCCCTTCCTTTCCCCCTACTCCCTCCCTTTCTCCCAGTGCCCCCTCCCCCATCCCTGGAGCATCCTTTAGTGTGAATGTCAAACGTCCCTCTGGGTCCTCCACTCTGATGAGGTGTCTCCAACTCCTCCCATGCAGAATGGAGATGATGTTCCAACAGCAGAGTCAGTGGGTCAGGGTTGGTCCCTGTAAACAGGACATTAGAGTCCCGGAAAGGGGGTGGTGAAGCTGAAATCACAAGCCTGGTGGCCTGAGTAACTGGGTTTCTAAGAGGCAGCCTCGATTTCCCCGAATGTACGATAGAGAAGCTAGCTACAGCATCTTCCTGTGAGAGGGTGTCAGCAGCAAGTTGACACCAGACAGAGCTCTGGGCTTCTGCCCACAAAAGGTACCTCTTCAACCGGGGAGGTGGAGATGATGGGGGGATGGAATGTCAGGACAAACACGCTGGCTCTTTCGGCTTCGGTTGTATCTTGGCTATGAGGGGAACGCCACCACTAGAGGGCGAAAAGGGAGAAGGAAGGGTGAACCCCAAGGGAATCAGAGGATGGAAAAAAATCTCTAAAGTATGGTTAGGAAAGAGGCAACCCTCCCCCTTCCTGGAATGTGTCAGATGGGCACTATGATTCAGTGGGCCGAGACCAGGAAGCCCAGGGGAAGACAGCAGGGTGGTGGGCAGCCTGGCACAAGCAGACCAGGGACCCTGCATCCCTTTCCACCAGGCAGATCCACTGAGCTCCCAGGGAAAGGGCTTCCCCGAGGCTGACGCGCAGGAGACTCCAGACTCCATACCAGTCAGGGTGGGCAGCTGATTCTTTGGGTATGTTGCTGCACTTTAAACAGTGACAGGCAAGGAGTGGAAAAATGTCTCCAGCCTGCTGTGCCGCCAGCCCGCTGCACCTCCATGTCTGGGAACTTAGGACAGTGACCCTCATTGAGGTGACCAAGGTATCAGTCACCCCTCTTCCTCGCGCAAGACTTCTCTCCTTTCTCCAGTCTTCACCCACTTCTCCCAACACTTACAGGAGTGATTATCCAGCCTTGAAAACAGAATTCCTGGTGAGAAGCCCACACACAATACTTGAGAGCCCCCCCCCCTTAATTTTCAGTGATATTCTACGCGTCAAAGCCACTGCTAGTTAGAGACGTCCTAAGCTGAGAACGCGTTGCATACATCTCACAGAAGGAGCAGAGCACCACGGCTTAGCAACACAACACTGTGCACAACGTGGAGTGGGGTGAGTGCACAGTGCGGGGTGGGGTGCTCCCCCCTGCTCACGTGGCCAATGAGGAGCTGTGACTCACTCCTGCCCATCGCATGTGCACATGCATGTGAAGGCAGAGGATGGCTTGGGCTCAATCACACTCCATCTTATTTTTTGACACAGGGTCTCTCCTGGAACCTGGAGCTCCCCAGTTCAGATAGGCTGGCTGGCCAGCAAGTTCCTGGGATCTGCCTGTCTCTGCCTCCCCCATTCCTCTACCCTCCCCTTCAGTGACAGAGTTTCAGACACATATTGCCATAGTTATCTTTTTAAGTGGGTGTTGGAGATTTGAACCCAGGCCCTCATGCTTGTACAACAAGCACGTTGCCAATCAAGCCATCTCTCCAACCTCTACTTTTAGTTACTGACATTGGGTCCTCTGCCTCTCCTGAAGACCCATTTCTTAGGCATCTGTATCCTTGTCCTATGGCCATAACCAATCCTGGCTGTTCTTTTTATGGCTTCACTGTCCTCCCTCTGGCCCTGGGAGCCCCTGCCTTCTAATTCCAAAAGCCACCTCTCCTTCCTCCTCCCCGAACAGCCACCTGCTGGACCTCACATTGATCCAACTTGAGCATCCTGAGCAAGGCTAATGGGCTCCCCAGGCCCTTCAGCCTTGGCATGGCAGGCCTGCTCCAGGGCAGGCATCGTATCCCCATCCTGCAAGAGAGAAGAGGTGGGGTGGAGGGGAGGGAAGGCTGGAGAGAGAGCAGAGTTTAACCCCTGAGGTAGCAGCTGCCTTGGCAAATCCTTGGTTCAGTCAAAGCAGCAATGAGAACGGCAGTTGGAACATGCAAATTGCGTACTTGGTATGGTCCGTGCAGCCAAAGCACACTTCTGCAAGTCCTTCCCATTGCCTAGAATTAAAACGATCCTCTTCTGGTTTGCAGAATCAGATACTCCTCACACTGGACAGATAATGGTGTTTTTTAGTTCTATTTCCAAGCCGTGGTTTAATGCCCTCTGCAGCAGGGCTTCCCAGAGCCTTTCTGGCTGCCTCCAGGGATGGGAACGCACTGTTGCACCTGAAGCCTGTTAAGACAGCCCAGACAGAAGGCTGTTCCCTAGGTGAGCCTGTCTCCCTGTGACTTCTGTCCCCTTGCAGTCCTTGAGTGTGACAGCTAGATATAGGTGTCAACTTGGCAACTCTGGGCACAGTTATCAAGAACTGGTAGTTGATAATAGCCCTGGATCAACCTGCAGGAAAATTGATGGATGGAGAGGCCCGGCCCAAGGTGGGTGGGGCTATCTCTGGGCAGGTAAATAAGATGGAGGAAGCTGGTTAGGGAAGACGTCATCCTTTTGTATACTTGGCCAGACACGCTGATCTGACAAATAAGCATTGTCCCTGTCTCGGCACTCTTGTGGATACGGTGTGGTCAGTTCCTTCGGCTCCCGGTGTTGGTGTGAGCTCTCCTGCCAAACTGGATTGAGAATGGTAACTGGACTATTGGAAGAGAGAATAAAACTCCCTGTTCCCCTATAAGTTGTTTGTTTATGAATATATCAGCAACAACGCAGAATAGCTGTGATACTGAGGCTGCTATGAGCAAGGTGGCCTCATGACACCCTCTTTGGCTGGCTCTGGCCTTCACTTCTTCCTTCACCAACTTGCTTAGTGACGAGGGACAGCTCCTGCCATGCACTGCTGCTCCTCTGGCAAGTTGGGACAGAGTTTCTTTCTTTCCCTATAGTCTCTGGCTCAAGCCGGTGAATCAAGCAAGATTCACTTACCTGCACTAGGGATGTGCAAAGATACCTTGCCTAACACTGGTATCTCTCAGGTCTATGCTATTACAACTACGTGTGCACACACACATATGAATAGTGCTCGCTTACAATGGTTCAACTCATAGTTTTCACCTTTATCATGGTGCAAAAGTGATCTACACTTAGTAGAAAATATATTTGGATGCACCAGGTGCATGCGTGCTGTGCAAGCATGAGGACCTGAGTTCAGATTCCCTGGCAACCAAGTTAAAAAAAAAAAAAAAAAACAGGCTCAATGGCAAGCACTTGTAATCCCAGTGCCCAGGGAGATGGAGATAGGGGAAGTTTTCTGGAGTTTGTTGACCAGTCAAGCCAAATCAGTGAGCTTCAAGTTCAGTGAGAGATCCTGTGTCAATAAAGTGAAGAGCAAATAAAGAAGAAACACGCATCTAACACACACACACACACACACACACACACACACACACACATACACACACAGAGGAAATAAGGAAAACATCTACTTCAAGGGGACTGGAGAGGAGCTCAGTTGGTGGAGTACTTGCCTATCAAGGCCCTGGTTTCAATCCCCAGAACCATATAAAATAGGCATGACTAGGTGCAACTGTCATTTCAAACTCAAGATCAAAAGTTCATGGTCATCCTCAGTTACATAGTGAGTTCAAGGGCAGCCTGGATTACATGATGGTCTCAAAGAAAAAGATTCAACAGGACTCCTTCCTTCACTCTCCCTCCTTTTCCAAACTCCACAGCTGTCTCCCTTGGTGTCTGTCATTCGTTGGCCCTGGGAAGCACTCTGATCCCAGGAGGGGAAGCTCTGTGAAATCCACGGGGAAGCAGCTGATGCCAATGGATGGAATGCTCACCTGGGAGGACCCTGAGGAGTGTGATGTGGTGCTCAGTGCCTTAGGCCTGGCACGTTCCCATTCTTCTGCCAAGTGTCAAGCTCAAAGCATGTGGCTATGGAACCTCATTTATTTATTTGTTTGTTTGTTTGTTTGTTTGTTTGTTTGTTTGTTTGTTTGCTTGCTTATTATTTGAAACAAGATTTCTCGCTGTGCAGCTCAGGCTAGACTCAAACTTTTAAGATCTTCCTGTCTTAGCTTCCTGTGTCAACAGACCCGGCTGGAGAAACTGATTCTGACCAGAGAAGGCAAGAGTCCAGAGCGCCGTGTTACTGAGTGGCAGGGCACAGAACAGGCTCAAGTACTGAATGAACCTTTCACCTCCTTCACTCTTGAGCTTGGGCCCAGGGGCTGGCAGGAAGAGAGAGTCTGGAGGGCTGACCAGGAGGAGCCCAATGTCTCAGAGCTTGGCACCTGGACACCCAGGATCATGTTCAGCTTCCCATCTCCAAAAATGACCTCTGGTTATATCATTCAAGTTAGTATGGGTGGTCTCTGTGCTCCTGCAATGTAAGAAAACAGTGTGTTCCCCCCTCCCTCTCTCTCTTTCAGACAGCTATGGGATCTGGGAACCATTAATTCTCTTTTCTTCATATGTGTAATGAGAATAGTAATAGATAGATCCTGGGTTTAAATTAAAAAATGGGAAGGGGAGTGCCGGAGATCAAATCTGGGTCCTGGGACCTATGACTTAAAATTTTACATGCGATAATGTGACCAACTTCATCACAGCCCTCGGCACCCAGTGAGTGCTCAGCAAGGCTGCTGCCGCCACCTACAGATTAGCATGTTCCCACTTCTGTCCTGCCTGACTCTCCGAAGGTCCTTCTCTCTAACACCTGGGTGGTGCTCAGAGAACTCAGCACAGGTGAAAAAACGGAGCTGCATCCCGGTTGGCTCTTGAACCCAGATCTTGGCAGGACTGCATTCCAAAGGCATTAGAGAAAGGAAAACCCGCGGGTGTGGAGTGTTTTCCTCGGGGTGACCTACATGTTCTCTCTCTCTCTCTCTCTGTCTTGCTTTCTTCATATATGTGTATAGTGATTATATATAGCATATCACACACACACACACACACACACACACACACAAAGATATTCCAGATAGAGTTCCTCAGGCAGAAGTCAGAAGGTGTCTAAGGATTTGAGAGTCTTCACTCACCACTTCACGTTTCTGTACTATATGGCATCTATTCATGGCAAACACGACTAAGGCTAGGGAGAGGTGAAATCATACCTCCATGATCACATGGGCAGGAAGCGACACAAGATGTGGGAACATGCGGTCCAAGCCATCAGAAAGAGCTAAAATACTAAGGAAAGATGTGAGCCACTACGACAGCAGGGAAGCACAAAACACGCTCCACGTGTGGCTCGAAGCAGATCCAGGACAGGCAGAGTCACTGCACCGGGTGTGTCTCCGTGGTCACGGGGTGGGAGAACCCAGCTCTCTTGAGATCTTCAAATTGCCAACTCCTGTGGACTCCATAGGGATGACCAGGAGGGTCAGGCCTGGACCACTCACCCCAATTCCTCTCCCAACCCGACTAGAAACAGGACTTTCAGGTGTTTGTTAATTTTATTTCCTGCTCTCATATATATATATGCGCCACACTGTATCTCTGTTTGGTCCCAAATCTGCTTATTAAAAATCTACTTCTGGGACGTAGGAGAATAAGTGCCAAAATTCCCTGTGGAATGATCTCCATTATGCCTGGTACTGATAGCTGGAAAATAGAATTAGATTCCTGCTCCTAATTCTAGCCTCGGTGGCTCTCAGCCCAACATTAATAAGGAAGATGGAAGAAGGTCTCCTTCAGAGCTCAGAGCTGAATTTCCCTGCAGCCCCTCATTTCCTCAATCTTGATTAGATTTTTAATCTCTTTTGCTCTTGAACTTCTCCACCTGCCCCACCTTTCTTTCTCTAGCCCTGATGGGTGGGGACAGGAGTCAAAGCAGCCTGGTGAGTTCTAGGCGCAGCACAGAATGGTGTTTTGTGGCTGTGGAAGCCCTGGGCCATAGCCAGACACTCTCCATTCTCCAGTCCTGCAGACCCTGGTCTGTGCTCTGCCACCCAGACCCGCTGCTCAAGGAACTGTGGGACCCACTAGCCCAGATGTCTGCAGGAGTCTCTCAGGCAAAACCCATGCTCCACCTGCTGCCCCAGGCCCCACTCAATGTATATAGATAGAGAGGGAGGAAAGGGGTGCTGTGTGGAGGAACAGAAACAGATCTCTACCAAGAGAGAGTCCTGCTTTTGCTGTGGACCCAAATATGACCTGAGAAAATGGGAAAACAAGCAACAAAATAATTCCTCGCTGTCATAGTTAAACATAGGTGTCAACTTGAAAACTGAGGGTTTGAGTGCTGGGCACATTTGTGGAGAATTAGTAGTTGAGTTAAGCCCAGAGCAAACTTGCAGGAGATTGTCTAGCTGATGGGGAAGGCCCAGCCCATGGTGGGTGGGACTAGGTCCTGAACAGATGAATAAAATACTGAGAGTCAGTTGAAGAAGTTGGCATCCTTTTGTACACTTGGCCAGACATGCTGGTCTGGCAAGTAAGGATTGTCTCTCTCTCAGTCATTATGTGGTAATGATGTGGCCAGTTCCTTTGACCCTGGTGTTGGTGCATGCTTTCCCATCAAGCTGGACTGAGAGCTGTAACCAGATAATCATAAGAGACAATAAACCCATTGTTCCCTTAAGCCATTTGATGGTCATTTATCATAACCATGCAGGCGAACTGCAACACTTGCCATCTAAAAGGAGTTCCTGGCTACAATGCCAGGATTTTAAGGGAAAGGGGCCTGAGCTGACAGGCAGCAGTATCCAGCAAAGTGCTTGAGACAGAGTGTATGTGTGACAAACATCTGTCATTAAACTCCCAATGCTCAGTTAGAGCTGAAGCAGAGGACACAGAGCTCAGCTTACATGTGGAATGGACCACAACTCAAATGCAAGAATTTCCTGTTACCATTGCTTCCAGCACTGAAGAAGATCACAGGAGCACATTAGCCCAGAGGTATCTCTGGGCAGCTCTCTCCTCTGTCTCTTAGTATGTCTCCTGTGCACAGTCCTGGTGGAAAGGGGTCGTGGCACTCAGTTCCACGGGGAAGCTAGTGCCAGGTGACACACTACACACAGAGGGACTTGAGTGGAACAAAGCAACTCTCAACTGTGTCCCATCAAATACTAGCATTCCATGGACTTTCAGGTTGCCACCTTCACGGGGCTCATGGTAGAACCTATTGGGATGATGATGAGAGAGTCGTTTTGGCTACAAGGCATGTCAGAAGGTCCACGCTAAGATGTACTGTGAGCCACCGTGACAAGAACTAAGATGGAGGGTTTGTTTGTTTGTTGTCTTCTTTGCCAAAAGCCCTTGGTCCACCATCACTCATCATCAAAGCCTGGGTGTGGGAGGGAGTCCCCCCAGGACCAGCCACGTGTGCACCTGATACTTAGCATAGATGGTCAGTGTCAGCTGACAGTGCAGACACGGGTCACATCTCCTCTGTATTCATTGCAGGCTCTGGAAGGAGCTCTGGACTGTAGTGAGAAAATCTATATTCGAGTTTGGTTTTTCTGCTGGAATTGTGTGTCTTGGGACAAGTGACCTCCCCTCTCTGAGTCTCAACTTCCTCAACTTCCACATGGGAGCTGGAAAACCTTTCAGGCTGCTGAGTGGTTGCAAATATCCAAGGCACAGATACAGCCTGCAGGAATGAGGCTCATTTACTTTGTTTCTTGGGTGGCACAGTGTAATCAGTGGGAAAACTGTGTTGATATATGTAGGAGTACAAGTGTGGACACAGTTGGGTGTAAAGGAGTGTAGAGAAGGTGGCCCAGGCCTGTGTAGGGAAGGTGCCTTTCTTTAGTTTTCTGATACTGCAGAGATCCCAGAATGGAAGAAAACCTTACTACAGAGCAATTTTGAGAAGCCTAGAAAGGATTTCTGTCGAAAGATCACACGTCTCTGCGGATACAACCCATGAAGATATGCAGAGTCAGACTGACCTGCACAACTGAGCCATGGTCACGGATGCTGGATTAGACGTTGGTCCCCAGCATGTACCAGTGGCCAGTACCTGCGGACAGACCATATATGGACATGCAGCTGCTGCTGGGAACATGGGGATGCCCATGTTTGCTGGGTGGTGCTGGCTTAAATTAGGTAAATCTCAAAACCACTAAATTCACGAGACAAATTGCCTGAGAGACAGAGAAAATACACTCCCCAAATCTGTATTTGCAAATGTGTATGTGCGCGCACACACGCACACGTGCACACACAGACACACACACACACACTATAAAGAATTGACCTTGAACCTTGTTCCATCAATCAAAACCTGCTCTCCAAGGGAAGACACTCTTCAGCCCATCAAGTACAAATGCATTCAATTTGTATCCCTCGCTTTGTATCTTCTTAACAATGAGGCTGAAAGTGTGGGAATTGAGTTTGCAGATGCAAAAAGGCTTGGCAGCTGGCCAGTCTCCTTGTAACCTAGTTCCTTTTTGTTCAGGCCATATTCAAGTAGTCCAAGAACAGGAACTTTTCAGCTGTGAGCGGGTCTCTCTTTCGCTCACACACACACACACACACACACACACACACACACACACACACATACATGTACACACGCAAAAGCACTTGCACATATATCAAAGGACAGGAAGTGCTGGCACCTGTTGGTTGTCAGCCCCATTATCCTAGGAAGACCTCTTCATCCCGACCTGTCTGGGGACGGAAGACCCAGAGTCTGGTAGAAATGTCTGGCGGAGCGGCTTGGGAGACACTTACATTCCGCTTTGGCACAGATGAGGCAGGCGGTGGTGCAGTTGAAGAACTTGAGGACGCCAGCCACAGCCACGCTGATGTCGGTGTTGCTGGGGTGAAGGTTCAGGGTGGTGAATCTCTGGAACTGGAACTTGACAAACTCCTCAGGGGCCACTTTGAAATGAGGGACCTGGTAGGAGGGGGAAAAGGGGGCAGCAAGGAGGATGAGAGACAAGAAAGGGGGGAGTACAAGCCTGGCTTAGATACAGGAGTCAGCTTGGCAACAGAGAGTTCAATTTGAGCTCTGGGTACATTTGTAAAGAATTAGTAGTTGAATTAGGGCCTGAGCAAGCCTGCAGGAGGTTGTGTAGTTGATGGGGAGGCCCAGCTCATGGTGAATAGGACTAGTCCCTATTCAGATGACTAAGATGGAGGGAACTGATTAAGGAAGTTGGTAGCCTTCTGAATACTTGATCAGACATGTTGGTCTGGCAAGTGAGGACCGTCCTCTCAGTGGTCCTGTGGCTCAGTTCCCTTGCCTCCTGGTGCTGAGATGCAGTCTCTTGCCAAGCTGGACGAGGAACTGTAGCCAAGAGTCATAATCCAAAATAAAACCCCTTGTTCCTTTAAACTGTTTGGTTGTGAGTTTACCGGCAACAATGCAGCGTAACCATAACAAGACCTTTGCTGTGTACCGATGGGAGAAAAAGCGGGCAGGGTATGGACTCCCAGCCCATGGAAGGAAGCCATGGTGATATCCATGAGAAGACCCAAGGTGGACCACCCTTATCTAGAGAGCTGTGCAAAGGTATGGTACGCTAAGTGTCTTACCTGTGACTTGGAAAAGCAAAAAGGGAAAATATTCTCAGAGGTTATGTGATAGTTAATCCTGGGTGTCAACTTGAGACACATGTTACTAACTAAGATCAGCTAAGACCACACCTGGAAAGATCAGCTGAGACCACCTGAAGGGATTATACCTGCCCTAGAGCCCATTGAAATCTCCACAGGTCTCATAGGACCATATAAAAGGAACCACAGAATATAGGAGAGAGAGAGACGTTCCAGGAATTCTCCAGCCATGTGGGGGGCTCTGTGACTTAGCCTGCCTGCCAGCCTCAGCAAGCCATGCTGCTTCCATCGCCTTGAAAGACTGTATCTATTTCCCCTCTGGAACTGTGAATTGAATCAATCTCCTTTTCTCCCTTAAGTTGTTTGATTTTTGGGTGCTCTCTCACAGCAATAGTTAAAAGTAATGGTTACAGGTGATGTCTGAGGCTGGGTAGTAGGAAGAGTTGCTCTTGAAAGTCTAATCCTTATATTTTATCTGGATTTCATAAATCACAGCAGGAAAGAAAAACACTTGCTGGGGGACTAAGAGAAAAAGTTCCTCAGCCCGAGCCAACTGCAGCCGGTGTAGACCAGCTTCCAATAAGTAAAAGCTAAGGAGGGGCATGGGAATGGCCTAAAAGCCCTCCAGAGTCTCTGGATAGTGCCAGGTAACACTTGCCCTGGATTCACCAAGACAGAGCTTCAGGGTCCTTCTACATCTACACATACACCGAGGAAGTTTCTGGAAGCCACTGCCTTACCTTCCTTCTCTGGGGAGGAGATGTTAAGAGGCTATGATGGCGGCTTTATTGACAGCTCAAGCTATTTGGTAGGTAATAGGAAAGTTAAGTTGTAATAAGCTACCATCCACCTTAATTTTATTCCACTACTTTCATCCCAGGGACTCAGAGTCGGAAAAAACCGAAGCTGAGCGTGAGTTTGTATTGATGCTAAGGCAAGTGAGACTTGAAAGAAGACCGCAGGAAGAATTTCCTGCTGCTGAGGCGCTTGTTTCTGGAAAGGATTATTCAGACAGGATTACAGAAGTTTTCTTGGCCTGGCCTGGCCCGGAACTTAATGCTGCCAGGAGTCTGGGAAGATAGAATGGTGAGTCCCCATAGGACTTCACTTCCATAGCCTTTCTCAATTTAGAGAGAAGTCTGCCAGGTTCAGGATGAGACAGAAATTGCAGAGGAGGGGGGCAAAGACTTAACACAAACTAAAGAGAAAACCACTGAATTCAGCTAAGATTTACCCTTCCACTGTGATGAGTATACACAACCATATTTCTTTCCCAACAGGGACTCCAAGGTACAGAATGGACAAAACTCTGACAAGTTTTGAAAGATGATTTTGAAGGTCAGAGCTGACCCAGTGCATGCCACAAGGGATCATTCCTCCTGTGTGCATTTTGCATGCCATATAATGCATCTAAAATGAGTAACCAATGCATCTGGAAGGAAAAGGCGGTAACAAGCCTGGGGGAGGAGGGCAGATGAAGGGCAAGGCCCTTGGTTGCCTCAGTCGGTTCAGACATCCGCATGTCTATAAACCAGGTCCTCTCCATGTGGCTCGTGGTCCACGGGATGCCACTAGCTATCCAACAGAGCTCTGCCCATTCACGTTCTGATGGAGGGAAGCTCTTGAAAATATCCATGAACCCACAGATCCAGTCCTGGAATCCTGGAAGGGGTCCTTCAGGAATGTGGCTTGCAAAGTCTACAAACCTGCCTTGCATCCAGGTTTTGCTGTATGATTCTGGGGCAAGATGTTTAAGCTGGCTAAGCTTTGTCAAAACACAGACCATCTTAGGACTTCAGGTGCCTGTGAGAGTCCCAGGAAGAGAGAATGTGATCACATGTGCAAAGGACAGAAACGGCTCAGAATCCAGCATACCGGCAGTGCTGGACGATAACCAGTTTCCTTCTTTTCCTTGTTTTCACCCATTTCCAGGAGTTCCCATAGGCCTTGCAATTATGTAGGAGTGAGGGGGGGAGTGGTATTCCCAGGATGGGGAGCTGCTGCGGAGTCTCCAGCACGGGCCATCTGGAGGGCTGCCTAGGAGGCAGCCAGCTGTTCAGTAGCCCAGGGACGCCCTAGCCTTATCCTGTTGGTTTATTCTCTCTCTTAGAGAAAAATCAATCCATCATTGATTTGCAATTGCAAATGTATCCCACGAAGTCATCGCAGAGGGGAGGAAAGGGGAGCAAGAGACAGGAAGCAGCCAACCATGGGGTCTCAGAGATGTTAGCAGCATTTAAGAGGCCGGACCTCATGGTGGTGCCTGATTTTTCCCTGGAGCTGGGCCTTCAGTGTAAGGCAATTCGATTTCATAAAATATTAACCAAAACGCATGATCTGGGAGGCAGGCAGGGTTGGTCCAGAAGAAACATGAGCAGATGAAGGAAGGTAACTGTCTGACTGCTCCCTTGGTAGTGTCATCTGGCCAGACTCAGAGGTGAGGGTCAGGAGACAAAGGATGCCTCAAATCAGAGACTCAATCTCTGGCCTGAAACACCAGACGGGGTGAAGGGACCTGCAAGGCAAGATACCCAGAAAACTCAGGGGCAAGGTTTTTTCAGCTTGGGGAATGGGGAAAGCCGGTAAGGGAGAGCGAAAGGTATGTGGTGAGGGAAGCGGGAAAGGGGAGGGGGGGGTCATCAAGAGATAGAAGATGGGAGCTGAAGTGTTGCAACCTTGCTGAGTGAAGATGAAAGCCAGGGCTGGAGTAACGGCCTGCCACACACCTGACGGTTACTGAAGCACAGCGAGAAAGATTTAAATTAAACGTCAGCTCCGACTTGCCGCTCTGAGCCCGTGAGATGCTCTAAGGGATTGTGGCAGAACAAAAGCAGCAGCGTTGTAGCCTAAGAAGCATCTTCTGGGTTATCCAAGAGAGGCCCAGGGAGGAGCAAAACCAGCTCAACAGATGGAGCCAGGGCCACAAGGCACAAGAATGTGCAGTTAATGATTCTGAGAGGGGAGCTTGGAAAACCAGAGGATTCATATTCTACCTGAGGCCTTGGCCCCTTGCAGAAGCCTGTCTATGGTCCTCCTCATCTTGACACCCTGCTATTTCCAAGAGTCAGACCCTCTTAAGACCACAGGTCCTGGAAAGCTCAACCTCAGGCCCATAGCTCAGATGCAAGATGGTGCTTCCTCCTCACGCCCCCCCCCCCCAGAACCAAGCCTCATGGCCCACTACAGACCTGGCCCAGAAGGCCTTTGGAATAGCCAGGAGGTTGTCTGCTGTCTCCTGGGAATGTATTTGCAAGAGAAGGATTGGTAGCTTCCAGGAAGAGCTAGCAAAGATGCCAACAATAGACAGAATCTCTGAAGTTCCAAGTTTATCTTCTCCAAGAAAGAAGGAAGAAAAGGGGGACAGAATAGAGAAAGGTCTGGTGCTAGGAAACCTGTCCTCCACCGTGTTTTTTCTCCCATGCACCAGAACCAGAGCAAATAGCCTTCAAGCTTTGCAGCTAGAGAGGCCAGTTACAGGTAGCACCCGAAGACAAATGCCCTGCTTCGGGGGCAAACACTGGAACTGGTGAATGAGGGGGAAAACAAAATCAAATCTCTTTTCTGGAGCACTAGCAAAGCAGAGGCTTTTAAAGTTTATTTTCACAATGAAATGAAGTAAAGCCTTCTTCCCTCCAAGGCATTCATCCCCCAGAATCCCAAAGGAACAGATTGCTGCAGAGCTGCCCTGAAAGATTAGTACGCAGGACGCAGATCTCTGCACTCTCAGCCTCTGTCCAAGCCGCCACATCCCAGCCTCCCTCCGGCTCCATCACCGAGAAGCCCGTGAAGGCATGGAGGGTCATACCATGGGACCCTAAGACCCTGATTTCAGTTGGAAGTCTAGCCACTAAACACTTCCCTGCCCAGATCCCTTGGGGGGGAGGAAGTGATCCAACAGTAGCCACGCCCCTCTAGAATTTGCATAGATAATGTGGCTAATACCCAGTCTTGGTGCTGCCCTCCCTGCCCTCCAGGATCGTGATGGCTTTGAGCACTGGGGAAAGGCTCTAGGCTGCACACAGCCCCGGACCCCCAACCCAGCCCCACACTCACCTCCTTCTCCCCACAGATGTTGCTGATGATGGAACTGGAGGCAGGACTGGATGATGGTCCCAGGACAGCCACCACTCCCTTGGGGAGGATCTGACACACTGCAGCAAGGGGTGGGCAGGAAAGGAAACAGGGCATCATCAGGTGCACCTCTGGCCCTGCCTTCCCGAGTCCTTTGGTCTGCACCAGCTATCCTTACCTACTGCACTCACCCCCTCCCGGATCCTCCCGACCCCCACCAAATCCAGGCCTGTCCTTCCCTCCGGGACTGCTAGGCTCCAGGACAGTTTTATTGGAGTTTATGGATAATATTAAATGAGGAAATGACCCAGGTTATGACAACATACAGGCACAGCCAACAGGAGGTATAAATTGTCTGGGTTGTCACCAAAGGACGGAAGTAATGAGGAACCTGCAGGTCCCTCCTTACCCATCCCCCACTCACCCCACATATCCTTATGTACTGTCTGGTAACTTGGGGGGCTGGGAAACACAACCGTTCATAGCATCACAGGGCAAAGTCAGTACCAGAATGGTGGCCTGACTTTCAGTCTCCTAACACCAGAACAAAGAGAGTCTGGGAGGAAAAAGGCCAACATGAAGGGACATTGCAGGTGGATGCAGTCAGCTGAAGTCGAGGGATGCAGGGCAGAGAGAGGGAAGACAAGATGACATGGAGGACAGAGGGAGTGGCATTAGTCAATGCCTTACTGCCCATCCTTCCCCTAAACTGACTCTCTCCTGGCACCATGAGATGCCACCTGGGCAGTCAGCACACCTACAGCCTTGCTCTTCCTCAGCCAGGAAGGTGCGTTTTTTTCTAGACACTCACTCACCTGGCAAGGGTTACCTCAGACAGCCCCTCTCCTTAGACCTTCCCTTTCAACGCAGCTAAGGCTCCGTGTCTCTGGCTTACACCTCTGCTCTTAAATAACATTTATAAGTGTGTCCAACCCACTTTGGGTGTAGACTTCTCCCCTGAGTAGCTTCTAAACCCTGTCCTAGTAGGCATGGAGGCCTGCTCACACTGCTACCTGTTGTTTCCTTGGTGTCTAGCCCAATGTTTTCTGGATGAGAGCCCAGTTCACATTCATGAGCGAATGCTGAATGACAGGACATGGGATCAGAAGAGAAGGAGAGAATTAAGATTTTAGAATGCTGGGGGCTGGGAAGATGGTTCAGCGCTAAAAGTGTTCATTGCAAGTTTGTTCCCACGTCCCACATGAAATGTGTGATGGGCATAGTGGGCTTGTCTGTGATTCCGGCTCCAGGAAGCAGAGTCTGGGGATCCCCAGAGCAAGCAGGCTAGTCGGACTAAACCTTATAGATGAGTTCTGGGTTTAATTAGAGACTCAGCCTTTAAAGAATAAGGTGGAAGAGTTAATGATTCTTTTTTTTTTATTTTTTTTATTATTTATTATTTATTCAATTGTGGTATGTGTATGTGTGTGTGTGTGTGTGTGTGTGTGTGTGTGTGTAGAAGAACCACGGACGAATTCGGGAACCACCGTGGACGCCTCCACCTCCTCCTTGTTCACTCTGCCCTGGAATTCACAAGCTCCGCCCTACCAGGACCATAAACCCAGGCTGCCCCTGCTTCCGCCTGGCGTCTATACGTGGGGTCTAGGATCCGAACTCAGAACCTTCTGCCTGCAAGGCAGAGGCTTAACCCTTGAGCCACCTCTCCAGCCCAGAGTTAATGATTCTTAATATCAACTTCAGGTCAACACACACACACACACACACACACACACACACACACACGCACTTGCAAACACACACATAAAAAAATGATTTTGAAAAGATTTTAGAATGCTAGAGACAAAAAAGAAAGATGGGAAAAAAACAGGAAACACAAAATCCGAGTTCATTTTCTGCACGTGCTCTTGACATCAAAGTCCAGGACCACCTTTGAAAGGTGCACAGGGACCCCTCTGCACAACCTTAATATCATTCACTGCAAAACTGGAAGTCCAACTCCACACACATTTCCCTCTCATTCATCCAGGAGTCAGGCAAAGCCATTTCCCAGGCCTGGAAACTATATGTAAGGTATGGATGCATGAGGCCTGTGGCAAGGGAGGGTTTCGGGGGTTTAAATCCCAGCCCCACAATGTACCACATGAACCCCAGATCTGCCAGATCTCATCCACCTGTGCCCTCCTGAATCCCAGCCAACAGAAAAGCTACTGGCAGCTGAGAGCACCTCCAAGGGGAGTTCTGACCACTGGAAGAACCTCAGCAGAGTACTAGGTGTTTGCATGGTGGGGCCTCATGACGTTATAACTGGCTGATGCTTGCAATCCATTCTGTCACCCCAGCCAGGTGACTTTGGAGAGGCTTCTTCCATTCTGATCTTCCCAATGGGAGCATGCGTCCTGGAGATACTGGGTGGCACACATTAGGCCACACATGTAATCAAAGTCAGAGCCAGCCTGGGGGGCTCAGGCCCAGGCCTCACTCACTCTCTAGTCTGCCCCGCACAGCTGTTTGACAGCATGGCTATAGCCATTCTTCCCCCTAAATCCTCCCCCTCAACCCCCCCCACATATATCCTTTACAGCTGAGATCTCTCTCCCTGCCCACCTCTTTCCACTGAATCCATGTTCTTCAAGGTTGTCATGACCTGCCACTGATCCTTACCAACTCCTTCTATAGCATTGGTGTGGTAATTGCACTGTTCTTTGTGATTTTATTGCACTCTGTAGTCTGACTCTCATCTAGTTCTCTGACCATCTCTTCCTTAGATGACTACTCTTTCTTCTCTTTTTTAAAATTATCTATTGTGTGTGTACATGTGTGTGTGTGCATGTATGTATGTATGTATGTATGTGTGTGTGTGAGAGGGGGGGGAAGAGAGAGAGTGTCTATGTATCAGAGGGCACTGTGTGTGCCTGAGGATACCCAAGGGTATCATCCTGGATTGCTCTAACCTCCTCTTGACTTGGCTGTGGAGTTCCCCAGACTCTACCTTCCAAGGATGGAAGCGAGGCCACCACCATTTCCACCAGGTAGTTTTTACATGAAAATCAGGATCCAACCTCTGGTCCTTCTGTTTTTGAGGCAAAGGTTTAACCTCTGAGCCATCTCTCTAGCCCCCTCTTTTTTCTTCTATTCACTAAATTCAGGCTATATTTCTGCTGCCCTCTCCCTGAGTAACACAACCTTTTTCTTGCCTCCGCCCAGATGATCTTTCAATCTGACACAATGTTCTAGATACAAACTCAAGTCCCAAGCACCCGCAGGACCACAGCACCTCTCCCTCTGAACCCACCTCCAGTCAGCGTAGAATTGTACAGCACAGTCCATATAAGTATGGATTCTGGCACCAGACTGCCTGGGTCTGAGATTTGATGCTGACTTATACTAACCTTTGATGCCTTGAGTAAGCTGATGGGTTCATTTACACACCTGTAAAACTGAGGTACTAGCAGTTTAGTGACTAAAGTGAGCTGGCACACACCACACTCAGAATGGTAATTCACATGCTCCGGAGCTCAGCATCCTCACCATGGTGAACTTTCTATCTGCTCATCACAATCTGATTTGAGCCTCTACTTCCAGAAGATTCATTTTTACAACTATTCGATTTTTTTAAGTTAGCATCCAGACCAATGGGTTTCAGGATGACACATCCATCCACGTCATTACATTCTGTTCTTATCCATCCTCCCGCTCTCCTGGTCTCCGCCACCCTCCTCCGCTCTCTTTCTCGCTGGTCCTTGCCCCAGGAAGACCCACGTTCATCTCTGCTTTGCAGATGGGGAAATGGAGGCTGACAGAAGAAAAGCAACTTATTCAAGCTCAGTAGCAGAAAGGAGAGGTGATCTTGTCCTTAGAAAACTATCAGCACCCAAAGGCCATGTTCATTCTAACTCCAAAAGACACAGTTTACTGATCCGAGAAAGGGAAAAGGCAGGCCCACGCTTGATGCCGTGGCACACAGGTAGGGGTCCAGAGACAACTTCAGAAGTCAGTTCTCTCCTTCCATCATGTGGGCTTCCGGGGACTGAACTCAGGTTGGCAGGTTTGCAAGCTGAGCCATCTCATTGACCTTCCATGTCTGCGCCCTTAACCAACCTGTGCTGCTCCCCTCAGCAGCCCTCGACCCTTCCCGTCTTTCCAGGCTAAATCTATTCACTCATCATTGCGCCAGGCCAGGCTCTGCCCATCTGGCTTCCTCCCCCCATCGCCTCTTCCTTCCTACCTGTTGCTGGTGCTTTTTACCAGCCTCTTGGTCACCTGTATGCCTAAATGTCCTCTCTCTTTTCAGGAGTCTTCATTTCCAATCCTCTCCCCCAGCGGAGAGCCTGTTCTAATCCGAAAACGTGGATCTGCTGCTTTCGTCTGCCTCGTGTGCCCTGGAGCCCCGTGCCCTGGGCACAGGCTGCCACTCAGAGTCACATGTTGAGAGATGTCTCTAAGGAGTCACCCCACCCCCTTCTCGACACCTCCCATGGGAAACTGGAAACAAAGTAAATGTGAGCCATAAGGAAGTAGTTACAAAGTATGGATCACATGCACAGAGAAAATGGAATCTGGGCTTTTAAAATGCACAGGGGCTGTTTATAATAGCATTAAAAATATTTATGTAATAATAAGGGGAATAAGCAGGATATAAAATTATATGTGCCTCTCCATGAAGACTACAGCAAAGAAACCACAAGGACTGGTTAGGCATTGAGAATGACTGAAGGAAGATGTGATTGAAGCCAACACATGCCGAGGCTAATTACAACCCATTGGGAGCAGCTTTTAGGAACAGATTTATGTGATTCTGAAAAGACTTGCTGAGACAGGTGCAACTGTCATGCTCATTTGAAAGACACAAGAACCAGGCAGGAAAACTAAAGAGCACAGTGAAGATTCAACCACCTGACCTCTGACCCCAGGACCAACACCGTAACAGTAGCCTCTCCCAAAATGGCAATTAACTAGAATGTTCAGAGACACTGCCTAGGCTACAGAGATGGTCAAGTGATTTTCCTCACTCTGTAAGGAGCATGAACTCCTTTTATAACACTCTGTAAGGAATGTGATATCATAATGAATAATCTTCCCTCCTAATGGAAAGTAAAATTCAAGGGGTCTGATCTGCCAACCACTGTTCCCCCCCAGGTCTACCTCACCTGCACCTCCTTCTGCAGTGTGCATGGTTTTCTCCTTCTACCTAAGACTGCTCTGCCTAAATCAGGGGTTCCTGACAATCTTGCCAGTAGTCTTTGGGGAGCAGTAAGCAGTGTGAATGTGTGCATCTGTGAGTGAGTGCATGCGCGCGTGCGCGCATGTGTGTGTGTGTGTGTGTGTGTGTGTGTGTGCGCGCGCGCGCCTGTCTGTCTGCATTAATTACTATGTATAATTCTTACTGGAATGCAGTGTTTCCTTCCACTTTAAAGTTAGGCAATAAACCACAGGATATCTGCAATACTTGTGATTTTGTCACTAACATAAATCACCAATGTTTTCATACATATTGCAGAGTCACAACTATTTCAAAATGTCATTTATTTCACTGATTACTTCCATTTATTTCATGACCACTTCATTTAGTTCATGACTACTTCAAAATTATTTCAGTGCTTAGATGCAATGCTGGACATGGCTGTGTAATTTGTTAATAAACTACAGATGTTAACATATCACTATTAAAATATTTTAGGTGCATTTCTATATAACTAGTTTCCATGGTCATTTGACTCATTATTTTCTTCCTTTTCATATATGTGTAGGTTGTATAATGTGTGCAAAGTGTGTGCATGCATGTATATGTGTGTGTGTGTGCATGTGTGTGTTTGTATGGACATGCATGTGTCTTGTTCTGTATGTGTGATATATGTACTTGTTAACATGGCTGCATACATGTATGTGTGAAGGCACCCATGTAAGTACATCCATATATGAAAAGGAGACTGGATATGTTGGATGTCTTTCCTTGATTGTTCTCCATTTTTATTTTTTGAGATGTAGTGTCTCACTGAGCGTGAAGCTCATTGATTGAACCAGGCTAACCAATGAAGTTCAGAGATCCGCTTATCCCTATGCCCTCGGCACTGGGGTTATGGACAAGCCCCATTGTGCCCTGCTCTGTTATATGGGTTTTGGGGATCCACATCCAGGTCCTCAGGTTTACATAGCAGACAATCTAACAACTGAGCCTTCTCCCCAGCCTTTAAAAACACTGTTTTAAGAAGAGGTCCTTCAGCACCCCCAGTCTATCAAGGTTTAGATTCTTTCTTGCTTCTCTGCCTGGCAAACTCTTACTGATCCCCTGACATTCCGCTCAGATCTTGCCTGTAGGCAAGAAAGCATCTTTCCTGTAATGTGTGTGAGCCAGTTGCTTTTAGAACACAGGGCAGCTTCCCTGTTCTCCCTATGCCTAGCCAGATTCTGCCCCAAGCATATTCATGATAGCTCTCAAAAGAGGGATGTTTCTGATCAAAATAAATTCCTACAGGAGGCCACAACCCTGAGCCAAGATGCTTTTCGTCAGACTCATTGATACTGAAAATCTGATCTAACCAGACAGATGTGTGGCATGTTCTGGTTAAGCAATCCTAATCCAAAATATCCCAAATCCTCAGTCTGAAACTTTTTGGGTGCTAACTATGCTGGCACATTTGAGCTCTGGGATTTTGGATTTCTGGGTAGCAAGGAAAACAGCAGAATCCATGTAAATATTCCAAATCCCCAAACTTTCCTAACAAGAAGTACTTCTGGTCCTAAGCACTTCAGATAAGTAATACTGAGTCTGCATAATGTGGTGTGAGACTGCAAGAAAATAAGCATGGACTGAGGAGGGGGGAATGGCTCAGGGGTTAAAGCTTTTGCCTCACAAGCAAAAGGACCTGAGTTCAGATCCCCAAATCCCATGTAAAAAAAAAAATCCTGTAATCCTGAAAGGTAGAACCTGAGAAACCCCAGAGCAATGTAATAACGAACTAGAGCAATCCAAGATGATTCCTAATGGCATCCATGGACATCCGCAGGCACACAGAACCAAGTATCCTCTTGTACACACGCCTTGCACACGCATGTATACACACAGGCACACACATTCAAATGAATATGGCTATGCATATGATGTTGAATATGGTTCGTTCAGGGATATATGTACCACATGAACTTTCTACTTCTCAAAAGTTCTGGATTCTGAACATATCAGGTCTCAGGAGTTTGTGGACCTGGACCTGCCCCTCTGAGTTCCTCACACATACATCCATGTATCCATTGACCTCAATGGATCATAAATTCTTCAGGGAAGAGGGGCATCTGTTCAGTTCAGGCAAAAAAGAATTACTCACCAGATGTAAAATCAGGTCTGAAATGAGTCCAGTGAAATCGAATGGTCATTATAGCATAGCCCAGCAATAGTCTGGGATGGGCAGCGATCACATTCTCTATGAAGAATGCGGCTCTCCAGAAACAGGAAGCATCCACAAGGATCTCAGATCTAGAATCCCTGGCCCCTGAGCCCACAAACCAGGGTCACTTGAGTGTGGAAACTGAGCAGAGTGTGGGAGGCCTGGCAACAGGAGGGAGACAGGAGGATGGCTCTACTCTGTATCCAGGAGAGCAAGGGAGGGAGAGAATAGGAGGAGATGAGTGGCACTGCCATGGCAACTAAGTTTTCCAGCCAGTAGAGGAGTCAGAAAGCAACTGTCAGAGCAGCTGAGGAAATGAAAGACCACCATGGGATATCGCAACATAGTGGAGGAACTTCTTCCCTTCCAAATCCAGTGCAAGGCCTGACCTCCAAGTCCCCTGGGCGGGGGAGGGAGGGGACTAGATAAGAGAAGTGCACAGCAATTCAGTCCTTTCTGTCTTTCCCAGACAGGAGCAGAGCAGGGTAGGAAGGGCTGACTGTGGGCAGACGGTCCAGAGCGATTAATCCAGGTGCCATTCCAGACAGGTACCTGTCACTAGCAAGGTGACACTGGGTAAGTCATTTGGTTACTCTCGGCGGCCAGGTGGCAAGCAATCCCAGCTTTCCAGGGCCAGGAAAATGTGAAGCGGAGCGAGCTGAGAAGGCTGAGATCTTGGCACAAAGTCACTTCATAGAGTGCTGGGGAGTTGCAGGAGGGCCAGATACCTTCGGGTCTCCTCTCACGACACAAAGAACACGCTGAGAAGTCCCGATCGTCCTAAAGTCAGGCAGCAATTGCCTCAGTCTGCTTTGACATGATCTTCTCTGGCTCCAACATTTCCAAGAGTGCCCTCCATTTCAAAGTCCTCAAGGTGAACAGTGGGCTGAGTGGACTGGACTTGCCAGAGGGCCAGCTTTCTGCACCCACCAGGCCCCACGGTAGGAACCAAGTTCCAGAAGACGCCATCTTTTCCTTCCTCGGTAGTCCAGGCCACTGTGCGAACAGCAGCACCATTTCCCGAGGCTTCCCTTGCACCCGGCTGGGAAACATGCTGCCACCCTGAATCCTTACAGTGACCTTGAGAGGGGGTGGCATGAGTCTATTCTTCACAAGAATGGATGAAAGTTATTGAGAGCTCACAGCACGCTATTCATGCCTCTGAGTTCATTTAGTTCTACGCATCATCCCATTTGTCCAGCAAGCTCAGAAGAGAGTTCTAAGCACCTACATTCTGAGAGAATTCTAATTGTGCTTCCACGAGGACTCAGAGGCTGAGAACAGGAGCCCAATGTGCACTAGAACTTGGCAGCCCTGTGGTCTAGTCTGTACTTATCCTCAACTCCACCCAGCTGCCCCAAACTCCTTTACAGATACATGTTTATCTGTCACTGAACCCCAATGTATCCCACTGTTACCCAGACTGAAGCCCGTACCCCTGCTATCATATCACTTACCTGCATACCAGCCTCCTATTGCTTCACCTGTGGGACATCCCAAAGTCTCACACCTGACTACCTGACCTATGTTGTAGTTCTTACCTGACCCCTGTCTGAGCCACTACCTGCCATACCCTTGGGAGAACATGTAGGATTTACATCACTTTGCAGATGTGTGTGTGTGCCTGTCCCCTGGCAAAGATCACAAGCTTCCCATCTCCTCATCTGTTCAGTGAGGAGATTTCCAAGCACTGCAGTTCAATGCATTTCTGAGTTCGTACTGAGCATCTGCAATGTGGGGGACTCAGAGAGGACAAGCAAGGAATGTTTGCCAAATGACTCATCACCATTTCTCTGTCTTTCTCTCTCAGCTTTGGTTTTCCCGGGCACTGACTTTGATCTTGTCTACTGAGTGGATGAAGGGATGCTAGCCCAGTCCTCACTTACTAGAGGAAGCCCTGAATCACTGAATGCTAAGTCCATAAGGTCCTCCCAGGAGGAGCAGATCCGCACAGCCACATGCCTCATACCAGGTATTTGGAGCCTCCATAGGCCGGGACTCCTCAGTGTGCCTTTAAGGGAAGTTGGTGTGGACAGCGGGTGGTATGCTTGGCCTCACAGAGACAAGTAGAACTGAGGGTTGATAGAAAGACTCCTGTTCCGGCTCTGCAGTAAATTAAGCCTTAAACTGGTGCTGGCAACAGCAGGAATGGTGCCTCGGGGTATCTGGGTGGTAAAGGGGTGGCACTTGGATAAGCCGTAATACATTCGCCACAGGAAACAGAGCAATCTGTAGAACACAGGACTATGACGTCTGAGATGTCTGATGCCTAGTGGAAGCTCTCTGCAACAGAAAAGCTGCAAAGGAGATAAGAAACAGAAAGAAATAGGAAGGGCTGGTGGGAGGGGCTACGGCCTACTAGGTCTTGTCCATCCCTTTCGCTTCAGATCTGTGGGCTGTGCAGAGGGAGCTAGCAAGACAAACATCTAGAAGCCTGAGGCGATGATGTGAAAGGGGAGAGGTGGAAGGAGTCCCACGTGAGTTGGAGGAAGCTTTATAAGTGACCCTCACTTTAACTAAACCCACTATATGAAAATCTGTGTGTTTGAACAAGGAGGAACGGGGGCTGATTTTCTCCTCACTTCTTTCCAGTCTCCAGGCCAGCTGTTAATTAATGCTCTGTGTGATGTTTTCTATCTCAGAGCCTCGTGTGCAACCAGCAGATGAGGGGGCGACCTTGACGTTGCAGCATCTTCACCCCTGTTACACTTCTTCATCTTTGATTCTGGAAATAACCACTGCTTCTCTGAGTGACTCGCCCACCCCGGATGTGATTCATTAAGTGTGATGTATACTGAGCTTTCTGAAAACCACCTATGACTGTAGTGGCCCTGTGGGCTGGCTCCAACCACAACTTCAATCACATCCTCAACTTTCCACAACCCAAATCACCACCAGTAGAATCGCTTTCATCTTCTTGAAGCAGAGTCCCTGGCCATGGGGTGATAGGTATAGTGGTGGTAGAACTGTCCCGGGGCCCCAGAACCCCTCGCATATCTTTAATTAACAATGCAAATTAGCCCTGGGTTACCAGCCCAGGGAAAACCCAGACCGTGGCATTAAGCAGCAGCTGGCACGAAGCAGCCCACCACAACTTTCAAAGGCTCAAAGCTGTCAGATGCATCAAGCCCAAAAAACTGGGAAGGGACAGAGAATACCAATTACGAGGGATGTTGGCATTAAGCAAGCCACCTGGCAAGAGCCCGGGGGAGAGGGCCGCCACAGGGATGGACAAACTCTGAAACCCAGGATAAGAGAGATGGTAGTGAGGGTCGAGGAAGCTCAGCTGACACAGGGGAGAAGAGAGTCAAAGTAAAAGCCACAGCTGCCACTTGCTGAAGGCCAGCCTGCGCAGTGGGGAGCGCTCCACCCACACTGGCACAAGGAAGGCTGGCGAGGCAGCACTACACCCCTCACTCGATAAATGAACAGAAGCATGGAATGGGTGAGTCCTCTGTCCGCTCCACATAGTAGCCTGCTCCATCTGATCCCAAAACCCAGGATCCTAATCTTTACATTACATGGGCTCTACCCTCCCCCCAGTAGGGATCACAGGGTGACTAGGCCTGCGTTCATCCATGGATCCTGTATGTTTCTACCTGCCTTCACACACTCCCCCCACTGACTCTTGCAATCGATCCACCTTGCTACAGCCCATGGTAAGAACCTATCACCCACCTGCCACTCGCTTGGGGAAGAACACCTTAGGATGGGGCCTTTCTATGAACTACCTGGGTGGTGCTTAAAACCCATGGCAGGGGCAACTCTGGCTTCAGATGAAAGGCTTTGAAGGTAGAGGGATCCACAAGTCCTCCTTTCCATCAAATGCTAAGCATATCTCAGACACTTTAGGTGTAAAAGCTAGACCAGGCCTGCTTGCTAATAAAATAGTACCTAAGAAGTACATCAATAGATGCCCCAAACCTTGCAACATGGAATAAAGATATTAATTTCCTTTATCCCCCAATTCATCTGCCTTAATATTATAGATGTATTGACTTGCCATATCAGGCAGTGTGGGTCATGGGACAGGAGATTTTTATCTCCTAATGATACCATCCACAATATGCACTCTTGGTCTGCCAGAGAACTGAAGAGGAGGAAGAAGGAGCTGATGTTTTCAAAGAAGGGATTACAGAGCTATTCAGAATTCTGGGCACTTGTCTGAGACCTGGACAAAGAAACACTGCAGACCAAGCTAGGAGATTCCTTAGTTGTTGCAGGCACCTCTGACTTCGTTTGGAAGATCTTGGGACATCATACCACTTTTCAATGTTCTAAAAATTAAGCTCAGTGTCTATCTGGACTTTTTCCCTGATAAAATCATTATTGACTAGAATCAAGTATAACAGAAACTTACTAAAGATTTATTGACTAATGAAATGAATGAATAATGAATGACTTGTTTCAATACTTAATCTTCCTCTTCTGAAGGAATGTGTACCTGTAGATCCTGCTAGCCTCAATGGTTCAGCACTGGACAGTATAAACCACTCTTCATCATAGTTACTAGATCAGAAGACACTATACCCCAAGCAGTCATCAGGCAGCTTTTGAGACTGGCCATGCAGCAAGATGAGTTGAATCAATCAGATCCTCTACCTTGATGACCCAGAGCTAGAGGCACCTCGGGAGATCACTACCTTGTGCGCTCTGAAGAGACGGCAAGTCACCTGACCACAGGGACCTTGCCTGATTTGTTTCCAGCACTGCCAACACACAACAACCAGAATCATAAAAAATAATGTTCAGTAAAAACTCCGGAATGGATAGCAGAGGGAATCACCCTGAACGGCCATAGAACACAGGAGACATAGGTACATGATGGATAAGCCAGAAAACCAACCAGCGGAGGGAGGAACCTGCATCCAGCAACAGTGCACAGGAGCGAAAGAAGCCATGAGAGCAGGAGAGAGGTTAGCGGGTTTCAGAGCCACTTCCTTTCTCCCCCATTACCCTTGCGGGATCCTTACAATATGCCATTTGCTGTGCGATGGCCAGTGTGAATGTGTTTCTTCCGGCCCGGACAATCCAGGCCAGAGTATGGCTACAACCTCACATGGAAGGCTGGATACCTGACTCGCATTCTTACATTTATTTTTTTTAATATTTTATTATTATTTATTCAATTGTGCGCATGTGCGTGTGTATATGTGCGCGGGCGTGTGTGTGTAGAGCCACAGACGAATTTGCGAACCACCATGGACATCTCCACCTCCTTCTGCCCCAGGATTCGCAGGCTCCGCCCTACCAGGACCAGAAGCGCAGGCCGACCCACTTCTGCCTGGCGTCTATACGTGGGATCTGGGATCTGAACTCAGGACCTTCCGCCTGCAAGGCGGAGGCTTAACCCCTGAGCCACCTCTCCAGCCCCTCACTCGCATTCTTAAGCAAGCTGTTGGCTTTTTTGTTTTGTTATGGAAGGTTGTTGAGGGTCTGAATGGGTTGGAAAAGGAGGAGACAGGGACTCTTGGAAGTCTTGGGGTATTGATGATATTATTTGTCCAGGTAGAATATCTTGATATAACCTTGCTTTAGGTAAGATCTTGAATGTTCTCCAAAGGCCATTATGTTGAAGGCTTGCTTGGCAACTGATGGTACTACTGGGAAGTGGTAGAGACTGCAGGAGGCGGGGCCTCACAGAAGGAAACTAGACCACTGGTTTTTGGTTAAAACCAAAAACAGTACCCAGTAGGAGTCACCACTGTGTATAACTATAAAACATTCCAGAAGGTTTTCCTGTATTTTAAGTAATGTGAATCTCACAATAACTTGCAAGAATGTCTAGCATGCCCATTTTACAGATGAAGAAATTGAAGTACTGGTAGGCTGAGTGACTTGTTCGAGATAAGCATCCTGACTCCATCCCAAGCCCCAATGTCCTTCCACAGTGCTGCCTGAAGCTTAAGGAAGCAAGAAGCTAGTAGTGTGGCCTGCACTGGTATTCATGGTACTTGGAAGCCTGAGGCATAAGGACTGTCATGAAGCTGAGGCCAGCCTGGGATATTTTGTGACTTCCAAGTCAACCTGGGCTACAAGACTCTGTCTCAAAATAGAACACTACAAAAAGAAACAAAGGGGGGAGGCAGAGTGAGGGGGAAAGCAACAAGTAGACAATGGCTTGCTTCTCTCTGGTGGCTGGCGTTCTCAATCTTCCCCAAGATTTTATTCAAGGTTTTGTGTAAAAAGCATCCCGGAAATGAATTAGCCAGCATATAAAGGAAGGGCGGATGAATGACCAACTGAATTAATATTCTATCATGATTCATGATTCACAATAAAACCCAAGAATCTGGTCCCGGCTGCGATCTTCACAAGCCGTCCTGGTGCATATTTCTCTCCCTCCCCTTGGAAACAACTCTACCAGAGGCCTGGCACTGGGTATGGCTCCCACCACCAACTCATCCTCTGCCAGCCTGTCCCTTCTACGTACTGGTTTCTGCAGTCTCGTACTCGCTGTCTCTGAGAAGCTCAAAGATGTCCACTTCGACCTTGGCCTTGCCCAGCCTCTCGGGTGCGCGGTTGATGCGGTTCTTGGCCAGGGTGATGGAGAGCCGTTCCCCTCTGCTGCACTCCATGGGGTCATCCAAGATAGCAGCTGTGGGCAGGCAATCACATGGTGACAGTTGGTACACCACCCGCCACCGTGACCCCTCCCCTTTCTCCAACCTCCTTCCAACTGCCACACTCCTTTTTTAGGCAGCTCCCCAAATCCTCTCTCCACCTTGACATCCTTGGAACGCTCCCAGAGCTAGTTGTCTGTGTGCCTCAGGGTCTTAGTTCCCAGGCAGGTTTATGGTGAAGTCTAATGGGATATGCACCTTGGGGACCCTGCAATGCCACAACTGAGGTCCACATGGAGATAATCTTGGATACATGTTTGCATGCACACAGATAGTCACGTGTGTGCTGTCCTTTGAAATGCCATTCTGGATATATGGGAAACTCTTCCTGGGGTAGGAAAGGACTGTAGGGAAAGGACTGTAGAAGGCCATGTTTGTGAGGGAAAGCTGTGGGGGCAAAGTGCAGCTGCAGGAGAATGTAGAACATAACACTTCAAGCTATGATGTCCGGAAGCCTTGTCATCCACATGGGCTACACACATTGCTAAACCTCTTTTCTTCATTGAGCATTAGAACAATAAGATGAATTCGTGAGTTGATGTAAAGATTCAGTTCAGGTAATCTCAGCAAGTAATAGTCCATCACATGGACTGGACCAGTGTGACAGTTAGTTGGGTTGACTTGGAGGAGGGCAGTAGCTGTCTAGCTTCCAGATGCAGAGTTGAAGGGGTTACAGAGTCTAGATCCACCTCTCAGCATGGGAATTCTGTTTCCTCACGTGGAAAATGAGAAGCAAACCTCCTCCTTGAGTCACTGTGAGGACTCCATGAGATAGTACGTGCTCAACACAATATCCTGCTCCCAGTAGGGACTCAATAACGCTGGTTACTGAGATTCTTAATTCTCTCGATAGGGGGACATTTCAGAACTAAAAACCAACACACGCATTTATGTAAACACTTATAACAGTTATGTATCAGTAATTCATAATTGTCAAAAGATGGAAAAACAACCTGAATGTCTAATTGACTGATGAGCAAGGAGAATGTCACTTTTCTATTCTGTGGATTATTATTAGACAATAAAAAAATAAAGTATGTCTGCGTGTGACAACATGGAGGAACCTTAAAGATGGATGTTAGACGCAAAACATTACATTTCAGATGGCTCCATTAATATTAGCTGCTAGACAAGGTGAATTCACAGACAGAAAACAGATTGATGGTTGCCTAGAGTTAGGGGATTTGTGGTAAATGAAGTGCAATTGCTAATGAATAGACTGGCTTGTGTGTGTGGGGGGGGATAAAACTATTCTAACATTGAGTGTGGTGATGATTATACAATTGTACCTGTGTATAGTAAAATCTACTGAATTCTGTACTTTATGTAGGCAAAGTATGAGATATGTGAATTGTACCTCAATGAAGTCATTATGGGAAAAAAATGTATCTTTCAGAGGTTAAAGGAAATGCAGGGCATCAAGGCAGACAGACTTACAAGGGTAATGAGCGGCTGTGGTTGGGGTAACCCAGAGCCTAGGATCCACCCTGTCTTTTTTGTACACTGCTCCCATGCTACTACCACCTTCTCGCAAATCAGCAGTCAGGACACAGATCATGATGAAGCGTTTTCCCTGGTGTATGGATTTGCTTTTATGCATATTTTCTCTGAACAATGAAAAGCAAATTTCATAAGCATGGTGTGTACATATGCACGGGACCAACAGAAGTGCATCCCAAGATCTAAGCAACGAAGTGGTCTTTGCTAACTAACTAGCAAAATTCACCCATGTTTGAGGTAATTAACCTCCCGCAGGGACAGTAACCAGGGATATTTAAACACCCCACCAAGGTAAACCCACGGAGCAAGGCAGGAATGAGAGGGTCTCTTGGGAAACAGAAATGGGAAAAGTCACAACGTGTTCTGCCCCAGAATGACAACCTGGTGTTGCTTGGAAGATCAATGGGATTCCTGCTAAAGGCAAAGAGGCAGTGTGAAGGGTTATCTAGCCCCATGCCAGCCACAGCCACAACTCCATATGCATCATCTATGGTTTATTGGGGTTCCAAGTAAAATTTGATGAGGGAAAATATTTCGCAGTTAGAAATGCAACGACAATAGTTAGGTTAGTCCTGAAGCACAGGGAAGAAGTAACTAGAACCACAGGACTGGAAGTCCCACATAGTAGGGTCATGGACAGGAAACCTGGATAAATAACAGACCAACTTTAAATACATATATTATTTTGCTGTGCGTGTGTGCGTGCGTGCGTGCATATGTGTGTGGGTGAATGTGTTTGGGTGTGAGTGCGTGGGTGTGTACGTGCGTGCGTGTGTGTGTGAATGTGTGTGAGTGTGCATGTGTGCGTGCGTGTGTGCGTGCGTGTGTGTGTGTGTGTGTGTATGTGTGTGTGTGTGTGTGGATGTGTACCAGAGGGCACTGTGGAGGCTCAAGGATGGCATCAGTTATAATCCTGGATGGCTCTACCTCCTTATTGCTTTGCTCTGAAGTTTCCTAGGCTCTGTCTTTCAAGGCCAGAAGTGCAAACCTGCTGGTGCCATTTCTCCCCTAGCACTTTTATATGGGATTTAGGATCCAAAGCAAGTCTTTTGCTTGGGGGACAAAGACTCAAACCCCTGAGCTATCTCTCTAGCCTCAACTTTACATTTTTAGTAACATTTTATTTATTTATTTATGAGAGAGAGAATGAGGACAGGCATGTGTATGCTACAACACACATCTAGAGATCAGAGGACAGCTTTCAGAGGTTAATCCTCTCCTTTTACCTATGGGCTCCAAGGACTGAACTTGGGTCACCAGGTTTGTGTGAAGTCACCATCACCCACTTAGTTATCTCACCAGCCCCAGACTAGATTTATATTACTTGATATCGCATATGTGATGATGACACTTCTCTGCCTAAGTATTCAGTAGACATAGTCACAACTCTGGGCATACTATCTTTGCATGGAAATAAGAAATCAGGGTTCTCATGAGTCTGGCGACCTGCCCGTATTTTCAGAGCTGGTAAGTGGTGGAGAAAGAAGTGATTTTAGGTTGACTGACTTAGGCCCTGGACTCTCTCTACCATGGGAGGACAGAGAGAGAAGGTGGCCTAAAAACTAGTTTGGTCAACACCATGAAGTTGGTCACCCCAGTCTCCAAAACAGCAAGAAATGAAAGTTCTGCTTAAGTTGCTTGGTTTGCAAACTCTCTTTAGAGCAGTCAAAGCTGATTAAGACAATGTGACCAGAGGTGCAGAGCCAATCAACTCAAAAAGCATTACTGAGTGTTATGTTGAGACAGAGGAATGATGGGTAGGAGGAAGAGGGAATACGAGAATCTGACATTGAAGGGGGCTGCGAGTCCCCTCTGCATCTCTTTTCTTCTTTCCCTCCCTCATGAGGCTAGTTAAGCAGACTCTGAACTCAGGGGTAGTAGTCAGGAGCACGTCAACCCACTAACTCACTGAGATCTAAAATTCTGCCCTCCCGTGCCTACTCCAGGACATTCTGGACACTACTTTTCATTAAGGTTTAGTTCTAGACAGTGATTAATTCCTGGCAGGGAAGAGGCTCGGCTGGCTGGCATCACAAAAATTGGGATCAGGATAATTAGGATGAAAATAAGAATTGGATTCTAGGGCTGAGGATGCCAAAGACAAGGTGGAGATTCAGGCTCTCCCAGGATGCCAGAGGAACATGTCCCCCAACAGGCGGTTACCAAACAGCACACTTGTTCTGCAGAGGTCCCAGGAGAGGGGCCAGATGGATGGAGGAGAGCAGCGTGCTTGAGACTTAATGTGTAGCTGATGCTTCTGGCCCGGACTGGAGTCCCTCAGGCCCAGCTACCCGGCTAGGCCAGGATGCTCAGAGTTCTCAGCTGCTGCCAAATGAGGAATGGCACGAGCCAGCACATACTGTAGCCCTGGGGACCTCTGTGCACAAAAGTCAACCGGCAGCAGTGGAGGAGGAAGAAGAGGAGAGGTCTCGGTGCGGCGAGAGTCAGGGCTGTAAGGGGATTCATGTGCATGCACCACGGCCAGCCACGGAGGTCAGTGTCTACTGCTTCCTCCAGCCCAGGAAGCCCCAGCATGCCTTTCTCCTATTCGGGGTCCACTGCATTCGCACAGATCCTCCTCCAAGGCTTCAGGCACTGTGATCTCTGCCCACTCTCTCTGAGGTCTGAGGCTCCTGCCAAAGAAAGGTCAGGCTCTTGACTACGCGCATCTCATTCCCAAGCTTGCGCTCATCCCATGTGCGCATCTATTCTGGACATGATGCCTGGGTTTGGCAGGCCTGGCTCTGCCCATTATAGCACTATCTAGCTCAGTCCAATAAACATGGCCAGGCCTGCCCAGGGATGGGTATACAGGCAAAGGCCTCAGTTACTCTATGTTAAAAATCCAAAGTCTGGGATCCCCAAAAGCATCCAAAATTGCCAGACCATGCACAGTTTGACTGCCTCTCTCCTTAGTTCTATCACATACTTACACCATTCCTTGGCCTTTGCTGACACTACACTGTACCTGACCCCCTCTTTCCTTGCCTGGGTTCTTCCCCCTGAATACTGACCTCTTCCAGAAAGCCCTTCTCCACCCTCTAGCCCCACTGTTTTCTTTAAGAGCCTCATTACCTCCACAACCCATTGGTGGGGGCTTAACTGCCCACCTGTTTCTGATATGTCCTGTGATGCTTATACCTTAAATACTCAGATAATCCCTCCTTTCTGTGCCCTCAACTACCCATCCCATATGAATCCCCCCCTTTTTTTTTGAGCTCTCAGACTTTCTCCCTATGCCTGTTTATCACCTTTTTTCTCTTCTGCAGAGTCCTAGACCTTGAGGTAATGGACACACCTTATTCATCTCAGTAAGTAAATGAATGTAGATAAGTGGTGACCAGTGGCCGGTAGTGAGTGGATTCCAAGTGATTGAGCAGTATGAGGCCACCAGGCTTTTCATCCTCTGTAGCAATGTGTAGCAGATATGGTGCCCAATGGCAGTGTGGCAGCAGCAGCAGTGGTACCCAGTGGCAGTGTGGCAGCAGTACCAGGTGATGCCAGGACTGAAGGCCCTGTGCAAGGGGCCCTGGGGTGAGGACCTAACGATCCCTCCAGAGCACCTAGAACTGGCAGCATCTTACTGCTCTCTCCTCACTTGCACGAGCTGGAGTGGACTTTACCCTCCACACATTGTTGACAGCTCAGAAGTGATGCCTCTGATGGATCCCCTGGGCTCCATCAGAGGCACATTGAGAGACATTCCTAACACCTCAACAGCTCTTGGCTCTTTAAGAGTGGGGGATGGGGAAGAGGACAAAGTTTTATTAGACAGCAAATTATAGTGTATCTTCAACAGTGCCCTTAGCTGTTGGGCCCAGCCTGCTATAACCCTGTGCTAACAAGGAAAAGAGATGGCTTGAGCCTTGGGGAGCCAGTTAGGTTTGCTCCCTGGCTGACCTCTAGCTGTGTGGTTGTGGCTCTAGGTCCCCAGACATGCTGTAGACCTGTCACTCATCCATCACCTGCTCTGTCCTCTTGGTGCCCTCCCTTTGCCCACTGCTCCATCTCTTCCACTGCAGCAAGTCCCTCCTGTGAGCTGTCACGCCACCATCCTCACCCGGGTCTCTTCTTCCAGAGGAGCTCCCCAAGGCCTGCCCTCCCCTCCCTGCGCTCTGCCTACCTCACACATCTGTTCTTCTGTCTCAGTCTGTCCCACACCAGCTTGTCTCTCCACGCTCAAAAAGGGTCAAAGTCCCATGCAGACCCTCCACTGACACATGCGCCATGTGCCACATTGTCTTCCCTCTAACCCTCTCCACCTTGCCTGCAGTTCAAGTCAGGCTTCTTCAATGATTCCTTAGAATTTGCCAACTTCAGCCCAAATTCCCTCCACCTCCTGCAGTTGCCTTCTATCCCTCCCTCACCTCACTCACACTACACACAAGTCAATGCCAACAAGCATCTTTGCAAACCTGGTGGATGCTAATTACATCACAAGCCAGCATTGTCGTTTATGATCACCAGGTGCTGTTCTGAGAACATCAAAAATACGATCTCACTTAATCCCCATACAACCTACAATTTATTGCTCTGTTTTGCAGGTGAGACAAGCGAGAAAGGGCAGGTAGGCAACTTGCTGAAGACCACAAGGCTCCTAGTGGAGCCCGGGCCTATGAGCCACAGGACCCCTGTCTTGGGCTACTCCTGGGTGGGCGTTGCTTGAAGCTGAGTTCTGTCCATGCTTTTTCACTGAGGACCTTAACCTCCCTGGCTCCCTGGAAGCTCTCTCCCAGGGTTTTTATTTGGAGGAGGAGGAGGAAAGAGAGAGCACACGCCTGCCATGGCACACAGGTGGAGGCCAGAGGACAACTTCCAGAAGTCATTTGTCCCCTTACATCACGTGGACTTCTGGGGATCGAACTCAGGTTGCCTTTCCTGCTGAGCTCTCTCCCTGCCCTGTGCTCTCCTCGTTCTTGCAGGCATCCTGTAGCGTAGGCAGAGCCCCAGGATCTCTGCACTGCCCTGTTCTCAACCCCTTCCCGGGAGCTTCCTACGCGATGATTCCCTTGCAGCCATCCTGAGAAGGCGACACGCACATGCAGCAGCCCAGTGACACCTCCAGACGAATGTACGAAGAGCATTCCAAATTATGAAGACCCACGCTAACTCACCCTCCTCGCTTCCCTATGTCTCCTGTGATCGTCCTGAACTTAGAGAAGGGCAGGATTAGCTTCCTGGACACGGTGTCCTCACCCTAACTCCTCTGCCCCACAACCAGCCCTCAACCATGCCTGGTCCTTCCTCCTAGCCATGTCTCTCATCAGTTCACCTAATAGCAATAGCCTCTTTGAGTCCTCCATCTCAATTACTTACCTGCCAATTGAAATACTCTTTACCCGCCTCCCTGCCTTAGGTCCAGGGCCTCTCCACTCTGGCATTCCTCCCCAACACTGCTGCTTGAGTGACAGCATGGAAGGACTATCCCTGTTCAACAAGTAGTTGCTTGGCTGGACCCAGTAGTACATACCTGTAATCCTAGCTAGTTGGAAAGCTGGGGCAAGAAGGGCCCAAGCTCAAGGTTGGCCTGGCCTGTAGAGTGAGTTCAAGGGGAGGCTAAGCAGCTTAAAGAGAACAGAATGCAAATAAAAATGAAATGAAAATAAAAACAGAAAAAAATGGATTAGGAGTGCAGCTAAGAGGTAGAGCACTTGCCTAGCATATCCAGACCCTGGATTCAATCCATGGAATTCCTTGACATGGCAACAAAGGCCATCCCTTGTCACTCTGCATAGAGTATTACCAATAATATCCTGTGTGCACATGTGCATACACACACACACACACACACACACACACACACACACACTCAGTGATGCTGTGTGCCTGACTCTTTTGGTTACCCTTTCCCTCTGGATTTTTACCTTTGTCTGTTGCATCCTGGTCACCCAGAATGATTCTTTGGCTCAGACATCCCTTCCCAAGGGAAACTTTCAAACACAGTGACTGACTGTCATTCTGTGAGTGTGAGTTGTTCCGTATGGGCTCATGTGTTTGATGTTAGCATTTGGACAGATCATAGCACCTCTACAAGGTGGAGCTTCACTGGAGGAAGGGATGTCACAAGGGACCGGCCTGGAGGTTTTGTGGCCCAGCCCTGCTTCTTCTCTTGCACTCTCTACCTCCACGATGGCTCTGGTGACCTGAACCAGCCTTCTGCTTCTGTTTTCAAGTTATGCCTTCTGCTACGAGATTTCCACCATAATGAACTATATCCCTCTGTAACTCGAAGCCAAATAAATCTCCCTTTATCCCTTAAGTTGTATATGAGTATATGAATATTGCCTCACAGCAACAAAAGAAAAGCAACTGCAGCACCAAATAAGTGCCACAGCCATTTGTTTCCCTAAAAACCCATGCCTTAGATGGTATATTTCCACCATAGGTTAGTGTCATAGTTAAGCACAGGTGTCAACTTGACTGTTGAGGGTTTGAGCTCTGGGCACAGTTGTAGAGAGTTGATGGCTGAGTTAAGCCCAGAGCAAACCTGAAGGACATTGTCTAGCTGATAGGAAAGACCCAGCCCATGGTGGGTGGGATTAGGCCCTGGATAAATCACAGAGAGCTGGTTGAGAGAGTTGGCATCCTTGTGTTCACTTGGCCAGACATGTGAACACAGACATGTCTGGAAAGTAAGGATTGTCCATCTCTCAGCTGTTATGTGGTGATGGTGTGGCCAGTTCCCTCACCCCTGGTGTCGGTGCATGCTCTCCTATCAAGCTGGACTATGAACTGTAACCAGTAATCGTAAGAGAGAATAAACCCTTGTTCCCTTAAGCTGTGCGATGGTCATTTATCAGCAACTATGCAGACGAACTGCAACAGTTAGTCTTCGACTTTCATTCATTAATTCTTTCTAACTCAGCACCTGGTAATTTGTCTAGAAAAAGCACACCCTTTACAAATGCTTGATCCAAATCTGTCTTGACTTTGGATGGTTTCAATGCCGACCTCTATGCCTTCCTTCACAACCACCACTACGAGACACACATCTGTGAAAAACTGATTCTGACAAAGGCACAGTGGGAAAGGTATAGCTCCAAATTGTTCCCGAACAACTAAATCTTCATGTGTTAAAGGAAGAACCTCAAACCCTGTCTCATACCAGCTGCTGAAATTAGCATAAATTGAACAATTGACATAAAGGTTCAAAAAAAGAATATGAAACTCCTAAAAGAAAACTTACACAATCTTGAGCTAGACCGTGGTTTAGATAGGATAGAAAAAGAACAACCCACAAAGCTGAAACTTGGCAAAGTAGACTATCAGAACCACACATGTCTATTCTTTAAAAAACACCTTGGACAAATGACTGGGATTTGCCCCCAGACAAGGACAAAGCAGATGCAAAGCATTCAAATGGGGGTCTTTCAAGACCTGTTACTAGGAAAACTACCCAAATTTTGAAGTGAGCAAAAGGATTTTGAATAGATACTTAGCCAAAGAAGTTACATGGGTGGGTGGAAAATATGTTCAACACTATTAATCATCAGGAAAAAGGAAAATTAATTCCATAATGAGTTCTCACTACAAACCCATGGCTGAAACTAAAGTTTGACCATACTATGTGTTGGTAAGGATGCCGAAGTTCTGATCTCCTCACTCGCTCAACTTCTCCCTAGTTCCCTGCCCTCTGCTTTGCAAGCCCAGCTGCAAGCGTCCCCCACACTCAGGTCCAGTCTTCACAGGCCTGCTGTTCACTGGGCACTATCTTCCCCAAAGGACTTGGTAGGCTGAGGAGATAGGCCAGTAAAGTGCTTCTCTTACAGTCATAGCCTGGATTTGATTCCCAGAAACTATATATGCCTGGCGTGTTGGCATGAATTGTAATCACAGTGCTGAGGAAGTGGAGACAGGCAGATCCCTAGGTCTTACTAGCCAAACACTAGCTACTTGGTGAGTTCCAGGCCATTGAGAGGTCTGAGAGAGAGAGAGAGAGAGAGAGAGAGAGAGAGAGAGAGAGAGAGAGTCTTATTCTCAGCAATTCTATCAACTCCAAGCACATCTCTGCATTCCTGTGCCTTCCTAGGTCCAGGCCCAGTTCCTCTAACCACCATACATTAGGCTCCTGTTTCTGGTTGCTACTAGGACACATTCCCCACTAGCTCCTTCCAAACTCTATGTCCCAAATGGAATACATTACCCTTTCCTACAGTTGGGAGTTCTTTCTTATTGCTCAGACCCAATTAATAGCACAGTTGCTCACATGTGAGTTCCTGCAGAGCCTTGTGTTCTTCTCCCCTTTGGGCACGCCATCTGCTGCCACCGAGGTCAGCCAAGGGCCTGCTTTTCCCATTCAATACCTGCTTTCATTCCTCCTGCCATCTTATTAACCCTTGCTTTTCTTCCAAATTTCCTTAACCTGCCTTGCTCAACCCTCACACCAGTGTAAATCTCCTATACTCTGGCTTCAATAGACTCACATCCTATTATATTCTGTAACCAAAGCATGCAGCTTTGCCTTGTCCTTTAAAAAAATGTGTGTTGGGGGTAAGGTGTGTGGGCGTGTACATGCCACAGGTGTGCATGTAGAAGCCAGACGACAACTTTTGAGAGTTGGTCTCCTCCTTGCACCATGGGCTCTGGGAAGTGGACTCAGGTGCACCACAAGCACCTTTACCCACTGAGCCATCATCATCATCATCACCACCCAATGCCCTATTTGTTTTGCTCAAATGGTCTATTTTCTCTGGAAAGCTCAGCATTTCTAGCATTTTTCTGTCCAAATCCTAAATAAACAATGCTCCATTCTCATGCCCATCTCCCACCTGAACACCAGGCAGGCCTTGAACTGCTCTACCTCAAGTATTTCCCCTTCTCAAAAGCATTTATTGTCTGGATCATTCACTCAGTACTTTATCCTGAGCTCTGCAACTGATACAGAAGTCTGCTCGTTCATTAAATCCTTCCTGCAGTTACTACTTCATCAAAAACCTCTCTTGGTATTCAATATGCTTGTAAAAGTAGAAAAATAAAGTAACAAATTAAAAAGAACCTCTCTTGATCAAGATTCTTCCTATGAAGAGGATAGAATTGATTTTTTTGCTTTTAAAGTATCCATGGGAATATGTGACCACATAAACAAATGGCCACATGCCCTGATGGGATGATGATATAACAAATTTTATTAATACTCCAGCCATGGGGCAGGTGTTTGTGTGCTGGGAAATCACAGATCAGAAGGACTAAGTGTTTGGTTCTCAAGGAGCGGGGAAGGAAGTCAGATCTTTATAAGGAAGCATGCTGCTCCACAGAGAGAACCCCAACATTCTTAGGAACCCAAAACCAAGGAAAAGCAAACTCTCAGGTGGTGAATTTTTAGAGAAAGACTCATGTGTTTATCTAACACATACATATACATGTGTTAAGTGGCTGTGGCCTGCCAGGCTTCTCAAAGGAGCCAGTCTCAAGGAAGTGAGTTTTCCAGGAAGCAATATGTCAGGAGTGGAGCCCCCAAAGCCTAAGGAAGCTGAGGGTTCAGCTCACACCCCTCCTGGGAAGCTATGATGGAGGATGCATGAAGGAGGATGCTGGAACATGAAGGACCTTGTGAGACTTGCTGGGAGACTGGGGGTGGCACCCTGGCGCTGTCGAGGAAAACCCCAAGGACTTTCAACAGGCACGGTGATTTTAGAGAGGCTGCCCTTGCAGGTACACTGGAGAGGGAATAGAGATATGAGCTGGGAGGATGGCCTGTGTGCTATTTTAGTAATGTGGCAAAGAGGAATAAGGTAGGTAGTGAGATTTGGACGCGGAAGAGGGTAGGAGAGCTGGGAGACTGAAGGGGACAAGTGAGGTGGAGTCAATAAGGGACAGACTGCAGAGGGGTGGCAGGAGATGGAGCAGGTCCTAGGCTTCTCTTACACTAGGCAATATCATCACTGATAGAACACTGGGTAGTGGAGACCAGGGTTTCTCTGTCCTGCTTTTGGAGGAAGGTAATAAGGATCCGGGACACTATTTGCTAAGTGTGAGGCACACTGTTCAGCAACATTGGCTCACCGGACAACAGATCAGCCTAGACACAGATCTGGGAGACCCCAGGACAGGGACGTAGTGATAAAATGGGTCAAGCACCGGATAGAGAGTGAGAGAAGGAGAACCAAGCGGAGACCCTGAGGCTCTGCTTGCAGAAAGGGGAAGGGGAAAGAATGAGAAACAACAGCTAGGATCAGTGGGTCACAGAGGCTAGGAGTCAAGGGAAGCAGACAGAGGATTTCTTGTGAGACTTGACAATTAGGAGATCGCTGGAGACACTAGCAAGAGCCCTTCCAATAAACAGGTGGGATGGCAGAAGGGACTAGAGAGTGAGGCATTCACCTTGGGAGGGAAGGACAGTAGGTGGGGTGCATCACACTATCCAAGGAAGGGGTTTTGAAGTACAGGGAAGCCGATCATGAAGGGGACTTCTTCCTGAGTTAGTCTAAAAGATGGACAGAGAAAGCATCCTGCAAGAGACAGAGATGTAGATGTAGCTGGGTTAACGGAAGGAACAACTTCTTATCCAAGATAGCAGAGGCAGGGAGCTGGAGTACCAATGCTGGGGTCTCCCTCTGCTTCTTCCTGTTAAGAATCCAGTGCCCTGAGTTTTAACTTGGATACACGGCTGCCCAACTACTGAGTACATTTGCTGGCCTCCTGGAAACTCGGGAAGATCATGAGCTAACTTTGGGCTTTACAGAGATGAGCAAAAAGACCACCAGACCCAGGCCATCTTCCCGCCCTGGACTCTCCTTCCCTTTTCTCCTGGCAGGAAATGTTAATAACAGTAACATATGCAAGTTATAAGTTAATGAGGGTAACACTGTTGCCCCCTCCCCAAACTTTGGACAACTGTGCCTCATCCAGAATGTCCAGGCACATCTACTTTTGAACAACTACATCTGTGGATCTCTTTGTTCAGCTTCTATTTCAGCTCAGAGCAGCCCAACAAGATACAGAGCATGAGTTTACACATCTTGTTAATATCCTAGTGGGCATGTTGTAAAAGGTCAAGATTATGAAATTAAATCAAATTTTCCAAGTAGGATTATATCAACATCCAATCAATACAAAAATCATTAAGATGTTTATATTCTTGTTTTCATATCGAGTGTGTATGTTATATTGGCAGCGCATCTCCAATCAGGCCAGCTCTACTTCAAGTGTCAAATTGGATAGTGCAGGTCTAAGACTGACAAGCACTGCAGCAAGTTAAGTATGTGGCGGGAGGGGGAGCTGAGAACCCAGAGAGACTGAGCAGGGTGGTTTCAATTTTCTTTGAGCAGCAGCATCTTTATTTTTTGCAAGAGACAATGACAGGGTAGGTGACTATAGGTGTGAGCAGAGACTGGCTGCTCTGATATGGAAATGCTTTTCCATCTAAGCCCACTTGAAATTAGGAGGCATTGGTGTGGTTCAGCCCAAACTGAGGCAGGTGGAATTCACGGCTTCCAAGGAGTTTGCTATCAGAGAGATGGGCCAGACAGGGACTAGGGGGCTGAAGTCACTCATAGGAACATGGCAGGATGGTGGGCTGTGGTCTTTCTACAGGACAGGGGAGTGGAGACCAGAAAAGGATATTCAGTGGGTTGGACCCAGCAGCCACGAGAGGTGAGGGATATGTAGAGGGTGCAGATACGAGACATACAGGTGACAATGCGAGATGACTACATCATATGAGAATAAGTGCTTTGAGATGCATGGACAGAAGGATGTTCTCAGAGTATGTATGCACAAGTACAAGGTTTGAGAAGCAAAGGAAGGAGCCAGAGTGGAGGGCAGGAGCGGTGCTACTTACTGGTAGAGTATCTGCCTAGCATCCACAAGGTCCTGGTTTCCATACCCATTACCACCAAGAAAAGCAGAGGACCGGGGCTGCTATGACCAATGAATGGCACAGGTATGGTGGAAATAGGAGGAGAGAAGGTCCGAAAAGAGGAGGAAGCCAAGTACCCCCAAGGAAACAGTACCAAAGGGATGAGGACTGAGGATGATGGAACCGGGGTAAAGTAGAGGGAGAAAAGGGCAGGGTCCCATCCTTATGGAAAGGTGGCAGGAACAAGGTGCACTGACACTGCCAACAGGGAATGACAGCAAGGAATGCTGGGAAGTTGCAACAGGAAGATTGGACCATGCAGCAGCCACTTCTGGGCAAGCCTTTGGCTCTGGAGATGGGACGAACAGAAGCATTCTACCTGCTGGGGTTGGGTTTTGTCAGACAGAGAAAGCAATATATCAAGGGCATGAAACCTCAGTTGAATGGAGACTCTGTGAGTCTGCAGCCAGAGCCTGGAGGGCAGCCAGAAGACAGCACAGGCTAGGGACAGACCACCACAGCAGCGGGAGCTTGGAGGTGAGCCTGCAGGCAGGGGGCACGTGATGAATGAAGTCGGCGCCCCTTGCTTCTGCCCGCACATACTGCTATCTAGACAGGGTGCGCTTTGACTGCATCAGCTCTGCGCCTCCGCGTATCACTGCCTCTGCTGCTACCCACACTGAGCCCGTCACCCGTCAGGCATGATGCCTCCCCAACTTGTTTGATGTGCACTCATGACCAGACTTTCACAGCATGGTTTGCCTTAATCTTTCACATACCACACCTAAAGAAAGGACGTGATCTCTTGAAAAAAATTATGAATGAAGTTACTGTCATCACCAGCAATTACGTCAGCATTTAATGTCTTGTAAATATTGGCCACTTTGTAACACCTTGGGACATCTGATCAAGAGCTCCAGTTAACCTCTTGAAAGTGGCCCTTTTCTGTTTGGATCTTGCCACCTCCTTCAAAGTTTTCTTTTGGAGAAGACCATCGACATGTGCACTCCCTCAGTCATGGTCACAGTGAGAGCCCCCACCCATGCCTTTTCTAGCACTGTGGCTAGCCCCGAGCAGGATGTATCAGTGCACTGCCTGGCATGGCCACACTCACTGGCTCATTGCACACAGGGCTTTAGCCAGGGGAGAAACCTCGAGTTGGAGTTCTCCATCTGTCCATCTAGTGGCTGCTGGTGACAGCCTTCTGGCCAAGCTGGACAGAACAAGAACGAAGGCAGAAAGGACATGGAATGACAGAGGCCACTGGGAGCCTTGATGGAGTTGCAAGTACAGGAGCCAGGCAAGGTCTGCCTTGTAACAGCAGAGGAAGAAGAGCCGCCCAGACCAGGGAAATCCAATCTAGTGAGGGTGTGAAGTTCACCTATCTTACTCCAGGGAGTAACACAACCATGTGGTGTCGATCACACAATGTAATAATATGAAGCAACTGCTGCTTTCCCTAGGGCTCCTGGGCTGGGGGTCTCCACCATCACTTCCTGACCTGGGAGATAGAGAGGAGGTGGGTAGGGCGCAAAAAGGTGGTAAATTATGTGCTACATGCTACGTGCTGGGCAGATTCTGAAAGTGAATCAAGACGGAAAGCTGTCAAGCACCGGCTGAAGAATCCACTCGTCCTTCCGATCACCTTCCGACCCGCCCATGAGTCTCTGCTGTGGTTTGAATGTGAACTGTACCCCATAGGCGCGGTCTTCCTCAGTCGATGGTACCGTTTGGTTGCAGAACCTGTCTTGTATTTGGTCACGGCTATGAGAAAAGTAACCAATATCGGTTGTATCACCATTATTTCTCATCATGGGGAAAGGAGACCCTAAGCCACACATTGTGCCCAATGCTTTAAATAAATAAATGGGGATCGAGCTTGGCGCTCACTCCTCTTCCCCTCCCCGTCACTCCACCGACGTGAGCCCAGAAAAGAACATGACACATCGGGACTGCTTTGAGCTCTCTGCTAGGAGATGGCAGGTAGAATCTGAAGAGCCATTCCTTTGATTGTTTCTCCCTCGCAGTTATCCGTCTCTTTTCCCGGGAGATCAAAGCCCAGTAATGGATCTTTTCATTCACTGTCATTGTCCCCCAAGGAAAGAACCAGAACAGGGCAGGGAATATTTATCCAGGAGGACGATGGAGTTCAGCTCTAAGCTTGGTACCCTGGTGGGACAGGAATGGAATATTCATGTACTCATTCGCTCAAAAAATATTCCCCTCACCTGTCATACTTTCTCTCTTGCCCTTTTCCTAGCAGGGTGGAAGGGAAGAGATTCCTATCAACAAAGTGTGTCAGACTTCCAGCGCAGGCCGTAATTATGAGTTTTTGCTTGGAGGTGATAGCTATTCTTCCATGTGCCCAGAATGCAGACAAAATCCTTTTGGAGGCCACGTCTAGAATGCAGGTTGGAAGCCCATCTTACCTCCCTAGCAGTCCCTCTGAGGGTGGGACCTCAGTGCCACACTGCTTCCCCAGGAATCCCCAGAGGTTTCAGACATCCTATGTGACAGACCCCTCTCAAAAATCCCTTAGCATAGACCACATGTTTCCTTGAAGCTAAATTGCCTATTAATCTAGTGTCCACAGGTATCTTGGGGAGGCTCTGGCTGACGGGGAGTCACCTCTGCTCAGGGAAAAGGAGTTGGAGCTGGGGAACTAACTTCAAAAGCAATGGCCTGTGTCTTTTGAATGCTAGAGCTCAGGAGGTGAGCACAAGATGGGGAGGGGGCAGGCTGACAGGCAGAGAGGCCTCAAGCCAAGGCTCTGCAGCCCAGCCCGGCAGCCTAGACCTCCATCTTCCTTCCTGCAGTCATCTCCTTGACCCACATGGCCCTGTTCCTCCAGAAGCTACTAGCTAAGAGATGCTCAGCTGGCTGTTGTCAGAATATTCAAAAATGCACACAAAGGAAAAAAAGCTCACCAACTGCAGGGGATAAAAGCCGGCTCCATCCCGATGCCATATGCCACAGAAGTAAAAAGCCAGTAAATTTAATTTAGTAGAGACCACACGATTACCCACTTTAAAAATTAAGGACCGAGACCATAAACCCACTAAACTTCAAATCTTCATGATGGGCAGTTAAATGGGAGAGGCTGAGAGAAGATACAGGTGCAGGGCTGGGTGGGGATGGTTTGGAAGGGGGTGGAGAGGAAACAAGAAGGGAAGGGGGAGGAGAAGGAAAAGGGAAGACGGGAGAGAAGAGAAGGAAAGGAAGAAAGTTCAGGACGAGAAGCACAGAACTTGAGACGGGCAGCCAGAGAGGGAGGAAGACAGAGAAACAACAGACGCATTCACCCAGTTCTCAGAGAAACCTCCTGGCCTTGCATATGGAGGATGGAAAGTGGGGGTGAGGGGATGGAGCGGTAAGTAGGGGGAGGGCCATAGGGGTGGTCTTCTTATTCTGCTGCCAAAAAGTCTTAAGAGTGGCAACTGCAGGCACAGATGGACCCAAAGTATTCTCTGCTGACTGGAAAATATCTGCCCTGATGTGTTTCTTTCTACTCCTGCAAGCACCCCATAGCTTACAGCAGGTTTTATCGACCAGACGCTATTATTGGGGCTCAACAGTTCTTTGGTGTCGAGGCTGTTCAGTGCACTCATGGAGGGTGAGCAGCAGCCTGTGCCCACTCAAAGCCAGCAGCACCCTCCTCAGTGTGACAACTGAAAAAAATCTCTCCAGATATTGCCCAGTGTCCCCTCAGGTGGGTGGGGGAAAGTTATTGCTCCTCAGTTGAGGAGTACTGGTTTGGACTATTGTCACTTTCCAATTCAACTCATGTCTAGCAATCATCCCTCTACCCCCTACTCATAGCCACAAGAGCATTCCACATGCCCATGTAAGACATGTCTTAGCTACTGTGACTTTACTATTTAAATAACTTCAAAGCACTCCACTGTCTGGTGAATTAAAAAAAAATTATCTTGGTTGCCCACGTGTTCCAGTCTTTGTTCTGAGCGTTAGGAACAGGACAAATACCCAGGCACAAGAAAGGCAGAAGAGACATATGCGAAGAAATAAAGGCAGGCTTGTTTCAGATAGTAAGAGTTGGAAAAAGAAGGAAATAGGCAAATCTGAGCAAATGACAGAGGATGGTCAGGAAAGTCACTTCGACCTAATCTCCATCCAAGCCAGAACCTGAATCACGTTGGGGGCAATGCCAAATTAGGATGTAGCTATGCAGAATTAGAAGTCAAAGTTCTGACAAGCCTGTGGGGAATTATCTACTTGATAATGTGAAGAACCAGCCCATAGTGGGTGAGACCATTTCCAGGGGCAGGTGGATAAAATGGAGAGAGCGATTAAGTCCTTTGGCATCCTTTGGTATACAGCATATTGGGAAATGAGCACATATGTTCATCTCTCAGAAATTCCTGCAGTTCCTTCAGCTCTCAATGTTGGTGTGAACAATCCTGCCATCCTGGTGAAGCATAACCAAGAATCATAAGTAAGAACTTGCTGCTCTCAGTTGTTTGGGTCCCGTAGTCATAACAGCAACATGAGGAGTAACTGCAACTGGTGGGCCGTGGGAAGAAGCCACGGAGGACGGCAAGAAACATCAGTTCATTTCAGCTGTCAACTTGACATGTGGGAGCTGAGCCTCTGGGTATAACTTTAAGAAGTTATCTAGTTAAAGCAGGCCTTAGAGGACTGTTTCCACAGATGATTGATGTGGGAAAACCCAGCCCATGGTGGGTGGGACTGCTCCCTGGAAAGGTAGACAGAGAGTTGGTTAGTTTTTGGCAAGCTGGCAAGCTGAAGCGTATGGATTGGTCGTTGCCTTCTTTGCTCTTGCTGTAGATAACATGGCCAGTTCCAGTGGCTCCTGATAATGTATAACTCTCTCCTGCCGCAATGAACTGTAACCTGCAAACCTTGCTCAGGGGCTGGCAGATGGCTCAGGGGATCCAAGCCTTTGATTCACAAGTCGAATGGCCTGACTCTGGATCCCCAGATCTCAGGTAAAAATGGTGGGCAGATATGGCAGCAGTCTGTAATTCCATCCCTGGGAGGCAGATCTGACAAACCTCAGAGCAAAACATTGAAGAATTAGATTCCTGATATCACCTTGTCACCTTGGGTCTCCACCGGTACACATACTCAAGAGTCCTCTGGTACACACACACACACACACACACACACACACACACACACACAGAGTTCCTTTGTGCCTCTAAGTTTTTTGGGTCATGGCTTTATTATAGCAATGGAATATGAAACGAGGACAACATCCAAGTTGAAGGAAGAGGGTATGAAGGAGCTTGCACGGGCTGGTTTGGTGGCTAGAATAGAGTGACCAGGGAGATATCAAGAAGGGCGGAGAGAGAGGAGCGCAGGGCCCAAGCTCTGCAAGAACTAATTTGGCTGAGGGGCTCAGGTAGCCTCTGCTTGCGGCAGAAGTCCTACGATCCAGATCCTCCGTATGACCCAGCGGAGCGGGGGCGGCCTGCTTCTGTGGTAGGCGACCTGTGATCCCGGGCAGAGGAGGTGCTCCATTGGTTCTGACGTCCGTGGTTCTACACATACACCCACAACGCGCGCGCACAACACAGACGCAATGCACACGTGATAATAATATATAAATATTAAACACAAAAAAAACTAATTTATGCTGCTTGTGCATATCCTGACACCCCACCCCCTATCTGCAATCCACATCGACTCCTCACTACTATCATTGTGCACTCCTCTCTCCTAACCTGAGAATACACCAGAAGTCTCCACCAGACCACTAACACAAAAGGGGCCAAGTCCTGACTGAGTAGAGGTCTAAAATGTTGTCCAATGGTGCTCATTTCTCACACGTTTCCAAAGCTGACATTGCTGCTGACCCACATGCTTGAAGCGGCACCCCAAAAAACTTCCCAACTAGGTCCTCAGTCATGCCTTTGCTCTGTTACCATGCCGGCCTCCCCTTCGTCTGCACTTGCTGGGTTTTGGAATCTCAGTCACTTGTCAAGGTCTGGCTCGAAAGCTGATTCTCACACATCCTTCCTGAGATGCCTCAAGCATCTCACTGGGTACCATTGGCAGGACTTGCAAGCCACTGCCATATCTGCCTGGGACCTGGAGAGGCAAATACAAGTCCTTTTGCTTGTGAGGCAAAAGTTTTAACTCACGCGCCATCCTCCCCAGCCCCACAATTAATAACTTTTAAATGCAAACTGGTCTTGCTTTGTAATTTATAGAATACTTTCACATGCTTTATCTCATTTGTGTCTGTCTGTAATCTAGAATACAACAGTAAGACAGTATTGATCCCATTTTGTAGACAAGTATTCTGAAGCCCAGAAAGACTAAGTCAACTCAAGGACAAGCAGTGACTATGCTGAGATGAAAAATAAAAGACCAGGTTGGTCTTTGACTGTGCTGACACTGCTCAGTATATGATATCATAAGTTTCTGTAGAGTAAATCACTTTCTATGTGCTAAGGAAAGTGCTAGCTGGCCAGCTGGGAGAAAGAAGGAAGTCAAGGAGAGAGCGACAGAAGCAGTTACCTGATCGAAGGGAGAAAGCCAGACAACATCTGCTTGAGTGTCATGGTTTGAATGTGGATTGGCCCCCATAGGCTCATGGGTTTGAATGCTCGGTCTCTAGCTGGTGGTGCTGTTTGGGAGGATCATGGAACCTTGCCGGAAGAAGCATGTCATTGCAGGCCAGCCTTGAAGTTTGACGGCCTAGGTCCATTTCCCTCTCTGCCTCCGGATGGCTATAAGCTAATAGTCGGCCTCCTAGTTTTGCCTGCCGCCATGACTTCTGCTATGTATTTCCCACCATATGAACTGAATCCCCTCTGGAGCCATAAGCCAAATAATAAGTTCTTTTTCCCTTAAGCTACCTGGGTATGAGTATTTTAGAGCAAAACAAAAGTAACTGGGACTGTAGGGATTATTACTTTACAGATGAGGGAAAAGGAAGCCCCTAAAGGGTACCTGAGTCACCTACCCAGTTTTACCATAATTTTTTAACTCTCGATCCCTGTGTCTTCTTGTGGGAAAGGGAAGGTCTTTGTTCTGGATTGGCCTGAATAGCAACACACAGCATGTGGATCTCCGTGGCCCAGGCTAGCAGTCAGCTGGTATCTTGCTCGCCCTCCTCCACCAGCAGCAAATCAGTCAAAGCACTTGCAACTGAAGGAGGACGCTCTCCTGCGATACACTCACCTCTCCACGTACCCAGCCACCCAGCTGGGCATTGCCCCAGACTTGGCCCGCTTGCCTGCCTGCGAATTTCAGGACAAGGAGAGGTGTGGCTTGTGGAAGCCTACCCCTTGGCTCCCCTTCCTTCAGGTTCTCACAAGACCCGCACGGGTACCACCTCCTCCAAGAGAAGTCGTCCTTCGTCTCTGGCTTAGCACTCGCCTCCACGGGATGTCTCAGGAAATGCGGAAGGACCATACCTGGACAGTCATGCCTGTCTTGAGACCCTTCCTTTTCATTCATGAAAGACCACACAACTGAGATCATGTGCGTATCTCCCAACAAGCCGGAACTCAGTGTTCCTTGGCCTGATGCATGAGTCGTAAAGGTGCATCCCATGCGGTCCTAGGCAGACCCTCTAGAGGGACGATTGTCTAAAGTTCCTGGGGCACCCTGAGAATGGAGAGAGCCTCATAAAGAACAATACCCAGCGTGTAAGAGGCTGCCTACTCCTTTCCAACCCTGTGGACACATCTCTTCCAAGCCAGCCCTACTTCCTTATAGTCTAGGGCTTTGGGACCGCCTGAGCCAAGCAAAACATCTTCAGCCCATCATGCTTCAGAACGCGGAGAGAAACGAGGTCCTATTGATTTAAAGCCGAGGCTCATCGACCCCTGAGAAATGCTTGGCTGTAAATGTGACTACAGCCCTTGATTCTTCCTCGAAATCTGTCACTTAGTGGCCTTCATGTCTCAGCACCCGGAACTGGTTAAACCCACCAAATTGAACCCGTTCCATGAATCTGATGGTAATGAGGTCGACTTACACTTTATTTATCATTAACACTGGCAGATCCAAAAGGTAATTTAATGTTCGGCAAGACCGATGTTAAAACTTTATGTCAGAGGATGCTTTGCCAAATGCAGCCTAATAACGGCATCGTTAAATACAGACTAAAGTCTTTATTTAAATTCACTTTCATCTCCCCCTGTCTATAAAACACAGGGATCTACACAGGGTGAGTCTGTAATCCTCAAAACAAATTTATCTGTTCTTATGTCTCTGCCCATCCATTGTCCCTGCGTCTCTGGAAGTTCACTGCATGTTCCAATCCTGCTTGGCTCAAACAATCCTGCACATCAAAAGGACACTCAGCGTTCATCGCCATGTGGTGCCAATGTCATGCCAAGCATCAGGGTGTACAGTGGGCAGAAATGACGTCCTCATGGTCTCTACCTTTGAGGGCATTCAGTGGAAATGGAAGTCACATGTCACATGTCACATGAGTCATTCCAGTTCACAGTGGACCACAATGCCAGAAAAGTCCGTAAGATGATAAAGATACCGAAATCTCCTATTGCCCAGTGCTGCCATAGCCCTCGTGATGTCATCATGTATCGCTGTGTTAGTCATGCGATTGTGGATGTTCCCACTAGCCAAGTTGCCTTAAAGTTGTACAAAGGGCTCCAGGAATGCAGCTTTCATGATCACGCTGGGGTAGGCTTTCTAGAGATGCAGCTTTGAGTCATTGGCAATTCTGATGTAACCCCTCACTCATTCTCCTGTAAGAAGTCCTAATAAACATATTGGTTTTCTATGCTGGACCTTGGTGGAATTGTTACTGAGTGGTCAGGAGTATGAACGTGTAGTATGTATGCTTATATATTACACTTAACACTGGATAATGATAATAAATGACAATGTTGCTGACTTATACTTTTTATAATTGTTCTAGAGTTTGTGTTTCTACTTACCAAACAACGTTTATTATTTTCTTAAAAAAAAAAAAAAGGCCAAGCTACACTGGGAGTAACCTCATATATTTTGGGCTCGCAATGGTTCATGGTTGGAATATTTCTCTATGGTTGACTTAATTTTACATTGTTTTGTTCATAATGACTCTAGAAGCAGCAGACTATATTAGTAACATGTACACACCACATAGCCTACAAGTGTGTGTGTGTATGTGTGTAATGTGGGGTTAAGTGTATATGTGTGTATAGTATGTATGCTTCTACATAACTGGTCTAAGCGAGGTGTGTTGGTACATGCCAATAATTTTTGTACTGTAGAGGCTGAGAAATGCCAAGTTCAAAGCCAGTCTCATCTAGAAATGAAGACTCTGTCTCAGAACAAACAAAAAATACAAGAGCTGGAGATGTAGATTAGTGGTACTTCAAGCACTATCCTACCATATATGAGGCCCTGGATTCAATTCCCAACTATGCAAAGTTAATAAATCTAGACAACATATGCATGTTTAAGTACATCCTATGATATTGGTACAATATCACGTAATAATGCAGGTCTCACAATGTAACCCCATAGAGAAAAGATACACAACTATAATTACACATTACTCTCCCTAACTATCCCCTTAATTCAACGCTCCCTTAATTCAACGCCTCGCATCTGTACTATGTGCCTCAGCAATGAATGATTCCTGAGCACAGGACAAGAAGGGTTTTCTCTCCCCCCAGACACTCTCCCAACTGCCTCTACCCTTGTCTACAGCTCATCAGCATCCATACCCCAGCTTTATAGCTGGCTCTTCTGTTGACCCCAATGGTGCAAAACTGTGTTGGGACCCTGGGCTCTTTGTGTACTACTGTCCTTCAGACCCAGCACAGAGTCCGGCATCTATGATGCTCTCAAGCAAACTGGCTGAACAGAGAGAGAGCTGGTGCTGTAGAGAGGTACAGAGCATTCAGGAGCACGCAAAGAGGCCCCTGCGTTCTGGGGAGCTGCTTAGGATAATTTTGCAAAGATTCCTAAACTGGGTTGTGGCATAGAGACCTACTGCCCAGATACACGGAATGCATTGGTCTACAGCAATGAAACAAGTGGAGCTGGGACTTGGGGTGGCCACAGTCAAAGGCACTTGAGAAATCTGACACAGCACTGCTAGAATTGGAGAGCGGGCCTCCAAGGAAGATCTCCAGGTCCTCGCATGGCTCTGTGTATACAGGGTCCTGCTGAGTTTGTGTAGTGGTCAAGGAAGACCCTGGGGACCATGTCCCTCTTGAGTCTTTTTCACATGGATGGGGCTAATCCAGCCAATAGCATGTGGAGCCACTTCTCAAAATGACCCTGGTGATCACACCCCTCTTTAATTCTCTCCCATGCAGACAGGATTGATCTGACCAATAATATATATGGCCATTCCTCAAAGTGGCTACTATCTCCTGTACCCTACCCCTCCTGAGTTCACTCTCAGATGGACAGAGTTGCTCTGACCGATAGCACGTGCAGGCATGAAGGAAATGCAGCTCCTGAAGCTGTTGCTTCCATGTGAGGGACCCCTGCTCCAGACCCTGGGAAAGTAAACAGCCCAATGTAAAGTTCTGGGCACTGAGGCCTCCAGCCAACAGCCAGAAAGACATCAAGACTGGTCAGCAGTCCACTAGTGTGAAAGCCTAGGGTGGCAGCTCCTGTGCCACTGTAGCCTTAGCCCATCCCTGATAGATGCAGCCTGTGCCGAAACTGCCCAGCAAGCAACTCCAGACTCCACCCTTGGGCAACGGTGGGAGATAACACGCCATTGCTGCTTTAAGATGCTAGGTCTGAGAATGGTAACACAGAGAAAGATCAGGACTACAGCCTCGTTCGTCTCCAGAGCAATGGAGCACCTTCCCTCAGGAGCGAGACTGGCGTGGAGATGGGGCTGTCCCTTCTAAGGAGGCTGCTCATCTGGGAAACCCCACAAGGTCTGGCAAATGAGAGAGAGAAAGAAAAAGAGATGGGGTGAGACAGGGAGCTTCGACTTTTTTACTTCAAAAGTGGTGCATGGAGCTCAGCTTCCCTCTGAGAGAGGGTAGACACAGCCCCCCATCTCTCCAGCTCCCCAGCTCCTCAGCTCCCAGCATGCTGGCCATTCCTGTCCCAGAGGCAAAGTAGAAGTAGATTCCTGGTCTGTTTTACTGCCTCTGTCCACTGAACTCAGGAGCTAGTCAGAGCGTAGAGCTGCCTCGTTTGCCCAACAATAACAGAGAACAGATGTTCCATGGCAGGTTTATCTCCTGTTGGCACAACACCCAGAGGCTGACCTTTCTCTGTCACGTTTAGTAAGTGTTATTAACACTCTTGAGAGGGCATTGTGTGCCCAGGTCCTCAGTCAAACCGCGAGGTGCCTTCGAACGTGCCACTGCACAGCACCACCAGGAGGAGAGGAGGGCCCGGCGCCCATGGTAATAAAAGCCATCTTGCAAATATCCTGAGCAGTAGTGGTAGGGAGACTCCACACTTGAGAGCCAGACACTCGTGAATTCCAATGTCAGCTCTACCATTTATTTGTTTGCCCTTGGGCAAGTCAGTTCATTTCTCTGAACCAACAGCTCTTGCCAAAGTTGTCATCAGGTGTAAATAAGAAGCCACATGGGTCTGGAAGGCAGCGAGTGCCTGGCTCGGGTCGTCCTGCTAAGCTGATATACAATGGGCTCTGCACCATCCTTGTGTACTGTGAGCGCCCCTAAACAGTGCCTGTCATGACTCCTGACGCTGTTTTATGCTTTACAAAGTATTCTCATAGCCCACAAATCATTAAACCTTCTCAGGTTTGTGTGACACCCACTGGGCACCTCAGTTTATCCATGCTGCTCAGGTGAGAAAGGGAAGAGTAGGGATTAGAAGCCAGCCCCTGGCCTCTTGCCACCTGACCACAGCTGAATCTTTTAGTCAGATCCTTCTCTTTTGCTCCGTCATCTACCACTCCACTAGGTGGTCCCCACTGAATGGCATGCACTGTGGTTTTGTAACCACAATCCATGCTGAAAGGGCTGGTGCCCTAGTGGGGCAGGGGAGACACTCTAAATCCTAAATAGAAACGCTTATCCCCTCCCTTCAGCTGAGACTGTGACCTTTTCTCACTGGCAAAATTGGTATGCTTAATAGGCACACAGGAGTCCCAGTTTGAAGCCAACCTTTAAGAAAATATATACAAAAAGTACCCACTGTATACCTATTAAAGTCACGGATTTAGATACCAAGAACTCCACCAGGTGCACGAAAGGAGAGATCCAGAATCCCATGAATCATCAGAGACTTTTCGCTTTCAAACTTGGTGGATGTTTTAATCTATCTGTTCTTACTCTGTGTGTGTGTGTGTGTGTGTGTGTGTGTGTGTGTGTGTGTGTATCATGTGTGAGTGTAGGCAAGTGAGTTCTCTCCATCCAACTTCACATGGTTACCCTGGGGTTGGAACTCAGGTTGTGAAGTTGAGCAGCAAGTGCTTTTACTGCTGAGCCAGCGTGCCAGCCTCCTCAAACCAGGGGATCTTTAAGATGGGATGTTCGTCACACTTTCTTCAGGCATGGTTTTGTATAAAAAGCGGTCTCTTTAACACAGAATGGAAGACCACGGCAGCAATTAAGCCACCTTGCTCTCTGTCTCACAGCCAAATCTGTATTTCCTGGCCTATGTCTCATGGTTTACTTCAAAGTCAAAACTTTTAATAGATGTGGGAGAAAGAAAATTTATTCTTTCTCTTCCCAGTTTAACCAAGCTAAAATCAAATCCCTTTTTCCTTACCAATAACCAATTTTTTAAAAAATTTTTTTATTATTATTATTATTTATTCAACTGTGTGTATGTGCGCGCGCATGTCTGTGTGTGTGTGTATGTGTGTGTCTGTGTGTGTGTATGTATGTAGAACCACGGACGAATTCGCGAACCACCATGGACGCCTCCACCTCCTTCTGCCCCGGGATTCACAGGCTCCGCCCTACCAGGACCAGAAGCGCAGGCCGCCCCCGCTTCCGTCTGGCGTCTATACGTGGGATCTGGGATCCGAACTCGGGACCTTCCGCCTGCAAGGCGGAGGCTTAACCCCTGAGCCACCTCCCCAGCCCCCAATAACCAATTTTTAATATAGAGAAACTATTTGTAATTGTGTCATGCTCATGCATCCAGATTCTTCACCCAGCAGCTCTGGAAAGCAGACATGGGCAGGCCAGTAAACCAGCCGCAGATGAAACAGGACCAGAAGCTATGTCTCAGGGTGCAAAGGAATGCCCTGTCACCAGGCTGTCCTTGAAAACCAATTAGGATGAAATTGGAAAAGCTGAGAATAAAACCTCCTCTAGGATGAAGGGCAGAGGATGGAGGGAAGGAGGCAAGGCAGGTACCTGCAGCCTCCCTTATGCACCTGTCTCATCTCCTCTGTTTCTTCAGTCGGTGGAAGGAGCACCACTTGTGGCTACATCCACCAGGCCCTTTGCCACCAATTAGATTTCATACATTCATGCACGCATGAAGGCATGCGTGCATGCACACATACTCACCCACCCTCAGCTAGGCTCCACACCTATGTAAGATCAATTCTACCAATGCTCGAGGTCCTATCCTTCCTGACCCATCCCATTCCTGGCTATCTAAAACAGCCCACTGCCCAGAATAAAGAAATCTTAATTTTTCCCACATAATACATACATGCACATACAAGAATACGCACAGCTGCACATTCACACACACACTCACATCCTCCTTTGACTATACAGTCCCCCGTTACTTCACCTAACCACCAAGTTTAGCTCTGAACTGACTCCTTTCTTGACTTCCCCCAAACTGGGTTGGAGATCTTTCTCATGAGACCCTGCTTTCTGCCCTGGTTTCCATCCTGGTTCTTCAATACTGCACGGTGAGAGAGGAAGAGGAATACCACGGTCCTCTTTATGTCTATGGCATCCATTATAAAGACAGAAAGGCCAAAAATAAAAGCAAATAGTCCCACACTTTAACCATCAGATCCAGACTACCTGGAGCCCAAGCTCAGTGACTTTTGAGGTCATATACAAACATCTGGAATCCAACCTCTAATGTCCCGTGGCATCTCACCCCAAAGACCAATCTCAGGAATGACAACTAAGACTGCAAAATTTACTACTTAACAAGTTAGTAAGATGCCTACCTATCTATTCGTGTTTGGAGCAGACACAAGTGACAATGGAAAAAAATCAAGTAAATCTCTCTCATCTGTGATAAAAGAGCTCCCACTCCTCCTGTCTCTGTCTCTACTAGTAGTATTTTTTTAAACAAATTTGTTCTGGTCTTTAGTTTGTCTCTGTCATTCCCACCATAACACCTAGCACAGAACCTAGCACAGAGTAGACACTCAACAAACACCGAGATAAATGAACAAAGAGAAGTCAGTAAAGAGGCAATATCATTACATCCCGGGGGAGCTCAAAAAAAAAAAAGAAAAGGATTGCCAATAATCATATTAGTCATTGTCCCGTTAACCTTGAGGTCGTCTAGGTGAATCAGTTGCTTATTGAAGTTCTGAGTCAGGTTCTCTTAACAGGTACCCTGATGAGAAAGAGAAGGAGAAGACCAGGGGGTCGCAGAGGGGTCAAGCTGCTGACCAAGAAGACTATGCACTTTCACCTGGCTAACTCTGTGTCCTTCCAGTAGTAGCTTTGGAGGTCCTCTGGGCAAGCCGGCTCTGAACTGAGGTTCTTTTTTTAAAATCTTTTAATGATGACAAAGATAGAAGTCTGACTGCATCACAAGGTTCTGTGAGAAACAAACTGTGTGTGTGTGTGTGTGTGTACATGTACTCCTCTGTGGATCACAAAGTAAAACACAAATGCTATTGAATATTGCCTGTTGTTCTGCTCTCTCCCTCTTCCTGCTCCAAATCAATCCTGCCATGTTTGCTCTGGCCTGAAATTCTTGTCTGTCTTTGCCTATTAGGGCTGATCTAACAGCAGATCAAGGCTGGCAGACTTGGCATCTTCTGGTGAGGGCCCACTCTCTAGTTCATAACAATCGCCTTCCTTCTGTCTTACATAGGTAGGAGGAGCAAGATGGTTTTGGGGGTTCTCTTTTATAAAGGCATTTATCCCTCGCCAAGGCTCCACCTTCCCCAGCTATAGCATTGGTGGTTAGATTTGAGCACTGGAATTTGGAGGGGCATTCTGCTCACAGCGTTCTTTCTACATGGCCCCCAACTAAATCCATGTCTTCCTCACATACAAAATCACCCATTTCATCCCAGTAACTTGCAGATGCTTAACTTCTTCCAGCATCTACTTTAAAATCAGGAGTTCAGAGTCTCAAACATGGATCTAAGTCAGACATAGGTGAGGCTCAAAGCACCATTCATCTCGAGATCAGCTGCTCTCTAGCTGTGAGCCTGTGAAACTAAGTATGTTATGGGCCCCAAACTCTATAGCGGGACAAGCAGAGAATGACACTCTCATTCCAAATGGAGAAAGTAGAAAGGAGGGTTACCAGACCACAAGCAAGTCCCAAACCTGAGACTTGAGAAAGATCTTCCCTCGGAGGATTGCCCTTCAGACCTACTTGGGCAGGAACTTTCCTGTATACCTGGGTGAGGAGGTAGGTCCCTAAGGTTCTTGGAAGCCCTTTCCTCACAACTTTTAGCATCTCCACTCTGTGGCTTTGCTGGGTGCGGCCCATAGCTCTCACAGGTTAGAGCTGCATGTCTGCTGGTCCTCTAGGACTGGAACCCCAGGTCAGTGAAGATATCACATAGGCTCTGGGGCATGTCTTGCTCTCTGGCTTCTCTGAATCCTGCTCTATGGGCTTTTCCCTATTAGCCGTGCCCCCACGGCAGTGTTTGGCCTGGGCTTTGTGTTCTTCTAGGGAACCTTTTGAATCTAGGTGGAAGAAGCCCTTTCCAGCCCCTAACACATTCACTGTTTGGCTTATTGCAGTACATACTAAAAGGACCTACCAGAGTCATAGCTGGGAAGCAAAGAATATGCAGAGTAGACCCTGGAAGCGGCACCTAATCGTCCCAAGGTTATACAGGTGCTTACGTCTCCAGAATGCTACCAAAAGCATTTTTCTATTGTCTGGAACAACAAGACCCTGGGTCCACTGAGAGGCCTGATCCACACCAATCTCATCAAATGGCTGCTTGGCTATGTTTGCTTTCTCTCATCAACAGGCATACTTTCTCGTTCTTCACAGGATCATAGGCTGAGAGTTTTCTGCTTCCTCTAAAGTTTCCTTCCTTTTATGAACAATTACATTTTTAAGTTATACCTCTTTGTTTAGAGATCACTGAAAACACACCAAAGAGGCCAAACTGCAGCTTCAATACTTTGCTTAGGAATTTCTACCTCTTTACTCCATCACTCTTGAGTTCTACCTTCCCCCAAACAACACAAAACAAAAATAAAAACACAAGAATATGAATACACTTCAGCCAAGTGCTTTGCTATTTTACAGCAAGGCCCTTTTTCCATCCATTGCCCAGTATTAATTCTCCATTGGTCAGCCTTAATGCTGTGAGCACTTAGCTGTTTGCTGAGAAGACCCAGGTTTCCTCTATGGTTCTCTGCTCTTCCTGGGCTTCCCCATGGTCACCACTGCCAACGACTTTGCAAGGCTGCAGGCTTTTCCTAGAATGTACCTCAAAATTCTTCCAGCCTTCACTCAGTTCCAAAGCTGCTCCTGCAATTTTAGGAATTTATTATACCAAAGTATTCATTCCCACTTTTTTACTAGTGTTTGCCTTGGAATTAGGTTTGCTTGCCTGGTATTGGTGTTATTTCCTAGATGAGGCTATTGGACTGTGAGTACATCAATTACGTCAGGTTTAGTAGACAGGGAGTGAAGATTAGTATGGTAGTGCACTTTTTCAGTTTACTTCCTTGTTGATATGTGAGGGTGAATGGTATAGTTCCTGGAGTTGTATGGGTTCTTGGGTAGCTATCTGGAAATATTAAACTACAGTGACTAATAATTAGAGGAACGGGATGATAAAAAGGGTTTACTTATCTTTGAGCTGGATGTGAAGATTCTCTCTCATGTGATGGGATGATTTTAGAGGATTTCAGATGAATGGTGTTTGTCCTAGCACTTTGCTTGGGTTTTCTCTGGACTCTGTTAAATTCTGAGGAGCAGGGAGTCTGCCCTGGTCTGGGTCCAGGGCAGAGAGCCAGAGTGGCTAGTGGGGTGTGCCAATCACCTGGGACCTGGGGCATGACCTACGAGCCTTCCCCAGTGATGGAAAGGCAGACTGGTTGCTGGTGGGACGCGCAGGTGACCTGGGGTCTGGGGTGTGGTCTAGGGGCCTTACCTGAGGCAGCAGGGAGTCTGCCCCAGTCCAGTGGGTCTGGTGTAGAAAGCATTCCCACTTTTTGTATCAATTTTTAGTCTAGTGCATTCAGGTTAGCATTTTAAAAAATACTGTATGCCTGTTGAAGAGTAAACATGAGCAGAAGCTGGGAAGTCTTAGGTCAAGGCATAATGGATATGATGTTTGGTGAGGGCTGGTTTTCAAGTTTCTAGATGGTTCCTTCCTGCTGTGACCTCACATGGTAGAAGGGCAAGGCATTCCTTAGGGCCACTTACCTAAGGGCACGTGTCAGGTCATGTAGGACAAAGCTTTCCTGAACTAGTTGTTCCTCAAGAGACCCCACTTCCTACTATCATTCTTTTCTTAATTAGACTTCAATACATATATTTTGAGGAGACAGAGTACTCAGACTGCATCACTGCCCCAAAGGCGAAGTCTCTCAATGCATATACTATAAAGGTAGAAAACGCTGAGATGCATAGAGTATGGTGAAAAAATGCAACTGAAATCTTTCAAAAGAAAGTTCACTCTGTCAAACAATCTCCAGTGGGATGTGCCAATGACAGGTCATTTTGATGGATGGAGAAAGGTCAAAGAAGAGACAGAGCAACATGACGAGAGCCCTGAGAAACAGCCTGCCACTTCTGAAAGGCTGACTGTAGCCAGGGGTTGAACTTTGGTTGACTTCCCAGTTTCACTGAGGGTCAGCCCTCATTAACTTTCACCGTGTGGCATGAACAGATGCTGGGAGCTGAGGTCATTTTATCATGCTCTAGTCACCAGGGCAGCTCTGCGCTGCAGGATCTGGGAAGATTTGTGGGTGTTTGTTTTGCATGCCCTGCCTTCCTTATAAAAGAGGATCATTCCACTCCCTCTGCTTCCCTATGGCACCCAGAGGGGCTGCAAACCTAGCCAGTGTTTCGACAACTACTTACTGACTAGCTGACTAATTGCAGGAACTCCTTTGGGTCTGGCAGTGAAAGCGGAAAGCCCCCTGCTCAAATGTATGGGGTTAGTGCTAACTAGAAAGAAGAGGGAAATTCCTTAGCTATTGCTGCCATTTTTATTCTGTGGATGCTACAAATACTGGGTAAGGCTGGGAGGAAGTCCTGGCACGACCTGGACAAGGGGAAGCTCTCCTTGTGAGCTGCTGGTGGCCTCTGTCCGTCATGGAGCACTGCAGAGATGTCTATTACATAATCCTATGCAGACCCTTGTAAGCAGCAGGCTGAGGAGGATTCTGAGGTTGGTTTCCCACTTACCCAACCCCTTCTCATAATGTATCAGCAAGATAATTTAGGGCGAAGCCCCTGCTACAGGAAAAACTCTGGATTAGTCTAAGTTAGGTCAGCAAACTATGGTTCATGAACCAAATTCAGCCTCCGCTATCAGCAGGAGAGGGAAGGCAGGAAGGTGATCTGATAAGAAATGTGTTTGTGCATGTGTATACAAATGTGTGCAAATGTATGTGTTGTGCAAATGTGAATATAAGACAGAAGGTAGCACTGAGCTTCTTCCTTGCTAGTGCTTCATCTTTTTTTTTTTTAATGTTGAGACAGAGTCTCTTACCAAACCTGAAGCTCACTGATTTGGCTAGGATCCCCCGCATACTATCAACTCCAAGGATCCTCCTATCTCTGAGCCTCCATTGCTTGGGTTACACAAAGTTGTCACCACACATGGCTTTTACTTGGGCACTGGGGATCTGAGCTCAGGTCATCATGCTTGCGCGGCAGGCACTTTACCCACTGAGCCATTTCCCCAGACTTTCTTATATTTCTTACTGGTTGTTTTAAAAAAATTTAAAGCCTATTTCATGATACCATATTAAAATATTAATATTGATTAATAAAAGCTTACTGGAACATAGCCACACTTATGCATTTATGTACTACTTTTGTGTTATAGCGGTAGTTAGGAGGTTGAAATAGAGATTGTATTTTAGCCCCTGAAAGCCCACAATATTTATGATCTGGCCCTTTATGGGATAAGTTTGCCAAGCCCTGATCTGTGTCAATCACGGAATCCTATTTCCCTTACCAGTGGTTTTGTTTTTCTTCTTAAAAAGTCACACTAAGCCAATCAGAGCTAGGCACTCCCCTGTGGCAATGATTGGTTCAGGGTGGTTAGTGATCCAAATTGGCCCATTAAGACTTAAGGGAAGAAGAAGTTGGTTGTCTGGTTCTCACACTCTCTTACAAGACTGAGGAAAATTTGCTACTGGAAGGCCAGAGTTAGAGGTGGAACTGATCTCTGGACGAAATACACTGTAGGCGACAGAGCTAAAGAGATGATATGGGCCAGAGTTCCTGCTTCTATTGAGCACTGGAACCAAGGACGCCAGCACCTAACCTGAACCACTGACTGAGGACCCCAGTTCATTTCCTTACTATTTAAGCTGGCTTGGTTTTAATTTTCTGTGTGTCCTAGTTAAAAACATCTTAACTCTGGTCATCTGCACATATTATTGTGCTGTACAGAAATTTCCCCCATCTCCATCCATTGCCCAGCAATATTTACTCATCTTTCAATTTTCAAAACTAAAATAAGATTGCAGCATCATAGGGAGGCCATCTGTGGCCTCCTAGATTGGGCACTGCATCTCCTCCACAAACCCCCAGTACTCTGAACCTCCTTCTGTAACTCGTCATGTATCTTTTCTTATGCCTGCACCCCTGCCTTCTTGTCTTCACGTGTTCTCATAGACAAGACCATGCTATGTTCTGCACTGATTCCCAGGTGTCTGGCACAGGGTCTAGCAATTAGAGTGCCAGCTAAGTTTCATGAAGAGCAGCATTTCCCATAGTATGCTTTGTGGCATGTTGGTTCCCATGAGATAGTATTAGGAGAAGGCACCGAGATACCCTCATTTACTTATGCCTGTTAGAGACCAATAAAGTACAAGCGATTAGCTTTAGTTCCTGCTCCCCTTTTCCTCCAGTGTTTCTTTCTAGGACAGACTGAATATTAGATGTCCACCCCCTCACTACCTGCAGCTCTGGGTCCGGTACCTAAACCCATTTTTGAGAAACAGAGCTAAGTAGCTGTTTTGACTGTGGGATTTCTCAGAGACTTTATCACAATGTGGAGTCTGTAGTGGTGCCACGGGATGTAGGCAGTGCAGGGGCCCTGATTCTGCGCCCATAAGATAGGAGACATGATATACAGGCACCTCTGAAACTTAGTTGCTGATGGTAACTTTTTCTAAACCAAGTCTTACTAGAATCTAGAGAGAACTTCTTTGTGAAACTTACTGGCTTGGGGCCTTTGGAACAAGACAAATACACAGGCGATGCATTAAGAGGTTTCCCAAAGTATCCAACACAGAATCTTTAGTTTACTAATGAGCTTCAGATCACCCGTTAGGACAGATCCCCTGGGTCCGCAGGATGGAGGCAAAGCAGACAGCCAAAAAGAAGTTGTGGGGGGAGGCTGGAAGACCTGCCTGCCATATTCTACCAGCAGTGTGTGACCCTCCAGCTCGTGGCGTGGATGTGGACGGGCAGCAGCATGTGCTGCACTGAGCAGGAGGGGATGCTCTGGAAAATGATCCTAAGGGGCCATCTGGAAGCCAAGGACAGCACCACACTGGCATCCCAAGCCACATGCCAACTCATGGGCTGGGCGCTCAAACCATCTTCTAAGCTGGTGGCTGTGAAGACGATTCCTCCCTTGAGCTGGGTGCCCGAGAGACGCCGCTTAGTCTGCGCAATTCCTTTCTGCTGTGCCGTCAGTCCCCGTGCTGTCAGTCCAGAAACTGTAAGGAACCTGTGGAGTCTTTCAAGAGGCTTGAGGAGAGAGCGCCAGCAGTGGAGCAGGGGGTTTCCTCTGTGTGTTCGGGGTACAGGGAGAGTGGAGCAGACAGAACTGCCCCAGTGTCCAGAGTGAAGGGGTCCGATGGAAGCCACGTTTCCTCCGTCCAAGCTCTCCTCCCAGACAGTGGGCCATGCCAACCACCCCGCGATCACTCAGGGAGGCTGGTGGCTCCATGCCCAGGAGCAAAACTAACATTTAAGTGGAGCTCAGCTCCCCTCCTTTCTGAAACCCAGGTCCTATTTTGGTGTACACACACATACACACACACACATACACACACACACACACAAGATAGAAAGTGAGGCCCAGTTACTTGAGGGTTCACTGCTTCCTATCTAAGCCTGACAGCTCGTCTCTTTTTCTAGCCATAGAAGTGGACAGATTCTAAGGAAGAGGGACTAGCCGCCACCCAGCCCTCCTGGGTATGCAACAGCGGGTTACTTCACACATGCTTTGCTCTGCAACCCGTCCCCATGATGCAGGTGATGTCATGGCTCAGAGAGGCACCTGAAGCTAGGAGAAGGTAGAGGACTTGCCAGAAAGACCCAAGCCAGGAGAGGTAACGCTGGACTTGGCCATAAGCCCAGGCTCCTTCCGGGAGGCCAAAGCACCTTTCCAGAGGCTCAAGGCAGGTATCGTGACTATTTAAGTTTCTTTTCCTGTTGCTGTGATAAAATACGCTGCCAAAAGCAGCTCGAGGGAGAGAAGGCTTATTCTGGTTCACAGTTTAAGGGGACACAGTGCATCATAAGTAGGAGGGCAAAGTAGCTGTCTTGAAGCAGCTGATCACATTGTACCCACAGGCAGGAAACAGAGAAGGACGGATGCATGCTAGTGCTCAGTTTGCTTCCTCCATTTCATACAGTCTAGAATGGACTGGTCTTCCCATATCAATTAATGCATTCAAGGGAAATCGTCACAGGTATGGCTGGAGGCTTTTCTTCTAAGTGCCAAGTTACCTATTAACACTAACCATCACAGTGGCTCTGCCTGGGTGCCATCTCTACTTCTGTCCCTCCGGAGACTGCTTCCAATGATCAGTTTGAATTTCTTCTGGAAGCTCCAGAAAGGCAGGAAGGGAATGGCTTCAATGGCCATTTAGGTCAAATCTGGAAGTCTCTTACTCCATTCCGGGAAAAGGCAGCATTGAGCTTGGTTCATGCACGGGGAAACTCTGAACCTCCATTATGAGCGGGAAGCTGGTAGAAGCAATCCCAAAGTCACCCTTTGGTCCCCCACAAGGACACATAGTACCTTCTGATACACACACACACACACACACACACACACACAAAATAAATTTTAGGAAAAAAAAGAATAGCGAACTCAGTTCTGCTGAACTGCATTCTCCAACAGGAAGTGAGTTAAATGTTGTTGGCTGCAGGGCCCTTGTGCAGTGGAAGGAGGTGGTGCAGAATGAGCTGAATCGTCTGTACACCGCCTGAGAAGAGGCTGTCACAGACAACTCTCCTGCCTGGACAGATGCCCTGCCTCACAAGCAATAGAATCATCTAGAGTTCCCATGTCAGACTCTGAGATTCAGGAAGATGCTCAGGGTGAGGCTATTGACGACTATCTTATGAGAGACCAAGAAGCCCAAGAAGAGGAAACACTCCCTGAGAGAAGATACAGCAATGGAGAGCCTGAATGCAGAGTTTAGGAAATGGTAGTGTCTTCAAGGACTTCACATTGCCCTTTGAGTCAAAGCCACGAATCCATGCAATAAAGAATAGCCTAAGGGAGAGGAGAGAGAAGGAATGAGGGAGGTGGGGAGATGTATGGCCACGTGGTTTCCATTGCTGTACTTGCTGGGGGTGTGGGCTCTGCCACAGGGGGATGGAAGGCACTTTATATACATCAAGTGCCACTGGGGGGCCACAAAGGGTTGAGAGCAAGCTGGGATATAAAGCCCCAATTACTGTGCTGGAGAGTGTATGATGTATAGAGTAGCACACTGCACATGTTGTAGTAATGAAATAGACACTTATGCCAGGCGTATTGACATCTATAATCCTAGTTTTACCAGGAGACTGAAATATGAGAATTACCATAAGTTTGAGTCAGTCTGGGATACAAAGTGAGTTCTAAGCCAGCCCAGACTTCAAAAAAAAAAAAAAAATGTCAAGAAAAGAAAGGACTGCAAGAAAGTAATGTGACACCTAGTTAAGTTCACAGACATTTGTTCCTGATCATTTACAACTAAGGGGGTATGAACTCACCAGAAGGGGAGGGCATATAGTCCGGCAGATTAAAAAGTAACCATTTTGCAAATGGGTGATTGACCCCTCTCATTGCCAAATGCCATATGACCCTGCGATTCCACTTTTGGGTATAAGTATTACATCTACCCTTGAATGTGCTCTTATAATAAGACTCCAGTTTAACAGCTTTCTGTCTCTGGCCAGGGGGTGACATACAGTGCCCATCACGATGGAGTGAAGGGCATTGCAGGAGCAACAAAACTGCAAAAGAAAATCAATGAACCACTATCCAGAACTTCAGGGACTCTATATCAACCACCTAGAACTAGGCCAGACTAATCTCTCCCCATCCTGAAGCTCAGGGACATTTGCGGAAGAGGGGGCGGTAAGAGTGTAAGAGCAAAAGGATGATAGGAGCAATGATTTGCAAGATACTCCACACAAGTTAGGGCTGAAGCAATCATAATTGGACTTTGCATGCCCGGCGCAATGTCCAACACACTATTGACCTCACAAAGTCTAGCATCTGCTAAAGGCACCAAGATCCTTGGAGGCAAGGGATTGGCAGCCACAGCAGTGTTCCTATGCTTAAGGGGAACACAGGAAAGGGTTCAGGGAAATGCCACTGGGTCCTTGTACGTCATCGGAGAGGAGGGCCCAGAGGAGAGTCAGGCATGCACAAGAAAGGACTCTGGGAATTGGGGCGGGAGGCACGGGGGGGGGGGAGAGCAGGGGTTCGGGGGGGGGGAGGAGGAGGGAGGGAGGGAACTGGTGTACCTATTAAGTTTGTATGAGCTGAAATAATAATAAAAATGAAAAAATAATAAAAAATAATAATAAAAATAATAAAAAAATAAATAAAAATAATAAAAATGTATTAAGAAAAGAAAGAAAGGAAAGAGAAAGAGAATGGTGAGAACGCGATCATTCAACACTAAACACGGAGAACCCACCTTTGAATAGCAACACCATACACTAATTCTGAGTGGTGCAGAAGACCAAGTGCCATGCCATTCTAGGGACATAGCATCATTCCTGTCTAAGGAAGGGCAGAAAGTTCACACTGCTGGGAGAGCTGTATGGAGAAACAGAGCGGGGGGGGGGGAGCCCAATGACAGAGACAACATTCATAATGCCACCTTGGGAGCCTCTCATGACTTCCGAAGTTACAATTTCTTTTTTATTTGGAGAGGTAGCAAGCTACCAGTTTCTCATGAGGACTCTAGATGACAAAATGTCCTGGCCAATAGGAAAGAGGGGTGCCATCCAAGCCAACTCTGCATGGAGAGTGGTGGGACCCAGCCAGTCCCTTCCTGTCAGCACAGAAATGAAAGCCAGCAAGAGGCTGCAGGGCCTGAAAAGTAGTTTATTTTCCTAAATAGTTTTCACTGTTCATTTATTCAATAAACCCTTTTTTAATGGGTCTAGGCCTTCCTCCTCCAGGGCTCCCAAGCACCTGGTTCTTCCCATTTGCCAGGATGGTGTGACAGCTCCTTGCTGGACTGGCATGGAGAATGTCCTGTTCCTGTCTGTCTCCAGGCTTCTCAATCTCTGACTATAGACCATCTCAGTAACAGTTTGTCAAAAGAATGGACTTTGACCCTCTGCCCTAACCAACTGCAAATTACTAGAGTCCAAATTAATAAGGCTTCAGTGTAATTAACATTGGCATTATTGTTTAGCTCAGATTCAGATGTTTTGCTTCAAAGGATGCCATCAAGAAAGTAAGATGACAACCCACACGAAAGGAGAATATACTTGCTAATTATGTGTGTGTGTATGTCAAGGGAATTGTATCTAGAATGTACAAAGAAGTCTAACAACATAATAAAAGAGGAGAAATAACCAATCCAAATGGGCAGAAGATCTGAAGAGACCAGTCTTCAAAGAGGATCACAAATGGCCAACAGAGAAATACAAAGATGTTCAGCATCATTAGAACACAGAGAAATGCTAACCAAAACCATATCAGATGGGATTAAAGTCAAGGCCCATATGGCTGACAGGAAAGCAGAAAGGGGCAACCATGTTGGAAAACAGCCTCGGGTTGCCCAAATGATCTCATGTCGAGTAAACATACAATCAGTCAGTGCACTCTGCTCCTAGGTATATGCTGGAGAGAATGAAAGGAATGCCTATCTAAAACCTTGTACACAAGTGTCCACAAAAACGTTAGTTATCACTTGTGGGAAGCAGGAGAAAGCAAATACTTGTGAACTGATGAACGGATAAAATGGGGGATGTCCACAAGTGGAAAATGCTTCGTCACAGGAAGGAATGAGGTGCTCAGCACACAGAAACATCAAACATGGCTAAATGAAAGACGCCAGACACAAACGGCTGCGTGCCACCTGATTCTGTTGATAGGAAATGTCCCAAACTGACCCATGTATAGATCCAAGAAGTACACCAGGAACTTTTAGGAGCTGGGGAGAGGTGCAGATCAATTGAGGTGTGACATTATTGGGGCGGGAGGTGATGAAAATGTTCTAACATTGATTGGGATGATGGTCACCTAACTGTATGAATATACTAAAACCATATTATTGTATGGTTTAAATGAGTGGCTTGTACAGTGTATGAATTCATCTCAATACAGCCCTTTAAAAAATTAAAAGAAAAAATTCCTATTCTTTGCCATTTTGGAAAATATGAGCCAGGGAACTTCCATGGATGGATGGATGGATGGATGGATGGATGGATGGATGGATGGATGGGTGGATTGACTGGTTGATTGGTTGAATGAATGATTGATTGGGGGAAAGACTGTAACAGAGTCCTGGTCTATAGCTTAAGCTGGCCCAGAACTTGCTATTGATCATGAGGCACACTGAAACTGCCCATCCTTCTGCCCAGCCAACCAAGAGCTAGAGTCCCAGGTATGTGCCACCATACTACACACTAGTTCACTTGTGTCTGACTTTATAAACAATTCACCCAACATGAATCTGAGGACCAGTGAACTTAGGTCACTTGTCTGAGGCCAGATAACTAGTGATGATCACAACAAAGTTTGGTTCCAGTGTTTGCTGATTTGTTTTTTCCATTTCCTAAGTAAAACTCCCTCATCCATTCCCCACTCCCACCCTCTCCAGCTTCCCTCCTTTCCCTCTCCCAATCTTCTTACAATCTTCTCCCTTCATTGTGTCCGATCACATAAACTCCTCTCCAGGTTTGGCATCTGACTCTGCTTCCCAGGCTTAAGTCTGAAACCCCTCAGGTCTCCCAGCCACCCTTCCCCCCTCCACTGCAAACATCCTTGGACTCATTTAAGAGGATGCATCCAGAGCTCAGACGACTTCTGTTCGGCTCTGAGGAAAGCTAGGCAAACCTCCAGTGCTTTCTGTCTCCTGCAAACCACGAGTCCTGTATACCGCTGCTTCCTTGCCAAGGACACACTGCGACGAGCAGGTAATGCCTCACTCGGGAATCCACCTAGCTGCATACCCTGCTCCCTCTGGTCCACCTCCTGGATGGAAGCAAGAAGGGAAGGGATGACGGAACCGAGGACAGGAGGTGGCCCCTCAAGGACATCTTGGCAGAGGTCCAAAGCTTCCTGCTTCCAACCCTGAACTGGAGGGGACTGTATCTGATCTCATCGTGAAAAGGGTGTAGGGGTCCACGCTCCACCTCACTATGGAGGTGGGCAAAGGGGACCCACGTCTGATCTCACTGTGAAGGGCTGGAGGGGAGGGTGAGGGACTCTTCCTGATCTTACTGTGAGTTGCTGAAAGGGACCGCCTCTGGTCTCCCCATGGAGCAAGGTGAGCAGGCACAGAAAGGCCGCCTGGGACACTGGTGACCGCTCTGCTTTGTGCCTTAGCTGTGCTACAGTGACCAGGCCCTCTCTCAGCACACAGCCTGCGTGTTCCCATTCCCAACTGTTCAAGGAAGAAAGAAGTTACCAATGATTAGAAGTCAGAGAGCCTTAAGAGAAAGAAAAGACCTGAGAACTTGAAAGGCTGTTGGGCCAACACTGTTAAGCCATCTGTGAGTGTGAATGTCCCTGCTGGGCTCCCAAAAGGAGATCTCCCCACTTCCTGCAACAATGCAGCAAGACTTAAGAGTCTGAAGAACTAGATTCCAAATCTGCCTCTCCTGCTTGCTGGCACTGCTCAGGGAGTCAGCCACTCTGTCACAGGCCGGGAGGTGGGGAGGTGTGAGGCGGGGAGATGCACACTGACCTCAGCGAGGACCAGGGCTTGGGGGTCAGTGTGCAGGAGTCACCCTGCAAGAGACGCATGGAGCTGTACTAGCTCTAACCACCCACACCTGTGCACAGATTCCTCAGAGGACTGCTCCCCCACACCCTTGTCAGTAGAGGTGCTTGGGCCCCCAATCTGACATGCTACAGCTGTCTCTGTGGTGGGGCCCAGGCAAGCACCATCCCATTTACTGGACACTGGGAACTGCTATCAGGAAAGATCAGAGCCCTGCCGCGCAACAGGCCAGGGAGGGAGAAAGTCCTGCAAGAAGGAAGATTGTCAAGACAGAACTAAAGGTCCAAAGAAACTGCATCCAGATGCAACTACAAGCCTCCAGGATTGTGTCAGAACACTGCCTGTCTGTCATCCTGACCTGTCTTCTTCTTCTGAAACCTCTTTTCTAAAACCTGCCCTGCCCTCACCCAGCCAGCCAGAGCTTTGCAGCAAGGGCCTTGTGAAGATTCTAAGGAGACTCCCAACAAAGCAATAACTCCCCCCCTTGAAGCACAAGTTTATGAGAATCTACTTAGCAGCCCCACCGGCCTACTGGTTTTATTTATTTTATTTCATAAAGCTACCGAGAGGACTTCCCATGCAGATGACTCCCAGATGAGATGCAAATTAGGACTTGAAGCTGCCAAGAACCTTTGTGGCTTTCTTTTTTCTTTCTCCCTTTTCAAATCGTAATGGTGCTGTAGCACCTCCTGCCTGGTCCTCTGCCCTCCACTCAGCAGCTTCCTTGCCACAGGCCTCCCACCAGCAGCCTGCAGCAGGGCTCTGCTGGAGGCTGCCAGGCATGGGATTCAAGTTTGCTGTGGAGAGAAACTTAATTACACTACTAGGAGCAGACTGGGTTGTGGGGGGAGGGAGGTAAGTTGGGAGCTGGGGAATGGGGGCTGCCAAGGTGAAAAGAACTGTTCTCTCTTCCATCAGAAATGGGAGTCGCCTTCACCTGCGTCCTCTGCACACAAGCCAAGTTCCAGGCTGGGCTACTGCAGGAACCTTCTCCAATAAACGGGCCTTACTGCACCTGGACTAAAATCCCGACACAACCCAGCTGTGTCATTTGAGGAGACGACTGAAGTCTTCCCAGGCCTCCACTACAATGTGGTGATTACATCATCTGTGAGGAGGAAGGACAACAATGCTTACTTCTTACTCAGGGACGATGACCAGGAACAATTTATCTAAAGTATAAAGTAGCCCATACACTGTCCGTTGCACAAGAATGTAACCGTGGGTTACTGTTATTTTATTTTACCCAAATGGAACAGAGTGTATTGTCCTTTGTGGAACATGCATTCTAGATGAGAAGGTAAAAGGACAGAAGAAGGCAGGTTTCTAAGAGCCCTGCTTGTACCATGGGGCAACATGTACCAAGACCACACATCTAGACCATCCCCCCCCCATCAGTGTAGATGGTTATTGAATATACTGCGCTTGAGCTACAACGCAAGAATTAAGTGGCTCCATGTTAATTCTCAGGTAGCAAATCTCATCATTTCATGAACTTACCAGCCTGAATCCCAAGAACCTTGGACTGCTCACAACTCTGCCACTGAATACACCACCAGCAAGTGAGTTTCCCTCCCTTCCTTGGCTTCTCTAGCTACACTAGCATCTTGAAGGTTCCTTCCAGTGCCAACCTTGTAGAATTTTTCTATCTGAGGCAAATGGCTCCCCTCCCAGCACGGTTGAGAGAGCATACAATTGTCCCATGACTCTAGAACGCACGCTGCAATGGCTCTAACCATGGGACTCATCATCAATTCTCTGAAAAAAAAAAATTGCCTGAGCAGGTTTGGGTGGGGAAAGGAGGGTGAACATGTGTGCGGGTGCACATGCATACACAGGTATGTATGTGCACATGTGAGACCAGAGGTCAACCTCAGGTGTCCTTCAGAAACCATCCTCCTTGTTTGTAAGACAAGCTCTCTCACTAGCCTGGACTTGCCAATTAGCCCAGACTGGTGGGCCAGTGAACCTTCAGGGTCTTCCTGTCTTTGCTTCCCAGCAGTGGAACTACTTCCACGGCCAGCTTTTATTACTTACATTACTTATTCATTTACCAGGGTTCTGTGGTTCAAAGTAAGGTCCACATGCTGGCACAGCAAGCACTTTATCAACTAAGCTATCTCCCTAGCCCCTCTTTTGAATCTTACAGAAAAGAATCGTTAATGGAACAAAAGTTCATGAGAAATAATCCCAAAATTTTTTCCACCAAAATACCAGACTGCTCGTGGGGTCTCACCAATGCTGGGAGAATTGTACTGTTGGAGGCTGGGGAGGTCTCCGCGGCACAGTTGACCTTCGTGTAAGCATCCTGCCGTGAAACTGTGTGGGCTCATAGCCTTCTGTGCTGTCTTCCAAAGGCTGTACTCACCAAGCTGGGTCAAGCTGCCCCCCCCAAGCCCCATGTGTCTTGGTGGCTCCTGATAGCTCTTCTACTCTGCCTGGCTCCCTCCCTTCTGCCCGGAGAGCTCTGTGGATTACTTTGATACCAGCAGCCAAATGGTTTCCACAACAGTGGGTGGTACTGGGGCGGGACTGTCACTTCTCTGTGCCTCTTGAATGGTACATGTGACTGGCAAATAGAGGCTTTCTGGTCCCACTGCCCACCCCCTGTAGACTTGGGTCCACAAAAAGGTAGGTCTTCTTTTTAGCCTGGCTCCACAGCTGCCAGTGTTTGGAAGCCAGCCATCTTGAAGTTCTAGAATATTCTTGATCTTTCCCCCCATTACTTCGGATCAGCAGAATGCTAGAAGGATATTTGGGGTGAGTACTGGCAAAACTCCTCACAGCAAAAGAACAAAAACAAAACAACAAAAAAAAGTGGGAGAGGGGATAAAAAGAGCCAAACACAGACCCAACTCTGCATAGGAGGTCCTAAACCCATTGCTTAAACATATCCACTTTGGCCAGTTTCTAATCCTCAATCATCATTCTGAGGAGACAGTGCTGAAATAATGAAAGGTAGCCTCAGGGCTGGGAAAAGAAGATCTGTTGGGAGGGGTAAGGGGAGGAAGAAAGAGAAGCCATTGGCTTACACAAGGTTGGGATGACAGTCGCAATTCCCCACCCTGCTCCCAGCACACACAATAGACGCAGATCTTCAGCATTTGGTTAAAGAGAGCCTATATATATTTTTTTTTCTGAGAAAGATGAAGTGTTGTGAGGAGAGCTACCAGGAAAGAAAAGCAGGTTTCTATCACAATCTCGCGCAGGCGGAAGGCTGGCAGGTCCCAGCTTCTCCCTCAACTCCCAGAGGGTGACGAACAATTCTCCGTCTGGGGTTTTCAATGGAAACCTTATCTTTTTCATATGAAGAGCGACATGTGAGGGAGTGAGGGGGTTGACAGAGGACCCAGGTCTTGAGTCCTGTTGTGATTAGTGGGTAGAATGAGGCGCAAGGGAGGGAGTCGTCATCAGGCGAAGGCCACACAGCCAGCTGGGCACGGAGTGGGGCTCATCCATTCATCCCTCGCTCTCTTCTGCAACTATTCATGAGTTTCTTGTGTGCTTGGCACTTTCTAGACTTGGGGACACAGTCCTGAGGTTACCAGGGCATGGGGGAGACAGGACGCTGAGGCACTGCAGTTATGTGCCCGCCAGACAGCAGCCTGGGGCACTGCCTGCCTCTCCCTATAGCTGTGATGTCAGGTTTAAAGGTGATAAATAAAAGCGAGGCAAGATGAGGTACAAGAAGAAGACAGAATCAATTATTTTCTGAGCAAATTAAAAGTTCTCAGCGGGGGAGGGGGGTGGAAAGAGAGGAGAGGAGGGAGGGGAGGCTCCGAAAGCTTCCAGTGGACACCATGAACAGTGCTGGAGAACAGGACAGGTTGAGAGTAGCCTGTCTGTGGGCTTCCCAGGGCTCTTTTCTAGAGGCGATGCCAACACCACAGCCAGCCTTGGTACTAAATGAGAGGCTCAGGGCCACTCCTCCACACAGAAGCACATTCCCCGGCAGCGCTGCTTAGAGAGGATATTGAATTAGCTACATTAATCCACAGAGGCGCCTGGCTCAGGGTAGCAGTGATAAGCGTAATTAAACCACTTAGTTACTGGATCATGGGCTTGGGTTACACACGGTCAAGTTTGCGAATCCTGTTACGGATTCCAAGCCTCATGGCCCTCACCCCGGGTCTTGCTTAGAAAAGACATTTGGAGACAGAGAAGCTTAAAAGCCAAGAGAGGGTATTTTGTGCATGTATGTGAGTGCATGTGCTCATGTGTGCACTTTGTGGTTCTGGGCCAGTCCCTGAGCTTACTTCAGGCACACTATTGTTCCTTTTCATGAGTCTAAGTGTATGAGATCCATGCATGTGTGTCTACATGTGGGCAGAGAGCGTGTGTGTGTGTGTGTGTGTGTGTGTGTGTGTGTGTGTGTGTGTGTGTACTTGACTGTGTATGCATGTGGAAAACACAGGATACTGGAAACCATCCTCAGTCACTCTTCTGCCTTACGTTATGAGTGTGAGTCTCTAATTAAACCTAAAGCTCACCATTATGTTCTGCCTGAATAGAAAGCTTGCTCTGGGAATTCCTGAGATCCACCTTCTGGAGTTGGAATTATGGACAGACTACCATGCCTGCCCAGCATCTTTCACATGCGATCTGGGATTCAAATTCTGATCCTTCTGTCTGTATATCGAGTGCTTCAACCACTAAGCATCTTCCCAGCCCCACTTCAGATGCCTTTATAAAATTCTGTTAAGACTGCCTAACAGCCATATTTGTGATATTGGGCTAGGGCTGGGGCACAGTCAGTAGCACGCTTGCCTAGCATGCCCGATGGTTCGATTCCCAGCACTGCATAAGCCTCAAGTGTTGACACATGCCCAGCAGTCCAAGCACCTGGAGGATGAAGGCAGAAAGATCAGAAGTTCAAGGTCAGCATAATGAGCTGAGACCCAGAAACCCCGTCTCAAAAATTGTTTAAAGTAAATATTGACAATATTAATTGCAATACCAAAATATTAATAGTAATAATAATGGGCTTTGCACAAAGCAAAACTATCACAAATGGGAATGCTGGCTCCAACCACTAACCCCTGGAAGCCGCCTTCCTCCTTTCTGCTTCCCTCCCCACCTCCAAGATGGTTCTGATAACTCTAGAGAAGCTGCGAAGACTTAGCCATTAGTCTGCTTTTCCCCAGCCTCAAACCACCTTGACAATCCTGGCTTTACATCTAGAGTGATTCATTCACCGGGCTTGAGGAGCTTCTCCACTACTTTCTGGCTCCTCTCCAGACATCTTCCCCACCTTTAACACTGATTTGGTCTTCCCAATACGAGTAGGAATAGGCTAGGGACATAGGCATGCTTTAGAACTGATGTGGCCCAGGGACTTGGGCACACAACTAATCAGCTTGCTGTTAATGTGAACTAAAGACCAGAAGATGAACAGGGTGCATCAGAATGAGCTGGGGAAGAACCTCCTACTCACCCCTAATTGCTTATTTAGGTAACTGATGATCAAGGCACTCATTAGGGGTATTAACATATTCAGGTCCAGTCTGTGGGCCTTAAATTGCTTCTAGACACTTGTCTCATTTAATTCTTATAGCCTCTGTGGAAAGCATTATTATCTCTATTACAGGCTCAGAGTGGTTAGTGTGTGCTCAGTGTCACACAGCTTGCCAGTGGTGAAGTTGGAACTGCAACTCACAGTCTTCAGCACCTCCTCTCTATCTCCCTTCCTTTGTCCTCCTCTCCATGCACATGTGTGGTATGGTATGTGTGTGTGTGTGTGTGTCTAGAACCTAAACCTAGTCCTGTGTAGCTAGGCAATTACTCTACCACTGAGCTGTGCCTCAGCCCTTTAACCACTTCTGAACTAGCCCCTCCTCCACTTGCCTCCAAATGGAACAACTTCATTAATGCAAGAGTGGACTGCTTGAGATTCTAGGCATAATGTTCTAGGAGAAGGCAAGCAACCTGGGCTCTGCCGCCTCTCTGCCATGGGAGCCAGTGCTCCTGACAATGACAGAGAGGCCCTGCCGTCCCACACACTTGACTTGTGAATATGTCTTGATTTTTGGAGTCAAGTGGAGTGGAATGAAGATGGACCCTTTGTTCTGCTGGTTGGATGATCTGCTCCCACTGAGCTCTCGAGACAGCTCCTGGGCTCCTTTCTAGTGAGCACCAAGATTTGTGCCCTTGGGCTCTGAGGACACGGGGTGCACTCCCTCCTGGCTGGGACAAGAGAGAGGCTTGGAGAAAGATCAAGATTCTCTTGCTCCATGTACCCATTCTTCCTTCCAGTCTGTCTGTCCCACCTGCATTTCTGCCTGGCTACCTATCCTGTCCTCCTGTCCCCCTGTCCCTCCTATCACACATACTTGTCTCAGGCACTACCTGCAGAGGTAGACTACCCCAAGCTGCATGAGTATCCCCTTGGCTAAAGAGGCTGCTGATGTCCTGCACATACACCTGTCACTCTCTCAGCCAGTCACTCTGGCTTAGGGAGTTTCAATATGCAAGGTCAATGTGCAAAGAGAAAAGGACACATGTGTTCTTTTAGTTCTGGGGTTCTGAGTGCTATGGCGGCCGTAAGGAGAATATTTGGTTCTCCTTTTAGTAGCATTCTGTAGTTCTATACAGTAGTATTATAAGAATTATCACATTGAAGTCCTCTCCATAACTCTGTGAGGTATGTGCACTGGACCCTATTTCACTCAGGAAGCAAACCAGATATGTGCTTACACACACAACACACACACACACACACACACACACACACACACACACACACACTCCCCAAGCTCATAAGCAGAGCTGACAGTCTAGAACTGAGTAGCAATCACATTCTCACATTCTGAGTGCCTTCCATATGTCAGAATCTGAGGGCCAATGTCACTACCACCGGTGGCGGGAGCAACTCCAGGTCACACCACTGACACCTCGGATAGGTGAGGCAAAGCAGCCTATGTTCCCGATCCAGCTCCATCTTTTTCTCAGCTTCTCCCTGGGCCGCTAAATGTGCAACACCTCTAATCCCAAGAAGCTGTCTCGCAGCTTTGACCACTGATCTGACATCTCGAGAATCTATTTGGCCTACAGGACAGAGGTTGTCAGATTTCATGTTTCAAGGTCAAAAACACTCTATTGACTCTAATTGAAAATGTTCATACCCTTTCACCCGACTCTCTTACTTCTAGGAATTATTCCCCAGAAGCACTTCTGTAAATGTATAAAGAGTCAGATATAGACAGGGAAACAAAAAAGTCCTATGGGGGGGGGAGATAGAGAGAGAGACTGGTGTAATGCTGGCTGATATAATAACATTGGTTGTACACAGGCAGGACATGTCATTTTTAAAAGGAAGAAGGTATCACAGTAACAAATACTTGAGTTGATCAGTTCATCAAGAGATACCTGATGGGAGGAGCCAATCTGTTACCTCATGAGAATGGAGAACATTAGGCACAATAGGGACAATGACCACAGTGACCGGGGATTCTATTACACCCCTCCTTAAAAGTCCCAACGCTTCTCAACAGAATCATGCTGAGGATCAAATCTTTTAACACACTTCAGGTCCAAACTACAGCAATAGGGAGAGATTTATATGAGAACATCAACTGCAATCCAGTGTGCACAGAAACATCCCTGTGTTTGCTGCTTTGCTTTTTTTTTTTTTTAAGAGAAAAAAGGTATAAATGTAACACGAGTGGGAAAATGTGTTCATCGGCTATGGTTAACTTGGCGGGCGGGCGACAGGTGAAATGACAGGGCTGGAAATAAGCCTCTTAGAGGACGCCTCACAGACTGTGGCAGGTGCCACCCCTTCTGTGTCCATACTTTCCCCCCAGCTGTGACCGGGATGGAAACAAGGAGCGTGTGGCCGGCAGTCCTATTTCAACATCCACAAAGACATGCTAGGAAGGTCATCCTTTCTGGTTCCCTTCAGCCGTTAAATCCCACCAGATTGGGGATGAAATCAAATCATGAAATGAGACGCAAATTTATTTACTGCCATGGTAGGACCAGACCATTTTTTTTTGCTCTCAATTTCTAAGTCCAGAAATTGCCTTTTAAATAGATGATGATGATTCTGAGGGTCCAGTTATTACCTTGAAACCTCACATTTTGATAGATCCAATACTGTTCTCTTATATAAATAACAGTTATTACTGCAAAGCGATATTTTTTTTCCACTGCACTTCCAAAGTGTTCCTGCAGGAGACGGCAAGAAAATGGAGGCCATTAATATTCCACTTAGAACCATGACTTTTTCCAGCACTAACTTCCACATAAATCTCCTCAGGAGTCCTTTTATACAAATGCCATTCCTTTCCCCTGCAAGGCCCTTCTTTCCTCCACATCTGCACCTCCCGGGAGCACGAACTGCCCATCCTCTGGTAATGCCACCAGTGGCTGCCCAAGTCATCCGTGCCTGGCCAAGAGTGACCAGCCGCTGATATTATTCCCCTGCCTGGTTTTCTCTTCTCCCTCCACCAGCCATAGAACAAGCCCTTCGGGCACTTTCTTCCTGTCTACTCAGTGCTAATTAGGACCCCAAAGTAAAATGTCTAAACAATAAAACTTCCAGCGAGTTGACACAGCCCAGGGTTAGAGGCTGTTGCTGTGCTCAGATCCTGGCCCAGGGGAGCTAGAAGCAATCAGTGTCACAGAGCTTCTGGAACATTCCCAAGTCCCAACCACTGATCCCATGGAGTCTGATGGGGTCAGCCTTAACAGGTACCTGCAGACTCCTTAACATTGTCCCTGAAGCTCTTGTACACTGTGGTTATGAAAAACCCTATCACCTGTAAAGTGTTCTACATTCATTTCACAGGAGAGACTTGAGTGTCAGAAAAATAGCACTTGGCTCAGTCACCTTTTCTTGGCCAAGTACTTTAAAGGCTCAGCTCCCCTCCATATGACTCCTCGTCTACCTCACTGTGCCCTTTCTGAAAATGCAGACCCAAGATCCCATCTGAAAGCAAGCCCTTGTGCACACAGCAAACCAGTGTCTCTTTCCCAGCATCCTTAAAGGCAGATATTACAGCTCCCAATTTATGAAGTCAGAGACTGAGACCCAAGGTAAGATGATTTGCTCAAGGTCTCTAAACCAGTTGGTCAAAAGAAAACTCAAGAACTATCCTGAGATCTTGTGTGAGTAAACTTTGGACAGAATCTTTTGTCAGGTCATATTCATCACAAATCCCCAGCTAGTCACAGAGCTGGGATTTGAACACAGGTCTTCCTTATCCTAACTTCAAGACCCAGTTCATATTTGGTCCTGTGTGTCCCCATAGGAGGTTATGAAAATATACCTCTATTCCCACACCTACCCAGTCCACCGAATAGCCACAAGTCTCTCCTTATAGTTCCTTCAGGGCTGGAACTACATGTACCCTATTCCTGTCAAAAGCCCTCTAGTATCTGCCACTGTGCTCAATGAAGCCCAGTGGACTTTGGCTATTTGAATGAATGAATGAATGAATGAATGAATGAATGAATGATAAGATTTTATGGTTTGGAAATGTCTCCCAAAGGCCCATGTGATATAGGCTTGGTAGACGGCCTGTGGTGCTATTGAAAGGTGATAGAAACTTTAAGAGGCAGGGCATAGTTAGCCGAATTTAGATCACTGGGAACATTTCCTTTTAGGAGTTGTCAGTATATCTTGGTCCCATTTTTTTTGCTCTCAATTGCCATAAGATAAATAGGGTTCCTCCGCTGCGTAGTTCCCACCATATGTACTCTACCACCACCGCAGGCCCAGCCAAAGTGACAAGATCAAGTGGCCATGGACTGAAATCGTGTATTTTTTTGTCCTTGCATGTGCGTAGATGTGGTTGTGTGTGTGTGTGTGCAGGTTTGTGTGGATATAGAAGAGGACACTGTGAATGTCTATGGAGGTCCAAGGGTGATATTGGGAATCATACTACATTGTTCTAACATTTTATTGCTTTGCTCTGAGGTTTCCCAGGCTCTATCTTCCAGGGCTGGAATTACATTTTCACCCTGTATTTTATAGGGGATCTGGGATCTGAACTCAGACCCTTTTGTTTGTGAGGCAGAACAGGTCATCTCTCCAGCGTTATTTCAGGTATTTTATTGCAGTGACTAATACACAAGGTAACGGCTGTTTGCAAGTGTGTGTGTACCAACGCCTACACACACACACACACACACACACACACACACACACACACACACACAAGTATGTACATAGAGATCGAAGAGAGTATAAGGCATTTCAGATCAGGAAGTTCTGACCCAAAATGTTGGGGTTCCCTCTGTGTTCCTCACAGGAATAGAAAGTCACCTAAGATGGGAAATCTAAGAAAGGTAGGACAGGTGGTGGTTAATAGCCTGCTTTGTAACATCTCAGTATAAAGACCAAAACAAGTTTCTTGGCCCCTCTATCCCTCAGCTGTATGATGGGGCTGTGGATGTACATAAGTCCATGCACACAGATGGTCAGAACGACACCCACACCTGGTAGATGCTCATGCTAGCAATGAGAGAAGAAAGGAAGCAGACAAGGGCTTCTAAAGTATCTTCTAGAAGCCTGCATAGGTGAAGGTACTGGATATGTTCCTACATACAACTACTGAGGCCTCACCATCCTTGGGTGGTTAGGTCCCAGACTTTACTAACAGCAACTTCAGGGAGAGAAGGATCAAGTCCAGAGGAATACGATCTACTATGGCTGGGAAGGTATGGCAGCCATGTCAGTGACCAAGCTGCAAGAAAGCACTGGCACAGAGCTCTGCCGGCTTTCTCCTTTCCTCCTTTTCATCCAATCAAAGGTCTCAGCCCAAATGATGGTGCTTCCCACTGTCTGGGTGAAGCTTCCCTCTCAGTTAAAACTCTCTGCAAACACCTTTACAGCCTCATCATAGTCTTATTTTTTTAATTTTTTCATTGTTATTTATTCAATTGTGCATGTATGCATGCATGTGTATGTGTATGTGTGTGTATGTGTGTGTGTGTAGAACCACGGACGAATTCAGGAATCACCATGGACGCCTCCACCTCCTCTTTGTTTACTCTACCCTGGGATTCACAGGCTCCACCCTACCAGGACCAGAATCACAGGCCGCCCCGCTTCCACCCAGCATCTATACGTGGGGTCTAGGATCCGAACTCAGGACCTTCCACCTGCAAGGCAGAGGCTTAACCCCTGAGCCACCTCTCCAGCCCCCATCATAGTCTTATTGATTCAGCCAAATTAATGATCAAAATTAAAAACTGTGCTCATGAGATCTACAGGTGTCAACCTGACAATTGGAGGCTGAGCTCTGGGTACATACATAAAGAATTAGTACTTAAGGCAAACCCTTGAACAAACCTGCAAGGAGACTGATTGATGTGGGAAGATGTAGCCCACACTGGATGGGACAGTTCTCTGGGAAAGTGACAAGCTGAGGGAAACTGGCTCAGTATGTCGCACTCTTCAGTCAGTGTACTTTGATGGGCTTGCTATCTGAGGAGGGAGGTTTGTCCATCTCTCGGCAAACCTATGGGGTATGGTGTGGCCATTTCCCTCAGCTCCAGGTATCTGTATGAGCTCTCCTACCAAGCAGGATTAGGAACTTTAACCAAGAATTATAAGAAAGAATAAAAACCCCCTTGTTCTCCTAAACTCTTTGGTCATTAATTTATTGGCAACATGCAAACTGCAACAACCATCACACAGGTATAGCGAGAAGACCCCAGACACAGGAGACAGGACCAATCATCTCAATGCAGTCTCAGTCCTTGGGTTCATAGAAGCCCCCAAAACATGTCATCTCCATGATGAAAGTGACCCAGGAGATGTCCCATCATCAAAGCACTTCTCAGATCACATGGCCAGGAGAATGGTTGGGGAGACCCCTGCACTTCGCTGAGCACTCACTGGACTGATGAATGAGCAAGAGGACAAATAAACAGTGCTCTCATTCCCCAGCACTCAGCTGTATGGAAACAGAATCAGGACTAACCCAGGAACACTCGCTTTCCCAGAAGATCCTGGAGATAACTCCTCCCAGGCTAACAGCCAATTCTGGATCACTTGCTAGAAATTCATCGCCCTCTCAAGGATGGGACTTTATGAATAACAGGTGTCATAGCCATGCTTCTCAGAGTCCCAGAAGAAAGCAGAACCATGGGCCAGCTGTGGACAGCATGAGATCAGCACCTTCCCACAGGATGCTCCAGTATCTACCCTTACTCTAGTCAGACACCGCTAGTCAAGCACTCATGTTGCATGGAGACGGGAGCCACTATGAGAGACTAGCCATGACTATCCAGGGTTCCTCTGGTCTTTGAATCAAAAACAGATGTATGGGCAACATATGACTTCCCTAGCTACCTAACTACAATCTGATGCCTCAGGCCTAAAAGTTGTATGTAGACTGTAAAGTCCAGCCAGGCTCCCCACCACCGGAGGCTGTGGGTAATCTCGGAAGGGGAGAAGAGACAATCTGTTCCTACGTGATGCCAAACAGCTGGTTGCTTTTGCAAAAAGTTCAGCCAACTGTCTGTGTAGTCCAGCTCCCAAGCTGTTCGATGTCATGCAAACCAGCCACCTGCATTTCCCAAAAGCTGGCTTTGGCCACCAGATGGGCTGTCCTGGTGGACAAGGTTGAAGCACATGTGAGGTCAGCTGGCTAGAGCAGAGTTCCACAGCAGGACAAACGTTTTGGTTTGTCTGCGGCCTTGTTAGCCTAAAACAGATGATACACACAAAAATCCCCTTTACCTCAGCTAGTCCCTGAAGGGTGCACAGCATGCAGTCGGTCCATTTTAGTGCAAATTCACCACACATACTGGGAAACAACCACATATGCACAAATGATGCTGAGCATTACCACCAAGGATAGAAAGGCTGAAGACAGATATTCCAATACACAGATCCACAGAGGCTTCCAATCTACCCATAATGCATTACCTATCATTAGCAAAACATTTTGACTTCGACCCAAAGAAGCACAGAATGGGAGAGACAATTTGAGCAGTAGCCTATTTCCTTAGCTATAAAATCATCTTATCTCTAGGGCCCCTTGTACCTTGCATGGGAGTTCTAACAAGACCTAGAGGAAACTGAGGAATACCATTTAGTTCTTGCAAGAGGGTGCCAAAGCAGGCAGAGCCTCTAGGAAGCTTCCAGTCAAGATAGCCAAGATTGACAACCTCCCCTCTCCCAGTGTGGCCAGGACTGTTTGGAGCACTTTAAGTATAGTTATCCATTTCTGACAGTACCTACAGGAGGTGGATGCATAGAGGAGTCACCCCTTCTACTACATGGTCTCTGGATAGAATGAATGACTGCAGGGTGGGCTCTGCAGCAAGGCAATCACTGAAAGCCAGCAGAACTCCAGGACATAAGTGTATATGCAAGGGTACAAATGTCCTTCAAAACTGCCAAGCTGCATGAAACATCTCAGCCCCAACCACTTGACTCTGGCCCTCTGGTGAACATTTATTACCCATGTTGAGCAGTCACTGTCAGCTCCCACTGGCTGCCTCTCCTATAGCTTCATCTTTGGTGCCAGGCCCTCCTCCATCACTGGGATGGGCAGTGGCTGTGCCTGGCTTTTGAAAGGGAGAAGAGAGCAAGGTGGGGGAGAATCAATTCTCCAGCACCGCCAAAGCAGCTAGTGACAAAGATCAGCTATCCCAGCCGACAGCTCTCATCTGATCTGCAGCCTCACTGCACAGCTGGCTGCCACTGTGCATCAGAGCCGTGCCTCCCGCCCCTCAGGCCCACTCGCCACAGGCTTCCTCGCTGCAGGCCCAGCTTCTGCAATCCACACTGGTAGACCAGGGGAATGGAGTGACGACGAAGGGTTTCAGCAGAACAGACCTGTAACTCCTCCCAAGCAAAATAGAACTGCGTTTAGGGCTGTATGGGATTTGCGCTATGCTATGTACTAAGATATTCAAGGGTTCTCCTGACCCTGTGGGTCAGCTTCCCTTTATTTTTTATTAATGTTGCATACATGAATATTGTGAATTCATAATGTTTTCAATCCATTAGTCCCAAATCCTATCCCCCTTCCTTGTCCCCTTACAATCCTTCATCTCCCCTGACAGATTCCTCTCACTTTCAAATCTTCTCACTTATGAAGCCCACTGTGTGTCATCTAGTCTGTCTTTGATGACATATGCCTGATTCATGCTCTAAAAGCATCCTGGATCCTTGGATGTATCATTGAGGAAAGCATCCTCCTTTACTTCCCCATCAGCATTAGTCCTCATCAGTCTCTCTGAGAGGTGTGGAGCTTCTTGAGATCTTTCTGATGTTATGATGAGATGTTGTAAGACAGTGCCCATACAATTCTTGTGTAAGTATACACATCTGTCATGAAATCTTGTATATCAAGACCATGTCACGTCCAGGAGATAATGCCTGGCCCACCATCTTCCTACTTCAAGCTCTTACAATCTTGCCACCCACTTTTCCACAATTCATCTTCCTTTTATAACACACTCAAGACCCCTTAAGTCTACATTGGCCTGAATATGCTTGATTTTTGGAGCTATGCAAGATTTGGCCTGCCTAGGACTTGATAGGGCAACTCAAAGTCTCCTGGAAACTACCATGTGCACTGTCTCTATATCCTTCATAATCTGGACTCTTGTCTACTGTAGGCTCATGTGATAAGTTTCACATCCCCCTACTATTAGATTCTGTGGCTTGAGTAAGTTTGAGCTCATACCTCGGTGGCACGCTATCTCCAGAAGGCACATGATGTCTGGCTTTTTTCTTTTTCTTTTCTTTTCTTCTTCAAAAAGAACATCGCAAGTATTGGTGCTTCCATTGTCCAAAATCTCAACCCTAGATCCATAAGTCATTTCAGCTTTCACATATCCTGCAAATAGTTTCACATGAAAAGGCTGCCCTTGATCTAGTATTTAGTTACCCAGGGCTACAGTTCGGATAGGAATGCCCAGGGAAATGTTTGTTTCTTTTTATTTGCCAGGTTTTCAAGATAGACTGGTTCCCTGTCATCCCTGAGATAATTAGCTAATTTTAAGTATGTCTAGTATGCAGTTGACAAACTCATTAATGTAAGAGTATTAACCCACATTTTAATGAGGACTCCATTGGCATTCCCACCCTTATCAGAGCCAATCTCATCACCCTTGGCCAGTGGGAGTCTCGTTAAGTTGGCTCCCACAGCATTTTGACATGACCTGTCTTGGATTCAACACTTTGTGCATTCACTGTCCAGATCTGGAGTCAGTCGGTTCTCCAAGGAGTCCTTGTTTCGTTCAGTGAGAAATGGTGCATTACAACCACAGATGGGCATAAGAGATGCTCATGGCATTTGCTGTCAGTTTCTAGGCCTTTCTCAATGGATTTGACTAGAAAAAAGGAGTCTCTCTTTGTTGAGTGTGTGTGTGTGTGTGTGTGTGTTTAAAAAACCAAGCTCAGCTCTACAATCTTGCCTTTTCTAACAGTTCTGTATGTCCACTCTTTGGAATTGAGAATACTGGTTCTGGAGAACACGAAAATAACAGCATTTGGATGACATTTCTTTGGTTTGCTTTACATTATACACACAGCTGTCTCTGAATAACAATACTAATACCGCTATGGGCAAATTATAATTGCAAAAAAACATTTGAAATGTTTTCTATGTAATACTCTGTTCCCAACATTTTAATGTTACATTTCCATTGTCAAATTGTCCTGGCATCCAAGTAATACAATACCTCCTTCCAATCCTCTTTAGGTGGACTGCACAGACCACTTAATGCTTCGTGCTGGCCACAGGCTTGGTCTTTCTAGTCACTGGGTTATCTGAAATACATTCTCTGGCAGATTCCTGAAGGAGGCCTCATGGGAACAATATTCTCTCAGCAACTCCATGCCATGTTAATAACAGTTTGTGCTCTTTATACTTGAAGGTCAATTTTGCCCAGCATAAAATTCTTGGCTCGTGTTCACATTTTCTTTCTGGAGTACCTTTCATATGTTATTCCATTTTCTTCTGTCATAACATACAGCTGCAGGAATGTCTGACGACAATACCATCCAATTTGTCATAGAAGTCACCTGCTCTGTTAGCTCAGATGCCCATAGGGCTTCTCCCACTCCTGTTTCTTTGAGGCCCAGTAATTTTAATAGGATAAGCTTTGGTCCTTCTAGATCAACATTCTCAAGCATACAATTTGCTTTTTCAATATGCAGCTTTAAACACATTTTTTTGAGACGAAGTCTCGCATATCCCAGGTTGATTTTGAATTCATTGTATAGCCAAGGATGGCTTTGCCTCGATCCTCCTGCATCCACCTCTAGAGTGCTAGGATCACAGGAGTGCACCACCATGTCTAATTGTCTGTGGTGCTAGGAATGGAAGCCAGGGCTTCATGCATGCTAGACGAGCATGCCATCATTTGAACTGCAGTCCTGAGCTGTAGGATTTATTTAGTAGGTGACTTGGAATTGTAATTGCTGAGATGTGCTCTCTTCTTACCAGTTGGTTCTGATGTTGCTGCTGCGGTTTCCCTCACAGATGCCTATCATCCATGTCTTAGGTCATTTTTGGCCATTTTCAATACTTGTCATTTTCTCCCAGGGCATTTTTCTCTCATGAATTTCCTTTGAATACCCAAATCCTCAGGAAATATTGACAGTGCTTATCTGCACTTAAGTTCTTTGCAATTTTGTTTCCATGTATGAAATTGTGGGGTTTTTCCCTGCTTTTCATTTATCTTCAGTATTGTCATATTATTTTTAATATTTTTTCTCCTAGTTTATAAATTGAATGTTTTGCATTTAAAACACTTTCAAGTTTTTTTTTATTTACTTCTTTTTTGCCAAAGAAACCTTTACATGACCTCAGGTATGCAAGAATATAAAATAAGTAAGCAGACTAAGCACCTACTGACAAGAAATTTATCTTAAAACAATTATTTGGTGTACCTATAATTTTATCTGTTATGGAAGAGAAATCAGACTTGCATACTAATGAGCTCACATGCTTATCTATTTTTATACAAATAATTGAATCATGGATAAGTCTGTGGTACTGCAATATGCAGATGTTTTTTCGGTTGATCGATACTTTGATTTTCTAATCATCAATGCAGAGAACATCACTTTTCATAAATATGTAGTTCAAAATGGCAGAGTATGTCTAAGGCCATTTCATAAATAGTTGGAAATTCCTGATCTTGAGCCAAGAATTCATTTAATAATTTTTATATGAAACTCAAGTCAGCAATTCAAACAGCAATTTTTAAAATGAAATATTCTAACACAATACAATCCAAGACCCACTAACTTAACATTTACATGTGACAGTATGTAAGTATTGAAAAAGTAGGAAAGCAGTTAAAGTCTCTGTTTTTTGTAACGACTCATGTGGCCATTTCAAGTGTCAACCTGACAATGGAGAACTAAGCCTTTCAGCTCACCTATGAGGAATTATTCAGTAAGAAAAGCCTCTGGGGAAGCCTGTGATGAGATTATCTAGCCAATAGTAACAGGCCATTTCCTGGGCAGGTGGATAAGACAGAGAGAAAATTAATTGTCACAACAGAAGGTGTATTTTGGTCCTTGCCCTTCTCTTGGCTCCTCCTGTGGACACGGTGGTTTTGTCCAGTTTTGTCAGATCCTGCTGGCAATTTCCTACCGTGATGATCAGCTGGAACCTAGGATTGTGAGCAGGAATAAACCCTTTTCCCCAAATTGTTTGGGTCATGTATTCAGTATTGCAATGGGAATATGAGATCAGGACAATCTTGGTACCAAAGAAGAGGGGTGCTGCTGCAAAGACAACGCCATTATATTTCCTTAGGATCAGGAAACATTGCATGCCCAGTAAAAACACCTTATCTCATGGAAGACCCTGCCACTTAGCCTTTTTGTAAACATTATCTATGGGTTTTTGGTTTGGTTTTGTAGTGATGAGTAGCAAGCCTATGTCTTTCCATGTGTTAGGCAAACATTCTACCAGAAGGTTTTATTATCCTTTTATTCTATATGTTTTATGTTGAATTTTGGAGAGATCCAAAATACACTGCTACCATGACTGCAATCTTACCAAAATCTCCCCTGTTGATGGCTCTGGGATGTCTAGCTACAGACTATACTTCTCACCTGACCTTCTGCACCTGACTTCTAACTGCTATCTCTTCACAGATATGTAGCAAGCATCTCAATGTGAACTCACTTCCATCTTCATTAATCTTCCCCTTGTCAGATGACACCACCACCTCTCTTCCCACTGCGCAGGCCAAAACTTTAGACGTCAGTGTCTTCCCTCAACATCATGGCTGGGACCTCAGCCACGATGCTAACTCTGATCTAGACTGGCTCCATCTCTCTTTTGACTTCAGAACTGGCTCTCTGAACCCTGACCTTCTCGCATCCCCCCTTCACAGCAGCCATGACTTCCTGCTGCATCTCTCCATGTTCCTCATATCCTGAAGACTCTCACTGAAAGCAACATTCCAAATCCTAACTGTGGCCTAAAGAGCCTACAGAGTCAAGCTCATGCTGTTCCCCCCACCCCCCGTCTCTTTGTGATGACACACTATTTTTTTTACTGCCCTTCCTCCCATCATCCTTACAGTGTTTGATACATATTTACCAGCATACAACATTTCCACATGCCTCTGGATATGAGCAAGGAAACAAACTCCCACATCACAGCGAGCTCTGGAACCTGAATGGTTTTCTAACGTCATCACTCCAACCTCAACCTTTCACTCTGGACATGAATCCAATCTAGATGGGTGGGCACAGTGTCCTGAACACCCATCTCTTCCAGAGAACAGCAGTTCTCGACTCTCTCTTTCTATGGCAAGTATTTTATAACACCTCTTTCCTACTTGGGAGTGAAATTTATATATAAGAGCATGCCTAATTGTTTCTAAAACTCCACATAATTCCCTAACTCGAATATAAAGGAGTAATAAAAAGGTATAAATTTATAATAAAATAATAAGGCTTTTATTATGCAAATGCTTGTGCGTGACTAAACCGGAAGACCTAACAGTCAGATGTTGGCACTGCTCTGTGGAATCATCATGAACACGGCAATGATGAAGTCAGAGTCACACAGGTTAGTTAGTAACTCAAACACCACAAGCCAAGTTGGCAAGAAAGATGCATAGAAATGTGATCTTCCAAAACAGAGTGCAACAGTTGATAAAATTCAGAATAGAACAAAGCAGTCTTTTCAATTCACTTAGTAGCTGCATTAATGGGAAACGATGCATATGATCTTGCGAAGTATGCTGTTTCTACAAATAAAACACAGTTTGTCTCCAGGTTTACATATTTTCCCCAGGGAAATGTCTAGCAAGGCACCTCCTATGGGAAGCAGAGAACATCTTTATTGTGCTAGAATATCCTGAAACTTGGAGGTACCCAGTGACCCCAGGTCAGGCCCACTAAATGCAAGAAGCTGTTGTAAAATGAAAACTAACCTAATAAATTTAGAAGACACCAGACTTGTTCATGGTCCTCAACAACTGGAAACAATCCAACTGCTCCTCACCTGGTAAATGGCCAGATGTGCCATTCAATCAACAGAATCCACTGAATGGTAAAAGGAGCAGGGCAAAAGTGTGATTCTTGAATGCATTATGCTAAGCAAAAGAAACCAGGCACAAAAGTTTACGATTCTACCTCTGTGATGTTTTTGAAGAGGCAAAACTACTGGGAAATCAATGTGAAGAGCTGAAAATAAAGACTAAAGGGGATTTTATTTCAGGGTGCCACCATTCTGCATCTTAAGGTACATGTTAAGGCTTGCATATGCTCATCAAAACTAAGTATTTCACATTGCCAAGAAGTGAATTTGGGGCTGGAGATGACGTTCAGTTGGTAGAGAACATCTTTAGCACTCATGAAACTCTAGCACCACATTAGTCTTTCAAAATGGTAAAAGACTGGCGATGAGCCAGACTCCAGTGACGTCCCCAGCAGCATCTTTGAGAAAAGTAAATGTCAACCCAAGCCAGTGAGCACCCCAAAGCCTTCACCACTGGAGACCAGCTACCAGAGGCTGAACAGACACCCTGAATCTCAGCACCGCTTTCCTCCTTTCACCCTCACTGTAGCTTCGATGGGAGCTCTATAGCATCCTCGTGGGAGTCTGCCACAAAGCCCTGCTTACCAGGGAGGAATAGCTAGCATCTGAGGAAACTCGTTAGTTACTGTCTCCTTTAAACCGAGTTAAGGAAAACGTAATTGCGGGGCAATCTCGTTTGGGTTGGCTCCATGCTCCAAAGGCCCCAGCACAGATTGCTCTCCCTTCTTTCTTATAGAAAGAACAGTAAACGAGCTTGCCACAGAGTCCTGGAAACTCAGAGACACCCCGCATGCTCACAATTGAAGGGCACACAATGTTTGGGGAGGCGTGCTGATGATGGCCAGAGAGAAATGTTTCTGTTCAGAACAGCCCTATCAGGACAACTCTGGAAAGTCTCAAAGACCCTTTTGATCCCCAATCCTACTGCAAAAATGCCATTGCCTCTGTCAGGGTGGAAGGAGTGGGTTTTTTTAATGTTTAATTTTACTTACTGATTTGAGGGACAGAGAGTAGAGGGAGAGAGAAAAAAGAAGAGGGAAGGAAGGAGAGAGAGAGAGAGAATGAGAACACAGTGGGTACACTATGGAGATCAGAGGGCGCTTTTGTAAATCAGCTCTCTCCTTCTACCACATAGGAATCCAGGGATTGAACTTCAGTTGTCAGGTTTTCCTGCAAGTCCCTTTACCTACTGAGCCATCTCACCAGCCCCGGTAGTAGGCTTTAAAAAGGAAGAATCTTTAACTTGAATTCGAATGGCTATTGTTGAATGGAGGAGTCAAGACCTTTACACCGCTTATGCTAGTGGTAGCAGAGGTGGAACAGTACAGTGCTTCAGACTACCAGCCTAGGGGGGGTCACTTATTAATTGCATGGTACTTCCCACAGCTACTTAACCTCTCTAACTTTCAGTTTCTTTACTCATAAAGCAGCACTTGAATTCTACACATAATACAAAAATTAAAACACTTGAAACGTGAATTATTAAGAGCTGATACACAGGTAGTAACTAGTGTTTCTTGATTATTCTTGCAAATGCCTTATTTGCCACATCTTCATTTTCTGTATTCTGACACTTTGGTGTCTTGGAGCTTTGCTGACGTGGAAAGGCTAACCGCCTTCTCCCTCCCAGATTAGCCTTTCCTAGAAATGACTAGCAAAATGGCCCTGGAAGAGGCTTCTCAAATACAGACTAGCCAATCTCAGTCCCACCCCCACCCACCACCTACTTCAGGGGTGCTTTCTCATGAAGCCTCTAGCCACTGGCTCTAATCATCCAAGAGTCCAGGTGAGACAGCTGGTCCTGTGCCCCAGAGCCTGCTGAAGGCAATGGAAAGACCAGCCCGTGCCTGTGCAAGGCCTGATCTGTGCCTCTCAGTGGCCCCTCCACAGCCCCTCCCAGCCCTCTGCACCTCCGTGAGATCCCCATGACGCGGCCCCCTCCTTAGGGGACTGTGAAGCCAAACTCTCGTCAGTGGCATCTGTCTCCTCACTGGCTAGCTTTGTTGAACCTACATTGTTTAAAAAATTTAAAACGCCGTGTTGGCCCTAGCTTAAATTCTTCTGACTCGGCTCTCAAAAAGGGGAATTGGTGACATCGTAACTCTCAACCAGATGGCCTCATCCATGACTAGTTGCTCCCCTGGTCTTCCTGAACTGTTTGATTTTGCCGACCGGCTACCTGCCCCCCCCACACCTCCACCACTGTCGTAATGGTCTAAAACTCTCTTAGAGTCTGTTCCACCAAGGAAACACCTCTCCCCCAATCCACGACATCCACTCAGGTTGCTTGGTAACTATTACCTAAAAGGTGAGAAAAGGGCTAAGTGAAGGAAAATCTTGCCCAGTGCTCAGAACCTGGTGCCATCTTTGATAGTCCATCCTCTTCTTGTTCTGTTCCCTTCCTCTATTCCTATCTACCCCTCTGACATCGCCATGGCATAAGCCCACAATGCAATGGCCCTGTGTGTGTGTGTGTGTGTGTGTGTGTGTGTGTGTGTGTGTGTGTGTGTATGTGATGTGTGTGTGCATGTTCATGTGTGTGTGCACACAGGTATTCATGGGAGTACATGGAGAAGCCAGAGGCCAATATCAGATGTCTTCCTCAATTGCTTTTCACTTTATTTCTTGAGACAGGGTCTTTCACTGAACCTACATATAGGTCAAGTCACTGATTCATGAAGACTCATTGATTGATCAATGGAATTTGGGGGATCATCCTATTCCTACCCCTGGAATATAGGATTATATATGGGTTCTGGAATATAGGATTGTAGGCTCATATTACGTGCCTGACTTCTTACACTGGCTCTGGGGATTTGCACTCAGGTCTTCATGTTTGTGTGTGGCAAGCACTTTAACTAACCCAGCCATCTCCTCAGTCCATCAATGACGTCTAATTCACTCCCTAAATTCTAGTCTCTCCTCCAAGGCATACTATACCCTAACTTTACACACAGGACTGCAGGGGAGTAGGCTTAGACTTGTAATGTGCAGGAAAATCTGCTCACAGCCAAAGCTACATCACAGGATGTCTGCAGAAAGCTGTCTACAATAAACCTGAATCAAAGGCAAAGTGCGTTGCTGATCGATTTCATGACCAATTCTGCCTCAGAAGACCTTAATGTGCTGTGACTGTGACCAGAAGTAGTTTCACTGGTCATGCCAGTGAGCCCCTATTTCTCACTCTCAACCCCTCCCTTCTCTCTCTCTTAGTCTCTCTCTCTCTTAATCTCTCTCTCTCCCTGCCTCTGCATATTAATGCATGAGCATATTCTCTCTCTCTCTCTCTCTCTCTCTCTCTCTCTCTCTCTTTCTTTCTCTCTCTCTCTCTCTCCCCATACACATTCTAGGTACAAGAGCAGGGCTTATCACTTCCAGGTATACTATGAGAAAAAAAATGCTTATTGAAACAACCTGAATTTTTATCCACCAAATCCCAGCTCCTCAAATCTTAATTTTTACATCAGTAATAAATAATTTCACACAGTAAAACACTACAACCAGGTTGCAAAATGGCTCAGCAGGTAAAAAATGCTTGCCACACATACCTGACAGCCTGAGTTCAATTGATCCTTAATAACCATGTAAATATGGAAGAAGAAAACCAACTCTATGAAGTTGTCCACTGATCACCACACGTGCACTGTGGTATATACAACTATACACAAATCACACACACACACACACACACACACACACACACACACACGCATGCATGCATGCGAATGAATAGATAAAATAAAAACTAAAAAAGTAGCTCCCCAGGGGAGTCCACAATGGGCCTGAAGCTGCAGCTAGGACTAAGCCCTACACATACTACTAATGTCAAAGGAAGAGATCAACAATAGTGACTAAAGATGAAAAAAAGGACAGCTATAATAATATTCCGTAGTAAAATCGGGTGAAAATTCTCTGTCTCCTGTTCTCATCTTCTCCCATCAGTGCTGTCCTGCTTGAAGGTGTGGAAAGCAAAGGCACAGAGCAGAGGACCACTGTGTCTTATTACCTTCCTGCCTGATCTTCAGGAAGCATCTTGTACCTTGGCTCTGGTCTCTCTCCTCTGCCAATGGAGATATCAGCATCTCTAGCATCTCACATGGAGAACAATGCTGTGTCATAGACATACCTTAGCAATCATCTTTAGGCAAAATGAATAAACTCAGTTAGTTTGACTTGCAAGCACGAGGACCTGAATTCAATTCCCAGAACCCACGTAAAATACACTGGGTGTGGTGGTGTGCCCTGGTATTCAAAGGCCTAGAGGAGTGGAGACAAATGGATTCCTGGGGCTGACTGATGAGCTAGCTAGCCTAATCTACTTGGCAAGTCCAGGCCAGTGAGAGACTGCCTTAAAAAACAACATGGGTTGATATACACAGTAAAGGATGCTTCAGAGATGGGGGGAGGGGCACTGGGAGAAAGGGAGGGAGGGGGGAAAGGAAGGAGAAAAGGGGAGAGGGAAGGAAAAGGGTCTAGGGAGGGGTGAAGGGAGGGAGGGGTCAGGGGTACCTATTATGTTTGTATGAGCTGAAAAAAAAAAAACAAAACATGGGGCCAGCAGGATGGTAAAGGTACTTGCCACCAAGTCTGGTGACTTTTGTCTATTCCTGGAACCCCCATGGTGGAAGGAGAGAATCTACTTCTGCACCATTCCACACACATACTGTGGCGTGCATATGCCCTGCCTCTCCCAGTAAATGAATAGATTAAAAATTTTAAAATGTGGACAACACTTGAGGAATCACACTTAAAGTTGCCCTAAAATCCCTGTAGGCATGCACACACATACATCAGTAATCCTTCTGTAATAAGTCTAGTCGCCTTCCCTTAATTTTCTGTGCTGTAAATTCTACAGTTGAATATTAGGTGGAACGAAAGTTGATCTAGTTCTTTTGTTTCAGATACTTTTTCCTTACAGGAAGGAGTGTGTGCAAATAACTGTGGGCTCCCGAGGCATGGAGGAAAGATGGAGGGAAGATGGGACTATGACATTGAGTGGTTCCCCTGACCTCTGGGAGACCCACCTTACCAGCCCTGCACAGCGCCATGTCCCTAGGAGCCTGATCTTGCAGTGCAGACCATCTTCACCCGTGTGCATTTACCAGAAGAGACAGCACTCCAGATGCAAGGGGGGGGGGTGCCGACCTGATGGCTCAGTTGGCGAAGTGCTAAAGTGCTTGCTATGCAAACAGGGGGCATCAGTTTGGTCTCTAGCATCCATATAAAAAACCCAGTGTGGTGGCATATGCCATGGTCCCAGTGCTGGAGAGGTAAAGATAGAAGGATTTCTGCACACAAGTGTAAAGACCTGAGTTTGATCCTCAGCAGACACATCAAATGTTGAAGTGAACCCAGCACCGAGGAGGCAGAGACAGGAGATCCCTGGACTCACTGGCAGACAGTCTAGCCTAATCAGTGAGCCTCTGGTCCCAGAGACTCTACCTCAAAAAAAAAAAAAAAGAGGTGGGTGGTTCTTGAGGAACAACACCTGAAGTTGATTTCTGATCCTTACACACACGCACACACACACACACTCCAAGAGGAAGGACAGGTGGCCAAGGTCACACAGGCAATGACTATCAGAACTCGGGATTTGAATCCAGATTTTTGACTTTAGAAACCTCTATCTTCTGCTGGATTCTCTGAAGGAAAACCATCTGGTCACCCCCCCATCTCTACCTAGGTCAAAAAGATGACAGGAAATACGGTTTCTCATAGGCTCGTGGTGCATGGTTGCTCTAGTCACCCTATTATTTTAAGAACCTATTTTTAATTAAGGGCTCATACAATCATGCATAAAATGATCACAGAGGCATCTACAGAAGAATGTGAGGGCTCCCATTTGTTCAATTCCTTCCAAATGTAATGTAGTTAAGACTTTGATATTCATTTTACACTTTTAAAATAAATGCATTCATGCGACTTAACTGAAATATAGTCAATGTATATCTAAACTAACCTCAAACCCATTGTTTCTCCTCTCTAAAGGACTGAACAAGGCTGCCCTCTTTATTGGCAAATGAATCCTGTCATCAGTAGCTCTGGCTGTCCAAACCAGAACTCAGTCAGAAGTGAGAGCTGATTTAAAATAAGATTAAAGTTAGAATCCAGGATTGAAGGAGAAGGCTGACCCTGACCATCCATCTGTCCTTCAAAGGCAAAAATATAGTAGATACAAAGGTCTCTCTAGTCTCTCTAGGCACACACACGGTGCTCAATGTGTGAGGTCCCCTCCCCCAACTCCTGTCCATCTCAGAGTCAGGATGACTCCCAACTGAGCTGGTGAGCTGGCGTGTCCCTAGCTAGAGCATGTGTGGGAGGCCAGGGGAAGGAGCAAAGCACATCGCTCCACCCAGCGTCTCCAAGCTGCTCTTAAACCCCAGCTGGCTGCTGCCTAAGTCCATTTCTTCTCTCTGTCCTCAGGGGAGATGGAAGCTGGCCAGCATCCTCCACTGAATATGGATGCTTTGGCCATTTAGTCTATTGGCCGCAACGCTCCACAGCCTACCAGAAATCCAGGGGCTTTTCTACTTCTTGCAGAAGGTCTGGGTAGACAGGGAGAGGAAGAAGCCGGAGGCTGAGACTGTGGGATATGGGAAACAAATGCACATCTGGACGGAGCTCTTTCCCTAGGGAGGCCAAGGACAGTCACAGGCTCACACAGTCTCCGTCTCGTGGCTCTGGAGCTGAGCTGTGTCGTAGAGTGTGAGAGAGGGAAAAAGAAAGACCTTAGGAGGCGGCAGCAGAGAGAAGCCGGGCGTCCCAGCACCTACAGCAGCAAGTGACCTGTGGTCTTCCTTGCTTAGAATCAAGTGCTGTGTCTAGACAGACACTCGAGAGAAGAAGCTTCACCAGTTTGATTTTACTCAGGCTATTCTCACTTCAGAGGAAGCAGAACTGGAGAGGCACGCTGTGGAGGGTCCCTTGCAAGCCTTTGGATGACAGTACAAAGCCTGTAGCCCCCTCCCCCCACCATGCCTACTTCCTACCCCTGAGCAGCAGCATCTTAGCTAGGGCTATCAGGTCACAAAAAAGTTTGGCTTTCCTGATTAGCACCCCCATAATCAAACAGTCCCTGTCCCCAACTCTCTCTTGCATGATATTGTCCAATCTCTACACGTCATCTGATGAGACCGAAAACAGGACCATTTTTATTTTCCTTGTATAAATGAAGAAACCGGGATTTCAGAGACTGATACGGCTGCCGTCACAAAGTCAAATTCCACAGGCTACGTTTTTTTGATCTTAGACCTTGGGGATTCAGACTTCCTGTTCTACATTCTCTTCTGACGGGTTAGGAGGTGAGAGGCAGTCAGAGGTGATGTGGGCCCTGGTTTGCCTTATTAGTGCTCATCCTTGGCATAATCAATGCCCCGGTGAGAAAGCTCTGCCGTGGGAGATGCAGGGTTGAGAAGCCTCAGGGTCCCGGCCCCAGACAGTGCAAATGTTCCCAGCGGGGACCTCGGCGTGCCCCGCGGCTGCCAGCTGCGCTGCTCACCCAGCAGTTGAGTGATGCCTCCTCTTTCCCAGTTCTCATTCTGCACCAGCCGGATTCTGTCTAGCATTCACATTAATGAACCCCGGGCTGTGTGGAGCACAGGGCTGCTGGCCCTCATTTTCAAGTCATTTTGGTCAGCAAGAGAAATCTTCCAGCCAGACCTCAAGCTGCCTGTCAGAGGGAAGGGAAGGGCCGGCCTCAGCTCTCTTCTTCCTCCTGAGTACGAAAAGGTCCTCGAAGTAAAATATTTGGGAGGATTTGCATCCGAATCCTGCCTGTCCCGTGCCTGCTCCAACTCTCGGCTAAAATCCCTGGGGCTGGACAAACAGGTTTTCCAACAGAGGGCTCAGATCCTCTGCATGAAGTTCAAGGAACTTCTGGGAACCGGCCCTTCCTTAGAGCTCAGGTGGAGCACTAGCAGTGGTGGGCTGCCCTTTTGGACTTTGGACACCAGGGGAGTTAGTCTTGTCCCCTCTAGAAGGATTCTGACGCAGAGTGGAGGGATGGCAGGTGGGATGCTGAGGGTCTGAATGCCTAAGGCTGTTTGTCTCTGCAGCCAGGCTGACAGTCTTTGAAATCAGGGCCCTGTCTTAACTATCTCTGCGTTTCATCGCTGGCCAGTCTTGGAGTCTGCACACAGGACACTATTCACTTTGGGGAAAGTAACAAACTTCATCATTACACATCAGGATTCTGCAAATCAGCCTCCCGTTCCTTTAGGCTGCTCAGACAGGGTCACTCACTCCAAATAGCCAGTCAGCCTGACACGGTGGTGCAGGCCTGTAATTCCAGCACTCTGGGGGTTCAGACAGGAGGGCAGGAGGTCAAGGCCAGCCTGGGCAGCCCTGTCTCAAAACAAACAAACGAACAAGACCCAAGCATGAAAAACCTTGATTAGCTCCCCGGAGCCTACAGAACAGCCTGGACTTCTTCCCTCCTGGCATTTCAGACGCTGCTCCCTGAGTTCCAGCTTCCCACCACACAGCCTCCTTCCCACATATCCAACGACACCCAAGTGCCTCTTCTGCTCACGACGCTCCTGCCCTTGGGCCTGAGCACAGGACATCCCCACCAGGAACCCGCTGTGCTGTTCCCAGAGAAGGGGGTCTGGGAAAGATCATTTCACGCAACTGAATTAAGTTCAAGCTGGAACCCAGAGGAGACTGCACCCTATTTTCTACTTCACTTTCCCCAGCTTGATTTAAAAAAAAAATGGCACTACCTGCCCCTGAGTCCACCAGCCAGCACGGGGAGAGGTGAGGCCCCCATGGGTCCTGGTGGGAATAAAGCCATCAGCAAGTGACCTTTCCTGCCTGTGCGATGGGGCCAGTGGGATTCGAAAATCCCTGAGCCGTTTGCAAATGTCACTGTGCCTACCTGACTGGGGAGGCACTGGTGGGGAAAATGGATGTCTAGGAAAGAGAAACAGGCCAGGAAGGAGGAGGGAGGGGCAGGATCAGACAAGGGACGCTGCTGAGACCAAGCAAGCATCTTCACCTAAGCCACAGACCAGCCTGCCAGGCCTTGTGATCTCTGAAGACTTTTTCTTGCTTTGTGGTTTTTCTTATCTCCTTTTTCCCTGGATCGTTTGTGACCTCCACCTCCTTGGCTGTACCCCCATGTTGATGCTTCCTGGAGGTCTGTCTCAGACTCTCTTTCCCACCCATGTGTCCCTGGCTTCAGTTGCTGCTTTAGACACTGACTGACTGACTAACCGGCTCCCAGCCCTGGGTTGGCAGTAGTAGCCAGAGTCTGGAAGAAGTAGAGAATTCCTATTTCTAGACTTGCACCCCTCTTCTCAGTTCCAGATTCAGACATTGTAGCTTTCTCCTCTGGATAGGTCCTTCTGCAAGGAAGCCACAGGTACCTGATAATTTTCAACACCAGCCCCTCCACCCCACTCTCTAACACCAGCTTCTTTCATCCACTATGTGCAGACATGGGATCTACTTGAAACTCTTCTGCAGCTTTGCCTTCTGCGAGGTAAAGCCCACCCTTCTTACCAGAACTCTTAAGGCCTTTATGATCTGACTACTGCCATTCTCTCTGAGCTCCTCTCTTCCCACCTCCCTTCTCCCCACATTTCAAAACATCATATTCTCTTTCACCTAGGAGCTTTCTCCTCTTAAACTTCAGAATCAGAACTTGTCTCTTTCATCTAAGTTACCACTAACCTTTAACATAAATTTCAAGTTTCTGAGTCCAGTTTCCTCTAGGAGGCCATCCCTAACTCCCAAGCACGGTTATAGACCCTAGGTGATCCCACAGTACACTTCCCCTAGTAGGACAAACACAACACTATCAATAGGTGCTTTGCCTTCTGTATCCCAGTACCTTCCCCTACCCTTGTGTTCTAAGGGGTCAGAGACTGTCTCCTACCTGCTCATGACCAGAACTTACAGCACTTAGCTGAGTGCCTGCCACACAGTGAGAACTTGGTAAGTAATTAAGAGGTCGGGAAATAGCTTGCCTTCCAAGCACAAGGATCTGAGTTTGAGACCCAGAACCCATGGTAAAAGCTGAGTATAGTAGCACACATGTGATTCCGATGCTAGAGATCCCTGGGGCTCTGTGGCCAGCTAGCCTGGCCTACTTGTCCAGTTGCAGGCCCTGGGAGACCCTGCCTCAAAAAGCAAGGCAGACGGCACCTGAAGAATGACCGCTGGCCTACACAACACACACACATATTCACAACACACACACACATGTGCACATACACACACAAACACACACACACACACACACACAAAATAAATTGACCAGTCCATGATTGAATTAACAGGGAAAAAAATGAATAGAGGGAGAAAGAGAAAGAAAAAGGAAAGAGGGAGAGAGGAGAGAGAGAAGAAAAGAGGAAGGAAAGAGAGAAGGTTAACTCAGGACATGGTCTGAATTTGAAGGCACACAGTCAGGTCTGAACTCAGTCCAAGACTTAAGACACTAATTTGAAGGCCGGTTCTTGCCACAATCGTTCGGTGCCATGTGATGACAGTAAAGGTGAGGGGTTCACACTCCAGCCCCCCAGATGAAGCTGCTCCTGCAGTCACACCTTCCCCACCACGATGGACATCAATCTCTCTGGAACTAGAAATCAAAAGAAACCTCCCCAACCTTTGAGCTGTTTCTATCAGGCATTTTGTCACAGTGACGAAGGAAGTTACTGTTCTTTTTTCTGAGCTTCCCTCACCTTCACGCCATGCTGTCACAGGCACATGTACTGGTTCTTGCCTTTCTCTTGGACTGTCATCAAGATGAGCCTCCGAGCTATATGATTCCCAACACTGTTACTGCCATTGCTATTGAAAACCAGGATGATGAGCCTTCTGCTCTTGCACATCTGGTACCCAGCATGGCGTCTTGCACACACCAAGTTTTTGATCATCACACAAGGAACCATGAACAGCACCTAAAGGTTTCCAAACACACTGTGCAGCCTCACACAACATCTATGGATAATAATGCAAGAAGGAATGAGATAGGCAGTAATATGACCCTGTGACTAATGCTGAAGAGACTAGGGTCCAAGTCCTGATTCTGACCCCAATTTTGTCCATGACCTTCAGCAGGACCTTGACTGACCAGCACATATGCTGTCGACTCAATTTCCCCCTCTGTAAAATGGAGAATTGAGCCCTCCGCTCGCTATCTTCTGAGGCTGCTGCCAGGAGATAAGACTGCTACCTAAGCAACAGGATCTATGAATATTAATGCTGTAAGCTCTTGGGAAGGCTGCAGCTCCTCAAGTCACTTAGGTCCACCCCTCGTCACCTCACAGAGCTTCCACCTTCTTCCAGCCATCCCCCCCCAAAATCCCTTAAAAATCCTCCATGGCCAGAGAAGATGAATGAGAAATGGCCACTTCTATTCCCTCCCTCCTACAAGTGATGGTCATAAATTCTGTTGCAATTAAACCCAGCCTGGTAAAGGGCTCTAAGCACAGAACATGTTGGTGCTTTGTGCATTTGCCAATTACAACGTGACAGTGATTGAACAGCCCCGTGTTGGATGCATCCAGGGGTCTCTGTCTTCCTCCTTCTCCTATGTGTAGCTTACCAGCTAGGGTCTGGGGGCCCTGCAGGGGCCAGCAGTGCCATCACCCAGAACATGCTGATCAAATCTGCGGGGGCCAACAACACTGCAGTCAGCAACACACTTTCCGTGTCAGGAGACAACCCAAACTCAAAATGACTCAGAATAGAATACTGAATGGGAAGTAACAAATGCAGTCCTTTCCTTTTAAGAGCCCCTCGTCTGATGCAATTGATGTATTTTGTAGCACTGTCCGTTCTCCAAGATTGTAAGTCAAGACGAACCTCCCAGTGAAATACTAGATAGAAAATGTGAAGACCTGCATTTGGATTCAGAGATCAATAGCTGACCTATAAACAGGGGGTACGCCTGATGTGGACAAGTTTATTAGCAGAAAAAGAAAAGATAATGGGTTTTGTTTGTGCAGGTGTTGTTAGAACCATAAGCTTGATATGTGCCAAGTGACCAACTGCCATATTAAAAAATAATCATAATCAGGGACTAGGGAGATGGTTCAACAGGTCAAAGCACTGCACAAACATAAAGACCCAAAGAAAAAGCCGGATACATGGTACATACCTGTAATCACGGCACTTCTTATCCAAGATGGAAGATAAAGACAGGAGAAATGGCTCAAAGTTCTAGGCACAGCTAGCCTGGAGTACTCTGCCTCAACAAGGTAGGAGGCTGGAACCTAGTCCTCAAAATTGTAGTATGACCTCCACACATGTGCAGTGGCATTCTCTCTCTCTCTTTCTCCTCTCTCTCTCTCTCTCTCTCTCTAAGCACACTAAATTAAAACATCAAAAGAATAAACCTTTAGCTATATTAATAACAGTAGAGTTTCTAGAACAAGGGACGATTGCTTTGCTAACTTCTGCTCCACTCAGAGTGATATATAACGCTGGTCCTTTGCCTATCTTAAATCCTTTAAGTCCATGTTTGGCAGAAGGACAGTGCCAGTTGGTAAAAGAAAGGCTCTGGGATAGTGACATGCAGGGAAATCAGATCATCAGAAGAAAGGGGAGAGGGTTCTCATCCTAGGGAGGAGAAAACAAAAGTGCCACAGTTGGTGACTTCAAGGCCACCTTCTGTGGGCTCCAACCAGACAGAAACAGACTTCACAATAAAGGGCACTGACAGAAAGCCAGGCTGATATGAACTCCCTGACCTTGACAAGTTTGAGTGGAGGGCAAGTTTAGGGGGAAAACAAAGCATACGAGTCCTCGGCCTCCGCTGATCCTGCCTCTGTGAGACCCAGAAGCACTTGCATTGGGAAGAGACGCCCCTGACTGAGCTGCGGGTGGATCATGCTGCTTACTGTGGCACCCGAGCCCAGCAGGCCTGGCCCTTGGCCTCTCAAGAAATAAGGTCCCCTCACTGCCCAACCTCACCCCCAAGACCCAGGTGGTTGGACACTGTGGCTCTACTTCTCGCCAATCCTTCTGAGAAGCCTCCTGCCACCCCCCCAACCCCTATGCCCCTCAGCACCTTACTTTTTCATGCAGTCCCTGCTTGGGATGCATCTGTTCAGCTTCCCTGCTGAAAACACACTGGGTGAAGACAGAGGCCTTCTCTGCTTTGCATCCTAAGGACCTAGCACAGTGCACTGCACAGTGAAGGCAAAAGACCAACACTCTAGAGCTGGATTCTAAACATGTCTCCCAGACAGCAGCTCGGAAGAACTCCCATGTACCCTGGCCCTTACAACATACACCTCCTTCCTCCTCTGGCTTTGGATCAGTGTCCAGGATGTCCTACCCTGGCCTTGGAGACCTGGGACAGAACCCCCCCACCCACCCCCTCACTTTCCACCTATAAAAGCCATCAATAACATCTGGGTGGATTTGCTGTGCTTCCCCATTGGCTGGTCCTACAGTGGATATTTGAGGACACTTTCCACGGAAAACATGGAGGCGGACCTGCAGTATGGTTATGACAAGTGGTTAAGAAATGGCCTCAGCAGGTAGCCACCAGTGTAATAGTGGCATGAGTATCAAGGAAACAACCAAAGGCTTTCTGATTGAACCCAAGACTCGTTTGTCAGAATGGAACATGTTCCTGTTACTGTTAACTATAACAAGAACCTAACAAAGGGCAGGAAATAGATCAATAGGGAAAAATAGCCAATGAACCCATAGATAGGAAGACAGTATACCAAACTGCTTTGTAAATAGCTGTGATTATACCCATAGATTTGAGGAACACTTAATACTCAGACTAGAAATCTTCTTCTACAACAGAGGCAGAGGATCTCAACACTGTGACAGGATACAGCCTAGGGCAGTAGAAGAGCAGTGCAGTAGACAACAACAGTCAGCCATAATGCAACCCAGCAAGGCTCACTCAGAATAAAGCCAACCTAATCTCTCTCCATCCTAAGGCTTAGGGAACCTCTAGAGGAAGGGGCGATGAAATTGTTAAGAACCTAAGATGGGAAGGGTCACTGTTGGACAAGACATTCCATTCAAGGCAGGACTGCTGCATCCAGAAACTCACTGCAATGAGACTTGTCCTTACCAGACCTGCATAATGACTGACATACCAATATGCTTAGATTTTCAAGGAACTCGAGAGAGGTAAGAACATACAGTGGAAACCTTGGGTACTAAGCTAGATAAGTAATGGGAAATGCCCCTATCAGTGGGGTGGCCCAAAGAAAGGCAACTTAGTATGCCACAAGAGGCCTGAACCCCCACAAGAGTAGACAAGCCAGAAGAAACCTTGGAGTCCATAGAAGCAGACAGGCAGGAGAGATGGATTGATGAAGGAAAGGGAAGAAAATAGGAGGGAGGGGGGATAGAGGGAAGCAAGGATAAGTACTTGATTTGTTTGTAAAACTAGAAAAATATAATAACAATAAAAACAGACAGCATAGGGTGGGGGGGAGTCCCTTTCTTAAAGGGGAATCTCTCCCCTTGAATTCTGCAAAAGCCTTCCTTGAACTTGCTATCTAAGGAGAGTCCCCAGAGAGAGGTCTCATGTGTGGATGTGACCCCGCAGTGCTGCCGAGCAGACCCACAACTGTGTAGTGTCAAGTGCGGGTCTAAGTTCACTAGCTGGCAGAGAGGCGAGCTTGGCCCTAACTTGGTGAGATCACCGCAGCTATGATCCAGGAGTTGAGGCCTTTGCTTCACCCTAGAAGTGTTCACTCTGTTCTCAGCCGCCAGAGTGAACACGGTTGCCCTTAAAATGAACACTTGACAACTAGCTTTTGTTTACCCTCTGCCTCTATTGCCATTATCAATATTTAATGTCTCTCGAGGAAGGCACGCTTTCCAGACACACCAAGCCCTGGTGCACTATTAATCAGAGACCAGCTCTGCGCTCGCTGCCTCCTGCAGCTCAGCATGGCCCAGACTGCAGAGAGGCTGCTCAGAGCATCTCCCCCACCTCCCAGTGGCATGCTAGCTATGGCAGGAGGACTGGGAGCTTGGGATCTGCACTATTCTCCAGGGAGCATCAGCCCCTGATGCTGAAAGCCCCTTCTTATGTATTTACACCCCTCTTCTTGGCATACAAGCCTACTTGAAATAATATGGCCATCGGCATCTAGTTGCAAAACAGAACCACCCATTCTACCTCCTGGGTGACAAAGTAATTCTGAGGAAGGAGTCGGGGACTCTGGGCAAGGCTCTGTGATTCGGTGGCCCTAGAGACAGAGTCTGATGGTGACCTTTCTTCTTTGGAGAAAGAATTCTTAGCTCCATATGACCTTGGCATATAGCAACTGCCTAGCACATTCAAATCTATACTCCAGAAAGATGTTCCATTGTGAGTGACAGTGCTCAGGAGAAAGGGACCGGCTTGTCCATACAAAAGGCCATGCTCATCACCATTTACATTTGGCCACTGAAGGGCCAGAGGGAGACAACATCACCTATGACAAGAGCAATAGGTGAGGACCAGTGGTGAGGATCCGGGACCTCACGTGCTCTTGACTGTCGAAGCTAATAAGTCCTGTGGTCTCCACCGGCCCTCTTAGCCTCCCTGTGCTTTGGCCCAGTCCAATCCAGCTTTCTCGTCTGGCAAACAATGGAAATATTTAATTTGAGAGCTGGAAGATGCCCCAGAAACTATCTAGTTCAATCGCCTCACTGTACTGACAACATCTGTCTTACCTATAGTTCTCCAAGTTTCTAGAAGGACTAATTGGAATTCAGGAAACCTGTGTTTGTGTGGATTCCAGATTCAAGATGTGACATGAGATCAGCTTTTCCATTTGGTTTCTGCCTGGCTGCTCCCTGTCCTCTCTGTAGCTGAGACCTGGAAGCAACCCCAAAGTTGAAGTATCAAGCTCTTGCTACTAAATACAATGCTATACATGTGTGGAGCTGTTGCTCGCTTTCCAAAGCACCCTCATCTGACTCAGCTGTCGGATCCATGAGGCACACAGATGGGTGTTAGTAGGGCAGAAGAGCACACATTAAGTCTCATGGGTAACAGAGAGGGAAATTAAATGCCAAACTCAGGTCACCAGGCTCGTGTAGAAAGCATATTACATACTGAATAATCTCCAGGGTTTCTTGCTTTTTGAGATGGTCTCTCAATGGGTTTGTGGCTCAAATATTAGGCTAGACTGGCTGCCAGAAAACCCAAGGATTCACCTGTCTCCACCTCCCCAAAACTGGGATCACAAGTGTGTATATTCACGCCTTGATGTTTCACATGGTTTCTGGGGATTGAACTCAGGTCCTAATGCTTACACAACAAGCATTTTACTCACTAAGCCATATTCCCAGCCCATTTCCCACTGGGTAAAGAAAAACTGAGTCTTGCTTTAGCGCAATCAGAAAATCACAAAGGAAGGGGTCTTGGGAAATGGGTGAATGGCTGTCTGAAGCATTTTGTCTATTTAGCAAACACTTCTGGGTCTGTGTATTTGCAAGGATAGTCAGAGGGGTCACATAGCAGTAAAGTATGGCTATTGTCAAAATGCCACCTTGCAAAACCAGATGGCATCGATTTCCGTAGACCCTGTCCAATTGACCTTTTCTTTTCTAGCGGCCACTCAGCATTTGCAGAGAATCCCTTGGAAAGTAATTCCCAAACCTGGATGAAGGTGAGAAGGGTTGGAGGAAGTGAATCCCCTTTTATCAGAAAATGAAACTTAGTCTGGAAACAATTATCCATTCCCTGGCTGGCACCTTGTCTTATTTATTTATCCTCACATCTCCAATACCAAGCACCACCTGTAAGTAGGTGCTCCAGAGAAATGGAGGGAACCACTCATAACCCTTAGACTAAGAACTGGGTCTCACGCCAGGAGAGCATGGTTAATAGCAGAAGACTGATTCAGACACTAGAGATTCAGTCTGGAGTCTGCATGCTTAATAAGTTGTCCAGGTGAGAGGCCGAGTGGGTCATCCTTGGTCCTCCCTCTGAAAACGGTGGCTTAGACAGGACTGACTTCCCAAGCTAGCAGGCTCTATACAGTGTTATTTCTACAGATCCTTTCCACACAGTTTGTCCCCCAAATATTGGGTTTTATAAATATCCACAGACCAGCAAAGGCAAAGGTTACAGCCTGGAGTTGCTGGAGCTCAAGGTCATTAGCAAGGAGCCAGCAGACTTGCCATGAATCCCAGGAATACACAGTGGGGTGGCAGGTAGAAAAGGCGCTTCTATGGCAACGGTCCGCCCTGTCATCCCCAGGGCCAGCAGCAGACTCCCCACTGTGGACAAAGAAAAGACTCCAGCAGAATCATCAGGACAGAAGACCTCAGCAGCGGCGTCCAGCCCCGCCAGCTGAGGACAATTAACCTTTAACAGGGCAACTCCATTTCCAGAACAGGCAGCTACCTCGATAGCCTACTCGAGCTTCCTAAGGAACACCAGGCCGAGGGCACCTCCCTGGTATGGCTGCGTTCTAACACCCAGAGAGTCAAATGGAAACAAACCACACAGCCAACCAGGCGGGCTATCGAAGCAACATCCCCAGGCCCCATGCATCCCACCTCTGCCTGGCTGGTGAGAACACAGGTCTTTCTGCTTTCCCTGGTATGGATTCCAGTCATCCATCAGGGATGACTGCACTGAGCGAGGGGCGGGAGGAGTATCAGCAAACACAATTCCTGCTGGGGCTTCTCTCACATGTATCGAAGTAGTCAATCAAAAGCTTGGTCGACTCCCCCACACATGGAGCAGAGACAAATCAGGTGGCACAGACTGTTAAAACTCATGCTGGTGAGAAGATTTATTCCTCAATGTCTTATCCTTTTAACTATGACTGCTCCAGAAAAATCCCTTAGGAACCAGTGCATGGTGACATCACAATATAGCCTTCCTTCTGCATTGCTTCTACTTCCCCACAACGGACAGAATACCATCTCCTGACCCACACGCATGTGATTGTGGCTCCCACCAAAAGATTACATCGGTTGGCTCTTCTCTTGAATCTAGAATGTGGCTGAGGATAAGTGAATATGGCCCAATGTAAAATCGTAAACATATAAAAACTTTCTGGGAACTTTTTGCAAATTTGTTTCTATAATTCAATCATGAAGTTCTGGAGCATGAACTCTGCAGGTGACAATGTGGTGCTGGTGTGCCACTAACCTAGCTGACCCTCAACACAGTCCCCATGTGGTTCTTTTGAAATTTCCAAGCTCAGGCTTGGAACTAACCGCCATGTTGTAAAGAAGTACAAATCTTCTGCCAGGGGTCACATGGAAAAAGCCACATGGAAAATAACCATAGGCCTCAGTTCCAGCAGAATCACCAATGTGCTGTCCATAGATGTGGGCAACCTTGCGTAGCTCCTCCAGCCATACCAGCTGATGCTCCATGGAGCACACGAGTCTAGAACCTTCCCACTGGGACTTGTTGAACAGAAGATTTGCGAGCTATAGCATTGGTTGAGGATACATTAAGCCATGATGTTTTAGGGTGCTTTGTTAGACAATTGTAGAACTGGCTTGGGCAGACTTAGCCTCTGGGTCATCTGTACTTAGCTTCACTAGTCTGCCAACAAAAGAGCATGCTGAGATGGAGAGATGGCTCAGCTGGTAAGAACACTTGCTGGGCAAGCATGAGTACCTGAGTTCAAATCCCTAAGATACATGTAAAGACCCAGGGATAGTTGTTTTTTTCTTTTACCTGTAACCCCAGCAAGCTAGAGGGTAGAGACAGGAGGATGACTGAGGTATGGTGGCTGCTAGTCTCACTCCAGGTTCAGTGTGAAACTCATCTTAGGGGAAGAAGGCAGAGAATAATAGAACAAGACATCCAATGTCCTCCTCTTATATACAGGCACATACCCCCCCCCCACACACACACATATACACACATAAACATTTAAACATCTTAAAATAATAAAATAGAACTCTTAACTACAAAGTTACACAGATCCACCAAGAGAGGAAAAAGGGTGTGGCCCGCTGGGGACAGAGCTCCAATTCGATTTGGTCACACCTCCAGGTATTTCTTCTGGGTTTTCTTTCCAGCAGCCTACAAGGCACAGTTATCCTGCTGTCCAGGATAGAGGATTTCAGCCAATTAAGTGACAGATTCAGATCCACAGTTCTGACTCCCAAGCATGAGGTCTGACACATGTCCCAGCCCCCCACCACCCTATGATTCTCTGGGGTCCTCTCTTATTGCTTTCTTCTTCCCCTCATCTCCAAGCTTCTGCAAATGGGCATCATCCTTCAGGGCCCCTCAGAGAGCCCTCTGCTGACAGCTCACCCCAGCCTGGTGGTTCAGTGCTGATGAAGACAAAGGTTCTGCCTGGTTGACCCGGGAGCACTGAGGTATTCTGGGATCTTTGCCAGAGTCAGAGCAGATCTGTGGACGTGCACTCCTTTCATGAGGCCTGTCAGTGTCAGACGACAGCGCTGTGATGCAGATGTCAACACCCGCTAGAACACGGCGATGGCAGCAAAGAACAGAACTAAGAGGAGACGAGGCCACGGAGGAGCACGTGCAGCAGAGCAGACCTGAAACCGGCATTTCAGACATGGAGGGTCTTGCCACCCACCAGCAGCGGCTTGCCAGGGTCTTAGATCCTTCCCTTTCCTGCTTCCATGGTGCTCTGACACTGCAGGTGGACCGTATGTTCTGTGTGTCAAAGTCCCAGCTGTTTGAGCGTCATGGGATGGAAATCAACTGCAGGTTTTTTGAGCTCCTAAAAGCTCAGAACACACCTGATACTATCAGCCTCTGATCTGTCAGTTCAGCTGTCCAGCCCAGTGTGCACTGTGACTTCTCCATCAACTCTGTGAGAGGCCTCCAGACCTGTAGAAGGGGAGGGACCAAGGGCAGATCTGAGCAGAGGTCCCCCGGTCTGCATGTCCACACCCATGGGTGCATGTTCACACCCATGGGTGCATGTTCACTCGGGCTCATGCAAGCCATCAAACTGACGACGACGAAAAAAGAATGGGACCCAGGAATTAGAGTGATGGACGTAACTGGGCCCATTCAGAAACCAGGTCTGAATGTTGTCCAAAGCATCTCCTCTATATATGGAGGCTGAGTGAGTAATGAGTCGAGTAGGTCCCTTGTGTGTGTGTGTGTGTGTGTGTGTGTGTGTACAGGTATGTGCTACTGCATATATTATAAAGAAGTCTCTGCAGAGCTCAAGGCCAGTCTAAAGCAGGACTGTCCAACTCGTCACCTGTAGGTTTTAAGAGCATACATATAAGCATATACATGCATGTGCATTTGTTTTGTATAATACTGTAACAGGACGTTATTGTTGACAACGTTCACACTGGAGAACCAGGTAATCAGCTGTGAAAGATACCACTGGGCTGTCAAGGTAGTTCGCCAGGGGAGGCACCTGCTCACAAATCTGGCAACCTCAGTTCCAGCTCTAAGAAGCCCACGTGGTGGAAGAGGAGAACTAAGTTCCTCTAGCCCCCATCTGGGTACCCTGGCATGAGTGTTTGATTCCACCTCTCTCTCTCTCTCTCTGAACAAATTAAATACCTTTTTTAAAAATCAATGTTTTCAACAAGCTGTATGATTTCACGTCAGGCTGCATTCATAGCTAATTGTGGACAGCATGCAGCCCTATTGGCTCAGGTCGAACACGCCTGGCCGAGATTCCTTAGTGCTTTCTGCATTTCAGGGCAGATATCAGGCTCCTACCAGCATCAGGAAGGGCCCTGGTGAACACCAAGTGGCTCTGAGAAGCTTGAGGCTGGGCTGGACACCAGGAAGCAGTCCTCTGGAGTTGCCACAGTGTCACATTCCAGAGGTCTCACCGGGGACAAAGGCAGAGGGCAAAGCCACCTGAGACGCTGGGGCCTCCAGGGGAAATGGAATGAAAAAGGTAGTTTGGCCTTAGACTTTGGTGCTGAATTCGACCCAAGGAAAGACGACATGACCATGTACAGAATGGCTTTCAAGCCAGTTTTGGCCGTTTCCCACAGTAAGTGATATACATTACATCATTAGTGTAATTAGACCACAAGCATTCTGTGAATCTGGAACCCTACTGCCTAAGTTGCAACTGATGTGTTCTATCCCACTTGGGTTCTATTTTTCTAAAGTTGCTGTCTGTGATTCTAAACTCACTTCCCAGCCACAAGTGAATCTTGACGGGCAATCTGAAGAAGAACATCGTTCTGGAAGAAAAGACAATAAACTATGGCCCCCAAACCTAATCCTGTCTTCTCTTTTAATTTTTTTTTCATTTTTAGTGTATGTGCGGGGGGGGGGGGCTATCTTTTACATGGAAGCCAGAGGTCGACAGCAAGTATATTCCTCCATCATTCTCCACATTATTTTTTGAGACAGGATCTCTTGCTGAACCTGAAGCTCACAGATTTAGCTAGACTGCCTGGTCAGTGAACCCCCAGGGATCTGCCTGTCTGTACCACCCTGGCTCTACGATTACAGGCATGAACCACTACGCCTGGCTTTTTAAATGGGTGCCAGGAATCCAAACGCAGGCCCTAATGTTTGCTCAGAAAACACTTCACCAACTGAGCCTTCTCAGCCCAGTATGATTTATTAGCTTTATGTTTCATTGAAGTAAATTTTGTGAAATTCTTGTAATTTCATACATAAATTACATTTTAGTACAGAACTAAATAGTGTTGTGTGAATGTTCAGTGTTGTGTGACCACTACCTCATTCTAGCTTCAAAACGTTTTCAACACCTCAGAGAAATATCCTGTGCCCTTTAAGTAATCACTACCTGTCCCTTCCTCCCTTCATTCCTGACAACCACCAATCTGTTCTCTGTCCTCTGCATTCACCTCTCCTATATATTTCAGAAAAGAGTCACACAACGTCTGCTCCTTTGTGTCTAGCTTTTCTCATGTAGCATATTTTCAAGTTCTGCCATGCATCAGTGTTCCCTTCCTTTTTACAGTTAAGTAATATTTCATTCTGTGACTTTACCACAATCTGCTTATCCATTCATTCATTGATGGGTATTTGGTTGGTTTTTTTTTTTTCATGTTTTGAATATTATGGACTGTCATGGTTTGAATGTGACTTGCCCCCACAGGTTCATACTGGAATCCTTCGCAGTTGTTAACGTTTACGAAGATTGTTTTACTTTTAAGAACTGGAGCCCTGCTGAAGAAAGGAGGGACACAGGGGGCGGGGCCTTGAGGTTGGCTCACCCAACCCTGCTTCCTCTCACCCTGTTGCTCTCTCTACCTCCTGATGACTGCAGTGATCTGAACTGACCTGCTTCTGCCTCCAACTACGCTTCCCTCTGTGTGATTCCCACCATAAAAGACTCTTACCTCACCTATAAACATAAGCTAAATAAATAACCTTTTGTGTCTTAAGTGGTTGTGTCAAAGCATAGTCTTAAAGCAAAAAGAGAGTAATTGGAACGGAGATCATATACACTATTTACATACACAGCTATAAACACTTGCATGAAACTTTCTGTGTGGACAGCTGTTTTAGTTTCTCTGGAGGAATAAGGAGTGGCCTATGGTAATTACATTTCACTTTCTGAGGAGCTGCCCAGCTGTTTTTCAGAGAGGCTGCACCATTGTACCTTCCCACCAGCAAGAGAAGAAAATTCCCGTTTCAAGTCACCCTTCCAAAAGCATGCCGTTTCTCTGAGTATTTTTAATTTGAGCTCTTACTCCTCATACACAGCCATCCTGGTGGGAGAAAAATGCTAGCTCACTATGGTTTGGTTTGCGTTTCCTTAAGGATCCACACAAGGGAACATCTTTGCACGTGCCTTTTCACATGTTTTGGCCATTTGTGTATCTTCCTTGGAGAAATGTCTACATAAATCTACAGTCCATTTATAACTGAGTTGTTATTCTTTTTTGTAGCTGAGTTGTAAAAGTTCTTTATGTGTTCTGAATATTGACCCTGCACAAATATATGATTGCAAATATTTTCTTTCAGGCTGAAGATTTTCTTTTACTTTCTGGATAATGTCTTTGGATGCACAAAAGTTTTTAAGTTGGTGGACAGTTTATCTACTTTTCCTTTTAATATGGTCTGTGCTTTAGGTGTGAAATCTAAAATTTCACTACTATAGCTGCTATTGTTTCCATTTGGAATGTACTCCAAAGACCTATATGTTAAATGGATAGTCCTTAGGCTGGTGCTAATGGGAAGTGGTAGGAATTTGAAGAGGTGAGGCTAGAGGAGCTCTACAGGTCACTGAGGACAGACCCTCAAAGGAATATGCCAAGAAACAGTGGATCTACCAAACACAGGGGATGAAACCATCCACAGTGAACCAGAGTAAACATTCCCTCTCTATAATTTGATTATTCAGTTATTTGTTAAAGTAACCAAAAACTGCCTGCTTGGAGAATCTTCACTGTCAAACTGTATGGACCTAGAGTCACCAAGGAGACACACTTCTGGGTGTGTCTGGGAGAGACTTTCAAGGGAGGTTCAAATGAGGAGGAAGACCTACCCTGAATGTGGCTGTCATCATCCCATGAGCTGAGGTTCTGGGCCAAATAAAAGTGGGGGTGGGGGTGGGAAGAGGCACTGAGCACCAGCATTAAACCTGTCTGTGCTCCTGATTATGGATGCAACGTGACCAGTTGCCTTATGGTCCTGCCGCCAAGCTTCCCGCTCTGAAGGACGATATCTCAACCATGAGCCCCAACAAACCCCCCACAGTAATGAGAAAACTAATTACTACATTGACTAGCGCAACCTTGTGAAGATTTGCCCCTAGGTTTACTTCTCATGGCTTTATGCTTTTCCTTCTTGTGTTAGGTTTTTGATCTACACTGAGTTAATTTTTGTATATGGAATGAGGTAAAGGCCTAATTTTATTCCAATTTTGCAGGTGACATTTTTGCATACAAAGAAAACCCTCAAGAATCCACAAGAGACTACAATAGCTAAATGCAAATTTAGCAGAGTTACAGGGTATAAGATCTATGTTCACACACACAAACACATACACATATACACACAAAATAGGTTGACTAGATATTAGCAGTGGACAATCTGAAGGAAATAAAGAAAGCATATCCATTTATAATAGCATTACAAAGAATTAAACAGAATGCCTAAGTTAAGCTAAGAAAGTAAAATACATGCTAAGACCCAGAAACTATTGCTGAAAAGAATTAAAGATCTGATTAAAAGCTAGGCATAGAGGCTCACACCTGGAATCCTATCCCTTGAGAGGCTGGGCTACCGTGAGTTTGAGACCAGCCTAGCCACAGAATGAATTTCAGGTTATTCTGGGTTACAGATAAAGACCCTGTCTCAAACAAACAAACAGAAACAAGACCTGATTCAATGGGGAGAAATTTCAGGTCCGTAGATAGGAAGACTTATTACTGCTAACATTTCAATATGCAACAAAAATGATTCAAAACAAAATTCCAATAGGCTGCAGAGATGGATTAGGAAAGTCTTCACGGCGTAAGAAGAAGACCTGAGTAGATACCATCATGCACATAAAAAGCCGCGTTCGGTGCCATATGCATATAATCCCAGTGCTGGGGAGAAGGAGGGAAGGGGATTCCTAGTCTCTGCTGGCCAGAGAAATCATTTAGCTCCAAGTTCCTTGGGAGAATCTGCCAGTCTCAAAAAAATAAGGTGGAAAGCAGTTGAGGAAGACTACTTACTAGATGTCAGACTCTGACACTCACACACACACATGAAATGTTCTGGGTAAGTACGGTGGAGGACATCAGTGGCAAAACACACACACACACACACACACACACACACACATCATAGCACTTACCCCACACCTTGTACCTGCCCCATACCACATGCCTACTCCATACTACTCATCTGCCCTGTACTACACACCTGCCCCAGACATAGCAATGAACAAATAGGCAAAGGCAACAGTCTTCAGGGGGCTTCTGTTCCAGCTGGAGAAATATACAGGACAGCTCTGCAATCTCAAGGATCAGATGGTGCCCCTGGGAGAAGCAGGAGAGTGTCTGCAAATTACCAGCAGGCTTCTTAGCTCAGCTAGAGGCTGTGACTCCTCCAAGCTTGGACACCCACAAACACTCCCTGATGGCCCCGGTTCCTGCCTCATTCCACTGCATCTCCTGACCTAGGGCCAAAGGTAGCCGGCAATCAACAGATCCAATATCTTTCTTTGGAATCTGAAATGTTCTGGGTAAGTACAGTGGAGGACATCAGTGGCAAAAAAAAAAAAAAAAACTCTCCCTATTTAGAGAAGATCACAGTCTACAGATGAAAAGCCAAATACCCATCATCATAAGAAATATAAAAAAAAAAACACTACCAGGAAAATACCACCTGCTATAGTGAAAAAACTTCTACAGTTATTGTCTTATTGAATTCTCATGAGAATCCAGAAACGCTGTCATCGCTGTTGATAGAAGAACAAATTAGGTTTCAAAGAATTTCGCATTTTTGCCCTCAGCTACAAAACTAGGGTAGGCGGAAACTGGGAAATCTGAACAGAGACTATGTGATTTTAACCTCAGCCATTAGGTTATCAAGTGTTCTTTTGTGGAGATCTCACCATTTCCCAAGTGCCATTTTGTGCTCCTGTGTTGCAAGGACAACCTTTCTATACGATCCCGTCCTGTACTTATCAGAAACAGGAGATAGGACATGTCATAATTCACCTGAAGAAATGTACAAAATGATTCAGAAGAGAGGATACAAGCATAAATGAAATACTAACAACAACATGAGGTACCAGCCTAAGTTCAAAGCTGGTTTAAATGGCAATATTCCAGAACATTGGGAATGTTTAGGGATAAGGTGACAGAGAAAGCGTAAGTACAATGTAACATGGACATGTAACAGGGTGTATATGTGGTCTTAGACTAGGTAGACCCTGGTTCTATAACTTTGCCTCACAGTTTGGTTAAACTAACGGTGAGTTGGAAAACTACTTAAGCCCTAGAACTTTAGATAGACCTCTTGGGCCCACATATGTCATCTCTTCCAACTGTCTATTGAGAGTCTTTAGCTCAAGGCAACCCAACCCCCTTTGGAACAATCCACAACCTTCTTGCCAAGGAGACGGAAAACAAGAAGACCCAGAACTTGAGTCAGAAGACCTGGCTTGAAATACAGATTTGATTATTTAGAATTAATTGAGCTGTTTGTGAAGGTGGCTGCTAGGCACAGATGACTCTTTAACTTTTATAAAGTGTAATTAAAAAGTCAGCTTAATTGCATGAGCCTGTGTTTCAGTTGACGAATGACTAAGTGTCGTTCAGTTTTGCAAAAAAACAGATGTGAACCTTCTTATCGCCATAGAAAGTTCAACTGGCCAACACAGATTCATGAGAGCCCCTGGTCCGTCTGCGTCTTTGTACCCCATTATCTTAGCTCTATAAGCACTTTCCCAGTAGGACTTGAAAAGATAAGGAAGACAATGAGTTTGAAAATATGCTGGAACCTTGTCTTTCCCTTTCAGCATGCGCACATTTTCCTAGGCCCTGCCTCCACTGATTTCTACAAATATGGGGACTGAAGCGCCATCACACAGGAATGCCTGAGACCATGACCTGTGAATCTTCACACAAGAAATGAAGCAACATGAACGCGAAGGTCCCAGAACAGGTGATCCATCTCCTAGTCATTACTCCCTGGATCTCTCAAGGTATTTGTCAAGCACATCACTCTCTCTTTGGCTTCCAAAGAACATGATCACACTGCCTTCCTCCCTAACTCCTAATGTTCCTCCTCATGCACGTTTGCTCGACCCTCCACAAGCATCTGAGATCTGGAAGTTGGAGTCCTCATTGGTGTCTACTTAAACCCAGGCCTGTGTTGTTATAACAATCTACACACCAATAATCCCAAACCAACTCCAGCCTTGCCTCTTGAGCCTGAGACTCCTCCAGGCTTCTCCTCTGCTCTCTCCTGACATCCCAAATTTAGCATGCTAAGACTGAACTTGGACACATGCCCCACAACCAGTTTAGTCTCCTTCCCTGTCATAACAAGGGCCCACTCTATCTTGTAGCTGCCAGGCCATTCATTCCTCTCACGTCTCCTATCCAAACCATCAGGAACTTCTGTTGTTCTCACCCTCAGGTCTACCCAGCATTCCATCTCTCCATATTGACTGTACTGCCACCTCCATGCCAGCCATCAGCCTCTCTAGTTGAGATTATCTCAAGAAACTCCTAAATTGCTCTCCTCACTTTCTCCCTTGCCCCATACTGTCTAGTCTCAAAGCAGCAACCAGAGTGAGGCCTTCAGCGTCCTGGTCAGGTCATGACCTCCCTTTGCTCACAACCTTCTGTTTCCATTTCTAAGGATCACATCTCTGATCTAATCCCCTGACTGCTCTGTCCCTTGCTCACTGGAAGCAGCCACACGGGCCTCCTGCCTGGGCTCTGGACCAGCCAGGCCCACTGCTGTCCTCTGAGTCTCTCACTTGCCCCTGCTGTCTAGCGTGTTCTGAGGTGCCTGCATGACTTCTCTGGACACCTACAACTTCACCCCAAGATAATTACATGCAGTGGAAACCTTGGGAACTAAGACTGGATGAGTGAAGGGAAATGCCTCTACCAGTGGGGCAGCCTGAGAAGGGGCCACTTGGTATGCTACAGCAGCCTTGAACCCCCACAAGAGTAGACAAGCCAGAGGGAACCCTAGGGCCCATAGAAGCAGAAAGGCAGGAGGGTGGGAGGGAATGGGATGGATTGATGAAGGGAGGGGAGAGGGGATAGAAGAGAAGGAGGGGAGAAGGGAGGCAAGAATAAGTACTCAATATGTTTGTAAAACTAGGAAAAATTTTTTTAAAAAAATTTTTTAAAGTATACATTAAAAATAACTTCACTCCAATGCCTGCCACTTTTCAGAGAGAAATCCCGTGTTCACCCTGGTTTTAAACTTAATAGCCTTTGCCTAGACCTTTCCTATCTCCTTTCCCTGCTGTGCTTTGGGTGATTAATTCACACACACAAATACAAATACACACACACACACACACACACACACACACACACACACACTTCTGAAGCTCGCAATCTTTAAAAGGCAGGGACTCCACTTAGCATTCATTCACCTCCCCTGCCCAGCACCTACAACAGTGCTTAGCTCACAGTAGCCCAAGTCCTTGTTGGAGAAATGAAACAGGCTGGAGACCCTGGGATGCACCCTGCCCTGCCATGGGGCTGGGAAGACTAAGTAATGGGCGTGGTCACTGTCCTTAGCCCCTGGATACGACCTCTGCAGGGGTTGGTCTGACCTTTCCTTAAAGCTGACGGACTGACCAGATCTCAGAGAAGTGCAGCTGGAACAGTGAGTGACAAACAGGATCGGGCGGCTGGACAGTGCTCTGGTCTTACCTAGGTAAGTGGTCAGAGGGTCACGTGCAGCTGTGATGGACTGAAACGGTTACTGCTGTGACCACTCCATCGTGACGGTGACAATCACTACTAAGGTGTGAGATGGAGCAGGTGCTTGGGGTGACCTGGAGGCAGGCAGCCTCCTGGAGCAGGCTAGGATTGCTCCCCATCTTGCATGACAGGGAGGGTGATCAGTATTAACTAAGGACTTGGGTTAGGCCGCACTGGGAGCCATGAAGACCACTTCTGCTGACGAGTAACACACTGCCAACATAGAAAAAGAAACACATGGGGAACGATAGGGGGCCAAAGGGCTCCTAGAGCTTGTACCTCGTCTGCTCCAACGCACAGGTGGTTTAGTCCAACAAGCCTCAGGTAATCAGAGGCTTTGGGAAGCCTAAGGATGGGGGTGGACACAGAGAAATGAGGAAGCAGGAATGGGCTGCTGAGCAGTCAGCCCAGAAGGTTCCAGAGCTGCAGAGTCGTGGGGACATAGCAAGTCATGTTGGCATGACAAGTAAAAACGTCTTTCAAAGGTAGCGCCCAGCACAAAGGCAAGGCAGAAGGTACAAGAAGATGAAAATCATCAGAAAACTGTCAGACCCGAATCAAGAGTTTTCAAATGCTGCAGCCCCTTCTCATTCACCGGGGGGCAGCCTCGGTGTTGTGCAATCATCAGAAAAGGAACTGAGGCTCAGGGGTTAACACACTTGTAACGCACAGACCTGTGGCCCCACAGCCCCAGCTACTCAGGAGCAATGTGACAAGTTTTCCAACCCAGAAGGGTAAAGTTCTACATAGGCACCCTCTGGGGTTTTCTTGGAACTTTGGGGGTAGTTTTGTCTCATTCATTAGTAATGCCCAAGTGTTTCCATACTGAAATGCATCCCATTATATGTTTATATCATTTTCTTTTTATCTATCCCTTATGTAGTATTTAGGATCGGACATACATTTTCAATTATGTGTAAGAAGGTAATATTGTATCTGAATTCCATTTTAGAAAAGTAAAACAGATGTTAAAGATAGGTGTTAAATGAATTGGAAGGCAGGGAGGAAGAGGAAGAACATACCCTGACAAGCAGGGGCAAGTGATGCCAACCTCGGATCTGCCAGAATCGTCCTAGATCCTGGGACATGGATGCCATGACTTAAGGCAGGAGGACGACAGGGGAGGGGCACAGACAGGTGTGAGAAGAGGAAAGGGGGAACAGTAACCCTTCCCAGAGCCCACTGTAGGGCTACCCTTTCCCATCACCAGCCCCTCTCAAAAGAAAAAGATCCCTGAACTCACACACAGCTCCAATATAAACCACAGTCAGGGAGTGAACAGAGAGCAACACGTGGGAATTGTATCTCCCCACCTTCTCACAAGCCACTGTGTGTGGAAACACCCTGAATGCTCTATGGCTGGTCTCCAACTCCAGGGGACCCCATCTGAAGGAGCACAGAAGAGTGACCTTCCCAATGTCACCTGCCGCCTTGACTCCATCACAAGCAGCTGTGTGCTGTTAGGCGCGCCCCGCCTCCTCTCTGGGCCTTCAGTTTCCCCAGTTGAATGCACCTGATGCCATGAGTCTAGGGATCCTTTTGGGCCCCACACTCTGGGCTCCCCACCACTGTGCGGGGCTCTGAGTGTGTGGTGCGAGGCTCCTGGCTGCCGCTGGGACAGACACGCTTCACAGATGTGCTCCCAGGCAGCCCCCACAGAGACGCTTCCTCTTGCTGTGCATTCCCAGGGTTAATTAACTGGCAGCGTCGATAGCCAATTAGAGCTTGTTAGCTCTATTGTCATTTACAGGGCAAGTCTCAGAGGCGCTCCCAGGCCCCTGCCCCATCTCGCACAGCCTGGATTACCTCTGCCAGGGTGTGTGTGGAGGTCCTCCTAGGGTGGGGGTCCTTCTAGGTGAATGGGCCTCCAAACTCTCGGGGAAGGCTTGTAAAAGACCTAGTCTCTACTTCTTGATGCAGTCTGTGTGAATGGCCTACTCTGGTCTTGTCATCCCAAAAACCACCAAGGGCTCACTGATAAAGGTGCTTGTTGTCAAACCTGACCACCCACATGCTAGGGAAGAACCAACTCTCACAAGCTGTCCTCTGACTGGCACACACGTACCCACATGCACATACCCCACATGCACACATGATGATGATGATAATGATAATGATAACAAACGTACATGTAAAAAATAATGGCAGGTGCATGGAGTCTGCATAGTGGCTCCATCTGCCAATCTGCCAGGCCTCCACGAGACTGATCAATGTCCCTCCAGGCTGCCCTGCTCATGACACTGCAGCAACCTGGCCACAGAGTGTCAGTCTCTTGCAGCTTGCTTCAGCTGCAGGCCTCCTCTACGCTACGCTGAGGCCTCTTTCACGCTAACAAGGCAGAGACAACCCTGCGAGCCCTGACATTCCAGGCTGGGAGGCAGTTAACTGCAGACAGGCCAGACCCCACGGGCTGACCTCTGTCTCTTTCTCTCTCTTTTCTGCATAAATAAAAGTTCTGATGAGCGTGGCCTCAAGTGCCCTTCCCGCTGGAGAGCAGATGTCTAGGTATGGCAAAGAAGCTTCTCTCAGACTCCTTGGGGATTTCAAAGACCCGCTCTCCAGAGCCTGGGTGAGATGGGGGTCTTTGAAACAATCCCTTGGCAAGCCAGAAGGCCTTTAAAGGGAGAGAGAAAATTCAAGCAGATGCAGGCTACAGGCAGAATCAGACCTGTATGGGAGCCAGACTGGGAAGAGGTGCAGAAGGCTAAAATGGAGTTGACAAAACAGCTCTATGAGGGACCAGAATCAGAGACTTTACCAAGAATGTCCAACCCAAGACCTGTGGACCGCATGCAGTCCAGCACAGCTGTGAATGCAGCCCAGCACAAGGTCTTAATCTTATTCACCACACAGATAGTTTGGGGATTTTTGGAAGTGAAGTTGGTAGATGACAACATAGCATTACAGTACCACTATGGACAGCCGGCTAGGGTCAGCTGCTGATGATCTTTACCCAGAGTCACAGCCGGGAACAGCAAGAAAGCAGCCCAGCTTGTGTGAACACAGCTCACACTCGTGGGCACGAAGCTCCCATCTCTTACAACGGACTGAGGCCTAGGGCACACGGGGTCCTCTCCTTCGGGAATGCAATCGTCAGACACACCAGCCTTCAAAGAGCAGCGAGAAAAGCAGGCCTGGCTTTAGCTGAGGCTCAGGATTTCTTTTTAATACCTTCTTAAATGCTCTGAAGGGGAAAAAGACATAATCGAGTGCCTGTGATGAAGCCCGAGGTGATAAACTAGAGGGAGCCGGCGCCGCGGGAACCAATGGAGAAGCATCGCGGGCTGCAGTGTTTTACGGTCTGTGCTGCGAGTCTGTCTTTCCTTTTCTAAAGGGAAACAAATTAAAGGGCTTGGATTTTAATTAGACTTCCTGAAAGATGAAAGGTGATGTGGGAGTTTGGCGGGTAGAATGGGCTGTAAGGAACCCTTTGCTGCCCCTCCCTCCTTTCCACAAACAACTGCCTTTAGCCTGAGACACAGCCTCCATCTCTGCTACCTAAAGCTAAGCCACCGATCTGGCTCCGGAAGGCAGGTGCTGACCAGTGGATGTCTGCTTTTCAAACTGTATCCCCCAGAGGACCCCCCAAGGGCCATGACTAGGAAGGAAAAGGTAAGAGAGAGAACAGAATCCAATCTCCAAGTCCTGGGCATTCTTCTTTCCCCCAGAGATACTTAGAAACAGAATCCAATCTCCAAGTCCTGGGCATTCTTCTTTCCCCCAGAGATACTTAGATTTTGAGAGCTGAGATTCAGCGTGTGATTTTTATTTGAACAAAAGATTTAACCACTAAAAATAAGTTTGGAGCTCACTGATCTGGTCTGATCTTCTCATTTTACAGATGAGGGCCTCTGAGACTCAGAGGGGTAAGGAGGAGTCCGGGGAGGGGGGGTCACGCTGTATGAGCAACAAACCAAAGAGTGGAAGCAAGGTGGCTTGACATTCAGTGAGCGCCAGAGTTCCCTGGACGTTTTCTCTGCTCTCCAGTTTCCTCTCACTGGGGTGCCCAAGTTCTCCTCCAGCCCAGCTCTGCCCCCTGCTCCAGACCTCTCCTTCAGCTGCCCAGGGTTGTCTTGCTCACATGTCCGTGGGATGCTCCAGCAGTACCACAGCCACACCCACCTCCTGTCCCTTGCTGAATGGCCTCCTCAGCGGACAGCCACTGCATCAACCAGAGGCAGCTCCCGGGTTTCTCAGGAGGGAATAAAAGGCACTTGGGACTGAAGAGCCGGGAGATGCCATCCGTCTGTGTATATGGCGGAACACCGCTCCTCCTTAGTTCATGTCCTGTTGAGGAGCTAAAGCTGCTAAGCAAAGGCCTTCTCCTGATCCAGCTCTGGATCTTCCAACTAGGAGGATGACAGTTCCCTCTACTTTCCTTCAGGTCTAGGGCTCTGACATCTATACTGTAACCAGATGCTACTAAACTGAGCAAAAGATTTTTCACTGTGTCTTCTTCCTTCCTCTATCTCCCCTTTCAAGAGCAGAGCCCATCTCCTCACCGCTCCTATGACAAGGTTGGAGACCAGAGATCTTTTCTCTATTCACAGAGTTCCCCCAGTACCAAAAACATGCTAGTGCTCACCAAATACTTATTGAAAGTATCTGTGGATGGATAGGTAGATGGATGAATTGATGGATGATAACAAAAAACTCTTAATTTATCTCTACTTAAAAGTTTTATCCTTCTCAAGTATGACCTCCATCTTACCTTTAGCTGCTTCATCTAAAATATAAATTGCTAAGGCATTTTCTTTTCTTAGGACCCCTCTTTAAGAGCTCTGTGTTATTCCAAAACATGTACTGCAGCACATGGAAGACTCTAGACACACCTTCTCCTCCTGGCCTGTCCTACTATACGTCCCTTCTGAACATGCTTATCCTTTAACAGGCCAATTCATTTTTCTTTTTTTTTTGTGTGTGTGTGTGTGTGTGTGTGTGTGTGTGTGTGTGTGCGCGCGCGCGCACGCGCGTGTGTGTGTATCTGAGACCACTGTGTGTCCCCTAGAGGACCAAGAATGACTTTGGGAGTCATCTTGGATTACCTCCACCTCCTTTGCACTTTGCTCTGTGAATTCCCTGGCTCCACCCACTAGGGCAGGAAGTGCAGGCCACTGCCATTTCTGCCTGGCATTTTTATAGGAACCTGTGATCCAAACTCAGGTCCTTCTGTTTGCAAAGCAAAGTCTTAACCTCTGAGCCATCTCTCCAGCCCAGCAGGCTAATTCTTGAGCTCAGTTCCAGTAACCTCTTCCTCAGAAACCAGTCCTGTCTCTGTCACTCCTGTCTGAGGTTGTCAATGCCTGGCCACTGACTGGCAGGCGGCATTATCAGGATCTGCCTATGAGTCACCATCCCCCTTAGAACCCAGCTTAAGCATAAGCTTGCTCATCTCCATGTCCCTGGTGTCCAGCATGAAGATCATTGCAATGACAATGGCTTGGTTTTAAATGAGTAAATGTGCCCTGATGAAAGAGGTGAGGACTGGCGATTCTGAGAAGCAAAGCCTGGACTACTTTCCCAGAACTGCTGGGCCACATTTTCTCCTGACTCCTGCCAGACCGTCGCTGATATGGTCACCTGCCCCATGGGCAAGCCAAGGCGCTCCCTGAACTTTTCCTGATGGAGATGGCTTGGTTGTTTATGCCAGGGTATGGAAGGGTGGCAATAGGGCAATAGTAGACCCTAGGGTCTTGACCCAAGGGTCAAGAAAGACAGCTGTCATACCAGGCACCCCTGAAACTGAAGCACTCTGTACTATTGGGCGCAGCAGCCATCAAATCCTGGCCCCATGTAACTGCATCACTGGGCATGAAGGAAGCAGGGCGGGAGGCATGTTTCACCCAAATCAATCATGCATGTGTCACGGAGGCCGCCCCTCATGTCAGCCCTGATAGGGAACAAGAAAGAGCTGAGGCGGCTCCAACCATTAGAAAAACTCCACACTTGAGACTAGAGAATCCTCTCTATCTGACACAGCATAGTCCAATAGTAGCCCGAATATATCTCTTTAGGTCACTGGCAGGATCTGTGACCACATAGGCCCTGCAACCCACTAGGCGAGATATCAGGGAGAAACGTTTGGACCAAAGCAAGTGAGATGATGCTTTATATCCACCATAGAGGAAGAAAGCTGTGGGCCTAGATCTGGATTCAACAGGGATGGGGAAACATGAAAGCCCTGTCCTGCCTGCTACTCCCCAGCAGGACCCCCCCTCCCACCTCAAAGGAGGCTACGGAGAGTAGATGAGAGAGATGTTTTGGGGTCATCTCACAGCCTGTGTTCGAATCTCACATGCACTGTGTATTAGCTATCTAGTCTTGGGAAAGTTGTTTAACCATTTTGAGTCACAGTGTCCTTAGCTGAAATGAAGGGGCAATAAATAATTCAATAAAATTACGTGAGTGTTTTGCACAGTGCCTGATTACACCCTGCTTTCCCCTTTCCTTCTCCAATCTCATAACACTACCTTCTGAACCCTCAGTGTCTCCCTAAGCTGTGGATTGGGCCATCAGAAGGATAAAGTCCAGGCCTAGGGAGATGTCTCAGGGGTTAACGTCTCTGTTTCACAAGCAAAAGGACCTAGTTTGGATCCCCAGATCATACATAAAAATGCTCAGTAGATACGGTATCAGCCTGCACTTCCAGCCCTAGAAGGCAGAAACTGGGAAACCCCAAAGCAAAACAATAAGGAGCTGAAGTAAACTAGGTTAATTCTGGAAGTTACCTTTGGACCTCCACAGCTACACATGCTCAAGTGGCCTTTTGTACACACACACACACACACACACACACATACATACACACAGATTAAATCCATCCTATTAAGAAAAGAAGTAGGGTAATGACTTGGGAATGGTAGCAACCAAGGGAACATAGAAACTCCAAGACTTTTATCAATGGACACCCAAAGCAGGGTTCCCTGACAGCCCCTTAAATTGGGACATTCTTGAAATATATTCTTAAAAAGTGTGGGCCTTCTTGGTTTTCCAAGGAGTTAAAGGGACATTGAATACAAAGGAAGATAATAAAAATGATTGAAGGAATCAGAAGGCTTGACCCATAAAGGGAGGTTAAAAGGGTATAATACGTAGAGCCCAGAGAACTGGACCTACGAAGACATGATAACTTCCCATAAATATGCGAGACAGAGCCACATAAAAGAAGGGCAGAATTATTTCAGGCAGCTTGGGACACCATTAAAAGAAGAAATGGCCTGAAACTAAAATAAGAGAAAGTTAAATCTGGGCCTTGGGAACGCGGGCTGGTGGGGAGGATGAGGCACAGGGCACAGAGCTGCTGGGCAGAGCCATCAGAAAGCCAAAGGCCACAGGTCTCGGTGCCACTGTTCCCATTTGGGAAAAATGTCCCCCTAGACGCCCATCTGGGCCACTGTGATAATGTTCGTGCTCTCCGCACTGAACTGCTTCTAAGCATCCGACTCAGGACAGGCAGGGCCCCAGCTCTGTCTGCCTGGCTGTCCACACTCAACCTCACTGTGGAAATAAGAAGAGACAGGTGTAGCCTGCTCCTGCTGAGTTCCGTCAGCCCTTCTGGAGGGAGCCTGAAACTGGGAAGCCAAGATCACAGGATGGAGCCCTGTGTAGGTGCAGTCCAGAAGTGCCTGGACAAGTGAAAGGCTAACACCATAAGGGCTAACGTGCCTATAGGCACAAGCACAGGCCCCACCGAAAAAGATCACTTTCAAACATGGGACAGAGTATATTATACATAAACAGTACTCATTAACATGTGCATACATAAACAGTACTCATTAACATGTGCCTGTGTGAGTGTGCATGTGTGTATGCATGTGCATGTGCGTGTGTGTGTGTGTGTGTGTGTGTGTGTGTGTGTGTGTGTGTGTCCCATATGGTTAATAGAGACCAAACTTAAAGCCTAGGGCAGGCTGGGAAAGAGCTCCTCCACTGAACGACATTCCTAGTCCTCCCATAAACACCTTTAACCCATTCTCAGGAGCATTTTTATTCACCTGCATATTCTACTTCTACAGATTTAACCAAGCGTGTGTAGAAATTGTTGGGGGAAGAATCACCTCTGAACTGAACATGCTCAGACTTTTTTCCTTGTCATTATTCCCTAAACAGTGCAGTGTAGCACTATTTACATAGTATTTATATTGCATTAGGATTATAAATAATCTAGAGAGAATTCCGAGTATACAAAGAGAAGATGCATAGGTTATATGCAAATACCATAATATTTTCTATACAAGACCTGTGTATCCAAGGAGTTGGGTATCTGAAGGGGTCCTGGAACCAATCTCTCAGGGATGCCAAGACTACATAATATTCACGCCACCAGGGCTGTGGACAGCAGCTGAGACTCTCTGCATTTGGGATCAGCAGTGACAGACGAAGCAGGCAGAAGGTGACTATGAGCATTTTCCTAACCCGTCTGCACCGATCCTCTACATACTCATAAATCACTTTCATACTCCCGCTCACATCTCACATAAAATGTTTCACTTTTTGCCTGAAATTGACTTAAAAAAAAAAACACTTTAATTACAAGAAGAGACACCTCGAGCAAAACACACAGAAAGCTCATTCAATACTCATTTATATACCCAATCGATAAATATTTACTGAGCATAAAAAGTGCACAAGGTACCCCATAAGCTATGATGGGACCTTCAAAGATGAACATGTCTCCCTGCCTTCAAGGAGTCTGTTCTGGAAGGTGTGGAGAGCAGTCACCTGTAGATACTAGCACAATAGCAGACACAATTGACTTCATGTTAACTGAGTGGTGAATCATTAGGTAACTCATTGGAGAACTGATTCCCTCAAACTGGGAGCATCACAGAATTTTCTAAAAAGGAGTTCACATATAATCTGAGACTTAAGCAAAGGATGCTTTCATCAGGGAAGGCCATGTGGGGTACGAGGAACACCATGAACGAAGCTGGCTATCTCAGCAACAGAGCAACGCTAAGTAACACTACAAAGTCAGAAAAGGAGCTTGCATTGCTTAGATCACTGTCCTGGGCAAGACTCCATGACTCCCCTCCATGACTCCTCCCTGGCCTCTGCCTGCTTCCCATCTTTCCTGCAAGTGTGCTATGGCTCGAATATGACTTGTCTCCTTAGAATGCATTGCCATGTCTAATCTCAAGTATCAACCCAACACTGAGGAAGCAGGGGCACTGGACATATTTATGAGGGATCATCTAGTTAAGGCAGGCCTACCAATAACTTCACAGCCACTCACTGCAGTGAGACTTGTCTTTAGCAGACCTTCATAGTGACAACATACTGCCATGCCCCCATAGACTATGGAGGAACTCAAGAGAGATAAGAACATACAGTGGAAACCTTGGCTCCCCCTGGCTCCTGGCCCTGTTGCTCTTGACAACCCTCTTTAGCACTTGTCAGCCTCACCAACAGAATGGAAGTCCTGTGTGCAAGGACATTGAACTTCTTCATCTCAATATTCTCAACACCTGATCCAAACTGGCCGTTCAGATGGGACACAGCGATAGAAGAGACTGCCCCACAACAGTATGCACGCAACGTCTCTCCTTCATACTGCGTCCATAAGCACACTCCTTTTGGTCACACATAAGGACCAGCCCCCCACATCCCGCTCCTGCTCTGAGCTGTGTCACCCTGTTCCCAACGTAAATCATCCTTGACTGGCCTTTCTCAATCCCATTAAAATGTGATGAATTATTTTCGGCTGGCATGCAGGACTCCATATTGGGTTATCTAGGCTGAAACACAATCTGTTTGCTGGTATCAGAATGCTGCTGCTCACCCGGGGGATTAGCACTCTGACAAAATCATTAGAAACCTGATGGAGTAGCGAGGCCTCCTGAGTTCGCTGAACACTCATTCTTCAGTCTAATGAATGCCTTCCTCCCAGCTCCCTGTTCCACTCCCATCCATTGCCCTGCCTCCTTCCGGGTTGGGCAGACCATAGACCAGAGAGTGGGTTTGCCTCTAGTTGGCAGGACCACCCACCACGACCACCAGCAAAGAACTACCTTTGTGATCCTCTTCCGTGTTAACAATAAGCACCTGACTTCCAGGTAGGATGGGAACATTTGTGACCAATCAATATTTCCACTGAGCGCAAGTAGAAATTCTAGATAAAATACAATATCTACAATGTCAAGATACCATAAACATGCTGGAAAGAACACGATCAGAGAAGATATTATGGCAAAGGTAGCTGGGTACAGGGGTCCAGGGAGTGAAGAGAGGTGAACTGAGTTTCTATAAGGACCTCTCTTTCGGGACTATCCTGAGCCCAATCATTTCTGATCATAGGAAGAGAGGCTAAGAGCCTAGGATTGTACAAAGTACTGCTACTGGGGAACATAGAACTTCTCAGGTCTCTGGTAGTCTTAGTACTAGCAAGAGAAAACTAAGAGTTTTTTGGGGGGGTCCTCAACTATGGTCACTTCTTCTTTTAAGTCATTTCCAGAATTGTGAGGCTGAACCCAGCAGAAGGTCAAAGTAAATACACCTAAGCAAGGAAATATACCTCTCTGGAGCAGGGAACGTGGGATGTTGGTTTCTTAGCAGTTTCACATGAGGGAAAAAAAGACTAGAATTCAGTACATGCCAGGGAAGGACTCAGCAAGCACTTCAGACTCTCACCTAGTGCTGGTTACAAAGAGAAACAGAAGTAAATTCAAACCTCTGTCAAAACGCAGCCCAGCTTGGACTCAGTTCAGTCTTTCATTAGATTAAGATCATTGGTTTTATCCTGTGTGGCAAAGAGTCAGCCCTCTCCAGAGAAAGATCACGCATCTACATCTTGCATGCTTCTCTGTATTCATCTTTAAAATAAAATGAGGCTTATTCTAAAAGAGAATCAGATCATCAAGATCGAAAGGGAGTGGGGAACCTTAGACAATAGAAACAGAGTCACAGGTGATCCAGTTAGCAGAGTTAACAGAGAAAAGAGACTTCACATGTGATAATTTTGTTCCCCCCCCAAAAAATGGAGAGAAAATATGCAAAACAGATGAAAATGAAAAATATCACCAGGAAGTTGGGAACAATAAAGACTCTCCTGCATCTTTTTTTAATGCATGCATATGGGGGCGTAGGGGTTTGTAGATGTGGGTGCACCTGCACATGTGTGCTTTGCCTGTCTGTATGGAGGCTAAACAACCTCAGGGGCCATCCTCAGGAACACATCCATCTTCTTTGAGACTGGGTCTCTCCAGGGTCTGGGACTCATCAATTAGGCTACACTAGTTGGCCAGTGAGTCCCGAGGATCCCCCTATCTTTGCCTCCCCAGTGCCACCATACATTTTTAAGTGGGTTCTAAGGATAGAACTCAGACCCTTGAGCTTGCGGGGCAAGCACTTTACTGACTGAGCTCTCTTCCTACCCCTAACAAGGCTCTTAAATAATGAAATGTTCATTAAAGGAACATCATTAGAGGAACATAGCCAAGTGGCAACCACTGGCCCTGACCCCAGCTGTGTAGCTTAGGAACCTCTAGAAGTCACTTCACATTCTGAGCCTTGATTTCCCCCTCTCTCAAACGGGACACTGAGACATGCTCTGTTTAGCTTTCCCATGTAGATAAAACTAATAACATACATAAAATCCTTTTATAAATTACTAATCATTATACAAATGTAAGGTATTATTACTATAATAGTCTGGCAGCAATTCAAAGCACAGCTGGCCGCTCCGTCACCAGAGCTACGTTATGTCAATAGACCGGCGCCTGGCATGCCCTTGACGAGTTGTCGTAAAGGATTTCGACCACACAAAGCTACGAGAGGAATAATAACACAACAGTCGATTCTGTTCTTCAGGGGCTGATTATTCGCTTCGTGAATTATCCCTAGACAACTGGAAATCCTGAACTAGAGTCCCCCACTGAGCAGTGTGCTTGTGACTCGCCCCCTTTAGCTCCAGATGCTGACAGAACACAAGCTCCTATTAAAGTGTGTCTGATAAAACGTCACGAGCAAGGTAACTCAGAAACAGAAATACTGAAATGCCAGAGCCCAGAGTAATAATGTTGGGGCCGTCTGCTATTTTGCTTCTCCGCATCACTGCTTCCCCCTAATCACCTATGTGATGGAATACGCTGGGCTAGCCTTGGCATGTAAAGAGGGCTCTGCTGGTCCATCCACTGGGGCAGTTGAGCTGCCCCAGCCAGACGGGAAATGAGACTATTACAAGATCATGAGCCCACATGAACGAAGCTTTCAGTGGAGGGAAGATGTTAAGAGATTAACTGATGACGGCACAAGGCTGAGCATGACAGGGAAATTCTAAGACATATGGTTCAAGAAATACAGGACATGATGCAAAAGTTAATCTGGGGTGAAGTAGTGTTGTCGTATCCCCTGGCGGGCCAGCCGGAGGAAAAAAAGGGGAAAACAGCGGGGCCTCGGGGCTTGAGGCAAATGGGCAAGCTGGAGACGGGGTCACCACCAGACCCCGAGAATCAGGTGAGAAACAGCAGTGGGTGAGATACCGCAGATTCAGAGTCATTAAGGGCATTTGGGCTTATATAGGGTCAACACCAATCAGGTGTTGCCATCCCTCCTCTGGAAGACAGCCACCAGTCATTTAACTGTTTACTGGGTGTCCATTGCAGGCTTCCCATTGGTTGTTCATCCCTCCGCCTGCACAGTCCTCTATTGGGACCCTTCGGGGCATGTCTGTACATCCAGGCTTGTCCTGAATTCGGGAGTCAGGCTAGGGCCTCCCTGAATCAGTAGTGCCACAAAGTAGATCAGAGTCTTCAGAGTCTTTAGGGAGCAATAGAGACTAGCGTCAAGAGAGCAATACTTGAGGACTCCATGCAAAGATAGGAGCATAAAGGGAGGCACAGAAGTGGGATAGGGCAGGATAGGGCAAGAAACCGAGCTCATTCTGGCATGATGAGGAAGAATTCATGATGCTAATATGGCACTGCACACCTCACATAGATCCCACTTGGTGTCCAGAAGAGCCCTGAGGAACAGAAATACTTAACCCACTATAGAGGTAAACTGAGACTCAAAAGTAGAATAGGGGCTGGGGGGATGGCATAGCAGATAAAGCACTTGCTGTGTAAGTCTGATGACAGGTGTTCAAGTCCCCAGATCCTATGTAAAAGCCAGAAAGAGTGGCAGATCTGTATCATAAGCTAAAGAGAGGCAGAGTTGGAGACATTTGGAAACAGTTTACCTAGAGATGGCAATTATAACTATGGAGGGATTACAGCTCTGCCTAGGAGAGATGAGGGAAAAGAATAGCCAAAAGAGAGACATGTAAGAAGCAGAGGAAGAGAATAGATGAGAGAGAGTCTTGTATAATAGAACCCAAACTCAAGAGCACAGCAGAGGAGCAGTCAAAACCACAGCTGCTGCACAGAGGAGGAGGAAAGGCTGATGTGATGTTGTTTGGTTGTCCATCTTCAAAAGAATAATTTCCATAGACAGGTATCTAAATCCATGTATCTTCATAATGAGAAAAGGGACCTGGGCCAGGGGTGTGGAATACAGCAACGGAAAAGTTTGAAGTTGAGCCTTCAAAACTACTGCTATAGGAACATCTGTTGGCATCTATTGAAAGTATGAATATTGGGGCTGGGGAGATGGCTCAATGGATAATGCACTTATTGTGCAAATATGAGTCCCAGAGTTCAGATCCCCAGCACCCACATAAAAGCTGGGTAGACCCAGAAGTTCACCAGTAATCTCAGCCCTGGGAAGACAAAGATAGGAAATTCCTGGGGTAGACAGGCTAGCTAGATTACCTGAGTCAGCAAGAAACTCTACCTCAGGAAATAAAGTGGAGATCAACCTCTGGCCCCCATACACATATACATATACACGCAAACATGGACACACACACACACACACACACACACACACACACACACACACACACATTATGAATGTCAATCTCTTGCCAAGGTCCTGTCAATTAGAATTGACAAGAGGAAGAGTTTGGGAAGTGTTCACGTCTGATTAAACTGCAGAGGCTGATTTGGGATAGGGCTGGAGATAGTGCATTGAAACACACCCCTGCATAATGTCTACACACAGGCCCAAGGCCCATAATTTTCATGATAATGCCATGAACCCAAATACTCTTGCCCCACAGAGGTAGGTACCAACACACTGGTTCTTCTTGACATCCTTTGGTTTACTACAGGATGACTAGGTTCCAGGCTCCTTCCCACACTCACCGACAGATGGCAGTAGATCAGCCTCTGCCACAGAAATATACTCTCGGCGCACACACCCCTCCACCTGACATCCACTTTCCACTGTGGATGGATTCCACAGCACCCTTTCCTCATACCTGAGATGGCCGCAAAAGAACTTCCCTGAATACTTCAGTGCCAAGAGGAAGAGTCTCCTCATTCTTGGTCCCTGTTATTATTGTACTGTCTGTGTCATTCACTGGGCACTTAATTTTGTAATCTCTGGTTATAATTACGAGATTGTCTTCACTGTCACTCAATTTTTCATATGCATTAATCATGCCTCCACAAGCTCTCAGTGATCAGGGATCAAATGATATCCCTTCCTTTCTTAACCTTGACTGATAGGGATGTCTGTAGTGGAACTGAATCTGAGGTGAGTGAGTGGGCCAATCGACCATCATTAAATCAAATGCATATTCCATCTGCTTCATTTTCATTTCTTCCAGGGGGAGGGAGAGAGAGGAAGTTTTCCAGAAAGTGTTAATGGTCTGGAAAAGTTCTGTGCTAATTTACAAGTCTGTGCTCATGTCTTATCCTTTGAGAATCTTCCAGCACTTCACTAGGGATAACTTCCCAACTTGGCAAGTGGACACTCTAGGGCTGCTTTATCAAGCACAGAGCAAGGGGTCATGCTGACAGACAAGGGTCAGCAGGTCTAACCAAAATCAGCTGACCTCTTATAACCATTCCCACATTCCTGAGGCTTCCCTGCTGCCATAGTTGACCAATCTGAGCCCTGACACAGCTTCCTACTCCTTTGGTTAAAAATCTTTTAGCTGATGGAGGCTGGAGAGGTGGGTGGCTCAGGGGTTAAGCCTCTGCCTTGCAGGCAGAAGGTCCTGAGTTCGGATCCTAGATCCCACGTATAGACGCTGGGCAGAAGCGGGGGCGGCCTGCATTTCTGGTCCTGGTAGGGCGGAGCCTGTGAATCCCAGGGCAGAGTAAACAAGGAGAAGGTGGAGGTGGTCCATGGTGGTTCCTGAATTCGTCCATGGTTCTATACACACACACGCACGCACGCACGCACGCACACGTGTGCACACACATGCACACACACACAATTAAATAAATTAAATGAAAAATCTTTTGGCTGATGGTGTATAAAATAGATTTTATTTTTGATGCTCTGATACAGTATATATTATATTTTTAATTTTATTAGTCAATATGTTTACTTATGTGTGCATACATGCATATAATAAGCATGTGTATGGAGAATGAAGGACAATTTGTGGAAGTCACTTCTGTACACACACACACACACACACACACACACAGGGGATCAAGGCTGGATCATCAGAATTGGACGGAAGTACCTTTACCCACTAAGTCATCTCACCAGCCTGGTATACATTTTAGTCCTGTACTTTGTTATGGATTCACCATGTCTATTTTGAAAAATGCCCTAGAACTTTTGGTCATCTTTCTTTTTTAAGCAAACATTTAATTTAGGCTGCTCAGTGCTGGACCCTGTACTCCATTCTCCACATATTCTCTCCCCAAGAGTCTACATGATCCCACAGTTCTGAACATCATCTACATACCAGTCACTCCCCTATTTGTATCTCCATCCAAGACCTATTTTTTTAATTTTAGCTTTGCTCGTGTGTCTGTATTGTGTGTCTGTATTGTGTTTCTCTGTGTGTGTTTGTGTGTATCAGAGGACACTTGTGTGCCTGTGGAGGTCCAGAGTGACTTTGGGAATCACCCTGGATTGCGCTACCTTCTCTTAGCTTTTGCTCTGGAATTCTCCAGGCTTTGCCTTCCAGGGATGAAAGTGCAGGCCACCATCATTTCTGCCTGGCATTTTTTTACATGAGATCCAGGCTCCAAACTCAGGGCCTTCTGTATGAGAGGTAGAGGCTTAAACCCTGAGCCATCTCTCTAGCCCTCTAAGATCTAATATCTTGTATCCATTTGACCACCCTTGTATCTACTTAGATGTTTTTCAAACATCTCAAATCCAACATTTCTAAGATAGAATTCTTACCTTGCTATCTTAACTCCAAGGTAGACTCTCAGTGCCTTTCTTCCCCCTCCTCATAAATGATACCTATAACTACCTAGTCAGTCATTGTGAAGCTCTTGTTCATTCTCCACACCTAGTCTATTGTCAAGAACAGTCATCCTAACTCTGAACAGCTCTAGGGAATTCTCACTATCTCCATTGTTGATCTCATCTTTGACCTCAATTAATAAATAATTCTAAAGTCAAGTTTCATCATTATACTTACTCATCTGTTCATTCAACAATTTATGGAACACTCTCGCCCTGTGTTGATAAATGTGTTCAAATAAACACAGTGGAATTCAGTGATGACCCCCAAGTGAAGCTGCTACAAGAAAGAAATTTACGAGGCTTGCCAATGCAGAGGGCTGGATGCCATGAGATAGAGTAGCTGATGGAAGGAAACACTGAAGTGGGCTGTAGAGAATTAGCAAGGATTCACCAGGCAGACACTTGGGACACAGCCTTCTGGGTGTGGTGACATAGGCAACTGAGGCACAGTCAGGAGCTTGAGGCAGAGCATAGAGTTGAGTGCTTAGGTGGAGATCTGTTAGGAAAAGCATGGGGGGGGGGTTAGCCCACAGGTGATGTTATCTCTACCAGGTGCGCAGACCTCCCTGAAGCCTTCTCCCTCCCTGTAGGCATGGAGAAAAGCTTTTCAGCACAAAAGAGACCATTCATCATCCAGTCACTTCCCCACGTGCAACAAAGTGGCGCCATACCAGACACTAACAATACAGATCAAAGAAGACGTTTATCTAAGGGAGTGATATTTTACCCAAAGGACAGGCAGAAGTTGACCAGATTGAAGAAAAAAAATGAAGCGAATATGGTTTCCAGTCTAGGCGGTACACAGAGGGATCAGAGCAGGTAAGGTCCTTGAGCAGAATGCTCTTGGCACATTAAGAAGCTAATGGCAGGCTTGGGAGGAGAGAGCCTGATGAGACAAGGAAACACGGCAAGAGCCACAAGTGGAAGAGTCAATGCCAGAGCATGTCCCGAGCCACCCAGTAAGATGCTCCAGTCCCTGGTTGCTGCCATCTTGCCTTTCATGGTGCATTAGGAAAAGCCCTCCCTACCACCTGCCACCCACCCATCAGTCCTCCACTGGGTTTGTGGTCACCAAGGTGACACTACCAAATGTGCTGTCTTTCCAGCCCAGACTCTGAGACACCAGGACTTGCATCTCAATTTGACTTCTTGCAGATGATTCCAGCCAAAGCGAGGACTTGCTCTTCATCTTATGCTCTCACAGCTGTTTTCCTCCCCCCCTTCCCCCAGCCCTGTGGAAAACTGTTTTTAACTTGACACCCTGCTCCTCGAGGCAGGGAAGAGTCATCCTTAACAGCATTTTTATTGCCCGGTGATATTAGCACAATGAAGGAAATCACTGCTAATTTTTATGAATTATCTTATCATCTACAACTAATTAGCAGCAGCTGAAAGAGTCTTCCCTTCCAGCATGGCTCTGGTGGCCCTACCCTCACTCTCCAGGGGAACCCAAGTCTACTCTCCCACCCCTCCACCCTGGTGTCTTTTAAGCCAGGTTCTGCCTGTCCCCAGCCTGAGGAGGTAGCCTTGAGCCGACCCCCATGCTCTGTGGCTCTGGGCCGCCTCTGCTGCCTGGGATGATTTAGGTTATCTGGAAACTTTATTAAAATCCAATCTAAGTGGGCTGCCACTGCTCTCTGTCCTCATTACCCTCCCTCTCCCAAACCAGGCCTTGGCCTCTGGGCTCTGTGAAAATGTGGCTGTAAAACTAAGTGCACAGGCAGCCAACAGCTACAGGGCAATTAATCAGGGGATCATCCAGGCCCAGATGGGTAGTAAATACAGAGAGGGGGCAAAAGGCAGAGGAGAGGGCACAGCAGCCTGAGAGGATGGAAATATCCCTGCTGCAGTCGCAAGACAAGGACCTGGCACATGACGGCGACAAGCTGAGGCTCAGAGAGGGGACCTGTCCCCTGGCAAGGTCCTCAGATCATGGCATCTGGGGTTCTCCATCCCTGAGTCAGTCCACTGCACCTGAGCCCTCCTGTCACAGAGCATTTCCTCACCCCCCTACCCCACCCCTTCCAATCCCTTTCTCCCTCTGGTTTCCTTTCTGGGACCTTCCAAGGATTCTCTTTTCAAGTCCCCTGGCCTCTAGCCAAACCCCAGGCAGCCACTGGCTGAGTGTCGGAGATGAAGGAAACAGCAGCGAGGGACAGCATGAAAGCATTCAGAGGCCAAGGCCAGGCCACCCTGCTGCAGGGTGGTCCAGCTCACGTGGAGGTAAGACAGAGCCCAGCACACAGCTGGACGCTGATGCTGAGCCAAGCAGAGACAGCCGCCTTCTAAAGGTCAAAGGCTGCACACCGTGCATTTGGCAGGGAAGATGAGCACTCCTGAAATCCCTCTCCCTCCAGCACACCATACGTACAGAAGTTAAGTTCCTTCCCTCTCTGCTGCTCTAGTTCAGGGTGTGTAACTTACCCTGCTTCAGTCCCATCTCCTGCCCAGTGCTGCATTTTCAAAGCTGGGGGACCCCCCAATAGAACAAACACCCTTTGCACAGCAGCCCCAGGATAAGAATATGTCCTTCAAACAGTCACTCAACCAACATAAGTCTATGTTAGTAAACCACCGTCACGGTCAGAATACCCGGAGCATGGTGCCTGGGCATGCTGCACAGCAGAGCAGAGGACACTCAAAGGACCTCAGAAGCAAGTCTCTCCACCTTGCCTGTCCTCCCATTACTTTTCCTCTTTTGTCCCCAGAGCAGGTCATAGAAACCAAGTTTCCTCGTCTCCAGAATGAGCCACAGCAACTATATTTCTTCTCCTCAAACCATAGAACCTAAAAGAGATCCCTTTCCCTTCTTCCTCAAAGACTGTCATTTCAGAGGAACATACTCCATTCCCAGAAGAGAGGAACACCCCACAAAGAAACCAAGAAGTCCTTGGCAGGACAGGTCTCGTTGGCGCCCCCTACTGTCTACTTTCATGAACTTGCAATCTTTTGTCCAACCACATTGCCTCAGGGCCGACCATTCTTCATCAAACCCAAACATAAGCACAATTTCCTGGGGTCCGCTGCTCTTTGGTTCTGAAGATCCCCATGTCCTGTTTGGGAAACTCTGCTTAGTTATATCTTATCACCTGTCTTGCTATAGGCATGTAGCTGTGGCTCGTGGGTGGGGAGACAAAGAATCACAATTTCCCTACCCCCGCAACATCTACTTTGAACAGGACCAGACTTGGGGGGAGGGGGCAGTAATAAGACACAGTTTGCGTCTTGACAGGAGAGAGGTGGAGGGGGAGACGGGGGGGGGGGGTGCTGGAGGGTGGAACTACTAGGGCACCCATAGCCTGCCCGCAGAGTTTTCTGATGCCCTGCTGTGGAAGGCACTGGCTCTTGAAAGGACAGAAAGGAGAAAGCAAGGTAGCCAGGGGATTGCAGAGCAGTTGAAGAGGAGCCAGAAGTGCAATGTGGTAAGCCATGTCTGCGAAGAGAGTCTGACACACCTCACACACCCAGAGGGGAGCAGGATGCTTCAGACCTGCAGGCCTCAGATCTAAGGTGCCTGGGCCATGCCTGTCCACAGCTTGTTAACGGATCTCTGCTGTTACCTAAGCCTGGTGTGCCCCACTCCTCCCCAGAGAATCCATCCGGGCTTGCATTAGGTGGCTCTGGATGGCCCATGCCCCTGGGACTACTGACAGCTAGGCCTGCGCGGGCTGTAGACACTACAGGAAAGATCAGGGGTGGGGTTGGGAAAATGATTCACAAGTGTGGGGACCAGAGTTTGGATCCTCAGAACCTACATAAAACCTGGGCAGATGGCAGATGCCAGTAATCTCAGCACTTGGGAATGTGAAACAGGGGACCCCAGGGAAAGCTGGACAGTCGGCTCTGGGTTCAACTGAGAGATCTTGCCTTGTAATGAAAGCAGAGAGCAAATCTAAGAAGATATCTGTTGTCAACTTCAGGCCTCTACACACATGTGCACGTGTATGTGCACCCTCACTCATGCACACATAAGAAACAAAGGGAAGGACGGAGGAAGGAAAAGAAGGGAGGGGAGGAAGGAAAGGAAGACGGGAGGGAGGGAAGGAAGAAAGGAGTAAGGGAGGAAGGGGGAGGGGGAAAGGGAAGGAAGGAGGAAAAGAAGAAAGGAGGGGGAAGGGGGAAGGGAAGAGGGAGGAAGGGAGAGAGGGAGGGAGGACAGAGGGAGGGGGAAGAGGGTTAGGGAGGGAGAAGGGGGTTGGGGAGGGGGGAGGGGGGAGGGAGGGAGTCAATCTGTCAAGCAAGCATGGGGAGACCAACTTCATTCTTCACACTCTGTCCGAGACTCTGGGAAAACAAGTTTGTTCTGTCCTTGGGCTGTTCACTCAAAAGTTAGGCTTAACCAAAAGAAGAGAAGTACACTGTTTTGGAAGTAGGGCAGGACAGAATAACAGGGCCACTGTCCCCAGAGACAGGCAGCTTGGATGGGAATGCGGGTTCCAGTCTTCTATCAGCTGTGTGACCTTGGGGAACTGCTTAGGCACTCTGAGCCTCAGCTTTGCCAGTATGTACAATGAGGAGGAGCTGGTAGGGTTAAATCATCCCAAGAGCACTTGGCATTATGTCGGGTGCATCATAAACCCTCCATAAACATGCTATTCATGTGAGGCCAGATATTTCTGGCTTGGAAGTTGGAGCTCTAACCTTACACTCTCCTTTCCCTCTAGCACTGGGATTGGCACTATTTGAATAACCCTCCCCCTCGTCTAGCCTCCAGGACCACCATCAAGCAATACTTCACTCTCCTGGTCCCCGCCTTCCTGGGTGGCTTCAGGGTAGTATACAGTACATTTAGCCATGCTAAATAAACAGCAATAATAATGTATGTTCAGCCATTAGCCACATAAGTAATCAAAGATCACTGCCACATGATTCCTGGTTCAACATCATTTGGAATCTAATAAATATGTGGCTATAAATAAAGCCAGCATGCAGACTCGGCCTCACGGAGCACGGCAGTCCTGCTCTTATTTTTAGCCTAAGGTGCCTTCAGCGCTCCTCCTATGGTTCAGTTTTTCGGTTCATTTCTATGTCTCGGATGTCTGCAAAGGAAGCCCTGCATATAGTTGGCTAGAGGCGGCAGTGGGGCATCTTTCTTAAAGTGTCATGTTTCTCTGGGTGGGGCCTCAGCCATGTCCACCTTCTCCTGGTGCCAATGAATCCACGAGGTGGGGGCCAGTGGCCCCAGGGTTCCATGTGGTCCCACACTGAATGAAGGACCTGGAGCATGAGGCTAGTACTCAAGAATCCAGTTCGAATCTCGGGGTCAAAACCTCCACATTCTGCATTGACACCCTTGGTCCATGCAAGCACCTTACCCACTAAGCTATCTCACCAATCCCAAGTTGAGTTTTTAATACTCAAATACCAGATGCCATCAACTCTACTTTTGGAGGCTAAAAAAAAAAAAAACTGAATCTTGAAATGCACAGAAAGGGGTGTGCACAGAGGAGGTGTTCAGGAAGTAGCAATGTCATGGACAGTGATTGTCATTCACAGTGGATGGTAACAAAGAAATATCTGGAAAGAGACAAGAAATTCCAAATGCCAATGTGCCCGCCAGCCCTGGATCACTGTGGTCATGACACTGAACTCTGAAGCCAACACTGAAGCGCTCAGCCCTCCTTGCCTCTTGAGGCCCTTTGGTCCCAGTGTCTTGCATGTTAGAGCATGAGCCAGCACTGTACCCTATTTGCTTGTGTTTCCCACGAAGCCCACCCAGAACAGGCACTTGTCCAATTAAGTTAGTTCCAGGGGCAGAAGAAGTAGATCAGATGCCAGGCCTCCTAACGCCTCTCTTCTAGCAGCTGCTTCTTAAAGCACAAGTAGTTGGGTTGGAGAGATGGTTCAGGAGTTAAGACTCTACCTTGAAAGCAGAAGATCCTGAGTTGGGATGTCAGGGGGTAGAAGTCAAGGAGTATGATTCCTGAAGTCACCTTGGTCCTCCACAGGACAAACAGTATTCTCTGTCTGTCTGTCTCTCTCTCTCTCTCTCTCTCTCTTGCTCTCTCTCTCTCTCTTTACACACACACACACACCACCCCCCACACATAATTTAATAAATAAAGGTTTCTTAATAAATTTTTTTTAAATGCACAAGTGGTCCTGTCCCCTTTGCAAGGATGACAGGCAGAACTAGATCTGCCAGGATGCTGGGGGATGTTATTTTCTCTGGGACCATGGCAGGAAATAAACACATCACTCCAGGCAGAGCCCGGCAGAGCCCACGTGACAGCCCAAGATAACACTCAGCGTGGAGACTGCTCTGTCAGGTGCCCTGACATGTGAGCACTGCCGAGATTATGACATCAACGTGATAAAGCACTTCCTGTTACACAGCCCCCCTTCCCGGCTGTCTCCACGACTGGCACAGACTCGGTTTCAATAGCATGCACAACTTACAAAGCACCCTCCACCATGGGGGACGCACTTTGGCTCTAATGCTCTGGGGCACCCAGCACTCATGGGAAATGGACAAAAACAACAGGAGTCCAGAAATTTGTATCAAGGATTGGGCTGGGGACAGTTTTCAAGGATAGACAACCTCACATCCATCACACACTGCTTTTCTGTGACCCAACCTTCCCCTCAGAGATCATCCAACAGAGGGGTAGTTATGGTAGGCAGCATAGCCCCAAAGATACTCAAGCCCTTGGATCCTGACAGCCTGTTACCTTCCACGGTGAAAAGAGAACAACTCTCAGCAAAAGGTAGAAACAAGCATCGACTTGAGAACTGAGGGCTAAACCTTCAGGCATATCTATAAAGAATAATTTAATTAAAGAAAGCCACAAGCAAGCCTGTGGGAAGATTGTCTAGTTGATCTGGAAGAGCTAGCCATAGTGACTGGGACAACCACCATGAATATGACGGAGACAGCTGGTAGAGGCAGACTGGGAAATGAGAAAGTCTCTCTCTCTCTCTCTCTCTCTCTCTCTCTCTCTCTCTCTCTCTCCAATTATTCTCGATATGTCCAGTTCTCTCAGGTCCTAGTGCTGATATAAACTCTCTTGTCGTGCTGATGAATGTAACCAAGAACCATAAGCAAGAACAAGCCCCTCGTTCCCTTAGGTTGTTTGGTCATGTAGCCATGTCAGTGGGATGAAGAGTAACTGCAACAGAGGGACTTCACAGATTGTATTAAGGCTGAATTTCATGATGGAGCTGAGAGGAGGAGATGATTTGGGATCATCCTCTGAGCTCAGTCTAATCCCATAAACCCTTAACTTGAGAGAATCTTCCTCAGCTGCATCTGTTGGACTTGAGGTTATAAATGACTCCACCCATCACTGTTAGCTTTGAACATGCAGGTTATAAATGACTCCACCCATCACTGTTAGCTTTGAACATGCAGGGAGAGAGCCAGATACCAAGCATTCAGTCTACCACATGCTGAAAAGGGCTCTCAGTGTTAAAACAGGGACCAGGCTGGCGAGATGGCCCATGATCTCTACATATACATTGTGCTCTCTCTCCCTCCCTCCCTCTTTCTCTTCCTCCTCTCCTTCTCTCTCTCTCCCTCCCTCGTTCCTGCTCTTCCCTCTCTTCCTCCCTCAAGTAAGTAAGCAAAAGAGAATAGGACCTTGGTCCTATAACTATAAGGAAGTGATTTCTACCAGCGACCCAAATAAGCAGGAAGCAGATGCTCCCAAGAGCCTCCAGGAAGGAACAGCTTATCTGAGCTCAGGAAGACTTCTGAACTACAGACTGAGATAATAAATTCGTCTTGTTTGAGCTGCTAAATTTGTGGTAATTTGTTCTGGCAGCAATAGAACACCATAGTAATAGCAATAACACAGGCCCTACTGATAACAACTATTATTTATTCACTTCCTAACGACTGTCAAGCTTTCTGTTAGCTGTTCTTCATACGTTATCTCTCACGTAAACCTCAGTAATCATGTAAGGTGAGTCTGTTATCCCCCCCATTGCATATCAGTCTACGGAGGCCAAGTAATTTAATTTGCACAAGGTCATATGAGAAACTGTCATTTAATTCTAGGTCCCTGTGTCTGTCAGAACCACACACTCTGCTAACCTAGGGGGGAAGGGAATCCAGTCACTTGCCAGGACTATTGAGTTAACTGCTATTTCTTGCAAGAAACAGAAGCACTGGAACTAATATTTATCAAATATCATTATGTATAATAAACTGGTACATTATATTGCACCTCTGAGTTAATATCAATTAATTAATGGTAGCTCTGGTATTCCCAATTTAGAGCCAGGAAACTGAGTGTGAGAAAAGTTGGATCATTCTTCTGAAAGCATGAGAAGAGCCAGTGAGACTCACATACATGAATCCAGAATCTAAGGCCCAATGTGCTCCAGGCTGAACAATCCTTATGCTGTAAAGACTTAAAGGTGAACTTCCTGTTCTCCATGGGACCGTCCTTGTGATTCATGCTAGGATGGGTGGCCAGTCAGGACCCAGCATGGAGCAACCATGAGCCATCAGCAGCAAGTGTCCAAAAGAAGGTGACCTTGCTGTCCCACGTGCCCCCTGGAAGGTCGACCTTGTGACAATAGAAGTTAATAAAGATAATGCTTCAAAGGCCGCAAGACAGATCTCATTTCGCTATCCAAACACACCAGTTTGCCTCCTAGCCTCAATTCCCTCAGAACTCTACTTTCCAAATCAGCTCCAATGAGCATTCAGCCAACATTCCCACATGAAGGGCATCCTTCACTGTCACAAACTCCAGGGCCTGTAAGAACTCCTGACACCTGGGCTTCGGGAACTTCTTCTTCTGCAGGCTGTTGGCCTGAGAATTTGCAGCAACTACTCAGAGATCTGGGCACACTTGTTGCAAGCCCACCCCAACGCAGGCTGGTGGCTAGTATCTTCTGAGAACTGCTCAGTGAGGCGGCTTCCCGCAGAGGCCCCCGGGGCTGCATGTTTCCTTTCCCTGTCATCTCTGGGAAAACTCTGCTCTTTCATCCGCAAGCTGAAAGCTCAAAGCCTCAAGTTGTTAGATCCCTGCCACTGGGGGAAATTTATGAATATTACTGGCAAAGTAGCACTCTCTCCCTCGCCTGTGTCACCATGTCCTCCTAGACGTGGAGAGGTGGAGGAAACCACATCAGTGATTCAAAGTAGGAAGCCCCCTTCCATCCCCAGTACCTGGCCCCTTATTACAGGTGTCTTCATACGCGTGGGCAATCTGTCTAAAAGCAGCCTCAGCCTGGGTATTGTGAGCAAAGTCAGGCAGGCAGGAGGCTGGCACTGTGGCCCAGGGGCCAGGTGGAGCTCTGGGCTAGCTGGGTGGGAGTGCACCCAACACGGGGCTCACGATCTGGAGAACGCAGCCCCCGCTAGGCTGAAGTAAATGCCTATGGTGGATCAGAAGCAGATGAAGGGGGCACCGGCCTCTGATTTGGGGAACCGCATCCTGATTAGGAAGGAAAGAAAAGAAAACCCTTTGGAAGGAGGGTGGCCATGAGCAGAGACCAGGAAATGGTAGGGGAGGAATGAAGGCGCTTGTGGGGAAGTTGAAAGAAGGGACATGCAGAGGTCCATGAGACGCCAGCACTTCCCCCTGGCAAGCAGCAGCAGTGCCAGGAAAGGACTGGAAGCCAGTAAGGCAGCCCCAACTGGGACTCTGGGTTGGGGTTCGGGTCTCTAGGTTTCTGGAGGAGCAAAACGGGAAATGCTTACCCATTGGCCCAAATGAGTCTGGGCACAGTCACAATACCACACAGTGCTTATAAGATAGAGAAGTGTGGACTCGAAAGGAGAGGTGGGGGCAGATGATGAGCCAAGTGCCTGGTGTTTGCATCTGAGGGACCAAGTAGGATCTCTGGACATGGCTCGTGTGGAGGCTGAGCCTCTGCAGGCTTGGGCTTCCTCAGATCAAGAGCAAGTGAGCTCCAGGACCCGGGGCAGTCAAGCAGGGGCCGATAAGCACAGGAGCAAGGAGCCGAAGATATCACCACACAGACCTCAGTGAAGAAGGAGCGCTTGCTTTCACATCAAGCAAGGCCCCAGTCTGTGCCTTCCAAAGGCTCTCAACTCTGAAGCGCCTTTGGAGTCTCCTTCAGTTCTACATAATTCATTCACTTATTCACATGGCAGCTATTTAACAAGCACATACTGTATACCAGGCACTGTCTAGAAAGCGGGGAAATAACTGAAAGAGAGAGAGAGAGAGAACGAGAGTTCCATAGACGAATTCAGGCAAGACACAAATAGGACCAGAATGTCATGTGGTGATGTGTTCCAGAAAAAAAAAATAATAAAAAAGCAGAAGACTAAAGAATGTTAGGAACAGGAAAGGAGCCAGAAGGTGGTCAGAGTGTGACTGTCAGGTTGTGAGTGAACCCTGCAGATTTCTAGAGGGTTCAAGGCAGAGAACAGGTACACGGGCCTTGGGGTGTGTTTGGGCAGAAGAAATGAAGCTCGTGGGATCAGGCTAGTAAGAAGTGATAATGAACAAAACAGAATAGGGCAAATCATGGCCACATTGAGGAGATTCTGCGTCTTCCTCTGATGAAAAGCCAGTAGATGGTAAGGAGGAACACCCACCCTGTGATCCAAGTGACATTTCAGTGACTTTCTCTAAACTGCCATTTTGAGATCAAGACATCACAGCATAGTAACGGGCCAAGGCAAAATGTCAAGAAAGCTTTGCAATAGTTCAGGGAACAGAAAGTATGCTCTGAACAGGGAGGAGACATCGAGGTGGAAGGAAGCAGTCAGGTGCAGGGGATGAACTTGGGAGGGAGAGTGACAGGCCTGTTAGTGGCCAGGGTGACAACAGGATGGTGGATGACTCAAGGTTTGGAGTCCAAGTTCAGATGAGATGGCATCGCTGTGCATGCGTGGGAAAGACAGTGCGAGGAGTAGCCTAGGAGGGGACAATTAAGGGTGTGATTGTGGACCCTTCTTTGACTGTATTGCCCTCCAAGTGGGCATGATAAGTAGGCAGCTGTGTGGACGAGCTAAGGAGTAGACAATGCTTAAAAATGAGACCCATGAGATCATTGAGGCAGTGTGGCACCCCAAGAAGAGGTTTAGGGCTAGGAAGATGACTGAGTAGATGAAGGTGCTTGCGTGCAAGCCAGAATTAACATAGAGGTGGAGGAAGAGAAACAACTCCATAGAGTTGCGCTGTGACCTTCACAAGCATGCTGATGCCTAGAGGCACACGTACACGGTGTCATCATCGTATCATAGAATAAAAATTCAATCTTTTAAAAACAAAGTCTGAAGTCACAGTCCTACAGACAGCAATGTGCAGAGATCAAGGCATGCAGGGAGGGAGCAGCAGGAGACTGAAGAAGAGTCTGGAGCAAGAACCAAGACAGGTGTGGTGCAGAAGCCTGGTGAAAAGATACGGAAGCCAGAGGCAGGAAAGGCTTTGCCAAGGTTATTACTAAGTGCATCAGATGAAGCCTGGGATGGAGCCTGACTGTGGCTCACTGAGGAGAGCTAAAAGTCTGATCAGAGAGAGAGAGAGCATCTGATAGGGGAAGAGAGAGGGGAGATGGCTCACACAGGTCATTCCTTTTCAAAGCTTCGGTAAAAGGAAGGAAAAAATGAGCAGGGAGGGGGAGCTGGAGGGAGGCAGAGGACGAGGGAAGATCCGTCGTGGGGCCAACACTCCAGTGTAAACGACACTTGAGGGTGCAGAAGATAGAGCCCGTCTCAGGATGCTCTTAGGTTTCTGCAGCAGATGGGATTCGATAAGGAGTTTCAAAACATTTGCATAAAGCAAGTGGATAAGTACCAAGGAAGATATTTACCCACTTGTTTTCCACAAAGGAAGCACCAAGTAAAAAAGTAAGTACCAAGAAGACAGCTTTACACAGGCAGGGGGGCACACATCGCACACCACATCCTGAGAACTCCTGGAAGCAGCAGCTCTCCAAACCAGGCTGGGAGTCTCACCTCCTAGAGCAAGATGAGCTAAAAGCAGGTTTTAGGAAAGGAGACGTGACAGGATGGAGAATGGGGAAGGGCAAGCCTCGCAGGAAGACCGAGAGAAGCCAGCTAGACCAATGGTACTATTAAAAAGCAGCAGCTTTCAGCACTGGCAGCGTGACTGGCTTTGTCCTGAGCTTGCGCAACAGGGACTTACTGGTGTCATAAACATATGAAGTGGAGTCTATGATCAATCCTATGTTACAGTGGAAGAAATGGAGGTAACATTCTCATTCAAAGTCAGACAACTTATAAAGGTGGAATTCAGATCCCAGAGCCCGTGTGCTGAGCTCATCTCTATACTAGCTTGGAGTCAATTTCAGGGCTACCTGTCCACATCTGACGCCATTTTTCCCCTTTGCTGTCTGGGTCCCAATCACTGTGGACTCGTCATATCAGACACCTAGGTAAGTCCTGATGCAAGGAGCTGAGAGAAAAGACAGATGTACAAAGGACCGCCCCGTAGGCTGCCCCAGGTGCCTGACCAAGCCATGAGCTGTCTATTTCCCTGCCTGAACCAGGGAGTGAGAGGAGTTTAAGGAGCTATGGCTAGTACCTGCCCCCTCCCACCCATCAGAAGAGAGGTTGAGAGCACAGCACATCTCTTCTGAAGAGGTCACACTGGTACAAAGAGTCTCCGTCCAGAAATTCCCAAGCAGGGCTGAGCAGTGGACTCACCCACGATGCCCCTCCAGGCCAGCCCAGGGATCCATTTGCCTATCTAAAGGACGGTGGATGCCAACGCACTCACGGTTGAGCCTGGACTAGTCCAGGTTCTCTCCATAATGCTCCTTAATAAGGTGGGCTATATGGTCCTCAGCAGCCCAGCCTATCAGGAGCAGACTAGGTACTATATAGGAGGAAACAGTGACCAAACACAGAAGGGGCTGCCTACAGCATCCTGCTCCCTGGCAACTCCCGTAAAACCTGCAGGGAATATGCGCCTGCTTACCCAGACTAATGAGGGCTAAGTGTGACCACGGTCTTGCCTGCAGCTGAGCCGTGAGGCTGTGAGTGGGATGTTCTGGCTCTGCCGATGCGCACGAGTGCATCCCACCCACGAGGACTCACACACAAGGTGCTAGGCTGAGATCTAGCAGCTGTTTCTCCCACCCACTCCACCCCCGTCCGTGGCCACAGGAAGAAAGGGGCACACCAGTGAGCTGGACCACCACAGTACAAGATAAGGAGACTATTAGGTCTTACCTGGCTATGCAAGCAATTGGAGTCAAATGGGGTCATGGCTTTAACTAGGCAGGTGGCTGCCTCAATTTAAGCTCTCGTTAATGGTTATTAATGAAGCCACTATGACACAGGAACATCTCCCTATGTGAGTATGAGACGAAAAGCTAAACAGCCACACCGCAGCATTCAGATTGAAAGGGGCTCTAGGGATAACACATCCACCTTTGATTTGATGGTGAAATCCCTAGACAACTTCTCTGTGGCTACCACCAGCTCTGATACCTGGTGACCAAAAGGATCCATTCCATCTGCTGGGGACACATATTGTCAGATTTGAAACCAAACTCTCTCTGTGTAATTTCCATATGCTTTTCCCTCTTCCCTCCAAATACAAATTGCAAATGTCCCAATCCATGTCCCGAGACTTTGCAAGACATTCCATAGAGCCAGAGATGGGTTTTTGACATTCTGGCAGATTGCCACCATTGCTGGTTGCTCCAGTATCATGATGCCCTCTGTTCAGTCCCATGGCGACCACCAAGTCCATTGGCTTCCCTGCCATAAAGAACTGGGAAGCAGATACCATCAGGCTGTAATGTTTGCTGGGGACAACATGAGAGCTCTGGGGAAGCCAGATCATTCTAACATAAACAAACAGGGGCAGCTGCACAAAGAAAGGAATGGAGGCCAACTCATCATCTAGGATTTACCGTCATGAGACAGAGTCCCATCATCTCACCTCTGATGTCCCTGCTACTATGATCCGTTCCAGTCTCCTTCCAGAGACCCATCACGACATGCCAAAAGCAAAACAGAGAAGCCAGAGTCACTGCCACAACTTGCCTATCCTCTGGCTCAGCTTCATTTTGTGAGGCCCCGGAGCATGGGCATCCTGCCCCATGGTGGTTCGTGGATCTTAGCTACAGGCACATGTTGCCAACAGGCAATCCAGAACTCTGTCACCATGGATGCTCTCTGATTCTACTCAGTTCTCACCCTCCCATATGATCACTGGTGGACAGGTCACAAAACCCTGCGAGCCTCAAGCTCCTCCCCACAGCATGTATTCTCTACTTCTGCCTGTTGCAAAGATGGCTAGAAACCCAATTAACATGTAAGACCGTGTTGTCAGCTGCAAACCATGACAGGCATTAGGGAGTCTGGCATCTTGGCCCTGACAAAGGGGCCTTCACAAAGCCACATCTTCATGGGACCGCAGCAGTACTTCTTATCTGTGGAGTAGAGCACGTAGGCCTAATTCACTCCTGACTTCTCCAGACAGCACCAGAGCCAGGCTCTAGATCACACTGAACCTTGAGAAGCTGCGTGAGAAGACACATATCTTAAGAGCGTATCGTGTGGAAGACTGATGAGAGTACACGGCATGCTGGCCTGGTGATTAGTTCCTGCCAGTCCTCTGCCTCCACCCAATCTTCAGGTGGCAGAGGGAGAGCACTGAGTCTCCTCCTGCCCCCTTTCTCTACACACATACCCACGCACACACGCAGATACTGAGGGATACTTATTTTCTGTATTAGTCACTTTTCTCATTACTATTTTTCCCATTACTGTGATCAAATACCTGACAAAAGACAACTTAAGAAGGAAGGGAAGGGTTCGTTTTTGCTCACGGTTCAGAGGGATACAGTCCATCTTGGCCAGGAAGGCTTGGTAATGCAATCAAGAAGAGGCTGGTCACCCTGTGTTCACTGAGAGTAGATAGGAAGTAGAGATGGACTACAAAACCTCAAGGTCCCACCTTCCACCCTGGTGACCCACTTCCTCCAGTGACATTCCACTTCCTGAAAGGTGGTGAGACAGCCCCAGCCGCTGGGGAGCAGGCATTCGAACACATGGGGTTATCGGGGCCTTTCACATTTGAACCACAACACTGCTAATTATATATCCTGTGGGCTAACAATAAAATTGGTTGGCAATTCTTGAGCATGGATTCATAACTGGGAGTCGGGAGGTTGGAAAAAATGGAAAGTCAGACCAGCAGTCAAAACTCACCAGAGATAATTCATTTAGCAAATATCAACCCAACCTAATACCATGGGCCAGGCCCTGTGCTAGACCTCAGAGGGAGGCTTAAGAAAGCCACGGACACATACCTCCCCCCAAGATGCTCACCAGGGCAGAGATTTATGTCCCTAAAACCTTTCTCTATTCCTCTGCAGGTGACACATGAAGGAGAAAGTCATCAATTTCTATTTGTCACTATTGTGAAAGACCAATTGAGTGTCCATATGGGTGACTTGATTTGGAATCAAGATGAAAAGTTACAAGCCGATCAAAATGTCACAAATCAAATCACATGGTGACATGACTAAGGAAACCCATGACTCAAAAAAAAAAAAAACCATGGCAAATCCTATACAAGACAAAGGAATCTGTTATTTTGGAGTTTCAGTGTATCCAACAGATTTAATACACAGCCAAACAAGATCAGAAACAGTGGTTTTATTCTTCCCACTTGTCTCCCCCAATTCTCCTATTAGCTTCATCTTTATAACATTTGAATGCTCTGTGTTGGACATTCCCTGCAAAGGATTGGAGCTCAATCGGAAGAAACCAACTGAGTAAAAAAATTGTAGTTGTAAAGTGCTTGGGGGTCCCAGTGAGGTGCAGTGTCACATAAATCCGAGTTCTTGCTGCCCTGCCATGCAGAGAAACCTTAAACAAGAAAAAGCTTCGATTGCAGCAGTAACCTGAAGTGGCATCTGATTCCACACAGACTGAGTAGGGCTTCCTTTAACACCAGCATCAAGCCTATGAAGTCTTCAATTTCCTCATCTATCAGCAAGACCTTGCACCCTTAAAAAGTTCATTGGAGGTCAAAGCTCGAGAGCAAAATGAGAGACTATATGAGCAATAATAATTCTACCTTTCCATTTTCCATCAGAAATGATGCTGGGGAGACTGGTGAGCTCAGTGGGTAAGGCAGCTGCTGCGAACCTGGCCACCTGAGTCTGATATCTGGAAGCCCATATAGTGGATGCAGAAAATTGACTTCCAGATGTCAACCTCTGACTTCCACCTGTGCACCATGGCATGCCTACCCCCCCCATAAATAAATAAATAAATAATTTTCTTTAAAAGTGATACAATACATTGACTGCATCTCTGGTGATAACAGACAACTTCTTTGAATTCTCTGAGCCTCTGTTTCTTCAACTACAGCATGGTCACATTAATTATGATGAAGTCAGTCCAGGCCTAGGAGGGACTAAGTGGAAGTTATTACTTTATTACTACTTAGCACCACGGTACCTTCAGCGCTTGGTATGTTACATGCAGTGTTTGTTAAGTAAATTCATGAGTGACTATTTCAACCCCTAAATTTATTATCACGGCTAAAGCTTTCACCAGTATACCAGAAACTTCAAATAATTCCTTTCCTCTCTTCCAATTCAGGTGGTTAATCAGACATTTCCTCCTCTTCTTCCTCTTTCTCTCCTGCTACTTCCCATGGCCTACCTCTTAAACCATAGGGAAAGAAAGACCAGAAAAAAGCATTTGGAAACAGTGGTGCCCACCATGTTATTAGGGACACAGGCAGTACAGAGGCCATGGGCTCCCCTGTCACACTCACTGGGCTGCAAGATACCTTTGCACACACTAGGTACCAGGCCCGTGTGTAGGTGGTCATCCTCCCTTACAGTTCAGAGGCTGTCAGGGAAATGCTACAATAATTAGAATGTAGCACTGTGAATGCCAGAAACACTATCCGCTCCAGGAGGAGAGAGTAGTTGGAAAAAGATGGATTCTCCCGGGGGCAATAATTGGGAAAGGATTTGCAAATGAAGAATCATTTCAGCCAATAATAAGGGGGGAGGGGAAGGTAGAGGGGGAGGAAGAGAGTTGAGCAAGAGGAAGAACAGAAGGAAGAGGAGGAGGAGCAGGAGGAGGAACAGAAGGATGAGGGAGGTGCAGGATGAAGAGGAAGAGGAGGGGTTGTGGAGATGCTTTCTAGGCAAACAGGATACAACAGGAGGAAGAACTTTCAGCAGTAAAGAACTTTGGAGAGTCTAGGGAGTTCTCCCAGCACATTAAGATGACAGCAGGAAGCTCAATGTTCCTACAGCACAAATGTGGAAGGTATATCTGAGCCCTACATTCCCACGGCTACCAAGTATTCAGCGAGTACCTAATGCATCAGGGATGTAGCAGTTACTCTGCATGTTGCTGATAAAATCATGACAAAACTGCTTAAGGGAATTAGGGGTTTATTCTTTTACACTTGTCCAGTCACAGCTCTTAGTCCAGCTTGACAGGAGAGCTCATACCATCACCAAAGGGCACAGGGAACTGGCCACACCATCTCTACGTAATGGCTGAGAGAGGAACAATCCTTACTTGCCAGACCAGCATGTCTGGCCAAATATACACAAGGATGCCAACTTCTTCAACCAACTCTTTGTATCTTATTCACCTATCCAGGGCCTAGTCCCACCCATCACTGGCTAGTTCTAACCCAACTAGACAATCTCCTGCAGGTACTCTTTAGGCTTAATTCAACTACCAATTATCTACAAATGTGCCCAGAGCTTAAACCCTCAACCATAAAGTTGACACCATCAAGTTAACTATGACAAGGGATAAGGAAAATATGAAATCTTTCTAGGAAAGATTAGAGAAAACAGATAAAATGACGGACAGCTTCAGGTGTCAAGCTTACAATTAAGAACTGAGTTTTTAGGCACATCTATGAGAGGCTATCTAGTTGATATGGGAAGACATGTCCCCACAGTGGACGGAACCAGTTCCTAGACATGTGGCTAAGCTACGGAGAGAGCTGGCTGGTATTTGGCAGACTAGCAAAGCTGGTAGCAGACGGATGAGCATTGCTTTTGCTGCACATGTAATCTGACCAGTTTTCCTTACCTCCAGACATTGATAACTTCACCTGCCATGATGAAATATAACCCAAAGCCACAAGCATGAAGACAAATCTCCTTATTTTCCTAAATGGCTTGGGTCATGTATCCATTACAGCAGTGGGAATATGGAGCTAAGATAATGACCTTCATGAATGGTTTGGAGGTGATTCTGTTTCCTTGTGACTGACAGGTACCAAAAGAGGAGTCAAGGCCACTAGAGCCTCAGGTCAATCACCACAGACCCCGCGACCTTGGCCACTTCACTGTTCCCACCAGGCCTGTTTCTCCTTGTACAATGAAGAGGGTGGATAACTGATCCTCATCATCCTTTATCACAAGACACAAGACCCTGATCTTTTATGTAGGAGAGGTCTGCAGGGGCGAGCTGGGGTCTTCTTGGGGCACTTACTAACTTGTGGATCCCCGGCCATCGCTCAGAAGACCTAGAGGGACAGAAGCAAAATCAAAAAACATTTTTGGAAGACAGATGACCGAAGAGGCCTGACATATGCGACAGAGTTTAGGGAATTTATGCGGGCAGCCTCAAAGTCATAAATAAAATCCCTTTCTCTTACCCAAAACCTCGCTGGGGGGACGGGGAGAAAACAGCAGACCCTGTAATAGACAATTTGGCTGTATCTCCCGCCTGCGTCTCACTTGAATGAAAAACAGCCGTCACGAGACAGGTAATGGGTCCGGCCGTCTCTTTACAAACATCCATATTGTCACAAGCGGGTGTGAGGCTGTGGATGGAGTAGGCTGGACAATTTATCTTGGAGATTCTCGATCCCTGTATATAGCTCTGCTCTGACAACCATCCATTCTGAAGCTGGGGGAGCTGAGGAGAAAGTCCCGGAAAAGCTCAAATGTTTGAAAAGAAATCCCTGGGAAAGTGGGAGAAACCCTGGACCTCCCTTTTCCATGTCCCTCTCAAGGACCTGGGGGCCCTCAACGCTGACCCTGCGGGTCCAGCCATTGGTGCAAAGCTCTGTTTTCATGACCTGTTTCTCTCGCGCCTCTGCCCTCGGCCTCTAGAGTCAGTGCACCTCTCTCCACTGCAGCCATCTGGGGCTTTTCAAAGGTTGCTAAGTCCCAGAGCAACCAAGGAGGCAGGAGGACAGGTCCTGGTGCCACTGTGTGAGCGCTTTTCCTTCCTTCCTCGCTGTTCAGCTCTGTTCTTCCTCCTAGCCTCTGCTGGAGACCAGACCCAGATCGACCTTGACAGACAGCAGGGTCTCCAGCAGGAAATTTGCTAGAAGGGGCCTGACATGAATCGAAACTAGAGCCTAGCAGAGGCACGACAGATCTGAGCAATAGTGTAGCTGGGGAGCGTACAGGAACCCCTCAAAGCCTTCTTGTCAACCTAGCAGCCGAGGCAGATCTGTGGGTTCCCGTGTCTGCTTCCCTCCTGGAGAGTTGCAATTCAGAGGTTCCGCTTCTCATTAGCGACAAATGGAAACTGATGGTTTACCACTTCATCCGCTCATTTAGAGGGGGGAGTAAAACCTCACAGCGAATGCTGGATAACCGTAGGCATCTTATAAATTAAGCATCTTAAGGATATGAACCATCTCTGTGTTTCCGCTAAACAGAATTAAATTAGGTTTTGAAGTTTCTAGAGAAATGAATGAGGAGGGAGTGAGGGAAGCCTTTGTTTTCTTAGGCATACAGAGCACAGAGTCCAGGGCAGGATGAGGGGGGAACGGAGTCACCTGCCCACCAGCGGGACTTCAATCAGCAGCCATTGCATTCTCATGGAGAAATGTGCCCACCAGGTAAAGCGGAGCTCAGCGACCTACGGGCTCCACCTCTGATGGGTGGCGCCTGGGGAATCAGCTGCTGGTCTGTCTCCACCCATGCCAAAGTCTCCTGGCCAATAGCGGTGTACGCCAACCATGCTCTGGTACCCTTAGCGTCAGTTCTGATCACTGACAAGAGGGATTCCAGAATGTTCCATCATTCCCTTATCCAGCAACAAGTTGTCTTTAGTCTACATCACCCTCCAATGTTTTAGTTTCAGGTTGAGAACCTGGGTCCTGCCATATCCACGCAGCAACTCTGTTCCTACCTCACCCCCACAATTGGAAGAGAGGCCTCACAGTTATCTGAGTACATAATTTCACTTCACCTCTGCAACTGTCACCCAGCCTTTCCACAGGACTTCTTAGGACCACAAGAACGTAGATGTCTCAGCCCCCACCTACGTGTCCATGCTTACTCATACCTGACATACACATGTACTTGTTGCTGGTTCCTGACTCTCTCCCACCTGTCCTGACTCCACAGGCTCCCTGACCTGGGCTGTCACATGATCACACAGCATCTGCTGGACTAAACAGATGTCACTGGACCTGTTTCCTCCGGGGTCCAGGGTCTGTGGCTGACTCAGGTCATTCTGTACCAGATGGCAAGGAAGTGCCTCATTTCCTGTCAGGAGCAATGGTACGGATGAAGTCTGCCTGCCCACATCTACAGGGCCATGCCCACAGCAACAAGAGTAAAAAAGAGACTGAAGAGACCCTGCCTCACTCTAGGAGCCAGACCACCCATGGCCAGTATCTCGAGTACTTTCTAAGCCAATTGCTGAGGACATAATATGTTCTCTAGGATTTCTCTTGGACTGGTCAGAAGAGAAAGGACCTTCATCAGCAATCGTGGATTTGGAATCCCCATGATCATTCTCACCCTCCATCACTAGCGGCTACCCCTCAATGCACAGACCAAATCCATCATGAATTATAATCAGGGAGTTGTCAACGTTTGGTTCTAGATCCTAGGGGAGCTTGACAGCAAACAGGTGGGAGCTGCTGGCCTGCCATTTTCCCACCACATCATTATTACATCCACAGCCATGTCCAGGCCCACCACTGCCTCTACCACCACAGTGCAGGGGTCAGGCAAACTTACCGCAGAGCCCGTGAAACACGAAATGTATCCTGTGCGCACTCGGGTAACATTGTGGGCATCCCCCAGAGTCGGGCAGGACTTACCAATCCTCAGAGAGTGTGGGCTGCAGGCGACCATCATCACGAGCCACACAGGAAGCAGCACCAAAGGCGCCAAGACGCGGGGCATCTTCTATAACTCCTCATGGAGCCCTCTGCTGGTCTGGGCATGACATAACGCTGTGAGGGAGGGGAAGGAGCAGTGAGTCCTCTGCAGGCTGGGCAGCCGCCCCGTCCACCCCGGAGACCTGACCAGAGAGCGCTGAAGAACCCCATGGGGAGGTCTGGAGACCCTTCCAGAAGAACTCTGGCAGTTCTTCAGAGCTCAAAGAAGACCCACGTTCTAATCCCTGTCCCTGGGTGTGGCACATGGTGTCTCGCTTTTCTTTCAAAATCTTGAGTGGGGAAAAAAGTCTTCTGTTCATGGATAAGCAGAGGAGGAAGGATATGGAGCGCTATCCCCTTACTCCCCGCTGGGAGGGCCGGGGGGGGGGCAGGGGGAAGTGAGACGCAACTTCTCCACTCACTCCCTGGGTGGTCTTCCCAAAGCTTCCCTTGCTTCATCCTGTTTCCCCATTTGTAAAAGTGGCAACAAGTCCACCCTGGTGGAGCTGATATGAGGACTAAAATAACACGGGGAAGCACTGGGCCTACGGCCTGGCAGCTCCTCCCTGGCTGGGACAGGAGACGTCCCTGCCAGCAAACACCCCTGCTCCGTAGACAGTTTCCACATGTTTCTTCTGCCTGATGCAAACCAACCCCTTCCCTCATCCACCTCCTCACCTTCCTGATGTCAATATCAGAACTGTGGAGGGGTCACTGTTCCCTCTGGCATTCTGAAACTCAGGAGTCTGAGGCCAGTCAGTTAGCTCTGCCCCATCACTGAGGTGAAGTCTGAACTAAGTGCTTGTGGATGCTAAGCCCAGGTGCCTCAGGAAAGAACAGTATCAGCAAGTGTTTTCTCTTCCCACCCCCTGGACAGACAAGAGAAATGGGCCAAAGCCTCAAACACTTTACAACAAATATATGCAAATGGCCTGCACATATCTGAAAAGTGCTTAGATGCACACAGCATCAGGAAAATGCAATTGTAAAGCACAAGAGTATTATCAGTGCTTCCCACAACGTTATCAAGGGTTAGCAGAACACTGAGCAACTGGAGACTTCACACACTACTGGTGTATCCCTATCGCTGCTTTGGAAAACTGGTCTAAGCTCCACAGACCCACTCACGGCCCAGCCACTCCACTCCTGGATATTTTTCCAAGAGAAGTGCAGGTATATGCTCACCAAAGATATGTTCTAGAATGTTCACAGCAATACTCTTTGCATTTGTCCAAACTGAAAAGTGCCCAAGTGTCCGGCAGCAGAATGGAGAAATACACACGATCACACAACAGAATGTGACAGAAGAAAGAAAATGAATCACCAGCTCCTACACGCTCAGAAATACAACACTGAGCCAAAGAAACCAGACACAGAACTGCACACAAAAAGGACAAAAACAGACAAAAGTGCTGTCAGAAGTCCAGATAGTGGGGGGGGGGGATTGTCACCGATATGAGGAATTAGAAGGAAGAAGCACCTCCCAGCTTCTCCATGGTTAGGAACTGAAGCAGGCAGAAAACTGTCAGTGACGTTAGTGAATGGGGTGAAGTATTGAAGTTCAATATCAGAGCCTCGGAGACACTCAGAGACTGGATGTCAGAACAGAGGGTGAGAACAGGTCCAACATGGGCTGGGGAGATGGCTGAGTCAGCAAAGTGCTTGCTGTGCAAGCCTGAGGAGCTGAGTTTGATCCCCAGAATCTGCACTGAAAAAAGCAAGATGCAATAGCACCCAACTGCAGTCTACCCGGTACTTGCCGGCCAGCCCAGCCTGCTCAGTGAGCTGCAGGCCCGAGCAGCCAATCTCTGCCATCTCTGTCTCTAAAGAAATAAGAAACAAAACAGGGTGGACAGCAACTGAGGAATGATCCCCCAAAGGTGTCCTCTGGCCTCTGCACATGTGTGTACACGTGTGCGCCTAGCACACAAATGGACGTGCACACAAAGGAAGGAAGGAAGGAAGGAAGGAAGGAAGGAAGGAAGGAAGGAAGGAGGAGGAGGGAGGGAGGGAGGGAGGGAGGGAGGGAGGGAGGGAAGGAAGGGGAGGGAAGGAAGGGGAGGGAAGGAAGGGGAGGGAAGGAAGGGAGGGAAGGAAGGGGAGGGAAGGAAGGAAGGGGGAGGGAGGGAGGGAGGGGAGGGGAGGGAGGGAAGGAGAGAAAGAGAAAACAGGGAAAGAAACATAAAAAGTTCAATAGCACTGAGCCCAGACAACCTTGAGATGCAGCAGAGAGGAAGAAAGAAAGAAGGAAGAGACATAGTGAGAGAAAATTGGTCACAGAAGCAGAGGCAAGACAGCACGGCAGTCTGGATCTAGCCGGCCTGGGAGCTGCCTGCTGCGCTAGGGCTTCAGCAATGCTCTGCAGGTTCGACACAAAGCCCTGTGCTGCAAACAGGGTGCCATCTTGAGAAGGTCTCCCTCAAGCTTGCTGCTTTAGAAACCGGGTTTCTATATTTTCCTTGTCCTTGGAGCGCACAGCAAGAACTACCAGACTGTCCCAGTGCCTACTTTGCAACCCAGTGCAGTGCTGTGTGGTAGGGTGTTTTCCTCTGAACAGGCAGCCGCCACTCCATCTGAGACTATTTAGACGGCATGTATGGACTGCTGTTGTTCCCTCAGAGAGGGTGGGAGGGACTAGAATTGCATGTTCCCGCCCAGGAGCCTGTGTGTGTGTGCCCTCTCACGTGCCTGCCCACAGTTGTCAAGGCCTTGAGGTCTGGAAGGGGCTCTAGGGCATATACGCTAAGGAAGATTAGTGAGGAGAAATCCATCTTTGCAACATGGGGAAACCATCAGCCATGCTGAGGTCGGCTTTCTGGGGATGTACCTACCCGTGAGTCATCCCTGTTTCTATAAGTAGCTCTCACTCCTAACTCCTGTAAGCAAACTCGCTGCTCGTCAGGTTGGACCTTGGAGGAAGGTATGTTGTCAAACTCTTATCTGGGACAGACAGTTGTGTGGCATCTCACCAGGAAAAGTGTTCATACAACAGGTTGCCAGCACAATGCTATTGAAGCAAGCACCTTAAAAATATACACACCATGGGATTTGAACCAGAGAAACAAAACTTGTTTTCTCTCTAAGACTGGACTCCCGACAGACCAGTGAAGAGGTCAGAAGACCCAACGGGTATGCACAATTTCACCCAGACATTGAGTCATGGACCTGGGGAAATACAGGACCCTCTGCAACTCTTTCACACAGTAAGTTTGTTTGGTTCCCTGCCTACCATGAGGATTTCATCTCCAGTGGAGCTCAGTGCCAGCTGTCCCCAGAAAATGTTGGGCTAATCTATCCAGAATAAACTCCAGCTGAGAGAAATTTGGTTCCCAAGAAGGAAAACAAAACTATTCCAATGAGCTTGGTGCCAAACCATGCCCATGAACCAAAGGGCAAGCAATACAGGAAGGCATGACTCCCCACAGCACTTGCTGTCTGCAAGGAACACAACCCAAGAAGACACAGGAAGAAAAGCAAATCGACTGAGATCGTGAATATTCGTTCTGGCCCACATGGCCACCCCAACAGAAACAGTATTGCTTTTAATATTGTTTTATTAAGACTCTTACATTTTTTTGTTTGCTGATGGACCTATACTTTCTTTCCTTTTTGTCTCTGTATATTTTACTCTTTCCATCTCCTAATTGTCAAATTTTTATATTCGCTCCCTTTTTCTCTTTTGACAGCCTTCATTTTCTATTTTTCTTCTGTTTTTTCCCTCTTTCTGAAATTTTGATTCTGTCTTGTATGTGTGTAAGAGATGCGTGCATGTATATATTTCCTTGTGAGTGGATGTATGTGTCTACAGGTGTATGTATATGTGTGCATTTGAGTGTGTGTGCCTGTGGATACTCAAGGGTGCTATCGAGAATCATCCTCAATCTTTCTTTAACCTTATTTTTGTGAGCCTAGGTATCTAATTAAACCTAGAACATGTCATTATAGCTAATCTGGCTAGTCAGTTTTCTCTAGAGACTCCCAGGCTCCATTTTCCAGGGATAAAATTACAGGTGGGCTACACACCCATCCAGAATTTTTGCATAGGATCTGGGGATCTGAACTCAGGTCCTTTTAATTTTGAAGCAAAGGCTGTAACCACTGAGACACCTTTCTGGCCCTGATTTTTTTTCTTCCTTCCATTTTCTTCTCTCTTTGGTTTATTTTTATCTGCCACCACCATTCCTGCTGTTGCTATTGTCATTAAGAGTTGTGGATGTTATATCTGGCACTTCGTTTTTACAGCTTTTCTGTACCTGGGTCATTTATATAAACTGCTGTTACAGTTGCTTCCCCACCTTCTATATGGGACTAGGGATTGAGCATGGTGCTTAAATACATCAAGAAGATGCTGTACTACTAAACTACATACCCAGCCCAGCTAAGAGCCAGTTCACCTTACACACAGCCTAACCTGTTCTAACTTCAGTGAATACTTCAGTGCAGTAAAGCAGAGATCAAAAAGTTCAGTTGAAGACGCAGGGTCCAAGAAGGCACAGATAGGGAAGGTAAAGACCTGCTGTGCACAGAAACATCAGAAGCAGCAAAAAGACTGTGGACATACACTAGTAAAAGACAGCACAGATCACACCCTAAGTCTTCAGACTGTACGTCGTTGATATCACCAGAGCAGTAACTGCAGAGGTCACACACACCCACATACTCTGCTGTCCATGGCACATTTGCTGATATACTAGATGCATTCCACTCTTGTGAGACTAACAGGGAAAGCATAACCTTCGTGTGGTGACAATATATGCACTGGATCAAAATAGACTAATCCCCACCAACAAAAAAGTAATAGGGAAACTATAATACAAAATCCAATTGGAAAAATATTCCAACTTTCACAGTAATCCAATATCATAAGACACATCAAGGGAATATTGTTCCCTAAAAAGACTCACACATATCACCCAAACAGATCCACAAGTGCAAAGGAAGATAAACACAACCACAAAAACACAGGGGAAAAAGATCCCACTAGAATAATATGTAAGCAAATGAAAATCAGAAAAGAAAAATTAGGAAAAATTAGTTGACACCTTTCACTACTAACCCCAGTGTAAATGGATTTAATTTTCACATTAATTAACATAGACTAGCTAATCAGATTTTTAAAAAAACCAACATCCAACTGTCTTATTGGTGGCAAGAAACACACTTCACTGGCAAAGACATATACAGACTGAAAATTAAAATACGCAAAATGATATTGCAGGCAAGTGGAGCTCAGAAGCATCCAGAGCAGTGATATTTTCACCAAACAAAGCATGTTTTAATACAAAACTCAGGAAAATAAAAAAATGTCATTGCATGTTGCAGTTCGTCTGCATGGTTGCTGATAAAATCACTATCAAATGGCTTACAGGAACTAAGGGGCTTATTCTCTTACAATAGTCCAGTTACAGTTCTTAGTCCAACTTGACAAGAGAGCTCACACCAACACCAGGGCCAAGGGAACTGGCCACACCATCTCCACACAACGGCTGAGAGAGATGATACTCACTTGCCAGACTAGCATGTCTGGCCAAGTGTACACAAGGATGCCAACTTTCTCAACCAGCTCTCTGTACTTTATTCTAGGGCTTAGTCCTACCTACCATTGGCTGGACCTTCTCCATCAGCTAGACAATGGCCTTACAGGTTTGCTCTGAGCTTAACCACTAATTCTCTACAAATGTGCCCAAAACTCAAACTCTCAACTGTCAAATTAACATCTGTGCCTAACTATGACACTCCATCCCTTGTCAACTTGACACAAAAACATAGCACTTTTAAAGTGTAATATTCAATCCTTGACCTCACAGGTGTTAAATTTACCTAAAATATAAATACATTAATTCTAAATCTCTAAAAATTCTCATAGACAATTTAAAATTATCTCTCATTAAAACTTCAGTTCCAACATTTTAAAAGTTCAATGTTTCTTAACCTTAAGAATCTATTAAATCAAAATAAGTTAAATACTTTAACACAGATAAAACATCAAAATAGAAGCATCATGACAATGAGAAAACATCAAATTAAGACCAAAGTTCAAGAAGTCAAATATTGCATCTTATACTTCAATGTCCATCTTCTTTTGCTCATCATGTAGTCATGATGGTTCAAAAATTGTAGGCATTCCCAGCCCTGCTTGCAGTTCCAAGTTGTGGAAGTAAACTTCGTCTGAACCGGACTGAATCTCCACTCTCAGCTGTCCTCACCATACATCCCACGGTTCTGGCACCTCCAACAATACTCTGGATTCACCTCTGCAGCTATAAGCTTCATTTTCTTTTACAAAAACTCCAAATCTGCCATTTGGAGACAAGGCTTAGCTGCTCTCCATGAACCCCTTAATCATACACCAAAACCAGTACCACCTGGGGGATGCTGGCAGATTCCACAGCAAGGCTGAAACATAGCTTGGTCTACTTGAGCCACAGCTGTACCAACTTTAGTGTGCTAACTCTGGAAAAGCCTCTTTCTAGGCAGCCGAAACTTCCTAAGGGCAAGAAATGGCTTCATCTTGGGCTTTTGTCCCCTGATGGAATCTGGGTTTTCAAACCAAGGAATCCCTATGTGGCGGTATTTAGGTCTTCTACCGTCCCAGTGTAAATCACCAGGTTTTCTTTTACTGATGCTCATTTCTCCAACAGCAGCAACCATTCTGCCTGCCCTTTCCACAAAGTTTCATGGCTACCATACATCTCTTCTCTATCAAGCAAACCAGTCCATCATCTTTAAATGCAACTCTGTCAAAGTCCTTGTTCCCTACATCACAAACTGGGCCCAAATAATCCATGACTCTCTCAGCACCATTATTTTCCAAATGGCCCATTAAACTCTGTTCAAATGTTTTTGCATTCACAAAAGTCTTCAAACATTTCCAAAATTTTCCAACAAAAACATTCAGAATCCTCAAAAGCCACATAGCCAGATTTATCAGCAATGTCCCACTTCTCTGGTACCAAATTTTGTTCAGTTCATCTGCATGGTTGCTGATAAAATCACCATCAAACAGCTTAAGGGAACAAGGGGCTTATTCTCTCACTATAGTCTGGTTATAGTTCTCAGTCCAGCTTGATGGGAGAGCTCACACTAACACCAGGGCCAAGGGAACTGGCCACACAATATCTCTACACAACAGCTGAGAGAGGGATGATCATTACTTGCCAGATCAGAATGTCTGGCCAAGTGTATACAAAGATGCCAACTTTCTCAACCAGCTTTCTTTATGGGCTGGGCCTTCCCCATTACCTAGACAATCTCCCACAGGTTTGCTCTGGGCTTACAACTAAACCACTAATTCTCTACAATGTGCCCAAAGCTCAAACTTTGAACTGTTAAGTTGACACCTGTGCCTAATTAATGACACTCCATAAAGGGATACAAAACATAAAGGGATAAAGGAAACAGATACATAAGATATAATGATTTTATATATCAAACATCAGCACATTCTATCTCATAAAATAAAACACTGGTGGACACGAAGATTACAATACAATAATAGGGGTGAGCCATAACCTAGTGTTCATCGATAAATAAGTCATCCAGATCAAAAAAAATCAACATAGAAACTTCAGAGCTAATCTACACTTTAGATAAAACAGACTTACTAGACACCTACAGAATATTACATTCAACAAGTGCAGGACACACATTCTTTCTAGCAGCTCATAAAAGTAAAATCATATTTTAGGTTGCAAAACAAGTATTAACAAATACCCAAAAAAAGAAAGAATTTCTTGCTTTATATCTTATCATATTAAAATGAAACTAGAAATCAACAGCAAGATCGAGCTTGAACAATACACTTCTGAACAACCATTTGTGAGCTAATAGAGGGAGCTGAAACATTTCCACACTCAAATGAGAACGGAAACATAGCATAACACAATTCATAAGATAAAACAAATAACTTTTAAGAGTAGAGTTTGGGGCTGGGGAAATGACTTAGTGGTTAAGTCTCTGCCTCAAAAGCAGAAGGACTGAGTTCAGATCCCAGATCCCACTGGGTGGAAATGGTGGCAGCCCGCACAACCAGCCCTGAAAAGTGAAGCCTCGGGAACTCCAGAGCAAAATTAAGAAGAGGTAGTGTAATCTAGGATGATACCCAAAATCACCCTTGGGCCTTCACAGGCACATGCAGTGTCCTCTAATATGCACACACACACATACACACACACAGTACACACACACACAATTAGAATTTATGATTATGCATGCTTACATTTAAAAAAATCAAAGAGCTCTCAAGATCATAATCAAATGACAATCTCAAAAACTTAAAATAGTAAGAACAAGTATTAAGTCAAAACACAATAGAAAAAAAGAAATGAATAGGCAGGCTTAAAATTAACAAAAAATCACCTAAAAGCAATACAAGTATCAGTGAAACAAAGAGTTGGGGTTTTGTAAAGTTGAACAAGGTTGAAAAACCTTTAGCCAAGCTCAACAAAAGAAAGAGAGATGAAAAGCCAAATTAACAGACTTAGAAACAATAAAGTGCATATTACAACATATATCATTGTGATCCAAAAGCTCATTGAAGATAGTTTTGAAAATGTATACTTCAATAAAGGGGGACATCTGAAGGAAATGGATAAATGTCCAGATACAAATGATGTTCTAACACTGAACCAAAATAATATATAAACTCTAAATATATCATTGCAAGTTAATAAGATTGATATGGTAATGAAACACTGACAAAGAAAATTCTAGGGCCAGAAAGGTTCACTGAATTCCACAGGACCTTGAAAGAAAAGCCAGCACCAATGCTCTGCAAACCATTCCGTAAGTTTGTCAGTACCAATTCCTGTTGCTGAATCAATACAAGACCCAAATGAACAAGAGGTTCACTATTGCTTATCATTCTGGGTTATACTTCATGGACGTGGCAGCAAAGTTCATACCAACATCAGGAACCAAGAGAACTGGCCCCACTACATCCATTCTCACTTGCTAGCATGTCTGAGTCAGTTATCTGTATTTTATCTACCTGCCCACACACTATGGAATGTGTCTTCCCACATAAATTAAATACTATCCTACAGACTTGCTCAGAGGTTACCTTAACAAAATAATCCCTTGCAAATGTGCCTAAAAATTATCAAGCCTTCAATTATCAAGTTGACACCATTGTATCTAACTGGTACAATATGATAGAAAAGGAAGAAATACTATAAAATTTATTCTATAACAAATAGTTACCCTTACATCAAAACTAGGTAAGGTTATAACAAAAAGTAGAATAATTTTCCTGATGAATACAGGTGCAAAAATATCAATAAAATATTTTCAAGTTATTTCAGTAACACACTAAAACATAGACAATGGCCAAGTTGGTTGTATTCCAGACATGCAAGGATAAACTTAATGAGTACAAATCAATAAATATCATACACCATATAGTTAGAATCAAAGAGGAAATTCATCTTAATAGATGCAGGAAAACATTTGAGAAGATTCAATGTCCTTCATAAAGAAATGACTGTAATAAAAGCTGTATATGATAAGCTCATAGGCAATATCATACTGCATGGGGAAAGCTGATTTCCTCTAAAATCAGGAACAAGACAAGAATGTCTACTCTCGCCATTCTTATTCAAAATAATACTTGAAATGTGAACCAGAGTAATAGAGCAAGAAAAAGAAACAGAAATTATACAAATAGAAAAAGAAATAAGTTGAACTATCCCTATTCACAGATGATTATTAACCAATACTTAGAAGACTCGAAACATTCAAGCAAAGGCTCTCAGGCCTTACAATTTAATAGTCTGGTTTCACTCTGGATGCAGGTTACAGGGGTTGGGCTTCTTGTGTATGCTCCTTCTGAAAGCTGTGTGATGCCCACCTCTGAGCACACATTCTCTGTTCCAGCCGTGCCTGTTACCTTGAAGCTGCCCGCATAGGCTGTTTCCTGTGCTGCAGCATGCGCCTCTTCCTCCCTGAGCAACTTATCTGATGGGTTCTCGAGTCCAAGCCTAGGCTAACTCTGTGAGCTGTATTTCTCACTCTGGATCTCCACCTGGAATCACCAGGAGCTCCTTAACAGAAAGTATCATCTTGTGTTTCTGCAGTGCCCTGAGTCTCCTATGAATAGGAGAGTCATATTTGCCTACTGAATGCTAAGTCTCAAAGCAATCCCATGCTACAGGGAGACAGAGGAGGACAGAGAGAGAAGACAGGAATAAAGGGAACCCATTATTAGCAAATAAAACCCAGAATCTTTGTTCTTTCATTCTTGGTGTATGAGCTGCTTTTCTCATTGCTGTAGCAACACACCTAAGAGAATAAACATATAAGAGGAAGGGTTTCTGTTGACTTAAGCCTTCAAAAAGTACAATATATACCACGGTTGTGAAGTCATGACTGAATTCATGGCAGTGGAAGGGTAGGGCTAAGACTCTTCACTGAGCCCACTGAGAAGCAGAATCCAGATCGGAAGCAGATAGTACCCATGAGCCCCACCTCCCACACCTGCTTCCTCCAGTTAGACTGCACCGCTTAAAGGTTCTTCAACTGCCCAAAACAGTATCACCAAGCTGGGGACCAAGCGTTCAAACACACAAATGTGTGAGAGGCACTTGATATTCAAACCACAGCATTGGGTGTTGGCACAGAGAGAAATTAAAGCAAAGACAGTCTCGAGGGACGCTCACATTCTTACTCATCAGGAAGAGCTGATTATTCAGTAGCTATCTATCTCCCCACCTGAACATAACTTCGCCTGAGGTGGAGCTGAGTCTTGTGTCTCCAAGGGACCTGAAGTGTTCAGCCTCCATTAGGGAGTCTTTAGTCATAGCAGAAAAGGGTGCTTCTGATTTGGGGGAGCACAAAGAGGATCATTGTGCTATCCTCTCTAGGATCATATCTTTTCTAAACAACTCAAAATACTTTTAGTCCAACTGCTACCTTTTAAGATTAGATTCACCCGAATGTCAAACTGAATGTAACTCTTCAAATTCCTCAGATATCTTTGTGTTTTCAACAGAGTCCTAAAAGAGCCCTCTTTCTGCTCTTGCAGGCAAATAGTTGAGATGGAAGAGGAAAGCGGTGAACCCAGGGGCCTGCCAGCCTGCACCCTGCTCTTCCTTTTGCCGGGTATGTCTTCCCCAACAGTAACCGAGTTTGTTTGGTGGGTGACATTCAATCACAACTAGAAAATAAAGGGCCAGAGAAATGGCTTGGTGGATAAGGTGCCTGTTCATAAATCTGGTGACCTAGGTTTGATCCTCAGAAGCCCACATGGTGGAAGGAGAGACCTGACTTCTGAAAATGGTCCTGACTTCTACACATGTGCCATACTTGCCCTTGCTCTCTCTTCTCTGCCTTGGACTGACTCTCTCTCTCTCTCTCTCTCTCTCTCTCTCTCTCTCTCTCTCTCTCTCTCTCTCTGTCTCCTCTCTCTCTCTGTCTCATTAAATAAATAAATTCATTTCTAAACTACAACAGAAGATTAGAAAATAAATTGCAACCACTGAGCCTTCCGCCCTACCACATGGTGGTTCTTTTCATTATAAAGCTTGGACAACTATTTCTCATCCTGGGACCCAGGATCACATAGCTGAAGGCCAAGAACCGCCTAGGATCTCAGGCCTCATTGTTCTGTTCAGGTTCAGCCAGTCTGAGGGGCCATGAACAACAACAGTCACACCTGCCTGCATGAACTGAGCACAGCTCTGTCACTGAATGAAATTTACATGGGCTAATCCGACACCTACTTAGCAGTCTGCATAATAATTACTGTGCAGGGAGCTGATCGGGCATAAATGGGAGGCATTTGATGTAAACGACTGTATTCAGTATTGCTTTTACACAGCCTAAACAGATTTTTACACTGCCTTCCTCTTTGACAGTTCATTTATCCACTCCACAGTATTTATGGAGATGTAATGCATGCTGGTCACTGTTCTAGGACCCAGGGGATACCGTCAAACTCAGAAGGCCAAAAGTTTCCAGGCAGATCCTTCGTGTCATTGACAACATCGCTCTGGAGACCTGGGGGGCCATGCCATCATGAGTGCAGAGTCGGGGCTGCACACAGCCAGGCCGGAGCTGACCCTGGGCCATGAAAGTGACTCCTGTTGGACCCGGGACCCCCACAGCCCGTTTCTACATCCTCTGGAAGCCCAGAACAGCAATACCTACCTCCGGGGTGACGAGCACCAGGAAAGCAGGGAACAATTCGGACTTCGCCACCTGTGTCCCCAGTGCCTGGCACAGGCTGGCACATAGCAGGTGCTCACACAGTATCTGTGGAAATAACAGAAACAATCCAATCAGAACTTGAGCGGAAGGAAATGCTGTCAGCTGCGCAGTGTTTCACACGTGCAGGAGAAATTTATAACCCAGGTACAATTTCCTCCCCCCAGGAGCAAGCTCCCTGCCTTCGACCCTCCCACCTTTGCTGACTGTGACTTGAAAGTGCCATTTGTCACAATGCACTGTGACAACTAGACTGATGGCTAGGGAGCACTGGGTGGGAGCTGAGGCTTTCTCTGTCTTCACCTCTATTTTCACACGCACCTCACCCCAACACCAAAAATCTGGTATCTCTCCCACTTTCCTAGAAGGAGAGAACTGAACACGCCCCTGCATCACGATGTCTAGACCACTAGACTTTGTTGAGCCAGAAGAGATGTTCAACTCAAGCTTCTACTCTAAGTGCCAGCCCCACCAGCAGAAGCTTGGGCTCCTTCCTTCACAGCAGCACCTTCAGCACATTGGACAGCGCCCCGCACTCTTGGTCCTGCGTGTCATTGCCTTGGAGGGCAGGGAACATCTCTTCGGGGTGTGCATCCACCTGACACACTTATTATTTCATTATTTATTCAATTGTGTGTGTGTGTGTGTGTGTGTGTGTGTGTGTGTGTGTGTGTGTGTCTGTGTGTGTGTAGAACCACGGACCACCACGGACCACCTCCACCTCCTCCTTGATTACTCTGCGGGGACTCACAGGCTCCGCCCACCAGGAACAGAAACGCAGCCCCCCCCCCCGCACCCCCCCACTTCCACCCAGCATCTATACGTGGGGTCTAGGATCTGAACTCAGGACCTTCTGCCTGCAAGGCAGAGGCTTAACTCCTGAGCCACCTCTCCAACCCCCACCTGACACACTTGTGACAGAGCCTGTTCTGAGTAAAAGTGAGTCATGCCATGACCAGCTGACAGAGGGTCAGCATTACCCACATCCCTGTGGCAGGTGTGCTGTCTGGACTCCACGCCCACTTTGCACTGTTCTCCCTCATCCTCACAGGACTATCAAATCATAAATCATAATATTTTTCTGAGTGGGATGTATAAGAGGCTGACAGCCACCAGACAGTGTTTGGTGGCGGAAAAGATAGAGAAAATCAGAGGAGCAGTTAGATTAATTATAGGTTTTCTCTTGCTGTGGGCAACACCATCTTGATTACTTCTCCTGACGCTCAGGCTCCTCAAGACAAATGGATGTGGGCTTCTCTGTTGTTCTTGCAACTCCCCCTCATGCCACCACCCTGGCTGGGAAGTCCAGACAGCAGGCAGCAGCAGAGCAGTAACAGGCCAGAATAGGGGAATCGGCCATCCTTCCTCCCAGACCCGAGGCCCTCTTGAGGGAGAATGGACATTCACGGTCCAATGCATTTGGTAGGCAGTAGTTTGAAAGCATCTTTGCTTTTCTTCCTGGTGACAAATGAGGTGACACCTGCATGCCAGGCTGTCAGGGAATTGGGGGCCTGGGTGCACCAGTGCTGCAAACCTTCTCCGTGAGCCTCGGCTTCTGCTGGTCAAGGAGCAGGAATTGTGCCACATGTTCTCTAAGTTTCTCTTAGGCTCTGAAATTCTGCCATTTGAAAACCAGAACTCTGTGATGACAGGATTAGCTGACTGCTTATGATTATTACATACAAAGCATGGTCTAAAGACTCGTTTGCACCTCAGAACACTCTAGGAGGCACCTGTATCCATTCTTCTCACCTGAAGATGCAGGACCTGAGGACAGACAGGTTGAGACTGGCTAAGATTATACAGTTGGCCAAGGGAGAAACTGGGCAACTCCTTGCAGATAGCTGGTAACCACCAGATCACAGGGTAAGGGACAGCTAGTCTGAATTCTCAAGTACAAGTAAGTAAGAAGACACTCTCTCCAAAGTGCTCCCTCACAGATTTCAGACCAAAACCCTTCAGGCACCTCTAAACAAATGTCCGTCATGAGATACCAGAACACAGGGCTTCCGATCCCAGCTGCCACTGTGGGTCCTTAGGCTGACTCCGTAACTCTCTGAACATCATTTGTGACTGTGAAGGATGGTGTCCCAACAGCAGTAGCTGTCCCCCTTTCCTACTCAGAGTCAACCAGGCACAGGAGGAAAATCAGCAGATTGCAAGGTAGAGAGCTGTGTGACCCTGGGTCCGTCAGTTAAGCTCTCGGGCCCCTCTGTACTTCCTCTATAATAAGGCAGGAATGTTACAGTCAGGTCACCTACCCTTCCAGGTTCTCAAAAGGATCAAATGAGATAATGAGTGTAGAATTGCTTTGCAAATGAATAAAGTGCTTCTTCACAGAAAGCGTCCGTGCCCTGGACCGGCTAAAGCCTGTGAACCCTCATCCTGGCTGTGATGTGCCTTGCGCTCATTCATTCAGTGGGTATTTCTGTTGAGCGCCTACTAGAAACCAGTTTTCTAGACGCTGGCATATGTTATCTGCCATTGCGGACCTTACCGTGAGGGATATGAAAAACATGGATCTCGGCAAACAGACATTATGATTATTACAGACAGAAGATAGTCAAGAATAGTGTTGTCCATCCTGCAGCCTATGGGCCTCATGTGGCCAAAAGTATGTGGTCCAAGACAAAATCATCAACTTACTTAAAACATGATGAGATTTTGTTTGAAATTCAGTCTCATAGTTCTCAAACGTGAACTTCATAGATGGCAGTGACAGAGTAGCTCTAGAGGGTGGATGTGTGTGGGAGGGGAATCAGTGTGCAAAGGACAGTGGCAAGAGATAACCTACTTGACTTGAGTCAGGGACAAGAGAAGAGACTTGGTCAGAGAAAGCATCCCATGAGATTATAGGCACATTGTCATGGACTATAGGCTGGTGAGTTTCAGAAATGACGGTATGTTCACTGAAACGAAGAGACCCAGAGTTTCTTTGCTGGATATTAGCTGTGATGATGTTCGGTCTTCTTCAATTAGGGTAGGTTTTTTGTGAACCCCTAGGTTTAATGTTAGGGTTCATACCTAAAGTCTGTATCCTCCCATGAACCTGCACCACCACAGACAAAGCAAGGCAGATGTAGCCTCCAGTCTCCTGACTACTGCGAAGGACGTGGCTGGTAGTGAGAAGATGGATGGCTGACTGCCAGCCATGGGGAGCAGGAGCAAATGCCCTGAGCACCGTGGAGTCAGATGGGAAGGACGGGACTGGCTCAGAGAGGAGAGAAGAATGTTCCTGGCATTTATCTGAGGCCACCAGGCTGGGCCCCAGGGGAGACCAGCTCCTGCCAGAGATCATGTGAGCTGAAGCTTTGAGACAAAACAGCTCAGTGCTGGAACACATTTCCATCTGAGAGCCCTTGCAGAGGCTTGTCTACAGAGGACCCAGAGGAAGAGCTGCAGAGAGAAAGGCTTTTTAGGACAGGGCTTTAATCATCCCTGATCCGCTAGAATCTCCCACATCAGAAAGGAGGGCTGACCAAGATGCCCAACTGAGCCCTGACTGAGGCCTGCACCCCAAAAGGATCTGGGCCACTCAGCCCAAAGAAGATACAGGATGTGGTGACAGCTGCAGATGAGACACAGGCAGAATGTCAGCCTTGGAAGCCAGAAAGGGTTCGTTCTAGGCTTGTAAGCAGGTGCTCAAGTCAAGGCCTGCCTCTAACGTGGCAAGGAAGAAGTTCAGAGGCTGGGAACTGCTGGGGCTTGCTCCATCTCCCTGATGGAGCACATCATGCAGCCCTTGGTCACGCGGACATAGGACATCCCTGATGTCTTAAACATCACAGTAAGAAAGTGAGGCTCTACTGGGTTTCCTAACCAGAACAAGTGAGGAGGCAGCCAGCCAGGGACAACAGTTCCTTACGCAGACTCTGAACCAGCCTCTCAGCACTACAAGAGGTAGAAAATGTCGAAATTTTAAAACAGAAGTCCAGGGGTTAGTAGTGTGGCTCAGTTGGTAAAGTGCTTGCCTAGCATGCACAGGATCCTGGGTTCTATCCCCATCACTACATAAGCAGGCATGGTGGCAAACACGTCTATAATTCCAACGCTTGAAATGTGGAGGCAGGAAGGTCAGTCATTCAAGGTCATCCTCGGCTACATAGTGAGTTCAAGGCTAGCCTGAGCTACATGAGGGTTTAACTTTTAAAAAAAAGTTAAAAACAATAAAGTAAGGATCTAATGATTCCTCTTCATGATGCTACTGGAGTCATCCATGCTCTGGGAACTATCTAGAAGCAGAGGCATGGCCCATGCCCTCCTTTCCCTTCTGTCCAGCTCAATTAGCACTGATCACCATCTACATAGGTCAGGGGCTGGCACAGGCTCCCTGAGGGCTGAGAGTGGGAAGGGCTGCTGGCCAGTTGCTCCCGGAGAAAGGAACATGAGGACTATGGTCAGAGGAGAATGGACAACGTGCATTTCATTCCTCAGTGTTCTGTTTGTATTTTTAGCAGAGGAATTGGATTGTTTTTTCAATTAGAAAGAAGATTATTAATAATTTCAAAAAGCAAGGCAGTGTGATCCTCCACTTGACTGGCCCTAAGACCAGAGCATGCTCTTTAACCCAGAGACTTAGTGTCCGCTCTGGATCACACCAATGCTGAGGTCAAAATGTTCAGTAATTCCAGGCCTTCTAGGACCCTCCTGGCCCTTCAAGAACCTGCCTCCTCAATCCAGGAGCTCTGGCTGCCCAGTGGGAAGTGAAGTTTTACTCAGACTTAACCTTGGGCATCTCTCAAAACCAACTCCGTCTTCCAACCAACCTCACCATGGCTCTGTTCACCTCCTCCCTCGAAACCCAATCTCGCTTCCAACCAATCACCAGGGCTCTGTCTACCTCCATGGACTTGCCATCCCAGTGCCTACCCCAGAGGGCCCAGCTCCAGTTCTCCATTGAACCCCAGACCCCCCACAAGAGGAGAATCATCTCTAGGGAAGCAGGAGCCTTGGGAAGCCATTGCCTTCAGCCATGTTTCCAGCACCTTCTCCAGGAACTGCCCCAGGCAGAAGACATTGTCATAGGCCACAGAAGGAGCTACATCAAACCCCTGATGCTTCTGTTGTGCTGGTGGTAAGTCCATAAACTGAGAGTCCAGGGGCTTATGACCTGGGGAAATCCTCAAGTTCCTTAGCTGAGTGTGGGGCTATCTGTATGTGAACATCCTTCCCAGCACACGTATTATCATAGAGACCTCAGTGAAGAGCACATGTCCCTAAGGACCCGTGGGGGCTGCAATGTGAGGGGTGAACAACTTCAGCAGCCCTAGAGCTCTGCACCAGCCGTCGAGCATGCCCAGGCCTTCCCTGCTCCACATGGGCAGGTACCTGCACGCAGAAGCACCACCTTCCAGGGGCCCTTAGGGAAGCTAATGACGTGTGAGCAGGAACACATACCCAGTGTAGCAGTTTGCCTGCATCGCTGTCGATAAGTCCACAACCATGGGCTTACAGGGGAACAAGGAGGTTTATTCTGGCTTATTATTTTCTAGTTACAGTTCTTTGTTCAACTTGTCAGGAGAGCACACAGCAACACCGAGAGCTGGGGAACTGATCACACCATATGCACATAATGGCTGAGAGAGGGACAATCCTCAATTATCTGGCCAAGTATACAGAAGGACGCCAACTTTCTTAAGCAGCTCCCTCCATCTTACTCACTTGCCCAGCGACTCACCACGGGCCGGGTCTTCCCCATCGAAGAGACAACCTCCTGCAGGCTTACTCTAAGCCTAACTCAACTACCATTCTTTACAAATGTGCCCAGAGCACAAATCTTCAACTGACAGTTTGACTCCTGTATCTAACTATGAGACTCAGCAACAAGGGACGCATCACGGCAATGAAGAAACTTCCTCGCAGCAACATAGCCTTTGCTACCAAACAAGGAACAGGGCTGGAACATGGACAGAAAGGCATCCCTTAGGCTCTGGCATCTGAAGCAAGAACCTTGCAAGATTTGGGTCATAGGCCAGACCTCCTGCTGACATGCTAAATCAAGAAACAGATGATGAAACCACAGGATGGTGAAAATGATGGTTAATTTTGATGGGAAAAGTTGAATGAATTAAGATACCTTGGGTATTAAGGAAGCTTTTCCAGGGGGCTTTTCCAGAGAGGATAACTGAGGAAGAAGATCCTCCCTAGATACAGGCAGCATCATTCTATGGGTTTGGGACCCAGATTGAAAAATGAAAAATAGAAAAAGGCGAAACCTGGCTCTAATTCTTGATCCATCCACATCTGAACAAGCAGACTCATGCTCCTGCTGCCGTAGCCACCAGCCATTCCAATGCCGCGCTTCTCAGCCATGAGCCAAAGTACACCTTCCTCCCTTAAGTTGCCTCTTGTCAGGTGTTTGGTCACAACAGTGAAAAGTAATAAATACAATGACCAACCTTTCAGGCACACGTTATACATGAAGGGCCTCAACTAAAGTCATTCTAGGAGTCTAGAGAGGCTGAGATTCTACAAGACCTCAAGAGCCAAGGTTAAGGAGATTGAATGTTCATCCTGTGGGGAATAAAGAGCCACTGGATGTAAAAGAGCAGAAACAGACCAATGCAAATAAACTGTCAGGATCAAGGTGCATCTGAAGGCCTGGAGAGGTTATAGGCTCCTGGTCATGGGAGGGCTGTGGGAATGTGGGGAAGCAATCTCTGAAGGGACCAGACCTCAGCACATCCAAAGTCAGGGTACTGGGATTTTCCTACAAACCGGAAAAGAAAGATTCTGGGCAGCTAGCACTAGGAGGAGTGTGGACCCTGATGATCTCCAAGGGAAGCCAAGCCCCAGGCAGTCAGACACGCCACGGAATCAGGGCGAGCCCAAAATGCAGAGCTCGGCTTCAGGAGGACTTTGACAAAAAGGAGACTGACCTTGCAGTCAGAGGACAGTGGTCTGTCTCAGAGCTAGCCTCAGCCTTGTTCCCCTAGTAAACGAACTCTCTCCAGTTTTCCCATGAAACAGGAAAATAACTGCCTGTCCTGTCTACCCCACAGCACGGCCAGGACTCCCAGGAAGATGCTGCTTGTGAGAAATGTTTCTGTGACCACCTCAGAAATAAAGGAGGCTGTTTCCAAACCGGGTCTCGGCGGTTGGTTATTTCTAAATCTATATGTGGTTCCCTACCTCTCTTAGATGCATCAAACAGATGAATGATTTATTTTTGCTTTCTATGAAACACCTAGGATCACGTTTTCCACCTAGTTGGAGCTCTGTAAACATACAGCTGGTTAATTAAAATGAACCTATAAGAAGATGTTTTAGTTCTATTCATCTTCCCCCCCGCACTCAGTGACTCATCTTAATAGAAACATTAGAAATAATAAAATTATAATAATAATTAGGATGGCAAGCCAGAGACTCCCCATCCCCTCCATTTACTGAGACTCACCCATCTGTGCCAACAGGAGTGGGACGGGGTGGTGCTTACCTGCCCAACCACCAGGACTTACCAGATGGGTGACCTTGGGCAAGTGAGTAACCTCTCCAGACCTCAGTTTTCCCACCTACCCATCGCTAGGGAAAACATCAGACACTCTTAAGGCTGCTTTCAAGGTTTTGCATGGCATTTCTGCAAACAGCAAGTGTTCAGTGCTTGACAGCTGTCATTGTGATTAGCACTGAGACTGTCCAGAGCCCAATCACCATGATGAGGGGGAGGTGTCTGTACAGACTTTTCCATCAGAACAGATGACCTGCATGCTCGGTGACAACCAGTGGATGAGGTTTCTCACTGATTTAAACTGCAGAAGTGGTTGGACCCCCAAAGCCAACCTAATGTCCCCTTATCAAATGACATCTGGGGCTGGGGGCAGTGGATGGATCAGTCGCCCTTATGGTGCTAAGCCAGCGTTAATGGTGCAAGTGAATTACAAACAAGGCCCACCTGCTGTGCTCAGCAACAAAACCCGGCAGGAGGGTAATTACCCGGAACTGGAGCACAGGGGGACACAGCAGGCACAGAACACATCAGCCACAGGAAGAACAACTTCCCCACACTTTTGGTTTCCAGAAGACCCAAGAAGCAGCCAGCAAAGGAATGCCGGCATCACATAGAAGCTCTGCAGAACCTCAAAAGAAAGACATTCCCAGATGACCCCAGTTAGCAATCCGGCCCAGCATCTCCTAACAACTGGGCCAGCCACACACAGCCTGGTGGTCCACGCATTAACTGAAGCACCAAGGCTGTCCAGCATCTAAGTCTTGTCTGGGTCTCCGGACATAGCAGGCAGCTTCCTTGATGTTAAGTCCTCTGCCATGAATATGCAGAAGACAGTAATGGGCTCATCAAGAGCTGGGCATTGGAGGCATGAGGTCCATTCATTTTTTCGCCTACACATTCACCATGAGTTTGTGGGAAGAGAACAATATGACCAAGACATTCTTTCCAGGGCTTCCTGTTTACAAGGGAGACAGACACAGATACCCAATACAGGTGGGAAACGGAAGAACCCAATCAAGGCACAAGGCGGTGTAATCCCAGGCAAAGAGCTCTAAGTGGCACCCAGGCATACTCAGGAGGCTTTGCAGAGAAGTAGCTCTTACAATGGTCTTGAAGGAGAGACATGCTGCATATAGATACACACAGCATATAGATGCACACACTATGCACGCTGCATATTGACATACCATACACACTGCATATAGATGCACACACTATGCACGCTGCATATTGACATACCATACACACTGCATATAGATGCACACACTATACATATTGCATATAGATAAACACACACCACACTGCATATAGATATCACACATATACGCACTGCATACAGATACAAACACAGTACATACTACATATAGATGCACATGCTATATATACTATATAGAGCTATACATACCAAATGCCATACTGCAAATGTATACATGTTATTATACACAAGCACACGTATGTGTGCTTACATATACGTGTGTCCTCAGATTTTAGATACCTAAGAGAGAAGCATAAGGCCAGGCTCTCATATTTCTACCAGGTTCTTAAGGTGCTCTAAGACCAAAAGGAAAGAGTAAACTCATGCGCACAGCAACAAACAATCCTTACCTTTATCTACATTGTCTGTTGCTGGCAAGGAAAGGGAAGCGCTTGGCCTCCTCATCTCCTACAAGTTCACCGATGACCCAAGAAGTGGCTTCACAGCAGACTCTTTTCCTGGCCTGACTAGGAACAAATTTTCCTCTTTCCTTCTCCCCAATTCTTCTTCTTCTTCCTCTTCCTCCTCCTTTTCTTCTACCCCTTCTTCTTCTCTTCCTTCTTTTCCTTATCTTCTTCCTTGTCTTCCCCTTCTTATCATTTCTCTTTCTTTTCTTCCTTCCTCCTCGCCTTCCTCCTCCCCTTCTTGTTCTTTCCCTTTCTTTCCTTCCTCTTCCTCTTTTCCTCTCTTCCTCTCTTCCTTCCTTCTCCTCCCAATGCCTCTTCCTCCTCCCTTTTCTCCTTCCCTTTCGCCTTCTCTTCCCCATCCTCTTCTTCCTTTCCCATTCTCCCCCTTCCTATTCCTTCCCTTCTTTCTCCCCTTTTCTTCATCCTCTTTCTCCTTCCTTTCCTCTTCCTCCTTCTTTTCCTCCTCTTCTCCTCTCCTTCCTCCAACTCCTCCTCCTCTGGGCTCAGACCATGCAAAGGCAATGACTGGAGTGACAGGTATGCATGTTTCTCCTGGAAGGCTGGTGCTATAATCTGTTCCTTAAATGCTCTATTAAGGCCCCCGTGGTAAGGGCCTGGTTCCCAGTCTATAATGCTCTTTGGAGGTAGAACTGCCTGGAAGAAAGTTAAATCTCTCTCTCTCTCTCTCTCTCTCTCTCTTTCTGTATGTGTGTGTGTGTGAAAGAGAGAGAGAGAAGAGAAGAGAGATAGTTGAGCCCTTTAAAGAGATACTGGAAATCTGCCCTCTTCTCCCTTTCCTTCCAGTCACCATGAGGCTAAGCAGACCTCCTCTGGTACATTCTTTCTACTATGATGTACTTTCTTCCTTTTCCACAGGCTCCAAAGGAACTCGGCCAACCATAGACCAGAATTGGAAAAAACATGCACCATAATAAACCTTTGCTTCCTTAGAAGTTGTTTATTTCAGGTATTTTGTCACAGTAACAGGAAGCTACCACAGCTGAGTTTCCTCACTGACCATTAACCACTCCAAGCCTCAGTTTACCTGTGTGTAAATTAAGGATAAAGACAGTACCTACCTCTTTCGGCTATTGGGAGTTTTAATGAGAAATGCATGCTAGGTGTCCAAACCAGAGTGAAGTCCTCAAATCCTATATTACAAATATGGTTCGTGATGGTACCACATTGCTACTCACTGGAAGCAGCTGTACTGACTCGGATCCAAGTCCGATCCAGCCAAGTTCATTTTCATTATTGCACACATTTAACAAAGGTTTGGTAAGCACTTACTACATGCATGAGGCATAAGCCCATGGACAGAGTACCCTTGTCCTTAGAGCATTTATGAAGGAATAAGAAATCTTCATGTCCTTCAGAACTGCACGTGCACTGTGGGCATGCACACACATACACACACATAATTATATGCACAATGCAAATTCACATTCCTCATTCTCTGGAAAGTCATTATCTACATAAAAAGTACTACAACAAAAAACCTATGTTACTGGCCTTGAAAATTATTGACGTTTACACAGTGGGAGACATGAGGATTATTATCCTCTATTTTCTGGAAGAGGAAACTGAGATTTAAGGAAAATAGGTCAAAAGACCAGGGAAAGGGATACACAGGACCTAAGACCATCATCAGGCACCCATACTGTCCCATCGAACTGATTTCGTCCACACAGTGACCCCCACCAAATCCCACAATGACAGATGGGTGCCTTCCTTCGGTGAGGAAGAAATGGAAAGGTGAGTAATTCATGAAAAACTGCAAAGCCACTGAACAATGTGTAGACCTGCCAGCTATAACCACAGGACAAGCTAGGCTTGACCCGAGGCAGTCCTGGACAAACCTCAGGACATCTTATTTAATCTCCAACAGTACCGTAGGGGAACTACCAGCCCAGACATTAGGCCCTGACAGTCTAGTGAGCAGAGTCTACATACCACACCAGACCCTCACTGACCTTCCAGCTCAGGCTTCATCTTCCAACCTTTAGGACTTGGATTCTGCCTTTGATTTGAGCACCCTTCCTCTGAAGGTCTGCCACATTCCTTCACTCTCGAATCTATGATTCCCAGGGGTACTATATCCTCCTTACCCTCCACTACCTTCTAGCTTCTTAATAAACTCTGCCTACTTACAAGATCTTTTGCGTGGGTTTCTCCTACATGCACTACATGCTCCTCCATACCAGGGTTTTCATCGACTTTGTTCCTAATGTGTTCAAAGCACAGAGAACAAAGCCCACTACTAGGGATGGACCTTGGGCACATACATAGCAAAGGGCATGGAAGCAAGTCGTCTGTGGCATGGGAAAGTCCCAAGCTATCCAGTGATTCTTACTTCCGTATGCACAAGGGCAGCCTCAGTAGCATGTGGATGCAATATTTTCCTGTTGATTATTTAGGCAATAGAAGCTCCTGTCTGCCTTTTGTTGATGGCAAGCAAGATGCATTGAGGACATTAGAGGATTTCAAAAGGTTTTCATCCTGGAAAAGGAGGGTCCAAGGCCACATGAAGGCAGTGTGTCAGACTCTGCTGGCCAGTCAACCTGGGAGGAGGGGGATAAGACACCAAGAGAAGGAGCAGATGGATCATCATAGGTCGAAGAGCTAGGCATACTGATATGATTTGAGTATAAAGTGTTTCCCAAAGGCTAGGAACCCAACTAAAGGTGATTGGATCACGAGTGCTAGGATTTTACCAATGGATCAATCAAACTGATTCGTAATCTAACGACATCACTTCAAGGTGGCTGGAAGCAAAGCCTGATCACTCTATCTGTGTATCTCCATTTCTATCTCTCTCCTTCTCCCTCCATTCCCCCTCCCTCAGCACCTCTCTTCCTATTTCTCTTCTTCCTTCTTTCTGGACATGTAGTTGAGCAATTTCTCTCTGCTATACTCTTCCATCATGGTACTTGGTCTCACCAGAAGCCCAGAAACACAGACTTTGGACTGAAACCTCCAAAACTATGCACTAAAGTAGATGTTTCATCCCTTTATTTACCTGAGTGTTATGTCACACACACACATACACACAGGTACACACAAATTGACATCTGAGAAGTAGGGTCATACACTGTGACTCCAGGACCATATGGTTCTTAGGCCCCTGGAACTGATTTGGAGTTTGAAGATGCAAGTTAGAGAAGCCACAGGCGGCTGTAAGCTCTGTAGAATGGGTGATTCTGGGGTCCCTAAAGCCCAGATGTCAACAGGAATATGGGCAGTGAAGACTGTGTTTATGAGGTTACATCTTGGCAAAGAATATGACTATATTCTGTCTAAGCCCTGAGACTTTGTGAGAGACAGTTTAAAGATGACTGAATAATTCATCTGACAGAAGGAATTTCAAAACCAACCAGCATTCAGAATGTAAGCTTTGGTGGACGCTTTTAGCCAAGTTTATAGTGACAGTTGTGAGTAAAAAGCAGAGCTGAAAAATTTGAAAATCTAACAATTTGGTCAGAAAAGTACATAAAGTAGGGACTCAGTAAGACATGGTTCTTTCCTCCATTTGGGTTGCTTTCTTGAGTGTTTTTTCACAGTTACAAGAAAAGTGACTGACACAGATATAAACTATTGCTTCAGAAACAAGAGCCCACATTTCAGTGCCTCACACAACCCTGAAGACTGCCCAGAATTGCCCGCCTCATGGAATAAAGGTGAGACTCTAAGAAGCGATGATGTTTCGGATAGATCAAAAACCCTGGTTCCCAGACTGCCCCATCGATTCTCTCTCTCTCTCTCTCTCTCTCTCTCTCTCTCTCTCTCTCTCTCTCTCTCTCTCGATAGCACTCACTCACTGAGACCTTTTAGAGCTATCTTTATGGAGCAGCCTGACCTAGGTTGGGGACACAGCTGTGCACTAGAGAGATAATGTGTGTTGGAGAAACAAACAGGTAGCAGCGAATCCAAAGTGAACAGTGTTATCCCCAGTTGTCATAGCAACGCCGAGTCAGGGGTACTCAAGTCAAGCTTGGGGGATCAGAGATGACTCTGTACAAGAAAGAACATTTAAATGGAGATCTGCAAAATGATTCAGAATCAGCCGCAAGAAAAAAAAAGGGGGGGGGTGGGAGGAGGGACCAGCCCACGCTTGGCCTAAACAGGAGGAAAGCAGGAGCTGTAAGTGATCTAAAAGCTGTGGGAGGTAGTAGGGCTCTGCCCAGTGGTTCCTTAGCAAGCTAAGAGGTCAGATTTATATTCTAAAGGAAGGATTTTAAATACAGAGGCAGTACAATCAGAATTGCTTAGCAAAAGATGGCTTTGGCTGCAATCTGAGAATAGTTTTTTAAAGGGATTAAATCTAGAGTCCAGAATAGGAGGATGCCAAAGAAGTCCTGGAGAGAGATGAGGGTCAACCAAGTACAGGTAGAGATGGTGGATGGTGAAATGTTTGCGTCTGTCTTTCCAGAAGGTGCTGCTGATGGGCACTGGGGGAGAGATGCAGAAAGGGAAGGGATGGAAGACAAAGGCAGTTTCCAGGCTTCCACAATAAGCATGTGTCCAGATAGGGGGACCAGTCCAAGACAGCACCAGGAAAGACTGAGGAAGAATGGGAATGGCCACTCCGGGAAACAGAGAAAGGAAGAAGCAGAAGCAGCAGCAAAAAGCCCAGTGATGTCAGGAGCACCTGTGCTGTGTGCACAGCAGTCCAGGGGCTCAGAGATGGGCGCGGCCACACCACCCAGAGCTGTCAGTGCAGGGGGCATCCTGGGCCTGCTCCTCTGTCCATGGTGCTGAATATTCGAGGCGTTAATTGCTCTGTAGACTGAGACCACTCTCTCAGGATCTGGTGTTCTGCTTTTCCAAGGTCAAGGGCCACTTTGGATGGAAAAAAAAAAATGTTACGGCTTAGAAAACCACTTCTCCTTTCTGGGGAGAAAAAGGCTGGCCCGGCTTGCCATGCTGCTGTAGCAGCTGTCCATGGGAGGCAGGAGACGTGCTGAGGAACACTGGGCTACGGCGACAAATTCCACCACCCACACACTGTGTGGCCTCATGCAAGCTACTTAACCTCTCTATACCTCGCTTCCCACTTATGAAAAGTGAAGATGCTAGGTAGTGCATAAAACGGTGATGGTTAAATGCATCCGTATTTGTTGGAGTATAGAAGAATACTTGCTAAACAGTATGTACTACGCAATCACAAATTAACAAATGCATGCAGAACACATGGGGGTGTAGCAGGTATTCCAGGTCAGGGAGCATTGGGGCACAGGGGCCTGAAGAAAGGAACATTCTACATTGTGGGCTTCACACACTTTGACCCACCCCATAGGCAGAACACTAAAGTGAGGCAAAGGATTAGATTCAACCACATAGAACCATGGATCATCCCACGACATAATTATGCCGGGTACAGAGTCTATCTATGAAGTCATGCTGACTTTGAAACATTAAGGCCAGCGGTTCTAAGGCTGTGACACGTGACCAGTGTCGCAGTGTTAGAGGAGGTAGGTCACACCATGTGTCGGACTCTGTTTAAGCATGGGGTTCGCAGAGTATTTGCTATGTGGCTCAGCAAAAGAAGCATGGGTTCAGCCTAACCCGCTCAGTCAGCAGCACGTTCACAGCCAGGGAGGCAGCGGCCACCCATTCTATCAGTGAAAGGATTTGCCAAGTGCCAGGAAAAACACCCGTCTCACCAGGGCACCCTGACATTGAATTCAACAGACTCCTGTTCCTGCCTCTGCTCAGTCACTTTCCAGTGAAAACGGTGTGGTCCACATAGGAGGACAAGCTGTACATGGACTCCACAGCCGGATCATAAGGAAGAAACCCACACAGGAGGAGGAGGAGGAGGAGGAGGGCACACATGGGTAGGCCTGGACCAGGAGACTTCTTCAAAGATCCCTGGGCCACGGTTGGCCACACCTGCTGCTCACATATCTTGTCTATCCTGGAAGGGGACACGGAAGAAGGAAAACATCCCATGGTCATTCATAGTTCCTGACCTCCCTTCTCCCAGATGTTGCTCTGAACTGTCCAGGAAGAACTCAACCAAAATGGGGAGAGGATGTTGGCACCACACTCCCACAGCAGCAGGACGTGAGGGCTGCTCAGCCTGGCCACCTGCTCCTGTGTGTGTTTGAGCAGCTTGTGCAAGGCAGGGGAGGAGCAGGGGGACGGGGAGATGAGTTGGGAAAGGAATCCTGCAGCCTGTCTTGGGTCTCCTTTCCGTGAGTGCCAGTCACGAGACTCCAAGACACAGCACCAGGTTTCCTGCTGGCCAACTCAACTTTAGGTACGGCCTCTTGGTAGCACACTTGGAGAGGAAAGCAAGCAGGCAGGAGAGACCTTGGGGCTGGATGTTCTTTCCAGAAAAGCCAGGACCAGATTCTAAGGATGAATCATACAGGGTGACCCCCAAAGTAGGACCCAATGGAAAGCAGAGGCCATCACAGGCTTCTGCCTCTGTCTTCTGAGCAGTAGTAACAATGCAGAGAAAAGAGGCTTATGAACCTGGGAGACCTGGGTTTGAGTCCCAATGCTACCTGCAACCAGCTGGGGAAACTCAGGCCCCACCCCAACATGTAAAATAGAACATGCTAGCTTCCACTCTTGACAACTAATATCTTAACAATGTCAGTGACAAAACAAATGTGCCATGAAGTGCAGGATGCCAGTGTTCTCTACTGCCATTTATTAGGTGACTTACATATTGTCAGGCATGGTGCCCGGCACTTTATGTACTTTATTGCTCTTAGTATACACACACACACACACACACACACACAAACTAGTCATAAAAAAGCCTGTTTCAGAACTAAGGGTCAGAGATGTGCAGCTGTTATCTAACAGCACATAGTTCAAAAGTGGAACCATGGAGGTTTAATGCACATCTGGCTACTGGGGAGGGCTTGGATCTTAAAAGTTCCCCAAAGGTCTACCTGCTAAAGACTTGGTCCCAAGACTCCTGGGAGGTGGTGGAAGCTTAAAGAGGCAAAGCCTAGTGGAAGGAAATTAGGCCCTGGGGACGTGCCTGTTGAGTAGCCAGTTCCTCCTGGAGAGAGAAGGGAAGCTAATGGAATAGGAACAGGAACAGGAATAGGAATAGGAATAGGAATAGGAATAGGAATAGGAATAGGAATAGGAATAGGAATAGGAATAGGAATAGGAATAGGAATAGGAATAGGAATAGGAATAGGAATAGAAATAGAAGCTAATGCTCAGAAGACAGAGGCAGTAGTAACAATGCAGAGAAAAGAGGCTTATGAACCTGGGAGACCTGGGTTTGAGTCCCAATGAGTTGGGGCCAAAGCAATCATAATGGGACTTTGCATGCCCTGCGCAATGTCCAGCGCACTGTTGCCCTCGTTAAGTCTAGCATCTGTTAAGGGCACCGAGACCCCTGGAGGCAAGGGATTGACAGCCATAGTAGTGATCTTATGCTTAAGGGGAACAAGAGAAAGGGCTTATGGAAATGCCACTGGGTCCTTATATGTCATCGGAGAGGAGGACCCAGTGGAGAGTTAGGCGTACACAATAAAGGACTCTCTGGGAATTGGGGGGGAGGCACTGGGGGATGGGGAGGGGGAGGAGGGGGGAGGGAGGGAACTGGTAAAAAATTTTAAAATGTATAATTAAATTTTTAATAAAAAAAAAGAAAAGAAAAAAAGAAAATGGAAGAAAAAAAAACTAAACAAACAAACAAAAAAAAAGAAATAGAATTAGGAATAGGAATAGGAATAGGAACAGGAATAGGAATAGGAACAGGAACAGGAACAGGAACAGGAATAGGAAACCTCCTGAAACTTACAAGATGTAAGTGACATAAGCAGTAAGTTGTCGGGGAGAAGAGGACCCACTGAGCTGCCTACAGGTTCTGCAGGAGCTCTAGGTATGCAGCTTCTGTGAGTTCTTACCTATGCTGGCCCGGGCTTTTTCATGCTACAACTGCCTTTGAACCACTCATGCTTCTGTAAATAACCCCTAGCTGGTTAGTATTGGCTGTCAACCTGACACTGAAAAGACAGGCTTCTAGGTTCACTACAGAAAATTCTCTAAATTAAGGTTGGTCTGTGTGCGTGTGTGTGTGTGTGTGTGTGTGTGTGTGTGTGTGACTGTGTTGGTTGCATAACTGATGCTGGAAGACCAAGCCCAGTGTGGGTGGGACCATTCCCTAGGCAAGGTGGTCTGGGAGGGTATTAAAATAGAAAGAACCAGCTGAGCACAGGCAAGTTAGCATGCACAAGGCAAGCTAAATTCATTGCTTTCTGCTGCTGCTACTGGATGTGATATGACCAGTTGCTTCTAAAACTTTCATGGAATGACTAACTAACCTAGAATTGTGAGGTGGAATAACCCTCTTCTTCCCCTAAGTCACTTGGGTCAAGTATTTTGTTACAGCAACAAGTAATAAAATAAACCCCCAAAAATCTCACCAGTTCACTTAGCTCAAGTTAGATGGAATCATTTCTTTGGTGGATCCTCACTGCCCGGCCTGGGGCAAATAGGCATTTGTTCATGACTCTCAGGAAAAGTCATGCAACAGCGCTCTTGAAAGTGACCATAAGACTGTGTTCCTCCCTCTACCAGTCACTGCTTCCCAGATGCCATGAGAGGGGCAGCTGCGCTCCCATCGCTTGCTCTCTACCACAACAATCTCCTCACTGTGAGCCCCAAAGCCAACAGCCAACTGTCTGAGTATCACCTCTGAGTATCAGAGTGACCATGAGCCAAACAAACCTTGTCAAGCCGACTGTCTAGATGTATTTCTCACAGACACAAGGTTGTTTGATGAAGCCACCTCCATCTTCTGCATGACAACCTCTACATTTACCCCTGCACTGACCCCTGCCCAATGTTCCCTGCCCAAGCCCTATGCTTACAGATCTTCTGCCAGCATAAGCAGAGGCTGTTAGTGAGTGGTCTTTAGACTCCCTTGCTCTGCTGGTGCGTGCTCAGCAAACAGGACCCTTCTCTCAAGACACTGTATTCTCAGGCAGGCTTTCCTTCCCCCTCGTGCCAGCTGCTCCCCCGCAAAGGGTCACAGAGTCTGCAGGGCAAGGGGACAGACCGCAGCGTCTGCTCGTGTTGACACAGCCTTTTTCGCCTAACGTGTCGCGTCTCTTTCAGTTCCCTCTTTACAGAGAAAGGCCCAATCAGTACTGCATTTATGTTAGCATTTATCTTTATTAATAAACAGTAAAAGCTAAAAGCTTCTCAGGCCCCTAATGGAACACCATCAGAGGCAGACGCAGCACAGCAGACTCATGAGGACAGTCATTGGCCAAAAAACCACCTCAGCCAAATGGCTGAAGGCAAGATACGCGAGCTCAGGCATGCTCACAGAAGCTGTGTAGCAGGGAGCTGTAAGCAGCTTTCCTGGGGGGAGGAGGGTTCCTCGGTTCCCCTTGACAAAGGGCTCACGTCCCTAAGGGCTAGAAGTCCCATGAGACTCTGTCTGAGTGTCTGATTTAGGGAGCTGCAAATGCTTGACATGGCCTGAAATGTGTAGTGCTTCAACTATGTGATCAGGATAATTACTTGGCTGGTGACACTTCATCTTAATGAAGCCCCAGGCTGATGAGACACTGAAATCATTGTCATCAGGTACACTGAGCTCTTGGTGACTCTAATCTTCCCTCACTGTGCTGGTGGCCTTCTGGGCAAGCTGCCACCCAAAGCAGAGGGCACTGAACTTAGGATCCTGGTAGGCATGTGGTCCTCTGAGCCAATCAACTTCAATCTTGAGCTGTGACTGCTTTGCCAGAGACTATCAGGATCAGGCCTGCTGACTGCTGGTGCTCCCGCAGAGACAAAGCAAGTGGGGAGGGTCACTGGACCCTCATCTGGGGCTGCTTTGCCAGAGACTATCAGGATCAGGCCTGCTGACTGCTGGTGCTCCCGCAGAGACAAAGCAAGTGGGGAGGGTCACTGGACCCTCATCTGGGGCTGGCCTGAGTGCACCTCACAGCCACTCGTACGTGATTCTGCCCTAACTGCACGTGGCCTCAGGAGAGACCAGAGTACACAGGCCTAGGAAGATAAACTGAAGCTGGGACTTTAGCTGTGTGGCTATGGAGAAGGGAGAAAAGGCAGTCAGGTATGAACAGCTGGGTGCTACCTCCTGTTTTATTTCTATTAGTCTTCAGAAACCTATGACCTGTGTGTCCTCATGGGGGCTACAATAAGAAAGTTCCACAGACAGTCAGCTCGGTCCTAAGAATTTATTCCTCGCAGTCCTGGAGGCTGCAAGTTCAAAGTCAGGGACCTTTTCCAGCTACAGACTCCTGCCTTCTCTTGGTACTAATATCTTCACATGGTGGAGAGAGAGGACAAGTTCTCCAGGGTCTCTTTCATAAGGACCCTGGTCTTACGGATGACCAGGCTCCATGCTCAGGACCTAACGACTCTTGAAAGGACCTAACCGCCAACACCTTCGTTTGCAGGGATTAGGACTTTGATATGAAATTTGAAGAGACACATCCGTTGTCCACAGCTGTTCTCATTGTTCAAGGGACAGAACAAATGCAAGGCACAGCCTTGCTGCTGGACCTCACACCTGGGGCTGCCCCATCCAAAGTCTGTGGTTTCCCCCTCACCAAACTCCAAGCTATGTTCATGGTACCCAGTGAGCCCTCTGCCAGCCCAGCACTACCCTCCTGTGTAAAGGGATCCTCATACCCAGAGTTCATAATATCACTGGACAGGCAACCCGGACTCAGCAGCAGACATAGAGTCGGCCATAAGTGATGACAAAATCAGGAGTTCAAGGACAGACCCATCAATCAACAAGTTGCTCCTGATATGACCCCTCACTTTCACCCGCACCACCTCTGCTTCTTCGGGGCTACCTGATGATATAGCAAGCCTGCCATAAATCTCTCCCCTCCAATCCCAGGAGACTCCCAGGCAACTTGAAGGCCTGGTCCTGAAGGACATTCCACCTCAGCTGGACACTGACATCCAAAATGTTGCGTCAAAAGCCTGCCTACCCAAAGTGTGTCCCACAGACAGCAACACCCACATCCCTAGGAGCCAATGAGAAAAGCCAATCATCAGGCCCATTGAGTCTGAATCACAAGAGCTTCAGGAGTGGCGGGATCGATTAAATAGTGACGATGATAGCGGCAAGCAAGGTGGACAAAACACTGTCTCTGACGTGATCACTACGCCAATGAGAGCTTCGCATGCACCTCTCTGCGACACAAGGCTGCGTGGGAGGTTGCTAGGCTCCTCCCATTCTGCTGATGAAGAGCCAAGGCTGTGAATCACTGGGACTTAAACAGGACGTCTAAATTGCCCCCATCCCACAGCTCGGGGAACCTTGCAGAAGAGGGTGCAGTAGGAATGTAAGAGCCTGAGGGTGAGAAGTACTGTGAGGATGGGAAGAAGCACTGCTAGATAGTAGCTGCTGCCCATATCCGCACGGTCACACCCAAAGAGCTCAATGCAGGGATGTCTGTTTCCATCAGACCTCCACAATAACTGACCTATCGACATTTCACCAGGGAGGAGGGAGGATCTCAAGAGATAAGGCACCACCCTGAGAGACTGCTTGGTATGGGAATCTCACAAGAGACCCCCCCCCACCTCACAAAAAAAGAAGCCCAGGAAGACTTCTTTATTCTACAACTTGCCCACTGGTGGTCCATTCATGCCCAAGTGAGTGATTCTTGCCAGTGTAGGCATCCTGGATGGTACCCAATGAACCACACATGTAGGGGGATATGGGAACAAGAGGGAACTGACTGAAAAGGAGAATGAGTGGGGTGGAGTAGGAAAGGGTAGGGGTAGGTAGTAGGGGATGAAACCATGTAATTTTATAAGAATAAATAAGTCAATAAAGAACCAAGGCTGAGACATTGCCTAGCACACCACCAGTGGAACCCAGCCCCGGAGCCCACAGCCACAAAGCCCCACACATCTTGTCCCCTCCGATGGGGTGCTTCGCCGAGAAGCAGAAATGGATGACACACACTCTTTCATTGCTCCAATGTGGGCTCCAATGCCCACAAGAGAAAGACTTTGCCCAAGACATCAAGGCCAGGACCCTGGACCCAGGTGGGCATACTGTCTGGCACAAGATGCTGCCTTTTGCCAGACTCCAAGGGTTTTTACACAACAGAGACAAAAGAAAAAGCATTTTAACGCAGACAAAGTGGGGCTAGCAGGATAGTTCAACAGGGAAGGTGTCCGTTTACAAAACTGCTGACCTGAGTTCAAACTCTGGAAGCCTACATGGCAGAAAGAGACAGCTGACTTACAAAAGTCATCTTCTGCCCTCTTCACCTTTCTGTCATGGCATGCATGTGTTTTTTTTTTCCTCTCTCTCTAATAAAAGATATATTCAGAATGTAACTGTTTTAAAAAGAATGTTTAAAAATACAAATTAATAAGTAAAAATCAGGCAAAGCAAATTTTAAACCAACTGCCTCTTTTTGGGCAAAACACTGTGGATTATACAGGTACTCATGGGCTTCTTCCCTGAGCTGCTGAAACAGGGTCCCAGGCAGTCAGAGTGCAGCCCAGCACCTTGAGATGAGGCACAGCAGTCTGCTTTCATGGACTTCGCCTCTTCCTGACAGAGCAGGAGATGCTGGGGCGGGTGGCGGTTCTGAACCCTCCATAGAAGTGGTGATGGCTCTCCACCTGCCTGCCCCCCCTTCCCAATGGGCCACCCCTTTATCTCTGGCAATGCTCACCCACTGCTCTGAAAGCATGTTCTCATCTGCTTTAGAAAGGGCCCACAAAGTAGCTGAGCAGCCTTTCATTCATCAGCGTTAAAGAGCAGGTCCCTAGAGGCTTAGTGCGTCCATTCCTGAAGGGTTTAACTGTATCACAGAGCTCAGGGCCTGCAAAGCACAGGGCAGAAAGGATCGGACCCCATAGCCCGTTGCTGGGCAGGGAGCACTGAAGCCACACCCAAGCACCATCTTGGCAGCAGGGCTCCCCATGCCAGGTGCCCCTCATCTCTGGGCCAGGCATGATACACTGAGGTTTTGAAACTGCCTGCTCAGTATTGGATTAGTCCTGAGACAGCTGGGCTAGGCCCAATTAGCATGGAGGCCTCTGCCCTGGTGCAGACAAAATGTCAGGTTCCCGAAGGGGCATGGCACCCCTCTCCTAGCAAAAGGCCAGCTCCCCAGCCACCCAGCATGGGGAGAACCCTGGGGAAAATGCGGAGGGAGCTGTCAATACAAACAGCAGCTGGCCTGGCAGGGACACTTTCTGCCTCTGAGGACAATGGGAACAGAGCAGAGGGAAGCTGGGTTTAATTCACACCTGCCTGAGGGGCTGTGGCCAGCTCAGCTGGGGCACTGGGATTGGCCGAAGGCCTGAGCACACAGCCAGGTGCATGGGAGCTGAGGGAGCGATTCAGGCGCCTTCTCGGCAGACTGTGCAGTTCAGCAGAACGTGCAGAGCAGAGGTAGAAGGACCCGGAGGACAGAGCAGCAGCCCCAGTCATGGTGGGAAGGACAACAGCCCATCGGGAATGTGTTTGCTCTAGGGCAAGCCTCTCAGTGTGGTTCTGTTTACACACACACACACACACACACACACACACACACACACACACACACAACAATGTGTGTACAAACAGAAGCAAGAGCTCAATGTTAGCTGTATTCCTCAATGAATTCTCCATCACATTTTTCACTAAACCTGGATCTCATCTATTAACTCTAACAACGACCAGCAAGCTCCCAAGAGCCCTCCGTCTCTGCCACCCCATGCTGGGATTATAGGCATGGGAAGTCATAGCAACTCTTTATGTGGGCTCTGGAGATCCAAACTCAGGTCCTCATGCTTGCACAGCAAGCACCTTTCCCACTGGGCCATCTCCCCAGGCCACTAAGGAGTTCTTATCGGATTGCACTTAACCTTAAAATGGTCCCATGCAGTGGATCCCCTTGCTGACCATGCCTTTGAAGGGAAGCGCTGAAGAGCAGACAGAAAAAGGCCACCTTGGGGGCTGGAGAGGTGACTCAGAGGTTAAGCCTCTATCTTGCAGGCAGAAGGTCCTGAGTTCGGATCCTAGACCCCACGTATAGACGCCTGGCAGAAGCGGGGGCGGCCTGCGTTTCTGGTCCTAGTAGGGCGGAGCCTGTGAATCCCGGGGCAAAGTAAACAAGGAGGAGGTGGAGGCGTCCATGGTGGTTCCCGAATTCGCCCGTGGTTCTACACACACACACACACACACACACACACACACACACACACACACACACACACAATTACAATTGAATAAATAATAATAAAAAAATTAAAAAAAAAGAAAAAGGCCATCTTGTCTTTGGGGGTAGAGTCAGGATTCAAACTCAGATCACCACTGTTCTGCACCTGTCTTCCTACCATTAGCTTCCCTCCCCACTCCCATCTCTCTAACTCCCCCTCATCCCCCAGAGCCCAGCTTTCTCTTCCACAAGGCCCCCCTGGGCTGGGCAGACTGCACCATGCTCATTCAAGCCTGGGCAGGTGGCCAGTGCCTGCGGGCTGCTTCTCCTGAGTCGGCGTTATGTACGTTATCGTCTTCATTACATTGTGCGATCCTCAAAGGGCAGCGACATGGGTGCTCTTGGCTCTGTGACCCAGCATAACGCTTTCCCTGCTCGTTCCACAAATACTTCAGGAAACAAAGACATGAGGGAAGAAGGATGTCTTCTTTGCTGAAACATCTTTCACATCTCATACATTTTTCATAGTGTGAGGAGAAAACATGGCAAGAGCAGAGCACGGGATTCTTCCCCTTGTTTGAGAAGTTCCTGTGACTTGAAGCTGACCCGGACCTCCAGATTCTCAAGAACTGTGCTCCTCAGACCACTGCTTCAGAACAGGACCACCACTCTCCTCCCTCAGTCCACCAGAAATGGAACAGGACCATTGATACAGTCAATAAACTGTGCAATTGCCATGTGAAGCCCAGAACATCATATGTCCCTGTTGGAATGTGGCCTCTGATGTCAGGGACCCCTCCCCAAAAGCTCAGCCCCTAACCTCAGGACTCCTATAACCACCAAAAGCATCTTTTACATGTCCAATGATGAGGTCAAAGTCACAACCCTCATTTTGACCAATGGAAAGATGGGATTATGAGGCGATGAGAGCTCCCAGAGGAGCTCTTGGCCATGAACTGAAGAGGAGTCAATGCCTCCCCCAGGGTAGGGAAGACAGCACTCATGTCCACGGCCCTGAGCTGGGTGACAGGACAGCGCCGCCCGACCTGCCTCCACATATGATGCCTGAGCTCCTCAGGATACCACTGCTGTGGAGAAGCAGCCCACAGGCACTGGCCGCCTGCCCGGGCTGGAATAGCATGGTGCAGTCTGCCCGGCCCAGCTATCCCTGGCATGGCTAGTGTAAGCACCTCCTCTCCCTGGGACCTGCGTGTGGATGGCGCCCTCTGAACCTCTCAGAGCACCTCACGTGTCTCTTCTTGCCCTCTTCATCACAGGTATTGGGAGGTCCGTGTTCCAGGGGAGTTAGGGGAACAGCAAATTATCAGTCATATCCAACATGGGCTTAGGGATTTTCTTCACAGCTTGCTCGACTTATTTTTTTCTTCAGGGAATACATTCTGACATAAAGAATGATTTTTGCCAGATGTGATGGCTCATGCCTATAATTCTAATACTTGGAGGGCTAAAGATAGGAAGATATAGTCACAGGTCTGAAGCCAGCCTGATCTACAGAGTGAATTCCAGGCTACAGTGAATATCAGGCCAGCCTGGGCTACAGGGTGAATTCCCAGCTAGTTTAGGGTACGGTGAACATTAGGCCAGCCTGGGCTACAGGATGAAACAGCACCTTGAAAAGAAAAATTCACACAATCAAGCAAACAGGGGCTGTAAAGTGGTTGAGTTGGTAGGGGCCTGCCTAACATGCACGAAGCATCCGCAGCATCCTGTGAACCAAGCATGGTGAGGAGACACACCTGTGACCCCAGCATTCAAGAGCAAAGCCAACAGTCTGGGGACAATGTGGGTCCAGAGCAACGAATGGGAAGCAGCATGAAGGCCACTGGTTGATCCAATAGAAAAATAGATGGAGAGGATTCTGGGGGTTGTTGGAGGTCAAACAGTCCCAGGGAGCTGGATCAAGACGGCAGAACTATGGGCCAGTGGGAGAGGGTTGGTGCAGTAGGGGAAAGATGGCAAGAACAATGACACTGGACCCCTCGAGATAGCACAATCTCTTCAGGGGTCTACAGCCCCACTCTCAAACATTCCCCTCTTCACCAGAGTGTCAGCACCGCACCAGTCAAGGAAGGTAATGGGGGTGTAGAGGCGGCTTAGCAGGTAAGAACATTTGCTGTCCAAGCCCAAGTTCAAATCCTCAGCAGCCACGTGCAAAAGCAGGCGTAGCTGTGAGGGGCAAACACAAGAGGTTCACTGGGGCTTGCTGGGCTCCAGCCTAACTCCAAGTGAGTGAGAGACCCTGTCTCTCTGAAGAAGATGGAGTGACAGGTCAGGGCAGCAACGTCCCCCTTGGCTACTATACACATGCACATGAGAGAGAAAGAGAAAAATAGAGAGAGAAAGACAGAGAAAGAGAGAGAGAGAGAGAAAGAAAGAAAGAGAAAGAAGAAAAGAAAGAAGAAAGAAAGAAAGAAAGAAAGAAGAAGAAAGAACGAAAGAGAAAGAAAAGAAGAAAGAAAGAAAGAAAGAAAGAAAGAAAGAAAGAAAGAAAGAAAGAAAGAAAGAAAGAAAGAAAGAAAGAAAGAAAGGGGGAGGGAGGGGGGAGGGAGGAAGGAAGGAAGGAAGGAGGGAAGAGAGGGAAGAGAGAGTGGTGAGGAAGAAAGGGAAGGAAGAAAGGGGACACCAGTTCTTGCTGGTGTCTAATCTAAGTGACAGAAGTCACTTCCTAACTCCTGAGCCTTGGTTCCCCCAGTTGGCACAGCCTTGCCACATCTGTTGCCAGCACAGAGGGAGAACTGCCCTTCTGTGGCCGTGAGCAGCCCTCTGGATCACTAAGCTTTGAGAACTGAAAGAGATGCACATATATATTTTTCACGTGGTCATCCAAATGAAATCTTTTTGAAAACCTCTTTTTTTGGGGGGGAGGAGGGGCACACTACGAAATAATTAAAGTCTTCCATCAACTTATCCTGGAGATCTCTATTGCCTTCATTTCATCCTCTATAATGTTATTCTGCCTCAGATGAGCATGGCTGTTTCTTCAATGTTGCATCAGGGCCCTTCGGTAGAGGGAACACTGAGCAGAAGAGGGACGGAGCACCCTTCGTTCACAAAGTCTGGGACACCTCTCCACACCCATCTGCACCATCTGCGCCCCCAACTCAGGAACCTACCCTGCAACAGATCCACCTGGAAGCATGATTCACCCATCCAGCCGCCCACCCTCCCACCAGACGCTGAGCTTCTAGCAACATCCCTGACGCTCAGCTTGGAACTGGAGTGGAGAAGATAAGAATACACAAGCCAACTCTGACTTCTGCCCACCGAAATACAGACCGAAATGTTCCCTGCTCCACACAGATGGAGCTGTTCCTCTGAGCAAGAGGACAGACAGATCTAGAGAGAAAGGGCAGTGGGAGAGCTGATGAATTATGTCTTGGATGTCAACAATGGGAGCGAGGACACTTGTTAACGCACGTAAGCCCAGCATGATGGCACACGCCTGCAATCTCACCCCTTGGGAGGTGGAGGCAGGAGGACCAGAGTTAAGGGCATCTTTGGCACATAGTGAATTGGAGGCAAGTCTGGGTTACGTGACACATACGCCTATTGACCCTGAATGTGTCCTTCCTTTTTCTGAATTTTTTAAATTTATTTTTCTTTTGCATGTGTGCCTGTGTGTATCAGAGGGCACTATATGTCCCCACGGAAGACCAAGGGTGACTTCAAGCATCATCCTGGATTGCTTCTGCCTCCTTTTTTGCTTTGTTCTGGAGTTTCCCAGGCTCCTCTCACCAGGGCTGGAAGTATAGGCTGTCACCATTTCTGTCTGGCATTTTTAAATGAGATCTGGGATCTGAACTCAGGACGCTCTGCTTGTGAAGCAGAGCTATAACCCCTGAGGCATCTCTCCAGCCCATCTTTTTCTTAATTTTTCATTGTATGTGTGTGCAAATGTGTATGCGCATGCATACATGCCAGAGGGCACTTAAGTGTGTGTGCCTGTGGACACCCAAGGGTAACTGACCTCGAGAATCATCTTGAATTGTCGTATCTCCTTACTGCTGTGCTTTTGGGGCTTCCCAGGCTCTGTGTTCCACGGGAAGAATTGTAGACCACTGACATTTCCATTGGTTATTTTTACATGAGATCTGGGAATCTGAACTCAGGCGCTTTAAGCTTGCAAGGCAGAGGCTTTAACCCCTGAACCATTTCTCTAGCACTGCGCATGCCCTTTCTTATATAGCCCCACCCCAGGCCTTCCCTCTTTTCTGTCCTCTGTCCTCAGGTGCATCCAACCTTTGACTTCCCTCTTCTGCTTTTCATTTTTTCCCAGCTGCCCCGGCTAACTGCAACAGGTAACCAATAACCAACATTAATTTTTACATGCTATATTTCTTTCCCATGAGGTGCTGTGACTATCAACCTTTATTGTTAATATGGACATATTTCAGCTTTTCCAAATCTGTACCATAGTCCTCCTCCTTGGGTAACCAGAGACAAGAGTCCAGCCTGGCAAAGCATTGTGTGGCTTTCTATGTTTTCTTTCCTAAGGCAGCAGGTGGTGAGGGAGAGAGGCTGGCAGAGGCTGGCAGTACCAGGGAGCTAGGAGCTGGTTCCCAGTCTGGAAGGAAGGGAGAAAAATACTAGGGAAGAAGAACCAAGAAATGGAGAGCAGTTCCCAAAGTGTCCAGAAAATGCAAATGAGCTGCAGAGGGGGCCAAGACTAAGTATCTGTCTTGCAATAATGCCCTAGGAAGGATATTACCCAGGTGGTCTTCTCTCAGAGCTAGCTATCACCAGAGAGGTGCTGAGAAAACAAAGGATTCTGGGAGTTTAGTGAGGGGAGGCGTATCGGAGAAAGGTGAGTGGGGTCAGTACTCTAGGAACACCCGTGGGCTGCTGAGCAAGCAGGGCTTGGTGTGGGACAAGGAGGAGACAAGCTTAGCCACAGGGGCCAGGGCTCTGAGTCACTGCATGTGGAGACAGGGAAGGGCCTACAGTACAGACAGATACTGTCCCCAAATGCCCCCATGTGCTCCACACCGGACGTCCCAGAAAGGCGTAGACTGTCAGTTTGTAGCCTCGGTGCGGCCATCCAGGAAATCCCAAGGGGCCTTAGAAAACCCTTGACAAGAGGCTGAGGCAGCTCTCTGACAAGATGTTTGGATTCTAGCATAATTATTGCGATAACAATTTAATCATTTAAAAACACTATCTTGTGTTGCTCTAATGAAGAGAGAGGCTCTTTTCCATATTGTTCGTGCCATCTGCGAGCAATTTCCACATTAGCCTCTTAGAACAGCAAGCAGAAGCCAGGCCCTGACAGAGTGGCAGGACAGGGAAGAGAAGAGGAGTATGAAGGGCGAGGGTACAGTGGGCGACAGAGAGTGTGGACAGCCCATCCTGGCCTGTAGAAGAGCCAATGGATGGAATCCTAGCTCTTTTTTGGGAAGAGGGGATCATTTTCAGGTGCAAAGGAAGGTAGAGAAAGGAAGAAAGTTCTAGGGAAGTGGCTCTCAAACTCTTGAGTCCCTGAAATCAAGTCAGTAGATTATTGTGCCAGCAGATCATCACAGTGGCATTAACTGAAGAAAGAAAGTTAGGGGAACAAGCATTCATTTGGGCTCAGTATCGGAGATTTGGGCCCATTGCTGACTGACTCCATTGCTCTTAGGTCTGTAACAAAGAGCTTTACTTCATCGTGGCCAAGAACCAAAGAGAAGTAAATGGGAAGGACCCAGAGCCCAGTACATCCTTCAAGTCCTTCCGTGCGGGCACACCCCCACAGATCCACTACTCTAACCATTCCCTCCACGATTCCACCATCTCCCTCTCATCTGTTCATAGTTAACTCCATCCATGGACTAAGCTGTTGGTTAGGTTTTCTGATCTATGGAAAAGCCCCTTGCAGACACACCCAGAATGGTACTTTATGGATCTCCCGAGTGCTTTCCCAATCCAATCAAGTTGACAATCAAGATAATCAGCACAATTATAATCAGCATTTTTTTTTCTGTAATGAAATAGCAGAGACTGGAAACTAAGAGAAATACCATTCCCTCCTGAGAGAAATCAGAAAGGTTGGGCAAAACTCTGTGTCAGAACAAGAGGACAGAGAGTGTGAGTCAGCAACATATTGTGTCGGCAGCAAGATTTGCTCTCAGGGCATGGAGCTGACTCCAGGGGGCTTCCTTCTGTTGAGCCGCACCAGAGGCAGCTACTGAGACTGTGGGACCTGAACATAAGAAATGCCATTTTGTGTATCTGTCTCCATTTTGTAGTTGTTCACTTGTCCTCCCTATGACACACCAGACTGTGCTAGATATTATGACTCAACTGCGTATGTGACCCTAACCATGACCAGTCAGCTCCAAATTAGGAAATACTTAATGTTCTGGGAGCCCCCCTAAACTGGAAGAGCAGCCTTTTATGGTAGTTTGTAAAAATTGTGGTCAGAATAGGCAGAACTATCCAAACAGAAACCAGCCATTAACTGCTCGAGGAATTCCAAAGGCCATAGGTAATGTAAGGGGTACTAGAAACTGCTTATGGGGTACTGCTGGTGGTCAAAGTTGACCAATCCCTACATGCCAACACTGTTTTGCTTCAACTTGCCCAATCATGCATCTACTAGGTTAGAAACCCCCTCCAATAGAAATCTGGGCCTATAACAGACCCTATAAAACAAAGACCCAGGCTCTTGTTCCTGATCTGCTGTGTCAGTGATGGTGGGAGTCCAGACCCAAACTTGAATAAAGACCCTCGTGTGTTTGCATCGATGTCGGCTCCTCGGTGGCCTCTTGGGATTCAGAAATCTGGGCACAACAAGACCAAGACTACAGTGGTCTTACCTGGCTGGTGGTCAGCTATGAATGAAGGAGAAATCCATGGTGGCCTAAAAAGTCCTGATGAACAACATTAACTAACAGATTCTGGAGTGGGGAAGAGAAAAGCATCCAGTTATATGCTTACAGGTGGGGAGGAGAGAAAAGGAGGGGGAAAATGGACCCTAAGAACCAGTCCCAAACTCTGGTCTAACCCAGTGAGATACAAAACAAAACAAAACAAAACAAAACAAAACAAGGACATGAATGTGGGAGGAAAACTTGCAAGGAAGGATGGCTAGCATTAGTGGGGGAAAATAAAAAACAGAGGAGAATGTAATCAGAATGTATTATATTCCTGTATGCAATGGTAAAAAAGCAAGATTCATCAATAAGGGGGAAAAACAAACTGATTGATAGGAGACGGGGCTTTGGACACCTGGGAGGAATTTGGTAGTTAAAGCATGCAGATGAACAAGTTAGTAGGCAACAGTGACCCTTGGCCCTCTGCTCTCACTGTGGATGCCATGTGATCAGCCCCTCAGTTCCTGATGCCAGCCTGACCATCCTGCCATGCTGACTTGGAAGCCAAATAAAACCCCATCCTCCCCCGACCCCCTCCAAGTTGTTTGGTTCGGGTATTTGTTGCAGCAGTGACTTATGAAAGTAAAACAACACAAGTGTATAAATCCATAACTGCAGAGAAAGGTGCTGCCTCAGGTCAACAAAATGGTTCAGCAAGCACCCAAGCCTGATGGCCTGAGTGTAATCCCCAGACCCCAGGAGGTGGCGGGAGAGAACCTTAGACTGGAGAGTTATTCTCTAACCTTCCACACGTGCACTCAACAACCTCATCCTTACAACTTCAAATAGGTGAAGCTATATTTAAGTCAAGCACCTTAGGAGGAAGGGCACATTTTAGACTATCAGACAGGCACTAAATGCAGTCACACATGTGCTTAGGACAGACACACAGTGGAAGAGGGGACAATGTGACTACGAAGACAGGTAGTGGAGACTGTGTGGTCATAAGCTGGCAATTGACTCAAGCCACCAGAAGCTGGGGTAAGGCATGGAACTGATTCTTGGTAGAACCTTTTCAGAGAGCACGTTCCTGCTGACGCCCTGATTTCAGACTTCTGGCGTCTAGAATACTGAGAGAATTAATTTCTGCTATTCTAAGCCACCCAATGTGTGGTCATTTGTTATAGCAGCCACATGAAACTAATCAAATAATGACAGGAAAGAGAAAGCAAAAACAAGGCGGGCCGGAACAGCCAGAGCACCTCCCACAGACACTTCCATCCCATTCGCCGCTTCACGGAGGGCAATCTTAGCTGAGCTTGGAAATGTGTTTACTGCTGCAATAGGGTCAAAAGGAGTGTTTGTGGGGCCTGGGCTCTGGAGCCACACTGTTCCAGGTCTCTGCTCCTGTTATAAGTCATATGACCTGGGACAGGTCTCTAAGCCACTTAACCTTGTCTAAACCAGTCAGGGTGATGATAGCCCCTAACTCTTGAGGTTGCCTTGAGGAACAGATGAAGTAATTGCCACATTGCCTGACAGGCTACCATCTCAGTGAACATCAGTAGCTCCTATTTCTTATAATAATAATAGCAGCAACAACCCATAGAGACCAGCTGCAGCTAATACCCCTGACCCCATGAATAATCACCAAGGCCCTTTGTTCTGCTACTCCAGCTGCAAAGCTTGTAGAGCCTGTAGGCTTGTTGAGCGGGCTGTGACCTGCTCCCTGGAGCTCCTGTTGTTTGAAGCAGTGGTTTCTCAGGCTGCACCATGCCCCGAGAGACTCCATTTGACAAGCAGCTTTTGACTCCATTTGCAGTGCAAATACAGAGGCAGGATGACTCTGCATCGTGGTGGGCACAAAGGCGCCACCATCTGTCAGCACCACCCACGAGACACAGGCTGATAAATAACTTATTCATAAAAGTAAAAAGGGGGCTGGAGAGGTGGCTCAGGGGTTAAGCCTCCGCCTTGCAGGCGGAAGGTCCTGAGTTCGGATCCCAGATCCCACGTATAGACGCCAGGCGGAAGCGGGAGCGGTCTGCGCTTCTGGTCCTGGTAGGGCGGAGCCTGTGAATCCCGGGGCGGAGGAGGTGGAGGCATCCATGGTGGTTCGCGAATTCGTCCGTGATTCTACACATACGCACGCGCGCGCGCACATGCACACGCACAGTTGAATAAATAATAATAATAATAATAATTTTTAAAAAAAAGTAAAAAGGGGGTCACCCTATAAATTTGTCAAAGTGGGACCGTTGCGAACACATGGATATACTCAAATTATATCATGAAAATCAGGTCTGAGATTTTTTTTTGGGCGCGCACTTGTGTGCGTGCGTGCGTGCGTGCGTGCGTGCATGTGTGCGTGCGTGCGTGCGTGTGTGTATGTGTCAGAGTGCACTGTGCACTTCTTTTTTGGTTTTGCTCTGGTGTTTCCTAGAATCCACCTTACAGGATGGAAGGATAGGCTACGGTGTTTTTACATGGGATCTGGGATCCAAACTCGGGTCCTTCTGCTTTCGAGACAGAGGCTTAACCCTGAGCCATCTCTCCAACCCCAATAATTTTTTAATCTACATTTTTTATCTTTGATATTTTAGTCTACTAAAGAGAGAGAGAGAGAGAGAGAGAGAGAGAGAGAGAGAGAGAACACAAGTGGAGGTCAGAGGACAACTTTTAGAAGTTGGAATTGAACTCAGATCTAGATTTTCATATAGGCACCTTTACCCACTGAGCTATCACATCAGCACCAGGCTTGGGAATTTATCAAGCACACCACACTGAGTGTATCAGTCAGTTGTTTTGCTGCATGACAAGCAACTGAAGAGAGGAAGGTTTAACATACATACAGCCCATTGTAGCAGGGAAATCAAGGCTCAGGAGCAGGAGGCAGCTGACTGCATTGCACCCACATTCAGGAAGCAGAGAAAATGGGTCCCCCAGATCAGCTCACTTTTTCCTTATCCAGTATAGAAGCCCAGCCCATGGAGTGACACCCCATACCTGTTGGGTGGGTCTTCCCACCTCAATTAACCTAATGTAGATAATCCCTCACACTGACATGCTCAAAGGTTTGTTTCCATGGCGACTCTAAATCTCATCAAGATCTCTACAATACCCTTACCTGCACCCCATAAATAGGAGAATACTGTGCCTCCACATCCCTTCTGCTTCTACTGCAACTTCTTTAATACTTTGGAGCCATTCTGTAACCCATGTATAGAAAGATGATTGGGTAGACAGATGTGTAATATGTGATCTGAGAGCCAATATTAATAATGAAGATTGGAATAAAAGAACCTGTGCCTGTCTCAGCCAGCTATCAAGGGAATCTAGAACACTTGATAAGTTGCTGCCAACAAAACCAACGTAGCTCATGACTTTATTGCTTATCCAAAGAGTTCTGACATTGCAGAAAGACACAAACATGTCAGCCTGTGCTTCTGGCACAGTGTGTCGTGAGACTGAGAGAAACCACACAATCCAGCACCTTCCCTTTAGAAATGAGGCGAGGAGCTGGGGAGATGGCTCAGCAGTTACTTGCTAGGCAAGTAAAAGGATCAAAGCGCAAACCACAGATCCCATGTAAAATGTATGGAGGGAATGTTGCTCCACCGTAATCCCAGCCCTGGAAGGTGGAGCCTGGGAATCCTCAGAGCAATCCTAATGACTGCTCTGGGTTTAATTAGACATCTAACCTCAAAACACTGAGGTGGAATAGTGATCGTGGGTGATTCCTGTATCATCCTCAGGTCTCCCATGCATGCACAAACACACGCTCCTATCCACATGCAAAACATAAGTATATACAGAAGGAAAAAAACCCTCCCTGAGTGCTATGGACCCTGTATTGGACAGTAGTGAAACCGTGAAAAGGTTGGCCCAGTAGAAGGTCTTCCAATCACTGGGGTGTACCTACATGAAGGGGTTACTGGGGCTCTATCCCTGTCTCCCTTCCTCTTTTTCATGTCTCTAACATGAGACAAACAGGTTTTTTTCTACCATGCACTCTTGCCATGATATGCCACCAAAGCTAACTGTTCATTGACTAAAACCTCCAAAGCTGGGAGCCAAGATAAATCTTCTGCCTTTATAAATTTATTGCCTTATGTCAGTTGTTACAGTAACAGAAAACTGGCTGACACAACATGTTTGCATCCTAAAAAATTGACAGGACCAGAACACACATAGTCATGGTACTCTTGGTCTGAGGCAAAAAAAAAAAAGCAAATTCTGACTCCCCACAACCTCTCATCTACCCTTTCTGAGGACATGACCACCATTCCACTTGGCTTTCTAGCAATTCAATCCTCACCCCACTGACAGGTAGGTTCTGGGCAAGTCTTTCTGTGTGCACCTCACAGGAAATGCCTGAGATGCCATGCCCACTGACTATCTAGGAGGGAGATTCTGTCGACAAGCTTCCTGTGTTTCAAATGAGCTTACAATACCCTATGATTACCTATTCGAATGATTCCAATATTTCTCCTTGACAGCCCTTAGTGCCCAGTCCCCTGAGAGCCTACAGAACTCCAAGCAATCAGATGATCATGGACAAGACATGGAGTGTAGGAAAGGCTCAGCAGCAGGGAGTGGGGGGAAGAGGTGCAGAAGGAAGCTCTCAGAATCACCCACCATACCTCCAGATGCATGCTTTACCCAAGTAACTTCCCAGCCCTTCCCAGAACCCGGAGTGACTGTGTTATTCTCCCACCTGAGATTCATATCCCAGCCACAGAGAACTGAGCCCACCTGCAGAAGCAAGACACAGGTAAGCTCTTGCTCTCCACTAAACCACCAACCAGCCCTGAAGAACTGAGGATGCAGTCGGGGAGACTTGGGCTGAAATGAGAACATTTCCACTCGCTGCTGGTGGTGGTGGAGGTGGAAATAGATGTGACGTCATAGCACCTGCTTGGATTTGAATTTGGTATCTTTAAAGAAATTGATCACGGTTCTTTCCCATCACCACTACCCCACTGACGAGTTCCCGCATTCCTCCCTCTGCCCACCTCTCACCCTGTGGAAGCTCAAGAGCAGCTACCAAATGCAGTTTTCAGAACTGACTCTCAGGATCTCAGGGGTCTGGGACCACTGTCATGAATCTTAGTTGTTTCGTCAGCCAGCACCCAGAGAGCTGGGACCACAGGACCTGTCTCTGGTATCATCAGCAATACACGCAGACAAGGTGTAAGCCAGTTCCTGCCTCTACTGCCTCTGAGGATGTGGGGCCTGGAAGGGACATGAGATTTCCACTTCACAGATGAGAGAACTGCACTTAGAGGAAGAACTAGAGGGCACACAGTTCTCCCAACTCTACCCAGGGCTCCTCAGCTGCAAAACTGTAGTGGGAACCCAAGTGGAGTGCCCAGGTAACAAGGCTCCAAGCTGAATCTCGTGACCTAACAGCAGCTGCTTGCGCCTGGTCTAGCCTGAGGCTGGGAGCAGCCAGCCAGGCCCAACAGAGACAATGTGCTCCTGGAAGGACCCAGGGCTCCCTAGGACAGAGAGAATGACAGCAAAGCCTGGCCTGAGAGGCTCCCTGGAATGCAGGCCAGGCACTCACATATCCGTCAAAGGGTCAGAGGCTGGCTACCCCTCAGAGTCTGACTTAAAGCCCGCTTCCACCCACATGGGCTCAAGGCCCCACCAATTCCTCACCCTGAGTATTAAGACACCAGCTGTTAAGTGAACTGAATCTCATTCTGGGGTCTTCTGGAGGACCCCCCCAGAAGCAACCCAAGCAGCCCACTCAATGCTTTGTGAAGAGTCCAGATTTCAAAGTCAGACAGAAGTTGGTGTGGTGTTGGGTAAAGACCTGCTGTATCCCCCCACCAGCCTTTTCCAGGCAATATAGTCTGGTAGGCTCCCCCAACCCCTCTGTCCCAGTTGCCTCTCAAGGAGAATAACACCTTATATTATGGGTTATCAAGAAGGCTTACAGAGATGTGCAGGCGCTTGGCCCTGTGGATCTTCAATAAATGTGAATTTCCTTATGGCTCTAATAAGCCAGATCACTCTGCCCAGCCTTCTTCCTGAAGAAAGGCTTGCAGAGATGCTCCTAGAACCCAGAGGGCAGCCGGGATTATGGCAGGAGATGCCCTCACTCTACCTAGCCAAGCAGGTGTGGTCTGCAGGTGGGCTCAGAAGGACGGGAAAGGTCTGCCTAGCAGGCAGATGGGATCCAGCTATGGACACCTGCGGTTCACTTGCACTCTTCTGGTCACTGGAACCCACACAGCCTTCACATGCAAGGCAGCCCCACAGAGAGACGTTCCGGCCAGCAGTCAACAGCTTGCCCTGCCCCTAGCTTCTGTCCAGCCTCTCCACCGTGCCCTTGTGGGCTGGGCCTGGCTACTGCCTTTTTTTTTTTTTTAAATCATCTCCCACATTTTACCTTCCTTCCCTGCCCTGCCTCACTTCTCTGCTGCTCTGTCAGATCAAACACCAGAGCTACCTCCCAAGTAATCACTTACCAGTTATGTGGGCATCCTCATAGTCCGCTTGCTTCTGGAGGAATCATGCTTAATATGGGGTGCAGACCAGACTCTGCACAGGGGAGCCCTGTCTCCCAGGACCACAGAGAGAGCCGCGATACAGAGGCAGCTGGCCAGGACATGGGCACAGCTTGCTCATAGACCTCAATGTGGGCGGAGGCAGAGGGGATGTGGGCAGGGGGACAGGACAGTGATTGACAACTTCAGGCTCTAGCCAAACTCCTGGGAGAAAACAAACTCTGAGCCGCCAAGTGGCAAGGAACAGAGTGTCTCCTGGTTCAGAGACTGAGTCTTCGGCTGGTAGCTGACTGAAAAAATGATCGGGACCAACTTCAAGAGCCCTGAGCCACTGTGCAGGGCAGAGAGCAGAGGGAGCACCCAACCCTCCCCTGGAGCACTCAGGTGCTCCTTCAGAGCTCAGGTGCCTCCCGCCCTTGCACCTGGGTCACCACCCAGGGACATGAAAAGACATCCATGCCCGAACTGACACATTAATTTGTACCCACTACTCCTGAAGTACCCTCAAGGTGGGCATAAATCATGTGTGCAAGTGTGCACACTTGAATGCATTACATACACACACACACACACACACACACACACACACACACACACACACTCTGCATGCTGTCCTAGTCCATGTTACCAATGCTATCTGGCTGCTTGTGGATCGGGCTCCCACATCAGCTCTACCCGGGTTAAATGAATTTACTCTTGTAGAGTACTCACTGATATCAGCTAACCAACTAACCAACTGGATCATCCCCTGCCCCTCATCTGCAGTGTGTGGAAAGCTCAGGATGAAAATTCCTGAGCCAGGCAAAGGTCTCCCTGTACAAGAGATGGAGAAGCAGGGACTGCAAGCCCACACAGGAGAGATAAAGAATCAGAGTAAAAGCTATTTACCCATGGTTGTCAGTCAGCAAGGCTGCAGCTGAGCTCAGTGATAACCTGAAGTCCCTCCAACTCCAGAACCCCAGCTCTCTGAACCCCTACTCCATGCACATATGATTGACACAGTCCAAGATCCTACAACAGAGACCTTCCCAGCAGACCTCCAACACCCACTATCCCAGCTTCCCACTCTCACACACAACCCTTCTCACTATGAAGGCAACTGACTGGAGATGTGTTCTCTCTCTTCAGTCCATATCACGTGTCCATGACACATTTCCCAGCCCTGAATCCCTTCTCTCTCACACTGTGTCGGGGCCTTGCTATGCTTTAGCCTGGCCCGGAAATGAACAGAGACTTCCCTCATATTCCATTGCAAAATCCCTAAGCTAACTACCATCTACCATAAGGCAGTTCAAAATTAATCAAGACGTTAATGAGGGCTACATTTTCAACCTCAATTGTGGAGTCTGATAATTCCCTTTAACTGAGATCTTTTGCCTCCGTTAAAGTAATCAGTGCCTGTCAGGAAGTGATCGGAAAAACAGAATTTCCACTCACAGAGCCCCCACGCATTATGCATTTTATGTAGGAAATGCGGTTCTGTCAATTCTCTCAAACATTGCTACCCTTTAGCAAGGCTAATAAGGGTTTTGTTTTTCTTTAGAAGTCATGACAGGATAGGAAATTTGAAGTGCTCATTCAGGATTCAATTAACCTTAAACATCATTTGTCCACTATGATGAGGATCTAGAAGTACTTGATAAAAATCTTTGCTTTCATAGAACTTAAAACAAATAAGCCTAACTATGAGATCACAGTCACCCAAGTTTCTTCACTACAAACATCATAATAAAACGTTCATGGACTCGACAAAATACCACTTAGGCTGTATTAAGTACACCGTGTGTAGACGTTATGGTAATTCACAGTAAGACGAGGTGTCCAATAAGGATCGATAGAAGATGTATCAGCCAAGAGCTTACAGGAAGTAGATTACATAAGCAAGTGATATGGGACAAGATAAAATATGGCAAGCAAGTGAAAAAAGAATGAATCAAGTTTCAGGGATGCAGTACAGAAAAGAGAATGGCCAGGAAAGCTTCCGGAAGCAGCAGGACCTAAGTTACAATTGCCCTATAAGGAAGCAAGTTGAGTCACGGTCTCCCCATCACTAGGGCAGGAGGCTGTAAACCCTAATGCACACTGTCCCCTGCACTACATAAACACACTCAGGATCTGTCTCAGAAGACGAGAAGTCAACATGTCTGTTCCAAGCTGCGCTCACCAGGCTGCAGTTAGAACATTCTGGTCCACCCATGTTTACTTGTGAGGATTAATCTTAATCATCAGCTTGATTGGACTGAGAAAGGCCAGAGTGTAAAATGCACTTCTAAATGTGTCTTTGAGGATATTTCTGGAGACGATTAACTAAAAGAGATGACTTTACCTGAATGTGGACAGCATCGTCCAATAGGCTGAAGGAGCCTGGAACACAGACACACTGCCGGTCTGCTGCCTGGGCTAGGTGAACACACACATACACACCACACACACACACACATCACCACACTGTGACTCACCCCATCACCCAAAGAATGAAATCAAAGGATGTTGAACCCAGAGTCCTGGAGACATGAGCCACAATATACCTTGTCTTCTTTGACAATGTTTCTTCCAGACATTTGTCCCAGTGATGGAAAGCTGACTAGGAGCCCAAAGAGAAAGAAGTCCAGCCTCTAACCCCACTGTATTGTAGAGATATTTCTTCCAAGTTAAAGCATCCCCCTCTTTTGGAGGAGGAGGAGGCTTAACACTCAGGAGCTAAAGGAAACCCACAAAGCTCAGGAAGTGAATACAACCTACAGGGCTTAGCAAGCTCCTAGAGCTGTAAGATTTGCAAGGCTCTTCCCCACAATAATATGAGCAGTAAGAACTGGAGAGACTGACCAGCTAACTGCCTGCAAGTTGTACACAGAGCTCTAGGGATATAGCTGTTGTGAGTCACAACCCAGGCTAGGATGTGCCGTCTTTGTAATGCCACTGCCTTTGAGTTACCTGTGCTCCTTCTTGTAAGTATCCCCTTGTCCGTGTTTCTTGTAAATAAACCCTATATGCTCACTGGTTCACAGACTTGATAGAATTATTTGGTCTGGGGGCTGGAGAGGTGGCTCAGGGGTTAAGCCTCCGCCTTGCAGGCGGAAGGTCCTGAGTTCAGATCCTAGACCCCACATATAGACGCTGGGCGGAAGTGGGGGCGGTCTGCGTTTCTGGTCCTGGTAGGGCGGAGCCTGTGAATCCCGGAACAGAGTAAACAAGGAGGTGGAGGCGGTCCATGGGGGTTCCCGAATTTGCCTGTGGTTCTACACACACACACACACACACACACACACACACACACACACGTACGCACGCACGCACGTACACACAATTGAATAAATAATAATAAAAAATTTTAAAAAAAAGAATTATTTGGTCTGTTGTCAATGACTTATCTGCACTGAATAGATGTTCGTTCATGTTTCCCAGGAAAAGAAAGTCACATAACATGGGGAAACTAACAAGAAGAGCAACAGGGGAGTGCTCATATTGCACACAGCAGGGCCCTGAAACTGACCAGAGCCTATGGTGGCTGGGCTGAATCCTGAGGACAAGTGGGAGATGTATGCGCAGGCTGTCCCCCTGAAAACAAATGACGAGAACAGAGGCAGAAGTCCCAATGCTACACCACCAGAAGCACTGTCTTTTGAGTGTGTGCCTCATGGTGTTTACACACACGCTAGAAATCATCTCGGAGTCATCTCTGAATGTGAGTGCTGAGGATGCACGTGTGGCTGTTGGCAATGATACGACAGGTTGAGTGATGTCCTTATGCTTGAGACACGGTGTGCAAAGGCCCAGACAGATGAAACTGGGGTTCAAATCTGAACGAATCCTGTCTGCTCTTACACACTCATAGCTATTGAAAAGAAGGTCCTCTTCACCTCCTGGACCCCGAAACCCAGGGTGCCACCAAGCCAAGGGACCACAGTCCCCAGTTCTCAGCACTCCAATCTGAGCTCCTTGAGGGACAATAAAGGACAGCAACTTCCTCCTGGCTCAGCTCAAGCTGTCAGTTCAGATCGGTATCACCCACCATTGACCTCACTTTCTAACAGAGAATGACCAGACATTAGACCTGATGCTCTCTGAGATTCCTCCTGTAGGAATTTGCTATGACCCTGATTCTGGTTTAAATGTCTTTGGTGAACTGGGACATGGTCCTGGAACTTGCTTGGTGAATTGCCAGCATTCGCCTGCATGGCTCAGCCCTGGCCTGCAGTCCTCAGAAATGACATGTCAGGAAGTCCTCAGCCCAGGATGGAATTTCTCCCCAGAGACCATGGGTAAATCCTGGACCCATTCCCAGAGGTCCTGAGGGTCAAGGCTCTGCAGTGTGTCTGCCTCCTGTGTCCTTCCCTCCCTGTAGCTCCTCCTAGCCTGAGCACAGCTGAATACTAAGTCAGCCCCATAGACCACAGGGTGCAATGTCTTCTTAGCCTCTGCTCCTGAGTGACATGCCCCCCTCAGCTAATCCCTCATCTGATTCCATGCTGGCGCCAAGCCCTTAGCACTGTGCTTTTCAAGTCCTCTCCAGCTGCCTGGGGACCCCAGGCCAGCAAACTCTCCCTCCACCCACTTCTGCCTACCACCAATACATGCGTACACATGTGTACACACACACACACACACACATACACACACACACACTGTGTCTCTGTTCCTCAGATTAAAGGGCTGGCAAGCATGCATCTGCACAGAAGAATAAACAATCTCATCTTGGAGTGAGTATATTTTGTCTTCATTATGCCACTGTGAAGGTGTTAATATACAACTTACAACATATTAATCACCCCTCTAACTCCAAATGCTAAATGCATCATTAACATTCATGTTTTCTTCAATTACTTGGCTGTTCTGGGGGGAGGGGAACAGGGCTGCTCCTCAGGAAACCCAGCTCCTCTGAAGACTCAGGACCACAAAGGCAGGCTGGGCTTCCACCCCTACTGCAGAGGGAAAACTTGCACCAAGCACTCAGCCCTGCTGCCCCAGTTTATGATAATCTAGAAACACAATTGGGGACTGAAGAGATGGTTCAGAGGTTAAGACTCTGCCTCCCAAGCAGAAGATCCTCAGTTCCTAAGGAAAAAAACATAATTCAAAACACCAAAGATCCTACATTATTCACCAGACCAACCAAATCTCTCCCCATTCTAAAGCTCAGGGAACCCTGCAGAAGAGGGGGCAGTAAGATTGTAAGAGCCTAAAGACAGGGAAGACCGATGATATGAATGACACTCCACACAAGTTAGGACTGCAGCAGCCAGGATTAGACTTTGCCTGACCTGTACAATGGCTGACATGTCAACAACCCCCCAAAGTCTAGCAGGGATCAGAGGGGAGAAGGCTTCAGGAAGTAGGATCCTTGGAAGCAAGGGATTAAACAATCATAATAGAGTTCCCATGTTAACAGGGAGCTCAAGAAGGAGCCCCGGGCTATGCCACTGAGTCCTGAACCCTCACTAGGATGGAGGACTTAGAGGGAGGTTCGATGCCCACATAAACAGATGTTCCAGGGGATGGGAGGAAGGAGGAAAGAGGTAACAGGAGAGGGAGAGGGAGGGAGAGTGTGAAAGGAAGGGGGGAAGAGGGAAGAGTGCAATGGGGGACGACAGGGAAGAGGACAGGGGGGTACCTATTGAGATTGTATGATTAGGAAAAAAAATAAAATGTGAGGGAAAAAAAGAAGATTCTCAGTTTGGATCCCAGATCCCACATAAAAACGCCAGGCAGAAATGGCACTTCCTGTCCTGGTGGGCAGAGCCTGGGAAATCCCAGAGCAAAAAGGAGATGGAAGTAATCCAGCGTGATTCCAGAGGTTACTCTTGATCCTTCACAGGGACACAAGGTGCCCTCTGATGCGCACACACACACACACACACACACACACACACAACCCACAACTGAAGCCAAAGGAAGAAGATAGGAGGGAAGGGAAATGGAACAGATACAAGGAGGAATCACATACATCCAACCAATGAATCTGCCTCCCTTATGGTGAAAAGATTGGAATTCAGACAGGGTTTGTGACTTGTCCAAAATCACACAGCTATTTTGTAGAGAGAACAGAGAAGAAAGAAGAGGGGAAATGAACTTTGACAAGGAAAACTTGGTGGAATGCTAAAGAAGTACAGTGGGGGCTGGGGAAATGGCTCAGCTTTTGTCTTGCAAGCAAAAGGAGAGTTCAGATCCCCAGATCCCATGTAAATATGGCCGGGTTGAAATAGCAGTGGCTGGTAACTTCAGTCCTAGAAGGTGAAACCTGGGAATCCCCAGAGCAAAGCAATAAGGAGGTAAAGCAATCTAGGATTAATTCCGGATGTCATCCTTAGGCATCCACAGGCACACATGATCAAATGCCCTCTACACACACACACACACACACACACACACACACACACACACACACACACACACACACACACACACATACACACATACACACACACACACACACAAAGTACAGCAGGAACAATTAATTACAGCAGACAGGAGAGATAAAGGCAGGGATAGCTGTAAAGCCAGAAAAATCTGGATCCTATGCCAACTCAGAGCTGCCTTGAACTTCACTCCAAGCCTCACACCAAGATTCCTGAGGTGGGGGCCTAGAGGAGGGGACAGACAGGGCTGGCTGAAGGGGGCAGGAGGAGCTAGAAGCACTCAGGGCTGGCTCTCCACTGCGGGACTCCCACGATGTAGCCAGACTGAATATGACACCTAATTAAAATGTCATTACCCCACAATCGTTCCATCCAAACTTCACTTGGAATTTGTTGCAAACGCTGGTGGCTACAGCCTCAATCTGCAATTGTTATTTCAGCAAATCAGATTCAATAATCTCCCTGCTGGTGGGGTGCAGACTAGCTCAGAACGGAAGAGGAAAGAGAAGGAAAGACTCCTGCCGGCAGGTCACTTTTTCTGTCCACAGGCTGCCAGTCAATCAGGCCAGCCAACCTTGAGACTGGAACATCCAAGGTCAGCACTGGAGCTTCCAGAAGGGTGAGGCTAGGACAGGCAGGGGGCAGTAGGGGCAGCTTCTGGGGACATTTCACTGGCCTCAGAAGATGCAAGACCATTGGTGGGGGGACACCTGATGTGTCACCATCCATACAAGGCTTCCTGGGAGTCCTGCAAACTGTGATGTAGCTTGTCTCTTTCTCCATCATAAGAAAGAGGCCTTAGAGGTGTTAGGGTTAAGGTCAACTCTCAGTAGGAGGAAGGGTAGAAACTAGCTTGTGACTTCAGACAACTATAGGCAAAAAAATACACACATGCATACAAAACCATAGCGTCTGCCAGCTCCTGCAGTGTGCCCAGCAGAGCCTGCCCCCAAAGTCTTTGTCATGTGCCTCCTTAGCAGGGTGACTTTGAGTCCTAAAAGGCCTTCCCTCAAGCTGCCTCCCAGCCTGATCTTCTGCTAAGTCATTTCTGCGTTCCGGCCTGGAAGAATGCTTTCAGCAGCCTCCCCATTGGCTCCCCCAACCTCAGCTTCTCTTCCCTCTTACCTTGCACACCCACTACAGAATGATCTACCAAGATTCTTTAACCTTGACCCTCCTGTCTCCAAAACCTCCCACAGCCTCTTCTCGCTCCAGCTCCTATGCTTGGCACTTAGCTGGAAATGCCAAGTGGGCCTTACCTCGAAGCAGACACATGGCTGCTGCCCTCTCTGAGCTACTGAGCCTGCCCCTCCCTCGGCACCTGGCAACTGCCCCCTCTTCCTGCCTGGTGGCTGTACCCATGATGTCTGTGTTCTCACGTGCCGGTCTGGTTACCTCTCCGTTTACTTCCTGCGTCCCCAGCTCTCTCCATCAAGTGCTTCCCGCCCTTTTGATGCACCCAAGTGAAACCCAAATTTCACATCCATATGCTTGCTTCACCTGAATGTCAGATTCCATTGATTCCCACCTGCTGGATCTTGTCATGTTGCTGTCTTACAGGCACCTCACATCCAGCATAGACAACCTGAATTAATCATCACCCCCAAATTCTATCTGAATGGCATAGCCGCCAACCAGAGATCATGAAAACTGGCCTTACAGACACCCACAGGCCCTTGCCTACACGTCTACCTCATTGGTGCTTTCCAGAGTGTCCCCCTTAATCTTCCCAGTACTATCAGGGGAGCAGCCTTCAAGCCAGGGAAAAGGGCACTGGATGATGTAACCCAGTTTCCTGATTCAGGACAACTCAGAGGCAGGATCCCCTTTTCTCCAAGAGACTCTGAGGGGAATGCACCCTCCCCCCCCATACACACACATACCACAACTGAGGCCAAAGGAGGAAGAAGACAGGAGGGAAGGGAAGTGGAACAGGTACAAGAAAGAATCACTTTCATACAACCAATGAATCTGCCTTCCTCATGGTGAAAAGACTGGAACTCAGGCAGGGTTCAGTGACTTCCTTCCCTCCTCTGCCTCACTTTACCAGCTAAGTTTTCCTCCATTAAACCTCTTATAACTTGAATTCTATATGGGTCTGTTTTGGATAGATCCAGCCCAAGCAGCCAAACACTGAATTGGTCTCCACCATCCAAGCCATGCCCTCCTATCCTGCCCCTGTTCTAGAACTCGACATTTCTGGTGCACAAAGCTAAGCCACCTGCTAGCTGCTCCCTGCTTGTCACCTGGAAGCAGAACCAGCTCCTGACTGGTCTCTGGCTGCCCGCCCTGTCACATTCATACTTGTGTGCAGCATTTCCTTCATGTCTACAAGCTATAGTCTCTATCCCATGGCTTCCGGAACACTGAATGCCAGGCCCTGGCCTCCTGTCCAGACCTAACTCCCCCAGGGCTGCTCCCTGCCACTATAAGCAGCTCTTAGCACAGAACAGACACCATACCTCCCATGTTCTCTGCCCACAGTGTATACTGTGGATACCATGTGTCTTCCTCTCATGCCCGCCTTACCAGCACCTGGGCATGATGCTAGGCCAGGCTGTTTCTGTGACGTCTTCCCAGCTGTCTGTCAGTCCTTAGCCCCTCAAAATGGTATAGACTTATCTCCACAGCCCTGGTGAGACCTCCTGCCCCTCTTTTCCCCGACCACATACGTAACTTGAGTAGATTACCTACTTCCCCTTTTTAAGTATGGCAATAGTTCTTCATCTTAGGGTTCCTGACCCTTAGTAGGCACTTTTTATACAAAGGTGTGGAACAGGAAGGTATAGCACATATATGTGTGCAAATTCAAGCCTGTTGGGCTCAGACACAGCCACCTGCTCGGTCACTGTCTGATGTGGAACCTTGATGTCTGGCAGAGACCTTGTCCTTCCATAATGTTTACAGTGCTATGTAAATAACTGTCCCAGGATGATGTATGTGGCCTTTCCACCCTGGGCCTGCCATGGTCCATGCCAAGTGGGCTGTCAGCATGGCTGCTCAAGTGAGACACTGAGAAATGTACTGTGAATAGAGGGGGGGAGGGAGGGAAAGGGGGATGAGGGGACATCATAAAACATTGTGTGAGGACAAATCTGGGCCCCATGCCATGAAAAATGTGAATCTGTCCTTGACTTCAGTGGCAAATGAGGCGTGAAAACATATCAAAATGTGATATTCAATATATAGATGTATTTAATATTTTATGAGACTGGAAATCAGTTACCGAAGGTTCAAAGGATAAATCAAGCTCCAAGCAGATGAACTTTTCCAAGCATCTGCTCTGATGTGGGTCTTTCCCCAGGAGGGAAAGAAGGAAGAAGGGAAAGATCCGAAACCAGCCCTGGAGACTCCAGGGAGGACAAAGACCCCAGACATACCCTCTTTCCACTTCCACCACCTCAGATTCCCTTCCCACAGCCTACAAGCCTGCCGCTGGCCTGTGCATCAGGAGTCAACACAGCAGGGCTGGAAGTGAGGGAGGGGACTCGACAGCAGAGTGCTCAGCTCGCGCGAGGCTCTGGGTTCTATCCCTAGTTATAAAAAATAAAAACAGAAAGCCAGTGACAGCAAGCTGCTACGAAGAACCCACTGGACCCAGGTGCTGTGTGCTCTTTACGGCTTGCACCCTGCCCTCCTGGGTAGCCCTCGTAGACACCCTGACTCTAAACACCGATCATCTTGTTTAAGGGATGAGGGAAATAAGGCCCAGAGATGTCATATCCCAAGGGTTCAATTCTGTCCTGTATGACCCGAGGGCAGGAGACCTGTCCATCCACCAGCTGTGAGCCCAGTCCTGCGTGGGCACAGGGAGAACCTTCCTACACAGCAGTATGAATGAGTGCTGGTTCCCTGCCTCCTTCAAATACCCAGTGCAGCATTAACAACCCTCACTGACAAATAGAATGTTTGCATACTCCAGTGGTCCTCAAACTTGACTGGGCATCCATGTCATGGGAAGTTGTTTTTTTTATTTATTTCTAATTTCTGGGCCCCACATCTGATTATTTCAATCCAATCTAAAGCAAGGTCTGGCCATATATACTTTTTTAAAATCTTTTTTCTTTTGCATGAGTGTGTGTGTGTGTGTGTGTGTGTGTGTGTGTGTGTTGATGTGTCTCAGAGGGCATTCACTGTATATGCCTGTGGAGACCCAAAGGTGACTTTAGGAATTACCCTGGATTGCTTCTACCTCCCGTTTGCTTTGTCCTGGAGTTTCCCAGACTCTGTCTTCCAGGATTAGAAGTATAAGCCACTACCATTTCTGCCTAGAGATCTTATGTGAAGTCCAGGATCCGAATTCAGGACCTTCTGCTTGGAGGCAAAGGCTTAACCCATGAGCCATCTCTTCATCCCAAGGCCATATATTCTTATTAACCATCCCTCTTCCCCACCCCACCCCCTGAACACTACTCACTGCTACTTATGGGATCTAACTTTTCATCTGAGCTGGTTGATAGTTTAGGACAGAGTATGGCTACACAGCCCAGGTTGGTCTTGGAATTCTAAATCCCCTCCCACTGCCTCCCCAATGCAGGGATTACATATGCTACTGTGCCAACTTTGTTTAGAATCATCTGAACTGCATTTTTTTCAGTTCTGACTTACTTACACAGTAGACACCAACTGGCCCCTTCTCAGAAAGGTTTTCTGTGTTGTTATTTATTTCTTTGTCCTGTTATTATTACTTTCCTATATCTTACTTTGTTTGAAGAAATTCTTCCAAACCAAGCAAACTGGTACATACTTATAATCCCAGGATTCGGAAGATAAAGACAGTAGGATCAGAAATTCAAAGTCATCCTGAGCTACATAGATAATTCAGAGTCAGCCTAGGCTACAAGAATCTTAAGGAGGGAAGGAAAGAGAAGAAAAGAAGGAAAATAAGAAAGAAGGAAAGCAGGCAAGAAAGAAAACAAAAAACAAAGGAAGGAACGGAGAGGGAAGGGAAAAAGGAAGGAAGGGACCCCAGCTTCATATCCATCTTTGGCCAACTCCCTCTGATTAAGGGTGACTGTGACTTTCCTACCTTATTCTGAGCCACCAGGTCTTGACACAAGTCCACTGTGGGCTGAAATCTGCACATCTAGCTTACGCACAACCTCCGGCCAGCGACCTCCTTCAAGCCCTGCATGCTCTCCCATATCCAGGGAAACAGCACTGTCGAGACCCTCCTCTCCCGAGCATCCTGGGGCAGCACCAGCAACTTGCAGTCCTCGGCTTCCACACTGCTGACCCCAAGGCCTGACATTGAAGAGCTGTCCTATCGCTAACAGCTACCTAAATGCTAGCAGATTCACCTCAAATTGTGACAATCAAAAATATCTTGAGGGGCTGGGGCTCAGGCCATAAAGGCCTTGCCGTGCACGCATGAGGATCTGAGTTCCATCCCCAAAACCCACATTATAAAGAGGAGGTCGGGTGTAGTGATATATATGTACTTGCAAGCTTGTGAGCCCAATGATGGGAAAGCAGAGATAGGCAGATCCGTGGGGTTCAATGGCCAGCCAGCCTAGCCTACCTAACAAATTCCAAGCCAATGAGAAATCCTGTTCAAAAAAACAATACAAATGTCATCTGACCTCTGGCCTACACATGAACCTGCACACATATGCACCTATTAACATAGAAACACACACACACACACACATGTGTGCAAGCACATAAACTTAAAACACTGCCTTTCACGTTCCAGAAGGCAAGTCCTCCCCCACTGAGAAGCAAGAAGTCCATCCACCAAGGGCAGGGAGCTGCAAGGCAAAGAACTAGTCTCTGAACTGCACACTCTGTGCACTTACTCCCCAGCATGTGCTTCTCTATCTTCGTGAGGACATCAGTGTCATGAGAAAGCAAGCAAGACTAAATCAAATAAACTAGCCTGGGTTCAGATAAACTGAAGAGACCTTTAGCAGGAAGGCTGGATGACTCGCCTGTGGACAGCTGTGGGCAGGTAAAGCAGTTCTCAAATAAATAAATAAATAAGCCAATTAATCCAATAAATAAAAATCTCTGATTTGCTAGTTTCCATAGTGGGAAGACACCCAAAGCAGCCAATGACAAGCCACCAACCTGATGTCACGGGAAATAGAACTGAAGAGAGACAGGCAAAACTGTGCTCTCAGGCAGCCTAAATAAATAAATAAATAAATAAATAAGCAAGCAAGCAAGCAGGACTTGGCAGGTAGCTGGCAGTGGGGGAGAGCGGGCAGTGGCTGGCTAGGAATGCCTGCCCTGCCTATAGGCTTCGAAGTCATTTCCAAGCAAAACAAAACAACAGCATTTCGTGTCTGGCAGTGGGTCTCAGCCTGTCTGATGGTGATCTCAGCTCTACAGACTCCCTGTGGGAAAATCAGCCTTGGCCTCCCGCGCCCTCCTTGCCTGCTTTTAGACCTCGATTATCAGAGCCAGCACTGGATACAAGGGGCATATCAGTAAGATACTAATGGAGGCACCAGTGGGAAAGGCAAGCAAGACAATGTCACAAAGCAAGCCCACAGGACCACAAGCTGTGGACCAGACAGTCTTGGGTTCACAGCATTTGTCAACCCTGAAGCTTGTTTTTCACCTTCTCAGAGCTGGTTTGCCCCTCTAGGAAACAGGCTGCCACTGTGCACCCCAAAAGGGCCACAATGAGACTAGCCTGTGTGAAAGTCTGCAGGAGGCTAAGTCAGTCTTTCTGTCTCTTCAGGAAAGTTCCTATAAGGCCGACCACTGGTCCCCATACAGGGCTTAGTACTCCCAAGACTGGGCGCTGGTCTGAAAGCAGACAGCAGCACTAATCAATTCTTAGCGGTCTATTTTATCTATGAAACGGACACTTACCCCAGGAAGCAAAAACCCCATCCCTGAGAATAGCACAAAGAATGTGTGTGTTGGGGGAGGGGGGTCCATTGTTTCTTCAAGGGACAAAAGAAGAAGAGAAGCGAGTCCACCTATAAGCCACAGAGGCTTCAAGGTCCACTGGTAAGTGGTACCAGAGTCACTAAGAGAAAGAGAATAGAAGCCTGGGGCGCCTAGCAGGCATCTGAACTGGTGAGAAGGGAAAGGCTGACCAGTTCCTTGGCGAAGCACTAACCTAGCCCATCCCCAACTGCTGTGATCTGAATGTGAAATGACCCCCATATGTATCTGAAGACTTAGCCAGGGCAGACCTTGGAGTAGAACTAGCGGGAGGAGGTGGGCGATTGATTGGGTCTTGAGTCTCCCTAGCTTGGCCCCACTTCTTGTCTTCTCTCTGACTGGCGATGCCATGTGACCAGACGCCCTGCTCTCCTGCGACCATGCCTCCCCCCGCCGTGATGGATGCCTCCCCTCGTACTGAACGCCACAATATAAACCTTTCCTTCCTTCGTTAGGTCACTTCTTGTCAGGTATTTGGTCACAACAATGAGAACAGCAACTAATATACCTGCACTGCAAAACACAAAAAACAAAAATAAAAGCAGAGATAAAGCCCAGTGCCCCGGGTGGGGGTGAGAGTCCCATCTCAATCCTCCAGGGACTCTGCTCCAAGACAAGGGCAAGCCCCTAGCCCTGTGGCACCAGGAAGCAATACTTGGAGCTCCCTTGGCTCTGCACCAGACACGCCCCTTAACTGTAGAGGATACACGGGGTGTGACTTCATACGGGGTGTGACTTCATGTCGCTCCCCTTCCCTTCTGAGCTACTTTCCCCAAGTCAGCCACTTTCTACTTTCCTCTTCCCCACATGTTGAGCCTGTTTATTCCTTATTTATTCTACTCATCTCAGCTCCTTTACTTCTGGGAAAGATTCCAGCTGCACACACACACACACACACACACACACACACACACACACACAATCAATTAAAAGACAAGCTGCTTACAAATCACCAGCAAAAGAGAGAATGCTCTGCTCCCCCGTCATCGCCCCCCTTCCTCAGAACACAGGATCTTTAAACAAAAAGTTACCAGTGTGCGTGTGTGTGTGTGTGTGTGTGTGTGTGTGTGTGTGATTTGACTGGAGTTTCCCACTCAATCTCAGCCCCGCCTAGGATTCTTTTTATCTTTTTATCTCATTTAACTAAAATGATGAGGATTCATGAGTTCCTTCATGTTTCAGGTCACTGACCTCTTTGAGACTCTGAAGCGAGCTGTAGTTCTCCCCTCCACCTTCCCTTCACTGCCTAGGCATGCGAGCCTGCTGTTTGGACGGTCAGAATGCCCAGAGCCCTCGGAATCATGAAGAAGGGTCTCCGAACCCCTCAGCAACACCACCCTGCTGAGGAGGACCTACCTCCTACAGCCCTACCTGCAGGAGCAAAGCAGGGACCCACGCCTCAAATCAAGGGACAGAATGACAACCAGGACCTAAGACTGCTGTGTCTGGTCTGCTCAGGGGATGCCTCACCTGTATGACCAGCACCAGCAGCCTTTATGGTCCTATCACAGCAAGAAGTAAAAAAAAAAAAAAGTAGAAAGGTTTTATTAGGGTTTTTTTTTTTTATTCAATTGTGTGTGTGTACACGTGTGTGTGTGTGTGTGTGCGTGCGTGTGTGTGTGTGTGTGTGTGTGTGTGTGTGTGTAGAACCACGGACGAATTCAGGAACCACCATGGACGCCTCCACCTCCTCCTTGTTTACTCTGCCCTGAGATTCACAGGCTCCGCCCTACCAGGACCAGAAATGCAGGCCGCCCTCCCTTCTGTCCAGCATCTATACGTGCTTGGCGGAGGAAACACCCTATTAGGGGTGTTTTTACCTTTCCCTCTCTACTAAAAATAAGTAGGGCACACAGCTTTGGTCACACTCTAGGTACACAGAGTCCCTACTATACTTTGCCCTCCCTGGAAGAAGTAGGTATGGGATGGCTTCGATTGTAGGGACCCAAAGCAGGCTACTCTGAAACAGGACGCCACAAACCTTAGGTTCTAAGAATATCTTAGATGGGTTCTGAAGATGGGTCACTTCGGTCTTGGGAGCCACAGGTGGAGCTGAGGGGTGGGGACCCAGAAACTGAGCTAGTGCTGCTAGCCAGATTCCAGCACAGGCACAGGCTTCTGAGCAGCTCCAAAGGGCTATGTTGGTATTCTCCATGCAGGATCTGGACATGCTGTGACTCTCAGAGAAGAAGTCACAGACACCAAGCTGCCCCTCCCTCATCCCCGAGGCTGCAGGCCTTAGGAGAGGGTCTGTCATGGTTTGAAATGTGTCCCCCACAGTCTCATGTGTTTGGCAAGGTCATGGCACCTTGAGAGGTGGAGCCTTGCTGGAGGAAGGCAGTCACAAGGGGTGGGCCTTGAGATGGATTAGTCCTACCCAACCTCCAGGAGAAGTCTGCCTTTGCAGCAAGCAGTCTTGCAGCTCTCAGCCTCCAAGATGACTGCAGTGACGTAGCCTACTCCAGCTGTGGACAGCCAGCCATGCCACCTCCACTTTGAAAGGCTTTCTCCCCTCTGGAACCGTATGCTGAATAAATCTCCCTTTCTCCTTAAGTTGCTTGACTTTGGGCGCTCTCTCACAGCAACAGTTACTCTTAACTGCAACAGAAATTGGTACCAGGAGTGGGGTATTGCTGTGAGATTAAGAACAGCTGGTACCACAATGTGAAGCTGTTTGTGAAGCTGAGAGAAGTTGGTACCCAGCAGTATGACCAATGCTGTGATGTGGCTAGTGTGCTTTTGGAACTATTTGTTGAGAGAAATATGGAGAATTTTGGGACTTTGTGCTGGGAAAGCCTTTGTATCTTGGTGGTCGGGCCAAATGGGCCTTTCTCGTCAGAGTTCCAAAGAGAGCAATGTTGTGAGAGATGCAGATAGTGGAAGCCCAGCTTGTGATAGTCCAGAGGGGAACAGAGATTGTTGGCACTGGACAAGTGACAGACACATGGAGCCAAATGTTGATGGAGAGTTTAGTGAAGTTTTGCCCTCGTCCTGAAAGCTTGCCTGAAGTTAAACTGGAGTGCTTGGTGGAGGAAATTTCAAAGCAATATAGTCTTGACAATATGATGTGGCTACTTTTTAGTTGTCTTCAGAGTTATGAAAAAGAGCAAAGAATCAGGCAGGAAGAAGCAAAACCTATAAGATCTAGTGATGAAAAATGCAATGGCAAACTTAAAAATTTGAACCAGGAAGAAGCAGAGAACAAACTGGCTGTTAAAGAGATTAGCTCCATTTGTAAATCAAGGCCTGCTCTCAATTTGAATAATAACCTCAAGCTAGAGCCTCTAGCTTGAGGGCAAGATCCTCAGAGAAGGCTTTCACCCTTAAGAATGCAAATCCTTTCAGAAGTAATGAGCTAAAGGGTGGAGTTCCAAAGCAAGAGGTGGTTTCTTCTACAAAGCAACTGCCCAGGAGTGAAACATGGTCAGCATAGAGAAGCGGAATCAGCTGTGATTCAAGGGGGCCAGTCTTGGCAAAGTCGTCCACGTGGTTTTGCTTTTAGAGGCATCAAGGATGCAAGATGGAGGAGATCATGGAGTCCTCCTCTAAGACTTCAAAAAATGATGGAAGCCAGGCAGCATGTGGCAGAAAGTCTGCAGTTTAGAGGCCTAAGAAGGGCAGCTTGTGCTGTGGAGTTAAAGCCTGGTTTGCCATTGAGAAGTAAAGATGTTAGAGATGCCAGAGATAATGTGGGACACCTGTCAAGAAGAGTTGTATACCCTGGAGGAGTCAGCCCAAGAGAGTGATGTTTTCTACAGGCAGCTACATTGGAGGGGTAGAACCAAAGCCCTTTGGAACTGAGATGATTTCAATGAGAGGCTTACCTATGGACTTGGAGCTGCAGGATTTAGAGTTTGTCCTGCTGGTTTTTGGTCTTGTTATGGACCGATCTTTCCTGGATATGCCCCCATCCTTCCTTTTGGAATGGGAATGTTTATTCTGTGCCATTGTATGTTGGATGTATGTAACTTGTCTTTTGATTTTACAGGAGGCTTTGGACTTTGGACTTTTGGACTGTGTTGGGACTACTTATGTAGTCTATGAAGACTTTTAAAGTTGGACTGAGTATGGTTTTCATAATGAGATGCCAATGAGCCTGTGGGGGCCAGGGGTGGAGTGTCATAGTTTGAAATGTGTCCCCCACAGCTTCATGTGTTTGGCAAGATCATGGCACCTTGAGAGGTGGAGCCTTGCTGGAGGAAGGCAGTCACAAGGGGTGGGCCTTGAGGTGGATTAGTCCCACCCTACCTCCAGGAAAAGTCGGTCTTTGCAGCAAGCAGTCTGCAGCTCTCAGCTTCCAAGATGACTGCAGTGACCTAGCCTCCTCGTAGCTTTAGCCAACCAACCATGCCACCTCCCCTTTGAAAGATTGTATCTCTCCTCTCAAACTGTAAGTGGAATAAATCTCCCTTTCTCCCTTAAGTGGCTTGACTTTGGGTGTTCTCTCACAGCAATAGTTAAGAGTAACTGCAACAAGGTCCTTCCCTATTCCAGCTCCATGCCAGCATGCAACCAGACATTAGAACAGCTGGTCCCAAAAAATAAGGATCTTGAAAAATAACTCCCAGTGATGAGACCTGGATAGATTACCAAGGGAGGGTTTGGTTTGCTCATTCTCTGAAGGTTAAGAAACAAACACATAAACTCCCTGAGACATGTCTGCTAGCCTTGGTGACATCCTGTGCAGATGTAGAGGGTGGGAAAGATGCTCCCCCAGCCCTCAGTTTACAGAACCAGCAGTCATGAATGGCCTTCTGTGGAGTGTGTCTTGCAAGGCCTCTCAGGTAAAATCTTCCAAGCTAGGACCACAGAAGACTTCTGCATGACCACCACAGGAGTGAGAACAGAACATCAGGGTTCAGAGAAGTCATTCTTGTAAAGGAAGAAGGGATTGTGTCTAATATGAAATGTGTGAAAGAGGAGGCCGGGACTGAACTAGCCTCTTGAAGGATGACTGTGTGTGGCTCCTATCCCAGCTGGTATCACAAGAGGCCCAACTCAGCCAGCCCCAACCAACCCAACGCAGATCAAAAGAGCAATTTACTAACTTAGAATAATACTTTTATTTGTTTTGCATGTGTGTGTATGGGCATATGTACAAGAGGGCATTTGAGTGTGTGTGCCTGTGAAGGCCTGATCTACCTCCTTATTGTTTAGCTCTAGGGTTTCTCAAGCTGTGCCGTGCAGGAATGGAATTGCAGGCCACCAGCATATCTGCCCTGCATTTTTACTTGGGATCTGGGAAACTGAACTCAGGTCTTTTTGCTTGTGAGACAAAAGTTTAACTCCTGAGCTATCTCCCCAGTCAATCAATACATAAATAAATAGATAGATAGATAGATAGATAGATAGATAGATAGATAGATAGATAATTTCTGTTTTATGCCATAGTACTTGGGCATGCTTATTATGCAGCAGAAGCTAACCACCACACTCTCTTTACCATTCACTGCCAGGGCAAGGAAGTGGTTGATTCCTCTTGGACAGACTCCACCAAGCAGGTTCCCAAGGTGTCTTTGGGAAAATGAGACCTGCCTCAGCATCAAAAGGCTGAGTTCAAGCTGCCCTGTGTAACCTCAGACAAAACACTTATCAACACCGAGACTCACTGCACAGTTGGAGAAGTGACCAGTATCACACCTAAACATGAGTGGATGGAGAAACAGACGCTCGTCTCTTTCTTTCAATTCATTCTCTGATGATTTCATACATGTGTTTTTATATATTCTCTTTTTTTAACCAGTCAGATTCAAGAATCAAGAGATTTCCCACCCTGTCGCTAAGGCACAGAAAGGGTCCTGCAGACCTGCTCCAGCTCCCAGACAGACCAGCCCAGCAGGAAAAATATCTCTGAAACAGCAGCTGAACTGAGTCTCTGAGGCACTTCATTTTTAATCTCTCAGAGGAAAGAGACATTTCTTTCCACTTTCCCCGCATCAGCAACTCTTTAAGTAAAATGTAGAAAACATCTCACCTTTATTCATTCCGTCAGGTGGTAATTAGGGCTCAGAATAGGCATCCAGGAGGCAGCTGCTCCAAGGAGCTGAGCTTTCTAATTGGACTGGATGGTTTAGAGACTACAGAGGATGAGGTGCCTACCTAACCCCTGGTTCCCCTCCCAAATCCCAGTGCAACCCTGGATTAGGAAACTAGACAAAGCGCCAACACGGCGGCAAAAAAAAAAAAAAAAAAAACACACACAGCCGCAACCTGGGGAGACCCCCCACAGAGGCCTTAATGTAAACATGCTGGCAGGCGCTCCCAGTCAGCCGCCAAGGAAGACAGGGAAGCAATTTGATTTCCGTTGTTTAAAAAGAATCAGCTAAGAGACATTGCCTTCACATTACACTGCCGCCTGCCACTGGGCTGAGTGGGGAGGGTGGGATCAGGGGGCAAGGAGCAGGCCAGGTGGCCCCCGCCGGGGACAGCAGCCACGAAGGGCAGGCAGGAACCGGCAACCCTGTGGCGCTCTCTGTATGCCAAGTGTTTTGCATACACGACTCAAGGACGTATCCCCAGAGCTCTACCGGGGAAGCATCTTGGCCAGCTGAGGAGGTAAGAAGCACAGCCAGATGGGACCCGAGGTACGGAGGGTCAGGCCTCAAGGCGGGGTTGGGGAGAAAGACAACCCTGGCATGAAAGCAACAGCACAAATCTGCAGTGTTCCCAGCCCTGTGAGCTGCTAAACCAGGTGGACTGGAGCCCCACCCTGCCACCAACCTGAGAAATGACTGGAATGGAAAGGTCTAGGTGAAGGCCCTTTTAGACACACCCCCACGTTCCCCACACATGCCTGCCCAGACAGCCCCTTCTTTCAATATGATCAATATACACAGCCGACTGAGACACCAACATAGACATACAGATGCCATCCTTCTCTGAAATGAGCCGCCTCTCCTCTGACCTCCCCTGGGAACGCAGCTCTGCCTAGGATTCCCTCCCATCTGCCAGGCAGAATGCACTGTTCCTCAGATTCGCTGCATCCCCACGACCTCGCTGCATCCCCACAGCTCCTCTCCAGCAAGCAGGGCTGTCTCCCTTCCTCGAGTGCAGGACTGGAGACAACTGCTTTTCCGTCTCTGTGTCTCCAACATTTAGCACGATGTTCAATACCTGAAAGTGCTAGGAAAAGAAACTGGTGGAATGAAGACTTGCTGGGCTTGCTCCAGGGCTGTGTGAGGGATCCAGCAATCAGGACAGCATCCCTCAAGGAGCTCTGAGTCAGGGAAAGCAGACCATGGTGTGTGTGTGTGTGTGTGCGTGTGTGTGTGTGTGTGTGTGTGTAGGGGATGAAGCACAATATGCTAAGTGCTTTGAGGGATAAAGGATCCTGAAGTCTTCCAGCACAGAAGCTTCTGAGAAGTGTACCACAGCTTAGGCCAGTGAGGAACTCAAGGCATCTGGTTAAAGAATGAGAGCTGTTCCAGCAGACTGAGCGAAGGACTGGAAGTGAACGACACAAGGAATGTTCCAGAAGCTGTAATAGCACAGGTCGGCATGGCAAGAATATCACATGTGAGAGGTTCTTAAGTAGTGGAGGTTGTAGAGGTTGGAGGGATGAACACTGGTCATATTATCCCTTGTCGATGGCCCGTATGCAGTGAGCTCCTTCTCCCCATGACACACTTCACAAAGTAACCGAGTGCAGGATGCACGCGCGGGCTCTACCTTATGAAGCTTTCAGCCCAGAGAGGTGGAGAAAGGAAACAAAGGATAATTGCATAACGTACTGGGGCTATGAATGATAAAAATCCCACGAAGCAGAGGTAAAGCTGGGAAGGGGCGGGGAAATCTTCACGCGAGCATGCACTGAGACTTCAGGATGGATGGGCACAGGCAGCGTGGAAAGGGGGCGGAGAGTCTGAACAAGGCAGCAGTGTGTGCAATCACCCAGCGCTCCCAGACAGGAAAGAGCCTGGCAGGCCTGCTGGCCGGGAACCTAAAAAGAATGACATGGTGACCAAGAAGCAGGATGAATACGGATGCATTTGGATACCAGCAGCAGACAGTTTTCCCAAGTGTCTGGAATTATCAAGACGTGACTATCCCATGTGAGAGGAGGCTGTGGGCTCTGGAACTCAAGTAGGTTTTTAGGGACCTGCTCTTCTATCTGCCATCTTCAGGACATGGACAGGGTCTCCTTTGGACAGTGCCTCCCTTGTGATCTAAGCTCAACCTCCTCATTCATGGTCCAGGCCCACTTTCAGTCGCAATGAGAGGGATACCACAGGCTGGCTAAGTTACAAGCAATAGATGTTTATTATAGTTCTGAGGACTCCAAGACAAAACAACCGCCTCTGGTGAAGGATTTCCTGCCCTATGCTAGCATGGCAGAAGGTATCACATGGCAAGAGGTCATACATGCGGAACAGAAAAAGGAAGGTCACTTCAAATTAACCCGCTCCTGATAATAGGTTTGATCTATTCACAGTTTGATCCAGTCACAATAACACAGTGCCCCCAGGAACTAATCACCTCTTAACACCATCACAACAGCAACAAATGTCAATACAAGTTCTGATGTGGGGGGCATTCAAATCACAGCACCTACCAACACTCACAGAGCAAGAAGAGCAGCATGGAGTTGCCTCCTCCTGTCACGGAGTCAGTCTTGCTGAGTCATTAGCAAATGTTCTTGCAAGTTCCAGGGGCTAAAACCAACTGCTATGCTCAGTCCTACAGTAAGCGCTGGCAGTAGCACTTGTTGGTACCGTGTTCAGCTTGAATTAACTGAGGCCCACCTTAAAGTGGGAGAGGGGTTCACCTGTTCTAAAACTGTCATCACTGGGAGGTGTATTCCTGCTCTCTGAGCAAAATTGGCTTTCTGTTAACATGGAAGATAGTAGGAAAATGCAAGAGGAAGTTGGAGAAGTAGGGCCTCGTAAGACCCTTCAAGGAGTTAGGACTTGTCGCCTACAAACCCATAACCAAACAGCTTAGGAGAATGAGGAGCTTTATTTTGGCTTATGATTGCCTAGTTATATTTCCTAGTCCAGCTTGGCAGGAGAATTCATACTAACACCAGGAGCTGAGGGAACTGGCCACACCGTATCTACAAGATCGCTAAGTAAGGAGCAACCTCACTAACCAGACAGCAAGTCTGTACTAAATCAACTTCACTCATCCACCTGCCCAGGGAAAAGTTAGGACTTCCCTCATCTCCTGCAAGCTTGTTTAGGGCTTGCCTTGACTATCGATTCTTCATAGATGTGCCCAACACTCAGCCTGCAACTGTCAAGTTGACACCCGTATGTCTTACTAGCACAGGATTTTACTCCGGGGATCATGAATAACTACTGCAAGGTTTTCAACAGAGATGTAAGGCAAAACTGCTTAAAATTCATAGTTTTTAAATGCTGCGCTCTAATGGAGACCAGGTCAAGAGAGAAGCACAGAGCCATTAGGAGTGCTTATCCTGGTCAGGAAAGAGATGATGGTTGACCTAGACTAAAGGGTAGCAAGGGAGAGAGGATACAAACGTGAGATCCACACTGGAGGTAAATTAGCAAAATGAGTGTGTCCACAGGAGGTGAAGAGCGAGAAAAAAAGAGATGGGCGACCATTCCCCCAAACTCTGGAGTTTGCAAACTTGTGAGCAGAGGCACATTTTCTAGTGGGAAATTTTAAGAAGGAGACTTGGAAAGAGAAATCCAGAGTTTGGTTTCTCATGCTTGGTAAGTTAGGACAGCCAGAGGTCATCTGAATGAAAAACACAAGGAGACAGATGGGGTGCGAGACAAGGGCTCAAGAGAGAAAGTCGCACATCACTGCTCTCTGGGGCATTCAGTGTGTGGTGTAGGTGAACTCACTTGCCAAGAAGATCTAGAAAAGGCCTGGGGCCAAGACTTGAGACATTCAAGATTCAGATGAGAGCGAAGAGACTGGGCCACGGTAGAGACAGCCAGAGGGGTGGAGCTAGAGAAAGCACCTCTAAGAAGACAGGGTGCTGCTAAGAATCAGAAAAGGGACAGCAGTGACCACAGGCCTGGGCAACATAGAAGCTGCTTGAAGGTCCCCACAAGCTGATGAGTGAGAGGAGGGGTGAAGAGCAGGTGTGCCCCCACACTTCAGGGTGTCTGACTATGAGATGAGGCAGACAGGCTTTGACGGAGAGAGATGCTGGGACCTCCTTCCCCTGCTAATGATCCCAAGTGAGACACCTCCCTCTCCCCCCAACCCCGAAGGTAAGAGGTCAGCTCCAGAGGCAGGCTGACGGATCCATAGGGCGCTGGGGTCTGATGCCCGCCACTGCTTTCTCTGTGACAGCTGAGTCCAACAGGAGGAGGTGAGAGCCTTCCCAAGCCCGAGAAGGAAAGAAATAGGAACCTTGGGGAGTGGAAAGGAAGTCTACGAGAGAGGCATCATATGATGAAAAGTCTTAAAAGGCCACTGAAGTGCACTGTGATTTTCACTTAGAAAATCTCCCAGCCCACAGGAATACAGTGCTGAGTGGAGCAGAGATCAATTAGGAAACTAGCACAGAAAGAAGCTTCTATCCTGTTCTCAGAGTGCACTGTGAAAGGAAAAAAGGGCACTTACGTAGGGGTTCCTGACCTTTGAGGGCAATCAGCTCTGAGAAGCATGTGCTCATGTGTGTTTGAGCGACTGGGCTGTGATTCTTCCCCCCACTCCCAACTCACTCCCATAGACTTGCATGCAGTTTCCAGAAAGCTACATCTTCATTTCTGAAGGATCTGTAATTGGCACTGATTCTCACACTCTAAGATAAAAGTTTTCCAGTCCCTAAAGCCTCTCTGTCAAGTACTTAATGACCTGTAAAACACTTAAATAAGCCAGAAGAGCTCTGACTTTAAGGAACCAGGCAGCCCATCCTTCCACAGAGCAAAGTCTGCAGCGCAAGCAGCTCCCACAGGCAGGGTTTTCCTAAAGAGGCCCACCTGCGTTCCGCGTCTTCCCTGGCCCAGACAGGCGCAGGTGGCTTGCATTGACATCTTTTATCTTCTAGGACACTGATACCCATCTGCTCAAATTAATTTACTCTTCCAAGATCTCTCCCCTGACTCATTTGTAGAGAACAGGAATTCCTGGGCTGATTGAACACAGAAGGAGGAGGACTTGTGGCCAGACATGTTGTAGTTCAATGAAACAGAACCGTCAGCCCTTCGCATACCTGTGGAATGTCTGGGAGCATCCGTCTGGAGGAAAACACACACCATTGCTGCTGGACAACGATAGGAAAGGAGACCATCTGTACTGACCAGGGAGACCTTCCAGAAAAAGCAAGAGTGGAAAGTGACTAGGACACACAATGAAAGGGCGCTCCAATGATCAATGGGCGTTAAACTCAGACCTTTGGGTCTGGGGAAATGGTTCAGGAGATTAAAACCTTTGCCTCGCAATCAAAAGGACCTAAATGCAGCTCCCCAGATCACATGTAAAAATGCCAGGGGGAAATGTCAGCAGCTTGTAATTCTGTCTCTAGAAGGCAGAGTGTGGGAAATCCCAGAGCAAAACAAGGAAGTAGAATAATCTAGGGTGATGACTGATGGAAACTGCAGTGGCTTGTAATTCTACTCCTGGAAGGTGGAGCAGGAGACACCCCAGAGCAAAGCAATGGCCAAGGAGGTACTGCAATCCAAGATGATTCCCAGTGTTACCCTTGGACCTCCACAGGCACACACACTCAAGTGCTCTCTTGTACACACACACACGCACACACACACACACACACCAAACCTTTGCACAATCAGTACAACTATGGCAATGAGAAGACAGCAAGATCACACCATACGGACAAGAAACCCATGATGGTGTTTACAGAGGCTCTGGCTTCTGCCAATCAGAGTCAACAGTCACCCCAAGACCCATCTGCTACTATCTAAGCTATTTGTTACCTTAGGAGATGGGGCCGGTCGTGTCCCCAAGAGCTGCAGGGGAGAAGTGTAGAAGGGGAACAGAAAATATAAACGCAAGCCTCATTGTCCTCAACTATAGTCAGAGTACAGACTAGCCTCAGTTTCCCCTCTAGTCCAAGAAGGAAGCAGGCAAAAAACCCAGACAGCTTGTAATTTAACTAATGAGTACACGACCACTTGGCAATAACCATCAACATTTGTTGAAGTTTGCCTGCTCGTTGCTGATAAATTCCTGATGAAGTGAATTATGGGAACAAAGAGGCTCCCTTCTTGACTTACAATTGTCTAGTTATACCTCAAAGTCCAGCTTGATAGGAGAGGTCATACCCACACCAGGAACTGAGTGAATTGGCCACACCCCATCCACAGGATGGCTGAAAGGACAAACCTCACCTGCTAGACAGTCAAAAGTATGTCAACTCATTGAACCAGTTTCCCCCATCTTACATGCCTGCCAGGAAATGGTCCCACCCACCATATGCTAGATAATTTCTATAATAGTTACTCTTTTTTATTATTCATTCAATTGTGTGTGTGCGTGTACATGTGCGTGCATGTGTGTATGTGTGTGTGTGTGTGTGTGTGTGTAGAACCACAGGCAAATTTGGGAACCACCATGGACCACCTCCACCTCCTCCTTGTTTACTCTGCCCCAGGATTCACAGGCTCCGCCCTACCACGACCAGAAATGCAGGCCGCCCCCACTCCTGTCCTGCATCATATACATGGGGTCTAAAATCTGAACTCAGGACCCTCCGCCTGGAAGGCAGAGGCTTAACCCCTGAGCCACCTCTCCAGCCCCAATTTCTATAATAGTTACTCTTAACTATTGCTGTGAGAGAGCATTCAAAGAAAAGCAACTTAAGAGAGAAAGGGAGATTTATTCAGCTTATGGTTCCAGAGAAGAGAAACAGTCTTTCATGAAGGAGGCCACATGGCTGGTGGCTGAAATTGGAGGCAGGCTAAGTCACTCCAGACATCCTGGAGTCTCTCTTCTTCTAAATCTTCTGTTCTATGGTTCCTTTATCTGGTCCGCTACTGGAGATTTCAATCAGATCTAGGGCTGGTCTTTGTATTGTATTGACAGCTGATCTTAGTTAATGTCAGGTGTGGTCAAGTTGACACCAAAGATTAACCATCACATTCTCCATGGCTCAGATAATATCCTGCAGGCTTGTTCAAGGTTTAACTACTAATTCTTCACAAATGTACCCAGAGTACAGCCTTCAGTTGTTAAGTTGACACCTCTATATCTAACAAACACACCACCTAGCTAACTAACTAATCTAATTAACTCAAGCTTCAGATCAGTCAACTTAATGAAACCCAGGAAAGCAGGACACACGGATTATTTAAGACCTATAAACATTCAATATCTTAATCCATCATATACATAGTATTGTATAAACAGGAGGTTAGATAGGGTGTGGAGGGAGTGACCCTACGACAGAAGCAGTCTCCGAAGTGCTGAAGACCCCGCTGACGCAGACCACAGAATCATGCATGAAGTCACAATGCTGTGAGCTTTGAATTTCCCACGTAACAGGCCAAAGTCTAAATGAGAGGACTTCACAAAGCAGAGGCCTTCGTTCATTCACTCACTTGACAGCAACTGGATTGTCAGTTACTCCGAGGACTGCACTCAGCCTGGAAATGCAGCAATGATCAAGACACTATGCCGGCAGCAGGTGGGACCGTCCTGTCGAGGGTCAGGCAGTCACTAGGACTCATCTCAGGCTGCAGACTCAGACCACCAGGCTGAGGAGGGCAGAGTGCTAGTTCCAGATAGTGCTGCCTGAGAGAAGGTTCCACCATAATTCATTCAGAAGACAGAGTGAGCTCTGCTCAGAGACTAGAGACTGAAGCCTATAGGTAGGGGAGGGGGAGGCCAACCCTGGGGAGGCCCTCTGGACACAAGTGGACAAGAAGTAGAGGCAGGTTTAAGGTGCAGTTTCAGGGTAGGGCGGAAGACCAAACAAAAAGAAGAAAAAATTTAAGGAAAAATAATCCTTCTTGACATTATGAAATATGCCTGTGGTCTTTCCTGGCTTTCAACTCCTAAAATTTTCACAAGCTCCAATATTAAGGGTCTTCACATTGGCTGTGAGTTGCCTGATGTATGCTTCTAGGTAGCTTCAGGATGACAGGAAGTCATCTGAAACACCAGGTAAGACTGGAGGACTGGGGACTTCAAGTCTGGCCCCAAGCTCAGGAATGGGGGAGAGGCTTGGAGTGACATCAGTTGTCAATGGGATTCCCATTTTTTAAAAAAGCCTAACATGGACGGGAGAGATGGCCTAGTCGATACATTGCCTGCTGAGCCAGTATAGGACCTGAATTCAGATTCCCCAGCTTCGGTAATCCCAATGTTGGTGTGGAAGAGACAGACAGAAGTTCATTAACCAGCAAGCCTAGCTGAAGCGATGAGTTCCATTGCTATCTCAAAAAATAAGCAAAGACAGCTGGAACGGGTCTGGAAGCTTCCTCCTTGCCGAATAGCTTTGATAGTACCAGAAAGTACTATTCCAGTTGTTGGGGAATAAAAGTAATCAACAGTCTCATAAATCCATGAAAGCTGCAATAGTAATCACCTTGGAAAGAGGCGACCACCAGTGCAACAGTGGCATGAATGCCACTGGGGGGCAACCAACAACCTTCTGATTGAATTTAAGGGTCAGGTTTCAGCAGGGATCACATTCCTGGCACTGTAAACTAGAACAAGAACATATGAAAGGAAAGGACACAGTTGTGAGGGGAGGGGTGCAAGTTATATAAGGTTTAGCTATAAAGACATTTATCACACTGCCTTTTAAACATTTGTCATTATACTCATAAACTTTTGTCATTATACTCATAAATCGGCACTCAACATAGACACTTCCTTTTACAGTGGGAGGTGTTTATTACAGAAAATCAAAACTGACAAAATTGCAGGAAATAAGTGATTGAAGACTGCTCAGTCCTAAACAGGACGTCTAAGCCACCTCCCACCCCAAGGTTGTAATACTTTGAGGAAGCAGGAGCTACAGTAACCTAGAAGCCTGAAGGAGGGCAGGATGGCAGTCAGACACTATCTTCTGGACATGACAAGGCAGCTTCATCCATGAGCTCATTCACTGTATTTCCACATATATCTATATTTCCACAAATACATGAAATTTGTCCTATCAGCACTTCACCATGGAAGGGGAAAGATCTCAAGAAGTACACCTCCCTGAGAGACAGATGAGAATTTATGCTGATGGGAAGGAAGGAAGATGCTTTCCCCAATGATTTACCCACTGATAATATGATTCACGCTCCAGCAAGTGCTCAGGCACATGCCATCAAAGGCAACTCAGATGAAACTTAGTGATCCAATCATGTGAAAAGACAAGAAAATAGGAGGAAGACTGGCAGAGAAAAAGAAGGGTTGTAATGGAAAGAGGAAATGAGGGGGGATTGGGGACCAAGGTATGAAAATATCATAAATTGACTCTATTTGTGTATGAAACACTGCAAGAATAAAAAAACAAGGTGGAGAATGATAAAGACAACCTTTATTGATTTTTGACCTCCACCCATATGTGCACATGCACCTGCACATGCACACACACGCGCGCGCGCGCACACACACACACACACACACACACACACATTGAAAGAAAAGAGTTTAGAGGATTTTATGGTGACTTGCAAGAGGTGACAGGAACACGTCAGTGTACCTGGAATGTGGCCCCCAATCCATGGAGACAGAAACTCCGATGCTCAGGATCCTTCCAGTCTCTAATCTACATGCATCTTCACCCCACTGTTTATTAAAATGCATGTTATGCTGCCCTGGCAAATCTGTTGATCTGAGTTCTATGAACCTCTCTAACCATTAATACAACCTAGGGAAGCGGGTCACAGGAACCTCAGTTTGTAGCAGGTCTGTAAGAATCAGTCTAATTTGTGACTGTGTGGATGTGTGACTGGCACCTGTCGGTGGGAACTGAGACCCCACCTGTGGGATCTGAGCTGCCACCAGGCAGTGTGTGAACTGGGAATTGACTTGGAGTCCATTCTAACCCCAGCTTGTATTCCCTGCAGAAACAACTGCTTGCTTGCTGGTAGAAAAATAAAGATCGTATACAGAGACACTTATGCCCTTCTCTTCTGCTATCAGACTGTTGAAACGATTGACTCCAAGAATTTGGAATTTTCCTAGGAATCTCATGCTAGCGGAAGGAGAAAACTGAAGCCTTTGTGCCAATCAGTTCCGACAACTTGTCAGACCACCTTGCAGGAGAGAATGGAACCCTGACAATGGTCATGGTGGGACCATATGTTGACCCCAAGAGTATACCTATCCCCCAGCCTCTTATTTAAACCTAAACTTCATGTCAGGATCCTGAAGATGGACTTAGTGATCCCTAGACTTCTGAACACATCTTTTCACTGTTACCTGTCTGTTTAATTGGCCTACTGAAGGTGACAGACACGCCTAGCTTCTTAAGGCTACCAGGGCCCAGACAGACTCTGACTCTGACTCCGGAGACATCACAGGATGAGAACAGAAAAAATTGTTTGTTGTTTCTGTACATCTTCCTCAATTGAGACCTGCCCCTTCCTCCTGCCAGACCTTGGCCTTAGACAGAGGTGAGTCCTTGACTCAGTAGGCTGCATTCATCAAAAGCACTCCAGGCAGCCCCTGCCCCTCCTTGCCTGAGACACTCTCCAAGCCCAGCCATGCTTTCTGGGTATCCTGGGAGTGAATCTCTTGACCTTTGCTCTGACCTTCTAAAGTAACGCCAGAAAGATTCCTTCACATATGAAAATGTCACCTGCCCAAGAAGGACTCAGTGTATCCCTGTGGCCTTTTTGGTTGTCAATACTTTTAAAATATATATTAAAAGAGACAGATATGCCCACACCCAGTCCAGGATAGAGCTATTGTGCAAAGGAGAGCTGTGCAGGTGAGACAACACCAGAGGAGGGCTCCATTTTGTATCATATTATCCCCCACTCTTAGGTCTTAGAAGTGTCAACAAGGAATGCTTCCTAGCTTGGATGCCTCTGTTGCTGTCCCAAACATTCTGAACCCTGTTCTTCTCCAGGGGTTGGATCTATAATAATTCAAGAAGCCTTATTGCTTGTGTGAGACACAGGCACCAGCATTGCAGAGGTAGCTGAGCTACTAAGAGTTCCTGACCTTGATCTTGAGCCAGGAGCAGGTACCTCTGATCTGTTGTTTCTGTCCCAAAGAGGACTTTACCATTTAAATGGAGGTCAAAGTAGGATTCTGACTTCTATTAGATAGAAGTCAGGGCTGTACTGCTGATTGACAGCTAGGTTTTGTTTGGCCGCAGCAATGAGGCAACCAGGCAGTGTGGTGATTCTTAAAGTGTCGTCCCCAGACCAGCAACATCAGCATCAACACAAGCTAGGAATCCATTAGAAGTGCCCGCTTGGGACCCTATGTTGCTCTACGTCTGGAGTGCCCACCACAGACTCGCATTCTGAGTACTTGGTCCTCACCTTACAGCACTACTTTGAAGGCTATGGAGCCTTTAGGAGCTGGGACCTAGCTGATGGTCACGAAGGGAAGGACTTTGAAGCGGACACCTGCTTCTAGTTCTGACCTAGTTGTCTGCTTCCTGCCTGTCGCCATGTGAGCCAGTGGCGTCTCTGCCTGATGAAGGCCGAGAACCACCAAGGAGGCATCACGTGGAAGTTATTCATGGGTCCATGACAAGCTGTTTTGTGACTGTCTGAAATGAGACAGTTGGGCTGAGGAAGAGGATCTGTGTGATCCCTTCTTTGGAGGGCTCCTGACATCACATCCCTCTGTGCCATCTGTTGCTCCCAAAGGTGCCTCTGTATTTCCAGAATGAAGTTCCAACTCTCTTAACCTGGAGCCCAGAGCTCTTCCAGACTTGACTCCCTCAACATTTCATTTGGTTCTCTATTGTCTACCCCAGTGCTCAACTGGGGACCACTCACCACCTTAGAGACAGCAAGTCTAGAGATGTACTTATTATCATATCCAGGGGGGCTTGAGATGCACAACTGACATCTAGTGGGTACAGGCCAGGGATGGTCCCCCCACCCCAGGAAGCCATTTCCTGTACTCTTCCGTACTGGCAGGTTCTTCCCACTCATGGGGACAAGCACTTACTCCTTGGCTTTCCCCCTTGACCTCCAAGAAGGCCTGGAATCTTCCTTCTGCCATTCTTTGCTGAGGCCAGGCTTTCTCAACCAGTCCAGATCACAGGAACTGCCTATCTTCTGGTACGTGCTGAACAGCCAGATGAGATGAGAGAAAACTCTGGGAGCCTGACATGGCATGTCCACTTGAAATCAAAGCAACTGTGATCACTTACAAGAGAAGAGACTGACAGATGGGGAAATGGTTCAAGGGTTAAACTTTTATCTCACAAACAGAAGGACCTGAATTCACATCCCCAGATCCACATAAAAATGCCAGGCAGATATGGTGGCAGCCTGCAATTTTAACCCTGGAAGGCAGATCCTGGGACATTCCAGAGCAAAGCAGTTAGGAGGTAAAACAATACAGGCTGATTCCTGATGTCACCCTTGGGTCTCCACAGGCACACACACACTTGAGTGTTCTCTGATGTGTACACATATGCACACATGTACACACACACACACACACACACACACACACACACACACACAAAGACAAAGAAAGAAACAGGGATCACCAGACCTCCACTCACTCCTTGCTCTGCCCTGAGATGTTTGTAATCTTATTTTTCCCCCTGGCATCATTAGAAGAATGGACCTAAGACCTCCTGTGCCTAGGCTTTAGCACTGAGTTCCTGCCCAACCCTGCTGCATGTCTTGCCCCAGCTGCAGGTAGTCTTGGAGGTGCTGGAAGTTGGAGTATATAGAAGATGGAATGTTAACTGGGGCTGGGAACTCCAGTGATCCAGCTTTTTGTGAGCCTATCACCCATGCTGGAGCGGGGCTCGAGGGTGATACAACTACCCAGAGTCACAACATTCCTATGAGCAACCCCTCACCCGTGCTCCTGTAAGTAAATCCACAAAAGTTATTGGTTCGCCAAGCTGGACTTGAATAGAAACCTTTCCATGGTCTGTTGCTGCCTTTTCTGTCTGAGGTAAATTGAGACAGACTCCCCATAAAAAGTCATCAGCACCAGACGAACACCTGGTGATGGGCCCGAGCCATCCCTGCCCCCGCGGAGTCCCTGCAGGGCCTCTGTGTGACGCCCTCTTTACACTGGGCCTTGATACGCACTAGACCCAGGGAAGGCTGGTGGGCTGCCAGGCGCAAAGGAAAGGTGCTGGCTGGTAATGATGACCTCACCTCACACCCCAAGAAGCTTCCCCCATAGACCCTGGTCCCAGATACTGTGAAATCTGAGGGCTGGGAAACACTTCAACTTCCTTTGGATTCCAGAAGCTCCCCAGCCTGGCAGCTGCAGACTTCCCAGGCCTCCGTCTTTCTCACTTCCCCCCACCTGCTGCTGCCCACCCACCTGAGTATATGTACCACCACCTCCCAATCCGTCTGTGCTTCAGCCTGCTGTCTGGGGCGACAAATGGAATTCATGAATAGTTTGGCAAATGCCGGGCACCTAAATGACTGACAGTGGTTTTCATACTGAGCCCTGCAGGGCTGGAACAATTACGCTGGATCAGGATGGAATTAGAAAGATCACTTAATAATGCAGCTAGTCCTTCTGCGGCAGCATCCTCGCCTGACAAGGCCTTGCTCCACCCACCCATTTGGAAAAGGCAGCTGGCCGGCCTCCTGGTGCCCGAGCCACCCCCACAGACCTCCCAGCGCCACAGCTAATATCCCTGCAGAGGTCATTCAGCAGGCCTGAAGCCTGCACCCAGGACCCACCCAGACTAGCTATACACTAAGCAAGGTCTAGGAAGGATTAACCCCCAAGAACTGGTTCATGTTTCTTAATACATGATTGTACCTTGAAACTACATTCTAGAGAGACGGGAATGTAATGACTACATTTAGCTGATAAAACACAGGGCACTTCACACCTTCCCTCTTATTAGGTGGTATCATCCCTGTTTGGGATGTCATAGTCCTTAACACCTTCTTGTAGGTGACACAAGCAAGGAGGGGGCAGAGCTGGGATTCAACCCCTCAGCCATTTGATCCTGCCAGCACGTGACACACCAGAACTGTTCTTGTCAAATGGCTCCCAGCTTCTTTGCTCCTACCTGCGGTGGGCAGGCATGGCTGAGGGGAGCCTCTCGGCCCTGATTGTCAATGTCATTACATTAGGCTTCTTTTCACTGTGATTCCCGTTACGCCATCGCAACTCGACATTATAGAAACAGCCCGTCATGAGCATCAGCTTGATTACCAGCAGAACACGCAGCTCCCAGTACATAAGCAAGGGAGAAGCGCACGTAGAAGAAGAGACACCTCTATGTTTTCAGTTTTGTAAAGACAAATCGTCTCGATTGTTTAATCAATAAAAATGCCTCTCTAACTCCGACTGTTATTACAAAGCAATTTCAGATGGAGTGAAGAAGAAGCACCACATCTGTATTCCTGTCGGGGCAGACAGGGGCTGATTAAGCTGATGGATGAAGGATCAGAGCCATGCCAAATCGCTGACAGCTTGGTCTGGACCACCCCCCCTTGTTACCAGGTCCAAGCCCCAGGCAGAAGAGGGGCCAGCAGGTGTCTGGGCCCCAGCCGAGTCACCAGGAATATGAGACAAAGCAGAAAGAGGGAAACAGGACAGAGAGAGATGTCTTGTGAGGTCAGAGGAAGGACACGTGCTGCAGAGCCAGAGGGCAGGGAGAAAAGATTCCTTAGAGGCACAGACCTGTGAATTCTAGCACTGGGAGGATGACAGAGGCTAGGTGGGGTAGGGAGATTCCTGAGTTTCAGGTCAGCCTGGACTACACATAAGGTCCTGTCTCTACCAAACTAGAGAGGGGACAGTCATCCTAAATATGTGGTAGTGACCCTTTTCCCCCATGCCTACAAACTTTCAGCACATAGCCTTGAACTAGTCATGGATGAAAACCTTCTCTCTGATCTCCCTTTCCTCTAATGGATGCTAGACACTGGTGGGCAGCCGAGAACACACATCAAAGGGAAGAGGAAAGAGAGCCACACCTTGCAAAAGGCTTGTCATTGATCCCCACCATCCTGAACCAGCCTGAGCCAGCCTGCCTTCTCTTCCAGCCCTGGCTCCTGTCTTGCTGTCCCTGAACCCCCTCTGATCCAGACTCGGCAGGTTCAGACTCGGCAGGCTCCTCAGCATCCTACACAGTGCGCCCCTAGACTATGCATCTCCCTAAGGCCAATCCATCTAACGTTGTGGCACCCTGACCCAACAGGTTGACCAACCAAGAGTCATAGTCACTCTTCCTCCTTCTTCTCCCTCACATTTATGCCCCACCAACTCCTGCCAGTCCTATCCCAAGCACAGGAGAGGGAGAAGGACAGTTTCTTCCATACTAGTGCTAAAACTACTTGGATACTGGCATGGGAAGGAAAAAAAGAGAGGAAAGAAGGGAGGAAGGGAGAGAGGAAGAGAAGAATGAGGAAAGAAGAAGAGAAGGGAGAGAGAAAGAAAAATATGAACCTTATTCCATATTTACCATCATACATGAAAATAGTCCAAACTGAGTCATAATCCAAGCTATAAAACTTCTAGAAAAGGACACATGTGACTTTGGATTAGCAACCAGATCTTAAAAGGCAATTCCAAAATGCAGAAAAGAAAAATCAGTGAATTAAAAACTCTGCTCTCAGGGCTTTCAAGATGACTCAGTAGGGAAAGGAGTCTGCTGGGCAAGCCTGGCGGCTCGGGGCCACTCACCAGAACTCACTTGGTGCCAGAGAACTGCCTCTTGAGGGTTGCTCTCTGACCCCCACACACTCATTGAGGACATATGCACACGCGCGCGCACACACAGATATTAAATTAATTTTTCAATCTTTTATTCTTTGATACTTTTATACATAAATACAATGAATTTGTGTGTTTTCACCCCTTACTATCCAATCCCATCCCCCTCCTTTTTTACTTCATACTTTCTCCTTTCTAGCCAGACTTGCCTTCTTCTACTTTCATGTCTTTCTGCCTGTTTGACCCACCGGGCTTCATGTGGGGACGTCTGTACTGGCAGGTGCCTGAGTGCTTGCTGAGATGCGGATGACTTATCAGTGGGTAAATTACTGAGTTAAGAAGTCCCCCTTCTCCCGTCTGGCATTAGCCTTAAATAGTCTCTCAGGGAGGAATGGTGCTTCTTGATATCTTCTCTCATCTATGGTGAAATAAATAATTTTAAGAAGAAAAAAAAAAGGAGCTCTGCTCTTCAAAAAGCTGTTAAGAGAACCTAAGGGAGTGGACCCAGCAGTTTGCACCCCACATTCACAGCAGCATTATCTACAAGAGCCAAGAGGTGAATGCAAGCCTGAGTCCACTGACATGGCTGCATAAATACAATAGAGTGCATGGGCACACACACACACGACACACACACACACACAGTATTCTTCGCCCTTACATGGAAGACAGTTCTGACAAGAGTGACAACATGGAAGAGCCCTGAGGACATTACTCCAAGTGAAAGAAGCCAGCCACGAAGGATGCATAGGATCGGATTCCTCCTCGCTTAGGAGGTATCTAGACAGTCAAATTCCTAGACATGGGAAGTGGAAAGAGTCTTGGGGGCTGGGGAGAGGAAAGCAGGGAATGACAGTTGGGCAGAATTTCAGTTTACAAAGGCACAAAGAGGAGTTTTGGTAATTGATTACACAAAATGGTACACGTACTTAATCCTGCTGAAATACACACTTAAAAACTGTTAGTACGTGAGTTTTACCTCAGGTGTATCCTGTTGTAATTTTTTAAAGGGAATCAGAAACCCTATTTTATAAGATAACTCATTTTCTTATGATACTCGATACCACATTTTTAATCCTCTGTGTTCCATACAGCATTTCTAAGTGTCCTCTGTAGTAATGCTATTAGCGTAAGAGCTATTAACAAAATATTTAACCTCTAAATAAATATAGGGTTTCTCTGTGATGAAAGAAAACGAATACATAGGTTTCTTTGAAAGTTTTCTCCATTTTCATGATTTAGACACAGAGAAGACAAAAGAGATGGTTTACTCAGTAAAGTGTTTGCTGCACAAACTTAAGGACCTAAGTTCAATTTCAAGCATCCATGAGGAAAAACAAATTTAAAAAAGCGCAATGGTGCACTTTATACTTCCAGTGCTGGGTGGGCAGAGGCAGGAGGATCCCTGTGCTTGCGGGTCAGCTAGTCCGCCAAATCAGTGAGCTGCAGGCTCCAGGAGAGACCCTGTCTCAAATAATAAAGTGAAATGACATGCACGTGCATGCTCTTACATACACACACTTTCCCTCTCCCTCCAATAGCCAAATTAAATATTTAAAGTATGAAAGAATGAAAATATTTAAGTGAATATTTTAATTAAGTGAAATATTTAAGTGAAGAGTGACAGAAAAAGACATCCAGTGTCAACCTGTAGCTTCCACAAGCACCCACACACATGGGTGCAAACACACCAACACATAGAAGACAGAGAAGGAAGAGATGGAAGACAAGCCACGGGCTGGGAGAAAAACTTTGCAAGTCGCATGTTGGATAGAGGACTCATAGTCAGAATATACACAGAATCCTCGAAATTCAACAGTAAGAAAAACAGCAAACAATATCCAAAAAAAAGTACAAAAGACCAAAACAGATATTTCACCAAAGAAGGTTATAGTGGAAATATTCACTTTTAGTCATGAGGGAAATGCAATGATATACCACGATATATCTATGAAAACAAGGAAAGACTTGTCCGGATCTTTATATTTAAAGGACAATACTGTGTGTCTGCGAGGCTGCAAAGCAGCTGGAGTTCACACGCTGCTGGGGAGACTGTTCCGCCCCTGTGAGCACAGACTGGCAGTTTTCTGTGGAGTGAAGCACTCATGTGACCCAGCAATCCACTCCCAGCTTCTCACCCCAGAGAAATGGCAACTTAACGTTTGCACAAAAAGCTGTACTCAAATGTGTTCAACAACCTTTTTGAAAATTGCTGAAGATTTGAAAGCAACCCAGCTCCCTGGACTGGTGAATGAAGAATCTGGTATTTCCATACAATGGAGCACTGACTGACTCTATCTATATCTATGCAATCACAGGGATGGAACCCCGGTGCATTATATGCTGAGTGAAAGAAGCCAGACTCAAAAAGCTACCTCCTGCTCGATTCCATTTATATGACATTCTGGAAAAGGCATGCCTCCAGGGATGCAAAACCATGCTGTGGCTGCCAAGGGCGGAGGCGGGAGGCGGGCTGACAGCAAGAGGGGTGGCGGGGATGTTCCTTATCTCAACAGTGATGGTGGCTGTGCAACTTCAGCTCTGTGAGAAACTGGGGGAACCTCAGGTTCAGTATGAGGCACGCACTTGCAGACTGGCCCAAGGCCGATATTGCCCACTCAGGTCTGTTACCTCCAGGGCTTCTCCGTCCCAGACGCCGCCATTTCTCACCCAGCCCACGGTAACTCGGCGCTTCTTAACTTCTCCTCCTGTATAGTTTATTCTTAAAAAGCTGTCAAAATTACTTTTTTCAAATAGAAACCACACGATGTCACTCCCCTGCCTACCTCCTCCAATGTCTTATCTCATTTTAGAATAAAATCCAAATTCCCTCCTGGGTATGCAAGAACAAGAAGCCTGCTTCTCAGACCGTTCCTCCCCACTTGCCCACTACCTACTCTGGCACTGGCCTGTTCTCAAATACAACTCCCCACCTGGACAGCCTCTGGATTTGCCTAGAAGGCCCTACGCTGATCTCCATGTGGTTAGTTCCTCCTTACCCTCTAGATGGTACAAATTGCCTTCCTACTGTTCACCCCACTGTACTCCTCATTCTGCACCCCACAGCTCACTCATTCTAGGGTTTCCACTGTGTCCTGCCACTGACCACTTGACGTATCCCCTGGGTACACCTGCTCAAGACATCCTTGTTTACAGCGAAATCCTCAGTGCTTGGGCAGCGTCTAGCATATATAGTAGGTGCTCAACGGAGCTTGAGTTTGGTTATTATCTTGTGTCCCAGCCTTCCGGAGCGCTCCCTGAGGGAACTGCACTTACACAGAGGGAAGCATAGCATTCAACCCAGGACCTCCTCCTGGCTCCACTGTGAGTGGGCAGTGAACTGCACAGACACAGGTGGGTTAGTAGGTTTAACACAGTTCAAGTTCAAGTTCAGCTCCTCCTGGAGTCTAGGCAAGCACAGCTCTCTCCTCCCTCCCTCCTCCCCCTCCCCTTCCTCCTCCTCCCCCTCCCCTTCCTCCTCCTCCTCCCCCTCCCCTTCCTCCTCCTCCCCTCCTTCCTCCTCCCCTCCTTCCTCCTCCCCTCCCTTCCTCCTCCCCTCCCTTCCTCCTCCCCCTCCCTTCCTCCTCCTCCCACTTCCTCCTCCTCCCCCTCCCCTTCCTCCTCCCCCTGTCCTTCCTCCTCCTCCCCCCTCCCTCCTCCCCCTTCCTCCTCCTCCTCCTCCCCTCCCTTCCTCCTCCCCCTCCCCTTCCTCCTCCTCCCCCTTCCTCCTCTTCCTCCTCCCCTCCTCTTCTCTCTCCCCCTCCTCTTCCTCCTCCCCTCCTCTTCTCTCTCCCCCTCCTCCTCCCCTTCATCCTCCTCCTCCTCTTCCTCCTCCCTTCCCCTTCTCACTCCCCCTCCCCTTCCTCTCTCCCTCCCCCTCCTCCTCCCCTTCCTCCTCTTCCTCCTCCCCTCCTCTTCTCTCTCCCCCTCCTCTTCCTCTTCCCTCTCCCCTTCCTCCTCCCCCTCCCCTTCCTCCTTCCCCTCTTCCTCCCCTTCCTCTTCCTCCTCCTCTTCCTCATCTTCCTCCCTTTTTGTCCTCCCCTCCCTTTCTTCCTCCCCCTCCTCCTCCCCTTCCTCCTCCTCTTCCTCCTCCCCCTCCTTTTCTCCCTCCCCTTCCTCCTCCTCTTCCTCCTCCCCCTCCTTTCTCTCCCTCCCCTCCTCCTCCCCTTCAATCCTCCTCCTCCTCTTCCTCCTCCCCCTCCTCTTCTCTCTCCCCCCCTCCTCCCCTTCAATCCTCCTCCTCCTCTTCCTCCTCCTCCTCCCCTTCCTCCTCCTTCTCCCCTTCCTCTTTCCCCTCCTCCCCTTCCTCCTCCTCCTCCCCTTCCTCCTCCTCCCCTTCCTCCTCCTCCTCCTCCTCTTCCTTCTCCTTCTCCTCCCCTTCCTCCTCCTCCTCCTCCCCTTTCTCCTTCTCCTCCTCCTCTTCCTCTTCTTCGTCATCCTCCTGCTCAGTGTAGATGTGTGGCTAGATCTTCTGAGAAAAGAAGGCAGACATGCAGTGGGCAGGTCAAGAATTGGGACATTACCTGGCTGGTTCCGCCCAGCACTTTACCCTGCCTGTCTCCAACTCCTAAGACTAAGTAAAGCTGCTGAGTGACTTTCAGGATTTGCGATCCAATTCTGCCAAGTGATATTGAATACCAAGCATGTGTCTGGAAATGTGCTAAGCATCCATGTGTCCCACTGCAGATGAGGGGGAGGCAGAAGGCTGATGTGTTAGACCTGATTGATGTGTTCTAGAAGCACTAGCTGTACTGTCCCATTTAACCCAGAGATGACTCTGAAAGGTCAACAATAGTATCCTCCTTTCGTGTGATCTCAGAGGTCAAATGTAGAAGTAGCACAGCTACTAAGTGAAGAGATAGCATCCCATAGTATCTTCCTAGTGTCTATCTTCCCTTTCCTGTCTCTGGGCTATACCCAGTTCTGTTCCTCCATGGTCCTACTTACTTCAGCCAACAGAGTAGACATGCAGCTAAAATGAACTTTCACCAAACAGCCCAGTTCTCAGTGTTGGTTCAGAGCAGCAAGTCTCCCCTGCTCTCTGCTTTCCTTTCTCTTCCCCCGTCCCCCATTTCCCTGCCTCCTTCCTTGTTCTGTCTCTAGTCACCTCCTCCTCTCTGTCTCAAGCAGGCACACACACATGCACACAGGTGTGCAAAGGCAGTGCTATCGCGTCTTTGACAATTGACCTCCTCCACCTGTTAAACTCACTGTGCCTATGGGACAGGATCCAGGATCACTCCAGATCTAGCAACCGCTTCAGGGGTTTAAGTGCGCAGAGGAGGTGCAGATTGTAGCTGTGCTGAGGAGTCTATGCACTGCGTGGAGCCCGGGCCTGCTCTAGCATGGGCCAGCAGAGCCCTGCTACTGAGGTGGGCCTGCCACAGGAAGGGAGGTCTCATCCCAGCCAGGGGATGCTTGGGACCAGTTATGCTGCAACCCAGCGGTGGGACTAGGGTAGGCCTGAGACAAGAGGGCAGGGACTGGCATAATTTCATGTCTGGCCTTTCCTAGCTGACAGGCAAAATGACTCTGTGATCTCCCAGCTCTCTGAATTAGCTGTGTTTTACAATGCCCCGTCTGGCAGAAAATGTTCCATTAAATCTTAACGATCTGCCTTCGAAGGAGCGCCCAGCCCCTTTGTCCCTTGGAGGACGCTCAGCCTTAGATGATTCAGGTGCGATGCTAGTGGGGAAAGAGAGATGAATGTCCGTGAGAGGGGGTCAGGGCTGGGCTCCACTCAGCTTTCACTGGGCAAATGTCTTCAGAACCAGAAGTCGGATGCACTTTCTAAACCAAAGGTCCCCAACATCCCAGCCTGGACTTCCCAGAGGTCTATACTCTTCAGGGTTTTCTTTACAGAGAGAGAGAGAGAGAGAAAGAGAGAGAGAAAGAGAGAGACAGAGAGAGAGAGAGAGAGAGAGAGAGAGAGAGAGAGAGCACATACCATGGCCCCCAAGTGGAAGTCAGAGAAGAATTTGCAGGAGTCAGTTCTCTCCGCCATGTAAACTCCGGGGATTGAACTCAGATCCCCAGGTTTGTGCACAAGGGGCCTTTACCTGATGAGTCATCTCACAGCCCGCACCCATTCTTCACACTCCTCTCAGCCTGTCTGCTCACCCACTTGGTCCTCCCCTCCATTAGCATGTGTCTCTAGACTGCAGCAGCCAGCAGCTCCAGCCCGCAGACACTAGTCCAGACATGGCTGAGACATACCACACTACATGTGCACACAAAGACCAGGAGAAACTTGTCTTTGCAAGAAATACGTCACATGACCTCTAAGATCACTCAGATATTAACCACCGGAATAAACAACTTCTCCTGTCTTCTCATTATCACCTCTCTGCCTGGAGCTGAAGTGTAATACTTTTCCTTAATATCCACAGGAGAAGATGTTTCTGGTGACTTCCGGGGAGAGGGGAAGGATGAAAAGAAGGGGAGGCCATGCATGCTGAGGGGAGAGGATGCTGAACCCCTGCTACTCCCCACCCAACTCCAGCACTCTAAGGTGAGACCTGGACCAGAAGGCTGGACTCTGACCCAATCTAGGCTGGTGATTTTAGAACCCACCCAGTTCTAAAGGGGTCTTTAGCTGTGTGTGGCTTTCAGCCCAGTTATCTCTTGGGGTCTCCCTAGAGACACTGCCCCAGCCAGAGGTGGGGTCTACAACCCTCAGACTCTAGGCTGATTTTCTCTTCACTGAACTTGAATGAAATCTTGCACACTCTTGGCTGGGCCCTTCCCTTCCTATCGTTATTTTCTCTCATCTCAATTGCTTTGGGTCTCCACCTGGATGTCTTTGGTCCAGAGAAATCACAGATGTTTGTATCCCAGCTGGCCTCTTCCGGGCCATTCAGATCCCTCACCAGTCAAGGGCAGTTAGCTGCCTTCCCACATTCCCAGCCCTCCCTAGGGAGGAGAACACGAAGGGAAGCCCCTGTTAGGCTGAAGTCCAGCCTCCCCCTGCAGAAAAGACAAATCTATTACCAACCTCCATTATTGCAACCAATTTGAAAGTTATTATTGTGGATTCTTAAGACGTCAACAATGAGGAATCCTATTGTCCTGCTAATTAATTCCGCAATCTCCCTGAAATAATAGGAGTGGTAATTGTAATTCCAAACTCACCCCTCGACCACTGGAATCAACTAATTAAACAACAATCAGCCAGCACTGGGCTTTCATGGGGAAGATGGACTATTCCTTTTTATAGCTGCAATTAGGCAACACATTCAATAATCAGAATGAAATACAAATTTGCCCAAGAGCCCAGTAAATTATGGCCATTCATACTTTGTTTTGCTCTGGTCACCTCCCATCACCCGCTGCAGCAGAGTGCTGTCCTGGTAGCCTGGAAGCTGCTCCTCAGGGTCTGTGTCCCAAGTCCAAAGTGTTGTTGGTCTCCTGGTTCAGAAGTGAAGGAAGGAAGCAAAGGGCGGCAACTTCAGTGCACCCTTATTCATACACAGCAGGAAGTAGAAGTGCCTTTTGGTCTCCGAGGGAGAAGGGCAGAAGAGGAGCCAAGAGTGGGAGCCCTATTTCCACTTTTCCTGGGATAGGTATGCAAAGAACCTGCCCAAATCCCACACCCACACCCTGCATGCTCAGCTATAGCCAGGTGCTCAGTGGATAGAAATTCCTCTGCATTTCTTTCAAAAAAAAAAAAAAAAACGTTCTTGGCAGGGAAGAGGGACTGGGCAAGGGTGGGAGAATTCACACGCCCACCAGAAGGAAAAGAAGCAAAATGAAGTGGACAAGGTTCACAAGAAGCCACTGAATCGCTGTGAAAATTAAATCATGTGCACGGCAGTGGCCTGGCAGGGAGAGGGAGGAGAGGCGTAGGATGATAAATGGAAAGATAGTCTTGCTGAGGTGCCATCCGTCGCCACAGGCTGAGCAGAAAACGTGCATGCTTCAGAACGTGCCAGCACACTCAGGTCCTCCGAAGCGGGAGGGAGAGCAGCACATGATGGGCAGAAAGGAATCGCCTCTTTGGTCCCTCGAGTGACAGCATGGGGCCCGTGCTGTGGGACACAGTGCCTGCCTGCGCCTTCCCAGAACTCCAGGCGAACAAAGTAGAGGACATTTCGCCGAAAGCATACCATAGCTTCAGAGAGTCAAGGGAAAGGATTTCTTTGCCATGGTCTGAAGACCCATGCTCCTCAGTGCTAGAAGTTCCCTGTGATCAAGGGTCCCTTTCTCTGTTGCTCAGTATAGACATGAACACTTAGGAGGTACCCAATAACCAGCAATTAAGCCTGCCTCTGGGTTACCCCTCTACTTAGATCTCTTGGGTGGATCCTGTTGTAGTCACTACGAATGATTGCCAATAAATTCAGAACCAGACTGCTTAAGGGAATGAGGGGTTTTGTTTTCTCTTACAATTCTCAGTTACATCTCCTGGTCCAGATTGATAGGAGAGACCAAGGAAACTGACTACACCATATCCAGAGAACTGCTGAAAAGGACAATCCTCACTTGCCAGACCAGGATGTCTGGACAAATATACAGAAAGATGCCAACTTCCTTAACCACCTCCCTCTGTCCTATTCACCTGCTCAGTGACTAGTCCCGCCCACCATGGGCTAGGTCTTCCCCATCAATTAGACAGTCTCCTGCAGGTGTGCTTGAGGGCTTAACTCAACTACTAATTTCTCAGCAACTGTGCCCAGAGCTCAGAACCTTCAGTTGCCAAGTTGACACCAGTATCTAACTATGACAGACCCAAAGGGGTGTGTTAAATGGGTTAAATGATGCAGTAAGAATGTGTTCATTTAATTACTCAAAAGCACGGATGGAACACCAACTCTAAACCACCTGTGAGCCAGATACTGCATACAGCTCCCCAGTAAGACAGTAAGTAGAGCCCTGGGAGAAATATATGTCAACAGCAAACAGGAAGAGGGAGAAAGGCAATGATCAGGAATTAGAGGACGCTGCAGCCTTCCTAAGAAAGAGACCTGTGAATGGGGAACTATAAGCCAGAGAACACCAAGGCCTCCATTTCTTCCTCTTTAGAATGCGAATAAAAGTCTGTAGTATTAAATGAGACAATTCACTATAGTCCCCGTGTGTGATAAGCACTGTGCAAGTATTTGCTATTGTGGCTGCTGTGGCTCTCCCCCCTTCATCATGCTTTGTTTTGGAGACCTAAAACCAAGAGCTCCATCCAGCCCTGAGCTTGTACAGACACTCCAGCACAGTTCTTACCCATCAGGCATGGCCACTGTCTTACTTACCCAGCATGCCAGGCCCATGTCCCCTCCACCACCCTGTGGAGCAACAGCATATCTGCAATAAGGAAGAGGCGTCTGACTTGTCCTCTAGAAGCTTGCGATTAGACTGGAGAGAAGACAAGTAATGAAACACCATCATGTGTCATAACTGGTGCTACCCCCTCCAGGTACGGCATTTTTCTGGTAAAGCTCCCAGGACTCTAGGACTCTTACAGGACAGCAGCCCCCGCCAGAGATTCAGGGAGGCGAGCTCACGGAAGCCCCAAACCTCCCTGTCCCCTTGCTGTAGCCTCACTTTGTCCCAGCCTCAAGGGTGTGGAGGGCCCAGGAGAGCACTGGCTTGGGGTCAGTCTGGATTACCTCCAGATACTAGGGTCTGGGGATGGTCCCTGAGGCCCGAACTCTAGACCTCTTAATACAGCCATATTCACATAACTGTCCACACCATCCAGAGCCCAGACATGGACTCTGGCTCCTACCTTCATGCCTCCTCTGGTCCACTCCGAGTCTGCCCCATCTGACTTGCCAACCGCCTTGCCACCTGTACAAGAACCAGTTCCAATTCTCCAATTTTGACTTTCTATCCTTCAAGGCAAGATTTGAGCTGGACCCCCAAAGGACCCACAAGGTGATGAGACTCTGAGGCCCAGGGTCCTGACAGCCAGATGCCCAAATGGGGTGGACAGGGGCACCTAACTAAGCGAGACTTGCTACCCACTCAGCTCCTCATCAACAACAAACCACCAAGGTCTTCCTCGTCACCCAACTCTTGGCAATGGTGCGGAAGCTGACCGAGGACCCTTTGCATCACATTCAAGGGGAATTCTCGCTCACAGCTGAAGATTTATATCTGACAACAATGGTAGGATTAGCTTTCCTGACCGAGCATCCCTGTCACCAACAGCAAACATCCACAGGGCGCTCTGTCTGCACAATGGCTGCTGGTCCTTCAACCCAAGCAGAAGTACATCCAAAACATCCTACAAAATGTAAAACCAACCTGGTGCATTGTCTTGGGGCAATTACAAGCCACCAGAGGTTACTTAGCTTTAAACCTACTATAAATGCTTCAAGCTGAAAGACACTGGGATTGTATAACACTGGAGCCTCAAATACTATTAGATCAATAAAAGATTGAATGAATGAATGAACAAATGAATGAATGAGTGCAGTTCTCTTCTCTATGGCTTCTGGCCTGAATATAGAATTTATGAATTATTAGGGGTCTTTTTCTTTTCCAACTTCTTACAGAACATTTAATGGCTTTACCGGGGTCATTTCATTACTAATTTGTACTTCCGTCAGACATGGGAAGGAGCAAAGGAAAAAGGGCGAAGGGTGGGGAGAGACAGTCACAAATCAATCAGCACTGCTCCCTTTATCGGCTCTGGGAGAGGCTTTAGTGGGTAAGAGAGCCTGAGAATGCTGGCTGAAGCAGGGCTTGGGAATTATCTGTGGGTTTTATTTATGCATGATTTCTGGCATGCAATTCTGCCTGGAAAACTTCCCAAGAAAGACGAAGCTTTGGGAAGTGACTGAAGGAGGGGAGGGCTGGCCAGGAAAGACCTCCTAAAGAGTTTGCCTAGGAGGTTAACTCTTTCCCACTTCCCACCTCGGGATGCTCACAAAGCTACCAAGGATCTCAAAAGAGGCCCACTGACCTTCCACTCCCTGACTTGCTTGATCCCAGGCTAAATTTTACTAGGTAAAGGCTATGGGCATGTTGTAGAGAGGATGCAGAAGGGACAGTTACATGAATGGAATTGGCATCGTCCCCAAACTTTTTGAAATCCTTACCTACAAGATAATGGTGGAGATTTGGGGAAATAATAAGGTCAAAAGGGTGGAACTTTTGCAAATGAAATTAGTTCCCTTATAAATAAAATGCTATAACTTCTTTCTTGCTCTCTCTGCTCCCTGTGAGGAGAAGACAGGATAGCCGTTTGCCAACCAGAAAATAGGGCCTCACCAGAAACTGGATCTGCCTGAATCTTGAACTTGGATTTTTCCAACCTCCAGAACAGACAGAAATGAATACTTGGACACAGTCCCTGTAGTTTGTTACAAGTGTTCCAAAAGACCATGGTGGGACGCCTTCAATGCCAATTCTAAGTAGCATGAACAGGTCTGATTGATACCAATGACCTTGGCCCCTCCACATCAGGTCCCCACCATCAAGTCCAGGTCACTCAAAGAAACCACCTTGATGGAAAATCACACAAAGAGTCTATTGGTAAGTAACAAAGAAAATAAACAAATGACAAAACAAAGCAGTTCCTAACTGTAGGGCAAGACTAGAGGTAAGAAAGGAAATGACTAGACCATACCAGTCAGTGTGAACAATATTCAAGTAGACATAGTAACATAAATTCTGAATATTGACTTAATAAAAGTTTAAAGGTATGAACTAGAGGGGACGGCATTTAAAAAACTAAATCCTCTTTCACACCTTGCCCTTGTGTAGGATCGTTTGCCAGGAGGAAAAAAAAAAAAAACAGCATTCATGTGGTGACCTGGACTTTTCTTGATGGTGGGGACGTGATATGTAGGGGCCAAGATCACTGCTGTCAATCAGACTTGTTCATGCTACTTCAAATTGGCATTCTCAGATCAGCATTTAAGAAACTAATCCTCACTAATCAATAATGTGTATATTCAATGCATTAAAAGATAGCAAAACACAGACTATGGAGATTTGTTAAGTCTGAGGAGAGCCGAAAGTTTTGTTGACCATTGCTCATAATTCAGGGACAGAGAAATGCTACACATTGTTCTAAGCCTGTCAAACATCTCTCTTATAAACTAGAACAGTTACAATTTTTAAAAATTCCCCAACCCTACTAACTGGAGGTTGGTGGTGAAGGGGCCCTCAAGAGAGACAAGACAGCCCAAAATGTTACTTTGACCTTGGTCACTTCATCTAATGAAGATGTGCATCATCTTATAGAGGGGGAGCCTCTCATTCATTATTGATACCATCAACAGGGTGGTCTCCCAGCAGCCAGATCTCCTGTTATGGAAAGCTTTCCTATAGAAATGAATGCTTAGATTAGTCCTGAGAAACTCGACTAATGACAGCAGAGAATGATGAACACAGATATCTCTGCAAGCCCCAAAACACCAGTGGGAGAGAAGCAGGAGGATGCTAGCTAGTTGCTCCATCCTGCCTCTGTGAGCCTGTCAGGCCTCCTTGCCTCGACTTCCCACCTAGCTCCTGTCTACCATGCAGAGGAAAGCACTGTCCTCTACAACCAGCCCCGTCCACATCTGAATGCACAGGAGTGGGGCCCACAACTTTTCCCCATCCATCTGGGTCCTACTTCCAAGTTAAGGTGGTTCTCTTCTTTCTGATTGACACTATATATCCAGTCTCTTTTGGGGAGGAGGAGGGGACCCTCTACTCTCTCAACTCAGAAGTCAATTTTTTAAAAGTCCCTGTCATTCACGAGGGGATAGCCATATTCAGCAACTGGGAAGATGCTCATAGTTGCTAACAGTTGCAATCCCAGCACTAGAGAGACTGAGGCAGGAAGATCACTGTGAGTTCAAAACCAGGTGAGGCTACAGAGGGACACCTCACCTTCAAAAAAAAAAAAGAAGGAAAATAGAGAGTCAGTGAACTAGCTTAATAGGCACCATGATCCGAGTGTGAACTGTCCCCCACGGGCTCATGTGTTTGAATCCTTAGCTATTGCTAATGTTTGGGAAGGTTGTGGCATCTTTAAGATGGGGAGCCTTACTAGACAAAGGCACATCACATGGGGTGAGCCTTGGGTTTTGGTAGTCCTACCCTGCTTCCTCTTTCAGTTTGTTCTTGCTCTCTCTGCCTCCATGTTGATTGCTGTGATCTGAGCTGCCTCCAGTTTCTGCCACCTGCTGTGCCCTTTTTGCCATCATGGACTATGTCTCCCCTCTGGAATGAGCCAAATCAATCTCCTCTTTCTTCCCTTAAGTTCTACCTGAGTCTTGTCTCACAGCAGCCAAAAGAAAAGTTAACTGTGGCAGTAGATATGTAAGGGCCCCATGACCTGAATCCTCACAGCATACAAGGTAAAAGGAGAAAATTGACTCCCTGAATTTGTCCTTTGGCCTCCACATAAATACTGTGGCTATCTGTACACATACCCATGTGCAAAATTAATGTGCGATATTAAAATATGAAGAAAAAGAGGTAAGAAAGAAGGACGGGGACAAAGGAAAGGAAGAGGGAGGTAAAGAGGGAGGAAAAGAGGGAGGGAGGCAGGAGGAGGACGAGGGCTGGTGATATAATCGTGGCAGAGCACTTACTTAGCATGTTTCAAAGCCCTGCATTCCATTCCCAACACAAAACAAAACAAAAAACAACTGTGAGAAGGGAAGCTGTTATCTTCGACAAAGTATTACGTGTCTCAAAGTCTTAGTTTCCTCAGCTGTAATACGGGGGTGATTGTGTCTGTTCCAGCCACAAAGGGCTTTCAAATGAAATCAGACCTTGGGGAGAAGGGCAGATGGGTGAACGGAAAGCCCCTCAGATATGAACTGGTATTATGTTCGTATTATTTTTAACCGTGGTCATTTTTAAAGTTAGCAGCCTACAGAGAGCCTCCCGGCTGGCCAGAGACCCACACACTAAAATGAAAGTCATGGCCTACACACCACAGGGTGCTTTATGGCTGGTCTATTATCCAGCATGGAGCAGTCCCAGCTGCCCCGCCCAGAGCTGCAGATGCCGAGGGCACAGACTCAATGCCTTGGGCAAATGGCTCTGAGCACCTGTGCCACTTCCCTTCATAAAATCAAATCGCTCGCTAATGCTCCTCGGCTCCTTTCATCCCAATGGCAACAGCCGTTGTTCTTATTGGATCGTAGATGAATCACTTGGAAAATATTTCGGGGCACATTATAGAAGCAATAACATAAAAGTACCTGGAAAATGGTTCTGTTTTGTTTTCCACTTTGCAAACCCAAACTGGAGCCTGGCTTGCAGTTCCATATTTTCGTCTTCTTTTTTTTTTTTTTTTAACAGAAGTGTGTTGCTTATTTCCGTGCCAGGAAAAAGGACAGGTGAATAACTTCTGGCTGGAGAGGAAAACCTTTCAGAGCATTTAGCCTGCACCTTAGCAGGAAGGACTGAGGGACAGCAGACGTGAGACCTATATCTCAACGTCAGGTCAGGTGTACGTCTGTCTCCACTGACAGAAATGAGGACAACGACAGCAATAACTAGGGCAGGATATCAAGAGGAACTGGCTTTCTGCATGGGAGCCTAAGACTGCATCCCTGAAGAGGATATGTCTTTTCTGGAGATCTTCAGCGGTCAGGCAGCTACCACAATGGGATTTTTTTCTCATTCACTCCCACTTTGGGACAGAAGGCTGGGGCAAATAATTTTGAAAAGCCCAAGAGTGTGACGACGAGTCATAGAAAACTCAGTATTTCACTCCTACTATTGACATCAGATTTTCTCTAGTTACCTCATGCCAAGCCCATGTGTCTTAGAAGGGCACATGAGCTTCCCCATGTGGCCAGAAATGTCTTTCTCTGCCTCTGGTGGTCACTCCCTCTGCTGTCCCCCTTTTGATCCTGACAATCAAGGCCTTTGACTGCATGTGCCTGTGTCTATTCCAAACCCTCAGCTTTGCTGACTCTTAACAGAGAAATCCCCATTTGACTGATGAGAGCTTTCTGGATTTTCATTCCAACTGTCAGCACTTCAGAAACCTCAAGGCAAGAATAAAAACAAAGGCCCATGGCAAGTTTCTAGAAAAATCCCTCTGGGTTAACATTAACCAGTTAAGTGTCCACTTAACTATCTTACCTCTCATTCAGAAAAACAGAGCCTGTAGTCAAAAGGAGCTTACAGCTGATGGAATAATTAAGGGTACACGCACTCAATACCTTCCTCTTCCAAGTCTGCAGAGTTCAAATGACACATTCTGGCATGTCTTAGTCATAAAGTAAGCTTGCAACCATCTTGAATCACCCCCATTTTTATACTACCATGGGTTCATGTGACCTCAGAGACGTCTTAAGTAGGAAAGAATTTGAGAGCCAGTCTCCTTTCTCAGTCACTTCCTGTCTGGCCTCCTCTGGGCAGGTTGCTTAATGTCTCTGGGCCCCAACCACTTCTAGAAAAGCAGAGTAAAGAATCATGTGTGTGCCATGTGTTCACCTGTATGTGCATGTGTGTGCATGCGTGCATGTGTGTGTGTGCATGCATGGGTGTGTGTGTGTGCAGGGGTGTGTGTGCATGCAGGTACACATGTGTGTGCAGGTGTGCCTGTGTGCTTATGTGGAGGACAGAGGACAACCTCAGCCGTCATCCCTGTCATCATCTATCTTGTCTTCCTGCTGTTGCTTCTGCATTTTTTTATGTTTTTTTTTATTTATTCAATTGTGCGTGTGTGGTGTGTGTGTGTGTGTGTGTGTGTGTGTGTGTGTGTATGTATGTATGTGTGTGTGTGTAGAACCATGGACGAATTCGGGAACCACCATGGACGCCTCCACCTCCTCCTTGTTTACTCTACCCCAGGATTCACAGGCTCTGCCCTACCAGGACCAGAAATTCAGGCTGCTCCCCACTTCCAACGGCATCTATACGTGGGGTCTAGAATCAGAACTCAGGACCTTCCGCCTGCAAGGCAGAGGCTTAACCCCTGAGCTATATCTCTTCAGCCCCTGCATTTGTTTTTGAAACAAGATCTCTCACTGATCAGGAACTCACCAAGTAGGCTAGACTGGCTGGCCAGTTAGTCCCCAAACCTGTCCCTACCACATCAAGAGGGGTGCGCCATAATGCCTTGGCTTTTATAACATGCATTCTGGAAAAGCAAACCCAAGCTCTCATACCTTCAAGGCAAGTAGTTTACCATCCGAGCATTACCCTTGCCCAAGAATATCTTACCTATATCAGATTTCTCAAAATCCCTTGCAGCTTAAGAGCTACAATTGCCCACTAAATGGCCTCTTGAATGAAGGATTTTTTTTTTTTTTTGCCTTTTCATTTGTGAAATGAAATCTGAGGCCTAGGGTAATAAGCAAAGAATAGACTTCAGAGTACAAAGAAGGAGACTACAAATCCAGGAAGCCATTGAGCCAGCTCGTGATGAAGAACTTAACCTCTGTGGCCTGGCTCCAATCTTTATCCCAGAAATATGAACATTTCTTGCAACATAGCTAATATATAGTAAACACAAATCATTCCCTTCCAGCAAAAGCAACAAATCAGCATGTTTCAACTTTCTCCTGTCCTCCTCTTCCTCCTCCTCCATTGCAAGTCTTGCCTCTTACTCCCTTAGGAAAAGATGTCTGTGCCCATTCCTAACAACTAATGTGTTATTAGTTACGTTTTCTCATGTGGCCAAATTTTACCTCTGAATCGTAAGTGGAAGAATGAGAAGGAAAAAGGAGCCTAGTAATTAATGAGGGGAGCCTTGAGCTGGCCCCTGCATTTCTGCTGGGTCCCATTAAGTGTAGAGTGTTGTTGGGAGGCTCCCTAGCAGTCCCTCTGCACTGGCTGCTCTCCTCGTACCTCTTACTAAGAGGGGATCTGTTAAATGTGTTTTTATCCCACTTGCCGACGCAGGGATGATTCAGAACAAGACCAGGTTATTATAAATTCAGGAGGCACTACGCACGCGGCTGTCATGTTTCAGCTCCCCTTTCTCTCCGTTTAATAAAATTTGCCACACTAATATAAAGCCATCTTTTATCGTTTTTTGCCTGCAGTTGTAACAACTTGTCCAGCTTCCTCCTGCTAATTAAGGGAGGAGGCCAAGGCAACGCTCATTGGAAAGTGGGTTTCTGGGGAGTCTGTCAATACCTTCGCAGCCACTTAGCTCTGGGTCCTACGGTCCCTTAGCCACACGCTCCTCTATGATAGGAGCCCTAATGAGGTCGGCAGCTGGCGGGGATACGGCAGACGTCCCGCGTGGCGCGCTGCGGGGAGGGCCGGACGCAGGGCTCCCCAGGGCCAGCATGACGCGGGCTCTGCAGCCGTCCTCCCACGCGGCCCACGCGGCCCGCCAGCGCTGCCTCGGCCCTGACGCGCTGGCGACCGGCTCACCCGTAAAGAGGTCCCCCCACCGGGAAGAGCGAGGGCGGGTGCTGCAAAGTGGGCGGTGAAACAGGACCCCTGCTACCCCCCCCACACACACACCGAGCAAATAACGAGAAAGGGACGCGGTGGGCGCAAAGGCAATGGGGTAGGAGGCAGGTCGGCGGAGCGCTGCACAGAGTGGCCCTTGTCCGAAGTCCTGAGCCCAGTCCAATCAGCCGACTTCTGGAAGGCCCTTGCGCAGCTCATCAACCCACTCGGGGGGCCGCTGCAAGTTCGCACTGGGTCTTCCAGCCCGGATAACTGCCTGCTGCAGCCGCAGCCTTTAGTAAGACCCTTTGGTAAGACCCCACCGGCGCATTCGCATTCCCCTGAGGCTGCTGCCTCCTAGTGCCCGGTCTGCTCAGGGTCATGGCCAAGGCCGCGGGCCGTCCAGGACTGCCTGAACTGTGGGAAGTCCTGCCATGAGGACCACGGCACCCGGGACTAGGCCAGGGGCCTCCCCCCTCCCCCGCCGCCACCCTACGGAAAGGCATCGTCTCCTCTCAGTGCCCAGCTGTGCGCAGTCCTGGAGGAACGTGGGACCTTCAGGGCAGACAGGGCAAGGTCAAAGCTGGGGCGAGGACACTGGAGGAGAGAGAAGCATGATTGCCTCTGATTGCCTTGCGGCCGCTGCCATTGTGTTCCCCTACCAGCCCTGCATGCTGCAGGGATTCCTGGGTTCTTTCCCTTGCTAATAAGTTTACAAATGGAAGCCACGGGCTGGCGCCGCTGGCAATAAAAGGCAGAAGCTCCGCTCGGATGCTTCAATGAGAGCATTTTCCCTGTAACAAGGGGTTGGATTCAGCTGCCTGGTGCTGTCTGGGCAGGGCGGGTTGCCAGAGTAACGAAGGCCTAGTGCACGCCACACGCGGGGAGAGGGAGCTAGCTGCAGGCTTCCGGGGTACAACACAGTGCCTTCACGCCCAGGCACTGACTGCCCATTCCTCTCAGACACCTTCTCCACCCCAGCTTTCCTAAACCACAGGCTCTGTCCCTACCCCTTACCTAGCCCCCAGCTTTTAATTAGATCTCTGTAAACTAATATTTAAACGCCAGAGGCACACCCCAAGCATCTGCTCCTAGATGGATAAGTCTTGGCCCAGACCCTTGGTGGTCTCCTGGGAGGCAGACAGTCTTGGCTATAGTCACAACAGTCTGGGATGCACAACCCATCCAGGACTGATAAATAGAAAGCCCGCGTGACACTGTGTTCTGCTTAAATAAGAGGTGGGGTTTTTTGAACTGCCCATGGAAGGACAGAGAGGAATTCAGATCCAGGTCACCACATGACTTCCCAGAATGGAAGATGATCAACGGAAGGATAAGTTCCTTGAAGTGCTGAGGGATAAGACTAGCTGGCTAGTGAACTAAACCCACCCATCTTATCCCACCTGTTGCTTTCTGCCAGGCCTTGGCCTCCATGACCCAAGACTCAGAGTTTAGTACTCCATATTCAAAAGGTCTCATTTTCCCTAAGAAAATGGAAGTTGCTAAGTTGCTCTCTTCACGGCTTTCTTCCCAGGAACCCCAAAATGAGAGATTCTAAGATCTCCTTCTTCAAGTCACCCTTGAACTCAGAGTATATCCAGACCCCAGAAGTTGTTTTTAAGGATGTAGAAAAGCCGGGCTGTGGAGGAGTCTGGAAACACACATCACAAGCACGCGCGCACACACATACACATATCACAAGCACGCATACATTAAGATCCCAGAGTTCCTCTCCTGAAGCCAGCTGAGGGTTCCCCTGGGGATATCTTCGAAGGGACATGTGATATTAATGGGGTAAGCCACTTACTGGCCAGGCAGCACTAGCCCACACAGGCATTGTCTTCGTGTCTAAACTAGAAGGACTATTTCCTTCTGAGCAAACACAAGAAGGTCCTTCCCAGGTTGTAACTGTGGGGATGAAGAGGGTGAATACTTCACCAGCCCAGCTCCCAGGGCCAGCCTGCATGAGTGCCACCTCCAAAGCCTCATGCACCCCAGCTTCACACAGCCAGAGGTCACAGTGCATGCATGCAGGATCTCCAGTGCCACCGAGCAGCTGGACCGTGCAAATATGTGGGGCCTGGCAACCCATTTTGTTTCCCCCTCCCCCTGCCAAGTCTGGGTCCTCCTTTCTCTCCCACAATATTTTCCATGTCCACTCATTTTTGTTTCCAGTCAATTCTACTTTTTATCCTTTCAAATTAGTCCACATCTGGACCAGAACTATGTCACACACATTTCTCACTCATGCCTGCTTTAACCTGGTTTTCCTGCCTCCTGCCATCAGGTCACCCTACCACCACCAACAGATCTCAATCAGTCCCCTTTTGTAAAGTCTGAATCACACAGCCCTCAGTGGCCTGATCAAGATCATCTCCCTGGCACAACACAAGTCCTCCCTCACTTGGCAGGGGTAGATTCCCACAGGCAGTGAGAGAACAGAGAGGGAGGGCAGAGGAAATTAAGCAAGGTTGCAAACCTACGTGAAAGACAACACGTGTACTGGGATTGCTGACCTGAAGCCTACGATGCATTTAGCACACAGGCACCCCAGTAGGGGTCTACCACAAAGCTCACCAGCAGGACTTTCAAACCTGGCCCCACCAGGGGCCACTAATAAAAGGTTGGAGAAGAAACCAATAGAAAGTTTCCAATTTTGATCCCTCAAAAGTTCATACAAGGGGCACCCAAGGTCCAGAGTGTTTGGAGTGAGATTTGGAGTGAGACTTGGAGCAGTCTTGCCTCCTCTCTGACTCCCTGAACAGCCAGAGACAACTTCTTGCTTCCCAACTCTCCTGAGCAATCAGGTGTCCCTTTCCTTGCTTTTCAATAAACCTTACTTGGACTGGAGAGATGGCTCAAGGGTTAAGACTCTACCACACAAGCAGAAGGTCCTGAGGTCAGATCCCACATCCCACATAAAAAAATGCTAGATGGAAACAGCAGAGGCCTGCGCTTCCAGCCCTGGCGAGTGGAGCCTGAAAAATCCCAGAGCAAAGCAAGGAGGAGGTAGAAGCAATCCAGGAAGAATCCCCAAGTCACCCTTGGCCCTCCACAGGGACACGCAGTGCTCTCTGATGCATGCACTAAATAAATAATAAATATTTTTTAAAAAATAAAAACTAAATTTTACTTAACCCATTCAGTTACTTCCTGGCTTCAATCTGTGAATCTGGGATGCAAGAGTCTGGGTAGAAATCCCCTAACAATTTCGATGCGTTTGCACAAGCTCTGCCCCAGCTTCACCATGCCTGGCTCCCTCCTTTCTCTTTGTTCCAGGTTATCCTTCCAGGAACATCCCTGGCTTCACCTTCGCCAGAGGGCCTTTCTCCTTCCTTGCTTCCCATCCTCAGCTGAGCCAGTCATTTATCTTAGTCCATGCTGCATGGTTAGGACAGAACTAACGCTGGTGAATGAAATGCATATAGACAAAAGGTTTCTTCCAGCTCCTGGTTTTGGATATTCCACATGCAAAATGATAGGCCATGGTCAGATGACCTCTGGTGAGAGCCTTCAGGCTGCTTCAGCGGGCAGGAGCACCTGTGAGAATTCTGAGCTGTGGGAGCAAAGGAAGCAAGAGAGCCGGGAGGGGCCAGGCTGCCTCCCAGGTCTGCCTGCTGTGCAGGGAACACGCTCCTGCCAGAGGTGGCTCAGAACAGTGGTCAGGATCCCGCCCCCTGCTAAGCCCCACCTCTGGAGCGGTCACCACCTTTCAGGCATGGGGAGATGGTTCAGGCATTAAAGCCTTTGCCTAGCAAGCAAAAGAAACTGAGCTTGGATCCCAAATCATATGTAAAAGTGCCAGGAAATGGCCACAGCAGCTTACACTTAAGATCCTAGAAGGCGGAACCTGGGAATCCCTAGAGTAAAGCAATAAGGAAGCTGAACAATCCAAGATAATTCCCAATGTCATCCTTGGGCCTTGGGCCTATATAGACAGGCACACACACTCAAGTGCCTTCTTACATACATGTACACACACATGCAAGCCAAAAAAAAAAAAAAAAGAGCTCATTGCCCTTAATACAGCTACATCTGGATCAAGCTATCAATACGTGAACCTTTGAGATCATACCATACACCCCAAATTCATTCCTGAGTTCTTTAGGGCAGGGGGCTAAGTGTAGATCCTGTTGACTCTCCAACAAGGCTATACTGGTGAGTGGGCAGAAGTCTTGGCTTGGGGTTAGTCACATGCCAGTTTGATTGCAGCCCTTCCATCGGTGTCTCTTAACATCTATGAATCTGTTTCTTCACTGAAGTGGATACTAATATCTTGAGCTGTGTGAATGGTTAATATAATCCACATGACAGGATCTAGAATCACCCAAGAGACAAGCCTCTGGCCATGTCTATGAGGGATTTCTAGACTGGGATAACTAGGAAGATCCACCCTGAATGTGGGTGGTGCTCTCACTCTCTCACACTGAATAAGGAGAAAGCTGAGAGAAAGCATTCATCTTCCCAAGCCCTCCCTTCCTGAGGTTTCTTTTGTCTGGTATTTTGTCATAGCAATGAAGAAAGTAACTAGCCTACCCACCAAAACTAACCAGGTGGGATTACACAGCTGGATGGAGCCACACTGGTCTAATACAAACCAGATCCCAGGTCACATACCTCTGAGTGCCACAAAACAAAACAAACAAAAGACTAAAGCACTGAATTTCAAAAGTTGGTCTTGCTGATGACCTGCAGTCACCCACTTGCCCTGGCGGCCCCTCGGGCAGACCTATTGCTACACTACCCACCGTGCTTGACTTCTCTTGCCCCCATCTGGAGACCACACGCTCGGGCTGCGTAAGCTCATTCCCTCCCAGCTGTTTCCCAACTTTAATTTCTCACCTTCCCAAACAGCAGAGATTTATGGCCCACTTGACAGAAATATTTAATTTTCCAAATGTCTATTATTCAAAGGCTCTGGAAATCTCCAGCCCTAACATTTCCACATTAATATCCATCTAAGGTTGAGGCCAAATAAAGATCTTCAGCAGCATGAAAGGAGGGAAGCAGGAGGCAGGAAAACCTTGGCAGAGAAAAGAACCACAGAAAAATCTCCCACAGACTGCAGACCATCCCCACTACTCCTGTGCAAATTAAACGAGTGACCTTTATTGTTGTTGTTATTATTATTAGCAACATCACTGAGGACTTGTTATGTGTGATGATTAATCTTGCCAACTTGACTGGATTAAGAGTCACCATGGAAACACACCACCTCTGGGCGTTGCTTATGAAGGTGTTTCCAGAGGAGGGAGTCCCCACCCTGAATGTAGACACTTCCCAAGGGTGGAAGTGATGGGCTGAAGAAATGGGAGACAGTGAGCCGACCACCAGCATTCCTCTTTCTTCCTGAGGACAGACACAACGTGACTGGCTGTCTCTCTCTCCTGCTGCCATAATGAAGTGCATTCCTTTTTAAACGGTGCCCTGCATGAGCCCTTTCCTGCTTAAGTTGCTTGTGTCACGTATTTTATCACAGCAGTGAGAAAAGTAATTGCATTGTATTAAGCAATTTTTAATTAAAAAAATTTTGTGTGCACAAAGGTAGCCTGAGTATGGAGGCCACAGGATAACCTCAGGTATTGCTCCTTAGGATGACATTCAGCCTGGCTTTTTTGTTGTTGTTGAGATGGGGGCTGTCATTGGCTTGAAACTCCTCTGGCCAGCAAACCCCAGAGATCTGGCTGTCTCCACTTCCCCAGTGCTGGGATTACAAATGTGCACCACCGCACCCACCTTCTCTTAAGTGGATTCCGGGGACTGAACTCCAGTCTTCACGCTTACAATGCAAACACACTCCTGCCTGAGCCATCTCTTCAGCTCTGCGCTAAGCAATTTTAGCTGCCACAGTTTAAATTAATCCTTACAACCCTATGAAGTAACCTAACTATAGCTATCCTGTTTTATCCCAACCTAAAGCACAGAGAAACCTAAAATCGCCTGACTAGTAAGCAGAGGAACTGAAATTAGAAACCAACTTAACTAACTGGACTCTTCAACTAGCATCTTGTGTGCATGGCAGAAACACTGTTTCTTTCTATAACTGGGCTACGTTCTATTTAACTCCATATCTCACCGTTAAACAGCAGCACTGATATTTATATATTCGCTGTGCACATTCGAAGGGTCCTTGCCATACACAGGGCCTCCCTGTGCGACCAGCATAACAAATGTGAGGCAAGGGCCCCTCTCCCCACTCCCCAACTCTTCCCCCCCTCCCGCCTACCAAGATCTTAAAACCTGTTTGGGAAGCTGGGTACTTATGCGAAAGAGTGCCACAACCCAATGAGGCAGCACAGCCGCACCAGACACCTGGGGGCTTAACCACCCCCAGACAAGCAGGAAACAAAAAGGGCTGAGAACAAACAAGGGAGACCTTCCCGCCCCTCTCCTGCCCTTCCTCCTCTTGTACTGGCGGCTAGCTCGTTTGGTTTACACATGCTCAGCATGGGAGAGAGAAACAAGCTCCTGGGTAGAGAGAGGAGACTGCTGAAAAGGGAGAGAAACAGAGGAAAACAGGGAAAGTGGGTGAAAAACTCACCAAGTTCAGCTGTCTCTGGCAAATGGGTGTTGTCAAAGAAAACAGAATGTCCTCCTAGGCCCTGGGGGAATCTAATCATCAGAACACGGGAGTGGGGCTGATGCCAGCGTGAATGAATGGCCCTGGGCAGAGCAAAAATGATCGAGGGTTCCACGCACGGCTTTGAAGAGAACGTGGGCAGTAATCTTATTCTTCTGGCAATTTAGATAGAAATATTTCACTAAGGTAGCCAGAGCATTTAAGTTGTGCTGCTTGCACTAAAGAATGCTCCAGGAAGTGGGGGGGGAGCAATGGGTAAAAGGGAAGGAGGGGGGAAAGGAAAGGGAAAAGGGGGGAAGAGAGCAAGGGGATCTAGAGAAGGGCGGAGGGAGGGAGGGGAATGGGGTACTTATCAACTTTGTATGAGTGGAAGACATAAATAAAGAAAAAAGGAAAAAAAGTTGTACTACTTGAAGGAAGCCACTTTCTCTTGGAATTAAGCACCCCAGCCGGTCACTGTTAGATGTCTCTGGTGGGAGGAGACAGATTCTGACTTGTCCGATCTGTTCAGCACCCAGCACCAGATAGCAGTCAACTCGAGGTGCTGTCACTGTGAGCATGGGGTGCCAATACCCACATACCTCACAGAGAGACGGGAAGAAAGGGAAGCTGAGGACTCTGGGTCCCTTCTAGGAATGAGGACCACACTTCCCCAGCACGCAGGAGGTAAAGCCAAGAAATACCACCACCAATTCAAGAGGGTTTTAGCTATGCCATAAGTGGTCAGCTCCCCAACCATGAATTCTCCAGGAGTCCAGCTGGAAGGAACAAAGATTTCTCACCCATCATAGGTAACAAACCAGAGCAAGCCAGAGGGACACCAAAGAGACCAGCCTGGAAGAGCCACATTATGTCCCTTTGCTCAATCTTCATGTGTGTCCCAAATATCCCCTGAATCCTGTGACTAAATACATGTGTGGCTGCTCCCCATGCATATTTCACTTGCTTGTCGGCTGTTTATCAACATAAATTAATAGTAAAAAATAATTGGTTTCATTATGACATTTCCATATATATATAACATGTACTCTGACCCACCACTTTCCTCTGACTCCCTTCCTTCTCCAGCTGAGTCCCATCCTCTCTTCAAATAGTCTCTCTTCTACTTTCATGCTTTGTTTTGCTTTAATCTAGGTTCCACGGATGAGGAAAAACACGTGGTATTTGCCTTTCTGAGTCTGGCTTATTAACATGAGGTTCTCCAGATCCATCAATTTTCTTACACATGACATGATTTCACTTCTTCCTTCTAGCTGAATGCACTGTGTATACATGCCTCAACTGTGTATGCACTTCTCTCTTGTTCTGTGTAGAATGCAGCACGTCAGCATGACAAGCTCAGCAGAGCATCTCCACGGAACTCTTAGCTTATTTCACATGGGGCGAGGGAACTAAGCCGGAGAGCCTATTATCCCACACTCCCTGGAGGTTTACCTCCTTCTACCCGGCAGCCCTTTCCTTCTGACGCATAACTACAGTTCAGAAAGATTTAAGTAACTTGCTCAAAGTTGCCCAACTACTGTCAAGTGGAGGCTCTGTCAAGACCCACTGGCCCTGGCTCCAAGTAGCACAGCTGTGTCTTCTGAATGTCATCACCAGGAAAGAGGCAGAAAGAGCCAGGCCTCCCGGGTGACAAATCTGGGGAAGGTGCATCACTGTGGCCCCAGGCAGGCTGCTATTTCAGGGGCTGACTTTCATGATGAATGCGCTCGGGGCACACGTGAGATGTAATATGTCTTGATTTAGCGAAGCGCTTGATAGGTCGCCTGATGAAATTTTACTTGCAAAATTAATTCAGACTGTCGTGGCTGGATACTGCCTTCACCCAGACAGGCTGCAAAGAGCATAAACAGGTGGTCAGGAGATGTTTCAAGGGGCAAGACCAGAGTACCAGGAGCAGGGACAGCCCTCCACTGTGAGACTCAGACAGCAATGGGTCTTCTTGCCCCGTGTGTAGAAGATCCAGAGACTTCAGCAAGACTTTAAGCTGAACGTGAAAATCCCCGAAGGAGAAGCAGGTGGGAGGAACAAGACAGGGAAAAATGCCTCCACCCCAAGTCCTATGTGGTCATGAACCCCAGTCCAGGGGTGCATCAACAGAACCATGTGAGACAGCAGCTGGGTCCCTAGTGCAGTTACCAAGCAACCTCCAAGAACCAGCCTCCTCGCCCAAGTCGGGGCAATGTAAGCTGTAGCAAAGCTAGCTCTGCAGAGGAGACACAGTCTGTGCCTGCTGTGGGCAGTGTAAGCCAGTGGTCAGATCATGGGGAGTGCCCACTCACATCAGTTGGTGCAATGAGCTGCTTCCAGCTGCCCATTACTGGGACACAGGGACCTAGGTAACAGGACCTAGACATAAAACATGAGAGTGACTGTGGAGGAAGAATCAGCCTCCAGTGTAGAGTTGACTAAACTGACACGGGGGGCGGAACCCTGACTGCCAGTCACAATTAAGGGAAGAGGGAGCGAAGATGAATTACTGTAATTATGAACCTGTGGAGCAAGTTTAAAACAAAAGTGTTCCACTTACACATCTACAGAATAAGAGGGCATGATTAATTTTTTTTTATTTTTTGTTGTCGCTATTTGCATCTTAAAGCAAAGAATCAGGGTGAAGTTCATTCCCAAGACAAGGGTCACCAGTTGGATATTGACCAGGCTGGTGACTTAGATTGAGTGGGCCAAAGAGAAAGGAAACAGGCCTGCCCAAGCAATCTGCCCTGGCCTCTTCATGAAGTTGGCCGGAAGTAAATAGAATTGACTGTGGCAGGGGTGTCTGCTCCTTGGATACACTTGGCATTATCCCCACGCAAGGACTACTATGACTTGCATTCTGATATGCAAGCTGGCTTTCCTGTGAAGAATGGAGGGAAGCAAGGAGGTAAAGAGATGTGTTTTGAACTAGAAGAGAAGCCAGTTGAAGAGGATTTGGGGTATGTATCTATAAGGTATATATGTATATGATATGTGTGTATGGTAGATACATTTGCTTGTGTGGGTATGTGTACATGTACATACACATATGCATACACATATGTAGAGACGTGCATGTAGAAGCAAAGTGGACATCAGGTGTCTTTCCTCAATAACTCGTTACTTTTATTTTTTTTTTAAGATGATCTTTCATCGAACCTAAAGCCTATCAAATCAACTAGGCTGGCTGACCAATAAGCTTCAGCCCCCACCAGGGTAAAAATTACAGACATGTGCCACCATACCTGACTTTTAAAATGAGCTCTGGGGATCAGAACTCAGGTTCTTGTGTTCACGCAGCTGGCATTTTACCAAATGAGCCATCTTCCCAGCCAGAATATGGGGTAATTTTGAGGGTAAAATAAACAGAAATGTTTAGGAACTGAACTCGGGTGGGAGATGAAACAAGGCATGAGCGAATGGAACCTAAATACACCTGCCTGAGTCACTAGTATGGGGACCTGGAGACAAGGGCGGTGAGGGAGTGGGGTTTTTCTCTCCAGTTTCACCCTATTTTTTCTTCAATTCCAGATGTATCAAATCTTTTGACACTGCAGCCCAAGGCTGTCATTCATCTACAAAATTCATGCTCAAGAGCCATGAACCCAAGTTACCAAAAACAGTCACAAAAAAACTTATAATGTTTTAAGTACATTTATGATTATGTGTTAAGCCACCATTCATAGCTACCCTGGACTATATGCGCCCATGGGCCACGGGTTACACAGACTTGGACCTGAACCTAGACCTTCTCTTCTAATTATCTGACCACTGGTTTTAAAGTAAACAGTCTCTGTGCACTAACAGGGGAAATCAACATGACCTGAAAATGCATTTCTATGAGCACTGGTCTCAAGTAGCCAACAGTAAATGTATAAGTAAACACTTAGAAATAGGACCTGAATGTAGCGGGAAGTAGCTGAATAAACACTGCTGTTGCCTAAGTCGTCAAATCCAAGGCAGAGAAATTTTTATTGTCTCTAAGACAAACAGCCCAGCATGGCCCAATTCCCAGTGGGCAGTGGTATCAATAAATAATGGCAGTGGAAAACAGCCCCAAGGCTTTGAACGATGACAGGTAAAAGGGAAATTCACTGTGTGTCACTCACAGCTATCCTAAGAAGTGGGAAAGAGCCAGGAACAAAAGGCAAATCTTCTGGTCCCCTCTTTCGAGCTCACCTCCTAAGCACCAGCTGTTTCTCAACTCCACCATGCCAAAGACAACACGACTCAGAAGCAGGTATGTCAGCAAAGGCAGGTGGACCCAGAGAGGAAAGACTGCCCACTGTGTGCACAAGACAGCAGCGTCAGTCCCCGTGTGGCTTTGGAAAATACATGGGAATTGGCTCAGTGAATCTGATGCGGGTAAGAAGCTTCCTGAGCAACCTTGATGCAAATCAGACTTAGAGAAGCAAACCGAGATGCTTTTCACTTCTCATCTGACCCTGGCGCCCTCACAGTGGCTGCTGGGTCACCAACCAATAATGAGAGTTCCCACACCGACTGCATAAACAAGCAGCTGCTTGCTGGGCTTTGCATTAGGAATCACCACCGCCAGCAGAAAGCCAGGCGACAAGCATGAGGTCATGAGACCTGTGGGCACACGGCACAGCCACATCTGCACTGTGAGCCACAGTGTGGGGCCCGCAGGACACAGGGATATAGTGTCTGTCTCACCCGCTTAAGAAGCAACCGGATCCAGCCTGTGAGACCTCATGGGATTCCTCCTAGGATGCTCTGTGGCAGTGACTACCTCTATATCTCCTCCAGTGCTTACCACACGCACAAGCTGTGCAGACTGAAAAGAGGGTTGTAAGAGCTCACCAACTGAGTCTGAGAAGAGGAGGCTGAACTGCTCCCCTTAACCAGTGCTGGGAGTGTGCATAAAAACCTGGGGAGGCAGGAGACCTAGAAGGAGGATGCACAGCTGGAAGACTTCTGTCACTAAGAATGACGGACATTCACATGGGAGAATTAACATACCAGGGGATGCTGCAAAGGAGAGTTCACTGCCAAGCATCTAGGGAGGTTACAGAACAGTCAGTCTTTGCCAATGATACCCTGGGCTCACAAACGTATCTAAAAAGGAGTGTGTGTGTTCACTGTGTGTGTGTGGACATATGCACACGTATGTGTAGAGACAGATCATCCACCACTTGCTTGTTTATTTGCTGAGACAGGGTCTCTCATTATTCTGGAGACCCCAAAGTTGGTTAGGTTGGCTAGCCAGCAAGCCCCAGGGATCCGCCCATCTTTGCCTCCCCCCATGCTGGGATTACAAGTGTGCATAACCATGCCTAGCTTTTTTGATGTGGTATTGAGGATCAGACTCAGGTCCTCATGTTTGCAAGGCAAGCACTTCACTGATGAACTAAATGAAGGTCTGAAGGTATTTTTCCTAGATGTATTTGGCCTTGATCCTAAACTTAGAGATTCATTTCCATCCCTTTAAAAAAAAAAACTGGTACAGTCTTATAGGTTTCCATAGCACAGGACATTCTAGATTGTGGGTTTGTGTGTGTGTGTGTGTGTGTGTGTGTGTGTGTGTGTGTGTGTGTGTGATGTTTAGCATCACCTACCAATGAAATGTTCCCTTATCCATCCAAGCCATGGTTGCTTCTACTTCCAAACTGGTTTCCCTGTTTTGCAGCCTAATCATGACATTGTGCCTTGAACCTTGGGCTCCTGCCCACTCCCCACTCCATTCAGTCAGCATGGAGTGGACACAGTTGGCTCTTCTTTCCCTTATGCAGCAGGCAATCACAGTTACTCAGCCTGCATGAAGCTCAGCAGTATCCCCCATGCCTCCCACGCTTCTGCAATAGTCTCTGCACCAGCTTATTCCCTGACCCCTTTTAACTTCCATTCTCTCAGGGCAAACAAGCTTCACTCACACTCCAGGCCCTGAGGAAGCTGTATGCTGTTTACTGGTTCAGGACTAACCCGGGAGTACAGGTCAGACCTTTTTCCCCAACAGCCTCCTAGAAAATTAGTCAGTTACTCATTCTCTGAACAGGTCAGGTTCACCCAGGGTCTAACACTTCCACTCTTCATTGACCCCCCTCGCTGCTGCCACTTCCTCTCCTCCTGTCTGCAGCCTGTCCCTAGTACTCTATGGCGATTACCCCCTCCCCTGCCACAACTCTCCAATAGCCTCTAATTAACAATCCAGCCTGCTGCGACTATTGGGAAGCATGCAAGACGGAGGCCACCCCTCCATTGCACCACCTCCCCTGGTTTCATCCACCCTTTTCGACTCTCTCCAAAACTCCCCTCCCTGAAACACTACCAGCTTGTTCCTTCTTGCAATGCACACCCTCTCTGGGTAATGTAAACCCTTCACCCCTGCCTAACAAATGGCAATTTCCAGCACCCTTTCTTCCCGGAAGGTACTTGGGTGTGCACCAGAAAGGTCTTGCCTTGAAGATAACCTCCAGCCTTTTGCCCCTTCCTCCAGCCTGCTTTGCCTCCTCTGGCTGCATCTCATTATTCTTGCCTTCATGGATGACGAAAGCGTTCTAGGGAAACCACAAAACCAGGTAGCTTCTTTGCTGTAGGTGCTGTAACCACCTACAAATCCCAGCAAAACTGTCACCAGCTCCCTTTCCTCCCTCCTCCAGGCTCCTCAGCACTCACCACCCTGTCTATCAACTTAATCTGTTGGGGAAACAAGCAGACAAGAACATCCACCACTCACCTGAATCCCCTGCTTCCGGCCTCAGAGGGGTGGGACAAGGTGCACATTCCCACGAGGCTGGTCCTTCTTCCTTGAATCCCAGTGCCTTATTCTCTCGAGGCTCTCATTTGGGGGCCCACTTCTGCTCTCCTGAATGAGCAATTTCTCCTCCCTGTATTGGCTCATCCCCTCACACACTTGCTCTGCGATCTTGGCAGAAGGTCCTTGTCTGTCTGGCCTAATGGCACAGGGCTGTGATCTCAGCTGTTCAGAAAGCTGAGGCAAGAAGGTTGCGTGAACAAGATCTTCCAGGACTACAAAGCAAGTTCAAGACCAGCCTGAGCAATTTAGGAAGACTCTGCCTCAAAATCAAAACAAAAAAAAAACCTATAAAATAATAAATACAAATAGATAAATAAATGGCGCTGGCCTGACTCACATTCTCTCCAGCCAGGATTCCATGCCTGCCCTCGGCAAGCTTCATGAAATTCTACACTTATCCCTGTTCTTTGCCCCACTCATCCCTCAGTCACCACAGTCTTACCAATGACCATGACTGCCTATCGCGCTGCCAGATCCCTCTAGATGCTTCTCTTGTATGCCTCTCTCAGCACCCCAAAACACATACACTGTCCTTCCTGCCACCACCTCTGTTGTGTTGATGCGTCTCTCTGCCCGTCGCCTGGTCCACTCCTTGTCCATGTCCATGGCTGCCCTCTCCACCTACGCTGACTGTGCCTGGCAAAGCCCAGAACCCTGTCTGCAGTCCTGTACCTATACCTATTCTCTCTCTCTCTCTCTCCTGATGATACCCAAGTCTCAGCTCCATCCTTGACCTTCTGCCTTGGCAGGGGACTGACAGTCACGTGTTGCCTTGATACATCCACTCTGCTGTCAAAGCAGCACCCACTCAACAGGGAGCCCCATCTCCCCCCAAGGAGCAGTGCTCTTCAGCAGTCTTGCCTAAGAGTCCGCCCTCCAGACACCCCAGCCTAGGTTCCACCTCTTCTCCAGAGACCTCGCTGTCTCTACAAAATTCCCCAGGACTTCTGGCATCTGTCCACTTGACTATGACCTCTCAAGTTCAAGCCCCTCATCTCCCACCTGAGTGACCACAGCAGCCTCCTGAGTGGGCTCCGGCTTTCCCTGTCTTCCCCAATGGCTCGTTCTCCCCATGGTAGCTGCCATGCTCTTTTGGAAGTGTGGAGAGGACCTTGTTCTTCCTGCTCAGAATCCCTTAGTGACTCTTCGCTGTGCTCACAGCCAACCCCATTGCAGCTGACAGAAAAGCCAACTTGAACTGGCTTCGATGATAAAAACTAATTTGCTGAGTGGAACAGCTGGAGTTGCTTACCGCCCATCTTCATACCTCAATATCTGGCAGGAGCCTTGTTCTGAGACCAGAGTGGCCATCTAGGTTAGCAGCAGCCCTGACTGCTCAGCTGACCGTCCTTAGCCCCCGGGTCCTCAGCCAGCTTAGTGAGAACCTTTGTCCTACCCTCCCTCGCCCAGCAGCTGCTGTGCCCCAGCTCCTCCTTCAGTCCCAGCCGTGCCAGTTGCCAGCAAGCCAGCCTTCCCTAGCCTTGCTTAGTCTCGTCCCAGCTCTTCAGTGCTGAGCAACTGGGCTCTGGATAGGGATGCTCTCTGTCATAGGCCCCTCCACTCTCTTATAATAAAGATGTTGCTCAGTGTACCCCCTTCAGTGCTCATGGTGCAAGTCTGTCCATATTGACTCATGGAACCCCATGAAGAAGGACATGCTTCTTCCAATAAGAAACAGCCAGGAAACAGAACATCCACCCCTAGGTGACATGGCTGCAGGAGATGACGCCTTGATGAAGACTGGCCAGGTACCACATGCACCAAGACTGAGAGACACTCACACATACCTCATCTGTGCACACTAGAAAGATGTCATATGCTTCCCCAGTAACCAAGGAAGACATACCCTTGAGCACAAGCACTTACTATGCAAGAGGCTCTCTTTCTCCTGCACATCTGGCCACCTCTGCAGATTTTTTTTTTTTTGCTAAATCTCTAAGCCTCTAGGAACCTCAGACCCTTGTCTGTAGAGGAAAGAGATCTTGGAGCTGATGCTGTCTACACCTCCTGAGCTCACACCACCATCCTTTGTAGTCCCAATTCCTTCTGACGATGATCAATTCCCTCAATCCCCTTGTCTTTACCCCACCCCTGTCTCCACCCAGTGCAATCTGCTTGTTAGTCAGGTACCCTACTTCCTAATGTAACCAGTCCTTACGCAGCACGGCATGGGCCTCAGGTCCGTGCTATGCATCAGGCAGTTGCCTCCTAGCTAGCACCAGACCCAGGTGACCATGAACTTGAGCCCCCATGCTGGCATTTCACCCCAAATTCCTTTCCCTACAGATGCCAATCTCTGTGTGAGCATCCATGGAAAAGTCACCCAGCCAACAGCCCTGCCCATCCTGGCAGGCGCCCAGCATCACATTTATCCTGCTAATGAGAAGTTTCTTAAATCCTTAACAAGGCCCTTTCCACTGAGCAGGTTCAGTAACAGATTCTTATAAAACATAAATTCAGCACATTAAACCCAGATTTCAGCATATTAGTAGACCCGTGGGGAGGGGCCTGAGTTTACCAAACACCAGGTAGTTGCTTTCATTTAATTAAAAAATAATAATGACTAGCTCATGCAATTTCTGGTCTCTCCCTAAGAAAGATTTTTCTGATTTCCCATGTCAGATGTTGCTATGGAAAAACTCAGCTGTTTATGTCAGGACAGAAGCCATTTTTCTAAGTAGTCAAAAACAAGGGGAAGCCCTCCCTGCCAGCCCACCCACACCAGCCTCCTCTAACAATGGTCGCTTCGCTTAGCTGACCATTGCCCTAAACATATCTGCTGGGAGTTCTTGCCCACATGGGTGTCTGGTCATCTCCAGTCAGATTCTGACCAAGCTCTGCTGCCTGTCTCCATATTGTTTGTTCACTTGTCAGTCCCTTGACTGACAAACCACCCATTGCTGTCCCTCAGTGCCAAGTGCTAGATATACAAAGATGCTTGGGCCCAGGTCTGTGACCTTAGAGGAGCTCACAGTTCAGCCCTAAAGAAGTTAAGAGTCACAGGAGTGGTGGCCCAGAGCATCCTGGGAGGAACATGATGGACAGGGTCTAGGAAAGACTTCTAGACAAGGCCTTGTGCAGATGACAGCCAGGAAGCTGGGTCCTGAGGACGTGTGGAGGAGAGGAGGAAAGCGCCAGTCACACGAAGGGACTTAAGTATGTAAGGACAAGCTTGCTACCAGAACCCGAGGGGCAGGACACCAGGGCAGGATGCCAGTGTTAGAGAGTCTGAGCTAGACAGTCAGTGACATCTAACCCAGCCCACCCAGCAACCTCGCTGCTCTGAAACCAGAATGGAGCAGGGCGATTAGACGAACCAAAGACTTATTTGGTTCCTTTGAGAAGCCTATGAATCCTCTTTCTGCATCTCTATTCCAGATTCAGTTCCTGGAGGCCCTGAGACCTCCCACTGCCCCCACCCTACTCCAACCACCACGCACCAATTTTGTGCTTACTCCTAGTGGCCACATAGTGGGAAAGAAGACTTTGCGAGGCAGTAGCAAGGGAACGTGTTATCCAATAAAAGCCTAACAGGGATGTTGAGTGGATCTCCGGAGTAAAGGAATCAGGCTGTTGAAATGCGGCTCGGAAGCCCCATCCCAGCCTGGCAGGCAGTCTCCACTCATTGACAGAGCACAGACCTGGGCACAGCCCCTCAGGATGTCCTGTGCTACTGCAGGATGTCCTAGACCCCTCCTGTAGAGCAGATTTCATTTTGACCCATCCCCTCTTGCATGCTGAGAACTGCGCCCAGGATTGGGATTGCAAAGGCACCAGGCCCAAAAAAGGCCAACTAAACTACAAGCCCTGTGTAGGCTTCTGCCTCCTCTGCACACGGGCTCCCCCTAGAGGATGCAGCCCCAGAGGATGCCTGCTGGGAACACAGAGAGAGCCACTATGCCAGGGGTACACCCCTGGAAGACCACGGAGTCCAAGTCACTATCCAGCAGCGATGCCAAGAGGAATCATCCAGAAGGCTCAGACACACCTTGAAGTAGGGGCAGCAGGATGTAGGACACAACTCAGCCCCTCCCCTCGTTGAAGAGGGAGGGAGCTGAAGCCCACCCTTGTGCTACCTCTGTGCACAGGTTACATCATTGAGGAAGGCCTGGCAGGAGACTCAGAAATTGTCTTCATAGAAGCCGGAATTAAAAATCTCCAGGGAATGTGATTCAAAGATGGGTAAAACTTTTGTTTCCTACCCCATGATTATAACCAAGATTTCCAGGGTACACTGTAAGTTAGACCAGTAAACAATTTCAACTCTTCCCTTTCAAAAGCCATATGAAAGTCTGGGCCTTGAAGTCAAACCACATATTAAAATGCTGGCCCAGGGCTAGGGAAATCTTCAGTTGGTAAAATGCTTTGCTGTACAAGCCTGAAGACCTGAATTCAGATCTCCAGCACAAATATAAAAAGCCAGGTGTGGTAAACATCTATAATCCAAGCACTAGACACAGAATGATCCCTGGGGCTTGCTAATCAATGAGTCTAGCTGAATTTGCAGAATTTATAGATAATGCAGTAGAAGACCTTCTCTCACAAAAGATGAAGAACAATTGAGGAAAAGTTCCTTGATAGCCTGTGGTTTCCACACTCACGAGGTCACATATGCACATGGGCACATACACACATACACAAACACACACACACATATACACACACACACACATATACACACACACACACACATATACTCATATACACAACATCCTCCTCCAGCCTGCATCTCCTTTACCAAGTCATTCAGCTTCTCTGATTTGCTGCTAGGAATGCAGCACCACTATGCCTGGGGTAGAAACCTGAAAAACCAAGGACTCCTGATCACTATCCAACAGGGATGGCAGAGGGTTGAAAAGCAGTTAATAATAATATGCTTAGTTTCTCTAATCCAAAAATCTGAAATGCTCCAAAATCCAAAACCTTTGAGCACCAAGATGATACTATCAGAGGAAGATTCCATACCTGACCTCATGAGAAAGGTCACAATCAAAATATAGGTACACTAACAGTGCATAGAATACCTTCAGTCTATAAGTTATATATGAAGCATAAATTAATTTCTTATTTGGACTGAGATCCTATCTCCAAGATGTCTCATTAAGTATGCAGATGCAAATTTTTCAAAGACAAAAAAAAAGACTAAACACTGTGGTTCCAAACATCCTGGATAAGACAGACTCAAGTTGTAGCATGTAGAAGCTCTTAGAATCCTGCTTGCCACAAAGCAATTATGCAGTATATGTTGTTTACCATTGTTATTGACATTATACATGATGGAACTGAAAATAGTCCCAAACTCTCACATATGCCTCACTGTATTCTTTAAGACATAAATCATTATGTTATAATAATGAAAAAATTTATCTTAAGAAAATAAATTTCAATTAAATGAACTTAATAGGTTTCAACCAACAGAACATTTCAAAGATGAGAGACAAGGTGGCGTCCAGTGAGCTTAGCTCTGTTTTCCATTTGATGACATGCAATATTATGAGAGACACATGAAACCATGAAGCAGCACAGAGCTGCTAGAGCTCTTGCTTAGCAAGTGCAAAGCCCTGGGTTCCCAGAACCACCTAAAACTGGGCATGGTGCATGGTGATACGCACCTATAATCCTAGAACTTAAGAAGTGGACGCAGGAGGATCAGAAGTTCAAGATTACTTTCAGCAGATACATTAGCATGCTGAGGCCAGCCTGAACTACATGAGATCAGAGAGAGAGAGAGAGAGAGAGAAAGAGAGAGAGACCAGGTCCCTGTTGAGAGCCAGAGGTTCAGCTGGTCCAGTGCCCTCCGTGCCAACCCCAGAGCACCTCTAGTTTGCTCACCCCTCTGAGCTCTGTGACAACTCCCCACCACAAAAGATGATGCTTCTGCTTCATGTGTGCTAGTGTCAACAGCTGCTACAGGGTCCTGATCCTGCCTCTGACTAGCTGGGCAGTTTCCCTATTCACCCACTAGTTGTATAAATTCAGAAGAGCCTTGTGGTCAGCAAGCCTCAGTCCCTCTTTGATCCAGTTCCTCGGATCTCTTCTGGATAGTTCCTCGGTGGTGACCTCTCTGCTGATTCCTCCCAGCCTTCCATTTCCAGCCCTGTCTCTCACCCTTATGGCAAGACCAGAGCTTTTATACCCCACAGGACACCTCTCTTGCTCGTCCCCTTATAATTCAACTTAGCCTTTTCTCCTCCCAAGGAAATATCCCTGGAGTAGAAAAGGCAAAGCGGTGGTACACGATATGAAATTCCCTAGTTTAAAATGCTTTTATCATGTAAAAAGACACACATATTTGGCACATGTCTGCAACCCCAGCATCTCAAAGGCTAAGACTAAAGAATTGCAAGTCCAATGCTAGACTCAGGTGCATATAGTCAGCCCTTATCTCAAAAGGGAGGGGGTGTACATATTTAATGCTTACAATTTATTGAGTTTGGCATTTCATATACATTTGAGAAACTCACTAGGCCACAGATATATCTGTCACCTCAAATTTCTCCCCTCATTATTATTTGGGGACATGCATAGTATCTGCTTTCTTTGCATTTCTACAAGTCGATTATGGTTGTTCTCTATTGTCAATTAGATAGGATCCAGGATCAACCAAGATTCATACCTCTGGGCTTGTCTATGAGGCCATTTTCAAAGAGGATTAACTGCGTGGGGGGAAGGACCAGCCCTCAGAATGGGTGGTTCCTTCTAACAGGAGCTCAGATGCAAAGAGATCTCAGGAAAAGACAGAGTGTGCCCTACTGCCTGCCTTCCTGAGTGAGTACATCCATCATCTTCTGCTGACGTCACACTCCAGCTTCTTCAGCCTTCCAACGTTGGATTCCGTATCAGCGACTTTCTAGGGAACTTAATGTCTTCAGTACCAGACTAGGACAGCCGAGGCATCCAGCTTCATACACTGAGCAGCTACTGGGTTCTCTTCCTCTCCAGCCCATATTATATGAACCAATTGATAGATACCGTTTAACATTCTATTGGCTCTATGTGGTATGGTATTGTAAGTTACTGGCACTGGGCAGCATCATGGCTCTTCTGAATTTATACAACTCAGACTTTTTACCCTCCACAAGTCCTGCGCAGCCCCATGCTACTCTGCGCTCTTGTGAGCTTCACTACTTTGGATTCCACAAGTAAGATCACCCAGTGTTTTTCTGTGCCTGGCTTATTCCTCTTGGCAGAGCCTCTAGATTCATCCATGTTGTCACAAACTCGATTTTCTTCTATAAAGTTGAACAGTATTCCACTGTGTATATGTGACATTTTCTTGCTCCGTCCATCAATGGACAATATTGGTGCACAAGGCAGCAATGGATGCAGGAGTGCAACTAACTCAGCCCCTGGCTCTGTTTCCTTAGAATAAGCGTGTAGAGGTGAGATCATGTGCTGGCTCTATGTATACATATTTTGAGGATCTACCACACAGCTTTCCATAACGGCTGTACTGATTTATACACCCCCCCCCCAGTGTGCCAGGGGTCCCTCTCCCCACATCCTCGACAACTCTGTTGTCTCTCAGCAATTTTTTTTTAAATCACGGCACTGCTAACTGATGTTGGATAGAATGTCCCCGTGGTCTGTACCTGCATTTCCCTGAGGATTATTGGTATTCAGCATATTTTCATGTACCTGTTGGCTATTTATACACCTTCTTGAAAAATGCCTTTTCAGACCCATGTTCTGCCAGACTATTTGGTCTGCGTGATTGTCCTCATATACATTGGCTCTTGATCTCCCAGTGACTGCAGCCCGTTCTATGCACGCTTCTTTGCAGGTGCAGAAACTTCTCAGCTGGATGAACTTTCACTCACTGACTTTCATTCTTGCTGCCTGGATTTTAGAACCATCTCAAAAAACAAAAAACGAAAAAAACCAAGCCCAATGTCAAATAGTTTTTCCCCTGTGCTTTCTTATAGGAATCTTACAGTTTCAGGTCTTTTGGTAAATCTTTGATCTATTTTCAGTTGAAAATGGGTTTATTTCTGAGCCCTGTATTCTGTTCCACTGCCTTCTATGTCTATCTTTAATGCCAATAATACACTACTTTGATTTGTACAGCTTTATAATTTATATGTTATATATAACAAGGAGGTATGATGCCTCCAGCTTTGTTCTTTTTGCTCAATATGGCTTTGGTATTTGAGGCCAATTATGACTGTATATACATTTTATATGCAATCATTTTATTTTTTTCTGTTTGTATGAAAAAAATGTCATTGGAATTTTGAGGGTTGTCATGGTTTCGGTGTGAGCCCCCGCCACCACCACAGACTCATGTGTTTGCATCCTTATCTGATGTTAATGTTGGGGGGGGTTGTGGCACCTTTATGAGGTAGAAACTTGCTAGAGGAAGACATGCTATTGAGGTGGGGCCTTGTAGCCACAGTATGTAGATTCCCACCACGTGCTTTATCACTAATCTCAGGCTTAAACACCCTGAATCATCCTCAGGGAGAAAACCCATAGCATAATCTGGACTCCTCTGCTAGACGGCAGGTGGCTTGGACTCTGACTCACTTATCCATAACTACACTTTCTCAAATCCTAGAGCTTCTGGCTATTTGTCCAGGTTGTGAACCCTCCAGGTGATCCCTCCCCCAGACACTTTGAAGTGTACTGCACAGGAGCCGACCCTGCCAGAGCATCCTTCCTGCTGGTACTCAGCTCAGGGAAAGCTCCATTCTTATTCCAACCATCCCATACCTCACTCCCTGTTGCCAAATCTCTGCTACCTGTGACAAAGCCAAAGCCCCAGAAACAACATAACTCAATTATTTCCAAAGTGCCTCTGGCGAGTAACCTTGAAAAGGGTTCAAAGGGCCAAGCAGACAGAGTTGCTGACTCCCCTTCAGCCTCTCCGCTCTCAGGGAGCCTGTTAAGACCGTCCTACACAGACACCCACCATCTGGCCCCTGCAGAGGTGTTTTGCTTATATTCTTAGTGAGTCTGTGCAGCTGGGAGTTGCTGACATGGATTTAAATATTTGACCACTTTAAAGATGTCGGTAATGATAATAACTTTGCTGAGGGCAGCTAGAATTAAGCACTAGATCAAATAAGATTTGTTGAACCTAAAATACTCCTAATTAACTCCGTGGCCGACTTCCTTTGCAGCAGATGGCCACAAGGGGCACCTAGGTCTCCTGGGAAGAGCACTGGGCTGGGAGTCCATCTGTAAAGAGGGTGTTGATGGAAATGGCAAATGGGATCATGTTCCAAAGCTGCTTCTTCCCGTGACCTTTTATTGAGTGCATGAGATGTAAGGGAGCATGGCCTTGCCTGTGAGAAAAAAGGTTAACAGTTCATCCTCTGGGGCATCCAGTGAGTGCCACACTCTCTCCAGAAGTGGTTTAGGACAGAGGGAACTCAGTTGGCAACAGGCCCAGCAGCACTGCCTCCAAGCCCTGGGAAAGACCCCAGGCTTCAGTGTTGTGGCCACAGAGATGGTCCCCCAAGGGATGCTCACCCCTCCGTACACTGCCTTCCTAACCCTCAAGTTCCCAGCTGGGGCACCCACTGAATGCCCCTCCCCTGCTCTGCAGAGGCACCTATCTGGGGTTCATTTGAGGAGCTTTGGAGGCAGATGTCAGCACCCCCTTTTCTTTCCTTATACCAAACTGCCCGACCCAGAGATGAAGCAGAGAAACACCACTGGCCAAAGAGGACACTGGTGCTCATTCTTACTTTTCCTTGGGAAGAGTCCAACTTATTCTGCTCTCTGCTCAGAGGTCTGTACCTCTGATCCTGCAGACATCCTGGCCAGTGTTCAGGCTGAGTCGCTCTCTCTCTCTGTGTCTCTCTCTGTCTCTCTGTCCCTCTGTCTCTCTCCTGTCTCTCTCTCTGTCTCTCTGTCTCTCTGTGTCTCTCTCTGTCTCTCTGTCCCTCTATCTCTGTCTGTCTCTCTCTGTCTCTGTCTCTGTCTCTCTGTCTCTGTCTCTCTCTCTCTCTCTGTCTATCTCTGTCTCTCTCTCTCTGAAATGGTTCAGATAAAAGAATTCAGATTCTTTTGCAGAAGCTACAATATTTCCATCACCATTGTAAGATGTATGGAAATTTACTTATGATTCATATTCCGTTCATACATACAGCCCAAAGGCAGAGAATTTTGTACAATATTTTTTAATAATTTTGTGTCTCATTTTGGTTGCCACCTGCCGCATGACGACCAATGCAGAATTTTCAACTTGTGGTATCATGTTAGCACTTCAAAAATTCTGGATTTTAGAGCACTTCAGATTTTGGATTTTTGAATAGAGATGCCCAGCTTCCTACTTCATTGGCTTGACCAGTGGAGAAATCCCGCTCCGTGTTTCCTCCGGGTTTCCTCCCTTTCTGGGGACACCTGGGGAGTTCATCAAGAGCACATCCCATTTCAAGTTTTCACAGATGCAGAAAACTTGGGTGCATGGCCCATCTCTGCACTTGAGTCTGAGAAGGGGCCAGAGGCAGTCTGCCCAGGCAGCCCAAAGCCACAAGGAAGCCAACAATAAGAGCTAATGCAATACACACAATTTCATTACTAACGTGAAAATTGATTCTAACTCATGGGGAAAAAAAGGGAAATCTGATTGGAATGTTAAGTCCAAAGGATGAAGAATGGTTGGATGTATCTGAGCTGGAAGAGCAGATTGTCCACACAAAAAGCATCACAAGCAACAGACATTCACCTGGGGGACAGTGATGAATGTCACCTGGACACATATACACACACACCACAAAGCAAGAAAACTTCAAGAGCATATGTGTATGTGTGTGTGTGTGTGTGTGTGTGTGTGTGTGTGTGTGTGTGTGTGTTTGCATGTGGGTAGGCCCACGTGTGTGGAGAGATGCCCATACACATGAGTGTGTATGCAGAAGAGGTCTAACAGTGATACTGAGGGTGATCCTTCTTCCATGTTATTTTTTAAGCCTTGATCTCTAATAAAACCCAGAGAGCATCATTAAGTCTAGTCTGGTTAGTCAGTTTGCCCCAAGGGATTCCCAGGCTCTGCCTTCCAGGCTAGAATTACAGGTGGATTACCACACCTCCCAGCATTTTAATGGAATCTGGAGATCTGAACTCCTGCTGGTTTTCTTGTGCAACAAGCATTTTAACCACTGAGCCATAACCCTGCCCTTGCTTTGTGAGTTTTTTTTTTAAGAACAAGTGAGTGTGGTGCATCACAGTCTGAACATAGAAGAGTGTGCATTTGTTCTACAACAGACTCTCTCATTCATTATTGAGCATCTACTTTGTGCGCGGTGTGGAGCCAACACTGAGGCTGCGAACAGCCCCCAGGAGCTCCCTGGCATTCAGAGGAACAAGACTGGCGAATGCCCAAGGATAATGCAGGGTGATAACCGCACTAATAGGCTGAGACAAAGCATTTGGAGAGGGAAGAAAAGTCGGTGATTACTTCTTCCTGGGGCCTGGGGAGAGCTTCTGGAGCGCTCTGCAGTGAATCATGTGGGCTTCTGGGTAGGGTCCCCCCAAGGCAGTGCTGCTCTGGGGAGATCCCAGACATCTCACCTGCACACACCCACCTGCTGTCCCTTCACATCCAATAAAAAGCTGCCAGACATCCCTATCCAAGGCGCAACTGGTTCTCCTCCTGCATGGTCATAGCCCTGAGGTGTCTCCACCTGAGCTGGCCCTTTCTACCACACACATGTCCCCTTGCTCTCCTCCATGATGTGCCTAGAAGATGGGCTGCTAGGAAGAGATCTGAAAATCCACTAATGGGACACGGAGGAGCTGGGAGCTCTTGTGGCACAGCCCTTCAGGACATGGTCTCCACTCCCCCACCATCTTGCCAGTGCTGCCCTGGAAGAACTGTGCTTTTATCACGGGCCTTAGAATATTCAGTGCAGCTTCAAGCACTAGCTATTCTTAGTACAGTGTAGCAAGTGAGCCCCCTGCACCTATATCCACAGCTGGTGAGAAGCCCCATTTCCAAGCTGCCTGCCCTGAGTGAAGTTAAATGAATTCCCTTATCCTGGGCTTATGCAATTAGTGTGTGTGTGTGTGTGTGTGGGTGGGTGGGTGGGTGTTCATATTCGTGGACATGAATGTGCACACATATGGAGGCCAGAGATCACATCAGGTTATCTGCCTCTATCACTTTCCACCTTATATTTTAGGCTCTCTCATTGAACCTGGAACTCACTGATTTGGCTAGACTGACAGCCAGCAAGCCACAGGGATCCACCTGTCTCCGCCCCCACTCCCAGCAATGGGATTACAAGTGTCCATCTTCACACTCACTTTTTTATATAGGTGCTGGTTCCCAAGGCTGTGTAGCAAGTACTCTGCCAACTGACCTCCCCCCAATCCCCCGGCTCCCTGAAATTGGTTCTTGAAACCTAGATGCAGGTTAAGTCCGTCCTGCGGATTGGGATCCATTTTCCTGCCAAACAATTACTCTATATATTGATGACATCATTCCACGGTCCTGCCAACTTGGAGTTCTATGAGAAAAAGGTAATCTGCTCACTGGAGATACAGAACACATGTCAAACATGATGGTCCCAGGGTGACATCCTGTGGCACCCAAAACCTACAGGAAGGATGAGCAGATAGTTAGCATCTGCCACGTGAGATGTGAATAACTTAGCAACAGGTACATGTGATATTTCTCTCTCTCTCTCTCTCTCTCTCTCTCTCTCTCTCTCTCTCTCTCTCTCTCTCTCTCTCTCCCCCCCCATCCACCCTGATTTAATGCCCACCGACTTAGAAATCTCCTCACCTCCACCCCAGAGCGATTACAGCTCTTCATCTTCTCCTTACAGACAGCTTGCCTTTGGGACCCCTAAAATTAAGACCCTCCCATTGAAGGTGCTTAGAAGTGGTAAGACTTTGAAGCCACAGGAGTCAGTGTGAGCTTAACCCAACCCTGACCTTCACGAGCAGCTACCACGCTGTCGAGCACCAACCCATTCGCTCCGTACATTCTTGAGGTGTTGGGAAGAAAGCGACCTCATACTCACTGCTTTAGAGCATTTTTCAATCTATCTTTTTCTTCCTTGCAAAAGCACGTTGCCTTCAGCTTTCTGGCACGGCTTGCCCTCTCCACAGCTTCTCAGGAATATACACAATGCTTCTAGAATTGAATTCATAATCTTCTGCTGCTGCCTAGAGAATATCTGTGCAGTTACCTTTGTTTGTCCAAGTCTCAGTTTATGGGTCTGGCTTTAGCCGACTGTGGTTAATGCAACTCTGCGGCCAGGCTGGGTCAGCCAAGCGTTAGTCGGCATTCTTGTGGGCTCAGGTCTGTGACGGAGAGGTCAAAATCATGCCCTCGGATGCAAGGCGGGGTCGGCCTCCATCTCTACTTAAGAACTCTGCATGATGTAGTAGTCAGGTGGGATGTATGTGTCTATACGTATGTGCACAAGTGTGCATGCACACAGGTATAAAAAATTCAACAGGCAGTGAGTGCCTGCTGTAATAATAATAATAGTGTTTTATGTCACTCGCTAAGCTCAGGTAGTAAGTGCTTCATATATTTTAACTCGTTTAATCCCCACCAGAGTCATTTGAGGTGAGGACTGGTGTTATACTCAAACCACAACAAACAGAGGCACAGAGCAGTAAGTGTAGGACCAGAACTGGAACCCTAGAAGCTGCCAGTACCTCTTCTTTGACATGTTCTACCTACAAAAGAGAGACCCCCACACCAACCCTTTCACCTTATTTCCTCCAGCCTACCAACATGCACGACACATTCTTCATATCAGACCCTTCTAATTACCCTCTGAGCATGTCCGGTACTTTCATGCCACTGTGCCCCTCTGTTCACACTACTGGCTCTGCCTGAAATACCCTCCCTCCTCTTGTCCATTCAGAAGGCGTCCATTCATCCTTAAAAATGCAGGTGGACATAACAGATGCTAAGGGCACAGCGAGAACAGATCCATGTCCACAGCTGGCATATCAATTATTGTCGGGCCACATCTACGACCACGGGCATGGTACCCACTATTTCCCACTGGCTGTCCACCCACATCTACAAGGTCAGTGGTAAGTGCTTTTACTCTCCCTTCTCTTGGAGGAAAAAAAATCGAAGCTTGGAGAGGAACAGTGGTTTGACCAAAGGTCCGTGGAGTTTCAGTGATGGGCCTGGCTCCAGGGTCCACAGTTGGGCTTCTGCTGAGGCCCAGCCAAGAGTCTTCTTATCTAAGTCAGCACTGGAGCCACCTGGCAGCAGAGACCCACACAGTATGGGAGAGGAAGAAACGCCGTGTTCCACCAAGCAGTCCAGTCTAGGCGGCCTGCAGCAAGGCTGCCCAAGACCCCCTCTGAGCTATCCTAGCAAACGCATAGGCTCAGAACACAGGAGGCCTGGCTGAGGGCTCAGGCTACAAACCAAGGGCCTAGCCTGGTCTGGGGCATCCCTGTCAGAGTATCGTAGTTAGGCACAGGTGTTAACAGTTGAGGGCTTCAGCTCTGGGCACATCTGTAGAGAATTAGTGGTTGAGTTAAGCCCAGAGCAAACCTGCAGGAGATTGTCTAGCTGATGAGGAAGGCCCAGCCCATGGTGGGTGGGACTAGGCCCTGGAATAAAATACAGAGAGCTGATTGAGAAAGTCGGCATCCTTGTATATGCTTGGCCAAACATTCTGGTCTGGAAAATAAGGATCGTCCCTCTCTTAGTAGCCATTGTGTAGAGATTGTGTGGACAGTTCCCTGAACCCTGGTGTTGGTGCATGTGCTCCTGTCAAGCTGGACTATGAACTGTAACAGTACTATCATAAGAAAATAAACCCCTTGTTCCCTCAAGCTACTTGATGGTGATTTATCAGCAACCATGAGGCAAAATGCAACACAGAATTAGCTTGCACCTCATCTGAGACTTCCCAGCTGGTCTTGGTCCCTCAGTTCTCTTCATTCACAGGTCTCCACACTCCTAATTTGACCCTCGAGTGGGATTAGTCCACCAACCTTCCTCACTCGTCGTAAGTATGTAACTTAGGGCTATACTGCTAGGACCCTGACCTTTGGTCTCCCCATCCTACAAAAGCTAGCTGGTCAATTTCTTTCTGCACAGGTCCCAGCTTCTAAAGGCCATTAGTGTGCAGGGACACCTCTAATTCACCATAGTCCCATGGCAGGGGGCCTCATTCTGTTCCCTCCCCTAACCTGTCCATTCACACCCCCAAAGTCACTCTGCTGCATCTGTCATTGGAACCATCAAAGCCCTGGAATGGTTGTATCCTCAGTAACTGCCCCCACCCTGACTCCCACCCTGCTCCCCACCCCTGTCCTTGTACGGCTTGCCCCCAAACACCCTGCCTCCCCTGGGATCTGCCTTGGACCCACTGCCCATTTAATCACGCTCTGCCCTGCTCTCAGGCTGCGCCCCAGTCCTGGACCAAACTGGCTCAGATCTTAGCAGCATAGAGCAAGTAGTGAATCTCTTCCCAGCTCTGCATTTAGTGATGTCACATTTCTGGCTAAAAATCAGCTGGGTGAGAGGACTTACACCTTGAAAATCCAGAGCACCCTGCAAGAGTTCACCACGCCCAGAGCGGCCAGACTTCTAGGCCAGCCAGTCTGACTCAGCACCAGAGCAAGAGGCCTACATCCCAAGAAGTCCCTTGATCCTGGGCAAACCAGACAGAGGTTCCTCCCACCCTTTCAATTCCCTGGCCACAAGCTGTTCTCGGCTCCCCATGCTGCAGAGACACCTCCCTGGACCCCTGTAGCCCCGCTCGCAGTTTCCCTCTTCCTCCCCTCTGCCTGCAATGCCCTCAGGCCTTCCTACCACTCTCCTATTGCTACAGCTGGGACAGATGGGGAAGGTCACTGGGCAGGTGTTTGGCACTGTTAAGATCTGTTAGTGTTAATGATAAGTTCTTTAAATGTGCATTTGAAAGCCCTCCTTCTGCTGTTCCTGTCTAAAGCAAAGATGCTGGGGATGGGGTAATCTGCCTCCTTAGTCAGTAGCTGTTGGATTCCCTCTGGCTGCCAAGCTGTCTTGAGCAAAAGGGCTGTGAGTCCAAAGCCAACCGGATTCTCTTATGCCAGCACCAGTGGTCTTGAACACAGACACCTTGGGATGACCCTGAAAAAGACGGCAGCTGACTCTCTGGGCGCTGACTGAGCAGCCCCGGTGCATGCCGATGGAAACACTGTACCAGCCCTTTCGCAGTCACAAACCTCTGATCACTGAATGACCAGGCAACCATTTCTACCTTGGCCAGAAGGGGGCATCCTTCCCCTGGTAAAGGCCATACCGTGACTGGGGATACAAGGCAGTGATTGGTCTAAAATCCAAGGCTCGAAGACTGTGATTGGTGCTAAGGAGTAAGGCTGTGATTGGCTGTAACTGATGCACGCACTCTTCCCAGGCTGTGCTGCTTGGGTTCATGCAGTGAGTTGGTTGGGAGACTCTCCCTGTCTGTCTCTCTTTGTGTTGCAACACGAGGCTCAACAGAGACTTGAGTGTTTTCTTCTTACCCACTTTCTGTAGTGCAGGCCGAGCTGGTAACATGAAGAGAGCATCGGCGGAGAAGGTAAAGACGGTGGGCATCTACTACGAACACAGAGGAAGCAGTCTTCAAGGAGGTTTCAGCAACTCACACCTGATCCCCAGAGCCGACCAGTAACACAGTCACACAGTCACCCCTGCCTGTACCCAGACAACCTGCATTTCTACCTTGACCCCCCAGTGGCCAAATTCACTAGAGAGTATGTCGCCTTACTCCTACTGACCTTCATTAGCATCTCACCCATCATAGTAACTCTCTCACCTTCCCCAACCCTCCTCCTCCTCTCCGGGTTTCTAGGGTACCTCTCTTCCCTGACTATTGTTCCACCTGGAGTTTTGTTGGGTTTTGTTTGTTGTTTTGCATCAGAATCTCACTGTGTTGCCATGTGCCGCCATGCCCAACTCTTCCGGTCTCTGGATGCGGGTGATCCATCATCAGCTTTCCTCTTTTCACACTGAACTTTCTCCAAGGGAGCTCACTTCCACCTGCCCTTGTTCCAAACCTGCATTTCTACCTTGTGTGTTCCCTGGGCTCTGGGGCATATATTCAATTCCACGTGGATGTTTCTCAGTCATTCCAAACTCACCTAGTCTAAACCAGAGCTAAATCCATGACCTTCTACTGCAACCAAGATCCCCAACTGCCCACAGGAAGAATACAAGAAGCATCTAAGGCTGGCCTTTGACCTATTGCCCTTGATAACCCCTAGTCCCGCCCATGTCCTGAAGATTCTACATCTTCTGCTTCTAGAGGCTGTGTTCTCCTCTGCAACCCCAATCTTCTTAGCCTCTCCCCCACAGAATCACCCCAGTCCCCCAACTACTCCCAGCTTCTAGCCTGCATTGAGTCCTGTCCATCTTCTCTATTACAAATCCGATTGAGTCACTCTGTTAAAAAAAAATTTCCAGGGAATGAGATGCTTTCAGGGATAAAACTGGGACTATTTATTTTCCACATTAGATACTCCATAGTCTGGGGAGTGGGGAATGACCCAGTCCTTGGTAAAGTATCCTTAGGCCAAACAATTCTGAGGAGCCAGGGGCAAGGCATCAGATGGCCTAAGACTGTGGGCTCATGCGTGGGGTGGGGGGCACCGAGAAGACACGCCAGTTGGGTTCTGCCATTGGAGCCTGCGTGTGACAAGGGACAAACTAGACATTACACAGAAGGGCCCTAGAGCAACCCCCGTGCTCCGTGAGCACGTGACACTGTCACTATGATACATTAGTCGGGTTCCACTCTCCAGCACCGCCCGCGCCCACCCCACCAGTCCCTGAGTGCAAGTCATCGCGGCCTCTGGCTCCTCCTGCTGCTGAGCCAGCGCCCTTCTCTTCCTCCCTCCCTCTCGTCCCTCCTCCTCCCCATCCCCTGAAATACAGCCCAAGAGCGCCTGGAGCCTCACGCCTCCTCCTGGAAGCCTGTCCTGCTGGGCATGCTGAAGTGCACGTCCTGTCTGTGTCCCTGTGTCTGTTGTGTTATCAGCAAGTTTTCTTTCTCAGCTCCCGGGTCAAAACTGTTACGTTCAGGGACCAGCAGGATGGCTCAGTGGGTAAGGCGCATGCTCGAAAACCTGGCAATCTGCGTTGGATCAGTGGAACCTCTTCCCACGGGGGAAGGAAAGTTGCTCTCTGACCTCTAGCTGGCACAAATACCCATCATTCTCTCTTTCTCTCTCTCTCTCATTCTTTTTCTTTCTCCCTCTTTCAAAATAAATAAATAAATAAATAGTTAAGTTCATGAATTTATCCCTCAAACGATAAGCACAGGACCTACCAAAGGATCGGTAACCCCCAAAAATAGCCACTGAGCGGGTGAATGAATAAAGTCAACAGCAGCACAGCCAGACAAGTTCCCCAAGTCTCCAGGTTACTGCCCTTCCCATACCCTTCCAAAGAAAAGCTCAGACCACTAAAACACCCACAAGAAAAGGTCGTGGCCGCTTCTGCCTTTGTGCTGTGTGTCCCAAGACTTCAGAAAACTCTGTTTAAAGAATGACTCATGGGACTCCGCTTGGGACAGTGGCAGCAGCGAGGCTAAAGCCAGAGCAGGAAACAAAAGATGTTAATTACGAAGTCAGTGGAATGAAAGGCAGGATCACGGGTGCAGAGGAATCCACACTGGTGGAAGAGAAACAGGGCAAAGCCAGCGAGCCCTGCACACAGGCTCCAAGGGAAGGACAGAGTAAATCAAACCTCTGACAGACGATCAATGGACATTCAATTAACAGTCACAATATTACTAATTTACACAAACTGTCTAAACAATACCCTTTCCTCCTCACAGGGGGCCTTTGATTCAATGCTTCCCAGCTGTTGGGCCAGTCCCCGCTGACACTGCAAGACCATTGGTGCTGTGAGCTCATGCGTGGGGGGGGGCAGCTAGAAGGAAGGGAGCTGGGGGGGGCAGGCCCAAGTGCCTATGAAGAACTCAGTAGCCCAGGGTAGAGCAAGCAGGTGTGACATGATCAGGCTAGTTTACTATAGGGACTCAGGAGGACTACCAAGGACTTCAAGTCAGGATCACATGCTGACCCCAGTGATCGTAGCCACAGACACCCCGGCACAAGCTTTGGAGGTCTTGTTTCCTATAGGCAGTGAGATACTTCCAGGTACAACTGAAGTTGTTCGTGCTGAGAGCATCCAGGGAGAGAGATGGGGAAAGATCAGTGGGGAGAAAGGTGTCCAACCTAAAGGGAATAGATCTGGAACCTATCCCAAAGACGACTGAGCATCTTGTATGACATCCTTGAACCAAACTACAAGGGTCCTCAAGGAGCCAGGCAGGACTCAGCTCAACAGTGGCCCTGGACAAGTCCTCGCTGCTAGGGGCCAGGCTTTCTGCTCCCTCAGAACAGGATGGCATTAGCACCCACCTGAAGGCAGCATGCACACGAGAGCTGGCCCCGTGCTGGAACTCCGAAGCTTGGGCAGGAGCTGGGGAGTGCTGGGAATGGGTAGGCAGGGGAAGAAACTGCTCATCTTCCCTCCACAGACAAGCCACACGGGGCCACGACCTCAGAGGGGTGACCCAACAGATGGTGCTGAAGGCTGCTACTGTGGAATCCTCCTGGCCCCATCATCCAAGCCTCCGAAGGCCCAGTGTAAGCAAAGGCATGGCTGGAGGGCACCGAGAGCTATGGGAACCTGAAGGACCACCAAGCCATTCTGCTCAGATGCCACCATCTTCTCTTCCTCCCAGGAGAGGACCAGGCAGATAAGGAAACTGAGTCACAAATCACTAAAAGGACTCCCTCAAGGCCACTGTGGAATTGCGCAGCTTCTGTTGTCCATCTGTTTCTGAGATAAGGTCTCTAGATCCCAGACTGGTCTAGGACTTGTTGCACAGTGGAGAATGATGCTAAATCCCGAATGCTCCGGTGTTCATCTTCCAGGTGCTAGCATGAGAGGTGTGAGGACCACACTTTCTTTATACAGCACTGGAGACTAATCCCTGGGCTTCATGCATGCTAGGAACACTTTACCAACTGAGTTATAGCCCCAACCTCTTTCTTGCTTAAACACGTGTTCATCCAAGCCCGTCATGCTCCAGTGAGCAGAGGTGCCATCCATTGTAGTAAGTCGGGGGGGGGTGTATCTGTTGGATCAGTCCTTACCCCCAAAACTCTTCGGCCCTGAGTCCCTTGTGTACTTCAGGGTCAGCTTGGTTTTCTCCATCTTCTTACATCATGGGTCCTACAGACAGCTCTTGGTTGCCCCTGACCCCTGCTAGGTCTCAGAGCACCATTCTCAGCCATGCTCAGAGTCCAGCCTGCCCTGGGAGCCAGTGTTGAGAAGGTGGCGTTGTTTCTTGGAGTCTCAGGGATAGACTTCAGAGGAAACTGCTTCTTCCTAAATTAAGGATTTTAAGCACAGATGTCTGAAATAGATATTCAGGAGTTATTCGCCCAGCCAGCAGCTACCTCCTCAGCTTGCAGATGCGTAGCTAGCTGCCATTGGTATGGGCGGGTGCTGTCCAACCAGTTTTACCCTATAGATGAACAACTCTCTGCACTGAACTAAGGGGGGGCTGGCCCTAAAGAAGCCAGGAACAGTCTTCAGAGTCTACAGCATCCTAGTTCCCTGCCGCTCCGCTCATGAAATATCCTTTTACATCCTCACCCCACAGGGCATCGACCGATTCATTTACTCACCATTATTTTTAAAACTCAAATTTTATTCACAGTGGAGCATGAGTAATAAATACTAATACGCTGTTTGCACTTGAATTAGCCCTGCATGTCCTGGGACTACTGGGCTATTTGTCAAAGGCAAGACTTCCCACTCCACCTGCATCCCATGGTCAGCACACAGAACTGTCCAAGGTCAGGGGATTCTCGGGTGCTCATCAAGGACACAGGGCCCCTGGAGACTCATACTGGAGACCCTTGATTTGTAAACAGGTCACTCTGCTGCCAAAGGAGAAGCTGCAATGTTAGGGAAAGAGGAACTGAGTTCCAGCTCCGTGACCTGGGCCCCATGGACCTATCTCTGGCTTTCAAGCTCATGCCCAGTAGGGAGGCTGAGGAGGAAAGAGGGAGCCCGAGTGCAGTGTGGGAAGTGGTCCAAAAGAGAGAGAGAGCAAGCAAAGGGCTGTTTCACTCACAGGCAGGGCTCAAGTAGGTTGTGGGCAGGACAGTGGGCAGGAAACTCCCAGGAAGAGGAATGGATGCGTCATTTGGGTTGCCAGGGAAGAAGAGACGGGAGCATTCCAAGCAGGGAACAATATAAGACAGGGTCCTGAGGCACACTGAGCTACGCAACGGGAACCGGAGTCAGCAGTGCAGATGGCTGGGATCCCCAAGACAGGGCCTCACAGCTCATGCCCTTGGCCAGCTTCCAGGCGGAGCGATAGCAAGATCAACACACCAAAACCAGACTTCAGATACAAACCACCACGGGCAGCCTGAACTTAACACTTATTCTGGGTTCCCAGCGAGTAAGTTCCTGCTAAGGGCTGGATTCTGAGAGTCTAAGAGCTCAAGGGAGGAGCAGAACAGGCGTCCCAAAGGAGGCGACGCGAGTCAGACTAAGCCGGAAGAAGACTCCTCTTCTCCAGCATCCTAGCAGGACCACTAGACCCCTTCTTTTCCAGCTGGCTGGGAACTCTGGGGACAACACTGCTCTGCCAATTGCATGGAAACACAAACACAATGCTTCCTCCATGGCCCTATGTGGCCCACATGTTAGATGTGACTCTGAGAGTGAGGGAGGTAACAGAAGTGCCTGCTTCCATTTTCTTTCCAGTTCCCTGTCGGGGGAGAAGGGGCTGCGAGCGCTGGCCCTAGCATCTCCTGGTCAGCAGTTGGGTGTCTGTGATACTGTGATCAGAAGAGCTCCAGGGAGACAGTGAGGGAATCCATACTCTCAGCTGCCCCAGAAGGAAGACGTCCCTCCGCTGCTTCCACCATGGTGTGGAGAAACACTGCCATTCTCCCTCCCTTGCCTGCCAGGCTCTGCCCTGGAGGGTTACAACTGAACATCCTTCACTCCGCTGCGCTTCCACCAATTCATCCCACCACTAGGAGACCCACAGCAGGTAGAGCACCGCAGCCTGCTCCCCGGACCAACGTGTTTCCTGCTGACTTTCCACTGCTTCCATTCTGGAAGAATCTCCATGCTGAGAAGGGCACAGGAACCAGAGCTGTTCTGTACCTGGGCTGCGCAGGCAGCGCTTGCAGCCAACACTGTAACAGTGACACGGTGGTGGAGGGGACAGACAAACACCCAGTGAGCCAAGCAAGGGGGTCAGGGTGACGCTAGAGTAGCAATCTGAGTCCAGACTGGCCCGAACCCCACCTCTGCCACGGACAATTGTGTGACTTTGAGCAAACTCTGCAAGCCTCAATTTCCCCACTTGGAAAATGTGGGCTGTTACAAGATGAAATGAGAAAAGAACTTGTGATCAGCACACTGCCTAAAACATTCAGCAAATATCACCTGCTATTTTTATTGCATTCTTCTAGCTCTTCTTGGACATTCTGTCAAGCAGCCATACTTTAGCCATTGGACCCTGTTCATTACATAAACCTTAAAGAACTTGGAAAGTGAAGTAGAACACACAGACAGACAACACAACCAAGTACCAGGCCAGCTCAGTGAGGATCCCTGTAAAGTGTACTCAGGTCACAAAACAGAGCGCATCCAAGACCTCACAGCTCGCCAACGGTGCCTGCCGACGACTTCTCTAACGTACTTTGCCTGCTTGGCACTGTACGTGAAAATAAAGTCATGCTCTAGAGAGGTTACCTCGTTTGTCTTTCCTTTACGGGTCCCCATTTTGTGGCTGAGCAAACAGAGGCTTCAGCCTGTGTCAGTTGACTGGTCAGAGGGTCCCTGATCCAGGGTGTCCAGGCCTCTCCCATCACCTCAACTCCACACCAGACAGCTTCAAACATATGAAATCAGCCCCTCCCCAAGGTGCTAAGTCCCTCTCTCCTTCAGGCCTGCTTCCTCCTGGAAGTTTGGGATTTGTCAAGGGACAGCCATTACATGCTTGTCCTATCTAGTTCCATTCCAGCCTAGATGGAATGTGTAGCCAAGCTTGGCAAGGATATGCTGAGCATCTTTTCCCTGTGCATGAATTACATCATCCTAGTGGTCTCTTCTCCATGTGCAAGACTTGCCCATTCCATGCTCTGTCCAGCATGAATGAGGCTCCTCATTTGAATAAGGATCGACGTATGGCACTCCAGGCCTAGGTCAGATATCACAAGCTGATTCTTATTTCCCCAGAGAACCCACGTTGGACCCCACATTTCCTTCAACCCACCCCTGAAGGCACCCATCAATCAACCTCTATGCAGCCAACAGGTGATCCAAGGAAGGACCTCCCTGAAGCATCCCAATTGTCACCGTGCCTCCTCTTGCCACCCTGAGGTGAGATGCCATTTAAGTCGCTGCCGTGCTGGGAGCGGTGGGCTCAAGCATAGATACCTGGAGCTCTTGAGAGGCACTGAGCGGGAAAGAGGCACAGGGAAGTGGTGGAACAGAAAGAGAGGTGCTGGCTCAGCTGTGTGATCTTGCGCAAGGATCCTGGGTTCTCTGAGCAGCTGCAGTCTCCCCTCTTGAGCAAGACTGATGCACACAGTGCCGGGGGTGTGAGGACTCGCTGTGGTGCCTCAGAAACAAAGCTAGGGAGCAACAGGGGCGGCGGCAACAGTGGCCCAGAATCTAGGACAGAAGTCTGATGCACCGCGCCCCTGGAGACCAAGGTCACGCTCTGGACAACTTCCCAACCGCAAAGGGGCAGAGGAGAGGAGAGAGCCCACCCGCACCAAGGGGAATGAATGCCTGTGCTCCTGACCTGCCCCCTTCTGATAGCCCAGCTGTGCTGTGTGCTGTTAGCACCCACCGGCAGAGCTGCTCTGCCCCTGGCAGGCCCCTCTTCAGAAGAAAAGCAAGCAGGGCTGTTTTAAGTCAAACTGATGAGCTTTCTCCCCCGAGGTATACACTTTGTGCTCTTAGATTTGGGTCATCTGAATTCGGGGTCCTCAGAGGGCGTGTCTGTAGCATCACCCAGCCACTTAGAAGCTCAAGGAGCAGTCCCTCTGTCCCCCAGGACTCCACAGCCAACCAGCAGCATCTGGCAGATTCAGCAGATGCCTGTACACATGCTTTATAACACCCAGCACCTGCCCCCATACCATGTCTTACCTCGACTGCACAAGGCACTCCAGATGCCTACCCTTACTCCACATGCACGGGCACAAGTCCTGGCCCTGGACGTGTCTCCGGGAACACAGCTTCCTTTCTCAGATGCTGCCACCTTCCCACCCAGGGGCTTTTAGGGTGAGGAAAAGTCTTGGACCTCCAGGGAAGATGGGCCTGAACACTGGCTCATTACATAGCTTCTAGACTGGATTTACCCAGTGGGTTAAAGGCATTTGCTGCCAAGTCTAATGACCTGAGTTTGATCCCCGGAACTACATGGTAGAAGGAGAGAACTGACTTTCATAAATTGTCCTCTGACCCCCACATGCATATCTTTGCATTCATACACATGCATATACATGGACACACATGATGAATAAATGTTAAAAAAAGAAAGAAAAAAATTGTCACATCTCAAGTGTTGCAATGGGGTTCCAAAGAGGACCGTAGAATTAAACAAAGATATGTCAAGCATACCTTTACTTCGGCCTAAAGTAAAACCTCTGGTATTTTTAAAAGGAAGTGACTGACTAAGAACCCACCTATTGGGCAGGGGGAGACAAGGGCCTTTCATATGTTCTATATTTACAACTATACAACAAAGGATTCTCCATCCTAAGTGGGAAAAGGTGGAAGCAGGTGGGTGCACCCCAAGTCTGGTTCTTACAGAATATGTGCACAGTGGAAGAGCAGTGAGGTAGACAAAAACAGCCACCAGAATGCAGAGTACCCGCAACCCAGCAATGTTCACCCAGAATCAGGCCAACCTAGTCTCTTCCCATCCTAAGGCTCAGGGAAACTTGCAGAAGATTGTAAGAGCCTAAGGATGGAAAGGTCCACCGTTGGACAAGACATTCCATTCAAGGCCGGACTGCTGCATCCAGGAACTCACTGCAGTGAGACGTCCAGACCTGCACAATGACTAGCATACCAACATCTCAGGAGAGATAATTAAATGCAGTGGAAACTTTGGGGACTAGAGCTGGATAAATGAAAGGGAATGCCCCTATCAGTGGGGTACCCCAAGGAGGGGCCATTTGGTATTCTACAGAGGCCTGAAACCCCACAAGAAAACAGACAAGTCAGAAGGAACCCTGGGCCCACAGAAGGCAGGAGGTTGGGAGGGAATGCAATGGATTGATGAAGGGAAGGGAGGGGAGATGGAAAGAAGCAGGGAAGGAGGGAGGCAGGGATAAGTGCTCAATATGCTTGTAAAACTAGGAAAAAAACTGGGGCTGGAGAGGTAGCTTAGGGGTTAAGCCTCTGCCTTGCAGGCGGAAGGTCCTGAATTCGGATCCTAGACCCCACGTATAGACGCCAGGGCGGAAGCGGGGGCAGTCCTGCGCTTCTGGTCCTAGTAGGGCGGAGCCTGTGAATCCCGGGGCAGAAGGAGGTGGAGGCGTCCATGGTGGTTCGCTGAATTCGCTCGTGGTTCTACACACATACATACATACACACACGCGCGCACACACATACACGCACAATTGAATACATAATAAATAAAAAAATTAATTAAAAACTAGGAAAAAAACTTTAAAAAAATATTTTTTTTAAAAAAGTACATAGGTATCTATCTACCTAAGACATGCTACATGAAGAGCATAGGCCAAGCTGCCTAACCCTGGCTCTAACTACTGCTAAGGTGCGAGTCACACGTCTGTAGGCCGCTGGGGAACTTCTTCACAGAGGTGCTGGCAGCCAGTACAAGACAGAGCCGCGGCCAGGTCACAGCAAGTGCTCAGTGCCTGTAGCTCAGGAGACGGAGAGAACCAAGGCGGAAACCCAGTGTCGAGATGCTCTGTCTGCAGGAGCAGCAGGTGGGATGGTGGGTGCAATGATCTCGGAATACTTCCAGGAACTAGATCCTGATCCGTTTAACCTCCCAGGCTTTCCATCTTCCCGGCAGTCCATTGTCGCCACTAGATAATGCTGCTTTACTCTACGGAAGCGTCTCAGCCAGGGAAGGAGCAGGTGTTCCCAACAACTACTGTCTCCACTCTGGTCAGACAGCAGGTTGCTTTCTGAAGGTCTCAGCTAGAGTCTGGACTCAGGGCAGACGTTCTGAACCTAATCCAACTTTTCCTCCAACAGTTCACCACTGATATCAGGGCATCTGAGATAGTAATTCCCACCAGTCCTCCTGAATCTCAGGCCTGTGGCCTGTGAGCTGTTCACAGGAAGGGACAGAAATCACCATGAACATACAGGCCTTTGTGTAAGTGGCTGTCACAAGGAGCTGTCTTGCCTCACTCAGAGCAGAGCTGCACAGACAGGCTCGGGAGGAACTAAGGGGGCAGAGAGGGGAGGGGCTCTATCCCTCCCTAAAGCCATTCCAGTCTCTGATCTGAAGAAGAGAAAAATCCAATGCCCATCTGTCACAGTTAGATACAGGTGTCAGGTTGACGGTTGAGGCTTCAGAGCTCTGGGCACACTGCAAAGAACTGGCAGTTGAGTTAACCCCCAAGCGAGCCTGCAAGAGACAGACTATTTGGGGAAGACCAACCTATGGTAGGTATGGCTAGTCCCAGCAGAGGTGGATAAGATGGAGGGAAGTGGGTGAAAAAATAAACATCTTTTGGTGTACTTGGCCGGACATGCTGGTCTGGCAAGTAGGGGTCGTCCCTCTCTCAGCAGTCCTGGGGATGTATGGATATTCTGTGGCCAGTTCCCTCAGTTCCCGGTGTTGATGTGAGCTCTCCTGCTAAGCTGCTCAAGGAACTGTAACTGGACAGTCATAAGCCAAAGTAAAACTCCTTGTTCCCTAAGCCATTTGGTTGCAGATTTATCAGCAACAATGCAGAGTAACTTCACCGCCATCTTATCTTCAACCTCGCCAGGCATCGTCTAAAGGGACCTCAGGAGCCGAACCAGGCTAGAGGGGTCCATGATGATACACACTGCTGCCCTGAATACCTCCCTGAAGAGACTCCATGCTAAGAGTCCAAGACCCCACTTGCATCCATTCCCCACAATCTCCTCATTAAGGATCTAGGGAAACCAGACCCACTAGACCTTAAGGACCCTGGGGGGTCTCCTGACATGTCCTCCTGCAGGCCAGTTTTTCATTTTAAAAAGTCTAGAAATCAGGGAAGGATTTGAGTCTTCACATATGCACACACGTGCACACGTAATGAACACACACACAGAAGAGTTTGAAATCAGAATGCTTGATATGGATTCCAACAGTGCTTCTGATTAGCTTGGGGGGGTTGGGGGTGAGTCACTGCTCTGAATCTCAGCTGTCACATCTATATAGCGAGAACAACAATTAACAATAACAATAAATAGTAACAGGCATTATCTGAATTCATCATTGGGTTATAGCAGTATAACCCAATACTACAAACCAAGTAGCTTATAAACTGAAGTGCTTATTTCTCACAGTTCTGGACTTGGAAGTCCTACCTACATCAAGGCCCCAGCAGACTCAGTGTCTGGTGGGAAGTTCCTGATACACAGATGGCACCTTTTTGCTGTGCACTCAAACGGTAAAAGAGCTGAGAACTCTCCAGGGATCTCTTGTGTGAAGGCACTGGGCCCATTCCTCGCAGGATCTAATCGCCTCTCCACGGACCCACCTCCTATTATCACTCTCCTTGGGCATGAGCCATTCAATGCATAAATGTAGAGAGGGACATACAAGTTATCAAGAGATAAACTAAGATATGCACAGACACCTCCTTTCATTGCCTTTATCTTATAGTTAGCATTTAATAAATACCAGCTAGTCTCATGGTTTGCGAATGTAACTTTACCCCCCTTCCCCTCCCACAGGCCCACTTATTTGAAAGCTTTGCTGGTGTTAATGTTTGGGAAGGTCGTGGTACCTATCTTTAAGGGGTAGAGCCTGGCTGGAGGAAGGACCTCCTATAGAGGTGGGCCTTGAGGTTCCGTGTCCCACCTTGCTTCCTCCTTCCTGCTTGCTCTTTTTGGCTGCAGAAACCTAAACCACCCTCCTGCTTCTGCCTTCAGCCATCTTGGATTCTATCCCCTCTGGAACCCTAAGCTGAATAAATCTCCCTTTTTTCTCCACTAAGTTGCAGCTGCAGCCAAAGGACCAATCACTTCACCACACAGCCCCAGAGAGCAAGGGAGGTGCCCGGGGCCTGACCAGGAGCCAGCCGGCAAGGTGGTGTCTGCCACCCAGAGCCACCAGACCACAGCTCGGGAGGAAAGGCGAGCAACCAAGCTAGCTCCCAGGCCGGCTGTGCCTCCATCTTCCAGACCACCTGAAACCTCCGTCTTTATTAGGTGTGCCCTGCGGCCGGCCTCTCACTTACACATCTTAACCTCCTTCAGGCTATTGATTTCTCATTCTATTAAATTCTCCTCTTTAACTCTGGACCTTAAACTCCTATTCTAAACATGTATTTACTGTTAGCCACCCTCCCTGGCCAACACTAGGACTTTCCAGTCCCCGCAGCTAACTTCCCCTCACTGCCCCTAAGGAAATGAGGAAGACTCCCTAAGCCTTCACATGATTGTCTCACTAAACAGACCTTTGAAGGGAACGGCTTACAATATGCCCGTGTTTGCAAACAGGAAACGGAGGCAGCCATGGTTAAGGGGACCTCCTGAGTCCACTGTCTTCCACTGGCCCCAGCAAAACCTCTCCCAAGGATGTCCTGGTGACTCTGGACACATCCCGGCTCACCTTGTCAATCTTTCCACAGCCAAAATACTGCACAGCGCCCTGAAGAGCAACTGAAGGGGCCGTACCAAGACCACAGGGTCTTCCTGCTCCCATACAGAAAACTGTTTCCTGGTATATAGGTGAGGAGAGCCCCAATTTCCAGAAAAAGAAAGAAGCCAGTAACCCAGGAACCGGGGAGAGAGCAGGACCTAGTTACAGGTGAGAGGAGGCAGGGTCTAGTTATAGGTAAGGAAGAGGGCTTAGTTACAGATGAGGGGGTGGGGCATAGCTACAAGCGAAGGAGGGGAGCCTAGTTACTGGCGAGAGGTGGGTCCTAAGTACCAGTGAGGACCCACCTAAGTACAAGTGAGGAAGGCGGGGCGTCGCTACAAGGGAGGAGGCCTGTCTCACAGTAGTCAGGGGACCTGCTCGGGCCTCCCAGTAGGGAACAGCCTGCTGCCCAGCTTCAAACTCAAGACAGAGCAAGGAATTAAGTCCTGGCCACCCAGGCGGTCCCAGAGGACTGCACAAAGCAGGCCGGTGGTCTGTATGCACAGGAGAAGAGCAGGTCGCAGGGTCAGGAAGTCTGTCCTGAACACCTGGCCGCCCAGCCCCAGCCACCTTGGGCGACCACAGCAGTGCTGTTTTCTCAACAGGAGTTGAGGTCCCTTCAGTAGGACAAACAAATATTTACTTGTGCTCTGCGGCACTCGGGGACACCCCATGAGCGAAGGAGATACAGTAGCCCCTGCCCTCGCTAACTGAAGCTCCACTGGTCCTCAGGGGGCGACAGGATCAGAGGGCAGTGAGTACTGGCCGCAGGGTCCGGATGTGGTGAAGGGACAGTAACAGGGCTGGCAGAAGGTTGGGAAGGCTGGGCCCCTCCACAGGACAGATCCCTTGCAGCTCGCGCTCAAGGCGCAGCTCTGCCCAGAACTGCTCAGCTGCTCTCCAGGAACTCCGTGGGCTACACCGCCCAGTCCCCAAATGCTCCGCACAGTCTGGGCAACGCGCTTCCCCTTCTGGCTTCCGCGTTTCTGAAAGTCACATCGCCTTCTCCCTGGGCTCTGGGGCTAGAAACCTCGAAGTTATCTCGACACTTCCTGCTCCTTCATCTGCTGTGTCCAATCTGTCGGCAGAACGTGCCGAGCCTTGGAAATGTCATTCAAGCCCCCCTCTCTGTTGCCATCACCCCCGCCTGGCCATCAACCCCTTTTTCGGCATAACACTCCTCTGCCCAAGAATCTTCAATAGCTTCCCCGAGCCCGCTGCAGCCGTCGGAGTCTTTTCTTTTCTGCCTTCAAGGTTTTCTTGAATTGAGTTACTTCTGCCGACCTCATCCACTCAGATGCTCCACTGCACCTCCACCGAGCCCTGGGAATAGGCAGGGCCTTCTTCACCTGTCGGTCTGTCTGTCGACTCACCCTGTCTCTCTCCAGTGGCTTTGCCTACACAACCAGGTTCCTTCCTCACTGAGAAGCGCCACCCGCCAACAATGAGCCCCCTGCTGGCTCCAGTCTGTACACATCTGCACACAGCTGCAAACATCCATCAGCACATGCACATCCACAGGAGAGTCGTTTTCCATCTGAGCAGGTGTCTAGAGAGCTTTGTGCTCAACTCCTACACCCTTGGAAGGGAGGACGGGGCTCCGCCTCACGCCAAAGGAACAAGCATCCTGTGCTACAGGGAAATTAATCCAGTGTCCAGATAACCAAAATAAAAGGACTTGTAGTGAACCGTTCTATACAGGGTGTCACAGCTATTCCGCATTGCTGCTGATACATTTGCAACCAAATGGCTTAGAGGAGAACAAGTTTTATTTTCTCTTATGACTGCCTTGCTATATAGTTCCTTATCCAGTTTAGCAAGAAAGCACATATCAACACCTAAGACCGAGAGAACTGGCCACACCAAATTCACACGTCCACAGGACTGCTGAGAGAGAGTCAGCTGCTACTCGCCAAACCAGCATGTCTGGCCAAGTATAAAGAAGGATGCCAACTCTCTCAACCGTTCCCTCCATCTTATTCACCTGTTCAGGGACTAGTCTTGCCCACCCTGGACTGGACCTTCCCCATCAACCAGACATTCTCCTGCAGGTTCACACTAGGCTTAACTCAGCTACTAATTCTCTACAAATGTGCCCAGAGCAAGAACCCTCAACCATCAAGTTGATGCCTGTATCTATAACACAGGGCCTGTTCTGCTTTTGAAAGCGAAGCGATGCCCATGTGTGGGGAAGAAGCTAGAGTCTGGAGCTATCAAAGATCTACAATATGGGACAGGTGAGCGACACCGCAAAGCCCCCTGGGACCTCAGTTCCTCATTTGTAAAGACCCACATGCTGATATCTAAACTCACAGGACAACAGGGCCATTGAGCAAAATAAGCTGAATTCGCAGCCAATACGTGCGATTGATTCCTCCCTTCCTTTCTATAATTTGCAAAGCCTGATCCTGTGGTAGAAATGGTTTCTACCCTGGACTTGTTCAACATAAGGCATCCCCTAGTTTATGAAAGGCAACATTACAATTTCTTACGTCTCCACTGCCGATCTCACCAGGCTTCAGGTGTCGGAGGCCCTTGCTGCTCTGTTAGAATTGGCAGATGTGAACAGGTTGTTGGGCAGAAGGCTCTTCAGGGGTTATACATCACGGAGGGCTAGGAGCTGATGGAGCCCACCAAGCAACCTGGACGTCCATCTGGGCCGCCCCTCCCATGTGACAAATGACATCCCCACGCTCTTCCATCCCATGCTGCCGGCCCTTCCAAGTAGAAGCGACCGTCCCAGTTTTACAGGTAAGAAAAGTGATGCTAGGAGAGGTCAGGCAGCTTTCCCAAGGTCATTCAGGGAGCCACACGAGAATGAGAACCCAGGTGCATCTCCAGCGAGCAGCAGGAGTAGCTGCCCTTCCGTGCCATAGGAAGCTCCAGCAGGATCTTGCAGGCTGGGCAGGAGGGTGTGCAGGGCAGAGAGGAGGATGGCCAAGGTCATGGGTACAGTGGAAGCCACTGAATGACAGGAAGCTGGGCTCATAGCAAGAAGGTCTTGGGTCTGTATTCCATAGCCCAGAAGTGCTAAGGTCTCTGCGAGGTAGTCTCCTGAGAAAGGCCTCCACTCTGTGGGGAGCCAAGCAGTCAGCCCCAGGAAGGAGCAAAGAGCTGCAGTGGTCTTGGAGAGGGTAAGGAAGTGAACAGAAACACGGATGGGAGCGAGGCTTTCTGAGTGCCAGAAGCCCAGGACTGAGGATGGAGCCCCAATCTCGGTTTCGGTGGTCCAGATGCCTCCTTGCAGGCCGCTGCTAAGGCTGAAGTGGGCCGCATGCAGCCGCTCCACTAGAGGCCTGCAGGGGCCTGTCTCTGCAAAGGGATTAGTCCTCCCAGCAAGGCAAGAGGTGCCCTCTTCCCACGTGTGCACCACAGTACCTCCCTCACTGGCTTCCGACAGCTCCTCTAGCTTCCTGCACTCGCTTCCAAGCCTGGCGCTCCTTCCTCCCATCTCTGGGGACTGAGCTCAGGAGCAGCTAAACGCCCTAGGACCCTTCACATCCCTGCGGCAGCAGCAGCAGCCTTTTCCCTAGAGTAGGATTCGCCTGTCTCCCATCATACAAAAGTTCCCTCTCCTTCTAAGAGAACTCGAACTGAAAAGCAAGAGCTCAGGAAAGAACTTTTTGCAGGCTGGGAAAGCGTCAGTTAACGATTGAGATGTCCAGAACCAGAGGTGAGGAAAACATGGAAACCTGAGACCCCCACAACCCACCTACAACCCCCAACTCAAGCCTCTCCCTACCACGCCTACCTCTTCCCTATCTACCAGGACAAGCCCTGCCTCTCTCTGGATTTCAAGTGGCAGATCCAGAGGAGGAAGGCGGGGCTGGAGAATCAAGCAAGAGACCGGTGGGCAAGCCCAGGCCATAAGAATTGAACAACATACAGAGAAGTAAACAAACCTAGACACCTTAATGTGTGCCTATCAGATTAACTCTCCAAAGGGTCGTGACCTTGAGGAACTCCTACAGCCAGAGAGGAAGATAATGAACCTGATTAATGACAGAGCATTAGTGTTGCTTCTGCAAACAAAGCCAAGCCCCACCATGCCCAGAGGATTCCAGGGGTTTCCACCCCTGGCAGGGCTGGAACGAACAGCAGGCCTCTCCAGCACTTTACCGCCACTAGGCAAGCCCATAATAGTCAACGAGGCCGGAATGGATTGTTCTCTGGAATGCTCACTGCCAACCTGGCAGCCCCATCCCATGGGGATACAACCTCAGATGTCCCCTCCCCTGCTCCTGGAGGGGTGTGCCCCCAGGGGCTCGTGAAGAGCGAGAGTGAAAGTAGTTCTCTTTGTTCCTGGCAGGGCTGAGTTCTCCCGGCCAGTCCCCGGATCTCTTGTCCTGAAGTTGAGAGATGCCCACTGCCAGGCTGAGGGGGTCAGGCCCAGCCAGAGCTATCTTTCCCCTTTTCAGACTACCCAGACCCCTGGGAGACATGCCCAGGAGAGCCACTGGAGGGAGGCAGGGAGGTGGAACCGCGTGGCATCACCAGACAACAGCACCAGGAGGAAGATGGCAGCATCAAGTACAGATGCCAAGAGCCAAGCAGCCCAAGGTCCAGGCAGGGGCCAGCTCGGCCCGCATTGCCTGGCCACTGCCAGGCAGACTGGCCAGAGGGCCCAGGCCTGCCCCTTCACTGCATTTCCCCCGCCCCAAGGCCCCCAGCGAACTCTCCCTGGGCTCCTCCTCCTCCTTCACTTTTCTTCAGCTCCAGGGAGCCTGGGGAGCAAGGTACAGGTGCCCTCGGAGCCTCGAACCTCCGTCCCAGGCTTCTCCAGAGCGCCCACCACGGGGCCAGGTCTCAGCGACTCAGGCTGGGCCAGTCCTCACCGGAGAACATCTCCTCGGCTCCCCTCCCCCTCCACGCAGCCCCCTCCCTCTCTCGCGCCCAATGCAGGTCTCCAGAGTTTCTCCCTCACTTCCCACTCGGGTGAACTAGGGTGGGCTAGCTGGGAGTCCCGTCAGTCCCGGGAAAGAGGGTCATTTCTGATAGGACGCTGCTCGGCCAAAACAAGAAGGCGCGTAGGGTGGGGGGTGTGGTGGTGGCCGGAGTCCAGGGCCCAGGCAAGGGACGGTCAAGGCAGATGGCAAGGGGAGCCGAGGAGCTTGGGGAGCAGGGCTGCGCCTGAGGGGGACTGTGGCGCGGAAGAGGGGCGCTGGGTGAAGCAGAGGATGACGAGGAGGAGGAGAAGCGCCAGCGTCGGGAAGGGGCCGTCATCCCTGCAGGGGGCAGAGGCAGGGCTGGGAGTTGTACGGGGAAGGGGGAGGACCACAGCGGGAGGACCGGGAGCCGGGGAGGGGTGCAGAGGGGGAGGAAGGCGGGGATGGAGACTGAGCAAGTACGGGGCAGCGCGGCGGGGGCTCCGCGGCGAATCCGGGGGCGCGGGCACCAGAGTGCGAGGACAGGGCGGCCGGGGGTGGGAGCAGGGGCCGGGCAGGGTGCGGGCCGAGGCCCGAAGGGAACGAGCGGGGAGACGTCAGAAAGTCGGGGTGCGGCGCGGCGGGAGCCCGCGGGGATGGCCCTGGGGGGCGCAGGGGACAGCGCAGGGCGCGGGCCGGGGGTTGCGCGGCGGGCCGCTGCCCTTACCTGGGCGGCTCCGCACTCCGGGCGCCGAGCCGGGGACCCGCCGCTGTTCGGCCGGCCGCCGGGCGGTTGTTTTCCTCTTTTTTTTTTTTTTTTTTTTTTTTTCTTCTTCCGCAGCCGCGGCGGCGGCTCCAGCTCGATCCGCCGGCAGCCGAAGGCAGAGTCTGTGTCCGGCTGCGAGCGAGCCGGGAGCAGGAGCGCGGGAGGCGTGCGGCGAGGCGCGGGGCGCCGCCCGGCGGGCGGAGCGGGAACTGCGGCGGCCCCGCGCTCGGCGGGCCGGGGAGGGGGCGTCCTGCGGGGCCGCGGCCGCCCGCCGTCTCCCCGCCCGCCGGGGCCGCTCCGGGCGCGGGGACCGCGGGGACCGCGGCGCCGAGTGGCCCGGGCCAAACTTGCGGCCGCCGGGGGAACCGGCCGAGCGAGGGGGCGCCCGGCCGGGGAGAGATGCCTACCCGGCGCGGGGCCGGCGTACGGGTGGACAGGACGGAGGCGCGAGCTTGCGGCGCCCCGCGCTCAGGTGGGGGTCCCCCCTCCCCACCCCCGCGAACACCTCCATCGCCCGGCTCCGCGGGGAAGCCCGCCCCGGACCGGGCGGCTTCGGCGGGCAAAGGGCGCCTCCTGGTGGCGGTTCGGGAGCAGCGCGGGGCACCAGCGCGCCCTCTTCCTACAGAGGCTGCGGCGGGGTGACAGCCCGGAGATGGAGAAGAAGCCACGTCACGCTGCTCCCGGGGCTGAAGACCAACAGTTTGCTTGTGGTAGTACCAGGCCCACGACATCTTGGGAAGAACTGTCATTTCATCTTAAGCACGAGGAGCCCCGGGGCTGAGAGACAAAGGGCGCAACACAAGAGAAGTGGAAGGCAGGACCAAGAGAGAACCCAAGTTCCTTGCACCAGGGTTCGATATCGTTTGACTACATCACAGAGGCTGGAAATAGGGACCCAGAACAGGAGATCAAAGGAACATGTGACCCCATCAAACCTATTAGATCCTCGTTTCCAATCCACAGAGCCTTGGGCTGGAACCCAGAACTCATAGTACTTAGCCCTATGTTCTCCAACCTGACCACACACCCAACCGTTAACACATCCCAAATTCTCTACGAAGGATTTGTTCCTGTACATATAGGCTGGGTATTTATTAGGCACGAAAGGACAATATCGACTGCAGAATATTCCTGGGCATTCCCTTCCCCGAGCCAACACTGAGCTTCGTACTTTGGGAAGAAATGTGCACTACAAGATCCTGTTCATCATCCACCCACAAAATGGGTTTCTTTGGCACCAGAGCCGCCATATTGAAAGGACCCCGTTTCTTTAGTCCTACGTTATTTCATACTTATGTGGAGACTATACCGCTCATGCAAGTGGATTACAAAAAAAAAAAAAAAGAAAGAAAGAAAGAAAAAAAGAAAAAATTCCCATCGGCTTTGTAAAGCAAAGGACAAGGTGATCCCAACCCACCTTACAAATTAGTTTAAGGTCACCTGTGGTTCAGTCCCATTCTGCGTTGAACGCGCTCCCCACGATTAAGAATTAATGGTAGCTTGACCCCTCATACTGAGAGGTGTGACCCACTCCTGTGACCAGGCCAACTGACTTCATATTCCCTTGACTTCCTTTCCTTTTCTAAAAATGAGAGAAGCTGGCTGCACTATGTCTGGTGACTTCCCATAAGCTTAGTTCTTGGCCTACAGAAGAATGTAAGATGAGGCAAGATGAGCACAGTCAGAGGCTTGAGCATATGGGAAAGGAAATGCCGGATAAGTGAAATGGCCAGTGTGCGCTCCTTATTGGGAGGCTAGTTCTATGAACCAAGGAGGGGTGAGTGAGGCGCTTTGGCACAGCCCCAAGCTGCTGATGAGTGCGGGTATGCTCAGCAGTGGCCTCCGAGAGAACTCTAGTTTCTTCTCCTCTTGCAAAGAAGCTTCTGGCTTCATTCGTTAAGTCCTGCAAGCCAGTGTCAGAGGGTGACTGGTCACCCCCTCTCCTATCTCTTTAGTCCCTTTGTGGTCAGCTGCCAAGTTCTTTTGAGATACTCCCTACTTATACTCCAGTTACATTCCTTCTAGCCAGAGCAGCTTGTTGATCAAAATTCAACCCCACTTTAGTTAACTTTCCAAGCTCAGCTCTTGGGGTGGGAAAGGTCCTTCCAGATGATTTATGAAAAGTGAAGAAAGAACAGAGGGCAAGAAGCTGGCTTTTTTGAACTTGGATAGAAAAGGAAAATGGGTGGGAAATAGATTCTTCCTGTAGCCTTTCTGGCCTGAAGCATCCCTCACAGTCAGCTGTCATGCTGTACTGGATGGACAGGACTCTGTGTGACTTGGCCATCGTGATTAGCTGGTGGATCCAAGTTCTTTGATAGCTAGAGCCTGCATGAGTTTGCTCTCCTGGATTTATTTTTAGCTCCTTCTCTCTTTCAAAATGCCTCGGGTAAATCCACAAAGAGAACTGATTGAGCTGAATTACCTACCGTGTTTTTTCCAAAGGTTCATCCCAAGTTCATATTGACCCTCTTTCTTCTGTAACTGGGGGCAACTGAGATATCCAGTGGCCCAGTGACTTGTCCCTAAATTGATTTGTAGAGAACTGTGTGGCTTGTCCCCAGACTGATCTGGGGAACTGTGGACCAGCTCCCTCCAATACATATACTCAAACAGCTTCCGGAAGTTTCTCGAATCTACTGCATGGTTCTTTCCTCACAGAGCTAACCCCTCCTCTTCTGAGTCTCTGTTAGACTTGTCAGTTTCTGCCACTTCCTTGTTTCACCCGTGCGCTAATGACTGTGAACTTGCTCTCCCATGTTTACATTTTAGCTTCTCCCTTCCTTTGTGTTTCACCTTGGTTATATCCACTAAGCTAAATGTTTAATCTACTGTTTCTTTTCCCAAGGTCTCTTTGAAGGTTTGTCACAAGTTTATAGAGAAAGTACAGACTAACAGAGCAAGGGGCCCACAGTTCTGGCAAATCAGATGTGCTCCTATCAGTGGTCCCCAAGAATCTGATGAAAATTATCTCCCTGGCAAACATGAAAGAGGGGTGCTCACCTTGCTGGATGTCTTTGGAAATCTAGGCTGAGTGTGGAGTTCACACGGGAGGAATTTGAGGAAGTCGGACCATATATACCATAGTGTGGAAAAGTCTTTAACTTCATTGATCCTCTTAGAGTGCTTCTCTCAAGCTCCAGATTGCAAGAAAACAAGTCCTTTGTGTCTTTGTTCTGGTAAAGGATAATGCCAAATACAACCAGTTTGGAAGGAGAATAGAAATTCCAAGCAGAAGCATGCTTCAGTTTTTTAACTCACACATTAAAGAATGAAATAAGCGGTAGCTTTGGTTGATGGTGATGTGGACAAGGACTGGCGAAGAGCAAACACACGTGGCACCATCATGCTTGGCCAACCTCACTTTGAAAGCTTCAAGCTAGAGGGCCACCTCCAATCGCATTATAATACGGCTCCCTTCCCCCAATGCCTCTTATCTCTGTTTCATTAGTCTGGGTCTAAAGAGCTGCTTATCCTGAAATGGAAATGGAAATGTGCATCGCTTAGGCAGCCCTGCTCTTGGGCCCGGTGGGAGGAACTAACTCATCCCTGCCACCTGTCTGGCTTTCCGTTTCCTACTCAGTGCAGGAGATAAGCTGCCAAGGCGATTAGTCCTTCAAGAAATCTTTGGTGCTGCCAGCAACAGCGGCAAAACAGCACAGGGCGATCTGGGGATTTTAGAGGACGTTTTCGGTCAGTTTCAACTTCAAGTACTTGCTGTGCCCTGTTCCTTGCGCGGTTCGCTCATTGACATGGGGATGTGTAGCTGTTTCTTCAGCACTAAATCTCCCTCTCTGAGGAATGCTCCTTAAGACTCAGGAAGTAAATGATACACACGGGACTCAGGAAGCTCCTAAAACTTAGAGGACTCACAAGGCCCCTCCCCAAGGTTATGTAAGCGACTACAAGCGCTGTGGGGAGGAAGGTCTCTGATGAGTCAAGGCGCCTGCCAGATGCTTAGGTAGATCCAGGGACGAAGCTTTCTTAAGTGTCCCCCGTGCTGGATGGTGTTGTTGGCGAAACAGTCACCTGTGAGTGGCAGATGCTCCTGTAGGTAATCCATACACTCACTGGTTCGCTAAGCTAGACTTGAGTTTGGAATGGTTTCTTTGGTCTGTGGTTGGCGCCTTGTCTGTGGCGAATAGGTCTGTTCATCTTCCCCTCCCCCCCAACACACACACAGGACAAGTCACACAACACTTGACCCTCCTCCAGGCCAGTAAGCTGTGTCTCAGCAGCCTTTTACTTATATGATATACTTTGTCCCTTTATACCTGTCTCTCCTTATTTGATTCCATTGTATCAGGCACGTTTTCCATTATACCACATTAGAGAAATAAACCACCTGGGAAAGAAGTGAAAGAGATGAGTTAAGGGGCTGGAGAGGTAGCTCAGGGGTTAAGCCTCCGCCTTGTAGGCGGAAGGTCCTGAGTTCGGATCCCAGATCCCACGTATAGACGCCAGGCGGAAGCGGGGGCGGCCTGCGCTTCTGGTCCTCGTAGGGCGGAGCCTGTGAATCCCGGGGCGGAAGGAGGTGGAGGCGTCCATGGTGGTTCGCGAATTCGTCCGTGGTTCTACACACACACACACACAGACGTACACACGCACGCGCACATGCGCACAGTTGAATAAATAATAAAAAAAAAATTTAAAAAAGACTTGGGTCTCTGGGGCTGGCAGAAGTTCCTGAGTTCGGATCCTAGACCCTACATATAGACGCCAGCATGCCGGGCGGAAGCTGGGGCGGCCTGCGTTTCTGGTCCTGGGTCTCGTAGCTCCGAGAAGGAAACCTGATGCCTAGAGGGAGCTGGGGAAGTCACTGTGGGATGGGGTGATACTCTGGGCTCATGGGATAAAATGGGAGCATCTTCTCATCCTGTCCTTTTCCACCTCCAGAGCCACAAAAGAGACCACGGGATTGCAGGAGTCGGATGCAAGTGCAGTCCTGCAACAACACAGGGATATGTGAAGGTATTTTTGAAAATGTAGGTCCCACCAAGGCTGGGAGTGTTGCTCATTTGGTAAATCCTTTCTTAGCATGCAGGAGCCCTGGGTTTGATCCTCAGCACTGCATGATGCATGGTGGTCCACTCAGCACTCAGAAGGGTGAAGAGTTCAAGGTCATCCTCAGCTACATGTGAAATCTGAAAACAGACTGGCCAAGCGAAATTATATTTTTTAAGAAACATCAAAATAAAAATAATAAAACAGGGCGTTGTCTCATCCCTCATGGATTCCATGTCTGGAGGCCGTGAGTTCTTCTCAGCTTCCTTGCCCTTCTATATCCAATGTCTGTGAGTTTCATTCTTTCTCTCCTCTAATCAGATTTGTCTTAATCCTCTTACACTGCTCTCCTGCTTCAACCCCCAGGCCCAAGAATGCAACATTCTGACACAGCCCATCAGACGGCTCGCTTGCCCCTTGAGGAATCCATGTCCATGAGTTCCATTCTTTCTATTATAATAATAATACAAAAACAATGTATACATTCATCTTTATATTTTTGTATAAATACTTGTGTAATTTCACATTTTTACACATTTCAATATACTCGTGTATTTTGACATGTACTGGCCAGTCCTCTTTTTCACCTGAATAGAGAAGTCATTCACTGAATAGTTTTTGTCAGGTGAGATTTTAGCACTATTGGGGACAGAAAGAAAAATTGGACACAGTTTCTATTTTCAGAAAATATAGTCTAGTGCTTTTAATTTTACCTCCTAAAGGAAAACCTTGAACTTTTATCTCATATGGGATTTCTGTCCTCCCAGGACGGATTTCTGCTCATGCCCCTCCACAAACACAGACAGATGAACTTCTGGGTAGTCCGTGTTCAAGATACCATTATAGTAAAGAGATTTCATGCAGGAAAGTAGCTCCGCAGGTAAGGTGTCTGCTGTCAAACCTGAGAACTTGAGTTTGATCCCTGGAGGCCCACATGGTAGAAGGAAAGAACCAACTTCCAAAAGTTTCCTCTGATTTCCACCTTACACCATAGCATGAATCTCAATCTTTCTCTCTCTCTCTTACACACACACACACACACACCAATGAAGCTTCACCAGGTGTTTTATCAACAACAGTTTCTTCAGTTACTGCAGAGTCTAACATACATCCATTCTCATTCTTGTTCTTCCAAAATTCAAGGCAGAATCTCAATTTTCAAAGGAGTCAGTTATCTGAATTTGGAAAAGACTGAAGGAAGATGTGGTAGTCATATTCCAACACTCAAGGTCTACCTGATGCTGCTCTAGAACCAGGACTGATAGAAGCCCCAGAGAGGCCGATTCTAGCTCAAATAAGAAAAAAAAAAAAAAAAAAGAAAGAAGAAAGAAAGAAAGAAATCTGTGAATTGCCTTGGGAAATGACAAGCTCTGGAGCACCGGAAGTGTTCAAGCCTTCTGGGATGGCTCTCTGCCAGAACTGGCCTATCATGAGAGTGTTCAGTAGAGGTTGAACAAAGAACCTCTCAATTCTAAACTCGAGGGTTCCCAACCTGGCTCCTTGGCTTGAGATTAATAGGAGGTAGAGAAATGTGGCACATCTTGGTGAAGGTTAACTGCCCATGGGTCTGGAGAGAGGACTCAGAAGTAAAGTGCTTGTTGTGCGAGCATAAGGACCTGAGTTCGGATCCTAGCACCTATGTAAAAGCCAGGCATGGTGGTATGTGCCTGGAACCCAGTGATGGGAGGTGGGCACAGGAAGACCCCAGGGATGCACTGGTCAGTCAGTCTACTCAGCATAGCACACTCGGGGTTCAGGGAGAAACTCTGTCTCAAGAAATAAGGTGGAGAGTTATTTCATAATAGGCCAGAAGTTAAATTTTGGTCTCCACATGCATATATGCAAACACACACATGTACATACACACACATGCACACACACACACACACACACACACACACACACACTTGTTTTTGGCCCTGTGCTTATTTGGTTTTCAGCATCCCTGACCCCCAAACACCACCACCACCATCTTGCCTGTATATTTGGACCTTTTTTTTTTTTTTTTGGTATGGGCACTTTTCCCTAAGTGTAGTGAAGATGCTCACTACAGTAAATACAATAATTACCTAAGTGCTCTATTGACCAAAGCAATTATTGACTACACAAGTGTTACTAGGAAAATCACATTGATGGCCTTGTTGAGAAAAGCCATACAGTCACAAAAAAGAGGAAGACATCCTAAATAACACCAGTTTACATACAGAAGCCTCCTATTTGTTTTTAAAATGACACCAGACAGGACTGAGGAAATGGCTGGATCAGTAATGTGCTCACCTCAATTCCGAGAACCTATGCTTAGAAAGAAAAAGAAAGGAAGGAAGGAAGGAAGGAAGGAAGGAAGGAAGGAAGGAAGGAAGGAAGGAAGGAAGGAAGGAAGGAAGGAAGGAAGGAAGGAAGGAAGGAAGGATGGAAGGATCAGGTTAGCAACACATACCTGCCATTCTAGGTCTGGAGTGAAGGACACATAAAGACCCCTGGAGCTTGCTTGCCAGTCAGAGCCAAATTGGTGAGTTGTAGGTGCAGTGAAAAAGTGGAAAGTAATTGAGGAAGACACACATAATTGGTCTCCACATTCACCTGTACACACACATACTCTCATTAAATAAAAAATAAATGGCACCACACCCCCCCCCACACACACACTGAGGAATGAAGACAATATATGGAGTGGAAATGGGGGAAGAACCTCAATCTGTCTCCTGCCTTTATGTTCTGAGTCGGTCCGAAGCTCCTGCTGGGCGAAACCTTCCCGGGCATCAAGCTTTTGAGGGAAACTCAGCACACACAGTAACACCTCCCTCCTCGAAGAGGAAGGAGCCCCACCCATCTCCCTCCGCCCACCGATAGAGCACACTGCCTTTCAAATGCTAACTCATTAAGCCTATTGTCAAGTGATATGGTTGACTTAAATATTTGATGTGAAGAGAATAGAGAAACTCATTTGAAAATAAGATTAAAAGAGAGACACAGGCAGAAATACCAATACGCGCTTAATAACCAAAGCAGAAAGCAAGTCTCCGCTCTCTTCAAAACCCTAAAGACAAGGTTTTTATTGCCCAGTGATGAGCTAAGATGCAAGTTTTGTTTTTGTCTGCTTGTTTATGGTATATTTGCCAAAAAAGTGGCTGGTCAAAAGGGAGTTTATTGTTCTGGGATTCTTTTGGCCTGCAGTTGAATTCAGAGCTCAAGTAGCGCCTTGCAGGTGTGACCGTGGTCCTTGGTTCTGAGGACACCTGAGGGGGTGTGGTTCCTGTACTCACCGCTGGCTCACCCACAGGTAGTGTAGCGATTGGGAGCATTGCTCTGTGAGTTTCTGGGGTGGCTGACCCTACTCTGGTCCTCAGCTCCACACTGATGCCCCGCACCTTAGAAAGACAGATAATCACATCTTCTTACACATGGGCAATCTAAATGTCGGTATATAACTGTGAGACATGAAAACAGAAGGCTTAAAGTCAAAAGAGAGCAGGGAGAGGGGTCCAGGCAAGGGTAACAGAAGAAAAAAATTAAAAAATAAAAATAAAAGCGGGTCTAGAAGGATAACTGTGTGTAGAGTGTGTGCTTAGTATGTGTGAGGCCTGGGGTTATCATCTAGCAACCCCCCCAAATCTTAGAGCATGAATGAAATACACAGGTGGCAAGTTGTTTAAACAGAAGTGTTCTCAGGATACTTTTCAGGTGTTGTCTAGCAGACATGGGGCACCTCACGGCACCACTTCCTAACCTCTAACAGTCCCAGTTTGCAAAGTGTTTTGACAGTCTCCACCATATTTGTCCCCCTCTCCCCCATCTTCATGATAAGAAAGCTCAATTTAGTGAATTCTGAGTTTTGAAGCAGCATTGTTCAACTGAGAAGTCTTCCAGCAGTACTAAATTCTAACTCCCCACTGCCTACTTAGCACGCACACGCACATACACACGCACACACACCACATACACTTGCACACACACGTGCACACACATACATGCACACATACTACACACATACCACACACGCATGCATAAAGCACCCACATGCTACACACACATACCACACACATGCACACACATGCTGCACACACACACACACACACACACAGACACGTAGACATACATGCACACACAGATGCACATGCTCACACAACATGCACACATTCACAAACTCATACCTGCATGCATAGAACCCAAACCTGCAAAGAACATCACTGAACCAAGCTGTGACACTCAGGTGACCTAAAACCCCAACTCTAGCTCCTTAGGTTCCTGATTCTTTTCTTGAGGCTGAATCATGTTGCCAGCTTTGGCTTACCAGATAAGATGTTCAAGGCAGACTTGATAGCATGAAAAACATAGGCGAGACCAAACTAGCCAGAAAAATTCAACTAAGAGTGGAAATCAAGGCCAAAATCAACCTTAAAAAAGAAGTTCAAAAGAATTTTCATCATATCGCTCTTATTTTATGATTTGCTTTATATGTGTGCCTGGTTCCAGACATATGTCCCTCAGGGGATAGGATCCCATCTTAATAATTTAATAGAAGATATTTGGAAAAATGACCACCAGGATGATGTGCACTGCCTCATGCCATTGCCGCTGCTACTGTGAATACCGTTGCCAGTCCAGACAGAACTGTGCTGTTCACTACATTTAGCAGAGCACGGGGTTGATATTTTCACAAACATGAGAACGAAGACAAAGGAAGTACTTCAAAGTCCCATTTTCCCAAGACACTCATTCAGCACAAAGTAGGATCAACAAGCCCCCACCACTCATCTGAAGACACCTCCCACTGGCCTGGCACAAAAGACATGGGCGAACCTCATGGCTAACCAGACGTGGAGATATGTGATTCGCCACATGAGGGAAAATGAAGTGTTCCAATGTCTTCCCCAACTGTAGCTTGATCTAAATAAGGAAAACACAGCACGTATATCTGAAATACAGAAGTAAGTAAAGTAAAGTAGAAGTAAGTAAAAAGCTGTGGAAAAAGCTGTGATCCCCACACGATCAGAGGCAGGGACAGAGGGAACGGACGGACAGACAGGCAGAGGCACCCTGTTAGCAACAGCAGCATGAGTGGAAGCAAGAGCCAGGAGAGATGCGTCCAGAAATTAACCCTGGTTTCCATGTCGATTCAAAACTGTTTGTTCGGGGGCTGGAGGAAGTGATGGAGTTTCCAGCTCCAGAGGAACCAGCTTGTTAATATCCTAAGTAAAGCAATAACCTCGGATGATAGGAAATATGATAGCGTCTCCAGAGAACAGAGAGAAAATTCAGATTTACCCTCCCATCCGGCTGGGTTTCATACAATATATTCAACAAAGCTGAATAAATACCAAAAGAAGGTTAAAGCATTGATTAGGAGCAATGCTTCATGTGACTGACATCGGGACACATACAAAGCAGACTGGGAGGCAGAGGCTGCTCAGGGCCCCCGAAGTAACACTGCTGATTTGTGGTTCTGGCCTCCTGAGGGAGCATGGGGATGGGGAGGGAGTGGGAAGCAGAGGGGAGTCAAGGTGGGAGGGGCCGCTTTCTGTGCAGGGCTATTGAAGGCTGCTTCTATTGGGTTTATTACAGTGTTTTATGAAGCAATACAAGAGACATCTTCGGCAAACACCAGGATTGCACTAGACACGTACTACAATAAGCGGCTTATAAAAGGTTGCCGAATCTTCTAGATGACTGAACCTAAATACATTGTCTCTTGTCTGGGGTTCTGGTACCTACATCCCATCGTGGCTCTTGTCTAATCTTTGCAAAAACCAGGGAAAGGAGTGTGTGGGGGGGTCAGGATGAGGATTCAGGAAACAGCTCCTTGCTGTTCTCACACTTCAGGAATCGGAATATTCTAGTTGTAGTTGCCAAAGAAAGTAGTGGGAAGCCTTGCATCAGCTGCCTGAGGCTAAAGTGCACTGTTCTCTGCTTCTCCAAGTGCACTGGAGTCTAGGTTGGGGGTGGTGGTCAGGGTACTTTCAGGAGAACTGGCTGGCCATGATGTCTGTCCCAGAGCAATAGAATCTCATATCCCATGCTATGCAGTGCACCCGTCTCTCGAAGGCAAAAAGAGTCGCTGGCAAATTGGCCTAATATAAATGCATCAGTAGACCTAATGAGAGTCTTAAAAAGCAAAAGCAAGTCATAGATTTTCATAGTTCATTATTATGCCATCACTCCCATCTTTGCTCGGTACAGCAGATGCCTAGAGCTCGCTGGCAAATAAAAAGCAGGCAGTAACCGAGCTCTCCCTAGGTGTTCTAAGACTGTGAGGAGCAGGCAAGAAATATAGGAGATTGGTTGCCACGACTGATCATGTGGTTATTGTGTTCAAGGCGCCACAGACCTTCCTAGCGTGTGTTTCAGCTTCCTGCATTACCACCTTCCCTGTGCAAATCACACCATAGAAGCTTCGTGATGATATCACGGAAGTTAGTGTGTCTGGAGTCCAAAAACCAGGTTCTCTACCTGGTGTCTCTCTAATGGCTCTATGAGCATGTAAGTTTACTACTTCCCGTGTCAGCAGGGCTGGACAAAGGCACAGGAGTCACTGGGTATGGGGACAGTTTTTTTTGTTTTGTTTTGTTTTCCGGTCTAATTGGGATTGGGCCCAGGACCTCACACATGCTAGGCAACTACTCTTATCACTATGCAACTCCCTTAACCCCCCGTGTTTGTTTGTTTAGACTGGGTCTGCCTGTTACAGGAGTTCCAGGTCTCAAAACTCCTGAATTGTAGTGGTCTGAAGCCCACCACATGTCCATCTGTCAACAGCATGATCAGCCTCGTAGTGGCTTCAGTTCCCCTTCCTCCCTTCTATGCTACTTATTATCTTCTGTGCTCACATCTGTGAATTCTGCTTCAGCCATATCCTTCCCTCCCAATTTGTCACCTCACCAAATGTAAGCCTCCAAACCAGAAGCTACAGTAAGCTCTGCCTGTCTCCTCCTGAGCTCTCCCTTTCCACTCTACCCTACGCAACATAATGCAGCTAAACTGACCTTCTTATGGTCCGGTGATGTCATTCCTCAGACTAGATGCCCTGAATGAAGTAGGAACTTCTCAGGATTTCTAACCAAATCCAATGTAGCTAACTGTAATTCAGTAAAGTAGGAAGGTAGGAAAGCAGTATTTGTGTACTTGCCTTTCAAGACGTGTGCGTGTGTGTGTGTGTACAAGGTATCTTCCTCTCTGCCTTTTGGAGCCTCATTTTTGAAGCAGGGTCTCAAAAACTGATCTCATTAAACCTGGAACTCATTGTTTGAGCTCAACTGACTGGGGAGGAAACCCCCGAGGATCTTTCTGCCTCCACTCCCCTGACACTGGAATTACAGATGACTCTTACCTGAGTGCTGGGGCCCCAAACTCAGGTCTGTGCTGCCTTGGACTCTGGGGTGCTGGGATTACAGGTGCAGTGTAATGATCTGCAGCCATCGCAAGCACTTTTAAGGATGGAGAAACTGTTATGGTTGGACAAGAAGGGCATAGCTCTGAATCCTGCCTGTACTATTAGTGTTGTAATCATCGTTGGCTTAAGTGTGAAAAAGGAGGAGCTGATTCTGAACCTAGTGAAGACCAGAGGTGGCATATGAAAAGTGTACTGTTATTTTTCATACGGTGTCTGAATCCTCTGCACAATATGGTGACCACCCATCACGTAGTGGGGTCCTAAGTGCTGGGACCAGGTGGAGAGAAAGACGACAGTCACAGTCGCAGGAACATCTGGGCACACAGAAGTAACTAAGGACAAGGACGGCCAGATCCGGACACCCGGAGAGGAAGAGGCATGCTTGGGGAGGGACAGAGGTGGAGGCGGGACTTTGAACGTCAAGTGGGGGAGATGCGCTACCTTCCGGGAGCAGAGGCCTCACAACGGCGAACAGAGTATACCCCAGCTGAGACGCCCCACTAGGGCAGCAACCAGTACGGCCTCCTGAGCAGACAGCGACATGACGAAAGGTCTGTCCTGGGGGAGACCCAGCTGGGCAGCCTGGCAAATGGAAGGGCAGGATGAAGCAATTCATGCAGGTGCCTGGTTGAGGAGATGCATGACAAAACCACATAGTTCAGTGGGGACAGAGTAAAGGGTGTGCCACACAGTTTGAAAGAGGAAAAAAAAATGGCAGTGCCTCGTGACAAATAGTGTAACCATCCTCATCTTTAGCCTTCTCTCCGTGGCTGGGACTCCATCCCCCCCTCCCCCTGCTTCAAACCATCTTCAATCCCCAAGCTCCTGTTTCAAGTCCGTGTTGTCTAAAACAAAGTTGGGTGTAAGCTAGCCTAATTGATTCACAGCCTTTAGTGGGCACTGCCAGACCAACCTGGCTGCACACATTAAGATTCCTGTTTCCTTCCATTTCCTTGGTTGGCCAGGCCTGAATCTCCATTCGGCTCAATGTTATTTCTGAAGAGACAAGGATAGAAAAGTTGAGCATGGAAGTTAATCATAACTTATATTTAAAGATCCAGAACCTTCTCTGCATAGTCTCACTGGAAACAAATACCCTCACAGGGAACAAACATTAGGCTCCACACGTATTATAGCTGAATGAATGTCACTGAAGACCAAGGTTAGAATTTCTCTCCAGAACAATTTCCAAGAGGAAAAGGAAAAAGGCTATGTGAGATGATTTGACTTTTTTGTCTTTTCCTTTCAGCAGTAGACATGACAAAGGCAGTTTGGTCCCGTCCCTTTCCCTTTTCTTTGAGCCCTCAGTGTGTCAACATTTGCCTTCCTCAAAGCCTCTGTATATCTGGGACTTACTCTCCGGGTTGGAGGTTTTTATGATGATATTTGCTTGCCAACGCATCAATCCATCGAGCCGCTGTTCCAGGGACTGGGCTTTTGAGAACTATTCACATTTCATAGGCTGTTATGAAAAAGCCATCTGCTGGAATGGAGACAAGACCACACAGTCCCTCCTCATTCAAGAGTCAGTGAATCTTCTGCAAACCAGGACTGCCGGCTCTTCCGATACAAACCCTCTGACTTCCTTAGATACCAACACTGCAACCAGGACAAAAGGAGATGGAAATAATGGGTCGGGAACCTGTGGGTAGGACACTAACAAAAGACACCCCAAAGGGGAGGAGGGCAACGAGCCTCCGTGAGCGGCATTGAGATCATGTTAAGGGGCTGAGGAACTGGCTCTTACTGCACAAGTATTAAGGACCAGAGTTCAGATCTCTAGATCCCACATAGAAGTGGGGCACAGGGGCACGAGCATCAGAAATCCCAAGGTGCCTGCTGGAAATAGGTGATCTGAGAATCTCCAGCAGATCATGGGCCAGTGAGCTTGGCTTATGCACCAGTGGTGGAAAGATGAGATCTCACAGGCCTCAGGGAGATGAGGAACGAGACCTGAAGGTTGTCTCCTACCTCTACACGTACATTGTGACATGTACCTGTAACCTCTCTCTCTCTCTCTCTCTCTCTCTCTCACACACACACACACACACACACACACACACACACACACACACACACACACACACACTCCTGAGACCTGGAACACAAAGCTGAGAAAGGAATGAAATCATAGGTCACACCCAACAGGCCAGTGCAGAGCTTGCACTACCAAGTTGGTGATGCCTTGAAGAGACACAACCATCTTCCTCTTAGTGGGCTGAAAACCGGAGGCTCAGGCACAGTAAGCGATGGGTCCAGATAAAGACAAAAGGTGAAAGCAGAGGGAGATGTGCGCTCTGGAAGACACAGGGCAGAGAGCTCAGACGGTGCTCCTTGGTAGCTGTCCACCTTGCTTCTTCACACGTGGCTTCTCACGGGAACTTGTTGCGCTGATTAGGCTAGGCCACCTGGCCAGCAAGCTCTCTGCCTACCTTGTGCCGTTACTACACACCTCCTGGGCTACCAGACTTCACTCTGATGGGGGCGCTAGGGACTGAACTGTTTCTCATGTGGCAAGCACTGTACCTATTAAGCCAGACCCAGTCAACTGAATTTTAAAAATAAAGTTACCCTACAAACTTTTATTTTTTAGGGCTGGAGAGGTGGCTCAGGGGTTAAGCCTCTGCCTTGCAGGCGGAGGTCCCGAGTTCTGATCCTAGGCCCACGTATAGACGCCAGGCGGAAGCGGGGGCGGCCTGCGTTTCTGGTCCTGGTAGGGCGGAGCCTGTGAATCCTGGGGCAGAGTAAACAAGGAGGTGGAGGTGTCCATGGTGGTTCCCGAGTTTGTCTGTGATTCTGCACACACACACACACACACACATACATACACACGCACACGCATGCATACACGCACAATTGAATAAATAATAAAAAAACTTTTATTTTTTAAATTTGCCTTTCATTTACGTGTATGTATATTTTATTTGTCAAATTCTAAAGAAAACCTCATATATTGCTCAATACACAAATCATGTGTTCCTGATTATGTGCTTGTGTATTGTATTTTAAATGGGTTTTTCAGTTTGCTGGACTTGTTTTTGAGACTAGGACTCAAAAGGCTGAAAAGGTCTTGTCCTAAAAGGCAGCTACAGTACATGAATGGAACTTAGTGATTTGGGAACTTTTCTTTTAATCGGATGGAAAGAAAACTGTCCAAAAATTTTTAAATTTTAATTTCTGATCTGCTTGTCCTGGCAAGGCTAATTTTTTTTTTTCTAGCTCACTGGAAAATTTTAATTTGCTCATCAAAAGGATACAATTAAAAAACTGGAAAAGAAAATGGTTTCAAAACCTCCAAAGTGCAGCCATTGCATTTAACTGTCACCCCCACATCTAGCAATTCTCCATCTAACATCCTCTGAGTCGTACATCCAGAATGGCTGTTCTCCAGTTTCCCTCCAAACCCTTCAGCCAAGGCAGCCATTTTTCTCTTCCTTTGCCTTTGGAAATTAGAAGACAAATGCACAGTGGGGGATGAACTGGGTCTCTCTCCCTGACTTCCAAAGCCCATGCTTGTCTTTCCTCCAGTTAAATTAAAGGTAATTTTTAACAATCACACTATTGACCACACTATTAACTGCTCTAAGTCATGGGCTATTTCATCATCTTTGGCAATTCCTACACAAGAACAAAATGATTCATCCATACACATCAAAATCATGGTTTTTTTTTTTTATGATGGTGCATCTTAAATCCAGAACCTCATTCATCCTAGGAAAAGTCTATACCATTAAGCTATGAATTCAGTCCATTCAAAATTATTTTTTAATAAAATACACTCTCATAAAATTTCTGTGTCTTAAAGTAATTTACATATTTGCTTTTGACTATTTTGCTAAAATAATCCGAGCAAGAAAGACATGTTTCCGCAGTCAAAGTACTCCCTTCTCCCCCACCTCTTTTCCATCCCCCTCCCCATACAAAGCTTAAATATAAATGAAATTGAGTAGACCTCATATTGGAAAGATTCCACAACCTCCCACTGGGAATCAAGTGTTCGAATACATGCGCTTGTGGGGGAATATTTCAGCTTCAAACTGTGACAGAGAACAAGTGGAGGGGGTTCTATCTAAAACCTAAAATTTAGATACTTAAATATCTAAAAATCTCTTCAAAGTAGGGACAATGACAAAAACAAATGAGGCACACCCTTTCCAAAACACTGCACAAAGATAATTGAGAAATAATAATAGCATTTGTTCAACATGTTTAGATTTAAGGTCCATATGCAAATGTCATGATATACAACACATTAACACAAAAAAATTAGAAAATAGAATTTGGAAATATATTAGCTACTTTTCCTGTTGCTGAGACAAAATACCTGACAAAGGGACTTAAGGAGGAAAGGTTTACTTTGGCTCACAACTTGAGGGTATGTGTGGTCTGGGCAGCCAGAGTGGCTCTAGCTGTACTGGCAAGGCTAATTTTATGTAAATATGTAATAAATTTGGTTTCTAATTCTGTAAACTATAGATCTCTGAATATATAAATGAGAAAAAGGAAAGCAAGAGGACACCAGGCCAAGGTCACCGAAAAGGACAATAGAAGAGGTGGGCTGGATCCTGCTGGTCTGAGGTGGTCTGTGCACCTCTGGAAGTGTCTAAGGTTCTTTTAGAGTCAAAAATGTTCCCCGAGCCTCTAAGACATGATTTTCTGCTTTGTTCTCTTGACATCTGTACGGATGACACAAGAAAAACAAAGTGGGAGGAGCTGTCCGATGCTTGGTACAAATCAGCCAGTCACGCATCCCCTCTCCCCCCCTCCCCCTGCTGCCCCTCACTGCTGCCCCTCCGCAGCATAGGCTTGGCCAGATTCACTTACAATGTCCTTGGTGAAGCAGTAAAAACTCACCATTTTATGAAACTTGATCCTTAAGATACTTTAGTTTTGTTTTGTTTTTTGGGGTTTTTTTTGATTGCTTGCTGGGGATAGAATCCAGCCTCTGTCAGGTGACATCCCAGCCTAGACCCTCTTGTCTTTGAAGTCGATACTGATGTTGCTCCAAGAAGCTGGTGGAAGTGTAACTGCTCATGTGTAAGCAGTTTTATTTCTTCTAGTGCCATCAGAAGGCAACTAAGAGAGTCATTTTATCAGACATATGTACACTTACGACATAACAAAGAGAAAAACTTGCTAATTTCTAACAGAACTAAGAACAGTTAATTTTGGAGTTTTCCTAATTTTTCAGAGATTTAACTAGAAGATGCTACAAAATACTGAGCATTTTCCCCTATACTTCTTAGCTTTTTTCTGCCAAATGCACCTCAGAATATCTGAAAACTAAACTGTTTCTCCCAAGTAACTCAAATTACACCTATACTTCAAAGTAGAGAAAATACCAAAAATCAGTGAGCCTTCTAAGTTGAAATGGCATCGATAAAAGCATAAGTGTTGGTACATGAGTAAGCTCAGCACTTGAGACAGGATAATGAAGAACATATTTTTCATTTAGTGGAGCATTAAAACAGTTATCTTTACACCATAAAAACTGGTCCATTAATTCCACTGAATTGTACACTTAAAAATAGTGAAAATGGAAAATCTTATAAATCGTTCAAAAATTAAAAAAATTCTGGGGCTGGAGAGATGGCGCAGGGGTTAAGCCTCTGCCTTGCAGGCAGAAAGTCCTGAGTTCAGATCCTAGACCCCATGTATAGACGCTAGGTGGAGGCGGGGGTGGCCTACGTTTCTGGTCCTGGTAGGGCGGAGCCTGTGAATCCCGGGGCAGAGTAAACAAGGAGGAGGTGGAGGTGTCCATGGTGGTTCCCGAATTCGTCCATGGTTCTATACACACATACATACATACAAACATACATACATACACGCACACATGCACAATTGAATAAATAATAATTAAAATAAAAAATGCTTTAAAAATTCTATATATCAAGCCCAATGTACACTTGTTTTTCATAAATGGGCTGTACCTTAATAAAACTGTTTTAAGAACAGACACAAGGCTGCCCACTGCTAGGGCAAAGCCAGCTGTTGACATTATTATGAAGGTTCACACGTTATAGTGCACATCAAAGGACTAGTTTCACTAGGAAAGATGCTCTGAGATGCAAGAAGGAATGCGCAAACTGGTGAGATGAGGTATGGACCACTGATGACTTGATTGTTATAAAATAATGGCCAATGTGGTGGTGGTGCAATACCAGGAGGTGGAGGGAAGACGAGAAGTTCAAGGCCAGCCTGGAATACAGACACTCTGTCTAAGACAAAGAAACAAACAAACCCCAAACTTGCATGGGAGAAATCAACAAAAATACACACAAGTAAAAAGTCACATTCTTGATTCTTTTAAGCTTATTTAATATTTGAACTCTTATTTTCTATTTTCCCAGACCCCAGAAAACAGAAAGCAGTTTTTAGATGACCAATATTTTGTTCCAGAAACATACAGCCTTACCAGCTAATTCATAAAAGCTATTTTACAAAGGTACATTTGGATAATTAGAACAATAAAGTCTTTTAGGCATTTCATTTCAAAATGTGATCAGTAAAAATACATGATTATTAATAAGGTTTTTTAAAGATAATTCCAGATTTTTTAAAAAGCAATTTCTGTTAAAGAGTACATGATTGTATGATGAACAAGGAAAATAAACGTTCTAGTAGGAAGAGGCGTATTAAAAATAACCAGCAGTGTGCACATACAGTTACCATTGTTGGAGTATGTCTGCTTAGCAGTTGGCACCTGGAAATAGCAGGTAGGGCTTTTTTTCTAGGAAGTACTTTGTTTTCCTACCAATTTGTTAGCAAAACTCTCAGTACCAGTGGGGAAGGCAAAGTTAACATAAGAACAGCAACTCTTTTCTCGAAGAACTTTTTTTTTTTTTTCAGAGTGCTCTGAACAAGGGTGAGAATATCAGAGGGAGGTAAAAACATGAATCACTACCAGAAGGAAGAACTAGCCCATAGAAATTTCTGGAAGTTCTTGCTAGTGTTCTCTCTTAAGGTGTCCCGTGATGTCCTCTGTGATGTGCACGGAGAGAGGCAATGAGCGGAACTTGAGCGGCTGCTAATATCCCCCACTGCTGCAGAGGGACAGCTGTGAGCAGGGGCACAGGCGCCGCACCACTTACCAACGTAAGGAGAAAAAGGATGTGAGGAAAAGATACCTCACAGGGAAATGTCTGAAGTCAGGCGAAAGGGTCTTTCCTCCTCAGTCACAGTAGCTCATCCTCTCTCTCTTCACCAAGAAAAAGAAACAAAACACTTTCTACAAAGAGGAATCATTCTTTCTGGCAGTCATAAGAAGTTTTGGAGGGGAAAACCAAAAACACAAACTAAACAATGAACACATGAAATATACTTCCCACACAATACAACAGTTATAGTTTAGGTTGTAAAAGCCAACATAACTCCAGCAGTCCAAGCTAGCTGATTTTAAAGTATACAAAATATATGGCTAGGGTGATCATTATGATTTAAAATTATAGCACTTCGAGGTTTGCTGATTTGGCTTAAGTCTTTTCTTTGAAAAAGAGACACTCCAAATGTAATTTTCCATTTAATAACAAAAGAGCCATTAAGCTCATGAGAGCACAGTGCCACTTTCTGGCTCTGAATTAAATAACTGTTCCGCCTGGCCCAGAACTTGGACTTCTTAGTACAGAAGATGATTTAGACTTCTGGTCATCCAACTTTGAGAAAACTGCTATGATGGTGACCAACCTCATTCCAAGAGGATCACAAACAGATGTGATCATTAATGGCCGAAATGAAATGGAAGGCACCAGAGGCCAAGATAGGAAGATGAAGGCAAGTAGTAAGGCTAGTCTCAAAAAGATGTCTGTATGTGTGTGTGTGTGTGTGTGTTCAGAACTAACTTCATTTGAGGTTGCAAATCTATATATGCATTTATTTGGAAGTACTAGAGCTATAGTCAAAGTATTTTTCCAATTAGCCCTGTTAAAGTTCCAAAGAGGTTAAGCTACGGGGGGGGGGGGGGGGGGGAGAAGCAAATAATTAATGAAACAAAGTTGGAGGAGAAACCAAGCTTTGCTGCCCTACAGGCTTCTTGAGAGCTAGAGAAGTATGGAATGACTGTAGTGTCTGGAGCTAGAAGGAAAGTTCCACTTTGCTCATTTTTCTTCTGATGAATTTTCTGGGTGGCCTAGTGTAGTGGCTATGGGGATAACCCTTTCACTTCCATTGGGAGTGATTATTTCCAGCAGCACAATGTAACCATTTGGTTTCTACTTGCTTCTCCAGAGAGATATGGAGAGTTCCAAATTCCAAAATTTACTTTTGTTTCAACTTCTACTTCAGAAGTGTTAAAGCCCATTTTGAGTTAAATTATACTTGGCTTATGACTCAAAACATAATTACAATTTATAGATGAGGTACGAAGATCCAAGTCAATCTACCTAAGAACATAAATGAGCTTTGAAAAGCAGAAACAGGAATCTGGACCGAGACAGATGAGCTTGTTAAGTTGTAGTGGTGTTTATAAAAGCTAGCAATCCTGACCATGGGGGGGTGGGGGAGGCTTTCTTTGTGTATGTGGGGTAGAGTAAATTTACATCTTGAATGTCCTCAGAAATTCAGAGGGCATGACTAAAAGATGTGAGCATTGGTTGAACTCCTTGTTCATTAACAGAATTAAATTTGACAAAAGATTCTTTTTCAGGTGACAAAACACTCCCAAAACATGTTTATCTAATGCACAAAGAAAACCACTGAAGCCAATAGTTTGTAGGTTTCAGGTCATGACTCCAACTTTCTTGCCCTCCACAGGTGCTGCCTGCATTGCTATTCACCTTTGAGCAGCAGTCCCAGCACCTTGGCGGCCACAGTGCACACCTTCTGGTCTCCATTCCCAAGGCCAGTCCAGGTGCAATGCAGACAGAGCCGTGGCAGCGGGGCCAGAGGAAGCACTCCGGAGCGATGCAAGCAGCAATCCTCCTCCACATCTTCCTCTGCCCACTCTCAGCTCTTGTGACTCAAAGAGCCCTTTGGCACCGTCAGTGCAAAATATGAGAGTCAAACCTCCAGGTACTAATATTTTACTGGCCTGATAATCAGCAGTACCTGTGGCTTTTGACAGCCGTGGTTCAACTCAGTAGTGATTGAGTTTAGATAACCTTCCCAGACTCTTCTCCCACCCCACCCTACCCCACCCTAACCCACCACCACTGAAGCATTTCCTTTGTTCTCACTTCCTGAACAATCATGATTTTATACAAGTGCCAGTCTAATGTATAATTATACAAATGAAACAATACCAAGAATAACAAATTTATAGTCAAGAAAATAAAAATTTGTTTTCCTCTCTCCCAAATCCCATCCATCAATAGAAAAGACTACAGAAGAAATACACCCATTTTCAAGTGTCTGCCATTTAGTATGTTGAGGATTCCTGTTAATTGGGATGGAACCCAGCTATACAGAATAGGTGTTTGCCTTGGGACAGAAGGAAGTCCACTTGTTCTCTAACCACCTGGGTGGCACACAGCTCATGTCCTCTGTACTCAAGGGTCACAGGGCATACCACACCTCTGAGGTGACTCTCAGAAAGGCAGCCTTCTGGACAGAAGGACATGGGTTACAGTTTAGTGGAGGCCAAGGCCCTGTCTCGTGCTCTTCTGCTTCATCTCTCTACCAGCCTCCTCAGCCTTCGCCAGACCTTGGCTTCAGGAGCAACTGATCCTTGAGTATACTAAATACACAGGGCTAAAACTCTCACTACTCAATTAAAATAAAACAAGGCAAAGTAAAAATTAAAATGTGCTTTCAAATACGGAATGAAGTCAAATAAATACATTTGATTCTCTCTTTTTCTTATGCCTAAGTACAATTTTATATCCTACACCCAAAGCTCTATACATTTGGTTTTTGTTCTGAATCAAATGAGTTTCCCACAGTGAGAAGAGGAGCACGAGAGAGCAGATGTCCCTCACTGACAGACTTGTGCAGCTGCCACACTGAAAAGCTAGTCCCCTCAGACACTCTGGGTCATGAGTGAGCCCAGGTGGATCCAGGCAGATCCTCTGTTACTCTGCATCCACACTGGAACCAGGATGGGGCTGACACAGCGCCGACGCTGAAAATCCAACAACCTGTAATCACCTCCGGGACGCTGGACTCTAACTTTTATCTGAGAAAAGATACATGGAAACCTAATTAAGAACAAATTCAAACCAACAAGAACACTAATAAAACCAGAAGAGTGCATACAAGCAAATGCTGTGAACTGCTGCACTGAACACAAGCTTAATCGAGTTAGGGGAGACACTGGCCTCACCATCGCAAAGAACTAGAGAGCCTGAAGAGGTCCATCCTGCTCACTGGGTAGATGTGGAAGCACCAGCACATGTCCTACTGAATTTATGATTTATCAGGCTTGCCTCCACTTTGCCTTCTACTTTGGGAAAGCTGGAGGGAGAAGAGGCCTGGCATGGGAATTGACAACCACAGCTTTTCCAAAAGAAAAAAGGGCAAAGTCAGCAGACAAGAGTTTGATATCTGATGCTCATAAACAAGCAGCTTTCAAAGATGGAAGAAACTGAACCGTGGAAGGCTTTCCATATTGAAAAAAATAATGCATAATGTATTTACCATGTTGTTCAGGAAGGCTGAGCCAACTATCTAACATACCTGAGAGCTTGTCAGGGAGGGCTGAGCCAGCCAGCCTCTGGCAAAGAAGAGTGTAACTTTCCTCCACCTTCTGCAAAATAAAAGATTTTTCATGTGGGTAACACAGAAGAAACAACAACAACAACAACAACAACAAAAACTGTTGAAAACAGAGATGACATTTTATATTATGAATACACACTCCCAAGTTTCTACATTTAATACTACTCATTAAAATTTTGTTAGTGGTGAAGGGGAACAAATTTCCTTTTCCTATTTCTCCTTGAATTAATAACTTAAATGTTTTCCACATAAAAAACTAGAGTAGCCAGTAAAAGTAACCAGTAAATGTCAGGAGTCACTCTGAAAATGGCCTCACATAATGTATATATAGAACCTTTAAACACCTACACTTGTCTCTTCAGTTACAGGACAATACTAATAGAATCATAAGAAAGGAAAAATCTATCATAGGAAACTGAAAGAAAATCTGAGGGAGAGAAGTCTTAAGTCGAAGGCTAACAGCATTATAAATCTTCCAACTAAATGATACCATGAAACAAGTGTAACAGCTATCTATGAAGGCCAACTTTAACAGGGTACTCTTCTTAGAACTGCCACACATCAGTTTTGGGACAGTGATATCTTTAACCACTAATTTATAAAAAATTCCATTCATGCTCAAGTTTTTGGATCAGAGAAGCCACTGAAGCCCATTTCTACCTATCGTGGTCTCTGGGAAACTACCAGTCCCAGATATACACAGGCACAGCAAGGCACAATGTTTTCTGGAATCAGTTCACAACCATGCAACCCCACCTAACCCACTTCCTGTCATCTGTTTGACAAATGCCAGCTCACTTCCCCAAGCACTTCTAGATTCTAAAAACTGAGAAACCTTTATGACTAGCTCCAGATCACTTCTAGATTCTAAAAACTGAGAAACCTTTATGACTAGCTCCAGATCTGTAATTTTTCTAATTCTTGTGAATTGTCGTAAGACAACCAGCTTTTGATCCAGGTCTACTGGTGAGTAACAGTCAAAGAAAATGCACAGATGAAGAACCTGGGCCAACTTGTGAGTATCAGCAATCAGTCATTCCATACTTGCACTCTCCAAATATATTATGATCAAGTGCTATGGAGGCTGAAGGGTAGTACCTTTAAGTGTTCAAGGTCAGCCTCTATTTTATGAATGTACTCCATGATCTGGCTTTGTGAATCTGTACAGGAGGAAGGACTCTGGATCTCAAAACAGGAATCCTCCATAGCTCCCCAGCGTCGCTGGACCAGGAATTCTGGGGTGAATGGTGAAGCTTCTCCATCAGAATGAGCATTCTGAGGAGAATGTTGCGGCTGGTGAGAAGAGTCCACAGAGGGAATGCCTGTCACGGTCTGCAGGGTGAATGAGGAGGCGACCTCCTCATCTGTGGAGCTCTCCTGCACTGCATCATAGCCATCAAGGATCAAACAGTTTCCTATTGGTGGAGACAGGACAGTTTCATGAGGTTAGTATTTCCACTGGGAAATCAGAAAATAGAGATGGTGGTTTTATGACAACTTGAAAAGCTATAATGGAAAGGAAAAGCTATTAACTAAACTCCTAAGTTTAGTTAAGTTTATTAGAATGTTCTCACTTCAGATTAGACAGCCTTGTAAACTTCTGTGGTAAATTCTGAGTGATTTCATACTAGTCAGCATTTTAAAAGTTGAAAGCTATAAACTAATAGACAAATAACTTATCTGATAACCTTACTACATCTTCCTTGGAAAAACACCTTTGCCTGGCCTCCTATGTTCTCTCCCAGCCTGTGTTCCTAATTACAAGTCTGCTACTGACATAGCCCTGTCCCTGTTTGTGCTGGAATACTGCCCCAGGAGTGCATGTGGCTTTCCCTGTCACTTCATTTGGGTTTCTGCTGCACCAGATCACCATGTCTGCTCTCATTCTCACTCTCAGCCTGGCCTCCAGCTGGACTATTTTTCTTTCTGTTCATTTCTTACTGACCATTACTCTTTCCCACTGGCACTTATGCTTTATAAGAATAGTACAACTTTCTGCACTGTATCCAATCTCCCAATCCCTAGGATGGCATCTAACAAAACTAGAACTGTATGAAAGAATAAACACACACACAAATGTGCACATACATGTGCCCGCACAGGTGCACACGTGTACACATACACACAAGTGCTCGGATATCAAAACGAGAACTGTCTCAGTAGATGAGATAATTAACAATCAACTCCAAATTGAAATGAGAAGGAAACTTACCTGAGATGCGAAAATTAACATCCTTTTCTTCTTTTTTAGCTGTGCCATCACCTTCTGATGGATTATCATCACTATGTGCTTCACGGGCATCAAAAAAGTGCTCTCCACTCTCATCTAGACCCCCTTCTGGCTCTGTGGCAGGCGTTTCTGGGGTCAGAATCATGTGGTCCATTACTAAAACATTACTTGTCTGGCTGTCTTGAGATGCCAGTAACACTGAATCCTGTACAGTACAAGATTCAGTTGAAGTCCGTGGACTGCGAAAAGGTGCAAAGTCACCAATTCCAGTTTTAAAGGGCATCTGTTCTTCACCAGCACGACACGCCTTAACATTGTCAGCGTTCTGAATGCCAATGTCGGCCTGCACTTCTTCATGGGCTGCCCCATACCCTGGGAAGGACTGCCAGTCTTCCTGTGTGCTCTTCTCAGTCAGACCTAGCTGTTGTACCAGCAATTGCTTCAACAAACCCACTGAAGAGTAGGTGAGGCAAAGAAAACAAAAGAAAAGCACATTCAAAGCCACAGTCTCAGAATGCCATGTTGTATCAGTTAGTTGAGCTACTGATCATCTCTAAGACTAAGAACATTTTTATAATATATAACTAAAACATTAGTTTTAGATAATCTTTTTGTTTGTTTTCTTTGAAAAATAAAAAGCATGCTCTTCTATAGAAAACTCACCATCAAATTAGACCTGACCAGAGTTAAGTACTCCATAGGGAGGTTCTCCTTTTCAGGAGTCCTAATTAATAACATTAATAACCTAATGTTATTTGTTTTCTACGAAACTGAATTTTCTCAAGGTAGTTAATGACATCAAAAGCAGACCAGAGAAGCTAAACATTACTTTTACTTTTTCAAAGACTCTAAATGGTGAAAAGGGCAACAACTAGTATGATAAAATTTAATTTCAATGATTTCATAATAGTATATGCAATTTCAAAAAGGGAGGTATTCATTTTTTTCCTTAAAAAATGATCTTACTAGTGCAGAGCTTCTTGAGGTTGTTGACAGTATGACCGAATTCAACTTTAAATGGGTTAAGTTTATGTTGAGGTCACTCATGTGATTAACAGCTCTAGGACCATACCAGTCAAACACCAGGCAATGCCAAGCCTGTCAGATCAGGAGGATCCAGGTAAATGAGATTCTAACTTCTTACTTCACCACAGGCTTAACTTCTTTCTATCTTAGTTTCTTCAGGTTGGCAGTTCAGGTCTGAATCTCCAGTGAATTCCTTTTGGTCGACATTCACTTCTTGAAATGTTAGGTCTCCTTGTGTCTCTCTCTCCTCTCTCTCTCTCTCCTCTCTCTCCTCTCTCTCTCTCTCTCTCTCTCTCTCTCTCTCTCTCTCTCTCTCTCTCTCTCTCTCTCAAAACATCTTGTTTGCCATTCATTATCTCAATCTTGGTATGTTTTAAAGTAGAGCTCATATTGATTCTGCTAAATAACAAAAGGAAAACACAGCAACGAAGGTGGGGGAGCCAGTAGTGGTCTGCTTTTCGTTTTTCTCAGAACACTGAAACTGCTTCTAGACATTCCTGTTCATTCATTCTCACACCCAAATAAGTCAATTGTTATATCTGATGGCTCCTTATGCCATGTTTATTTCTTGGATGACTATTTTAGTCTAAATCACTCTCACAGCCAAATTACCACAGTAGCCTACTTAATAAGTACGCCACTCACTCCATGCCACTTTCCATTAAAATCCTCGAGCAGCTCTCAACCAGGTTAATCTGTTTTCACTAATCACACTCAGCTTTAAAGCCTCTTTACCCATCACTTTATGCACTACCCTCCCATTGATAACAGTGATTCCCCATTAAGATGGAGACCCAGAAGAACAGGTAATAGATATTATATTGTAGAAATTATAATTGCTATATAAAAACTAGAACATGTTAAGTTCAAAAAACACTGTGATGTCTTTCCTCCAAGTATGGAGACCCAACCTAGTATTCCAAGTTCAACACAGTAAGAGTGACATCCCATCTTGTAGGTTTCCAACTGTACCTTTAACTTACAGCACCTACACAGGCCAGCTGTGCTCTCTGAACAGCTGTATTATTTTTGGTCTGTACTTTTATTGCTATCATTATTTTTATGTGAATGGCTTCTATTTTGCCCATTTATTTGAATCTTACAAATCACTCAAAACAATTAATATCTCTTATTTTCTAGTCATATCAACCAAAGTTGATTTATATATTCTTGGAATGTTTAATTTAAAATGTGGAAATGGGAAGAGGTGAGGGTCCTTATGATCTTCTCCTAACCAGAGAACAAATTTCTTGAAAAGTCATGGCTTATACTTTTCCTTATTTTCCTTAAAAGGCTGTTTCATACATTCTCATGTATCTGTCGTAAGTTGTGAATAAAACTTACAATTCCTTAGTGCATCCAATGCCCATCGATCCTCTGAGACAGGTAAGTGTGGCTCTGGGATTGTGATGTGATAATTTTCTCCAACTTCCTTGAGTGTCCTGTTTGTATGCTGCTCTTTTGCAAACTGTGTTGCAGTCACAAAGAGATGGTCTGTCTCTGATTTCCCAGAGGTACTCAATGAATGAGACTGAGGTTTTGATGAAATTAAAGGCGATTCCACTCCCAAATCTCTGTCTGTTCAGTGAAAGAGAAAAAGTGGAGTTATCTTAACAAAACTTTTCATTTTTAACATGAAGCATTCAGGAAATACTGGGGGTAGGATGACAACATAAGCTACTGAGATGACCCACTGAGTGGAATGCACAGTACATGAAGTAGGGCTGTGCTAGCGCACAGAAGGCTCATAAGCAGCACCTGTTATACTGCAATGCTGATGCCAGAACCTGCACAAACCCAGTTTCAAAGGCTCTTTGCACTTTAGTAGACAACAATTACAAGCCTTCAGAAAACTTATCTATGAAGATTACCTGGACTCTGAAGACCAGTGACTGAAATATTATGGTGCTCTACTTTCAATTTGGAAGGTTCTTCATCATTTTCTCCTCTGAAGAAAAAAGGAAACAGTCTTTAAGCTTCATGAGGTGTCCAGACAGGTGTCATTACTTTTTGACCAAGTGTGAAGTCCTACCACAGTGCAGAGACACTCACTCGCAAGGTGGTGACTGCGGGAGTGGAATTGGCTTTGTGGATTGCTCCTTCACTGATGCAGCCATTCGACAGATGAGGTCCTGCCAGCTTCAGGAGTTATGACAGGAATCCAGATACAAAATGGAAAAGAAAAAGCAAAACCTGCTAAATTCACTCAGAAGGGGAAAATAAACCAAAAACAAAGTAATACCTCATTCTGTCAGAGAAAATCTTTATTTTGGCAACATAATCATAGATAAGGACTCTAAAATGTATTTTCAAATAGAATAAAGAAACTAAATACATACACATTTTTCTCAGAAACTGTCTGGGCCACCAATTCATAAATTTGGGCTCCATTGTCTGACATTGAGATGACAAATAAAGCTTTGTTGTCTAGAAAAAAAAAAACTTACTTTACCACTATGATCAAAGAACCCATGAAAGGTATTTCCAAGTACAGACATTAATATTTACATCTCAATTTAGCTAAAGGTTACATGTATGTTCATTTTGAAAAAAATTCATCAAGTTGTATAATTGAATATTTTTGCAACTTATTGTGTTTTAACTTCTCTTCAATAGAACAAACTAAATCCATAGTTATTAATCAGAAACCAAAATATCAAAATCTAAATTACCAAAACTGGATGCCATTATACATTTACATTTATTTTGAATTGCTATTTTGTTAAAAAATATTCAGGGAATTCTACAGAAGAGGTTATAAATTTATTGTTACCATGTAATTAACAAATTTTATTAAGTACCTAATTGTAGTACAGTTAAACTATAACTTACCAACTTAAACAAATTTTTAAAAAAAGAAGTCCAAATATTCCTGCCCCTTTATTTTTTCACTTTTTTCTCACCAGGCCATAAATACATGCCATTCTAATAAAGGCCGCCTTCTTGGGGATAACTCTCAATGCACTCATTACCTTTCTTGATTCTACCACTAATTTGAACATGGAACAAAGGCCAAAGTTAACAGCATAAAAATTTTCAAATGTAAAAAAAACACTCAGAGAATCTAACTATTTTAAATAATTTGAGGCTATAAAATTTTAATTTCCTTTCTAAACTTTAGGTAAACTCTATTTAATTTGCAAATGTGATGGTCCATACTGACTGTCAGCCTGACTCAAGAGGCAAGTCTCTGGGTCATCAGAGAGAGATTCTCTAGGCCAAAGTGGACCTCCAGGCCTGTCTCACTGCCTTAACTAATGTGGAAATAACCAACCTAGAAGTGGGTAACATTACTCCTTGGGCTTGGGGTCCTGGACTAAGTCAGAAAGCGAAAGTGAGCATTACAAGTGTGTATACAATCCATATTCTTGACTGTGGATGTGATATGACCTGATACTTCAAACTCTGTCACTGTGACTTCCCCTGTGATGATGAGCCAAATAAACCCATTCTCCTCAATTTTGTTTCTTGTCAGGTACTATGTCGCGGCAATGATATACAACTATGATAGTATATGGAAATAACAAAATTTAGGGGTTGGTAAAAAAAACTCAGTGGGTAAAATGTCTGCTAGCTAACATAGTGAATAAAATAAGTTTTCCACAAAACTCTTGAAAAACATAAAAGTTGAAACTATCACAGAAACAATAGTAAAGTATTACTTAATTGCTCCTTCTTATTTATATCTTATATCTGACTGATGCCAATTGTACTGTTAAACACTACTGAATACGTATGTAATGTCACAGTGAATCCAGAGATTAGCATCCTCAATGGATATACTTGCCTGTTGCCACCTGCCGAACCAACACTGTACTCAACTTAATGACGGGACTGAATGTGTGCTTGCTATCAGCTGTAGATGCTAGAATCTTACTGTGACACCTTAACACCAGTCTGTCATCTTGCTTTTGTAAGAGTACAAGAATATCTTCCAACAGCAATGTGTATAAATCTAGAATAGAAATGCGGAAAAAGTGGTAAGAACAGAGACTAGGGTGTTTAATAATCTTTAAAATAATTTGGCAAAGGAAATTACTTCTGGAAAACCTAGCAAATTTAAAAAACTGATCTGTACATTATCTTTTAAATTAATCATTATGGTTTTATTTTACTGAAGTAAATAAAAAAGTAAATAAAAAGTAATAAAAAACAATGATCCACCACTGAACTTGAGAGGGACTATTTTACAAACAGCCTATTAGAAAGACCTGCCAGGAAACATCCATGAAGGAAGTATGACTAATAACGAAAAACACAAACAGATCTATAAATGCTCAAATAATAGAAAACAACACTACTAACTGCCATAAATGAAAACTGTGAATGACTCTTCACTCCTCTGACATATTTTCCTATTTTCCTTTCTTCACTCTCTCTAAAACTGACAACAGAAGACTTACCAATAGTTTTATCTCTATTCACTTTCCAAACCAGTGGTCCTTCATGAATCATTTTCCTTTTTGTTAAATCCAAATTCTGCCCAAGTAAAAATAATTATATACAAATTATTTCTAAGCATATTTCATCAGTGGGCTGATATTCTGTGTAATGCAGTATCATTTCAAGTCTTGAAATCAAAGCACTACTAACATTTAACAATTGCAGTTACCTGTCTTAAAAATGGAATAAAATCCATATTAAAATAACCTGCACAAAATTTTTCAAGAAAGAAAAGACATATTGCTCAAAAACATCCATGAGTATTATCTTTTAAATCTCAGCTTAATAGAAACTAGCTTACAAATGATGTCACACACACATTCAACCACTACACCTCTACTCATTCCTTGGTTGATTGAAATAACTGGATGCAGATGATGCATGCTCCACGTGCTCCTCCGCCAGAGGCTTTTCAATTCAAATGCTCTAACGCCAAAGAAAGTATTATTTATTTATTTATTCAACAAATGTGCATGCCATGGCATGTACGTAGGGATCAGAGGATAGCTCTGTAGAGTTGGTTCTCTTCATGAGTCTTTATGTGGGTTCCAAGCTTAAAACTTTTCGGATTTGTGAGGCTTTTACCTGTTGACCATCTCACTGGACCCCCAATGAGTTTTAAGAAACAGCATTCATTATGAACCATTCGAATACTACCCATGTTACTCCAAAGATGAGGAACTAACTAGTAAACTAGTTACTCCTGGCATAAGCAGCTCTATCTTATTCTTTGGGAGTTTAGGGGATATATACGTTAATATGCTTTCTGATAACCTGTCTACATGACATAAAAATCTATTTCAAACAGATACAATCTGTTGAAACAACTATACAAGTATTTAAAAAAGACTTAAAACCCTAAAAAGTTTATTGATACAAAATTAATATAAAATACAGATATAAGGGGGCTGGAGAGGTGGCTCAGGAGTTAAATCTCCGCCTTGCAGGCGGAAGGTCCTGAGTTCGGATCCCAGATCCCACATATAGACGCCAGGCGGAAGCGGGGGCAGCCTGCGCTTCTGGTCCTGGTAGGGCGGAGCCTGTGAATCCCGGGGCAGAAGGAGGTGGAGGCGTCCATGGTGGTTCGCGAATTCGTCCGTGGTTCTACACATACACAGACACACACACACACACACACACACACACACACACACACACACAGAGACACACAGACACACGCACACACATATACACACGCATATGCACACAGATGAATAAATAAAAATAATAAAAAATACAGATATAAGGAGTAACATTTAACAATACGTCACTATTGCTCCTGTGATAGTTTTAATTTTTATGTTTTTCAAGAGTTTTGAGGAAAAATTATCTTTCTTTGTTCATTGACCCAAAAAGTTCTTGTAAACAGTAGAACCATAGAACATAATAAAATTAAAATTATTGGACTGGAGATATGGCTCAGGGATTAAGACTGCCTGGAAAACAGAAGATCCTGAGTTCAGATTCCAGGTCCCATGTAAAAACGCCAAGTGGAAAGAGCAGCGACCTGCATTTCCCGCCTTGGCAGAGCCTGGGAAATCGCAGAAAAAAACAAGAAGGAGGTAGAAGCAATCCAGGATGATTCCCCAAATCACTTTTGGTCCTCTACAGGGACACACAGTGCCCTCTGATATACACACGCACAGACACACACACAAATAATTAAAATTACTAAGTAATGTCCCTTGGTCTCCTGACAATTCTTATCTCATGAAGTTACAGTATCTCACAGAGTGTTTCTCTGATAAAAGATGAAAGGAAATGAATGCAATGGAGCTGGATTATGCAGGAACGGAAGTGACTGATGCTTATGTTGTCATACACAAGAACCATGTGGATATGGAGCTCTTCTTGCTCACGATTCTCATGTAAGCTGACAGAGAGATGCAGTAACCATTCATAGAAGGGGAAGAAAGTCAGATAGGAAAGAAGAGCACTGGAAAGATGATGAGAAGGAGAAGAGAGTGACATCAATGCGATCCAATTTTTGTTTTCTGATTTGGAAACACATTAATACAGAAAAAATACTTTTTCTATAGCTCAGGTCTGTCACCTCTTTCCTTTTGAATTCTCAGCCTTTGTCTGGCTCATTCTTATTCCAACTTCTAGTCTTAGTATAAGGGCAACTTTGACAGAAAGACCTTCCTGGCTTCCTGCATTAGACTAGGGTGCTTGCATTTCTCCTCTCTTATATTCACATCTTTCTTCCCCTCCCTTCTCCTCACTGTAGTGAACTCACCCCATACACTACCAAAAAGTAGAAGACTCTGCTCATCGGTTGGATACTGAATGCTTAGCATGGTGCCCAGCCCATAATCGATACTTAATACTTGCTGAGTGAAAGGATGGATAGAAAAGTGGATGAAATATAAATTGAGATAGACTAAAGAAGAAGACTATATACATATCCTTCTATCAATGACAGAACCATTAATTCCAAATGCCAGTATCTTTTTTTTTAACCATTGCATTGGTTTATTCATTGCTATGGCTGTCTGACAAATTACACAACTTAGAGGTTTAAAACAAATTGTTTCATCTATTTTTTAATTAATTATGTTAGTTCTTTGGCAATTTTACAAAGTGTACGTTGGTTTCTTCACATTCTCTCAACTGTTTCATACACTCTCCATTCTTCAGTCTAAAGATACATCCGAGAGAGCTAATAGATAAAATTGGACTTATAAATTAAATTAAAAAGTTACTATACTGACAAATTAAAAACTCATCTAGGAAAACAGAGGTGTTAAAAAATGATACGTGAATTTGATAAGCAAGGTTATTGCAAATCGGCTTTAGGAAGAAGAATTTTCCTGAAAACAGTCTCAAGGAATAATACGTAGTAAGCTAAGATATTCTCAGAAACTTAGAAGGAATATATACAATTTTAAAGATTTCTCAAAAAACTCTAAGTCAGTGAGATTCACTTGTCCTATGTTAACAAATGCGAAATGCCAATATCTTAGTAAAACAGGCATCATTACCTAACAACAACAACAAAAAGGATGAAAGAAATTTTCACACAGACCAGACATTTAGAAATGCAACAAAACCATACATGTAGATGATCTAAGATATATAGCTCTTTCAGTTGATGGATAATCCCAATGAGAAGTTGAGCAGTTAATTTATCTACTAAGTCTTTATTTTATTTTATATTATTTTTAGACCATTTCTCACCCTGAGCTCTTCAACATTTGGGTACTCAGACAACTTCAGGTTGGAGGTATCAAGACGACGCTGATAATCTTCTAAGCGCTGAAAATTAGATAGGGTGGAGTAAAGTTACTGCTTTGGCCATAATGATTTCTCTGTTTCTAAATTAAACAATTTGAATATACATATGACTAAGTTCAATGAAATGCCATGTACACTCTTAGAATACTTCCTCCCTTGGTATCTGTATTAGTCACTCTGTTAGTTTTCCCTTCTATTCACATTCTGGCTATCCGTTCTCAATTTTCTTTTCAAATTCAGTGGCCTCTGAGTAGCCTTTACTTATTGTCTGATTATGTAAATCATGCACACAGCACAAAATTCAAAAAGTACCACAAGATATATGGTAAAAAGTCTCCTCCCAACTGTGCTGTCTCCCCACCATTCTCTAAAGAAGCAATCACTAATGTTCATTTCTTGGGCAAGAAAAATCTGATACAAATAGAATGTATGTGTATGTAAATATACTTGTCTCTGTGTGTTAAATATGCATCCTTCTAAAACAGGATGCATTAGCATGATATATTCGTATATACATTCCTTTGGCATTTCAGTATATATTCCTTATTCATGATAGCTTAATCCATTCATACAGATATTCTTCTTGCTCTGTGTGAGATACTTATAATTACATCTTGGAGACTGTTTCACATTACTACATATAGACATGCTTTGTATAACCACACAGTATTCAACTCTGTATCAATTACAATTTAGACCTTAAAATGGGAATTTAAATTATGAAATATACTTGAACATATATCTTTGTACACTTGGGCAGATACACAGGTATGATAAATTTCTAAAAAGAAATATAGGGTCAAAGAGTATGTCCTTTGTTCCTCAACATAAACATTTCCAAATACAAGGATGATTTTTACTATGTGAACATCTACATACTCAATAACTATATTCCACAATTAATTTATTACCTATCTATCCACTATTCATCCATGTACTCAGTCTCTTATTTTCAAGTTGTATTTCAAAATTATTACAGAAGTAACATACCCCAAATACTGCACCAAGCATGTCATTAACAAGTTTAATATTTATTAATGGTTCTTTTCTTAAGAATACACTTAATATATGGTAAAATGCATGTATTTAACTGTATTTTTCCATGAATTCGACAAATACATAAGATTGTACAACTCAAACTTTTACCAAAATATGAAATCTCAGTGTGACTTCAGAAAGGTTCCTTGCATTTCTTTCCACTTAATGTCTATACCCATGTCCCCAGCAACCATTTTTCCTATTGTAAATCAGTTTAGTCTCTTATTAGTTCATATAAATAGAATTATGTCTACATGTTCTTTTGTGTCTGGCTTCTTTGGTCATATTAATTAGATTTATTCTTTTCTATCTCTGGTAGCAATCTATATTCTGTATTATGACTATAACACAGTTGACATATCCACTCTCCTGCTGATAAATTCTTGAGCTGTTTCCAGTTTGAGGTTAATATGTGAGATTCATGGCTCTCTTGCCCTTCACAGTACTCCTATCTGGAGTCCATAAGTTCTGGCTCCCCTGCCCCTCATGGGATTCCATGTCTGGAATCCATGGGTTTCTATCTGACTTTTTTCTCATCTCTCATGGATTCTATGCCTGGAGTCCATGAGTTCTTCAGGGCTCTCTTGCCCCTCATGAATTCATGTCCACGAGTTCCCGTCTAATAAACTGCGCCTTAATCCTCAGAGGAAGAAAAGTGAGGCTTTTGTGTGAGTCTTTGGACATACTTCACCATTTCTCTGCAGTAAATCACTATAAACACAATTACCAGGCCAAAGGACAGAAGTATGGGTAGAGATAATCTCAATTTAGATAAATATCACCAAATGCTCCCTGGAGTTTTATCATTTTATACTCTCAACAATATACTGAAAAATAGTTTTTCTAAAACTCCTGGCACTTAAATCCTCTGATGAAGAGTCCCTGTGTATGCAGTGTTACATTTCTGTCTTCAGCATAACCCACTGGGGATGGGCCCATTTATAAAGCACACCATTCATTACACATCTCTACCTGACATCTAAACTGAACTCATCTCCACAAATCTGCTCACCCACCCTCCTGTTCAAATGTTCAAGCCGAACCTGAGCATTTTGTCTTGACATAGTTTCCCATCCAATCCTTCTGTTAGTCACCAATCCCACTGACTGTACTTAAAAGCTTCTCCAGTTCTAGCCTTGTTCTGTGATGTTTTCACTGGTTTGGACTGCTCATAAGATGGTTTTACCTGAGTTTGCCCCCTCACTACTTTTTGCCGTTAACCACTGTCTACAGATCAATTTGGGTGATGTCTTTAGTAAATTTCTACTACTTTTAGAACAAAAATCTAAGTCTTCGATGTGATTAAAAAAAATCCCTATATGATTTGATCCTAATTTTTCAGTTATTCAGACTGCTTGCTTCCTCTGTTGCTAGTTTGCCCTTTTATACTATTTTGATTCATTTTTGCTTTTCCATCACAGCATATAAGGTTCAAATGTTAATTCTTCAAGGAAGCTTTTCTCTTGAGAGCCACCATCTAACATCCAAACAATGCCAGGATCCTATTAGATAAGACACTCAAAGCATTCTGAAACTCTCTGTCATAGTACCAATCACAACTGATACAAAATATGTGCACTGTAATCTCCCACTAGAAAACAAGCTCAGTGTAAGCAGTCACTGTGCCAATTTCCCGAAGCACACCACTCTATGTCCAGCATACTATACATGTTCTACAAATATCTGCTAAGTGAACAAATCAACAAATGAGCATTGAAGGAAGCAGAAATATTCAAAAGAATCTCATTCACCTATGAGGATCTGGACCTATGTATTGTGTTAGTAGCTAAAAATATGTTCTACCTATTAATTAGGTAATGATAGTTTCCATTATTTCAGAATCCAGAAAATACTAATCAAATTTTCTAGTTCTATCCTCTATCTTGATTTTCTTTTTACCTGTTTGTTTTCTGCCTCCTTGACAGCCTGATTCACATAATTTAAAATCTGTCGACAGTGATCTGCAGCCTTCTTCACCTTCTCCTTTTCTGTTGGCCATTCTAAATATAGAGAAATACGAAACAGAAAATGGAGAAAATTAGGAAAGAAGATATATATTCATTTATTAAAATTGGTATAAGAATATATACACTTAATATCTCCAATATTTTTATGATAGGCTAAAAATCTATAGCAGAGTGTCAATTCTCTGGGCAGGTAGGACTCCTGATTGCCATTCTATTTTTTTAATACAAAACCAGGGATGGTAGTACATGCTTCTTAGGAGGCTGAGGCAAGAATACTGAGGACTTAGCTACACAGTGAAACCCAATTTTAAAATGAAAATCATGTAAGGATTTGTGGCTCAACAGTACTAGTATTACAAAGTCCTGATTTAATCCCAATTACTGAAAAAAAGGAAAAAAGAAGTCAAGAGTATAGAAAACTGGATGCAAGAGTGCTGCTTTACACAAGGTAGTAAAGCCCTAGTGTTTGTATTGTCCACCAAGATACACCACATTCAGTTTGTAAACTACTCAGATGAGATCATCTACCCTCCTGAAACTGCGTAGTGCATTGGCCGACCTGATTAACCTTTTAAACAATATTCCAAAAGAATTCCTAAACAACTTTATTTGAAACTGGGATTGTATTTAAAGAAAGAGAATGATTATGATACTTATACCAATAATATATGATGAAGCTCACTAAAACTGTTAGGATTCTGTCATATATATAATCTAAAGAACACTAAAATCAGAATATTAAATACTATAATCCTCTAACAATATGTAGTTATTCTGGACAGATAATAAGAGTAAAAATTAATGTCTACAAATACAAAAATCAATATTTTGTCAGGTATCATAATTTTAAATTTTCCAATAATGGATTCATATTCTTAGGCATAAAAGAAACAGACACTTAGATATATAAAACTATGAGCAAGAAATAAGTAGGACAGCTTAAAGTTCAACTGTAGAATTCATACACTTCATGTTTCATAGTGGAATAATATATTGGTTAGATTTCACCAAAGAGTATATGTGTGTTCAAAATATCTTGTTTAACCTAGTACAAAACTTCAAAGGAAAGTGCTGGAAAGAAGCTAAACGAACTTTTCCTATAATTGAATAGCCTATTACAATTATTCAACTCATTTGGTTGGGGAAAAAGCACTCAGATTAAGTATGAAAAAAGATGGGTGTATCTGTATTCTAATAAAACTTTATTTACAAAACCAGCCATATGTTTTTTTTTTTAAATCTTTTTTTTTTAATTATTTATTCAACTGTGTGCATATGCGTGTGTATGTGCGCGCGCGTATGTGTCTGTGTGTGTGTGTGTCTGTGTCTGTGTATGTGTAGAACCACGGACGAATTCGCGAACCACCATGGACGCCTCCACCTCCTTCTGCCCCGGGATTCACAGGCTCCGCCCTACCAGGACCAGAAGCGCAGACCACCCCCGCTTCCGCCTGGCGTCTATACGTGGGATCTGGGATCCGAACTCAGGACCTTCCGCCTGCAAGGCGGAGGCTTAACCCCTAAGCCACCTCTCCAGCCCCAAAAACCAGCCATATGTTTTTAACCTTTGCACCTGGGAGGTGAAAATAAGAAGATCCAGAAAGGGCGGGAGAGATAGCTCAGGGGTTAAGAATCTGCCTTAGAAGCAGAAAGACCTGAGTTCAGATCTCATGTTCCACATAAAAATACCAGGTGTAAATGGCAGCATGGTCTGCATTTCCAGCTCTGGAAGGCAGAGGCTGGAAAATCGCAGAGCAAAGCAAAAAGGAGGTAAAAGCAATCCACGATGATGCCCAAAGTCACCCTTGGTCCTTTACAGAGACACACAGTGCCCTCTGATACACACACAATTTTTTTTTTTTTTATAAAAAAAGAGATTCAGGAAGTCTAAACAGTGGTCAGACTGGGTTACAAGAGACCTTTACCTCTACAAAAAGGATAGAGAACTTTATATGGCCCAAAAGCCACAGTATGCCAAACTCGGGTGGCAGAGCTTCTAAATGAAGGACAATAGTCCAAACACATTAAAGAAAGACTGGCGTCTATCTTGCTAGAAAATCAATTCCAAGTACCAGAATTCTGGGGGAAATAGCAGGACATAAGAATAAAATTCTTGGCTTTTTCCCTAACTTTTTTTTTTTATTTCAATAAGAATGCTGTACCTGTGTATTTGGCGATATTATCCAAAAGCAGTGGGTACTTAGTAAGTCTCTGCATTTGGGTGGGAATGATATCCTTTAGCTGAAGACGGCGACACAGGGGATTACTCTCAGCATCCTAAAATTAAAGTGAAAGAAATGAAGCCACAACTCTTATCAGTACAGATAACTACATAGTATGTACCATGTATTCAGCAGAGATGTCCACTGTATCAGAGACCTGATTATTAAAGATTAAAAAAAAAGAACAAATCATTGCCACATGTATTTTTGCTTTCGTCTCCAAGTACATGATGGAAAGGAGAATGTATCACCTAAGCATTCTGACGTCTCTTTAAACAGGGCTGAAAGCTTCTATGATTGACTCCACATATACCAAAATGGTTTCACATTTTCCTATTCAGAAAATACACTGGATCACTAATCTGGGTATGACAACTCATATATAACAGAAGTCTACAAACTTTCCAGTGATGTTCCAGTTACTAGCATTTTAAGCTGTGCAGGCCAGTCCCTCCAGAGTCTGCTGTTGTAGCAAAAAGCCTCTGACAACTCATAGATAAATGAAGGCAGCTTGGTAAAAATATAAAGCTCAAAGAGGTTCTTGGAGGGTTCCATTCTGTGCATATACTGGATAACTTTATCCCCCTGAATATACAGATGGAATCTGCGAAAATGAAGGGCTATCACTTCCATGATTAGTCTACTGTCAGTTTCCTTGGAGCTAATTTTTAAAAAAACAGGCTGTCCTGAGTTGGCCTGATTTGATCAGAGACTGCTCTACAAAAAATCCGATTGTCAGAGAAGGATTCCCACTGGCCTAGAAAACAGCAAACATCAACTTGTTAGGTGCCCAAGAGGCCACATGGAAAGAGCTATAGTGACATTCTCTAGAAGATAGAACTGGCTCCTAGCCAACAACTAGCAGAAAGGCAGAGACCTCAGTTTTGTATTTATAAGAAAATGAATTCTTGTAACTAATGGGCTTAGAAAAGGTTCCTCAGCCTTAAGTGAGAATTGTAGTTCTATTCTATACTTTAATTTCCGCTTGGCAAAAATCAAAGGGAAAGGAATATATTGCAGCTGTAGCAAATAGATACAGGTGTCAACCTGACAACTGAGAACTGAGCCTAAATGAATACCTATAATGAATTTTAATTAAGGAAAGCCCTGAGCAAACCTGTGGGAGATTGTCTAGCTGATGTGTGAAGATCCAGCCCATAATGGGTGGTACCATGCTCTGCCCAAGTGGGTAAGATAGAAGTGGCTGAAAATTGGCAGACTGGCAACCGAGAAAGTATGTTTTTCTCTCAGCAATTCCTATAGACAAGGTGAGGCCAGTTCTCTCGGTTCCTGATGTTGGTTAAAGGGCAGCCTGAGCAAGATCCTGTTTCAAAATAAAAAATATAAAAAGGATTGGGGGTATAACTCAGTGTAGTGCTTATCTAGACAACACCAAAACAAAAACAAAAACAAAAACAAAAACAAAAACCTGTGATAAATGCTCATTTCCTAATAAAATCCTATCCTATGACAATATCGCTATCTATGTTAAAGATTTTAATCTAAAGATTCATCATTCCAAAATCATCATCTCCTTTCCAGTAATTGAAGAGATAATGCAAACCTTTAAAACATGTTAACATAAATACAATTGTTGTAAAGAACAATCTAAGTTAGAATTCCTCATTTATTCTACAATTATAGTAATTAAAAAAAAACCTTGTGCTTTTTTTCTTCTTACATGACTCAAGCAACTCACTTGCACAAAAGTCAGGAACCGAGAATCCTTTTTCTGGCGAGACTTGATCATTTCCAGGGCAAAAGGCTGGTTACTGCAAAATGTAGCAGCAGCATGTTTCAACTTCTCCTCTCCTGGTCCACTGAACTGTGCCAAGAATCAAAGCAAACAAGGGAGAATGGGAAACTGAGCTAGTGTAAGATCAAGCAAAATGCAAGACAACCACAATCCTTTCAGAACTCTGGTGAATCTTCTCAAATGATAAGAAACACAGACTAAGTATTTGTGCTCTACAGTAAGAAAGGAGCTGGGCCCTGACATGTGCAGACCTTAGTGATCATACACTATCGGTTCTGTGCTGGCAGCCTACAGAACTGAAAGGTAACTTTCAGCCTTCATTGCTTCCAAATTACATAAAGGTTTTTATCTGGAGAGAAAATGAGACACAAAAGGCCAAGAGACCAACGTTACAATTTCATCTTTTAGACCCTGACACCATTGTAAGAATTACTATTTTACATGGATGGAAATCTATGTATTACTAACTTTCTTTCTAAAGTTACTCTGATTATGGGCCAAGTGGAAATAAAAGTTATGTTCTTACTGCTTCACGTGTACAGAAGCTAAGAGGCCTTGGGGAGGAACCATCAGCATATAAACCTCTGCTGCTAAAAATTACCGGTAGCTTATCCTTTGTAAATTTGTTTGTACAAATAATTTTAATATGTAATTTCATATATTCCATAACTAGATTTCTGATGAAATGCTTAGTAAGTACCTCACTCAAGAGGTAGTCTTATTTGCCCCCCCAAACTTCCTTTTTATTATGGCTTCTATTTATTTTGTGTGTGTGTGTGTGTATGTGTGTGTCTGTGTGTGCACATGTGCCTGTGAAGGCCCAGGGTGACGCTGGGAATAATCCTGTATTGCTCTACTTATTACTTTACTCTGGGGTTTTTCAGGCTCTGCTTTCCAGGGCTGGAATTGTAGGCCACTGCTATATTCACTTGCCATTTTTTTTAAGTGGGATCTGGGGATCTGAACTCAGATCCTTTTGTTTATAAGGCAAAGGCTTTCATCCCTGGGCCATTTCCCCAGATTTGTTTGTTTGCTTGTTTGTTTATGACACAAAATCTCATTAGGCAAACTAATCTGGCTTCAAATTCACAACATAGTCCAGTCTGGGATCAAATATCTAATCCTGTTGTCTCACTTCCTGAGTAATGTCAATGTAAGTGTGTGGCATCACAGTCAGTACTTTCTGTGTGCATACGGCGCTTAAAGTACAACTTTTAAGTCAGTTTTCTTCTATCAAGTGGACTCCAAGGATCAAACTCAGGTCACTAGATCTGGAGGCAAGCACCTTTACCTGCTGAGCTACCTAACTATTTTACAGCTAGCTTTTGAATGTCACTTCCATATTTACCAAAGTAATTTAATAGGAAGACTTTCCTCACACATAATCTCCCATATTCCAAAAATTTTATTTGTGAAGATGATTTGCAAGTAATCCTTTCATAGTATATTAGTAGATAAATTATTTTCTCCAAGTAAGTAATATCCAAAGCCATGTTAATAGGTCATTCTATTATTAACATAATATTCAGGCTAGGATGTAACTGAGTAATAACAGTATTTGCCTAGTGTGCAAAAACCCTGGGTTCAATTCCCAATGTTGTAAAAAATAATGAAATAAATAAGACAATATATTTAAAGATGGAACTAAGAATATTTTTTACTATGTTAGTCAATCAAAGCGCCACAGAAACACAAGAAGAAGCAGGGTTACAAGAGTGCTGACAATCTCCAGCACTTTTACAGTAATTTTACAAGAAATTTATACATATATAAGGTGATCTTACATGACCAACACTGGAAAAAAATTTTTTCCAAACTATTTTTCCTTACAAATACCTGCTGTTTTATTCTTTTTCAGTTTTTTTGTTTGTTTTTGTTACAGGTTGACTCCATGATCATCTCTTTATTAAATCTTGAAAAAAAAAAGAGGCCTGGGAACATGGCTCAACAGTTAAAACACTTACTACAGAGTAAAAGGATCAGTGTTCAAATCCTTAGATCCCATGTTAAAAGGTGGGTGTGGCATCCCATCTGTAATTTTAGACTTAAAAGGCAGAAAGACTGGGATCCCAAGAAGACCAGCTGTGCTAGCACTATCATTGGACTTTGGTTTTATTAGAAACCCTGTGTGAGTAAGGTGGAAGAGTGGATGGGAACGATTACTAATACTGTCCTTAGGCCTCCACATGCACATACATACATACCCCCACATACATGCAAACACATATATGACACACATACCCCTGGCATACATAAATATGAAACTAGAATAAGAAAAAAAAAAAGAGCAGGAGAAAGCTGAGGGTATAGCTCAAAATCAGAATACATGTTTAGCATGTACAAGACCCTGGCCACAAACGTAAGCACTAAAAGGCAAACAAAAACTCTAAAAATAAAAACAGTGGATCTAAATTTAAAGGTCTAATTATACTTTTTCTTTCATGATTTCTGATCAATGTTTTTCCCCTAACTTAACCTTTGATAGGCAAAAACAAATCACACTAGTATATCCACTCTGTTTCCTCAAATTTTATACCACATTACTCAAGAACACAGTTCCGGGCTGGAAGCACACATGTTCTGAAAGAAAATTATTGGATTTCATTCTGTTCACAGGTCTCTCTATTCTATGACAAAGACTGATACGATATAAGTATGTATGGTAAGAGGATAAACTACACTTTTGTGCCAGATCTCACTTGACACTTGCTAAATATATATTTATACAAGATGCAAATGAACCTGCTTAGCTTAGGTTCATGGTGCAGTATCTCATCCACATGTCTTTCAGCCTTTTAACCCAAGTTTGCTATAGAAACTGAGGCAACACTAGCATATATATTTTTTAATTTGTATATGTTATGTGTGTCAGAGGGTATTGTGTAACCCTGTGGAAGGCCAAGGGTAATTTCAGGAATCATCCTGGGTTGATTCTACCTCCTTTTTGCTTTGCTCTAGGATTTCCCATGCTTGGCTCACTGGGATCAGAAGTACAGGTCACCACCGTCTCCACCTAGTGTTTTTACCTAGGACCTGGGATCTGAACTCAGGTCCTTCTGCTTGTGAAGCAAAGTTTCAATCCTTGAACTCCACAGTATCTCTCCAGTACCACATTATCATATTTTTTAACAAGGTAATGTTAATATAAAATTCTCAATCCCTGTTTCAAGTTGAACAATATGGTCAAGCCAACAGAAATTAAGTTTTATCTTCCACTGATACTGAGATCAAGAAACAAGATGAATCACATTAGCACAGAATATATGCACAAGCAACCTGAATTTTCCAATGAAATTAAATCTCTTTCATAACAATAATGTCAAGTGGGCAGAGAGTAGAACATGGTTTGAATAGTGCTTAAATCACAAGGGGACTTTATTAAGATTTCTTGATCCTGTTCAGAGTCAAGGGATGGAGGGATGTCTCAGTGGGTGAGGCGCTTGTCTCACAAGCATGAGGACTCGTTCAAATTCCAAGAACCCGTGTAAAAGCCTGACAGGCATGGGGACCCCTTGTAACTACAGCACTAAGGAGGTGGAAACAAGGAATCCCCAAAGCAAGATGGTGCACTAACTTAGCCTATTGGGGAGCTCTAATCTCAACCCAGAGTCCCTGCCTTATTAATGTAAGTGGGAAGTGATCAACATCAACTTCAGGCTTGCACATATACATAATGCACGCGTGTACACATGCGCTACACATTCTGGCACCTTCCATATACAAATGCATATACATACAAAAACAACAACAAAGGAGATCTACTAGTAGATTCCAAGTGAGAATCACACCAATGACAACAGATGAGCTGTTTTAGTTAACTTTTAAATCTTAAATCACTTAAGAAGCTGTGAGATTACCAGATCTGAACATTTTCTAAGCAGTGACAACTTCTGTGTGCATATCTAAAATATTCCTGTTCAGCCTGCGTTAAAATCGTGAGAACTAAGCCATAGATGTTACTATTACCCACAGTCTCAGCTTTATGGTACTTTCTTTAAAAATTTAAATCAGGGCTGGAGAGGTGGCTCAGGGGTTAAGCCTCTGCCTTGCAGGCAGGAGGTCCTGAGTTCGGATCCCAGATCCCGTGTATAGACGCCAGGCAGAAGTGGGGGTGGCCTGTGCTTCTGGTCCTGGTAGGGCGGAGCCTGTGAATCCCGGGGCGGAGTAAACGAGGAGGTGGAGGCGTCCATGGTGGTTCCCGAATTCGTCCGAGGTTCTACACACACATGCGCGCCCACATACATACACACACATGCACAATTGAATAAATAATAATAAAAAAATTAAAAAAAAAATTTAAATCAACTGTTTTCCTCAGAGTTCATTGTATGTCTCAGTTTAGGTCTCCATTGTTTCTTTCTACAAAAGCCTATACTCTTCTCTTTTGTCATATGCTTCCCATGCTAAATGCTGTTAATTATAAGCTCTATAAGGACAAAGGTTCGTTCTGATTGCTACTATGGCCCCAGAACCACATGTAGTACTGCTCAAAATATACTGACAGAGTCAGACAAAAAGACAGAATTTGACAAACAGCTACTTTAGCCTCTGCATTCTTTCCTTATAGTGTAAAATTAAGTACTTTTCACTTTCTTACCACTCTGATGTCACTTCTGACTTCTAACAGTTTAATACTGCTCATGTCTAAGACGGCTAAAATTCTATATGACTTAAATTACTAAGATTTATTTTATCTTTCAGTCTTTAAAATATAAAGGGTATCTTTCTTTCAAACTTCATCTTTTTTTATTATTATTATTTATTCAATTGTGCGTGTATGCGTGTGTGCGCACGTGTGTATGTATGTGTGCGTGTGTGTATGTAGAACTACAGGCGAATTTGGGAACCACCATGGACCGCCTCCACCTCCTCGTTTACTCTGCCCCGGGATTCACAGGCTCCGCCCTACCAAACCAGAAACACAGGCCGCCCTCTTCCACCTGACCTCTATACGTGGGGTCTAGGATCCGAACTCAGGACCTTCTGCCTGCAAGGCGGAGACTTAACCCCTGAGCCACCTCTCCAGCCCCAGTATCTTTCTTTCAATGAAACAGAGCATTTAGCACTGAGTAAAACATATTAATCAAGAAAGCACATACTGGAGACCTTTTGCAGCTTTACAACTCTAAAAAATGGATGTGTTAACATGGAAACGTGCATCAGTTGCTTTTGAATCTCATCAAGTTACTGTGAAAATACCTATGAGAAACAAAAATTTCCTTACCCAGATGAGCAAATCTTCCCCAATATGATCAATAACAGAGGTCTCATTTCTCTTTCGAACAGCCTTCATTTGCTCATTCAATCCAACTAAATAAAAAAAAAAAGGCCCATATTTATTTCATCCTGAATTCTAGTAGTTCCAAGTAATTAAATTTAAAAAAAGGAAAAGAAATTCACAGTGGCATAGCTGCTCCTAATATTTAAATATACTCTAGACATAATACATGCATACCTAGATGCTATAAGCTCTACCTGTAGACATTATACACCACCTAAAGCACTACACATCATTTCTTGCAGCTAGTATATTGCATGCAGTACAGATGCCAAATATGCACTAGCCTCAAGATTTCATCTATAACCAAGCTGAACAAGATTTGAAGGTGAGCAGTACGGGTGACTTTGCTTGCTATTCTCCTCAAAATGTTTAATAATGGATTTAATCAAGACCTGAATTTATCAATGCATGCTGGCAAAACCTGAAATCATCCACAAAGCTGTAAGAAGCATTGATATGGTAGGTAAGTGTTGTTGATTCTTTTGCCCCAATATTAGATTTTAGTATATTTATCATATAATAAATATATAATATTAATTTTAGTACTGAGAAACAATGAACTACAAAGAGAAGAAAATTCTAGCGCTATAAAAGTCCAAAATGGGCTGGAGAGATGGTTCAGGGGTTAAGACAGTCTCACAAGCAGAAGGTTCTGAGTTCAGATCCCAGGTCTCAAATAAAAATGCCAGGTGCAAGGGCAGTGGCCTGCACTTCTGATCCTGGTGGTGGAGCCTGGTAAATCCCAGAGCAAAGCAAAAAGGAGGTAGAAGCAATCTAGGATGATTCCCAAAGTCACCCTTGGTCCTCCATAGGACACACAGTGCCCTCTGATACACACACACATACACACACACACACACACACACACACACACACATACACACACACACAAATAAAGTTAAAAAAAATTTTTTAAAGTTCAAAATGGCTCAATGAGAGAAAGGCAAAAGGTAGAATTTTTACAGATTTATAAAACATATTGTAAGTAACAAAATGCTAAAATAAATTTCTAAAAATTACCCTATGAAATTACACATGAAGTTACATAATACGTAACTTTTATGAGATATACTTATTATGTATATTATTATATGGAATGAACTTAAAACTATATGCATATATTCTGTAACTGACAGATATTTTCAAGTATAACTTTATTTATTGTTTTTCTGCTTAAATAACAACTTTAGTTAAAAAGCCTAATGCTAATACTTTATATACAATGGGCTAATTTGGGGGGAAAGATCTAATCATTTCTTTTTATTTATATTATGGGCTCATATATAAGTTCAAGAATGTTAATGTGGATACATTCACAAATTACACAAAACTGTAAAGGTATTATAATGATACTTTTTTTTTATAATGATACTTTTATATATTCACAATCTTTCTCTGCAAGAAATGTAGTAGGAACTTTTGTCAATTTATCAACAAAAGTCAGTTTCTCTTACCATGAAGTTGAAGAATATCTTCCAAATTTGAAAAGATCTTCCGAAGTTCTGAAGGCGACAGAATTCCTTCTCTGGACACTCTCTGATAGAATACTTGATCAAGAACCTTCAGTGTTCTAACATGAGCTCTTTCTGTATAGAACAATTCTAAGAAAAAAAAAAAAAAAAGGAAGAAAGACAAAATATTGCTTTACTTAGACCAATTCCACAAGACCAATTACAGTGTTTAACTGACATTAAGTAGCAAATAACTTATACAATAAATTATTTAGCTTGTGGAAAAAATGGAATAATCTCTGAAATCACTCTGATTAAATAAAGTTTTTTTTGCACAATTGAATCTGATTTGAACACTGATAAATGAAAAGTATCATTCAAAAGTATTTTAAAGTTAAAAGTTAATTAGCAATGTACCCCAAAACTAATTCATCTATGGATAATAGAACTTATCAAAATAGAAAACTATAAGTCCTTATAAACACATAACTTTTAATTTGAGCTCTTTTCAGAAATAATAGTGCTTTATAGTCTTCTAATATATTTGTTCATAAATTCTCATTTCTGGAGTTAGACTGTGACTGTTGTCAGAAACAGGGAGGTTGGTTATTTATTCAAATCATGTCATAGAGATAGTGGAGGATATTGCATCTGTGTATGTATTTGTCACATATGCTAGGGTAACTAGAGAATAATGCACCTGTAAGATCTAGATTCCAGTTTTGTTCTCATTACTTATCACCTATATTACCTTTTTTTTTTTTTTTCATTTGAGTGAGGGATGAAGAGAGGAAGATCAAGCATGCACATGAAGTCTAAGAAAAACTTTCAGAAGTTGGTGCTCTCCTTCTGCCATGTGAGCTCTAGGAATTGAACTCAGGTCACCAGCTTTATGCACAGCTATCTTTACTTGCTAAACCATTCCACTGGCCCCATTTGTATAATCATTAGCTCAACTAATTTCCCAGAGTTTACCTTTCTCTTTGTAATCTAAGCATAAAACATTACCTAAAAGTAAAGTGTTAATCTCAATGATTTTTTAATTGTGATCCCTACAATGCTATGTGTCTTCAGTATCTACATGCTCTTTTAGTTTATCAATAAAAATCACAGACACATTTGCATTGCTTGAGTTTAGAGGCTAAGGAAATCACTCATCTAATTAAATTTTATCTTTGTTTAAAACAAATGGTAAACAGAAAATAAACACTAAGGCTAAGAGGTTTTATTCTGGTAAAAATATAGGTGGAACAATAACGAACTGATTAAACTCACCATTAATCACTTCCTGCCTTTTGATCTCAGAAGGTTTTAGTCCTAGTAACACTTCTCTACTAACAAGCTGCTGCCAGTTGGGTGGATCTGTCTCCAAGTCATTTTCAAACTGCTCATCTTCACTTTGACTTTCTCCAAAGGCAACACTGTCAAACCTGATGAACAACAAAAAAAGGATAAATCCTGTTTGAGGACTTCAGGCAGGCCAAGGGGATACACAAATGTTTTGGGTGTACATGAGTGTATGCCCATGTTTATACCCATGTTTACAGGTGTGTTTGGAGGTAGAGGTCAATGTTGGATATCTTCCTGGATCACTCTTTTCCTTGTTTTTTGAGACTAGCTTGTCAGTACATTCCATAGATCCTCCAGTTTCCACCTTCCCACAAATGACTGGGATTTTAGGTGCATGCTGCTGCACCCAGCTTTTTACGTGGGTGCTACAAATATGAATTCAGAGCCTCGGTGTTTGCACAGGTATCTTAGTGACTGAACCATTTCACCAGTCATACAAGTTTTAATGTTACCATAAACAAGGCAGATTTCTGAACCATATTATATACACCTCAAATATAGTCTTGAAATGACTTGAGTTTACTAGATTTTCTTTTATACTGTCTAACTGATAGTGTACATGGTTTCTTTTTCATTAAGAATGGGACTTGAGAGAAACAGAATATCTAGTTCTTAAACAAAAGTTCCTTAAGATTTACTTACTTTCGAAATGGCTTTGGTGTTCCATGTTCTGTCATCCTAAACCAACAGATAATAAAGAATCAACATGAGGAGTCCTGCGAGATGGCTCAAGAACTGAAGTATCTGCTTGCAGCCTAGTGAACTAAGTTCTATGTCTGGAGCCCACATAAGAACACAGACTTCCAAAAGCTGTCTTCTGGCTTCTATCCATGCATCATGACATGTACTCTCATTCTTTCTCTCCCGCTCCCTTCCTCTCTTCCTCCCTTCTTCCTCTTTTCTCTTAAGTAAATAAAGAAAAGAATCAATAGTAAAGTAAAATGAAGATCAAGAACTATATAACAAAATTACCTCAAGCTGGTTTAAACTCCAGTGGCTGAAGAAACAATTTTCCCACATATGGAAATCATTTAACATAAAATAAGAAAATTTCTGTACCTATCTAATGTTTACTACCAAAGCAGACTTCTTTCAAGGCATTATAGAAGAAAAAGTGCTGGGAAGTACATGAAGTTGTAGTTCAAAGAACTTTTAAGTGATATCTAAGCCTCTTCCATTGAATTACCTCTCTACTTCACACTCCTCCTCCTGAACTTGATCCAAAGGAGGAGGTGGGAAATCAAAAATAGTGTTAGGAGTACGAGGTGTGCCGTCCAAGCAGTCTCCAGGGACTGGTGTTTCTCCAACTTGTTTTGATCCTGAAAAGATAAAAGTCAGACACTTAAAAAAATGTTACTATTCAGTAAAGTAACTGACTATAAAAAAAAATAGTAGCAAGAAGAATTTCAGGGCTGGAGAGATGGGTCAGGGGTTAAGACTCTGCCTCACAAGCAGAAGGTTCTGAGTTCAGATCCTAGGTCCCACATAAAAAACACTAGGCAGAAATAGCTACACTCTGGGTCCTAAGTGGGCGGAGCTTGGCAAATCCCAGAGTGAAGCAAAAAGGAGGTAAAAACAATCCAGAATGATTCCTGAAGTCACCCTTGGTCCTCCATAGGAACACACAGTGCCCTCTGATACACACTTATGCGTATGCACATACAAACCCACACACACACACCACACATATGCATGCACATGCATGCATGCATGCATGCAAAATAAAGTTTTTTTTAATAAAAGGAAAAGAATGTCAAAAGTTTTTTAAAAAAAAATTCAACCTACTCCATAGCCACATTCTTAAATAGGTTTATCAGAACCAGAAGTTTAGCATATAAAACTTTTTAATGTCCTAAAAACTAAAGAAGAACATTATTTTTAAAGTAACCTCTTAAAAATAAATGTAAGGGTTGGAGAGATGGCTCAGGGGTTAAGACTCTGCCTCACAAGCAAAAGGTCCTGTATTCAGACTCCAGATCCCATGTAAAAACGCCAGGAGGCCTGCACTTCCGGCTCTGGTGGGTGGAGCCCGCAGAATCCCAGAGAGAGGAAAGCAAGGAGAAGGTAGAAGCAATCCAGGATGATTCCCGAAGTCACCTTGGTCCTCCATAAGGACACACAGTGCCTTCTGATACACATTTTCTCTTTCTCTCTCTCTCTCTCTCACACACACACACACGCACATAGAGTAAATAAATATTTTTAAAAATATGAAAATAAATATAAGACAAGGCAATGCCTCAGTTGCAAAAAGCTGTGATTAGGAATAGCCTTCACATGCACACACACCCACATAAAAATACATAATCACAAGTACATATACAATATACATACATACACAAATGAAAAACGGAAAACAAAATGTTTTTTATGGCTGTTGAGATGCTCAGCAGATAAAGGTCCTTACCAGCAAGTCCGACAACCTGAGTTCAGTCTCCGGAACCCATAGAGAGAAGTGACTCCCAACAACATGTCCTCTAACGCCCACATGGGCCATGGTGCATACACTCCTCTCAAATTCCCGTTATTTTCTTCCTGACTTGCATGTACTCCATTGTAGACCCATGGCTCCCTTGACCTCCAACACCATCCTTGCCCTTGCTGCTCTCCTGTAACTGTTTCCTGGATGTTTAAATTTTTCTCTCTTCACAGAGGTACAGCAAAAGTTCAAGGAGTGAAGAGCTTCAGTTAAACTGTGGATCCTTAATGTATCTGAAAGTGTCCTTATTCTTTTTTCCTATTTCATGGGTAGTGTAGAATACACAAGTAAAAATCAAAACTATTTTCTTCCATTTTGGCAAAGCTGAAAAATAATGTTTTTTCATAGTCCATTGCCCAGATTTATGAGGACCAAAGAGACACAATGGAATCCTCGCTTTTCGTCTTTTGAAAGTTTTTAGCATGTTCCTAGGTGATGCAAAACTGTGAGTGGTTCACAGTGACCCATTTCTGTGTAAAAAGAAGTGTTCTGGGAAACCTTTTTGTACTCTGTCCACCTCTACCATGTCCTCTGTTGGCTTTCTATGAAGAAATACACGCTGGACGACGGTAGTCATTCTTATGTGCTCCTTTTCTCTCAGATCTCTTCCTGTTTTTAAAATTTCTTATATACATTCCACGCTTTTGTTTACCCTTTAGGAACTGTCCCCATTCCCTTCAATATTGGCAACTGTACTTATCTAAAAATGCTCATGAACTTTTTGTTACTCCCCCTTTCAGGAGTGGATCCTAATTCCTCTCTTCTGGAGTGTGGGCTAGATTTTAATGACTTGCTTCTAACCTGACAAGATGACAGCATGGCACGGAGCTTTGTTCTTATATCTCTTTTGGATCACATCAGGAAAAGTCAGCTACAATGTCTTGGATAAAACTCAGTGGGCCTCTCATGTGAAAAGACAAGAAAACAGAGGAGGGAGACTGGTAGGGAAAAAGAAAAGTTATAATGGGAAGAGGAGGATGGGATTGGGGATTAAGGTGTGAAAATATGTACGAATTCACTGTATTCATGTATGAAACACAAGAAGAAAAATTTAAAAACTTAACAAAAGAAAAGTCCGCTTGGCAAGGAAATGAAGTTTCCCACCAGCATGAGAGGGTCCCTACCCTGTTGAGAGACACCAAGTCACAGCCATTTAGCTAAACTGAAGCTAAGTTCTTCACTCGTTAAAAAAAAAGGCAAGATAATACAATTTTTTCTGTGTGTTAAGTCATTAAAGTTTGGGATAATTTATCACACAGCAGTTAGTAACACAAAAATAGCTGTGCAGATTATAATTTATCTCTAAAATCTCCTATTTCATAAATAGACTATAACATACCTCTAAAATCTCTTATTTCATAGTGTCCCATTCATCTTACAGGTATAATTTCTTTAATGTTACCAAGTATGCATTGTAATTTAGAGGTATTTTTAAAACTCTTTTGCTTGCTTGTGTGTGAGCATGTGTGTGTACATGCACACTAGCAGTAGAGGGTACTTAAAGTGAGCGTGCCCGTGGAGGTCCAATGGTGGAGAAATCTCCTGCCTTGGCTCTGGGGATTCCTAGGATCCACCCTTCGTGGTCAGAAGGGCAGGCCACCGCCATTTCCGCAAGGCATTTTTATTTGGTATCCAAATTCGGCACCTTTTCCTTATGAGGCAGAGGCTTTAACTCCTGAGGTAGCTCTCCAGCAATTTTAAATATTCTTATATATTACCAAAATTATGTTCTAGGACAGAATGTTCTGTTTCTTTTACATTCTCTTCTGCTACTTTTCAATATATCTGGCAGCATGTATGATCTCAAGCCTTAACTTTAATAAGCAAATTTTGCCAAGAATGAGTAAAGATGTTTATATCTTCACATTTAAGAATGAAAAACTACATAACTATTTTCAAATATTTTTATATCCTTCCTCCAAGGTCTGTTTTCCAGTCTTGATTTCCAGTGAGGTTGAACTGCTCACCCATATCATTCTCTTTTCCTCCTTCCTGCGACAGAGCAGCTCCTGAAGCGGCAGTGGTCATGGAACTGGTAGACAGGTATCCAGCATCTGTTCCTTCACTCGCTAGCCCACTCGGACGCAACTTAGCAGAATCCTGAGGCTCAGGACTCACAGACAAGGATGTAGATAAATGTTTCGGGTGGCGCAGCTTCTGTATTTCCATGGCCCTGCCAACTGGACAGAAAGCTATGATTAATAGTCTGTGCTTCAAATTGGCTTTAGGAAAGGAGATGGAAAGTGGTGAGAAAGGAGACTGGGAAGGAAGGAGGATATAGTAATATCTGGAAACAGTATCTGAATTCTTATATTCAGTACAAATAGGGAGAAGAGAGGAAAGGAATCAATCAGGCAAAGAGAATGAGAGATGGGGCGAAACATAAGGATAAAAAGAAAAGAGAAGAAGGTAGAAGATGAGGATTAGAGAGGTAAAGCAAAGGAAGAGAAAGGATGCTGAGTAAACAAGGGGATAGCAGTATGGTGGAGGAAAAGGAAATGGAGAGAAAGAGAGGAGACAGAGATAGATTAAGACTTATGAATCTATGTTCAACTGGAAAATAAGATTCAGCCTTCATCTTTGTGAGTCTTAGCAAACCCCTCGAATTTTTTCCGCAACACTCACAACTTCATCATGATAAAGTACTCTGAATGATGCAGACTTCCTCCATTGGACTCATTTCTAGTTCACACCAGTAACCTTGAGAAGCTGCTCAGGTCACCACCCTCCACAGAATTGTACACCCTCCCAGCACTTTGTATATTCCAAATCTAAGACTACCATCTAAATTCATGAAACTCTTTTTGTATTCATCAAAGACAGGGTTAGCATCTATGACAAGCTCCATCTCCTCTCCTCCTGTTTGAAAACTACCTCTGTTCTTCTCAGTTTCCCAACCTGCACTTCTAGGACTGTAAGGGTTCCTCATTGTATGGAAAAACTCAGTATCAGTGTTCTTAATTCCTCTCTCAGCCTTACAATGTCAAGATTTCCAAATGTGGGATGATTTCAAATGAGAATCACAGCACACACCTTTTTCATACTGCCAGCATTTTCTATTCTAGTGGGTTAATCCCTCTCTAATAAGATGCAGTGGCAGGATATCAGAAATTGTAGAAATATGGAAAGAAAAAATGGCAATATGAATGAAGAGATTACTCAAAGTATAGTGGTGGAGAGATTTACAACCACTTTTATGTATGTGTGGTATATATGTGTGTGTACATGCATGTATCAGGATTTCTCACTGGCCTGGAACTCAAGAAATAAGTTAGGCTCACTAGTCACAGGGAATCCTCTATTTTCTCTGCACTGGGATTACAAACACACAACACCAATTCATATTTTTTTTTCTTTTAGTGTGAGTTTTGGAGATGAAACTCAGATTCCTATTCATGTAAGACAAATACTTTACTGATTGAGCATGTCCCCACTCCAACATATTCTCTTAACAAAAACCAGTTGAATGCCTATCAATTATGATAGGTATGTGACAGAATACTGCCATCAATGAAGATGGCAATGATTTAAGAGACACTTAAATCAGAAATGAGCCTGAAGGAAAACAAGGCACACTGGAGGTTTAGCAGCATCATCCCCAAAACATTTCTGCCAATAATCACCCAAGCCAAAAGACCATCTGTGAAAGGTGGCATGCAGCTAACCAGAGCATCTGTGAAAGGTGGCATGCAGCTAACCAGAGCATCTGTGAAAGGTGGCATGCAGCTAACCAGAGCATCTGTGAAAGGTGGCATGCAGCTAACCAGAGCATCTGTGAAAGGTGGCATGCAGCTAACCAGAGCATCTGTGAAAGGTGGCATGCAGCTAACCAGAGCATCTGTGAAAGGTGGCATGCAGCTAACCAGAGCAATTTCAACATACTCGCACTGTTGTCATGGCGGCTTGGTCTCCTTGGAGGTCCCAGAATGCTGGGAAATCCTCTTCGCTTCCCTTTTTCTTCTCCTTCTCTATCTTTCTTCATACTTTGCTAAAGTTGAGGAACAAATTGCAATTAAAGAGGTAAGAGACAAGAGAGACATAATAGCAAGGTTTTTGTGCTGATCTAAAAACAGCAATGCAATTTTAATGGTCAATGGAAAGAAATGGGAGAAGTGCAAATAAACACAAACATATTTGTCCATGTGACATTTGTTGAGGTTGGTGCACAGTATTGTGGATTGTGTGGTACTGCGGATACCTCAAACTCAAGATGTCATTATTTTTCATCATTTGCATCTATTTATCTTGTGTTTGTGTGTATGTGTATAGGCATGTGGTTGCTACTGTATATATGTGGAAGTCGGAAGACAACTTGCAATAATCATTTCTTTTCTTTTATCATATGAGTTTCAGGGATTTAATTCAGGTCATCAGGCTTGAAAGCTAGCATCTTTACCTACTGAGCCACCTTGTCAACTCAAGGTGCTTTGTTTTAAATTTTTAAAGTTTTGCTTGTTTTGAGACAGCCATCTCATATAACCAAAGTTGGCCTGGAACCCACTGTTTACCAAAGGTGACCTTGAATTCCTAACCTTTCTGCCTTCATCTCCCAAAAGCTAGGATTACATGCCAGTATACTATTCCTAGCTTTCAAGATGTCATTCAACAGAGATGATACTTTTGGAAAACGGAACAATTTTATCAGAAGCTTGCTGACAAAGTAAAGTTACATATTTTCCAAATGCTTCCTCTACATTATTCATCTAGTCAACACTCTCATACTATGTGAAGACAGTATGCCAAAAACTGGGAATACAGTAATGAGAAAGGTCCTGGCTTTCACAGAGCTTTACAATATAACAAATATTAAATAAAAAAAGTGTATACTCACTGACATAAGCATTCTAAAGAAATATAAGTGCTGGGCCTAGGTACTAATAAAAGTTGCAGATGATATTCTCAGTAAATTGTAACTTTCACATAATCTAATAATAAACTTATCTGTTTGAATTTCTTGTTAGGATTTTTTTGTTTCTCAAAAGCAGATCACATCTTAGACCTATTATGCCTTGTGCTGATATGCTATTTGGTAAATACTAAGAGATAAAACAACGAGTTAAGAAGCACCAAGTCCAGACTTATTTCTATCTTACCTTGATTTTTGGAAGGAATCCAATGCGACCTCGCTTGTGTTCCAAATTTCGAGGCTCTTTTACTTTCACACCCAAATGCTTCATATACATGAGAATAACATACTGCATTGTGGAACTGGAGAAAAAGTTAAGTAAAATAAAATTTCTGAAATGATCAGAACAAAGCCATCAAATGATTTCACTGCACAGAGAAAAGGATTCTACTCTATGACATTAAAAAAGAATTAGTCAAATAAAATTTGGGCCACCAGAGGGAGACTACAGCCTACATTTGAAGTTTAAAGAAATAGTTGTCACTGAGGATTAACAGGAGAAAACACAGTTTATGATTTTTTCTTAAAATTCTAGGGGTTCGAAAACACTTATTACCTCTTTTCTTCTTCAACAGCCTGAGCAGTCATCCTAAAACGAAAATATTTACAAATGAAATACAGTCAGGGGCTGGAGATACAACTCACTGGTAGAGTGTGTGTCTAACTAACATGACAGCAAGTCATGGTTCAATCCCTAATACTTAACACACAAACACACCCTAATCAAAGACTTGCTATTACACTCATATATCTGAAATGACAAAACAGAACTATAAGCCTTGGGTCCTATTTATCATCTAAAATAAAATACTAAAAGAACACTAATCCCCAGAGACATAAATCATCTTGTCATGTACATGTTTAATAGCATGAAATATTTCCAAAGAATTGAAATCATTGAGAATATTCACTTGTTAGCTAGAAATCCTAACCTTGGAGTTATTCATTTACCAACATTCAGAAAAGCAAATACAAGAACTTTAAAATAACAGGGAAAAAAAAATCTCATTTCTCAAATGTTAAGAAAAAAACAAGTAACTCTCAATACAATCTGACTGCCCTTTCTAATTCATCGAAAGAAATGAGCATTTATTTCCACATGTGTTTCTATTACTTACAATACTTCTTCAATCTTGGTAACAATCTGTTCTGCACATGCTCGTTCCTTCTCCAGAGTTACCCGGTCCTTGTCTCGCTCTGCATCAAGTTTAGTCAGCTCACTTTCAGCCAAGGTCAGGCCCATGCTACGTTTCTGCCTAAAAGAAATAGAGGGAAAAAAAATCTTCTCAGAGAGCCTTCAGAAAACCATCTCCCCTTTAGACGTTTCAACAATCTCCATAGCTACAAGTTTCTAGGGACAGGTATAATATGACAGTTTTCTACCTATGGAGCTACATCAATTAGGACACTAAAAAAAAATAAATCTAGAGGCAATCACACAATGATACATTTCTGAAGGAACATACTTAGCACAGACACAACACTCAGCTCAAGTATTAAAAGTAGAGAGGAAATGGCTGGAGAGATGGATGAGGGGTTAAGACTCTGTCTCAAAAGCAGAAAGTCCTAAGTTTGGATCCCAGATCCCATATAAAAATGCCAGGCAGATAATCTCTCCCTATCCTGGAGCTCAGGGACATTTGCGGAAGAGGGGGCGGTAAGATTGTAAGAGCAAAAGGATGGGAGGAGCAACGATTTGCAAGATTCTCAACAATAGTTGGGGCCAAAGCAATCATAATGGAACTTTGCATGCCCTGCGCAATGTCCAGCGCACTGTTGCCCTCGTTAAGTCTAGCATCTGTTAAGGGCACCGAGACCCCTGGAGGCAAGGGATTGACAGCCATAGTAGTGATCTTATGCTTAAGGGGAACAAGAGAAAGGGCTTATGGAAATGCCACTGGGTCCTTATATGTCATCGGAGAGGAGGACACAGTGGAGAGTTAGGTGCACACAATTAAGGACTCTCTGGGAATTGGGGGGGAGGCACTGGGGGAAGGGGAGGGGGAAGAGGGGGGAGGGAGGGAACTGGTAAAAAATTTTAAAATGTATAATTAAATTTTTAATAAAAAAAAAAATATTTTCCGCGAAAAAAAAAAAAAAAAAAAAATGCCAGGCAGAAATGGTGCTAGCCTGTACTTCCAGCCATGGTGGGTGGAGCCTGAAAAATCCCAAAGCAAAGCAAAAAGGACGTAGAACCAATCCAGGATGATCCCAAAGTCACCCTTGGTTCTCCATAGGGACATACAATGCCTGCTCTCACACACACACACACACACACACACACACACACACACACACAAATAAAAAAAAAAGTAGGGAGGAAGAACTCTCAGTTCTCCAGCAAACCTTTAACTTTACATGTTCATTATGTTTTAATAGCAAGAATAAGACAATATGGTTTGCTTAGTGCTGAGTAGAGCATTTCATTTGCAATGTTTTTCTATTAAAAAACAAAATAAAACTAAGAATGAACACGTTGGGTTTATCTGTCACCAGACTTACCGAAAATCCTCCAAGTGCCTCTGAACTTCTGGGTGGACTCTTTCTTGCATAGTCTGGATGTAGTGGCGATGCAGATCCTCAGGAATAAGCTCAGGTCTTCTCTTTTCTGCATAAATAAAATAATCATTTAATCTAAAAGTATGTTTGGTGCAACATATAATTGGCAACATAGCAATACTACTTGGTACAAATTAATTTGGAAGACACCAAAGAGAAGTTAGTCAGTACAGTTTCATGTTAGAATTCAAATTTCGGTTCTCCTTAAATGTATTACAGACAGTCCTTCTGCAGTGATCCAGGTGATTAAATCAGTTTGACTAAGGTAAGTAACAGATAAAACAGGAGCTGAGCTATACTTCTACAGAGATGCAATTCTCCAAATACTGGTGCTCCAGACTTACCTAGATCTATAGATATTTCATCAGGAACAGAAACTTTTAGGTGCTAAAACAAAATACAAACAATAGGTGAAATAAGATTAGAGACCTTTGTGCTGTGCAAAAAAACCTGTATAAAGTAAAAGGACACAGCTTGGAGACCTACTTTTACAAGCATTTTTCACCAAAAAACTCATTTACTCTTCCAAAATGCATAGCTCTAGAATGTTCTATTGCTTAAGCGTAAAAGTAAACTCTTTCCTAGTAAGATGCTAGGAAGTATAACGCTATTTATAGTCATCTTACTAGACAACTGAATGAATGCTTTACTATCATTCCTAATGAATATACTGATTTTGACTTTCTAGAGCACTTGCCTATCATGCACAAGACACAGATTTCATCCTGTGCCTCAAAAACATAAATAAGATTAAAATAAGTTAATCTGTACATGTAGTTAATTTTATAAAATGGTTATGACCTGTCATGGAAAAGAATAGTTAAGACATTATTGAGCATTCTTCTTATACTTTAATGTTGATATATCTATAACAGCAAAATACAAACTTTTGCCTGAGCTTAGAGCTTTCTTAAGAAATACAAAATTGAAACCAAGAGTGACAATGAGCACTTGTAATCACAGTACCTAGTAAGTTGAGGCAGGACAACTACTGTAAGTTTCAAGCTACCCCGGTCTACATAGTAAAGTGAATTTAGCAAGATACCATCTCAATAAACAAAAACACAAACACTCCTCCAAAAGGTAAATAAATGGACTTTGTCAACAATGACGTGATCCCTCTGGCCTTCCACCACTTGGGAAATTGAGCGAGGAGGGTGAGGAATTCTAGGCCAACCTGAGTTACATAATAAATTTTAAGACAATCTGAGGTATATGAGAGCCTCTTTAAAAAGTCAAAAACATTGGGAAAATTCAAAAAAAGAAGTGTGAAATTGAAATATACTTGAAAGTACTGTCATGTCATTCATGATAGTAAATTACTTTGGCAAAAACACTGTAATGTTTTACACAATGGCAATATAATCAGAATCCTAATTTACTCAGCAAATATCTGAATAACCATGTGCTAGGAACTGATCATTATTAGGAACATACACATAGAAAAAAAACTGTCTTAAGGGATTTCATATTCAAAGTAGAACTGGAATATCAGTAAAATTAATAAATATAGTTCTACAGACAAAAATAACGGAAATGATAGAGATAAAGGAGAAGATATGTTACATTGAGATGGCCTTACTAATCAGGCAACTGAATAGGAAGAAAATAGTTCAAGAGCTGAAGGGAAATGTGGACCCAAGGTATTTGTGTATGTTTACTTGTTTTAAGATCAATAATGTTTGCAAACTATGAATAAATAGAAAACAAAAAGTATTTACAAAAGAAAGGAACTTAAAGCTAAAAAAAGCAAGATCTCTGAGCAGGTATAGGGAAATACACTCTGGGTGAAAGAAAAAGTAAGAGCTGACCTAGAATAAAAGGTGGACAATTTCTAATACAATGGAGGGTAAGCAATACATCTAGGAGAAGTTCCCTCTCCTATACTTTAAAAAACTTCCGGAACATTAGCAAGGTTTTAAATTAAGAAGAGTTAGACAGGAAGTGATGGGAGTTTTAGGAGAGGGTACCTAAGGCAGTTATGTCTAGGAAAACTGCAAATAAGGACAAACAGGGGCTGAGCAGGTTAGCTCAGATGGAAGAAGAGTGTTGGCTTCCAACTGAGCGCCTGGGGTTGGATCACCAGCACCATATAAAATCGAACATGGTGGTGCACACCTGCAATGCCAGCACTTGGGAGGAATAGACAGAAGGTTCAGAAGTTCAAAACTATTCTCTACCTCAAATTGCAAAAATTCAAGAGGGTGGTCAGGGAAATAGTGCAGTCAGTAAAGTGCTTGCTCTGTAAGCATGAGAACCTAGATTCAGATACTTAAACCCATATAAAAAGCCAGGCACGATGTTATGCATTTTCAATCCTAATGCTCAGTAGGCAGACATGGGAGAATCCCTGAAGCTCACTAGCCGCTAGTCTAGCTGAACTGGGGAACTCCCAAGTTTAATGAGAGAACCAGTCTCAAAAAATAAGGTGAACAGTAATAGAAGACACCTGATATTGATCTCTGGGCTTCACATACGTACACATATGAAAGAAAGACACAAACACTCTCTCATACATATAAACATACACACACCAAAAAAAAAAACCAAATATGGCAAGGCCCAAGCAACATAACCATCGAAAGGAAGCATTAAGGTCTAACTACTATTTTTCCTCACTGAAGCTAATAATAAAACATAGTTCTTAGTGCTAAAACTGAAAAAAAAAAAAAAAAAAGCCAGCAATACAGCTGGGAAGATTGGAAAAGGCCAATAAATCAATGGATGTACTAAAGATGTACAACTTACTGCAGTTCGATCCAGGAAGAACTGATGAAACTCCAGGAAGACGCGACGAGTTTCCTTGGAATTGGTCTGTTTATATAGGTCTGAATAGAGATAACAGAGCTGTCAAGGAAAAAGAAATAGAAGAGACAAAGTGAAAAAACACAAAAATTGGCTACTTTCTCATTGATTAGGAATATAGTGATTGTTATGTTAGCAAATTTTTAAGAACTAAATGACTAACATTTTCAAATCTATTCTTTATATCAACTCTTTCACATCTGCACCTGCATGTTTAGAAAACAAGATTGTCTGCTCATGTTATAGCTACGGAAAGTTCTATAGTATATGAATTAGGAGGGCACTGAATCAGGTAAATTGTAAATATGTTACCAATGTTGCAGGGTCAAACTGTGAAACTACATGGTGTAAGAAAACAGCCAGGTGAGCAGGGCGAGATTTTAGCAGTTCCATGCTCTGAAAACAGCTGCACTGTCCATTGATCTAGAGGGGGGGAAAAATCACACATCAATAACTGCCACATACTAACAAAATGCAGCATAAGATCAACTGAGCATAGCTATCCAAATTTCACTTTAATTTCCTGTTATGGTATCAACCTAGAATATCCTCCAAAGATTGTGTTAAGGCTTAGCTCCCAAATTGGAGATGCTACTGGGAGTGGTGGAAACTTGAGGCAGAGTGGCCTTCTTAGAGGAAGTAAATCACTGGAGGGTGTCTTTGAAGAGTATGTTTTATCCATGATTCTTGTGTCTCTTCCATCCTACATTCTGGATGCCAGACAGTGAGCAACTTTCTACCACAGTCTTCTAACTTGAATTTCTCTTGCCACAGGTGTAAAAGCAATGTAGCCAGCCAGCTGAGCACAAACTGAAACCATGAACCAGAATATGCTTTTCCTGCCTTCCCCAATTTCTTTTCTTTCAGTTTGGCTTTTGAAATGGAATCTTGCTATGTGTCATTGGCTGGCCTGGGCTGTCATAGCCCAGACTGGCTCCAAATTCACAATCCCTTGCCTCTGACTCCCCAATAATGAGGCTATAAAAGTGCTTCCTGGTTTCCTTTATATTTGTTATTTGTTTGATTTGTAAGGAGGAATTCTGCATCAGTGATAAACTAACACATTTCTTAATTCAAAAATTAACATTTTAAAGTTCATTAAAATTTACTAGGAATGAAGCAAACTTATTAGCAATGAAATTCTTTCTCTGGAAATGAATTGCATCTTGTGGAAAGAAGACAGATTATTTTGGGAGACTGGAATTTTAAGAAATGCTTATGAAGGTGTTCAAATACTTACAAATCAGAATGCAAAAAAACCAATGAAATAAGTTGTAAAAATGTAGTGAATGATTTTGACTAATAAGAAAATAGCTGTTTTTCTCTTTTGAATTAATTTCAAAAATGGCAGTAGAAACAGATCTATATGAAATTAAGGCAGACAACTTCTAAAACAGTTATATAATCTCAAAGTACATTGAACACACTAATAACTAAACACAAGGTAAACTAGCATTACAATTTTCATAGATAAATTAAAATAGAAAGCTAAATAATGCCAACTCTGTACAGTATTTGTAGAAAACAAGAAGATAATTTCAAAAGGTTAATATTACTCCAGCTCTCAAAACTCAATAAATAGCTTAGTGGGTAAGGCACATGCTTGCAAATCTGCCAACCTGAATTTAATCCCCAGAAGTCCACATGGTGAAAGGAGAGAACTGACTTCCAAAATTGTCTTCTGACCTCTACTTGTACACCATGGTATGTATGTGCTTGCTCTCTCACCCCCAAAAATAAAATTTTTTTAAAAAAATATACGTTCTCTCTCTCACACACACACACATACACGCATGCACAAGAGTAAAACATTAAAAAAGAGAGATCATAAAGGAGAGAACTATAGGCCAATATTTCTCATGAAATACAAAATCCTCAGCAAAACAAACTATTTTGAATCCAATAGTATAAATAGGTAGATGGGGTAGTGGTTCATGGATGTAATTGAGTACTCAGAAAGCTGAGGCAAAAAGACTGCTGAAATTTTAAAGCAGTCTGAGCTGCACAGTGAGAGTATGCATCAAAAAAAATAAAATAAAAACAAGAAAACTGAATAAGAAGAGACAATACATCATGACTGGTTGGGGTGCCATTCTTAGTAATACAAGTCTGGTTCAACATTCCAATAAATCAATAAGAAACCAAATCAGAAAAAAACATTATGATTACCTTAGTCATTCAATAAAATAGCATCTAGTCTATATTAAAAAAAAAATCTGAGCAAACTAGGAATATTCTTTAACTTAAAAAAACTGTAACCTAATAACCCTAAGCACCCAAATAGGATGCAGCCTTGTGCAGTGCAACAACAGCAAAACAGACAACAACAAAAAAAACAGAATGCAGAAAACTGGCATCCCTACAATGTTCACCTGGAACCATGCCAGTCAAATCTCTCCCATCCAAAGGCTTAGGGAACTTTGCGGAAGAGGGGGCAGTAAAGCTGTAAGAGCCTAAAAATGAGGAGATTTGCCACTGACAAGACACTCAAGATAGGGCAGCCGCAGCCAGGAATTCACAGCAATGGGATTGACCTCATTAGACCTGCACAGTGATTAACATGTCAACATGCTCCCATAGACTGGCGTGGACCTCAGGAGAAATAATTTCAAGCAATAGGATCCTTCGGGGAAAAGGGTCAGACAGAGCACCCGTATCAGCAGTCCACCGAAGGAATGGCTTCTTGGTCAGCCACAGAGGCCTGGAACCCCCTCTAGAGAAGATGACACAATATAAGCCAAAGGACAGGAGAGTAGGAGGGAGCAGACTGGAGGGAGGGAGGGCAGGAAAGAATGAGAAGAAGGGGAAGGAAAAAGGAAGGGGAGAATGAGAGAGACAAGAAGCATGTATAACTAAGAAAAATAAAAATAATTAAAAATAACTTAATAAAAATATCTAGTTAAAAAAAAAACCTGCCAGCATCATATTTAATGATGAAAGACTGAGCTTTTCCTCCCTAAATGAAGACTATAAAGCAAAGATGCCTCAGTATATTGATGTGGCCACATACTGAAGTCCTAATCAATGCAATAAAGGCAAGTACAAGAAATAAAAGCCACAAATTGCAAACGAGGAAATAAAAATAGTATCTCAACAGACAATGTGGTTGCTATGTAGAAAACCGCCAAACTCAGAATCAACATTGTAAAAATGACCATCCTACCAAAGGCAATATACAAATTCAATGCTATACCAATTAAAATCCCAAAGCAATTCTTCAAAGACGTTGACTAAATAATCTCTTTTGTGCCTTCATATGGAGGCACAAAAGACCCAGGATAGCAAAGACAATCCTGAGTAACAAAAATACTGCTGGAGGTATTACCATACCAAACCTTAGTCTATACTACAAATCCATAGTTATAAAAACAGCCGGGTACTGGCTCCAAAATAAACACACAGATCAATGGATAAGGGTTGAAGACCCAGATATAAGCCCACAAAAATACAGCCATTTGGTCTTTGACAAAGGGGCCCAAAGAATCCAATGGAAAAAGAACAGCATCTTCAACAAATGGTGCTGGCAAAACTGGATCTCCACATGCAGAAGATTAAAGCTGGACCCGTACTTGTCACCATGTACAAGACTTAATTCCAAATGGATCAAGGACCTTGATATCAGGCCAGAGACTATAAAAACCATAGTTGAAAAGATAGGGAACTCCCTTGAGCTGATTGGGCTAGGCCAACAATTCCTAAACAGACATCCAATGGCACAGTCACTGCTACCGACTCTCAACAGTTGGGATCTTGTGAAATTGAAGCGCTTCTGTTCAGATAAAGAGATTGTAACATGAGCTCAAAGGCAACCCACAGAATGGGAGAAAATCTTCACTAACCACATATCTGATAGAGCTCTACTGTCCAGAGTGCACAAAGAACTTATAAAATTAAACACCAAGGAAACCAATGGCCCAATTAAAAAATGGGCCTCGGAACTTAAAAGAAATTTTACCAGGGATGAAACTAAAATGTCTAACAAATATCTTAAAAAATGCTCTACTTCTTTAGCCATCAGGGAAATGCAAATCTTCCCAGAGATATCATCTCACCCTGGTCAGGATGGCAAAAATCCACAATACAAACAACAACAAGTGCTGGAGAGGATGTGGAGAGAGGGGAACTCTCCTACATTGCTGGTGGGAATGCAGGCTCATACAGCCACTCTGGCGAGCCGTCTGGAGATTCTTAAAGAAATTAAACATTGAAATGCCATATGACCCTGCGATTCCACTTTTGGGAATAACCCCCCATGCAGCAGAGGTTCACCTCGATAGCACAAGCACGACCATGTTCATAGCAGCACTGTTTACAATAGCAAAGTCATGGAATCAACCCAAATGTCCAACAGTTGACGAGTGGATAAGGAAACTGTGGTACATCTATACAATGGAGTACTACTCAGCCATCAAAAATGATGAATTACTGGAATTTGCTGGGAAATGGATGTCATTAGAAACAATTATATTAAGTGAAGTATCCCAAACCCAGAAAGTTAAGCGCCGTATGTACTCCCTAATAGGTGGCTCCTAGTACCAAACTCACCCAGCCCACATTGAGACACTCAAAGGTAAACCTATGTAATACAGTAATTGCAAGGATTATGAACAGGAGGGATGGGGTTGGAGGGCCACACCAGACACAAGGAGAGAGGGAACCATGTTACAGCAGAGAAAATCGGCCTCCAAGGAATGCAAGTAAGTAATGTGACACCTGGTTAAGTTCACAGACGTTCGTTCCTGATCTTGTACAACTGAGGGGGTATGATCTCACCAGAAGGGGAGGGCATATAGTCTGGCAGATGAAAGGTGATCATTTTGCAAATGGGTGACTGACCCCTCCCTCACCAAGATTTCCTGCTTTTATTACATCTACCCTTGAATGTGCTATTATAACAAGACTCCAGATTAATAGCTTTTTGTCTCTGACCAGGGGGTGACATACAGTACCCATCAGGATGGAGTGAAGGGCATTGCAGGACCAGCAAAACTGCAAAAGAAAATCAACAAACCACAATCCAGAACTTCAGAGACTCTATATCAACCATATAGAACTAGGCCAGCCTAATCTCTCCCCATCTTGAAGCTCAGGGACATTTGCGGAAGAGGGGGCGGTAAGAGTGTAAGAGCAAAAGGATGGGAGGAGCAATGATTTGCAAGATACTCCACACTAGTTAGTGCCGAAGTAATTATAATAGGACCTTGCATGCCCTGCGCAATGTCCAACACACTATTGACCTCAAAGTCTAGCATCAGCTAAAGGCACAAAGATCCTTGGAGGCAAGGGATTGACAGCCACAGTAGTGTTCCTATGCTTAAGGGGAACACGAGAAAAGGTTCAGGGAAATGCCACTGGGTCCTTGTACGTCATCGGAGAGGAGGACCAAGAGGAGAGTTAGGAATACACAATAAAGGACTCTCTGGGAATTGGGGGGGAAGCAATGGGGGATGGGGAGGGAGGGAGGGAGAGCACGGGGTTCGGGGGGAGGAGGAGGGAGGGAGGGAACTGGTCTACCTATTACGTTTGTATGAGCGGAAATAATAAAAAAAGTATTAAAAAAATAAAAAAATTAAAAAAAAAAAGAAAGAAAACCGCCAAACTTTTTAAAAATTGAGACGGGGTTTCATAATGTAGCCATTGCAGGTTGGCCTCAAACTCAAAATTCTCTTGCCTCCATCTCCCAAGTACCACAAAGATTTATTTTCAAAAGTTTTAGCTGGAAATAGTGGTGTGTTAACTATAATCCCAACACTTGGGAGATGGAACCAGGTAGAGAAGGAGTTCAAAGCCCTCCTCAAATACACTGGAAGTTTGAGGCCAATCTAGGCTACTCTATTACATAAACCTTGATATAAAAATCCTAGAAATAGGGCTGGAGAGGTGGCTCAGAGGTTAAGCCTCTGCTTTGCAGGTGGAAGGTCCTGAGTTTGGATCCTAGATCCCACGTATAAACACCAGGCGGAAGCAGGGGTGGCCTGGGTTTCTGGTCCTGGTAGGGCGGAGCCTGTGAATCCCAGGGCAGAGTAAACAAGGAGGAGGTAGAGGTGGTCCATGGTGGTTCCCGAATTCGTCCATGTTCTACACACACACACACACACACACACACACACACACACACACACACACTCTCTTGAATAAATAATAAAAAAATTTTTTAAATCCTAGAAATAATAAGTGAATTTAGCAAGACCATGAAACACCAGGATAAGATTCAAGCCAATCATATTCCTATCAGCAATGAATAACTGGGACTTATAAGGATTTTGATACCACATTTCAGTAATATCCCAGTGTCAAAATAAAATCAAACTTATAAATCAAATGGCCTATTTCTCAATCTTTAAAAGCAAAGTAATTTCTAGTAGTCAAATCTAAAATAAGCAATTAATCTAATGTGCTTGATTTCTAAAATTTAGCTTCAAATACATAAATATTTTAATTTCCAATTCTTTACTTTGATAACAAGTCAGACCCCTTACCAAGCTAATAATTTATTTTGCAAAAAGAATGTCATTACCTGCTCATGTTCAGTACCAAAATCGTCATCCTCTGCTCCAATAATATGAGGTGCTACACGGGTAGAAGGGCTCCCGACAAGTGATTGGGTGTCCTGTTAGCAGTCAGACAAAAGGAAGAGAAAGATTACCTCGTGGTGAAATGCAGAAGTAGAATATCCAAAAGACATGGTCTACTGGGTGTGGTAATGTACATTTATAATCTCAAAATTCAAGAGTCTAGGCTACTTTAGCCTATACATTAAGTTCTAGATCAGCCAGGGTTCCAAAATAAGATCCCATCTCAAACTCACTTAATCAATTTCTTTCTTTCTATAATCTTTGAAGTACTTTATTTCCAAAGTATTGGTTGTCAACCCATATAATACAGAAATGATCATAATTGTACAGATTATTTTTAGGGAGGTCCAACAATTCCCCAACAATAGTAAAACATCTTTGCTCACTACTGCTTTATGTGACTCTTGTCACTTTCTTTATACTTTATTAATTCATGCATGTCTACACCTTATAACGGGAAGACGTAAAGTTAGCTTAATAAATTAATTTACTTATTTATTTTTGTACAGCCTAGGAATCAGGCTCTACAGGTTATGCTAGAGAAGAACTTTACTAATGAGCTATAGTTCCATTCTAATTCTTCATACTTTATTTTCAAATTTTTTTATTCTCTTTAAACTCAAGATTTTAATTTTTTTTCTTTTTTGGTGTGTATGTGTATGTGTGTGTGTCAGAGGGAACTGTGTGTGTGCCTCTGGAGACCCAAAAATGACTTTGGGAATCATCCTGATTGCTCTACCTCCTTATTACTTTGCTCTGAGGTTTCTCAGGTTCCGCCTTCCAGGGTCAGAAATGCAAGTCATAGCCATTTCCACATAGCAATTTTTAAGTAGGATCTGGGATCCAAACTGAATCCTTTTGATTTCAAGGCAAAGGCTTAGCCTCTGCGCCATCTCCCTAAGCAAAGATTTTAATTAAAAAAAGAAAAAAGAAAAGCAACAAGAATTTGTTTGGAATGGTAATCAAATTTTTATTTTGTAACAGAGATGATGTCACTTTTCAAATATTAATACCACCACAAAATTCTGTTAATTTGTTTTGCTAAAAAAAACTCCAAAGAAGGCTAATTAAAAAATAAAATCATAATATACAAGCATTCAATTAAAAGTATGCAAAAGCTACCAATTCTGCTTCTAGGTAAATACGCAGAAGAACTGAAAGGATTATTTATAATAGTCAAAAGATAAGCAACCCCCAACTATCCACTGGCAGGTGAATAGATAAATACAATAAACTATTATTCAGTCTTAAAAAGGAAATGAATTCTGGTACATGCTAAAAACCTTAAAGAAATGATACTACTTGAAGTAAGCCAGTCACAAAGAACCAATACTGTGTGGTTCTTTTCGCATGAATACCTCCAACAATCAATTCAGAAATAAAAAATTAGATAGTGGTAGCCTGGGGTTAGGAGCACATGGACTTAATTGTTCAAAAGATAACAAATTTCAGTTGAGGAATATAAAACAGTTATGGAGACAGTCATGATGAAGTCAAAATGAAGAATACTTATTGCCACTACTTAAAAAGTCGAAACAGCAAATTTAGGTTGTTTATGTTTTATCACCATAACAACAACAACAAAAAAAACTCAACCTAATAGTACTATGGACTACCTTTTTACTGTTCAAATCTTTATAATGTTCTTCTAATAAATTTAATTTTTTTCTCCCTATAGCCTCCCAAAATAACCTATCAGATCTCTCTATGTTGTATATTAACAGGGAGAAAAGTAAAAGAAGGTAGTTAAGCTGGAAAGTATTTGGCCAGCATGTGTGTTAGTCTGTACTCCTCACCATCACAAACAAACGAATAAAAAAAAAAAAAAAGAAAAGGTAGATATAACATTCACTGCATGAATCTCATACTCACAGTGTCTTGAACTGCTTCACTCTTCTCCAGGGTTTCCTCTACATAAATCTTCTCTTTTAAGAAACTTTTAGGACTCTAAGGAAAAAAAGAATATATATGTACAAATAACCTTCAGTATATTTCAATGAGTATCCTGAAATGAGATAAAGAAAGCAGCAATATTTAGGGGAAGAAAGTTCTAAATTTCTCTTGAAACTCTGCATTTTCTGCATAAGTTACACTTTAGGGTAACCAAATAGCTAAAAAGGGGGAAAATCTCTATATAATAATTCCATCTAATAAATACAGAAAGAATGACATTATGTCATCGTATTTAAGTCTATAGTTAAATAATAGACCTATGCATTTTTGACTACGAATGGCATATAAAAAACATTATATAACAGCCTGATGGGGAACTTTGCAATTAAGGAATCATGCTAACATCACTGGAACATCTTAAGCAGACTTAAGAGTCACAATAAGACAGCCATACGTTCACCTCCTAATGTAACACAATGAGACGTACACAGCACCACCCAAAAACTGTTCTTGCCAAATACATATCAAATCTTAATCTGATCAAGACTCTAGATCTAACTGTAAGTTTTCGGGAAATAAAGATAAAGGAATAGGTTACACAAGACCATGAAAACACAGTCACAAAGTGGGTTGTTTCACTAGATATATGACCTAACTATAAAAAAAGTAGCAAAAAGAAAGGCAGATGGGGAAATTAGTATAATAAAAGGTTTAATGAAGATCTTGATTGGATACTGATTCAAATAAACCAACTAGATCTGAAACATTCAGTGACTGGGTACAAAACAAATAAAACATAAAAAGGTCATTGTAAGATAATCAGGGAACAGCATATTCTGAAAATATTAATTCTTTTTATTTAATAATTTTTCCTAGTTTTAGAAAAAATTAATTCTTGAGGTTAATGAGTTATATTTTAAAAAATATCATTTTTAAAAACACATCAACAAAATGAAGTCCTATTTACACTTTTTTAAAAATAATTTTTTCCTAGTTCTACAAGCATATTGAGTATTTATCCCTGCCTCCCTCTTTCTCATCCCCTCCTTCCCCTCCCTTCATCAATCCATTCCATTTCCTCCCACCCTCCTGCTGGTCCGCTTCTATAGGCCCCAGGATTCCCTCTGGCTTATCTACTCTTGTGGGGCAGGCCTCTTGTGGCCCATCCTTGGACCGCCCCGCTGATGGGGCATTCCCCTTCACTCACTTGGATATACTTTTAAAAGATCAGGGTCTGAAGATGAGGAAGTTAAAGTCAGTAAGAGTACATGGCAACGACTGCTGAGGCTGCTTGTGAGGTTGGAGAAGGGTCCTTACGCTAGTCTCCCTACTCTTCAACAATTTGGTAATTTTTCATAATACGTAATTGCTCAAAAAATTCTAAAACACAAAAATTGAAAGTTTTAAATTTTACATGATAATATGTGAGCAATTTGCTTCTATTGAGAGAACTAGTACGTGATATTCTTTAAAGCCTTCACCAAGGTGAGCTGTTTGCAAATCTGAAGACCTGAGTTCAATCCTCAGAAGCCAACATGATGCAAGGACTTCCAAGGTTGTCCTCTGACCTTCACCCATGCACCACCGCAAACGTGTATGTGCTTCTCTTTCTCTCTCTCATCTCTGTCTCAAATAAATAATTGTTTTAAAAGTTTAATAAGTTTAATAAGCTGTTTAAAAAGTTAATAAGCTATTACAACTGTTCTTGAGTCAAAATTGTAATTTTCCACTAAAATCTTTAACATAATCATGAGGCTTACATCATCATCATCTTTTAAAAAAAAGTTCTCAAATTTTCCTCATCTGAGGAACTGAGTCATTAGGTCAAGTCTCAGATGGTGGCCTAAAAATGCTTTAGACCATGGCTTTCAGTTTTTTAACCTTAATTTTCAATATGAAAGAAATGTCATAGTTAGGCACAGGTGTCAACTTGACAGTTGAAGATTTGAACTCTGGGTACATTTGTAGAGAATTAGTTGTTGAGTTAAGCCCAGAGCAAACCTGTGGAAGACTGTCTAGCTGATGGGAAAGGCCCAGTCCATAGTGAGTGGGACTAGGCCCTGGAATAAAGTACAGAAGAGTCGGCATCCTTGTGTACACTTGGCCAAACATGCTGGTCTAGCAAGTAAGGATCGTCCATCTCAGCCATTATGCAGAGATGATGTGGCCAGTTCCCTCAACCCTGGTGTTGGTGCATACTCTCTTGTCAAGCTGGACTACAAACTGTTAACTGGATTATTATAAGAAAATAAAACTCTTGTTACCTTAAGCTGTTTGATAGTGGTTTATCAAGCAACCATGCAGGTGACTACAACAAATGTTATAATGTTCACTAGCACTTAATGTATACACAAGAAAAGTCACAAGATATAATACCATTTCTACATACAAAGCACCCTAATTTCGTATGCTAATCTTAAAAAAAAGCACTAATTCAATTTCATGGCGTATAGTTACAAAAACACTAGCTGAGATTACTTGTCTCATCATCTTGAAAGGGAGTGACCTATTTTTAAATCTTTATTCCTATCACTGCATACTTATAAAAGTAATGCCATAAAACTACTGCACTTAGCTCTTAAAAATTCATTAACTACATCATATTCAACTTTAAAACAATTCATATCATTTTCTTAACCAGCTCCCACATTGATCTGATAGTCTCTGTGTTAAGAAGTATTGTTATTAAATCTGACTTATTAAGTGAAATCTGTTTAGTAAGATGAAGGTTGTTCTTTATAAAGGCAAAGTGCCTCATGATTTAAGACCCAGTCACTCTGACCACAAATGAAATATTAACATGCTCTTAAAGGTATTAACTATTAGCATCTCATTTTGATAGAAAAGGCAGTGGCATCTCTAGCTTCTCTACCCACAAATAAGATTCTTGTTGAGGAATTCCATCCCTGTAAAAGAAAGACTTGATAAAGAGTGTCTGAAAGAAAAAGTGAACTCTGGAATTAAAAGGTCATCTACAAGTACATAGAATATCTGTTCATCAAATTGTTATACTAAAACCTTTAAGATGAAAGACAACATGTTTAATTCATATAACTGACAAGTAGAGTATAAGGAAGAATAAAGAAAGATAACAGATTTAGAAAAAAAAAAAAAAAAAAAAAAAAACCTCGGTGCTTACATCTGCGTTGTCACTACTTGGCCGAAAAGTATCGCCACTGCTCCAGTCAGTCCTGGCCAAGCCAGCTCCAGTATCTGCTTCTGTCTCACCGACTATAAAGGTGTCACCTAAGGACCTGGGTGTATTTATAGCTCCATCCTACAACATATTTAAAAAATCATGCACATACAGAAACACATAATAGAAATAATCATTATTGCATAAGCATAGTGACAATATTTTCTACATGGAGACTACCAAGACTGCAATACTGATTGATGAAAGTATGCTTAAAATTCTAAAGTAAAATTACTAACTAGTTGTGTAATCGTAAAATGATGTGACCATAAATTTAGAGAATGCAGTATTCTAATAAAGAAAATAAAAATTCTAACTTTCAAATATTGCTGAAAATATGTAACAGATCAATTTATATAATTTAGATTATTTGTCATTAGTGAGGATTATCAATCACAATGTAACTTCTAATTCTAGATTCCAGGACTTCTGAGTTTCAAATAAATGTCTAATTCTGGAACATACACTATAAATTGTTACAAGTTTTTAAACAAGAAACTGTATATTTAATATTCAAATAGGGTAAAAAATGTTACTTCTGATCAATAATAAGAACACAAAGTGTTCCAGTTGTAGCTCAGTGGTAGAGTACTTGTGTAGTATGTATAAGCTAATAGGTTCAATCCCCTGTACTGAATATGCTAAACCAGGAAGCCTAAAGACTTTATTATATACCTAAGAATATCATTTGGCCAGTTTATGTCCTGGTTTCTCAACTACAATATGTATTTACTTTATTTTATCTTATTTTATTTTTGTTTCTTTTGTGGGGGTTGTAGCTGGGTTTTCAGATATATGTATGTATGGGGTGTGTGTGTATGAGTGTACATGTGTGGGTATGTACGTACATGTGTGAGTACGTATGTACATGAATACACTTGAGTGTGTATTTAGAAGTTCAAGGGTAATACAGAGAATTATCTTCTATCTCTCTTCCAACCTTACTGTTGTGAGTCTGGGTCTTTAATTAAACCCAAAGTGAGCCATTAGGACTAGCCTGGCTAGCCAGCTTGCTCTGGGGATTCCCAGGCTTTGCCTTCGAAGGCTAGAATTAAGATGGGCCACCATACCTATCATGCATTTTTGTTTTTAATGTAGGATCTGGAGATCGAAACTCAGGTCTTTTTGTCTGGAAGGCAAAGTCTTTAACCACTAAGGCATCTTTTCGGCCTCATATATTTGTCTGAAAATTGGCAAATCAAGATAAGTGATCTCAGAAAAAATTCTTTCAGTCCTATGATTGTGACCTAATCTAAGAATAGTAACAACTCATCAGCTTTTACGTATTTCAAAAAGCAAATATCTGCATGGGCATGTTGTTCATTTTCCTTTAAATGAAGTATGAAAAGTTTTATTCATATAAATGCTACTTTAAAACACAACAAAAAATGTAGCTATTAAGAATATGAATGTAGGGGGCTGGAGAGGTGGCTCAGGGGTTAAACCTCTGCCTTGCAGGCGGAAGGTCCTGAGTTTGGATCCTAGACCCCAAATATAGACACCGGGCGGAAGCAGGGGTGGCCTGTGTTTCCGGTCCTGGTGGGGCGGAGCCTGTGAATCCCGGGGCAGAGTAAAAAAGGAGGAGGCAGTCATGGTGGTTCCCGAATTCATCCGTGGTTCTACACACACATACATGCATACACGCACACACATACATACACGCACACACACACATACATACGCACAATTGAATAAATAATAAAAAAATTTAAAAAAAAGAATATGAATGTAGAGCCACTGAGATGGTTTAGTGAGAAAAGGTGCCTGAGTTCAATCCTCAAAGTCCAGATGATAGAAGAGAATCAACTTCCAAAAGTGTCCTATGACTTCAATATGCTTGTGAGCTCTCTTTCTCCTTCTCCTCTCTCTCAAATAAATATTTTAGAAAAACATAAATGTGGAGTACATGGTGGCACATGCCTGTAATTCCAGCACTGAGGTTAAAGCAAGAGAATTTCTGTGAGTTCAAACCCAGACAGGGTTACACAGCAAGATCTAGCCTCAAAAAACAGAAACAAAGAATATTAACTTGGTTACATGTGGTAATCAGCATTTGGGGACCAAGACAGAAGGATTACAAATTTGAGTCCAACATGGATTACAGTAAGATCCTACCACCAAAACAAAACTTATGCTTTGAAATTCTCACATTAGATCAGAAATTCAGTCCTTTTCTTTTTTTGGTTATTGCTGCTGTTTGTTGTTGAGCCATGGTTTTACTATGTAGTCCAGGCTACCCTCCAGTTTGCCATCAGTGTGTCTCAGCTTTACAAAGTGCTAAGACTACAAAAGTATAGACTATACTTAGGGCTGCACTAACTAAAGAATGGCTACTCATGCATTTACCACACTGCCTTTCAGTCTGTAAAAAAATCTTACATCCCTACTTAAAAACATATCAACAGCCACATTAAGATAACAGAGTGAACCATAAAAATGAAACTATATTTAACTACAATTCTGTGGTTTGTAACATCAAAGCAAAAATACTCAATTCTTTAAAATGACTATGGAACAAAGAGACATGATACAAGCAAACAAACGACCAGAAGCTACATTTATTTTTGTTAATCATTATTTCTGCAACATCCTCCACAGGATATCCTGTTACCCTATGCTGGAAAAAATTACTTTTAAAAGGCAACTGCAACCTTCCCTGACACAATCCCAAAAGAAAATTTTCCTGCCTAAAAGTTGGGTAGCACTTTTGATAGTGATGCTACCTGAGCAGAGCCTGTGGCTTTGGATAACTGCTCTTGCAGCTGAGGAATGTGTTTCTTGGCCTCTTGGATCTCTCTTAGCAATCTTTGGGCAGGTGTTCGGTTGTAATCTTCCTGCAATAACTGAAAAGTTATAAAAAATATTTTAAGAATTACTTATGTCATGAAAATAGAGAAAAAGTCTATCACTAATAAGCAAAATAGTTGGTAGAACTGATTACAATTCTATTTGATTGTGATTATGACCAACACAAACTCAACTATGCCCATTCACATTTTTACTGGCCAGTAAAGAACCCCATTTCTAATTTAGTACCTGCAGCCGTTCCTGTTCTTTTTGTAACATTTTTCTCAGAATTTCTACTTTCTGGTTATGAACCACATTGTTTTCCTCCTGGAAAAAGATAAAAAATAAACAATAAACTCAGAAAAAGTGAAATCAAAATAAAGAAAATGGGAAAGACAATGCTCTTCCTCAGTTCCAACCCCTAAGGATTTTCTTTATTTCTGGGGTTAGGAATGAAGACAAACTTCTTTACACAGTACTCATAAAGTAAGTTTCATGGATGTGGCTACCCTTTCATTTCATCTTTGCTAAACTGAGTTCAAGGGAATGTCAAACACTGATTTGAACTGGAGAAGTGAAATCGCAAATGTACAAATATATCATCTCAGATTTTTCTCCTTTAAAACGTTACTATCAACTCCTGGTCCTTCGTGCCTAAGATGTGAGACAGCTCTTAACTCATCTGCCCTTGTTCCACAATCCTAGAGTACATTACTAATTAAGTCTTCCTAAAATCCTGTGATAATCCTGTCACCCCCTGCTCACAATGTTCACTCAACTACATGTCAACTTGCTCAGCAATTGTGAAGAACACATAATCCACTTTTTAAAGTCCATCTTCCATTATGTACTTCCTTAACTGGACATCAGTCAAATAAAAGTCCTGCTACTTTTTGAATAGGTAGGTGCTTTCTTATCTCTGTAGCTCTCCTTATTCTCTTTTCTCTCTGTGGCTGCCTCTTACCTAAATGTTACTTGTTTTAAAGGCTTTCTATAAAGACTATCTTTGTCACTACTAGACCTTCTTTTCCCTTTGAAGTCTCACAGAATTTAGTATTACTTTTTTCCATTTATGTCTACATTCTGCCTTTGTATTACAGTTACTTATACACTCTTAATCTCAGTCAGGTTTATTAAGCACCTTTTATATTGTAGCAATATTTCAGACACTAAAGACATACTGTACACAAAATAAAATTAAAAACAAAGCAGAACTATCTTCTTAAAGTACACATTCTCAGATAACTAAGGACTTGAACATAATATATCCTAACCCTATTTTCTGTGGCTGGCACAAGGTTTTATACATGACAATTGTTTACTATTTACAATAAATCTACCATGACAATACTCTGCAAGTTCAAGGAATTATGTAATTCATATGCAAAGCATATGAATTAGAATCTTGAGTGTAAATGTGTTCCTCAGTTCAACACATCAAAGCTCTCATTTAAAGCAAAGGCATCTTTGTACAACTTACCCCCACGAGCACAGGACTAGTGATTCTCTCCATATTCCCAGATGCTCCGGGGGAATGAGGAGAGGTCATGACAGGAGACATATGTCCAATGACTGAAGATTCTACTTCAGAATCAGCAAGTGGAATCTGGGGCGACCCAGGTGGGCGTCCCTGAACAGTGAGAGCTACATAGGAACCAGCTTGTGATGGCAGGATGAGAGAAAAGAGAGAGAAGGAAAAATAATACTGTCAAGAAACTTAAAAAAAAAAAAAGCTCGCTCGCTCTCCCTCCCTCTTTTCCTCCCTTTCCCCCCTCCCTCTTTCCCTCCTTCCCTCCTTCCTTGTAGTAGAGATTGAACTCAGGGCCTAATGCATGCTAGGCAAGCATCCTACCTTTGAGCTATATCCACAGCTTTTTTGTATATTTTGACTTAAAGACACAATCTCACTAAATTGTGCAGAATGGTTTTGAATCCATTCTGCAGCTATGCAAGTTGTGGATTTGTGACCTTCCTGCCCAGCCTCCCAGTTGCTAATATCACAGGTGTGTACAACCATGCCCAGCAAGTATCTTTTTTCAGGTCTTTATGCTAACTACTCTGTGAGAAAAGCATCTATTCTACCTTACTATTTACTTTATTGGGGTTTGCTTCAAAAAGCTTTTTAGTTCTTTCCCTCTTTATTTGGTTCTAAGAATTTGAAATCACCTTTATTATGTTTGGAATAGGCATTAAAAAGTAGGATGAGAGAAAGCACTATTTTAAGTGCAGTATGCAGCATTAGGTACATCAAGCTATGTGTTTTTAATATTCAAAGGTATTTTATATTTAAGTTGTTAGCCATGTTCTCTATATTGGATAAATAATCTATTAGCATAATCCTAGGATTTAATTTACTTGTTAATACAAATCATTACATTTATGTAACACACAAAAACTTATAAATTATAATCTCAGATAAATAATCAAATTTTTACAATTATAGGACAATTCTGATTGCAATTTTAGAAATATGACAGTTAAGAAATATGATCAAAGTAACTATTAAGCTCAAAACTAGTCTGAGCTATATGACACCTTGAAGACAAAATAAGTAATGAAATAAAATAAATAAAAAACCTACAACTTAACAGCACAGTTTACTAAGTTAAATAAATATTTCTAAAAAGAAATACTCTAGGGGCTGGAGAGGTGGCTTAGGGGTTAAGCCTCTGCCTTGCAGGCGGAAAGTCCTGAGTTTGGATCCTAGACCCCACGTATAAACGCCAGGCAGAAACGGGGGTGGCCTGCGTTTCTGGTCCTGGTAGGGCAGAGCCTGTAAATCCCTGGGCAGAGTAAACAAGGAGGAGGTGGAGGTGGTCCATGGTGGTTCCCGAATTCGTCTGTAGTTCTACACACACATACACACACAATTGAATAAAAAAAAAAAAAAAGAAAGAAAGAAATACTCTAATGCCAGAGATCACAAATTCTTTTTTTCTACTACACTTACTTTAAGTTGCCTTTACTTTACCTTTGAAAGCTATTAACAATGAATATCTAACACCCAAACCAAGTCAGAACAAAGAAAATATAAATTATGTTCGGATGATGAGACTGTCACGTAACTTTCTTTCCATATTCTCCTATAAAAGCCATCTATTATTTACAAGAAGGAGGTACAAGAAGTGGAGGAGGGGAGAAACTGCAGCAGCAATACAGTAGTAGTAACTGGAAAACGTAAAATCTCTTTTGGAAAGCAGGTGGAGCTGAAAGGTATCAAGCAAGAAAAGTTGGGATCTCAGGGTATAAGGTACAGCCCAGCCAGCACTATATTTTCTAAGATCCTAAGTACCCACCCTTCACCATTTGTAAACAAAGGTCAAAAGGTCACTGTATCCTGTCTCCCTCTGAACACAGAAAATCTAGGTTGCTGAAAGTGGCTGGTGTCTGCTGCTCATGCTTTACTATCAGCTCAGGGAAGCCTCACCCATTTTTTGACCTGATAGTGAGAAGAGGACTGTCAGTTACACTGCCGAGATTCTGACATGGAGGGCTAAATGCAAGCGTGTCATGAACCCAAACATGAAGATCATAAATTCTTAACCCTAAAGTATTTTTGAGAGATTTTCCTGTAACTTTTCATCATATTCTTATCTGAGGATAGATAACTATGCTACACACAGCTTCCTAGAACACTGTGTCTGATTATTCAAACTCCTCCCTATCAGGTAACTCAAAGAACATCTTTCAAATGTTCTTAATGTACTTAATGTTACTAAGAATAATAAGGATATTATAATCAACTACATGTAGTTGACAGAAGATAATTATCTGTAAGTTAAGAGTTTTACCCTAGATCTTCTTTTGTTGTGGGGGGTTGGTGACTACTAGCTAAGGAGCTAAATCTAGCTTACAGATGGTTTCAGTAATGAAGTGTTAATGAAACCCATTCACTTACATACTTCTTAGGAATGCTTTTATGTTACAATAGCAGAGTTCAGTAGCAAACTTACAGCCATAATGTCTAAAATATTTGCTATTGGTCTATTACAGAAAATGTTTGGTGACTCTTACTTTAAATGTTTGAGAAAACAACATTCAAAACTTACATTTGATTAGTTTCACCACTTCCACATGGTTTGAATGAGTCACTAGTGTTCCATTCACCTATAAAATGAAAAGTATATGTCAGATACATTCTACTGAGATAACAAACTGACCTCATGAATTATCATGTGACAACTGGAATAAATGGAATTATATTAAAGGATACAAACTTGATTCAAAATTTACTCATCACTATTATATATTCAGTAACAAAAATGAACTTGAATACACAAAAAGACCTTCATGTAGAACAGTTATATCCAACCTGCAGCCGCAATACTACATGTATCCCAGGATAGCTATAAATCTATTCCAATACATTTGCAAATGACAATATCATATTACAATGTCTAAAGGTTGGACTTCCCTAGCTTAAAGAAAACTACAACTTATACACCACAAGAAATGAAAAAAATAACTCAAGAAACTAATTCACAAATCCTTCACAGTGAAGAATTGCTATAATTAAAAACTCTGCTTTTAGGGCTGAAGATATAACTCAGTTGTACAGAGTGCTGGCCTAGCAGGAAAAAAGTCCTGGATTCCACCTCCTGTAACTTATAAACCAGACATAGTGACACACACCTAGGATCCCAGCACATGGGAAAGATCAGGAATTCAAGGTCATCCAGGCTAGAATTCAAGCAAGCCTGGAATATATGAGACCTGTCTCAAAACAAAATAAAAAATGAATAGTCTTTGGCGATAGTTGTGGTGGAACATACACATAATATCAGCACTCAGGAGGCTGAAACCAGAAGATCAAGAGTCTAAGGCCAGCCTAAGTTACAGAACAAGAATCTACTACTACTATCTACTCCCGGCAAAAAACAAAAATCTTCTTTGCTTTTCACTACCAGTTAAGTGATTTTTTCAAAATTTTAATTTAAAAATGAAAAAGTGTTTCTGTAATAATAACTGGTTTACTTCTAGCTTTCCACATACTATTTAATCTTTATAAAAATCAAAGAAATCCACTAAATATATAAGACAAAAATTTCAAAACATATATTTAACATTTTTTTTCTCTGATACATGTAATACCAACTTAAAGTTCAAGTATAACAGATAATGGTGATAAAGTGCTTCCAGACCTGAGTTCACTCCTCAGAACCCACATAAAAAAAAAACCAGACATGGTAATGGAAACAGAAGGATCCTTGGGCCTGACTGGCTAGCCAGCTAGCCCAGTCTAATCAGGGAGTTTGGTACCAGTAAGAGATCTTGCTTCAAAATAAGGTGGACAGAGCTCGAGTAACAACACCCAAGGCTGTTCTCTAGCCTCCCCACAAGGACATATATATGTATGCCCGTACATCTGCACATACACAAAACACTCATTCACCTGGTTCCTTAGATAATTACATAAAAGCAAAATGACTAGTCAAAGGTTATCATTTTAAGAGCTTTTAATATGTATAAATTTCTATGCAAAAAGATTTTTTATTTAACTGATGCTGAAACTTATGAGAGAGGGTATTTTTGTGTATTACCAATCTTTAAATTTCCTGACAAGCTAATATCTTTATATATTTTTTCTTTTGTTTTTTTATTATTACACTGATATTAGACATATTCTTGTTAAAAAGTTGGTTTGGAGAATTTTTCGGTAAGATTTTTTTTTTAGTTTTTCTATCAATTTTTTAGTAATACACTCATTTGCTCTTTTGCTGTTGTTGCTGTTATTTTCTGAGACAGCATCTTGCCATTAATGTGGCCCTGGAATTGCTATGAGAAGCCAGCCTCAAATTTGCAAGTGAACTTTACTTGGGCCTCTGTTTTGAGATACAGGTGTGCCCACCACACCCCAAGCATTTTTTAGGAATTAAGAAGTGCTCTTTATAATTACAGATAACATGTTATATCTATAGTATATTCAAATATCTTTTTGTGGTGTTCTTTTCTGTATAATTCCTTTCAGATAATCAAATCAGTTAACTATTTAAAGAGAAATAACTGATAAATTAATTCTTTGTCTAGTAATCGGAATTCACAAAGCCTGGGCTAAGGTTGTAGCTCAGTTGCTAAATTGATATACCATGGTGATAGACAACTGTAATCCCAGTACGTGGAAGCAGAAAGAGCAAAAGTTGGAGTTCATCCTGGATTACATGAGACTTGTCTCAAAATAAGAAAACACTGAACAATAAATTAGATCAATTGTACTGTACTGAGAATCAAATTAACTAAAAGAAACTTTAAAAAAAAAAAAAAACAATTCACAAGACCTGTTTTTGGTCTTTACTATGTTATACCAACAATACTTAAAGACACAACCTTAAAATTAACACACACTACTTACTCTCATGTAGAAGACATTTCTTTCCTCAACTAGTCTTTTTTCATTTTTGTTTGTTATTGTTTTTTTGGGAGTAGAGATGAAAACCAGGGCCTCAAACCAGCGCCCCAATTTTTTTTTTTACTCCTGATCTCTTATCTTCATAAAGGTTATTTGTAAGAAAACTCAGTTTATCAACTAACAATATACTAGAACAACCTACCTATGTATTATGGTAAGCACTTCTTGCTCCCAGATTAATCTAGGTAATAGTTTTACTCAAATCTTTTATTAGGTCTTTCAATAAAGGGTAATGCTAATTTTTAAACAAATTAAGTAATTTTTTCTCGTTCACATGTCTATATGCAAAAAGCCACTTTTTATAAAAAATACAGGTAGAAAAAGAGAACATGGCTAATATATGTTATTTTCAATCCTGTCAGGAGGTCTACAACAGACTTCTGTTTACCTTGATGATTCGATCACCCGTCTGTACTCCAGCCCGCATGGCTGCTCCATCTGTGTAAGAAATGAATTGTTCAATATGTGGCTTACTGATAATCTTGAAAGTAGTATAATAAAGCAGTTAAAACATGGGTTGTAAAGTATGACAGACAGGTTCAAATTTTGTATCTGTGAGTCTAACTTGTTTTATGATTTTTTACTTTAAGACTCAATATCACCTATAAAGAATTACTGTCTCTAAATAATACTCATCTGAAATTACAGCACCCAAATTAAAGGAATTCAACATATAGTAGATAATAGCAAAAGACATTATTGTCATCTGGGGAAAAGATCTAGAATTTTTAAGCCTATATATCCTTAATCTATCCCTATTAAAATATCACTAATGCCACAAAGAAATGAAATTCTAGAAATTTCTGTTAGTGATCACATGCAAATTATTACATCTAAGGATTTGTATGGTTTATAAAGCTATACATGAATGCTTCCTTTCTATACAGAAATCACCTGGAGTAAACTCATTTTAATACCCTGCAGACAAATATAGCACAACAGTCCATATGAACTGCAATCCAGGCAATTATTCTATTCTGGACAATGGATAATGCTTAAGATTTGCTAGGTTTACTCTGCTTACTCCCAAATGACAAAACTGCTTTTAAAAATGCCTTACCTTCTTTGACAGACTGTACAAAGACTGGATTATCTCCACTGACAGTCAGCCCAAATCCATTGTCATCTTTTTGGATGATCACACAGCGTTGAACAAGACCTGCAGAAGAAACACAGAGTAAAGAAAAGAAGAGGAGAAAACAGAATGAAAGACATTGATTATGTATTAGTCATGAACTGTTTTCTATCTGGACAAACACAAGTTAGCTAGCTCCTAAAATCCAAATAAAATATTGAAGAGTACTAAACCCACAAATAAAACAAACACAAGAACATCACAAAACCATACACACTTATTACCACTAGAGAGGTAGAACAGAAGGTCAAGAACAGTTATAGCAATTTGGGAAAGATGAATTTTTAGAGATGAAAATAATTAGAAGGAACGTCAATTCACATCTATACTATTTATTTATAATATAAACTCTTCCCCCAATGCTTTATGTTGTATTTGATATTTAACCCTCAAAATACAACATTATAGAATATTGAGTTAGGAACATCTTATGGAAAAACTCCAAGAAAACAAGCATAAAATAAAAGAAATGCAAGCAGAGTTGTTTTTGCCATTCTTCCAAGTAGGGAGAAAAAGGGAAAAACAAAAAGTAGAGAAAAGAACTCAACCAAAGAAAAATAAGCAGGAGAGAAAAGCACAAAGAAGAACCCATGAGCTCCAGCAATTCTTTCATCTCCTTTATATGTAAGAGTTTGTTTTCTTTGTATTTAAATACAACTGTGCAGGCAAGATAAGAAAAAGAGGAAACCAATCAAAGGAAGAGGAAATGTCCCTCTTAGAACCCTCTTTATTAACATCAAATTTGAAGATCTTAACCTCTTTGTTAGCCCAAGACTTAATGTAGACTTGTAGCTTTATAGCAAAAAGCAGTTTATCAAAAGTCAAAATACATAATGTGCAAAGTAACACAAAACTAAGGATTAGAAAATAAAAGCTTGTAAAAAATAAAAATTTTACACAATTTACACAAATAAAATAAATACTACTTATACAAATAAAAGATAAAAATTTATAATTTATGCAAATAAAATAAATTTTACAAAATTTTATACAAAAAGTACTACCTTTTAATACATATGATATATAAAGGATAGATTAAAAATTATATGATATACATACTTGTTAATAGAGATACAGCATGTATATATGAGCATACTAAGACAAAAAGTGGAGTACATAGAAAATATGAACTTTAATGCATACCCTAGACAAAGAAACAGTAAAATCATGAGAATTGAGGATGTAACTTGTAAAGTGCTCACAGCACAAGTTTCTAAACTAGATCCCCTGCACTAGGGAAATACAAAACAGACACACACACACATACACACATGCACACACACACATGCACGCACACATACAAAGCAATAAACAGACCATGGGCCTAATTAAAAGAAATTCTGGGAGAAAACATAAAAACAAAAGATCACAAGTGACATATAAGTGGAAGGAAGTAGGAGGGCACAAAGAAAGAAGGAAGGATGGAGGGATGGAATGAAGAAAACAACTAAAACAAATTTTGTTTGAGAAATACCATAATGAAACCTAATTCTTTATGCTAATAAAAATTAAATAAATAAATAAGAAAATACAGAGAAAATCTTCAAAGCCTCAAAATAATCATAATACTCTTAGGATGCAAAATACATCAACGATCAAAGAAAAAACTTTTGAGGGAAATGAAAAGGCCAGCCACAGACTGGGGGAAAGCACATCCAACAGTGTTCAAGGTCTAGCAAAAAAAAAAAAATCTGTATCCATATCATATTTTTAAAAGCAAATCTAGAGCAAAGCAAAAAAGAGGCAGTACAATCCAGGGTGATTCCTGAAATTACCCTTGGCCCACCACAGGCATATACTCTGAAGTGCCCTCTGATACATACTCTCAAAAATTTTTTAAAAAAAGCAAATCTATAATTCAATAATGGAAGAACAACTTTAAAAGAGCAAAATATTTTAAAAAAACAAATCACAAGGAAGGCTACAACAACAGCCAAAAACAACAAACAAAGGAGCTTAATATCTGTACTATTAAGCGTGAATTTAAGCCACAGCAAAATTACTATATACCAATCAGAATAGCTAACAATGTAAAAACCAATCATGCCAGGTATTGCAAGGATGTAGAGTAACTTGAATTCTCAAAACACTGTTGCTGAGAGTGCAGAAACCCTAGGGAAAACATTTGGAAATCTCATATAGAAGTAATTATTCATTTACATATAATCTAGTAATTTTATTCCCAAGAGAAATGAAAATTCTCATCTGTCATGGTTTGAAATGTGTCCCTCACAGTCTCATGTGTTTGGGAAGATCACGGTATCTTTGAGAGTTTTGCTGGAGGAAGGCCGTGACAGGGAGTGGGCCTTGAGGTAGATTACTCCCACCCTACCTCTAGGAGAAGTCTGATTTTGTAGAAAGGAGTCAGGTGGCTCTCAGCCTCCAAGATGTTTGTAATAACAGCCTGCCTCCAACTTCAGCCAGCCAGCCATGCCATGTCCATCATGAAAGACTATCTCCCCTCTGGAACCCTTTCTCCCATTAAGTTGCTTGACTTTGGGCATTTTCTCACAGCAACAGAAAAGAGTAACCATTACAACATTTGCTACACAAATGTTTATAGTAGTTTTGTTCTTGAGAGTCAAAGATTAAAACACTTTAAATGTTTATCAACAGATTATGAATAAAGAAACTGTGGTATATTCAAGTAATAAAATGTTCTCTTGCAAGAAAAGGAAACCAGGAATACTTTCATACATACAATAAACATGGATAAATCACAAAAGCATCAGTTAAATACGAAAGACAGTGCAAAAGACAAGGAGAAAGAAGCTGTATGTGGTAGCTCACACCGCAATCCTGGCACTTGAGGAGGTAAGGGGGGAGAACTGCGAGAGTTGAGGCCAGCCTGGGCTACATAGTGAGGTCCAGCCCAGTTTGAGAACTGAAGATGTAACTTGTAAAGTGCTCATAACACAAGTTTCTAAACTAGATCCCCTGCACTAGGGAAATACAAAACAGATACACCCCCCACACACACACATGCACACACACGCATGCATGCACACACACAAAGCAAAAAACATATAGATCATTTGTTTCAAAACAAGAGGGGAGAAGTCAATCTTCTTCATCTCATCAGGTAATCAGAAATAGGTTTGAATATACAAAATCAAGTAAAAATAAATCTTTGTGAATCTATAATAAGTAGAATCAAAGACTCAAAGCAGACTAAGATCAGCATATCATAGTTTTCTAAAATACATGTGTCTTTAGGAAACATAAATACCTCATGGCCAATGCTAATTAAGCTACTGAAAATTTCAAATTAGCAAAATAAGAACCAGGATATTTGTAATACCAAATATATTTATCTTCTTGTAATATACATGGTTCCCAATTTTTACACCCTACCTTTAAGGAGTTGAACATTAATGAGTGAAAGGTCTTATGTGTGGGTGCATATTAGATATAGGAATACTATGTGGAGGCCAGAAGATAATGATGGAATTCTTCAATTGCTCTCACCTTGGATTTTCTGAGACAGTGCCTTTTACTGAATCTGGAGCTAACTGATTCAACAAGACTAACAAAGCAGCAAGCCCCAGTGATTCTCCCACTTCTGCCTACCCAAAGCTGGAATTACAAGCAACAAGACCACACTTAGCTTTTTCCACAGGTACTGGGGATCCAAACATAGGTAAGTATTTTACCCACTAAATTACCTGTCCCAAACTTTGAAAGATTTATTTTTTAAACATTTATTTATTTGTGTGTGCATGTGTGCGCATGCATGCACTTGGGTATGTGTGTACGTATCAGAGGGCACTGTATGTCCCTGTGGAGGACCACGGGTGACTTTGGGAATCATCCTGGATTACTTCTACCTCCTTGCTTCCCTCTGGGATTTCCCAAGCTCCTGGCACCACGGTCTGAAGTGCAGGCCTCCACCATTTCCACCTGGAAGTTTTATGTGGGACCTGGAATCCTCAGGACCTTTTGCTTGCAAGACAGTCTTAACCCATGAGCCATTTCTCTGGCCCCGTGAAAGATTTCTAACAGTAGTAACTGCCACAGTGGTAACTAACTGCCACAGTGGTAACTGCCACAGTGGTAACTGTGGTAAGCCACAGTAATGCTTAAGCACAATTTTTTCAGGTGCTTGTCAGCTCACAAACCTAGTGACCTGAGTTCAATCCCCAGACTAACTTTTTAAAGTTATCCTTTGATCTCCATATATGTGTCATAGCATGTACATGTACTCCTTCTCTCCCAAACATAATAAAATAAATTGAGAGAGAGGATAGATGAAGTCCAGGAGTTTGCTAGGCTTGCATATATCATTTGAATAAAATATATAATACATCAGAAATGTATCATTTATCTATATATCTCACTTTTAAATAACTATGAGTTGAAGATGATCAATTCCATCTGTGCTTTTGTCTAAATTTTTGTTGATTTGAGACAGAATCTCAAGGTTTGCTATGTAGCTGAGGCTGGTCTTGAATTCTTGATCCTCCTACCTCTACCTCCCAAGTGCTGGGATTACAGGTGTATGCCATGATGCCCTGCCTAAATATTGCTTAAACCAGGAAATTAGTTTTGAATGGGAAAAGAAGAGAGAAGAGGAACTTCACAGAAGGGAGCTTCTTGTTATAGGCAGCTCTGGAAAATAAGAGGCAGTAAGAAGTCCTCAAGAAACAAAGTACGGGGCTGGAGAGGTGGCTCAGGGGTTAAGCCTCCTCCTTGCAGGCGGAAGGTCCTCGAGTTCGGAACCCAGATCCCACGTATAGACGCCAGACGGAAGCGGGGGAGGCCTGCGCTTCTGGTCCTGGTGGGGCGGAGCCTGTGAATCCCGGGGCAGAAGGAGGTGGAGGCGTCCATGGTGGTTCGCGAATTCGTCCGTGGTTCTACACATACACAGACACACACGCACGCACACAGACACACACACACACAGACACGCACGCGCACATACACACAGTTGAATAAATAATAATAATAAAAAAGAAAGAAACAAAGTACATTTTCAAAATTTTCCCTAAATACCCAGACTAGAAAGCTTTTCCTCAATATCCTCTTATATACTCTGACTACACCCTCTGTTACTCCTAACACATTCATCTTCAAAGCTGACTTGTATTTGATCATATCCCATCATTATTATATGGTCCAAGGATGTAGGATGCTATACTTAGTGCACAGTCTTATCTTGAAACTGTGTGTGTGAGAGAGAGAAAGAGAAAAAGAGAGGGAGACAGAGACAGAGATTGATTCTCTAATCAGTTCTATTTTTTCTACCATGTGGGCTTTTAGAGATCAAACTCAGATTATCAGTTTTATGAGCAAGCAGGCACTTAACTCTTCTGAAATTCTAGTTAATGAAATTACAAAAGAAAGAGGCATCCAGAGATGGATGGAAACTCAGAAAGGAATGTAACAAACAGGAAAAAAGAATCGCCATATACATATGTGTGTATGTATGTATGTATGTATGTATGAATACATATATATGTACACACACACACACACACACACACACACACACACACACACACGCCTAGGGCTTATTTCAGAATATTCAAAACCTGTTTTTTCCAATTCATAATGGTTTCTGCCAGACAGTTTTTTTCATTTTGGTTTTTGTTTTTTCAAGACAGGATCTTGCTATGTAGTACAAGCTAGTCTCATACTTGCAATTCTCTTGCCTCAGTCTCCTAAGTGCTAAGATTATAGGCCTATGTTCCCTTTCCATTCTATACCAAAAGAAGAAGATGAAGAATAAAGGGTTAAGAGGAAGCAAAAGAGTAATACATACATTCTGTGAACTCCCTTTTCCCTGTTCATCTTCTCCACCATATTACTCACCTCTGCTACTTTGAACACCTGCTGGGATGTAGTTCAGTGTAAGGGCATGTTGTTAGCAAGTATGAGGTTCTCGTTTGCTAATCTGAGAGTCTGATATATTTTAACAAGTAAGAATTATTAGTCTGGGAGAAGGGAGAGTTTTTAGGGGATGTCAGAGACGACAAGAAGTGGAGAAGATGAGGGGGAGGAAAATCTAAACACATTTTATTTTAAAATGGCACAATAATATCTAACCCTTTGTATGCTAACTTTAAAAATATAATTAAATTTTAAAATAATTATTAGTCACTATAAAAAGAAAATATGCCTTATACACAGAGTCAATTCAAAAATCTATTGTCAGTACTATTCTGTTCTATTGATCTCTGGCATCTTTACAATTTTAGACTTGTGGTTACAATGACCTGATAACTAAGCCAACCTACATTTAAAATTTAGAAGCCCAGTCTCTCAAATGCCCAATTTTATCATGTTACCTCCAACCTCAAACTCAAAGCAAATGTTTCTTTATTAAGAAATTTCTTACATCTACCCTTGAATATGCTCTTATAATAAGACTCCAGTTTAACAGCTTTCTGTCTCTGGCCAGGGGGTGACATACAGTGCCCATCACGATGGAGTGAAGGGCATTGCAGGAGCAACAAAACTGCAAAAGAAAATCAACAAACCACTATCCAGAACTTCAGAGACTCTATATCAACCATATAGAACTAGGCCAGACTAATCTCTCCCCATCCTGAAGCTCAGGGACATTTGCAGAAGAGGGGGCGGTAAGAGTGTAAGAGCAAAAGGATGGGAGGAGCAATGATTTGCAAGATACTCCACACAAGTTAGGGCCGAAGCAATCATAATTGGACATTGCATGCCCGGCGCAATGTCCAACACACTATTGACCTCACAAAGTCTAGCATCTGCTAAAGGCACCAAGATCCTTGGAAGCAAGGAATTGACAGCCACAGTAGTGTTCCTATGCTTAAGGGGAACACGAGAAAGGGTTCAGGGAAATGCCACTGGGTCCTTGTACGTCATCGGAGAGGAGGGCCCAGAGGAGAGTCAGGCATGCACAAGAAAGAACTCTGGGAATTGGGGCGGGAGGCACGGGGGGGGGGGGGGGTGGGGAGGAAGGGAGGAGGGGAAGGGGAGCAGGGGGTTCGGGAGGAGGAGGAGGGAGGGAGGGAACTGGTGTACCTATTAAGTTTGTATGAGCTGAAATAATAATAAAAAATGTATTAAAAAAAGAAATTTCTTCTGTAACAATGAACACACTAACATTGAGTAAATTATCACATCCTCTGCTTTAGCAAATTTTTACTGAAAGTCTGTCTACTGGCTAACACTACAGTCCATAGGTGTTATGAAAAATATTGTGCAAAACTACAGGAATCTTTACTCTCAAAGAACTTAGTCTTCACAGAAAAGACAGTATTGGAATAAGTAAAAAAAAAAAATGCAGCAAAGAATCTAGGTATATAATACAAACAGTAGACACTATGTCTTGTTTTAAAAAGGGGGGAGCAATATAAAAATAGACTAAACTATAAATAGCCATTTTCCACTAGCCTTGGTGATGCAGGTCTGTAATTCCAACACTAAGGACATAAGAGGAGGCGGCAAGAGTATAAGGAGTTCAAGGCCAGCAAACATGAGGATGTAAGACTGTGTTTCATCTAGCCATCTGGCCAGCAATCAATAAATTTAAAAAAAACTAGCATTCATTAGTTTTACTTTTTTTGATTTTTACTACATATACACAGTTTGTTCTGCTACTAAATTCCTAAATTCTCCATCTGACAGAAAGTTTATCCAAAATTGAATAAATTTTGTAAGATCACATAATTACTTAGATATGAACTTGTCTCGAACTTTGTGAAGGAGTAAGAAAACTTAACTTTCTTGAAACTCATAGCAATACTCCATTGCTCTTTGTACTATGTGACAAGTGGTTTCTTCACAGCTTTAAATGCACACACTGTACTGGTGAACAGAAATTTTATTACTGCGCTTATTAAAAACTACTGCAATTCTTCCTCTTGTATAGACCATAAACAGTTGGCAGGTGGGTGAAGTATCCTATCATCTTTGCAGTCCCTCCTTAGCCTAGTGCCTGGTATACAACAGGTGATCAATGAAGAATCACCAAATAAATTTAAATTTGAACTGGCCATTGTGGTATATACCTGTAATTCCAACTCTCAAGACACTGAGACAGAAGGACTGTGAGCTCGAGGTTAGCCTGTGCTACCAAGTGAAAATACTGTCTCAAAAAAAATCTGAGGTTATTATTTTCCATAAGAGAAATTTTAAGCAAACATCACTCAATCATAATCATTTCAATAAGAAAATAACAGCTCTGAGAAATACTTGTATAGGAACATTAATTAACCATCTGCTTGGCAAAATTATATGTTAGCAATTTGATTCCCCATCTACTCCAAATTATTGCCTCTCTTATAAAGCATATTTTCTTTATTTCCTTTCTTTACGTTTCTCCTCAAAGATGATAAGCTGGCATCATGATGTACTCTCTGTGGAATAAAGAAGCTCTGTTACATTTATCTATATAGTATCCTTTCTTGAATTTTATTTTTACTTAATAACAGAGGACATGGTTTTGTGTTATTAAAAATAGGTCATATAAAAACACTACTCTTTATGTTTGCTTTGAGATGGGGTCTCTCTAAGTATCCCAGGTCGGCTTTGAACTGATTACATACCCTAGACTGGCCCTGAACTGGTGGTACTCCTTCCTCGGCCTCTTGAGTGCTGGAACATGCACCACCATGCCCATCTAAGAGTGCTTCTTATTCAACGGATAATTAATTATGAATTGTTAACATTCTGAAAATGAAAAAATTAAGTACAATACTTTGGAGACAAAAGATATAGAAGACATTCTCAAGTTTCACTATAATTACATTCCCAAAAAAGGGTTATATTGTAATGCCAGGTAATTAATGAAAATGAAGTGGTAAGCATGGAAGGAAACGTGCTGAACCTTCCACACTACATTTGCTTCAGAGAGCACACATTAGTCTTTCTTCACCTTTCATTTTATTGCATGACTAAACTTCTCTTAAGTCTCACCTCTTAAGAATTAGCCTCGGGGAAGGGTGTGGAGAAAAACCATATGCAACCCAATAAAAACAGCTCATTTTTAAACTGGTGCCAGACATATGTGTTTTATGAGTGAGACCTCAGATAATCCTTTGATTAAGAAGCTTCTGCATTCTAAACATGCAGTGCTGCCAGCAAGAACCTCTAGTTCCAAGTATACTAGCTTCATGTTTTAAGAGTACTACCAGAAATAAGTTTCTTATGTAAGTTACATTTTCTTTAACTTTAAATTTTTTCAAAAGGAAGAAAAGGGCCAATTAGGATGAGTCAAGATTTTATTTTACTCCATCAATTCTCTCCACTAAAATACCTTATCTCAATCTCAGCAACCATTCATTCAAAATTCACTTAAAGAGAATCTGGGAGGAAGCAGGCATTAAGGGATTTGCAAAGACAGCTGTAGATGCAAACAGGCAGACACAAAACAAAATGTCCAAGTCCAGAAAGGAGCTGGATAACCCTAGAAAAACCCTATGAAGGAGGTAACATTTTCTAACTGACAGATAAAATTATACGTTATTTTTTGTGTGTAATAGGATATTCCGAAGCACCTACAATTGCGGAATGGCTAAACCAAGCCAATTAACCAACATATTACTTATCATGGTGATCATTTTTCTAGGAAGAACACTTAACACCCACTTTTTTTACAGCTCAAGAATATATTATCTTCATAAATCATGAGGAGCAACAGGCATCTTGAGCCTATTTCTCTTAATCTTACTGTAACATATGAGAGTCTCTAAACCGAGCATTGAAGAATGGGAAGGATTCTACACTGCATGAAGAAAACAAACCACTGGATACAACAAGAAGTGCACTGATGTACTTGAGAAATGAAAAGGTAGAAGACAGTCTGGTACTCTAGGTGAATAGCAGATCAGGGCAGAATAATATACTGGGAGGACAGCATGACATATCTTAAAACTACTTGTACTTTTCCTAGCAAGTGAATAGCCAAATTTATTATTTTAGTAATAGTAATCTGACAAGTTGAGGCAGATCACTGAAGAACAGAGAAAAGGAAGTCAATCAACATGAAAGCAGTGAAAGAAAACTATGAATCTATTAAAATAATTTTATAACATGACGCAAACTGAAGAAAGCAGTGGAACTGAAATCAAAGTATGAAGAATAAAAAAAATACCTTGATGAGAAGTATTCTTATGCAATGGAAGATGCAGAGAACCATGATTGGCCAATGTTCAAAGAAAAGCAACTGTGGACTGCTCAGCTTTATCAGGACATCTAAACCAGGATCAGGGAATGGTTCAGAAGAGGGGGCAGTAAAAATGTAAGAGCCAGAGGATGTCGGGAGATAATGTCATTCAGTAGACTCTATTCATATCGAGACTGCTGAACCCAAGAACAGAGTGTAATAGTGTGTACTTCCAGTAGAACTTCATAATAGCTGGCCTACTAACACCTTAACAGAGAGGAGGGAAGATCCCATAAGATATAACACTATCCTGAGAGACTGGACAAGGGAAGAGGGGGAGTCTCTATATTCTACGATTTACCCACTGGTGGACTATCTGTGCCTGGCAAGTGCACAGGCATAATAAATGCAGACATCCTAGACAAGACCCAATGGATCACATATCTAGGGAGGTGGGATAAGAAATGAGGGTAGGTAATAGATGATAAGATAAATTCATTGTTAATACAATTTTTTAAAATGCTAAAAAACAACAAAAAACCTTGATGAAGTGTGCTTGATGGCACACACCTGTAATCCTAGCAATTGGGAGGTAGAGGCAAGAGGACAAGTACTTCAAAGTTACCTTTGGCTTCCTAGAGTTTGAAGCCAGCCTAGACTACATAAGACTTTGTTTTTTTAAAAAAAATAAAAGGTGGGCAGTGTGGGGGAACTAGGAAGATAAGTTGGTTGATAAGTACATTGTACAAGCATAAGGACCTGAACTTAGTCCTCAGTACCCATGCAAAAGAACATTGTGGTAGTATATGCCTACAATCCCAGCACTGGGGAGATGGATACAGAAAAACCCCTGGGGCTTGGTGGCCAGTCAGTCTAGCTGAATCAGAAAGCTCCAGATTCAGTGAGAGGTCATGTCTCAAAATTTTTGGTGGAGAAGAAAACATCCAACATCAGGACACGCGCGCGCGCGCGCGCACAGACACACACACACACACACACACACACACACACACACACAGAGTGATGGTAGGGTTAGAGACCTGGCCATCAAGTAAACAGAGACAATATCGAAAAGAAAGAAGTCAGGATAATGAAATACTATAGAAAGCAAAGAGCATCTGCATTGTGAGTCAAAAGGAAGGTGAGGTCAGACAAAGTTAATGGGTTTTCCAGTAGGATGCTATGGGCTACTATTAAAAGACAGTGTGAGTTCCGAAGTCAGATTACATGAAGGTAAACTGTGTATGTGTTATAAGAACACAGAGGTTAATGTAGAATACTCTTTGCATGATTGAAGAAGAAAAGAGAGACTAAGAACTTGGGAGAAATAAACCAAGAACTTCTAAAGATATTAGAAGCCTAAATGACAAAAATATTCTACGGTTCTCAAACTATGATATTTCAAGTTTGATTATCCCTAAATATGATCCAAAATATGAAACCCAAAATCAGAACCTTTTTTAGTGTCACTGCAATGCCAAAATGAAAAATTTCATACTGGACCTGATGAAATGGGCTTCAGTCAAAACACCCAAAAAATCTTACTTTTTAAAAAATTTTTATTATTATTATTTTTATTCAATTGTGAGTGTGCACGCACCTGTGCGTGTGTGTGTGTGTGTGTGTGTGTGTGTGTGTGTGTGTGTGTGTGTATGTAGAACCACGGGCGAATTCGGGAATCACCATGGACGCCTCCACCTCCTCCTTGTTTACTCTGCCCAGGGATTCAAAGGCTCCGCCCTACCAGGACCAGAAATGCAGGCCACCCCCCCCTTCCGAACTCAGGACCTTCTGCCTGCAAGGCAGAGGCTTAACCCCTGAGCCACCTCTCCAGCCCCTCTTTTATGTTCTTAAATGCTCATGTCCTCCAAAATCTACCCATTAAGGCCCTAACTCCCAATGTGACAGTATCTGGAAGAGTGCCTTTAGAAAATAGAATCAGAGATTATGAAGATGAAACTCTTAAATCAGGATTAGAAGAGATACCAGAATCTCAGCCTTTCTTCAGAAAGACCATGACAGGAAAGAGTGAGAACAGACACCTGCAGCTGTGTATCACCCTCTATAGAGGCACCCAAACATGAGAATTCAACCTCTAGAACGCTAAGAAAATAGCATTTCTGTTGTTTAAGCCGCATAGACCAGAATTTTGTTATGGCAGCCCAGCGTGTTAAGACATCTTTTGAAAACATGACTTAGGCCAGTGAGTTAGCTCAGCAGGTAAAGCAGATTTTCCTGCAAGTCTGATGACCTTAAGTGTAATCCCTAGAATCCATATGAAGGTAGGAGGAGAGAACCAACTATCCTCTGACCTCTACACATGCTGTGGCATGTGTACTTCTTCACATCAGATATGCCCCCACCATAATAAAAATTATGGCTTATTCTTACACAAAATATTATCAGTGGTAATTTACTCATATAGAAGATAGGAAACAGCTGATTTTCAACTTAATCTTCCTTTACTGAATCTCTCATGTCCCATTAAAGTTCCCCACAAAAAATATAGCCCATAAAAGTTCTTCAATACAACATTAAAGACAAGCACAATGGTTCATATCTGTAATCCTAGTATTTGTGAGGCCAAAACAGGAGCACTAACTCAAATTTAATCCCAGCCTGGGCTACATAGCAAGACTGTCTCAAAACAAAACAAGGCTAGGTATGGTGATGCACACCTGTAATCCCAGAACTTGGGAGGTAGTGGCAGGAAGATGAGGCATTCAAGAACACACAGGATGGTTACATGAGACCTTGTCTCAGTATTTCTGTGTGTGTGTGTGTGTGAGTGTGTGTGTGTGTAAAGAAAAAAGTGTCATTAAAACTGAAGATCAGAAAATGTTATCTACACATGTTCAGTGTGTGTGTGTGCGTGTGTAGTGTGTGTGTAAAGAAAAAAAACAAGTGTCATTAAAACTGAAGATAAGAAAATGTTATCTCCACATGTTCAACAAACTCCAAGAGGTACAAAAAGGCAAAGGAATAAATATTGACTAGACTACACTAAGAAGCTTAACAAAGAAAGTCAAAACAAAGCAAACATTTGGTTTCCTTTTAAAATAAACAAATTAAATTTTTCTCTCAAAGCAGCTCTAGAAATGACCCATAAAGTATAAAATAATGAATGACATCTGTGTTAAGCATCCATCCAAATAACTTTATCACAAGAAAAGACAACACATAATCTCTCTCTCAGCTGTATTCTCATATTTCTAAATCTTCCTTTTTCACCTGTGCTGACTGCACACAATCTAAAGTGCCCTATCCATTAATGGTATGATATTAACACTTGCAAGCTAGCTGTCTTAAAAACTCAGGTGCTTCCTAAGTAGTCATGATTCAGTTTCTTCCGAAAATGGCGCATCAAGAATTCTCAAGGGACGAAACACATTTAAGAAGCCACACCTTACTTCCTGAGCACCACTTAAAATGCTTCTATTACTATCACGCATGTCTGGACTGGTATAAAATTCCTATCACTGGTAACAAAAATATTAGTGTAACATTTTTGGTCACAGATTCCTAAATTGTTAATCCTCATCCAAAGAAAACAACAGGCTTCTTCATACATAGCACTAGGAAAATGGTACTATGAAACACAACACTGTGAAGACTAATGGAAAGAATGAACATACGAATAAGATAATATTCCTATTCCTTAGGAGAGAATGAACTATAGGAAATACTTTCCTACAACAGAAATAGACTATTCAGTTAAAACTATTTTGGAGAAAAGCAAAAACTAACTTCACATGCCACAAGATCTGGCATACATTTCTTTCTGAACAATACAGAAAAGCCTAAAAACTGTTGAGCATACATCTAACACAGATCATTAACAGCTTCAGAAACCAAACACTGAGGATTTATAATACTAAGGCATATCAGATGCCAGTAGATGTAACTGTCAAATGTTCTCAAAGAAGTAGGCACGATTTCATACATTTTTTCCTCTCATACAGGACATAGTAGGAAACACCAGCACTTCAGCAAACTTCCACTCAATAGATTATGGCCCTGTTGGAGAAGACTTGGCTTAATTAGTCTACAATGACTGTTTTTAGGGTCTTGTTTCTAGGTAACTCCATGCCTATTCATTTTTCTCAAAAACCTAATAAGGAATCTGGGTGTGGTGGTATATAATCATTTTCTCAGCAGTTGGGAGACAGAGGCAAGAGGCTCACTGCAAATTTGAGGTCAGCTTGACATAGTGAATTCCAGAGCAGCCTAGGTACATAGTAAGACTCTGCTTCAAAAAGGAAAGAAAGAAAGAAGGAAACAAACAAACAAAAAAAAAAAATCAAGAACAAAAAAGGAAGGAGAATGGGGGAAGGGAGAAAGAATCTAGAACTTTATAAGCATAGTTTGTTCTGTCTTTGGAAAACAGGACAGAATTTGGAAACTTTAGCATTGCCATATTTTCTGTGAAAGTTCACCATTCAGGTTACATTGGCTTTTAAATCCTTAAAGGATTTTAAAAAGAATAATTCTACAGGATTGTTCAATTGATAAACCAATTAAAATAAAAATTATAAAGAACTGCTAACATTCTTAAATGATGCCAGTATTATTCTTAGAAGAAAAAAAACTGAACTGCTTAAATTCTATATAATCTAAAAGACACTATGTAAGAGGATGATAAGGATTCAAAACCCATCCATGTTATTCAGAGAAACCTAGCTTCACCACATTAGGGATATCACCTTTCTAACAAGAAGGAAAGATGGGTAATGTAGCCTATTCTTAATCTATAATATTAGTTTCTAGCAATCTTGAGTTTCCACAACGTAACCATATTAAACCCCAGGCTCCCTTTTCCTGCAGCAGATTATGCCATGCACAACAGACATAAGAAAGGCTGCAGTTATCAAAAACAAAATGAAACAGCATGAAGCAAGCTCCAAAGGTGCAAGGCTGAATTAGCTACATTAGCTTACCATAGATCTCGGCTCTACTCTCCTCTGAACTAGACTTTGTCTTCTTGGAGGAGCTATCTGCACAAGAGCGGGAGAAAAGGAGAGATATAGAAAATATGGAGACCAATGTAAAGGGAAAATTCACGGGGGAAGGGGAAGAATGGATCATGATCAAGTTAATTCGTGCAAACATGAAGTATGAACATCACAGATGATAGCACTTAGAATAGTCGTGAACAGTGCAAGTAATGACTTATTTTAAGTGTTTATTGAAGAAAAGACAGGGCAATAAAAACAAACATGAATAGTCTATAAAATATGTATCTGATAATTATAAAGATGACAAAAGCACTAAATCTGAGTATCATGCATCTTTGCTAAATCTGTCTGTGGAAATAAATACAACATAGACAAACAATACCAAATAAGTCTAGCAAGACTAAAAATAACTGTATTTTATGAACTTGTATCCTTTACTAGCAAGACAATAATTAATCATATAAATAAAAGCATCTGAGCACCCAATTTCAAATTCTGACATTAGAAACAGAGTTCTTTCCACATGGAGATCTGTGATATAGTACTATTCCCACCATCCTAAACTATTAATGACTTATTTCTTTTATCTACTACCCAAGGTGCAAAGTGAATAATATACTTCCTACTTTTCACTGTCTAGATAAAACATTTCTTCAAAAAAAGAAATTTATATTAAAAATATGAAGCATCTTATTCACATAAAACATTGTTAAATATTTAAAATTATATTTCTAAGTAAAAAACACATCTGAAAAGACAATGTATGTATCTGAGATTGCAACATTTACTTTGTCTTTTGTCACAGACACATACAACTAAATAAGATATGCTCAAAGTGTGTGTGTATATATATATACATAATTTTAAGTGACAAAAAATTAAGCAAAAACTTTTAAAAATTATTAAGCAATAATACCAAATACTGAGCTTCTAATAGGAATTCAATGTATATGCATATAATTAAGAAAATAAACTAGGTTGGCGAACACGAGAAAATACTAAAAAAAAAAAAATCAACACTACAGAAGTTGCAAGAAAGATTTCTGTTGGACATTGTGGCACACGCTTGTAATTTCAGCACTCAGGAAACTGAGGCAGGGATCACAAATTTAAGACCATCTTAAGCTACACAGTAAGACCCTATCTCAAAAAAAAAAAGAAGAAGAAAGAAAATTGCTATTCATTTGTTTATTCAAAATGAAATAACCACTCATTTTTTAAGTTGCATTACATTTAGTACATTAATTTATAATAATAAAATCTGAGTTTTTAAATGACTTACAGAGGTTTATGGGTCTAGCACCCTTGGTTTTATGATATACTACCACAATCAATCTTAAAACTAATTCTTTGGTATAATCCAAATCTCAAGTTATGCTACAGCTACAATGTAACTATCACTAGTTTTACGATGTTTTTAATGTGCAGACGATAGCACTAAAAGCTAAAAAAAAAAAAGTCACGTGTGTCTGCTAACTAGAGAGGTGACATTTATACTACTGGTAGAGAAGTGAAGTAGCAGGGCCTGAGTGTTTGATTTGATTAAATTGCATGATTCTGCATTTGACTACTGTCAAAAAAATAGTCTTTGGAAGAGTAAAGAGTACTTTACCGGTGGGGTCAAAATCATGCGATGTACTTCGTTCAACTCTTTGCTTCTTATCTGTTGGTGACTCTCGGCTCAAAATACTCCCATGCCTAAATTAAGCAAAGTAATCATATTTACTATAAGAAAAGTATCACAATATAAACTTCACTTAAAAATTCCACAAGACCGGGGCTGGAGAGGTGGCTCAGGGGTTAACCCTCTGCCTTGCAGGCGGAAGGCCCTGAGTTCTGATCCCAGATCCCAGATCCCACGTATAGACGCCAGGCGGAAGCGGGGGCGGCCTGCGCTTCTGGTCCTGGTAGGGCGGAGCCTGTGAATCCCAGGGCAGAAGGAGGTGGAGGCGTCCATGGTGGTTCGCGATTCGTCCGTGGTTCTACACACACACATACACACATGCGCGCACATACATATGCACACACGCACAATTGAATAAATAATAATAAAAAAATTAAAAAAAAATTCCACAAGACCATATTAAAAAAAAAAAAACAACCTCGAATTCTGTTCATTACCCTCAAAGGAAAAAAATCTTTATATTCTTCAAAAAACTTTAAAACTCAATGTATGCCATATGTAAAAGTGAAAGTAGTATTCATTATTAAACTGTTTTGTTCTTAGAAATAACTGCTTATAACTTTTTGGTGGTTTTCACAGGATAATTGCTAACCTTTCCATTTAAGAAAAAGAACTCAACATATTCTTGGTCTTACACATAATAAGTGAAGTTCAAAAATCACTGTGTAGACATGACATTATTATAATAGTTTTTAAAAAACAAATCTATTTTAGGCAAGCCTCATTTTAACCCTGCCAATTTAGGTCTGGCCATGGAAGTCTTTTGGCCTGAAATGGCATCAGAATTGTTGTTAATGCTATTGTTTTTCCCATGAGCTAGTTAACTACAGATAAAGGCTATCAACAAATAAGAACCTATAATGTACATAGTTCCAATTAATTGAAAATGTTAGCACTGGTATTCTGGACAATCTTATAACTAAAAATGATCTTTAAAATTATTATCATTATTAAGAATGATATTCTGCCAACATTTTAAATACAGAGAAAAACTGTCGAAGTACAAGTGCTGAGGAGTCTCAGATTTCTCTTCCCCAAGAAATAAATCTGCGTATCAATACAGATACAGACAAATTTCAACATTATGGGGTTTTTTTCCTTATTGTCTTAAAATGATTAAGAATAAACCAGCACTCAAGTTCATTAAAGACAGTGATGGTCTTTCCACTGCTAAAAACATATTTAAAACTAGCAATTCATTTTCACCTCCCTAAGCAACTTACAATTCCAAACAGATTTTAAAATTAAAATTCTTCATAGGGAGTGACCTTAAAGTGTCAATTTGAATAAATGCTTTAAGTGCTTACATTTAAAACACTGAAAATATTATCAAAACAAGGCTGTATTCCAGAAAAAATATACAACACCTGTTATATTTTAAATCTGTGAGCCATTATGAAATTTTGTACTACTTAAATCCACATTCTCAAAAACCACAAAAATCTCCATAATTCCAAAGGAAAGTTTCTAATTAAAATTTAACTTAAACTTTAATATGAAGAGCAATCAAACAACTTACCTTATAGGTTTTTTAAGGGGAAACCTGAAATAAAGGGGAAAAAGAGTTTGTTACTTATTTGTAAAGGGTCTGTTATTACTTTATTAAAACTAATCAAAATAAGGAATTAAAGTCTTGCTCCTACTGTTCTAAAGCAAGATTCACAAACAGGTGAAGAAATCCACTTCATCAGATCTCATCCTCACTTATTTCTGTTTAGCTTTAAAAATAGACCTTAAAAACATTCCCTTTGGAATATCTCCTCTACTAACAGTGTGTTCCAAAAGCAGACAACAAAGGGTAACTTTTTCTGCTGTTTTGTTTTTCTGAGGTTCTGTACACTGAAAAAACCAAAGCATTTCCTTCTGTTGTTTTTTGTTGTTTTCTTTTTTTTTTTTTTTTTCCTGAGAAATATTATAGTTGACCATAATGGCACACGCCAGGGGGTAGTCAGGAGGATTTTGAGTTCAAGGTCTACTTGAGCTACCTAACAAGTTTCTGGCCAGCCTGAGCTGCGTAGTGTTTATTTATTTGTTTGTTTGTCTGTCTGTCTTTTTAGGGGGGCATATATGTGAAAGTCAGAGGATAGCTTATGGGAGTCAGTAGGTTATGGGGATCAAACTTAGGTTGTCGGAGCTGGTGACAAATGTTTTTAACCTATCATCTTACCAATACCAAGTCTGAATGAAGAAAAAGAAAAGGAGAAAGGAGAGGAAAGGGAGCAGGGAAAGGGGAAAAGGGGGGGAAGGAGAAAAGGAGAAAGGGAAAAGGAAGGGAGGAAAGAGGAGGGGAAAAAGGACAGGAAAGGACAGGAGAGGGATGGGGAGGGGAAGAAAGGAGAGGAGAAATAGGAGAAAGAAGGAGAGGGAAGGGAGGAGAGAAGAGGAAAAACAAAAGGAGAGAGGAGGGGAGGAGAAGGGAGAGTAGGGGAGGGAGGGGGAGGAGAGGAAAAAGAAGGAAAAAGGAAGAGAGGGAAGGGGAGGGGAGAGGAGGGGAGGGGGGTAAAAGGGAAAGGGAAAAGGGGAAAGAAGAAAAAGGGGAAAGAAAAAACTTTAAAAATGAAAAAGGGGAAAGGAAAAGGAAGGAGGAAGGAAGAGGAAAAATGAAAGTAGTCTGGGGTTCCAAAGATGGGGGGGTCTCACTAGGTAACTCAGGGTGAACTCTAACTTCTGAGTCAAGCTCCTGAATGTTAGGATGACTGGCCTGACCACCATGTCCACCACAGAGGCTTCTTAGTAAGTGTTAATTCTGGTACATGCACAGTAAATCTAAAGGCTAGTCTACTATCCCCACTTTTCCTTTGCCTTGTATCTTTCTCAGATTAATTTCTTTGAAGACATTAAGTCTAGGTAATAAGAACAGTGCTGGGGTTGAAGAGATGACTAAATGGGTAAAAGTGCTGGCTGTTTAAGCATAAGGACTTGTTTTGGAACCCTAACATAATATTGAAAAGAAAAAATAGGAAGTGGTTATACCTGTAACCACAGCACTGGGAAGCAGACCCAGTCAAGCCCCAAGTGCAAAACCCAGGTTTAATTTAAGACCCTGACTCAGAACAGAAAGTGGAAAACAATACAGGAAGGTATCTGACGCTGACCTCTGGTTTCCACAAGTATACAAAATACACAAAATACACACACACACACACCAGTGCTTTACTAAGAACATCAGTACAAAATGTTTAAAATAAATGTATAGAGGCTTTTTTAATGATTTTTTCCCACAGGTCACAGTGATTTCATACTTTTAAAATAGGCTATTAGCAAAAATAATGACACTAATGATATTTGAATAACTACATCTAATAGAGGTAGTTTAGAGGAAAAAAAGAAAGAAGGAAGGAAGGAAAGGAAGGAGGGAGGGAGGGAGGGGGAAAGGGGGAGGCAGGGGGAGGAAAGGAGAGGGGGAGGGAAGGGGAGGGGAGGAAAAGAGAGGGGGAGGGAAGGGAGGGGAGGAAGAGAGAGGGGGAGGGAAGGAGGAGGGGAGGGAAGGAGGAGGGGAGGGAAGGGGGAGGGAGGGGGAGGAGAGGGGGAGGGAGGAGGAGGAGAGGGGAAGGGAGGAGGAGGGGAAGGGAGGGGGAAAAGAGGGGAGGAGGAAAAGGGGGAGGAGAGGGGACGAGAGGGGAGAGGAGGGGGAGGGAGGAGAGGGGAGGGGGAGGGGAGGGGAGGGGGAGGGGAGGAGAAGGGGAAGGGAGGGGTTCCAACACACAAGTTTAATTAATCTGGAAGTTTCCAGATTGCTGATTGTAAATAAGTTTCCTTATAAGAAAATGGAAAAGAAAAAGAAAGAAAATATATCAAGAGATATTTAAGAATTTAGAATAGAATCCTTTAGTATCACAGGGTGTAATATACCCATTTAGAAGTAAAATATCTGAGGTTAAAATATATGAGGTTCTTTTAAATACCAGTTTTATATGCTAAAAAATATGGCAAGCTCAGTCTGAAAAGCCAGCACCACTGGGCGCTATCTCAAAGGAACTTACATCCACTTCAGAAACACGTTTGAATTTTTCAGCAGGTTTATAGAAAGTAAGTTATTCTAACAGATTCTGTACAAAAGTTCTCATTTCAGTTTGCATAATTTGAACTTTCAACCCTATTGTGTTTCATATAAAATATTTGTAGGGAAAATGAACATCCCTGATTAAGAGGCCTTTTCATCTTTACTTTTGTGATTTTTTTACCACAGTATCTTAAAATCAGAGAATATTAGTATTTAAATACTTTGGGGGGGTCTAGTCTTTTTCTTCACTGAAATGGAGTCCATTAAAATATTGTTTTATAAAATTAATCCCAAGGTGGAGTCCCCTCCCCAACCCATTTTATTTAAAAAAAAAAAAAAAACAACTTTATTCATCTATTTTGCATGCAGCCTGTGTGTGTGTGTGTGTGTGTGCATCAGAGGCCACTCACTGTATGTCCCTGTGAAGAACCAAGAGTGACTTTGGGAATCAATCTAGACTGCTTCTACCTCTTTTTTGTTTCACTCTGGGATTTCCTAAGCTCCACACAACAGGGTCAGAAGTGCAGGGCAGGCCTCAATTGTTTGTGCCTGGTGTTTTTACATGGGACCTGGGATCTGAACTCAGGACCTTCTGCTTCCAAGGCAGAGTCTTTACCCTTGAGCCACCTCTCTAGCCCTACTGCCTCCTTTTAAAAGATATGTTTTTCAGATATCTAGCATGATAAAACAGCGGTGAACCATTAAGTAAAGGGAAGGAAATATGAAAGTTATAGATATGGACCTAGAAGATTAAAGAATGTTGCAATATGGTTCAAAAATTGTACTTAGAAATTTAAAGTATGTTGCAACTTAGAAGGCTAAAGCTTGGTGTAGGAATTTTGTGATGTGATGGTAAACAGACTGCACGTTACAGAAAAAAGCATTTAGCCTCTGATACATACCTACTAAGAACTGAATTTTATATTCTAGAATGAATTTGAGTGTTTTTTAACTATAAATTTTCCCCTCATTAATTCTAGTACCACAGATAACAACAATTTAGATGCTGTTTCATACATTAAGACCTAATATATCTTGATTAAACAAAGATTTGATTATTTCTATAAGACTCATAAAATCGGGCTGGAGAGGTGGCTCAAGGGTTAAGCCTCTGCCTTGCAGGTGGAAGGTCCTGAGTTCGGATCCCAGATCCCACATATAGACGCCGGGCAGAAGCGGGGGCGGCCTGCGCTTCTGGTCCTGGTAGGGCGGAGCCTGTGAATCCCGGGGCAGAGGAAGTGGAGGCGTCCATGGTGGTTCCCAAATTCGTCCGTGGTTCTACACACACACAGACACACACGAGCGCCCACACATACATACGCACACACGCACAATTGAATAAAAAAAAAATTTAAAGAAAGACTCATAAAATTCTAATTCCTAAAGGGTCTAATCGCTTGGCTCATGGACAATATTGCTAAAAGGTCTTAACTTGATGCTATGGATTATTACTAAAACCACACTAGCTTAAAGATAAATGCTATAAATAAAATGCTTGTTTCCGTCACCATTACCTTCACCTCACTGGGCCAGACAATGCAATTGATTAATTTTATATATAATATCTCTATATGTCACATGCAAATGTTGTATCAGATACAGAGGATGGAAAACACAATATATATATTAGATCCAGAGCATTATGGCCAGTAGATTTACTATGATCCAGGAGTTTATTAATGGCTCTACCCATTCTCTCTCTCTCTCTCTCTCTCTTCCCTTCCCTCCTCCCTCTTCTGAAGACTGTTCCCTGCCTGCTACTCAGCCTCATCTACATAAGACACTAGAAATAAGCCTTTCTAACTAGCTACATGGGACATATGTGGCCAACCATATGGCCTCTGTATGTACAAACTGTGAATTTTTGCCAATGGTGCACTGAATACAAGTTCCTAGAAAGATGCTGCTGCATTTTGCAAGGCTGACTGACTTGACTGGAGCCGCCATGAAATGGAGATCTGGAATGTTACAAATCTAGAGTCAGATTATCTTGGGCCCGTTTAAGCCTCTAATTGCCATTTATTGCCATCTTCTGTATATGACCTAACATTCTGATGACTATTACATGTTATTGGATAAGCTGAACCGGATAACTGACAAGCTCAACATAGCCCCTTCCCTACTCTCTTGATTACAATAGGTCATGCCCATCTAATCAAATCCTTGATTACAATATTTTTAGTCCTTGTATATAGATGCTGCCTTCTTTATTTTTTTGTCAGTCTTTTCTCTCTTAAGCTAAGACCCTTCAAAGTTTGAATTCTTGACACTCCTCTTCACCATGGGTCATGGGGACAGAACTCTTATCACTCTGGCCTGTAACCTTTCCCACATGGAACCCCTGGAGCAAGAAGTAGTGAAGAATGAATGTGCCACTCCTTATCATCAATAAAAGGCTGGAATGATAGATTACCTTTCCTCCAACCACCACATTGGGAGCAAAAATTCTGCTTGCTGGTCACTGTCCTCACCAACACCCCCCCCCCAAGGCACGCCCTATGGCCAGCCAGCACTTGCAAAGCCCATGCTTAGTTTCCTCACTGGGACAGGGACTGATAGATAACTCACTCCCTTCTGAGGTTCATCTCGCCCACAAACCCAGGGATTAAAAACTCAACTCTCATTTCAGACCCTACTGCTGCTGCTTCTTTCTGAATGTTAGTCTATGTCCCCATGGAACCATGTAATCAATAAATTTTTCCCATTCCTTATTCGTGGCATGGCATGATCAGGCTATTTATACTCTTAATGTCAAATGATTTTGTACTTTCAAAACGTAAAGTTTCCTGTAAAGCAATGCTTCTCTGCACTTTAATATCAAGGATCACCTTTTACACTTATTCTCAAAGAAACAGGCACATATATGATTTTTAAAAATTAAAAAAAAACAAGGGCTGGAGAGATGGCTTAGGAGTTAGGACTGTCTTGCAAGAAGAAGGTCCTGAGTTTGGAAGCCAGGTTCCACATAAAAAACTCCAGGCTAGTCCTTGCACCTCATCAGAGAGGAGGACCCAGAGGAGAGTTTGGCATGCACATTAAAGGATGCTCCGTGGATGGGAGGGGGAGGCACTGGGGGATGAGGAAGGAGGGGGGAGGGGATGGGGGTACAGGGCAGTGGGAGGTTGGAAGGAGGGAGGGGACCGGTGTACCTGTTAAGTTTGTATAAGTGGAAATAAAAAAAATAAAAAACTCCAGGCTGAATGGGTAATGGCCTGTACTTCCAACCCTGATGAGCAGAGCCTGGGAAATTCCAGAGTACAGCAAGAAGGAGGGAGAAGCAATCCAGAATGATTCCCAAAGTCATCCTTAGCCCTCCACAGGGACACACACACACACACAAAATAAATATACAAACAAACAAATAAATATAAATTTTTAAATAAAAAAAAAAGAAAATTACCTATAAGCTCAATAACCAGGGTTTTTAAGCATACATTCCCCAAGTTTTCTCCACATAGCTGTCTATACACAGTATAACGTCCTTTTATAAAATTAAAGCACACTAGATATATCATTTGGTAACTTTAACGTAATAAAATATCAAACTGGGTCTAGTGGCACATGCCACTGTAATCCCAGCTAAGTGAGATGCTAAAAATCACTTGAGCCCAGGAATACAAGACACACACAAGAAATATGTGCAGACCCTGTCTCTAAACAAACAAAAAATAAGTAAGATACCATTGTATTTGCATCATTAAATCCTTCACTGTGGAAGTAGTTTTAATTTATGCACCATAAAATCTTCATGGTTCACAAATCTGCCATGTAAGATGAGGAGAGAGAGCTCTGAGCTTTCATACATTAGAATGGCTTGCATTTAACTTCCAAATAGAGCAAAGGTCTAAAAAACAGAGTTCCAAATAATTTTTTCAGTGTAAGCACTGAGCATGATAAAATAATTTTTAAATTTTTTTCTAGTTTTACAAACATAATGAGTATTTATCCCTGCCTCCCCTTTCTTCCTCCCTCTTTCCCTCCCCTCTTCCTCTCACACCCTTCTCTTGTGAGCTTGACAAAATAGTTCTTTATAGCTTCATAGTATCTTGTGATATGGCTATTTAATATAGTCAATTTCTTTTGTAAATATTTAGGTTAGGTATAATTTTCAGTCTAATAACAACATTGTAATAAATATCCACTTAATTCAAGTCCTAAACTCCTCCTTGATTTCCGTAAAATGAACTCATTTAGAGGAAAGAATCTACATGGGAGTTTGGATGGCAGATAAAAGCAGTCAGAAGACACACTGCTCCTCTAGCTCAATCTCATGCACACATGTCTAACCTTTATAGAGAGAGACATCAGCAGGAGTGGCTTTTTTTGGCAATATACTTTGTAAAGCAAAGACTCAGGAAACAGTAACATAAAGTGGATGAAGAAAGACTTTCTGTTAAAAGCCAAAATGAAAACAAGAATCTACTTAGCAAAAGTCAGGTAAAATGATCCACAAACTGAATAGCTACTTAAAAAAAAGTTTGCAATATTTCAGATGAAATTATGTTTTATTAACCACATCAACAAATTCAAGAAGAGTAAATATAGCTGTTTGGAAAATGTCCAAACATATCCTCAGTTAGACTGAGTTAAACATGAAAACAATATTAGTTATTAAGAAATCATCACATTTGTTAAGGGTTGACCTTTTTGTTTCAGAGATGATGTTAAGGCCTAAGGCATGGTTCCTGCGAACATGTCACTATTTGGAAAATAGATCTTTACATATACTTTTGGTATCACATCTAAGAAATGCTTATTTAATACAAAGTCATGAAGACTGTCCCTTACAATTTCTTCTGAAAGTTTAATATTTTTTTACTTTACTTTTGGGCATATATTTTAATAATTTTTACATAGAGATCAAAAAACATTTACAATTTTATATATATGTGTTCAATATATTGTCCTAGCATCATTCTCTATTTAATAATAATTTCACTTTTGTTGAAAATTGGTCATTCATGTTGGTCTGTTATTGGAATATCAACGAAGTGAAGTGCCCATTTCATCACCTATGATAGCACTTCCATATTCTATCTAAGGGTATAGGTTATCAGCATGCTACCTTAAATTAACCTTGGTCATTTGTGAAGGCAGCTCTTGCCAGGCTTCTCTCTATGAGGTTGTTGCTACTGCTTTTAACTTGTCATGTTTTAGAACCAAATTATTAAAAGTCCAACTGATACCAGGAGTTGAGAGCATTAAGCTCCACTTCTGACATTTGAAATTTTTCATTAAGAGTTGTTTGTTCACCAGTGTTTACATAATCATGTCAATCAGCAGAGAGTTGTGTATGTTAACTTTATACCTTGAGACTGAACCAAATAAATACTATGCTATTTATTTTCTTATTCAAGTATCTCTAGCTTAAGTCACTGAGGGTTCTTTTAAGTTGGCAGCTATGTGTCTTTGACATGACTTCACCCTTCTGTATTTTTAGTAGTTCCTGGTTCCCGACACTGCAAGGAACTATAAGCTATACAAGAGCATTTTCTTACTCCAACATTGTACTCCTGAGATATTGATAGATGATAGATAAATAGGTAGGTAGGTAGGTAGGTAGGCAGAGAGACAGACAGAGACAGAAAGAACTGAAATTTTAAAAAGTCTAAGTCAATTTCATTTAAATTGAATCTACTGGCACAAAACTATTCATAAGGCGTTCTTCTCTTTTCAAAAGCTGTAGAATCTGTACTGATGCCCACCTCTTTCATTCCTCACACTAGCAATGGCTGCCTTATTTTTTATATTCCCGATCAATTTGCTAGCTTGGCTAAAGGCTTAACGATTTTATTAATCGTCTCAAAAGAACCAATTTTTGGTTAAATTTTTCTACTGTTTTATTGACCTCCTGCTTTGCTGGTTTCTGCTTTAATTTTTCTTTTGTCAGTTATTTTAGTTTTCTTTTTTCTATTCCTTAAAATGGAAGTTGATGCCATGGGATTTAAACCTTTCTTCTCTGACACATCCTTAATTGCTGACTAAGTTCTAAGTAATGCTTTAGTGATATCCTGAAAATTGTTAATGTTAACATTTTCCTTCAGTGCAAAGTATCTTCCTATTACTTTTTGATTTCTTCTTTAACCCATGGGTTATTTAAACTTGTACGGAATAATTTCCAAATATTTTTAGATAGCCTACAGATTTTCTTTTATTAAATTAAGTTATACTCACATAATATTCTATATTCTTAAATCTACTTTGTATCAAATTAATGCAGTCACTCTGGCTTCCCTTTTGATCGGTGTTAGAATGGTGTATCTTTTTTTCATCCTTTTAAGCCATGTGTCTTTATTTCTAAGAAGTGCTTCTTGAAGGTATCATATAGTTGGGCTTTGTCCTTCCATTAAATCTGACAATTTTTATTAGAATTATCAGATTGAATCAAGGACTAGGCAAGAATTCTTCCACTGAGTTACATCTTCAAATCATTTTATGTTTTTATTTTTAATACTGTGTTTTGTTCTGTAGCCCAGACGGCTCTGAAATCATTACCCTTGTGCCTCAGCATCTATCATCCCACTGGCTTTTAACTGACGTTTTTAAAGCATTTATCTTTGAGGCTGTTGATACAGGCAAATTTAAGCCTATTTTCATCCTATTGGTTAAATTTTCTCATTTATTCTTTGTTTCTCATTATGCTTTTCTCCTTTCTTTTGGATTTATTTAAACCAATTAATTTATTTAAACCAATCATAATCATCTTAACATTCTGTTAATTCATATCCTTCGAAACTTTAATTTATCTGAGTACATGAAGCATGTATTTGATTTTATATTCTAATTAACTAATACACTTGACAACTTAATATGCTTACTACATGAATTTATCTAAAATCAACAAATTTACATTAAGAATAGGGAGGTATAAGTTATTCCTGATGTAGAAAATATGGCGTTCCTTAATAAAAAGAACTCCAATTTTATTCAGTAATGTACTACTATTTCCTCCAAGGTCAGTGACCCAAGGGAAGCTCATCCCACCTGAGGCAACAATTTTTTGATCTAATTCCATGCTTTAGCAAGTGTCTGGTTTACAAATAAGCTATGAGGACCAGAAAGACGGCTCAGGGTTTAAGACTCTGCCTTGCAAGCAGGAGGACCTGAGTTCAGATCCCAAATCTAAACACACACACACACACACACACACACACACACACACACACATCCCAAGTAGAAATGATGATTATCTATACTTTCAGCTCTGGAAGGGGGAACCTGGACAACCCCAGAGGGAAGCAAAAAGGAGTTAGAAGCAATCCAGGGTTGAGCCCAAAATCACCCTTGGACCTCCACAAGGACACATACAACACACACACACACATACATACATACACACACAGAAATAAATAAAAATTTAAAAAGAAAGCAGCAATGAGAACAGAAATGAAGCTCGCTTAAAGGTATATATAACAACAGTGGAAAGATGGAAAATGTCTGAGCATTTAACATAGTGAAGCAATTAAATAAAAAATTCCTGAAGCCTACCTACATCCATGTTTTTTTTTCTTTCCAGATATATTGCTTTATTTAAGTCAATTAAAGTTGAGGCAAGCTTATGCTGATTAAGATAAAAATGTCGAAAATTCTTACTACTGCTATTTTATAATTTTTAATTTTTTTTATTCTTTGATACTTTCACACATGAATACGAGTTTGTATCATTTTCACCCCTTACTAACTAATCCCAGTCCTCCCTTTCTCACTTCATACTATTTCCTTTCCAGCCAGTCTCCGTCCTATTTTTAAGTCTTTTTGCATGTGTGGCCCCTCGGTAGTACTTTATCCTCCAAACTTTTTTGACCTAATTGAATGCGTTACTTTTCAGGCCATTTTTACTAGAGTTTCATGTTATAAATAGCCAAATATAAACTACTTTACGCATACCAATCTGTGTCAGGTAGTTCAGGATATTGGACATTTTATCAGTGAACAGACAGGTACCTGGCTCTTAAGAAGCTTTTACAGTCTATAGGGAAAAGAAAGACACTAAGCAAACAATGGCACCAAAATTATTTCAAATAGTGGTAAGTCCTTAAGAAAATTTTTTAAAAGATGTAACTGTGAATACGTTACATTTTATTCAAAGACCTCTTAGGTATTTGACCTGGAGCCACATAAGATGACTGAGCAAGTCAAGAGAAGATCTGGAGTCAAAGAACTAGTTACAGGTAAGAGAAACAGCTAGCACAAAGGTTACAGGTTACAGGCAACTTAGCATATTTAAAAATACAAAGTCGACTATGGCTTGAGTGTAGAGAATGACCAAGAGAATAGTACCAAGATAAAACATCAACAGACTGAAACCAGAAATGTAAGAGCATATGAACCATAGTAACGGAGTTTCGAGTTTGATAATGTAATGGAAGCAAACTATTTAATCATACATGATCCAATTTATGTTTTAAAGGAGTACTCTACCTGGGCATAACGGCAAACCCAAAAAGCCCAGCACCGGACTACCTACCAAGTGTAAGACCAGGCAGAGAGATACACAGCAAGAGACAGTTCTCAAAAACACTGAAGGAAAAAAATAATAAATACAGACATCAGGTTTTCCAACCTTTAAAAATTTAAGATCGATAAATAAAATTCATATTCTTCAAATTTGAACACTAAAAATTTCAGTCTTGGTTACAGTGTCTTTCCCCCCAAGTACCAAATATTGATGAAGTATTTAATATATAGAAACCACACAAAATTCAAAAATATTGGTGCTTTCTTTCTCTGCCGCAACACTCAAGCAAGAATTCTGTTGCCTTTTGGATTTTATTTGCAGTTTGTTTTGGGATTTTTAGAACAAAGTCTCATTCTATAGTCCAGCTTGGCCTGGAACTCATTTGTATCCCAAGCTGGCCTCAAACTTATGAAATTCTTCTGCTTAAGCTTTCCAAATGCTGGAGTTACAGGTATGAGTCACTTCACCCAGTTTCATCAATATTTTTTTTAATGTATGATTTTTTTTAATTCAATTGTGCGTGTGTGGGTATGTATGTGTGCGCACGCGTGTCTGTGTGTGTGTAGAACCACGGACGAATTCGGGAACCACCATGGACGCCTCCATTTCTCCCGCCCCGGGATTCACAGGCTCCGCTCTACCAGGACCAGAAACGCAGGCCGCCCCCGCTTCCGCCTGGCGTCTATACGTGGGGTCTAGGATCGGAACTCAGGACCTTCCGCCTGCAAGGCAGAGGCTTAATCCCTAAGCCACCTCTCCAGCCCCCAGTTTCATCACTATTAAAGGTAGATTTTACTTAAGAAAAATAAATATAATCTGCAAGCTGCTGGGAAGAAAAGCAATCCACAGACTCACCCATCTGTGAATTCTGAGATACAATAATGACTAACTACCCTGACAAGTGGGGATGATTTGTGCAATGAACATCATAGAGTAAGAAACTGCTTTCTGACTGGATTTAAGGCCGATTTCAGTAAGGAACACATGACTGCTACTGTTAACTAGCCAAGAACTTATGAATGGTGAGGCCATAAGAGGAACAAATTACTACATGATATCAAACTGCCACCTAAACACTTATTATTATACTTACAAGATTTGAGCAACTCCACGCCTTAAACCAAAAAGCTTCATTTTGCAATGAAAGTGTTTAACACAGAGAACCAAATAAGGATCTGTTGACTGCTCTGCCCTAAACAGGACCTCTAAATCACCCATAACCCCAAGGTTCAGGGAACATCTCAGAAGGGGGTAGGGGGTAGTAAGATATAAGATCTAGGGGGGAGGGAGGAGTGCTACAAAACAGTATCCTCTGGACATGATAGGGCTGATGTAACCAGGACCTCAACACAGCTGTATCAATTTCCACAAGACCTGGGCAATCAACATTTCACCACTGAAGGGGAAAGATCTAAATTATCTACTGAGTATTAATGCTGGATGAGGAGAAAGGATGGTAACTTTCCTCAATGGTGTACTCACTGATATTATCATCCATGCCCCAGCAAGTGCTCAGGCATGAAAACTCAGATGAAGATCAAATGAAGCTCAGTGGGTCACAGGTAAAAACAAAATAAGACAAGAAAGTAGGAGGGAAACTGGTTGGGGAGAAGTTTTACACTGAGAAAAAGAAGGTTGGTAAGACTGGGCTATAAGGGGTGAAGATGGTATAAACTCATTGTATTAATGTATGAAAAGTGCCAGTGAATAAAATTATTTTAGTTAGTTAGTTAGTCAGTCGTGTGTGTACACAGGACGATATTTCAGTGCCTGTGGCCTGTGGAGATCCAAGGGTGACATTGGGAACATCCTGGATTGTCTATTTCCTTACTACTTTGGTCTAGGGTTTTCCAGGTTCTACTTTCCAGGACTCAAATTACAGACTGCTGCTATTGCAATGTGGCATTTTTACATGGGGTCTGGAAACCTGAACTCAGTTCGTTTGTGAGGTAAAGTCTTTAACCCGAGCTATTGTCCCAGCCCCAATATTTTTTTAAAATTAAGGAAAAATTAATAATGAAATGGCAGTAGAGATGCAGTAACCAAACAACAAGGCTTTTTACTTTGTTTTGTTTTAAGTGTAATATGACTGAGAGAAATCTCGTAATTTAGAACTGTAGTTTGGCCACCAGACTGCCCAGGCAAGTGTTTCAGTCCTGTTATTAAGTATTTGGATTTTTCCAGGAGCTGATGTCAGGACTTTTCAGAGACAGAATAGCATTTATAGGCCAAAGAAGGAAAAAGAGTTTCCCCGGATGCTGTGTTCAATGTGGCTTTTGTACTGTGCTGCTGCCAAAGCCAGGAAGACCTGGCTAGATAGGCTTACTTAATTCCTGAAAAAACTACTCTGGAAGTATATAGAGAATGGTGAATGGCCAAGCTTCCCATTAAGGGAGCCCAATTTAATTATCAGTGCCAAAACCTAAATTAAAATGAATTTATCATCAGAATAAAGGTTTCTGAATTCTTTTTCTGAATTCTATCTTCTACTGAATTTATATATGAAAAGGAAAACAGGCTACAAAATACATATTTATTGAGGTAAAGAACAATACAGTGAGCTGTGCTAGATTTGGAAGTTTCATTGCCTTGTTATTTTTGATACAGGATTCCTTGTAGCCCAGGCTAGTGTATAACTCCTTATGCGGCAAAAATGACCTGGAACTCCTGATCCTCCAATCCCTACTCTTCCAAGAACAGGCATGTCCTACTGTACCCAGCTCTTTGCTATTTTTAAGGGTTTCACTTCCCTGAGGGGAAGGGAGGGAATCCATTTGAGAAGAGTTCGTTAAACAATACCAAGGCTTCAAACTATATTTGACAGTCAAACATTATGATAGTGGCAGGTATGGTGTGCTTAACTGCAATCCCAATACTAGATAAATAAAGGCAGGAGTTATCACAAATTAGGAATTAGTAAGACTGTCTCAAATAATAATTACCTTGCACAGATTACTGAAAAAAACATGTCATCTGGTATCCATAAAAATAAAACAATGACAGTAAATGAGTAATTTATGTGAATCCTTTTCAGTCTCTGAATTTACTTTTTATAGATTAAATCATTTCATTCTAACAATTCAATGAAATAGATGTTACTTTTAGCCTTGGTTTACAGATTAAAAAAAAAAAAGCTCAAAGAAGTTAAATAATTATAAGTAGTGTAACTAGTAAATTAAGGAATTTAGATTAAAAACCTCACTGATTAACTAGAGCCTCTACTCAACCTGTAGGTTAAACCAGAGGTTGGAGAGATGGCTTAGAGGTTAAGCCTCTGCCTCACAAGCAGAAACACCTGGTTCGGATTCCAGATCCCTCCTAAAAATGCCAAGCGGTAGTGGCAGTCTACCTTCACTTCAGATCCTGGGAGACAGAGCCTGGGAAACCTCAGAGCAATAAAAAAAATGTAGAACAATCCAAGATGATATACCAAAGTCACCCTTGTACCGCCACAGGCATACAGTGCCCTCTAATGCACACACACACACACACACACACACACACACACGAGAAATTCAATTTTTTTAAAAAAAAGGAACCAATATTTCTTAGTGAAAGGGAGAAAAAAACTATTTAAAGATAAAATTCATAAAATAAAAATCCAAGTTAACTCGAACATAGAGAAACTAAGACAAAGAAGCTAATGACATGCCCTAGATCAAGTAGCATATAGACACTAGAAATAAAATACCTTTAACGAAAGTCACCTTTGCTGCATTTATCCAAACACTAATACTTAAGAATTAGTCTTAACTTTGCATCTACACCAGACCCCATTTGGTACTCAACACACAGTAAGTTCTTAACAAGTGGGTTTTTCAAACACAGGAATCTCAATGTCTCTCCATTCTCATATACACAATTAAGTTCCGTAACAGAAAGAGTCTTCAGTCTTACTGCTATATTCTAGGACAGTGCTAGGTACACAGTAGATACTCAAGAAATATTTATGTAATGAAAGAATCAATATCAAAAATGCACAGATGGGCTTGATCTATCTTTAGCGCTCTAACCAACAGTGTTCTAGGCAAATTGATTTAAATGTATCACTAGCATCTCAAGTTCACAGTGAGATAATTTTGTATTTTAAAAAAATAAACATGATGTTATATTGTATGGAATAAAAAAGACTCACTAGTCTAGAAATATTCAACTCATTGTAAATTTCAAAGGCTCAGTAAATTTATATGAGGAAATCCCAGCAATATAAGATTATTTGACTAAACTTGTTTTCTGGTTTCTTCTGACTTTGAAGTTTTTAAATATATTAACTCCTTAAATAATCATTGCAATAATGAGTTAAATTATGTTGGTCCCAGGAAAACCTTTTAGTATTAAAAGTAGGGGTGGGGGAATTACTTATATATTCAACTAATATATTGTATAAGTCTACTGTTTGTTCATTCATTCACCTACAAAATGATGTAGCTGTGAGATACTACTACAGATCACCCCGAACTATTTTGGGGAAAGAGAAAAGGGACCAACAGACAAAAATTATCTTAATCAATATTCTACTTAATATGTTAGAAGACACACAAGAACAATCCAAGATGATATAGAAAAGCAGTGGTGGCAGTCTACCTTCACTTCAGATCCTGGGAGACAAAGCCTGGGAAACCTCAGAGCAATAAAAAAAAAATGTAGAACAATCCAAGATGATATACCAAAGTCACCCTTGTACCGCCACAGGCATACAGTGCCCTCTAATACACACACACACACAGAAATTCAATTTAAAAAAAAAAAAAAAAGGAACCAAATACCCATTAAATATTTCTTAGTGAAAGGGAGAAAAAAACTATTTAAAGATAAAATTCATAAAATAAAAATCCAAGTTAACTCGAACATAGAGAAACTAAGACAAAGAAGCTAATGACATGCCCTAGATCAAGTAGCATATAGACACTAGAAATAAAATATCTTTAATGAAGGTCACCTCACACCCAAGAAGAATAGTTATGAAGAATCAGTAACAGAAGGTACATATATTGAAAAATAAAAACTCTGAATCAGTATGATTTGCTTCTGTAAGTCACACATGAGCAGAATCAATTTGTTAAAACTGAACTTGGGGGCTGAGGGACATGGCTCAGTGGCTAAGATGCTGCCTCATGAGCATGATGATAAGGATTTGAATGCCAAAAAACCATGCAAAAATCAGGCAGGCATGGCATTTACCAGTAAACCCAACACTCAGGAGGCAAAGAAAGGGGATGCCTCCAGGGCAAACCAGCTAACCACATACATGAGCTATCACATATGCATAAACACACACACACACACACACACACACACACACGCACACACATATAAAAAGAAAAAAACCTGAATTTTGAATTACTAATCCAACCCTCACACTATGATGCTAAATGATTAACCCAATCTTTCAGTTTTTAGTAGAGACTATAATCTCTACTTTCTCTTCACACCTCTAGCATATCTCTTTGTAATGATAGTAACTGTGAGAAAATGTTCTACCCTGCTCATATGGAAACTGTGGAAAGGGCTTTGGAGTCTGACTAACCTAGGTTTTCAGTACTTCATGGTTAGTAATAGTAAATTAACACCTCGAAATGACAATTTTCTCATTTGTAAAAGAGATGAGGGCAATTTCAGTAGTAGTTTATTAAAAGCATCTACATGTCATCACATAAATATATAATCAATACTTAAATACTAAGCACTGAAACTGGCCAATCACCTCCATGAGTTTCTTATAACCTCTACTAGACTGTAAACCTTATATACATTTAAAATTCAAGGCATACAGTAGATGCTCAGTAAGGCACATTAATTTGCTAATACATGTGAGGATCAACCGATCTGCAAAAAATGTAACAAATCGTATGGTATCTTGCATCATTGTGAAAGGGATAAAAGAACTGCAGGTTTACAATATGCTTTCAATGTGATTTTAATCTTCTATAAAGAAGCCTGATGCAACAAACATTTGAATATAATAAATTATAATCCCGGGTTTTTCTGTCCAAAAGAAAATAACTTCCACCATGAAAAACACTTTCAGAAGAATGAAAATCTGAGCTGGAATGGTAATTGGATGGGTAAAGCACCTATCCAGTATGGAAGAGCCTGGGTTGAACCCCCAGTATCCCCCACAATAAAGAAAACCTTCAGCATTTTACGCCACTTCTATTTTTACAATCAGCCTCCATTCCTGTATTCACAGATACCACTGGAAGGGAAAAGCAGAATGCCGGTTGGATGTCATCACTGCAATTCAGCAGCTTCTTCGCAGTTACATCAACATTGTAGCTAGCACAAGCAAAAATGCCACAAGTGAACAAAGAATAAAATAACCAAGTTGATCTGGATTTTTAGTGTTATGGATATCACCTCTTCCAAATAACTATATATTTCTACAGTCTTTGTAGAAAGACTGTTAAATGGAAAAAAAATAACCAGGAAGAATACTCTGTACAGACACACTCCCTTCCCCTGCTCTAAAATGAAACCCTGCACCACCTCCACCATCCCCACCCCCACCCCATATCCCATTCATAATCCCTTGAGTATCAAAGGGAGACAACCATCTGAAATTTGAGATAATTAAATCACAATTCACAGAATAATAAGTCATCGGCCCTAGCTAAGATTCAAGAGCCATTATGCCAGCTCAGTCCTAAAAAGGTAACAGAAGGGTGCTGCTTCTATCCTTTTGAATAGAGATATCCGTGCATGCAGGATGTTAAAACCTTTGTTCTCAAGCTAAGCAGTTAAGTCATGGGTTTTCAAAATGCAGAATTTTCTTCCTTTAGGCTAAATTGGGCTTTATGAAACACGGGGGTGGGAGGGGGGTTGACATAAAAGCTATTGTAACAAATAGTAATGAATCAGGTACAAATACTCTTTTCCTTACTTATCTCATTCCTATTGCAGATCCATCCCCTTCACTGAAGCTATTTCTCTACCATTTTGCCTTACTTATAAACTACGGAGAAGACAAAGACTGCCACAGATTACCTGAATAACCAGACAAATCAGCAGACAAGCAGAAGCTCAAACGGCTGTTTCCACGGCGTGTAAGAAAGTGAAATCTTCCCCCAGTGCCACTCCCCTAACAATCCGAGGCTGTTCTTTTATCCATAAATTCCACATCCTTGGAAAGGCATTTGTCAGTGATTTTACTGACCACAAGAGGGATGATAAAAAGAAACCCCACCTCTTCTCCTACCCCAATCATCTGCAATCATCATCTGAAGCCCAACACTGAACAGCTAATGGAAAGACAGAGAACAGCATCCATGTGCATCTCATCACTACACCATAAAATGTACATAAGTGAAGAAAGCAAGTTAGCTTAACTGACAATTTTTAAGACAGCAAGCAAAGCAGCTCTCATAAAATTAAAAACAGTATATAAGAGGCAAAAAAATTTCTAAATACAGAATAGCTTTTAAATATGGAATTTCCTGAACACCGCACCACAGAGTCTCTTAAATATCTATTTTGTTGTCATTTCTGCTCCTAAAGCTGAGTAAATAAGGACTTAAAAAATTCTCCTTTTGTTGGTAATATGACTCCCTACAATGAGAATCTCAGACAGGAGGGAGGGGAGAAGAAACAGATAAAAAAAAATAGGGAGGGAAGAAAAATATTTTCTGCTCCAATAAGCCTAATTAAGTTTATAAGCATGGCTGGGAGGACTGAAATTTCTTCATGCTATTCAGTCTGTTTGTGTTTGATTACTGCAAATCTTCCTAGGTCTCCAACTATGCCCCAGGCACTGTGGTGTCTGGCACACTATTAACAAGCATCCTTGCCACTTACAGTAGAATGAGGGAGGTAAGAGACATATTAATCTAATATAATCCCTGGGAGCCATGCGGCTTTATTAAAACAGTGATGAGCTTCAAACACAGTTCTCTAACAAAAGCACTGCCACATTAAGATGACTTATTAGCCTCCCCTTTCTGATCTGAAGCATTGACCCAACTTGGCAATTTGCATGCACGTAATTTCTGGACCAATTTATTAGTATTGAAGAAGCAGTATTTTTTTTATAAGATATACTCCAAAGCATGTGATCATATCTAACTTTAATTCAACTCCAATAACCATTGTGCCCATATAAATTATAGCCAAGGTTCCAAGAATTTATCAAAGCATTCACAATTCTTTGTGAACAATAATCAATAATCTATAAAGATTATCTTCCAAGGAACTCACATCTTATCAAATGTAGTTTGTTAAAAAATGCATCTTTATATATGCATATATATATATATACACACATACACATAGTTTGTAACTCTTCAAAACAACATACTAAACAATTAACAAATAACAAATATTAACAAATAAGTTTACTGAGCTTATGGTTCATATGTACTCAAAAAAGTAATAATCAGTGATCAAAGAAAATATGCAAATTCAAAAGAAAATGCAAAAAATACGCAATATGCAAAAGAAACAAGTCAAACTGGACTACTGACTGCTAGTACAGTTAAACTTTCTTCACCTATCCTTCGAGTTTGTTCTTTCGATGCTTACCATCTATCCTAAACGTCATGAACATATGAAGCACTTTCACACCACATGTCAACTTAGAACTTGAAGCCAATGAATTTCATCTCATCATCTCTATTATCTTAGGTAACCCAGCCACCATACACTGTTCTCCTCTCCACTACTTTCAGCAACAAACCAAAAACCTCAACAATTTCAACTTCCTCATAAAACATACTTTAATTTCCTGCCTTAACTAAAACTTGGCTCCCAAAAAACAGCATGCCCTATTACCTTTGCAATGAGAAAAACCCTTTCTTCCAAAATCCAGTGTTTTTTTTAAGAGTCCAAGAAGAAACATTTTCTCAACTTCTGTGAAAATCAAATAACCAGTACACATACAAAAAAGATGCCCAGGGTCTGAGGATGTAGCACAGCTGGTAAAGTGCTAGTACATATGAAGCTCTGGGTTCAATTCCCAGCACTGTATAAACCAAGGATGGTAATATAAGCCTATAATTTTGGCACTTGGGAAGTAGAGGTAAGAGGATAAGGAATTCAGGCTAAACCTCAGTTACATGTTGAATTAAAGACAAAAGAAATTTTAAAAAGTGCTCAGCTTCAGGTTCAGGGCAAGAGAAATGATAGATGACGATGAAAATTATTTTAAAATTTTGTATTACCATTTTACATTTCCATCCATATAATAATGGTTAAATAACTTTGATACAACATTCTAGCATGTATCTTTAAACTTAAAAATGTAGTAAAGCAACATCATATATATACTGGGGAAATACTCAGCACATATTGCTAAAGCTTAAAAAGTTGGGTTGGAGGGCTAGAGAGATGGTTCAGGGATTAAAACTCTGCCTCACAAGCAGGTTTGGATCCCAGGTTGCATGTAAAAACTCCCAGGCAGAAAAGGCATGACCTGCACTTCTGGCCCTAGTGAGCAGAGCCTGGGAAATCCCATAGTGAAGCAAAAAGGAGATAGAAGCATCCAAAATAATTCTGGAAGTCGTCCTTGGTTCCCCACAGAAACACACAGCCCCCTCTGACACACACACATACACACATGCAAATAAATATTTTTTAAAAAAAGATACATTCTCTTGTTACAGTATTAATCAATTAAATGAATTATTACTTACAAAATAAAGAAAAATATCACACAAAAAAGAAATGAGGGGGCTGGAGACGTGGCTCAGGGGTTAAGCTTCTGCCTTGCAGGCAGAAGGTCCTGAGTTCGGATCCTAGATCCCACGTACAGACACCGGGCAGAAGCGGGGGCAGCCTGCTTCCTGGTAGGGCGGAGCCTGTAAATCCCCGGGCAGAGTAAACAAGGAGGAAGTGGAGGTGGCCCATGGTGGTTCGGAATTCGCCCGTGGTTCTACACACACACACACACACACACACACACACACACACACACACACTTGAATAAATAATAATAAATTTTTAAAAAAAGGAATGAACTAGATTTTAAAAAAATACATCATACAGGATTCCATTCGTATGAAGAAGAAAAGCAGTCTAGACATGGGTGTATTATATAAGCTATGATCATATTCTTAGACATTTATTCAAGTGACCTGAAAATATCTACACAAAATAACTGCTCATGGACATTTATAGCAACTTTAGAAATTGTTATTACTAATGAGAGAGTGGAAAACAAACTATGATTCATCCATCCTATGGAAAACCATTCAACAATTAAAAAAGAATGAACTACTAATCTATATATCATAAATGGATCTTAAATGTTTCTCACTATGTGAAAGAAGTCAAATATAAATCTAAGCATTTTATCATTCCATTTATATGGCACCTCAGAAAATGTAAAACTACATAGAGAAAACAGATTAGTAATTGCTAAAGATTGGAAGATACATAGGGGAGCATGTAGGGTACAGAATCTATTGTATATCATAAAGATAGGTACATGACTCTATGCATTTATCCCATAGAAATACACATCATGAAAAGTAAACTTCAATAAATGCTAACCAAACAACAACAACAACAACAAAAAACAGCTAACCAGGCTGGACTTCGTGGCACAGGTCTGAATCCCAGCTATTACGTGGATTACAAAATGAATTCAAAGCCAGATTAGACAATGTATTAAAAATTTGTCTATGGCTGGAAATATGGCTTAGGGGTTAAGACTGCCTTGAAATCAGAAGGACCTGAGTTCAAATCCTGGATCCTATGTAAAAATGCCAGGCATTGGAAATGGTGGTGGCATGTACTTTCGGCTCTGGAAGGCAGAGCCTGGGAAATCCCAGAATGAAGCAAAAAGGAAGTAGAAGCAACTCAGGAAATGCCTGAAGTCACTCTTGATCCTCCACAGGGACAATTGTTATCACTCTTTTTCTCTCTCTCTTTCACTCATACAGAGAGAAAGAGAGAGAGAGAGAATCTTGTCTCAAAAATTAAAGGTACTGGGGCCTGTTTCTGGTCCTGGTAGGGCGGAGCCTGTGAATCCCGGGGCAGAATAAACAAGGAAGTGGAGGCGGTCCATGGTGGTTTCCAAATTCGCCCATGGTTCTATACATACATACACACACATACATACACACACGCGCACACATGCATACACACACAATTGAATAAATAATAAAAAAAATTAAAGGTACAAAATAAAAGGGCTTGGGAAACAGCTCAGTGATAGAATATATGTTAAGTGAACACGAGCCCCCAGGCTCAATTCCCATTACCACACACACAAAAAAAAGCAAGCAAGGAACAAAAGAAGGGGGAAAGGGAGAGAGGGAAGGATACTGACATAACTTAAGAAATTGAAAGACATAAGCAAATCATAAAATAAATGTCCCTGTGAATAAATGGTCTACTAACCTCAGCCCTCACCATATACAAATGCTAAATATAAGAAGGAGGAACCTTAATAAGATCTATCTAGGGGGTTCTAAGATGGTCCCACAGATAAACTGCCTGTCTACTAAACTTAGAGATCTGAGTTTGATCCCCAGAAGTCCACCTGGCAGAAGGTAAAGAACTGATTTCCAAAAGTTGTCCTCTAATCTCCACCCATGAACCATGGCATATATGTGCAGAGAAATCTTTTTATTTTTTCCCTAGTTGTACGAGCACAATGAATAATAATCCCTGCTCCCTTCTTTCCCTTTCTTCCCTCCCCTCCCTTCCCCCTTTTCCTCTTCTCTCTTCATCAATCCATCTCACTACCTCCTACCCTCCTGTCTGCTTCTAGGATTACCGGGGTTACCTCTGGATCATCTGCTCTGGTGGGGGTTCAGACCTCTGTGGCAGACCAAGTGGCCCTTCCTTAGGCAAACCCAGTGATAGGGGCACTGCCCTTCATATGTCTAGCCTTAGTCTCTAAGGTTCTTACTGCTTGAAATTAGTTTTCCTGAGATCCTCGTTAGTCTATGGGGCATGTTAGTATGTCAGTCATTGTGCAGGTCTGGTACGGACAAGTTACACTGCAGTGAGTTCCTGGATGCAGAACCCCTGTTTTGAATGGATTGTCTTGTCCATCTTCAAACTCTTACAATCTTACCACCCCATCTTCTGCAAGGTTCCCTGAGCCTTAGGATGGAAAGAGATTTGCCTGCCCCGATTCTAGATGAACATTGCAGAGTTGCTGGTACTGTATATTCTGGTTAGCTGATGTTATCGCTTTCTGTTTTTCCACTGCCCTGTCTGGTACTGAGATCCTCTCCTAGCCATAGATAATATACTCATTAAAAAAAAAAAAAAAAAAAAAAAAAAAAGGTCTTTATATAAGAAAAGGTTTGGACTGGAGAGATGGCTCAGGAGTTAAGACTCTGCCTCCCAAGCAGAAGGTCCTGAGTTCAGATCCCAGGTCCCATATAAACATACCAGGCTGAAAAAGTGGTAGCCTGCACTTCCAGTCCTGTTGGGCAGAGGTTGGGAACCCCAGAGTGAAGCAAGGAGGTAGAAGCAATCCAGGATGATTTCTGAAGTCACCCTTGGTCCTCCACAAGGCTACATAGTGCCCTCTGATAAACACACACACACATACGAATACATACACAGTAAATAAATATTAAGAAAAGGCTTAAAGAAGAGGGAAGAACAGGAACAAGACACAGTAAGGAATGGGGTTGGCCTCCAGGTAACCTATCACCTGCTTATGAACCCCTAACCCCCCCACACACAGGGAACACTATGAGCAGCATTATAAACCAGTCTAAACAACAGTAGACAGGAAGGAAACTGACAGTGAACAGGATCAGATGCCTCAATATTTACAGGCTTTTCTTAACAATGGTATTATTTATCTGTTTAACTTGTGTTCCTTTGCTTCTACTCTCTTGGGGTCTTTTTTCCCCTATACCTAAAGTTATGATCCTTTGTAGTTATAATGAATATTATATTCCATGTCATAGCAGGGCCAGCAGGTAAAGATGCTTGCCACACAAGTCTGAGTTCAATCCCCAGAACCCACATAAAGGTAAAGGAAGAGAACTAGTTCCACAAATTTGACTTCTTACCTCCACACAGATATTCATATAGATATCACACGCACACACATATATATTACATACAAACACATACATAAGAATACCATTGCATGTAAGAGTAACTGAGGATGATTCCTGACATCACTCTTGAACCTTCACAGGCACATACACTCGAGTACACCCATGTACATATACTCATCCACATATGCCCACCCACATGCAAACACACACACACACATATCCCACATATACTCCCCATACACAACATACATGAAAGAAAAAAATATAATCACTGGCCCTGCTATGAAATTCTTTATTTAAATCAACACCTGTAAAACCTTTTTCTTGATTCCCTTTTTTTTTACAGCTTGCCTTTTTTTGTGTGTGTGTTCTTGTATTATTTTAAGCTCTTGCGATGAGAACCTTTATTTTTCTGAAAAAATTTTTGTTTTTGTTGTTTAGTAACAGGGTTAAGCTTCAGACAAAGTGAGAAGCTAAAGATTATATAGATAAATTGAGAAGCTAAAAAGAATATGGATAGTCCATATTACACTTAGATGCCTCAACTATTAGCATGTTATATTAGTATGGTAGAATAGTTACAATTAATGAGTCAGTATTAATTGAAGCAGAAAGTCCTGAGATTAGATTCCAGATCCCACATAAAGATGCCAGGCAGAAAGGGCAGCTTTGGCCTGTATTTCTGGTCCTAGAAGGCAGAGCCTGGGAAACTCCAGAGCAAAGCAAATAGGTAGTAGAAGCAATCCAGGGTGATTCCCAAAGTCACCCTTGGGCTTCCATAAACACACATAGTGCCCTGTGATGCACATGGACACATGGACACACACACACACACACACACACACACACACACACACACACACACACACACAATGCTTCTAATTTTTAGGAAAAAGACTTGTACTGTTTTTAAACAGTGTTTCTAGCTAGGTACTGTAGTAGACATCCATAATCCCAGCATTTGGGAAACTGAGGTAGGAGAGTTTAGACCATACCAAGCTAAACAGTGAAACTTACCAAACAAAACAAAACAAAGTGCTTACTTGCAAGGGTGAAGACCTGATATCAAATCCTAGAAATCAGCTATAGGGATAATGCTTTGACTCAACCAGTAAAGATGTCTTTGCTAAACCTGGTGGCCTGAGTGTGATCCCCAGAGTCCAACTTCTGAAAGTTGTACACACACACACACACACACACACACACACACACACACACCTGCATGTGTTCCCTCTAAATAAAAATAAAACATTAAAAAAAGTAGAGAAAGAGAGAGTAAAAAGAAGATAACTGATACTGACTTCTAGCCTCCTTGCACATATATACATATATATTCTACACAGATGCAGCCCCCCAAAATATTATTTAATGAATATTTAAATTATCTAAATTTAGTGAGGTCACTCATTAATAACTTCAGGTTTTTTAAAAATTTCAATTCTTTAAACCTATGTGTTGTCAAAGATCCCATATCTGATTTTTTTAACTGTATTTTTCGTGTGTGTGTGTGTGGGGTGTGTGTGTGAGAGAGAGAGAGAGAGAGAGAGAGAGAGAGAGAGCAGAAAGAGAGAGAGAGAACGAGGGCACTTATATGTTCCTGTGAAGGACCAAGGGTAATTTTGGGAATCATTCTGAATTGCTTCTACCTCCTTTTTGCTTCTCTCTGGGATTTTCCAGGTTCCCCGCTCCCCCATCAGGGCTTGGAAGTGCAGTCTTTTCTGCCTAGTGTTTTTACATGGGACCTGGAATCTGATCTGAGGACCTTCCACTTGCAAGGCACAGTCTTAAGCTCTGAGCCATCTCTCCGGCCCAACACTGGAAGTAAGAATCTTTTCAAAAATATAATTGGAGAACTGGAGAGATACCCAGTCTACAAAATGTTTGCGATGCAAACATGAGAATCTGAGTTCTGATCCCCAGCCCCAGGCATAGCAGTGCATGCTTATAATCTCAAGATAATTGACAGTAAATGTCACACAGGAAAGTAAGGAAAGGAGGATTCCCTGAGACCTGCCAAGCAGTCATTCTGAATCAGAGAGTTCCAGGTTCAGTGAGTGAACCTATCACAAAAAAATAAATAAACAAATAAAATAGGGTAGCATGTGACTGAAGAAAATATCAATATTGACCTCTGGCCTGCACACGCCCACAAATAATTGTACATCGCAGTATGCACAGCATCTGCCTAGTATGCTTGAGACCTTGAATTCTATCCTCAGCACAGGAGGGACCAGAGTGAAAGGAGGAGGTGTGGGGGATGGTCTGACTTTTTATTTGCTACTTTTAATATACATGGACACTTCATACTTCATTACTTTAAAGTATTTCTAATGTTTTCCCATATCTTATCAAATGGGAGACAATAGCTTAGCATCGGCCTCCTGGGAGCTCCTTACCATCAGTTTCCATACCCACCACTTCAGAGCTACCATGTAGGTCAGTTTCTCCTTGCCACTAGTACAAATAATGTTGTTACTGATTTTACCTTTTTGTGGCTGTCTGTATACAAAAACAACTAAATTTTTATTCCCTTCATGTTTTCAGACATATGCCAAAGCTGATATTACTAGATCAAAATGTTTAAACAGTTCTTAAGGCTTTGAGTTATACTGTCAAGTTATTTCCTATAAAGTTTAAATTAATTTACGTAATTTACGTATATAGAGGACTAGAAACACTACCACAACTCTATGGCATTAAAATTAATCTTGGGGTGAGATTTGTACACAAACCTGGTGACCTGAGTTCACCACGCAGAGCTCACATGGTGGAAGGAGAAGACTAACCTCCTAAGGCTGTGATCTCCCTCCACATGTGGTGCATGCCTGCTCACAAGAACTCTCTCACTCTTGCCCTCTAAATAAATAAATAAATAAATAAATAAATAAATAAATAAATAACATATTTTAAAGGATTCACTTGAATTCTTACAAAGAAAAAAAAAGGACAGAACAAAAGAAAGCAGGCAGGGGAATGTTCCCAGCAAAACATTACCTCAGGAATTCTGAACTTTTTTTTAGCTTGGTGTTCATTTTTCCCTTTATGCTGTGGCACTCTATGTCTTTCTCGATTTTAGGTTATTTGTTCACTCATCTATTCACTCACTATATTCCAATTACTGAGAACAAACAAATGAAGGCCAGCATGCTTACTAAAGTTAGATATATTAAACTCCATGATTCTTCTATGTAAAACTCTGTCCTGAGAGCTGTTGAACCCCTCTGCCAATTATTTTCTGATCTGATCTGTGGTGTTTCTTGGAGAAGACACAGTCCCCATTTGATGAGCATGGGTCTGTGATAAGAAAAAGGAGAGGGACTGAGAATACCCATTGAAGGACTTATATCTATCCTGAAGTTACTATTTCTGCCTCAGAAATACTATCTTAATGATTTGCCATAGTCACAAAGTCCTTTGCATTACTTAATATTCTTTATTTCATGTCCAAAAGGAACTTTATTTCACTATTAATAAATAGAAAAGGCATTATTTGCTAAGATCACACTAGAGAAAAATAATTAGATTTAAAAATATTAAAAACGGAATACAAATCAAACATTCCTGCAGACAGTAACATTAACTTAGCACAGAGACAGCCTAGTCATTACAAGCAGGAGGTGTTGCATACTCCTATTCACAGGCCCTGAAATCATGGCACAACTGCAGCCACACAATAAACCTATCTCAGCCTATCTATTGGTACAAGTGGGTGGTCATTTAATGGAAAAGAACAGTCAAATCTGTTCTTTAATCTGTCCTCTAACCTCCACACTTTGTGTAGACTCGTTCCCTCTTTCCTCAACCTCTCAAACAAGTTTTAAAAAGATTTTTTTAAATGTGTATTTACTTACCAGTTCCTAAATATGAGATTAAGACTTCAAGTCAGACGACCATAAATGTCCAATTATCTTTTTTATATAAAATATACTAAACACAGCTTTTTTTTCCTGTTTTGTCTTCCTTATAGCAGACCAAGAAATGAATAGCATGCATTATATTATGCTACATATTATACATATTATAAGTGTGCATTATATTTCCACTGATATTAGATAATTGTTTGTATCCCCTTCTAACTTGAGAATAAACTTTTCAATTAATCTCTACCTCATACTTTTTTTTTAAATTATTTTTATTTATTCATCATATTACAGGGTACAGAAATCATCCTGGATTGTCCTTCTGGCTTCCGAGGACCTCCGGGCTCCGCCCACCACGCCTGGAAGCGCAGGCCACCGCCTTCTTCGGCTGGTGTTTTCATGGGATCTGGGATCTGAACTCAGGACCTTCTGCTTGAGAGGCAAGGTCTTAACCCCTGAGCCATCTCTCCATCCCTCTACCTCACACTTTAAAAATTTTTTTATTATTATTATTTATTCAACTGTGCGCATGTGCACGCGCACGTGTCTGTGTGTGTGTGTGTGTCTGTGTATGTGTAGAACCACGGACGAATTCGCGAACCACCATGGACGCCTCCACCTCCTTCTGCCCCGGGATTCACAGGCTCCGCCCTACCAGGACCAGAAGCGCAGGCCGCCCCCGCTTCCGCCTGGCGTCTATACGTGGGATCTGGGATCCGAACTCAGGACCTTCCGCTTGCAAGGCAGAGGCTTAACCCCTGAGCCACCTCTCCAGCCCTCTACCTCACACTTTTGAAGCATACAAAATTGTTTTCATAAAAATGATTTGAATTTTCTGCTCCCATTTCATCTATTTGCATAATATTTAATCGTACTTATTTTCAATATAAGATTAAAAGTATAATTCAGATAGAAGGAATAAAGTGTTCAAATTTGCTACAAAACAGTCTGCACTAGCACTTCACCCATCATTGGCAAAGGTTGAGACAAGAATAATCCATTAGAAACCATTCAAATGAAATTATATACATAATTTCAAACACTGCTTCTTTCCTTCTTAAATATACTGTCTCTTCAAGAGTTGATAAGACTTAGCTTCCCCTGACATCACAGGACTTCATGAGATCCTAAATGACCATCCTCTTTATCATGTTAGCTCCACACAGCTCCTTAAATGTATTTCACCACCTAGAGACAGTCAAAAACTTTTACTTTTAACTTTAAGCATGATGTTCTTTCTCAGTACTTTCCTAGCATTATGGTGATGCTGTTTTGTCAGCGATTTCAGCTTTATTAAAAATGCTAGATGTGTAAAAAAAAAAAAAGCTAGCATTTAATAAGTAGAGGAGGGAGAATCAGGGGTTGAGGTAGTAGCCATCTTAGCCTTCATAATATGCTGTCTTTAAGAGAAAGAAGAGGGTTGGGGGTAAAAGAGAAGAGTAATATCTTTCAGAACACTTCACCATCTAACTTCTAAGTTGGGGCCATGTACAGAGTTTGGGAGAAAGACTACAAAGTCTTCACATCTATTTGAGCTACAGTAAGAATTTTAAGTATTTCTGGAAGTAGTCTTTAATTTGTGAGATCATATGCATGGCTGAAACAAGCTTTGCAAATAAACGTATCTTGACAAATATACCTACTCATGGAAATGATTCAACTGTACCTTGACAAGTTCAATTATACTATGAACAAAATGAAGATAACTGCAAAAATAGAACTATAAAATATACAACCTAACATTGTAAAAATTATTATAGATGGTTTTTCTGAACAAATAGCCTAATTTATACTCATGCTTAACCACAGACAGAGGTAGAACAATTCCAAGTAACAGGATTCTTGGGTTTTGCTATCATCAAATTTTAAAAATGGAAGTCAACAGATATAGGCACTTGCACTGAAATCTGGTGATCTGAGTTCATTTCCCAGAGCCTAGATGGTGAAAGGAGAGATTTGACTCCTTGTTCTCTCACCTCCACATACACACTGCAGGTTCAGGATCTCTCCCTTCTCCCAGACACACATAAATAAATTTTAAAATTTAAAAATTAAAAGTAATTGTAATGGCCCTAAATCATAAGTGTCTGTGGTGGGCAGCTTCCAAAATGACCTCCACAAACTCTTGACTCTTGGTATTAATGCACTTGTTCACTCCTACAGTGAACAGAGCTGATCAATACTACCAGCAATACTGTGCAAATGACAATAGTGTGACTTTTGAGGTCAGCTCTTAAAACTTACTAAATAGTTTCTACTCCACTCTCTAATAATTCACTCTGGACAACTTAAACATACCTAAAAAGATCCAAGTACCAAAAGAAGAACCAAGGCTTCCTACCAACACTCAGTTGCCTAGCACAAGTGAACAACCTTGGAAGCAGACACATTAGCTCTAGTCAAGTTTCTGGTAACAGAAGCTTTTGTTTTCAGGAACAGACATCTTCACTGTGGCTTCACAAGAAACCTTGAACCAGAAACACTCAGCTAAGTGGCTCCCAAATTCCTGATCATAATCAACTGTACAAGATAATGTTTCCTAGCACTGTTCAGGTCTGATGGCATAGCCCTATAATCCCCAGATATCAGTGGGAGGCTGAGGCTAAGGAAGGAAGATCACAAGTTCAAGTCCTGACTATGCTGCCTGAGGCCAACCTGGGTTACAGACTGTGACCCTGTCTAAAAATGAAAAGTAAAAGGGAGCTGCATGTGGTGGCTCATACCTGTAATCACAATGCCTGAAATGCTGAGGCGGGAGAATTACCTCAAATTTAAGGCCAGCCTAGACTTTGTCTTAAATGAAACAAAAACCAAGTTAAAAAAGGGCTCAGTGATGACAGGACTTGAGTGTGTGTGAGACCCTAGATACAATCCTCAGTACCACTGATAAAACCAGTCAAAAACCAGTACAGCAGTGAGTGCTACATGGTCACCGAACACTATACTTGTGACTGAAGAACTAAATTTTCAGGCTGGAGAGATGGCTCAGAGGTTAAGACTGCCTCACAAGTAGAAGGTCCTGGGTTCAGATTCCAGGTCCCACGTAAAAAGGCCAGGTGGAAAAGGCAGCAACCCGCATGTTCTGCCCTGGTGGGTGGAGCCTGGGAAATCCCAGCAAAAAAGAGATAAAAGCAATCCAGAATGATTTCCAGAGTTACTTTTGGTCCTTCACAGGGACATACAGTGCTCTCTGATATACACATAGACATGCACACACATACACAGAACTAAATTTTCCATTTTATTTATTTTTTAATTAATTTATTTAGTTGAGAGAAAATGAGTAAGAGAGAGAGGAAATGCATGCTTGTGTGTCATAGCACATGGGTGAAGATCAGGGAACAACTTTCAGAAGTCATTTCTCTCTATCATGTAGGCTTCTGAGGATTGAACTCTCAGGTTCCCAGATTTACAAATAGGCATCTTACCCGCAACCTATCTTACTGGCTTCTATCTTATGTAATTAGTGAATTTCAATTTAAACAGCCAGATTTGTCTTGTGTGGCTACCATAATAAAGCCTGAAAGTCTGGGGTTTGAGGATAATCTATTACATAACAACAGATAACACCTTAATCTGCTCCCTTCCTGTATCGTTCAGTTCTCCTTCCTCTATTTAATCTAGCAACCACACAAAAAACAGCCACCAAACCTGCCTCCCTTCTGCATGCACCATCTTAATGAATGGCACCGACCAGAATCCATGCACACAGGTTCTACTTCTACCACTCACCATTTACGCTACTGTATTCTTGATAGCTTTCTTTACCTCTTCTCTTTCAAATGTACCACTACGACTTCAGTTTAGGACTTCATTTTTCTTCTGAATTGCAAGGAAAAAAAATACTTCCCTTGTAAGTCTCTGCCCCTAAAACTGCTTGCAAAGGCTAATCTATTCTTCACCCTGCCAACCAAATGATCTTTCCATAACATAACACTGATTTCAATACCTCCATGATTAAAGGCCATCAGTAGCACCTCATAACCCAGAGGTTTGACTCAACCACCTTAAAATGACATTAAAAAAAACTCCATTATCCACTTCCTATCACTCTAACTTTATTATCATCAGCCTCCATATCCATCCACACCAAACTGTATGAAATTCCTAGAAAATGTAAGCTGCATCACCATTTTTTTGAAACAGTATCTCCCCACACAAACCCACCAGTCAATACAGACTGCAGATTCTCCAGCCTCTGCCTCCCTAATGCTGTGATAAGTCATGAACTACCAGTCTTTTCACCTGTGTCTTCACTCAGACTGCTTCTCTGAAATGCCCTTCTGCCTCTCACCTATATGGTAACTGCATCCCACCTCCCAGGATTCATTTTTAATAAAACTATTTCTGATCTGTCTAGAAAACACTGACTCTCTAAGTCCCCACTAGCTGTCTGTCTCCTGTAATCAGACTAGAAGCTCCAGAAGGACAGAAATAGTACCTGATTAAACTATTCCGTATCGACAGCAGAGCACCCATCACTGTAACAGTGCAGGTAGGAAGCCAGACACACTCTGACTCAAATCCATGTATCACCACTCACTAGGCATGCGACTTAAACTTTCTAAATTTCTATTTCTCCCCCCTGTAAAATGTAAGCAAAATATAATAAACTCATTGTCTCAATATGGTTACTGAAAGGAGTAAATAAACATACACATAAAATGTTACTGTGCCTCATACATAATTTTTACTCAATAAGTGTATTTTGATGGAGAGATTAATGGTTGTATAACGGTTGTATTACTATATAAAACTTGAAAACAGAATCCTTTCAAGAAATGTAAGATCTAAGATTGAGTAGCAGTATAGATAGTATCAAATACTGAATCATACGAAAATGTAAAATTTGGGCTATTTTCAACAAAATGGGTTAGACCAGTTTAAGGAAAAAAATTATTTTCTCTTTAATAATGAAATTAAGGGGCTGGAGAGGTGGCTCAGGGGTTAAGCCTCCGCCTTGTAGGCGGAAGGTCCCAAGTTCGGATCCCAGATCCCACGTATAGACGCCAGATGGAAGCGGGGGGCGGCCTGCGCTTCTGGTCCTGGTAGGGCGGAGCCTGTGAATCCCAGGGCAGAAGGACGTGGAGGTGTCCATGGGGGTTCACGAATTCGTCCGTGGTTCTACACACACACAGACACACACACACACACAGACACACACACGTGCGTGCACATACACACAGTTGAATAAATAATAATAATAATAATAATAATAAATTTAAAAAAAATAATGAAATTAAAATGTGGGGATTACTCTCAGTTTGTTTTCTACTGTTTGCTTTGAATGTCAGAATGTAGGACTCACAAAACAAAAAAGTTTATGATATTACTTATAAAGTGTCCTAGATGTTTCATGAAACTAAACATAGAAATTACTGCTTAATTTACATTTAAAAGACAGGAAACTTTCCACTTGTGGGAAGTCATAAGCAGGTCGATCTCTGTGAATTCCAAGCCAGCCTGGTCTACACAGCAAGCTCCAGGACAGTCATGGTAATGGTGTGAAATCTGAAACTCAGTCTCAAAAAAAAATCTTTGGCTGAATTTTCTCACTTGAATTTTATACTTTGCATTGCCATTTAATCTCTCTCTCTCTCTCTCTCTCTCTCTCTCTCTCACACACACACACACACACACACACACACACACACACACACACAAAACCATACACGGTTACCCAAAATCGTGTGTAGTAACAAGCAAAAGTAACAACCAAGAGTTGAAAGGCCTAGATTTTAAGCTTGGTTCCAAACTTCTCCAGCTGGGAAGCACTAGGCCAGTGAATTCATGCCTTTAACTCTAAGTTGCTTTTTTCCCCCCTCATCTATAAAATGGTAATAACATGTGTCTTGTTGGGTTATATGAATTAGTTAAACATCTCTAAAGCAGTTTGGTATGTAGATTCTAGTCACTGTTACTAAATTAGGAAACAATTGTGAAGCACAGTATGTGAGTAAATAGAGGAAAATAATAATGTGTTGATGTAACAAGACAAATGGATAAGGTTGCCTATATAATAGTAATCTCATCTTCAAACAAAATATTGAAAATAAGCAAGTATAAATATACTTATAAATAATTTTAACTGTGAATTTGTTGCTTATTCTTGTTATCTTTTCTAATTTGATTTTTTTTTTTTTTTGCTGGTACTAGGGATTGATTGAATCCAGGGCCTTGCACACGTAGGCAAACTGTACCATTGACTTATATCCCCTGCCCTTTCAATCTATCCTAACTTCATTAACCCTCTAAGACAACAGAATATTCTCCAGATTAGTCTTATTGATAATAAGCTTTTCAAGTTGGATAAGCAAATATCTTCTTACTGTTAACAGTATGAGGAAGCAATGCTAACTAAAATGAGATATGATAAATATTTATGCAAAATTAACAGACCTTTACCCCACAGGGAGTCTGTAAGCATGGGAAAAGGCAGCTTCCCAGAACTCTGTAGGGCAGATGTCTGTAGATTTCCCTAAGGGCTGTAAAGTCTCTGCTTGGCTAAGAATGCTTTCAGGAGCACTGCCTTTTTCCACATGTAATCCCCTTTATAGATTTCAAACCCAGTAAAACTCTGAGGCCTTTCTTTCCCTACCATAGTACTTACTCAATAAAAATTTAATCTATAGGCTTCTGTTTTTTCAATCATCTACCTTACTGATTTTCCGGAATTGCTAAAAATTTTTTTTAAAGAAACCAACTTACAGTTTAAAAAGTTAGGCTAAAAAAAAAATATCTAAATCTCTCTCTATGGTATAGCATAAAGAGCTGCTACACTAATTACTTCTACCACAGAATTGTATTTTTTTATTTTAAATGCTTATCTTCTCTCAGCATACCATAAAAATTTCAATAATAATGAAAAAGTTTACAAAGATATGGATTCAAAAGTAGCAATGTTAAGTAACTCTACAGCTACAATAAAGGGGACAGTTACTTCTTTAAATGATAGAAAATAAAACTAAATAATAAAAAATGAGCCAGTAACTATAAACAGGCTTTTAATCAATAATTTTCAAAAATGTTTTAAGATACTAAAAATAGACCATTAGAGAAATAATCTAATTTTTTGTTCATGATCTGTGACCTTCAATAGGTTAGTGAACCTCTTAGAACCTCACTTTTCCTGCTTTTTAAAATGGAGACAATAGTAACTTACATAGCTGAGATTAAAAAGACAATATATAGTACCCATGGAAGTACCTATTACAGTACCCAGAGAATATTTGATGAATGCAAAATTCTTTTCTATCTCCCAATTTTTTTTTCAAAGACTAAATTTCATTGCTTTTAAAAAGCTAATTTCAACTATATCATCTCAACACCCTTTGAAATTTAAAATAGAACAAGTCCTGTGTTTTAAACATTATTTTGCTGTCATGGTTTGAAATGTGAGTTGCCCAATAGGCTCATGTGTTTGAATCATTAGTTGTTTGGGAAAGTCATGGCACCTTTAGGAGGTGGATCCTTGCTGGAGGAAGGTAGTCACAGGGGGTGGATCTTTAGGTTAATTAGTCCCAATTTACTTGAGTGAGTCTGCTCTTAAATTGCATAGGGCTTAAGAGCAGGGCAGTTCTCTGCCTCCATGATGGGTGTAACTTAGACCTTCTCTAGCTTCTGCTAGCCAACTATGCCATTTCCTCCATGAACTTCTTCCCTCTGGAACTATAATCTCTGTCTTCTTTTAAATTGCTTGACTGTGAGTGGTGACTCACAGCTACAGAGAAGAGTAACTAATAAGACTTGCAAATTAAAATGCAGCTTCCAGAATACCTCTCTGACCAAGTTTATCACAGTTTGGTTTTTTTTTTTTTTTTTTTGCATTTCATTAATTTTATTGAAAGGCAGTTGGGTGAGGTTATCTCTGCCCACTCAAAATGAACACTTGAAGTTTATCACAGTTTAATGAACACTTTAAGAAGTATTATTCTAAAGAGATCAAAGGGATTTTCCTTTTGTGCCTAATCTATAAAATGTGATTTTCTCCATCCAAAGGCAAATTCAACAGTCCTGAGACTAAAGCAGGAATGCCCCAAGTTCAAGGCCAACTGGGATACAGAATAAGGCTCCTCAAAAAAAAAAAAAAAAAAAAAAAAAAAAAACTAAACGGCTGCATTCAAATCCATGAATGGGATATATCCACTATCACCCCTGTATAACCATTTCTAGCTAATTGGGTTTCAGTACTATATCTAGCAACTTACAAATAGCTATGAGGCAAATATTAAAGTCCTAATAAGCATAAAAAGTATAAACAAAAAACTAAGGCAGTCAAGCTTATAATCCTAACAACTAGGAGGCAGAGGCAGGTGGATTGATGAAAATCAAAGGCTAGCCTGAGTCACAATGTGTTTCAGTTCAGTCAAGGTTATACAGCAAGACCCATTTCAAAAAAACAAAAACAAATAAAAAACAATGAGCAATGATAAACATCAAGAGAACCTTAAATTTCGCCTGGGTTTAGGGCTCACTCATATAATCCCAGTACCTAAGAAAAGTTTGCCCCAAGTTCAAGGCAGACTGGACTACAAGAGACCCTGTTTAAAAAAAAAAGTTTAACTTACACCAACGCCACTTTCAGTTCCTTTTAAGTTTAGGTAATTCCCTCAAATGTAATTAAAAGGGGAAAAAAATTCTACTGATAGAAAGTAACAATATTAATATTTTAATTTGAAAAGTAAAGTTGATTCATAATATCTCCAAAATAAAAGTGACTTTCAGAGCCAGTCCAGTGTACATGTTTGTACTAGGGAGAATAAAGGGAAGAATCAATTAGGTACATGAATTTAGATCCATTCTGAGCAACATGTAAATCTCATCTCAAAAAAAAAAAAAAATCCAAAAACTTCCTTGCCTTAATTTTCAGCACCAACCAACAAATAGCACTCTACAGGTAACTTTCTTAATTTATTGATGCAACACAGTAGGTAGCAAGAATTCAAAACTAACTCTGTTATAGAAGGATTCCAGATAGAGCAGAAATTCAATATTTACTAAGTGAATAAACAAATGAACTAATATTGATAGACATAAAACGACACAAATTTTGAGTGATTAAAAGCAGATTTAATAGCTGACTGTATCAGGCATGGTGGCACACAAGGAAAATTTAGCACTTGGGAGGCTGAGGCAGAAAGATGATGAATTCCGGGCAAGCTGTAGGGCTAGCAAGACAGCATCTGAAGAAAAAACCAAAACAAACAAAACATAAAAGTTGATTATAAGTAAAAGTGATTGTGAACTGAGGACTTAAGAAACTGAGGCAGGAGGATCTTGAGTTTGAGTCCAGTCTGGGCTATAAATTAAGAGACCCTATTTCTCCTGTCCCCCACCAAAAAAAACCTGACTGTTTAATATTATTTTATGCATTTTATTATGGAAAAATTATTATCCCACAGGTTGAAGAGTCTTTTAAAAATCTATTCATTGCTTCTACAAAAAATTCAATTTTAATTGTAAATTAAAATTTTAAATATAACATTAGAAGTAAAAAATTAAAAAAGCAAGAGAAATAAATCTGAAAAATACTTGAATTCAAAATCATTTTACAAGCACACATAAAAGTAAAGAAAAACATAATTTCTAAAGAGCTACCATACCAAGTTTATTTATTCCTATTTTTACAGACAAATTAAACTGCTATTCAGAAATGTAAACTAACCTAATGTAGCCCAGTTAATACCAGAAAGAATTTGACATATCAAAAACCCAGACTCTTCCCAATATCAGCCTCATTCAGTTTCCTTCTACCCATTCTCTTACAAAAGTAAAAAATAAGTAAAAACACGTGAATTAAAGTCAGGGACGAAATATCTTTTCTTTCAAAAGCCATTTTTTATCTCTGACAAAAAAAAAATTAGGTTAAAGATAGAGAGATGGCTCAGGGGTTAAGACTCTGCCTCAAAAGCTTGGATCCTACCCAGGCCCCACATAAAAATGCCTGGTGGAAGTGACTTTGGCCTGAACTAGGCTTCCTGGTGGAAAAAACCTAGGAAATCCCAGAGCCAAGTAAAAAGGAGGTAGAAGCAATCCAGGGTGATTCCCAAAGTCATCCTTGGTCCTCCACAGAGTCACACAATGCCTTCTGATACACACACACACACAAAATAAGTAAATTTTATAAATGTTTTAATAAATAAATTTTTAAAAAAAACGCTAAAAAAGACAAAGAAAAGTTGGCCAAGGGGAGCAAATTTAATAAAATTATTAATATTCATTCATGTAATGCATGGCTTAATTCTTATTCTTAGAAACACAACTGCCTGCATTCTATTAAGCTGAAATTGTATGGGAGGAGCTTCTTTTTCTTTGGTGTTCACATCCAGTCATATTAACACACTCAATTTTACTTTTAAACATTGTCTCAGAATTTTAATCATGTAGGATTCCTGGGTAAATACAGTAACAAGAAACCAAAAATCTTTCTCACACTGGCACTAGCAAATTCAAATAAAACGTAACAAAGGTACTATTATCCTGACAAGGATACTGACAACTATTACCTCTGAAAACTAATGCTTTCAATTATAACACAATAATATACAAATAATAAGAATAGCAAATCAAAAAAACATTCACCATGGATAAAATTTACTTATTTATTTTTAAAATAAATCATACCATTCTGAATAACCAGAACCAATTCGACAGAGAAAAAAACCCAAATTTAAATAGTTTTATGTAAGTCAATATAAGCCATTTTCAATTGTAATTCCTACATGGATACTAAAATTATATTAACGATTTGAAGAAAACTAAAGCTATTTAGATACTTATGAAGACTATTTTAAGAGTCTAAGAACAGCTAAGAAGTTAGTTAAAATTAATTCAATAATAGTATATTAAAATATTTTCACACTGAATATATAGCAAGTACTCAATAAATTGTGTAAACGTTTTACTGACCTCACTGCTCCCCTGCCAATCTACCAACTAAAGAAAGAATTAGATCTCTAATTTCCTTTCCTCAGACTGGAAAGATGGCTCAGGGGTTAAGATTCTGCTTCACAAACAGAAGGTACTGAGTTCAGATCCCAGGTTCCACATTAAAAACGCAAGGCAGAAAAGGCAGTGGCCTACACTTCTGGCACTCGTGGGTAGAGCCTGGGAAATCCGAAGCAAGAAGGAGGTAGAAGCAATCCAGGATGATTTCTGAAGTCACCCTTGTCCTCCACAGGGACACACAATGCCCTCTGATATATATACACAAGTAAATTAAGTAAATAAATAAAGATTAAGGTTTTCCCTTTAAAACAATTTCCTTTTCTTCTTCTCCCGTAATAGTGATTGATCCTATATCCAAAACATAATCCCTCTTACTCCCTATAGCATGAAATAACATATTGGTTTATACTGACATCTAGAGTCACAATGGAGGCTTGGAGATCCTCAGATGCATTAGCCTGAGGAGCCACAGGTGTTTTTAATGATTTCTAAACTAAAATTAAACTCCCTTACTTTTATATTATTGTTGGGATTTGCTACAGGGTATGACAGATCCTTCTGATGCACAACAAATAGCATAGGTGAACACACAATTTTTATTACTGACTCTGAAGTACTGACTTCTTCAGATTAAGTAACATCGTAGCTATGAGCTCCCAGAAGACTTGGAGCCATTAAGAGCTGGGAATCCTTTCAACTGACATCATTCCAACAGAAGCTCAGTAAGAAATGAAACCTCCTGCAAATCAAATCTGTTGCAATGTTATTTTTTCCAGAGGTTAATTACCTGCTTCTGGGGAGAGAGGGGGAGGGGGAGGGGGAGGGGAGGGAGAGGGGAGGGGGGAGGGAGGGGGGAAGGAGGGAGGGAGAGAGAGAGAGAGAGAGAAGACGCTGAAAACATAAATTAGATTCTGGTTCAAAGAGGGAGGGAGGGAGAGAGAGAGAGAGAGAGAGAGAGAAAAGACGCTGAAAACATAAATTAGATTCTGGGTCAAATCTCCTCCAGAAAAACTCCAAATAAAACCAAAACAAATTCTGGCTGTCAAACTCTACATACTCCATGGACATCCTCTACTACTTCAGAATTCACAGTAGCATAATGTCCCAAGCTATTAGGCACTGAGAATATGCTAGAAGCAGTTATGGTTTCAGACTAAACAGAGGTTTTCAGTGAAATATTTATTGATAAAATCATGATTACCAGGAGCTTCAATATAATTCTATGAGGAGTCAGAGGAAAGAAACAAATGATCAAGGCCTGCCTATGCATTGCTCACCTTTGAAGCTAATGAAAGGAACATAAAAGTTCAATATTCTTTGTACTTCTATATTGTTTTCCATTTTAAAACACAAAACAACCTGTATGACAAGCATTTATCAGCACCTCATATAGCAGACTACATTATTACAATTACATCTGTAATTCCACTATTCAGTAGGTAAAAACAAGGAAATAACAAATTCAGGATTACCCTTAACTATACAGCAAGATCATCAAGGGGGAAGAGGAAAAATGGAAGGAGGGAAGGAGAAAGGGAAGAGGAATAGGCTAAGCAATATCTTTACATATAGTAATAACCTGCAACATGATTAGGAACATGTTTATATTTCTCGTCCTGGAATCTCAAAAACACTTTACAAACATTAATGTAACCCTTACATCACCTGAGAGGTTACACAACACTGTAACCTGCTACCACAAAATACTTAAATATCCCTTCACCAGTACTTGCTTTGAGAAGGTCTGGCCCAAACAGCCAATAAAACAGGAAATAAGCTGACAGTGCATGTGCCACCAACAATCTCCAAAAAGATCAGACCTTCACCCACAAGAACCACTTCCTCTGAATAAACCACAGAGACTACACTGGGCAAACCACAACAGATCAGTCTGTGTCTAGAACACAGGCAGAAAACTCATCTAAAATCGATGGGAAGATAAGCTCAAGCAGGATTTCCTATATGTATATATATTCAGGGATATGTTACTTCCTAAGCAATATATGTCCACTTTCTCATTTCAAATATAATTTCTTCAAATGCTAGGGAAGGCTCTGGTTTTTATACAACGAACAACATTTTTCTGAATCATGGAAGACCTACAAAATCCTCTTTGATGGCTTGTATATGAACTGGAAATCAGCATTTATATGTAACATTTGACTAAAACTAAGGTTTGATGGCAGCAGTTCTAATAATTTTCTACACTTTGGTTTATAATGTCAAAATAAAAAGAGTGGGGGCTGAAGAGATGGCTCAGGAGTTAAGATTCTGCTTCTAAAAAGCAGAAGATCCTGATTCAGGTCCCAGGTCCCATATAAAAATACCAGGCAGAAACAATCCTGTACTTCTGGCCCTGGTGGGCGGAGCCTGGGAAATCCCAGAAGGAAACAAAAAGAGGGCAGAAGCAATCCTGGATGATTTCTGAAGTCATCCTCGGTCCTTTACAGAGCATACATACATACATACATACATACATACATACATACATACATACAAAAAGTTTTTTTAAAGAAAGTAGTATGGTACAAGTGAAAAGATTTGAAAATAGAGTCTGGCAGGAGAGATGAAGGGTTTTAAGAGAAAAACAAGAGTAGGATTTAGGATTATTTGGGACTAAGGGTTAAAAATATTATAAAGTCACTATATTAATGTATACAACATTAAATTAAAAAATTTTTTTGAAAAGTAGTGCAATAAGAGGCTAACTGTAAGCAGCCAGCTTTCCCTCGCTCCCTTCATTCTTGCTTTGTGAGACAAAATTTCTCTGATCTGGAACACGCTACATCTCCCAAAGTGCTGGAATAACAGGTGTGTGCCATTTCCCATTCACAGTACCAAAACAGGGACACATCTCTTTATTGGCTATTTTCTAAACAATGAGAAGTCACCCAGGCCTGGCATGTGACTATGATTTAAAAATCCAGGAACCTGGGGCTGGAGAGATGGCTCAAGGGTTAACGCTCTGACTCTCGCAAGCAAAAGGTCCTGAGTTCGGATCCCAGTTCCAACATAAAAACCACCAGGAGGAAACGCACAGCCCACACTTCCGGTCTTGTTGGGTATAGCCTGGGAAATCCCAGAGCGAAGCAAGGAGGTAGAAGCAATCCAGGATGATTCCCCTAAGTAACCCTTTGTCCTCCACAGGCACTCAGTGCACTCTGATATAAACACACACACAATAAATAAATTAAACAAACAAACGAACAAAACAAACAGGAACCAGCATTGGGACTAGTAAAAGATCCTGTTTGGGGTATGAATGTAAACTCCCAGCTGCTGCAAGCTAATTTAATAAGGGAAACAGTACATTAATTCTTTTAATAAAAGTCAACATGCACTTTGGGTAGAGAGCATCTGACTTTCAATACCTCTACAGAATCAAAAACTAAAAACGGTTCACACATTAGCTTCATAATCTTCTTACAAACATCTAAAATATGTATGTTTACTCTTACAGTCCAGACCTTCCAATTGAAAAAATAAAGTGCTTAAAACCTGGCAGTTTTCTAGCATTCAAAAATCACTGGCAAAATACAAAAGAACATGGTTATCTACTTAAACACAATTAGACTAAGTATCAAAGACAAAAGTCTAGAATAAAACACTAAAAAAGCTCTTATGTACCTTACTCAATATCTTATACCCACTTAAATAAGCAATTTTTCTATTATAATCTCTTCTCATTTGTAACAATTCTTACAAATATAAGAAAGCAAATGTTCATGCTAAGCATTGCAGATCTATTTTTTAAACTAATTATGAAGGCATAACAGGAGAAAAAAGAAAAGAATGAAAGTGTGAAGGAGGGAAAGGGAAAAAGAAAAAAGACAATTTTGGGGTAGAGGGAGAAGTGATGAGGAGTAGCAATTTCTAAATGTATCTTAGCATATTACTGCAAAGTTATAACTGTATTGCTCTACTTTAGAGATTATTTTATTTGCTGACTTCTAACCAGCAATGACTCCTAACAGTTTTTCTGTGTTCTACCTTTTTTTAAAACATCTGTTACATTATGAGAACTTTACATGAAAGAATCCCTTTGGAAAGAATCCTTCAATAACATGAGCAATTGTTTAATTAGTTGATTTGGTAATTATGCTGTCTGTATGTTTATTTCATCTGATTGCTATAATCTCTTACATCCACTCTAAATACTATCTAAAATAAACAGGAGATTGGAATGAGGTTCAGTGAAGGTTAAGCCAGCCTGAGGACCAGGGTTTGATTCCCAGCACAGTAAGTAAAAAAAAAAAAAATGAAATCTCTGTATTTGTAATTTTGGAGCTATGCCTGAAGAAAAAAATCCTAAATCATAGTAAAACTAAAGATGGAACTTAGTTCTCTAAAATAGGAATCATAAAGAATATCACATTTCATACTAGTAAAATAATTAATAATTATAGTAAGGGAGCAAGTGGGGAAAAGCTAGTAAAATATTAAGGACAGACCAACATTTAGACAGTGGCTCAAACAAAGTTTAAGTAAGAGGAGGTGAATGAAAAAAAATTGGCAGATAACTCTAAGCCTTAGACTCATACATGCATGTACTGGGAGGAAAGTATTATTTAGCCTCGTGCAGCAAGTATACACAAGTAACTGAACAACTTAAAAGAAAAGCTCGATCAGGAAGTTTCCTGACTCCAAGACCTATCAGCTTGCTGTTCAGTCTCCTGAGGAAGTGACAAAGCTTTATCCTCTAGAGATGCTAAAAGCTACAATAGATAGGGACTAGGAAGAAAGCATCCTGCAAGGAAAAAAAAAAAAAAAAAAAAAACCCTATTCTTAGTGAGGCTGCAGCTACTAAAACAATGGTAGGCAAAAAAAATAATAATAATAATATACGTAAAAGCAAAACAGTTTAAAGTAAAAAAAAAAAAAATCGGGAACTTGAAAGTCAGAAAATCTAGATTAAAATCTTGTATCTGAGGGCTGGGGTTTAACTCAGTGGGAGAAGGCTTTCCTGGTACATATGTGGCCCTGGGTTCCATCCCCAGCATGGGGGGGGGGGGGAGAGTGCAGCAGCGGAAGCACAAATCTTGCATCAATTATTTCCAGTTGTAAAAAACTTACACTAATATAGTATATCATTACATATGTGACCATATTTACTCAAAAGGAAACAAAATAGTTGTCACTACTCTGAAGATTTCTAATTGTTAAGAAAAAATAGTATATATTCGAATAAGTTAAATCAAAACCCAAGTTTTAACAGACTAGACCAAGTTAAGGGTCCTCTTTCTGAAAACAAGTACCAACCAATCTCCAGGAGAGAAGCAATTTAAGATTTTTTCCCCCCACTGCCTTACTAAGGGTAGAATCTTACTAAGGGTAAGGCTCCTTGTACAGGTAATTAAGCACACAGCTGCTACATTTCTCATCCAATGAGAAACACCTCTAATAACTTTGTATCAGACAACCATTACACAAATGTCCCTCCAATTACCTGTGAAGAATCATGAAAAAAAAAATCCTGTTTTTTTTCTGTGACCCAAGTCAAATTGGGAGGTAACTGGGAGATAACCAATTAGAAAAAACAATCAGCTTCTAGAACCGTATTGCTTCAGAAAAATTTGTAAGTGTATCATTTATGGATTTCAGCAATGTTTGCCTCAAATTTCACTTTAATTGTAAACTTAAATCAAAAAAAAAAGAGGAGGTAAAATACAGGTACCAACTCAATGCTGTGGTAACAATTGGAAAACATTAATATATTAAGTGATACCAACAGGCTAATATGCTTTTGTAATGATTTCAAATAAAGCTTCTCTTGTCAATTCCCTGACCAAATATGAACATCTTATATATCAATCAGAAAGACCAGTGAGATGGATCAGAGGGCAAACCTGCTGTGCAAGCTTGGCAACATGAGTTCAATTCCCAAAACCCATGTGTAAAGCTGAAAGAGACAACAAATTCCACAAGGCTGTCTGTCCTTTGACCTCCACATGTACACTGTGGCATGTGTCCACACACATTCACACAATAGTAAAAAATTAAAAAAAAAAAAACTTAAAAAACTGTAACTCCATTCTTTTATCTAGTTACTTTGGACTGTCCATTTAACTCATGCAAAACTGTACAAGTGAATGCACTATTACATGTATATAAGATCAAGATTTTAGCCTGAATTAAAACAGAAAAAAAATAATACAATGTTGGCACTATGAGCTTTATCATCAATTTCAAGTTCCTATTTGAAGTTTACTTGCCTTACTAAAAAATGATACAAATAATTTCATTTTACAGGTGTCTCATGTAACCTTGAAAACAACACAAAACTTGAGGGTTTATTTATTTTGGTAGGAGATACAGTTTGATTGTTAACCAAAAAAATTAAAAGGCAACTATGTGAAAACCAAAAGGTATCCTAAATGAAAATACTAACTACTTTAAAAAAAAAATTTTTTTTTTGCATGTGTCTATGTGTGCCTCTCTGTGTGTGTCAGATGGCAGTGTGTGCCTATGGAGACCCAAGGGTGATTTTCAGAATCACCCTGGATTGCTTCTATCTCTTATTTTCTTTGCTCTGGAGTTTCCCAGGTTCCACCTTCAGGATAGGAAGTACCACCATTTCCACCTGGAGTTTTTACATAGGATCTGGAATCTGAACTTAGTAGCTTCTGCTTGTGAGGCAGAGGCTTAACCAGTGAGCCACCTCTCCAGTCCCTAACTACTAATTATATGAATATGGAGTTACAGGTTTCCATGTTCACTTTAAAACTTTTTTTTAATTAGGTGCTAAGAAAATTACACTACATCAAAAACTTTTTTAAATTAAAAAAAAAAAACCTATTGCTCCAATAAAGTTTCACATGTTTAAAGAAAAAATAGTTTTTCTACCTGTTCCATCCCTGAAACTTGTTACAGAACCTAGAACAGAATCAATTACTGAGTCCACTCAAAGAGAATTTTCTCCTCTCCAATTCTCAGAAGAAATGCCAGTAGCCAGAGTACACAAGAAAGCCAGGTAGGAGAACTGGAAACAATTAGGATACACTTGAGGTCTGAACACTGTGATTCATGCAGAATGAAAAGCAGCCATCAGACACTTCCATCACTTTGTTAGTCTCATGGCTTCCTGGCTTCACAGAAATTACAAAGCAAGCTATGGGAAGGCATCCATAAACTACCGAGATTTATTTTTTCCTAAAGCTTTTCAGATATAATACAAAAAGCCAATGGACTTCATGCATATAAGGTGAGTTTCAAGTTTAAAAAAAAAAAGTTGGGACTTCAGAGTACAAGAGTAAGAGCGAGAGAAGGGAGCAAATGAATGTGTTAATTTAACTGCAAAATAGTAACAGGATGTAACAGAGTTCTGAGTATCCAAAGTGACCAATCAGAGCCTAAACATAGCTGAATTCCATCCCAGCCTCAGCACGTCACTAACACAAGAATAAAACCCTTATCTTGTTCAGCCATGTGTCGCCTGCCACAAGCTGCAAAACAGAACAACGCCCAAAACCAGCTAGTCTGACTTCAACTGAGGACAGACTCTGTAGTCAAAAGCACCACAATGAAAGAACTCCAACTCACACAGCTGGCCTAGTGGCTCTGCACACTCTACAGAACAAAGCCATACCACATACAGTACTTCAACTTGAAAGGGTCTCTGAAAAGCTATACTGGCACTATTAGTTTGTCAATAGTTCTAGAATTAACAAAATATGCCAAGTGGCCTTGATGTCAGTGAGGAAAAAAAGAGACTGAGAGGTATGTACGACTGAGATGAAGCTAGAAATTATTCCATACAAAAAAACAAAAACCTTGATAAGATGAGGGGGGGAGGACACTACTTAAACCAGGACTCCCAGATTTCACCTCAACAAATATTCAAAGCAGAAAAAGAGAAAAGGGTTGCTTTCTATTTATGGAAAAAGATATTTAGAGAAAATGTTGTCAAATAATAATTCTTACTTTGAAATCCCAGAACTCAGGAGGCTGTGACTAGAGAATCACTGTGAGTTCAAGTCCAGCCAAACTGGGCTTCAGAGTGAGACTCTGTATCAAAGAACATACATACACATGCACATATATATATATAAACATATATATATGTATGTATTAGTAAGAAATAGATCTCTACAAAATTAAGATGTTTCAAGATTTTCCTTTAAAAAAAAATCTGAGTCAATTCAGGACTATGAATCCCTAAAACAATTGCAGATTAAACTTCATCTTTTAATCTTCCAAGCCTAGCACAGTGCCTGACAAAAGAACAAACTTCCCCGCCAGTTTAAACCAAACCCGTGGCCTTATTTTATTATGTAAAGCAACGAAGGAGAGGTTTGAGCTGAGAAGTTATTATTTAGGCCTTACCCTCACAAAGTATTAACATTTGCTCATACTGCTGCCCACACCAATGCGCACCTTTTTCCTAGTGTTAAATGCCATTTACAATAACTGACTGTAAAATGTGCATCCGCTGTTGTTACATACATATCTAAGAACAGGTTTTCAATAGCTACATGCTTGCTAGGTGTAGTAGCTCACCTCTGTAATCCCTGCATTCTAAGCTGAAATAGGAGAACTATCATGTAGGGGCTCCAGTCTATGCTACATAAGCAGTATCAAGTCAACAGAGCAAGAATCTGTCTCAAGCAAGCAAAAATGGATGTTTGTTGAATGTTCCTATTCTGTTATTAAAAGGATGCAAATTTCAAGATTCTATTTCCATAATACTAGAAAAAAAAACTGAGAAGCAAAGCTTAAAAAAAAAGAAAAATTCTTAAGTGGGTATTTTACTGTGACTTGTGTGTGGAATGATTCCACCACTCTAAATTGTTTCTACAAATTAGGTACTCTAGCATCTCAATGAAAATCAGTGTATCAGTTCCTGGTAAGATTGCTTGTCTACAGACAGGCTCAACAAAAAAGGGCAAGAATTGACTCAAGAAAACAATTACCAATACAGAGTGAGTGATTTCTCAGAGGCAAACATACTGAAAGGCAAAAGAATGGGGAAAATGAAATAGGGGGAAGCACTGGAAACGAAAACCCATTTGACAAAATATGCAAACAAAGGATAAACATAAATAGTTTATATATTTAATGGAATCTTCTAGGTGAACGTTCACGAAACACTGGAGAGCATCAACAGGAAGAGGAAGTTCTGTTTCTAGAGTAGCTGTTATGGTATGATAATGGAATTTGGCCCTTTTAAAATCAACAAATAAGCCTTGCCATTGGGCGAAATCTTATTAGGAAATTAAACTACTTTTTGCAAGGGAATTATTTTGCACTTTTCAAGGAGTTTTCCCCTCTACCTCAGTTGTTTGATCTTTTTTAAATGACATGGCAATTTGAAGATTGACTTTAAAACATAGCAAGCTAAATTTGGGACTAAAATATGGTATAATTAAACTAAGAAATAAAATACCCTAAAAGAATCGAATTGTGTACTCAGAAGAATAACCCTTATGAGCAGGGGAACTCCACTTGAACCTCAACATCGTCCAGCTCTGATTATTGAACAAAATCCACCTGCTATCCTTGAGTCAGACTAAGTTTATGTCCTTTAAATGTGTTTTTTTGGAAGACGAAATATAAAAAATAATTAAAAGCCAGCCCCATTATTTCCCATGAGCTCCTGGACACTTGTCTCCAGCAAAAGCCTGTGATTTACTAGCAAAGTCAACATGCTGGAATATCATTAGGCAATTAACAATTATACACTGTGCAAGTCAACACTTAAAGGAGATCAAATTCGCAAATCGCCATGCAGCAAGCTGAAAATTAAGCTCATAGAAATTCTTAAAATGTAAGAGCGTGTATCTAGAACTACAGCAGGACAGAAGTACCCCTCGTGATGCACCAATCCCCTTCGTCCTCAGGCCCTGACCTTCACCCAAAATGACCTTCCTTGAGTTCCAAGATGCGTAAACAATCCTAATGCATACTACAGAAGCCACAATCACAGTTCTCTCTTCCTTTTCTCTGAAGATATGGAGGGAAAGTTTCTGTCCCGAAAAAGTGCATTTCAAACTCAGTCAACCGGGTAACTCAGCAGCAGCCCTGGACTAATTGCACAGCTCCCAAACAACCCTCCTTCCGATGCCTGTCATTTGCACCGACTGTAGGCAAATCTGAGATCACCCCGATCCTCAGATGTGTAGGGCCCAAACCTGAGAGTGTAAGCGAGGAGGAACTTCATACCCACCTGTCCGTGATAGTAGACTGTGTGCCACTCATTGGGGCCCTTGGCGAGAGGTCGTCTTCTTATCCAACTGGCATTTTACAGCGACACCTCCACCCACCCCCAGTGCTCTGGGATCAGGCCCAATTCCGGCAGGGACACAAAAGTCCAGCTCAAAACTCCATTCAGTCATCTAGAACATCCGACTGCAAGGGGTCAAGAGAGGGGGATGCGCACTGGACCGGAGCGAGGGATCGCCCGACACGAACCCAGCCGGCCCGCCGAGGGCGAGTTCTGGAGCTAGCGATAAACCCTCCGACGGGCACGGGCAGCGAGACGCCGTCGCGGAAGGAAGTCGCGAGCCGTGGGAAGGGAACCCGGAATCCCTCCGGGACCGGGGCGGGATCGGCTCGGCGCGGGCGGCGGCTGCGGTTCCGAGGCGCGCGGCAGGCAGGCAGGGCCCGGCTCGCTCCCCGAGGTCTATCTGGGGCTCCCGGCCGCTCGCGGCCGCAGTCTCGGCGGCGTCTCGGGCCGTCCCGCGCCAGGCTCGCGCCGCCCCATGTCCCCGGGCCGGGGCCCCCCGGTGTCTTCCGCGCCGCCCCGACCAGGCTCCGGGCGTCCGGCAGCCCGAGGTGACAGGACCCGCGTCTCAGCGCCGCGGGCTGCTCCCCATCCCTCGGAGGCCCGGGCTTCTTCCGCAGCGGGCACGGGCGGCCGCGGCTCCTCCCCGACGCTCGGGTAGGCGGCGGTTCCCGCGAGGAGCGGGAGGTTCCCCCGTCCGGCCCGGCCTGGAAGCCCAGCCCCCCGGGCGGCGGCGGCGGCGGCGGCAGCGGCGGCTCCGCGCGCGCGCGCCGGCGGCTCGCCGGGTTCGGAGGGGCCTCGCGGGAGCGCGCGTGCGGGGCGGAGGAGTCCGCGAGCAGAGAGGGGCCGCGCGACCACTGCGGCGGGCGGGCGCGCGCGCGGGTTCCGGTTCCGGTTCTGACCGTCCGGCCCCGGCGCGGCGGGCGCGAGCCTCGAGCGAGCGGAGGAGAAGCGAAGCCGTCCCCTCCCCCGGCTTTTTGGGCCTCCTCCCCCTCAGACTTCGGGAGCCGCCTCACCCGGGATCCCTCCGCCTCGGTTCGCGCCGCTGCCGCGCGGACGCCTCCGCCGAACCCCATTCAGGGGGAGCGAGAAAGTAGTTCTGCGAGGCGGTGTGAAGTGGCCACTGTCCCCCTGCAGTCGCTCGCGCGTGCTCACAACCCCCGAGTGCCCGGGATGCGCCCCCCCAAGTGCGATTTTCACTCGGGACCACCGAGGAGCAGTTCCTCCCAACTCCGAGGAGTTCACGTTGAGAGGGGCTTCGGAAAGTCCTCGCCGCCGCCCCCCACTCCTCCGGTTTCCCACCACCCCACCCTGTCTCGGAAACTTTTATTCCTCCGGAGAATGTACTTGATCTTGGTGCTGAGTGCTTCTGGGGCAGAGCTCGGGGCCAGAGACCTGGAGACAGCGCCTCCCTCGCGTGAAGCCGACCCCACCCGACAAGTTTTGGGGTGGGCCACTCACCTGGGCACCTGCTGGCCTCACCCCGCTCCGGGGCTGCCGGGGCCCGCAGGGGTGGACTGCCGGAGGGAGGCGAGGAGGACTCGGGTGGGGGAGACAGGATCTGGGGACTGGAGCCAGGAGTCCTGGGTATAAATATTGCTTTTAGGCTGTTTTGCCTTGGCAAAAGGAAATGCATTATTTGCCAAATTGAGAACGCATGGTGCTTTCCACAGCGACTTAACTGGCTTGTGGAAAGAGACGGGAAAAGACAGTATTTGCAGCAAAATAATATCACGGATCTCTCAGAGAGCTCCTAACTATTTTTTTCCGGTTTCTTTCTCGAAGAGGTAGAGATATGTAGTTGCTGATGTAGTTTTATTGTAATTAAATAATTCTGCACAGGGACAACTGAAGGATCGCGCACAGAAGAGTTCTCCGGCTCTGCCGGCAAACATCAAGCGGCTGTACCTTTTATCCAATTATCTTCAGGCTTCTGAGCTAAACTCGTGCGGTTGGTAAGAGACTTCGGCCATTTTGTGGAAATCTAATCTAATAAACAATGGACGTGGAGAGGAAACAATTACTTCTTAATAATGCTGTTTCTAAAAGTCATTCCACAAGAGTTCATGAGAGGCTCATTATCCCTGAATAGATGCATGAGCTCAGGGTGACGTTTGATCGGAGTAAAAAAAGGAAAAGATAAACAGAGGCCTGAGATGACTCTTTACTGCTAGATTTTTTTTTCAAGTTCGGTACACAGCCAGCTAATTTTGTAATGTTTATTTTTGGAAAGAATAGCGACAGATTAGAGTTCCAAGCCACCGTCCTAATGATCGGACCCAGACACATTGCCACCTGCTGGCGCATCGCAACATGACAATTCCATCTTCAAGATTTGCCCACCCAAATTGTTTCTACCTGGAACGGGGAATGATGAGTTGCATTCCCCCTATAGACAGTAAACAAAAGGCAAATCTTCCCCGAGTTGCTAAAGTTTTCTTAGTTGTACGAAATACCTTCTTTCTCTTGTTCTAATAATGTTACAATGCAAGTGTTAAATGAATGGGGCCGGATGACTCATCAAATCAAGCATTTGAAAAAACGAATTCCCATCTTCCCTTCAAGTCTATGCCTCAGTACTTAAGCTTCGGGAATAAAACAAACTGGGAGCATTTCCTAATTCACCTTCTCTTCCTTGCATACAAAACCTCTTGGCAAGCTGCTTTCAAGATCTTTCCAAACTGAACAAGCCCAAGGTTTGTTTTTTTTTAAGGAGGGAGGAGGGAGCATTTTAATGTGGGAATGTTTCAGAAGATGGTTAGCAAAGGCCTGAAAGGCCAGAAGCTGTTCACTACAGAACTACTCTTTTTTTATGATGAAAATCTCTGTAGTCACTCATAAACTATCATTTTAAAAACAATCCAGAGAATGTCCCTCTAAAAGCTGTTGGCCACTGTATTGTCCTAAAAGGCCTAGTTATGGAGCAACTTCGGGAGAGTTGGGTAGACCTAGGTAGGTAGACACTATTCTCCAAGTCATTGTCCTTTATGTAGAAAGGTGTCACTCATGACCCAATCTAATGGGCAGTCACTTTTCCAGTGGGATCTACTCTAAAAGTGAGACTTACTCTAAACCTCCCTTGTCCTCTCAGCCATTCTTTCAACATTCTTATTATACTCTGTGACTAGGAATGTTCTGGGCATTAAAAGCTCATTGTCTGGCTGGAGAGATGGCTCAGGGGTTAAGACTCTGCTTCTCAAGAGTGCAGATTCCATGTAAAAACGCCAGGCGGAAATGGCAGCACCCTGTACTTCCAGCTCTGGAAGGCAGAGCCTGGGAAATCTCAGAGCAAAGCAAAAAGGAGGTAGAAGCAATTGAGGATGATTCCCGAAGTCACTCTGGGGCCTCCACAGGCACACACGGTGCCCTCACACACACACACACCACCAATAAATAGGGGCTGGAGAGATGACTCAGGTTAAGCCTCTGCTTGAAAGCAGAAGTTCCTGATTTCAATCCTGGATCCCATGTAAAAAAAACTCCAGGAGATAATGGTGTTGCCTATACTTTTGGCCCTGGAAGGCAGAGCCTGGGAAACTCCAGAATAAAGCAAAGAGGAGGTAGTACAATCCAGGTTGATTCCTGAAGTCATCCTTGGGCCTCCACAGCCACACACAGTACCTTCTGATACAGACAGATGCAAAAATAGGTAAAAGTTCATTGTCTAGCTGAGCATAGGGTTCACGCCTATAATCCTAGCATTTTAGGAGGCTGAGGCAGGAGGAGTGTTATGAATTTGAAACCAGTGTTTACTACCCAGTGAGTTCCAGACAAACTTATGTTACAGAATGAGACCTGTTCCAAAAAAAATGGGGAGTGAAGAAGGAGACTGAAGATATAGTTCAGAGGTAAAGCAGTTCACCTAGTACTCTTGAGACAGGAGAGAGAGGAAAAAAAAAGCAGTTGTATTCAGATACTCAACAAGGTATTATTGATATTGCCAAGGCAACTAGCAACTGCCCAAACATGAGAAAAATCAGAATTATATTCTTCCTCTTTAGAAAAACTATTTTCTATGCTAGGGAGATGACTCAAGGTTTAAAGCCTTTGCCTCGAAAGCAAAAGGAACTGAGTTCAGATCCCCAGATCCCATGTAAAAACACCAGGCAGAAATGGTGGTGACCTGTAATTCCAGGTCTGGAAGGCAGAGCCTGAGAAACCTCAAAGCAAAGTAATAAGGAGATGAGCAATTCAGGATGATTCTTGAAGTCACCCTTGGGCTCCCAAAAGCACACTCAAGTGCCCTCTGGCACACGTGTGCAAAAAAAAAAAAAAAAAAAAAAAAAAAAGAAAAGGGAAAAAAGAAAAAACTCCGTTGATTGTTATCTTCAAAAAAATCATAAGAATGATTAATGTTAACCATCAGATTAATGTTACCAGTAAAAGCATGAATAGAGGTCAACATTTCTCCAAGCCAAAGGGCTTTTTTTAGCTTCTTGGGAAAAGCATAGCAAAGATACAACAGCAGACTTGAGATTTAGAAAAAGTTATTTTATTTTTATAAAATTTAGTACAAATCTTATTGAAATATAAGATTTCACTCGAGAAGTGTCAGTTATTATTACATAGTAATTCCAACACAAATGAGAATTTCATTGCTGTCTAGGGCCACACACAAGTTAATGAGCCCTTCATTTACCTGTGGAGTAAAAACACAATATGTTAACTGGAGTAAAAACACACTATTTTAACTCCTGAGTCATCTTCACGCTTTCTTTTTCTCTCAGAAAAGTTTCTTTATGGCCACTGGTTACAACATCAAGAAAAGCTGAAATGAGGGATTCCTTCCATCTTATCTCTTATTTAGGTGTCTCTCAACCATCAAAAAAAAAAAAAAAAAGCCTAAGTATATTCCCATGAGTGTGCACCAAACAGCAAGATGTGCAATCCCTTCAGTTCTGAGGGGTAAGGGAGAAATAAACAGTGCTGGATTAAGCCTGTTCACTTGTCTGCTGTAGAACAGGTTGCACTGTGCCAGAACGCAAAAGCAGCTCTTTTCTTAAGCTCCTGCGCCAAGCCACTCTCCATTCTACTAGGTTTTTGCTGAAATCGGCATTCTCCAGCATCCAAGTTTACCCACAAGTTTGCTGGAAAGGACCTCGCCAGCATTTTTAGGACACTAATCATTGAAAAGGGGGCTGAGGGGCTATCTTTAAGCCAATGGCAATCACCTTACAAGGTTCCACTGCTGAGAAAACTTTAAAGTTACTTTTTCCCTTTGTTACTGGATAGGCACTAGAGTTACTTTGCAGGAATAACTGGGGGGGTTCCAACCACTCTCACATGACCAGTATCTAACCAATGGCATCCATGTGGCAGATCATTCAATAGGACAGTATTGCCAGTGACTAACAAGTGGATTCATTCTTGCTGATCTCCAACTTTGCTTCAATAGCAAACACCATTTCCTCACTTGCCAACTGCGTTACCCAATTACTATTGGTTTAAATAACATGGTGCGAATAAATAATACACAAATCAATAATACTTTTTTTTTCATTTTGTTATTAAATCCTTACATGAGAGCTAGGTATGGTGGTACACTCTTGTATTTCCAGCACTGAAGAGGGAGAGGCAGACAGATAAAGAATTCAAGACCAGCCTGATCTACACAGGCAAAACTCTGTCTCAAAATAAATGAATACATAAATAAATAAATAGAATGATCTGAATTAAAAAGGAAGGAAGGAATTGAGGGAGTCAAGGAGGAAGGAAGGAAATGAGGGAAGCTGGGAGGAAGGACATTATTAGCCTTATCTCTCAGGCCAGTACCCACGTTGAAATCTTTGGTTCTAATTTGCAATATGTACTGCTGTAGAGCTGAAACCTGAACTCCCATCTCAAGTCTGGTGGAATCCACATGATAAATCCCTATGGAATTTAGTCATGGCCTCTCATGCCTAGGAGATTAACTCACAAAAGCCCTGAGAACTGGCATAGTTTTCCTGGTAGGGAAAAACCTGTACAACAAGACTCAGTAAATCGACCCACACCTCATTCATCTTACATCCAAAGCCCTAGCTCTATGCATGCGCGCGTGCGCGCACACACACACACACACACACACACACACACACACACACACACACACACGACTTAATATAGCAGAACTGAAGTGCTATCCTTGGAAATGTCTGCTTGCTTACAAAATTGGCCCTTGGCCGGAATCTGGGAACTGCAACTTGGTTAGGGCTCCCACCACGAACTGATAAGATGGGCTCACTGCTTCTAAACCATTTTTGCAAACAATATGGCTTATGCTAAGTGCCTATTTCAAGGAGTCTCAAATATTGCTAGCCAGCAGAAGCCTTCATGGCTGCTCTTCCAGTGAAAGCTCTAGGCACAGAGCTTTGGAGACTTTTCATACAGGTGATCACAAATACTCCTATGGATCCAAATGAGAGAAGACTTTAGAAACTTATTTCTGGATCCCCTTAGACTTTGTCAAAGATGCTTTTTCCCTTGGCTGAGTTTTCTTTAAATGCTATCACTATCACAAATGCAAGCTGCAAGACTGCATGAAGAGCCCTGTGTCCTCTTAATGAATCATGTGAGGGGGGATCCTTCTGACCTGACACATCAGGTATAGGGGGGCTCAGTTGGAAGTCTCCCACCACTGCCAGTTTCACTCCCACCCTTCTGAGTCTCTTTGCAAAAGCAGATCTAATTCCTATTTGTAATTCTAGAATGGCAAACACATGTCTCTTCCTAAGAGTTCCTCCCTTTAATAGCATAGGGTGAACGAACACAAACCGTTTCATGGAAAGCAGAATAAGTGTATGTACGAGTTACTCCCAAAGGAACAAGAAACAAAACACTATTTTTTTTTCAAGTTCCTTTCAAAGTTGTGTATATATGAAGGCTCCCAGGGACAGGAGGGCCCGAATGCCAATCATCTTCACCATACAGTCCCACCTCCTTCCCAGTCACCACTGAGGAGTCTTACTTTCTACATGTGTCTCAATATTGCATATGCTTGGCTTGGAAACCGGAAAACGTGATCAAGATATCGAGCCCTTTTTTGAAAGCTAAGTGTGCTACCAGAGTGACTGCAGTCCTGTTTCTGACCCAGTTCCCATGGTCAATTCAGCTCAATCCATTATTAAGAGCAAGCCTTGGCTAGTGTGTCTTGAAATGCCCATTATGTCTCAGCGACCTTTCCTCACTCCTCCTGCTTCTCCACGCATGGTACTTCTTGATGCTTTTCTTCCAGGCAAAGCGCCAGATGCTAACCATAAAACACCAGGACACAGCATACATCGCTACTCCCCCAACCTTCACAAACCACTTGGGCGTGGGTGAGACCATCTCACAAAAAAGGAGGTGAGCGCCTACACCAATCCTCACACCAGTGAACAGCGCCACAAAGAGGAAGTCCACCACATCTCCGGTGAAACTATGGTAGTGCCCTGTTTCACGGAGAAACCAGCGAATCTGCAGCAACGGGTTGGTGATCTCACTTCCAAAGAGGACTGCGTTGACCTCTGCGCCTGACTCCCCAAGCGACAGAGCCATGATGATGCCCAAGATGCTCAGTGTGTGATGAGCAAGCATCAGGGCACCCTCAGACCGGAAGTAGATGCACCAGCCCAAGTCGAAGATGAAGTAGCCCAAGGTGAGACACAAAACATGGACTTGGAGAAGTGTGTTGGGTGAGCCTGAAACAAACCAAGACAGAAGCAGACTGGGTGAATGGGAAATGTACTACCCCACATGGAGACCCTATGTCATTGTCTTTCTAACCTTACACGTCACTGAAGAAAAAAACAATGGCAGAAACAAGCCTTTTAACAACAACAAAAACAAACTAAAATCTAGCCTTGCCTGTAATCCCAGCACTTTGGGTAGTAGAGGCAAGAGAATTAGGCTGTCAATGTCAGCTTCAGATACTTAGGAAACTCAAAGCCAGCCTTAGGCTGCATGACACTCTGTCTGAAAAATAAAATAAAAGATTTTAAATTTTAAAGTTGTGATCTTTGTGTGTGTGTGTGGTTGTATCAGAAGGCACTATGTGTGCCTGGGAAGGCCCAAGGGTAACTTCAGGAATCATCTTGGATTGCTCTACCTCCTTATTACTTTGCTCTGGGGTTCTCTATACTCCTTCATCTTCCAGGGCCAGAAGTATAGATTGGTGCCATTTCCGCCCAGCATTTTCGTATGGGATTCTGGGATCTGACTTCATATCCTTCTGCTTGTGAGGCAGAGGCTTAACCCCTGAACTATGGCTCCAGGCCGTTTTTGTTTTGTTTTGTTTGAGACATGGTCTTGCTTTCCTGGGCTGGCCTACTAGATATTGCGTAGCCTAACCCAGGCCTTGCACTTTCAACAATTCCTCTTCCTCAGCCTCCATGGGCTGGAATTATAGACATGAGCTACAGAGTGAATTCCAGACCAGTCTAGGTTACAAAATCCTGTCTCAAAACAATGGCAATGGAAAAAAAAAAAAAAAAACAACTTCAAAGAGTGACTGGAACATTAAAATTTAGCACCTCCTCCTATTTTTATCCATCTAAAGGTCTGTTTCCACACTTGAGTCACTCTGTCATGTACAATGCATGTCAGATTCATTTCTTAACTTACAAGATTCAATTATTAGACAGTGGTAGCCCTAACCCATCCCAAAAGTGGACTCCCCAAAAGTTAGTGTCAAAACTTGATATATTTGAAGTCATTAAGAACCTTCACATAAAACACAAGACTAAAGAATTGCTTTTATCTCAGTTTGACAGGGGCTTAGACTTCCAAATAAGATCTTCTGCCCCACCCCCATCCCAGCAAAAAAAAAAAAAAAAAGTAGCAGGGTCTGGTGTTTAGATACTCAGGAGACTAAGGGAGCAGGGTCTTAAGTTCAAGGCCAGGCCAGGGTGGCCATATTGATAGATTTCCCTCTCTTTCTCTCTCTCTCTCTCTCTCTCAAAAAAGAAAAAATAAAAAGAGAGCAGAAATATAGCTCAGTGGTTGAATACTTGCCTAACATGTTCAATCTAATATTAGCTCTAGGTTCAATCCCTACTACCATGAGCAAAAAAAGAAAAAGAAAAGAAAAATAAAAATCCACAGTACCACAAAACAGGGAGTTATGACAAGTAGAAACAATAGATGACATACATAATATATTAAAGTTAGCAAAAAAGACTGCAATACAAATTAGAATGGGAATTATTCAATAATTTACACAAATTATTTTTTAATCCCACTTTAAGACTATCCCCAGATCATAAATCCCTAATGTCCTCTACCTACCTGGGTGGGTAAAAGGCCAAGGGCCGTCAATGAAGCCAATATAAGCAGACAGGCCTATGGAGAGGACTCCGTGAGTGAAGGTCACCAGCCGGCAGCTCCACTCATAGCTTCGGTGCTTATTCAGGCGACAGAAAGATGTATAGAGCGAGAGCCAGACACCCAGGCTGCACAGCACCTGCAGACACAGACCTAATGCCATCCTACAACGAAGAGACCAAAACCAGAAAAACAAAGGATGCACCCTAAGAAAATAGCAGCGGGTCATTTCGTGCATATGTCTGGGTTGCTACTATACTGTGAATATTCTGCCTGCACTAAAATACTTTATCTCATACGCATCCAAGAATCTTCTAGGAAAGTACGGCTGTGCTTATCATCCCAGCTCCCTTAGAGATATACCATGTTGGCACCTGATGAAAGATATGAGCTGAAGCCCAGGAACTGCACTCTGAGTTGGGAGACTGTCTAACCTCACACTTAACTAATGGTGAACAGATGTCAGTATTAACCCTCCAAGGAGGCCACTGACTGGAGAACGAAGTACATATGTCTATGTGTTCACATTTCAAACATCCCAGCACTTGCCAGGCTTGGAGATATATGCCTGTCATCGAAGCTATTGGGAAGCCGGGGGCTGAAGTAGGGAGATCTCACATTAGAGGCCAGCCTAGGCTACCTTGCAAGTTCAGAGGGCAGTCTGGGCTATTCACAGAGACCCTGTGTTAAACTAGAACAAAAAGGACTTAGTGGTGGATCCTTTGCCTAACATGTGTTGAGGCTCTAAAGTTTAGCCCCAGTATCACAGACAAACACGAAAAGAGGGAACTGGAGAAATAACTTGCCAAGTGCTTGCCATACAAGCAAGAGACCTGAGTTCCATTCCCAGAACCTATGTGAAAAAGCCAGATGTGACAGCGTATGCCTGTAATCCCAGCAGTAGGGTGGTGGAGACAGGTGGATCTCTGGCGAATGACAGCCAGCCAGCTTAGTCTACTTGGAAAGATCCAACTCAATAAAAGATCCTGTCTCAAAAAAATCGAGGTAGATAATACTAGGGATTGACACCTGAGGTTGATCTCTGACTTCCACATACAAGTGCACATACATACACACACACACACACACACACACACACACACACACACACACACACACACGGCAAAGCTCTCATGAACAAACAAAACGCTACTTGAGTTTCTATTAATTCTATTAGAAGTCACATGACAACAGGCATTTTAATGTGGTTTTAGGCTGAAACTAAATTCGGCTAAGGTTTGAGTTTAGGTCATAGGTTTATCAGTCAAAATCAAAACTTGTGGCAAACCTAAAAATAGACCAAACAAAGAATTCAGATATCTTGGAAAGGGGGAATGTTCTGTTTCTGTTCTGAAACCCAACTCTTCTATTTGTCAACAGAGAAGCAAAAGGATTTTTGAGGCAAAAGTTGTGAAAAAAAAATGTCTTTAAGGCAATTATTCAGTTAAAATAGCTGCATATTGTGGTTCCCACCTGCAATCCCTACCCTCAGGTGGCAGAGTTCTAGACAAATTTGTTTTAGGTAGTGAGTTATAGGAAAACCAGGACTCAAAACAAGACCAGGACTCAAAAAAAAAAAAAAAAAAAAAAAAAAAAAAAAGTTAGCTCCATTTTGAAATTTTTTTCCTGACACAAATAAATTTAGACAAGAACAACCAATATCAACTTAATTAAATTTAGCTATACAGAACTAAATTCCAAAAGATGGATAAGGTGTCTCATTATTAATATTCATTAGCTTCTCTGTTGAACACACAAGTGAAAAAGTCCAAAACATGCCAAGTATGTGTCTCATCTCCGCAGGAATTTCCTGCGTGGCTACACTTGGTGTTCAACCTTTTCTGACAAATGAAATGGTATCCGTAGACCAACACACTTCAATACACAAGCCACTCCCGAGAATGCTATCCTGAGAGGGCTTGACCAAAGGTCAAGTTCTGCACAGCTTTCATCAGAAATCAGATTACCATTCAAGAAAACAGTAGGTACCAGAGTACACCTGCCTTGCATTGTTGGCTCTGCTTCATGAGCGTTGTAAAGTCACTTTGACCCGCGGGGTAAAGCCTGTTTTTTTTTGTTTTTTTTTTTGTTTTTTTGTTTTTTTGTTTTTCCAAAAACAAAAAAAAGGAACAGAGAAGAAAGGGAGGAAAGGGGAGAAAAAGGTCTGAAGAACTCTCTACAGTTTAGTCCAGTTCTAAGATAAATTTTCTAAAACTTCCAGGCCAATTTTCAGAGTAAGGGCCAGACATACAAAGTACCCCGAGTGAAAAGAGCTGTCGTCCTTATTTCCTTTAAAAGGCCGGGGTCACTGGCCAGTAAGGCGGATCAGCTCCTTGGGACATGGCGATTAGTATTTTAAGAGCCCTCTTCTCTGAATCCTAATTCCCTAGCCCAAGAGAGAAAACAGTAGCCCATTTACAAACACTTCGGTGAAAGCACAGACATTTGTAAACGGCAAATGCAGCTCTGTGACCTTGGGGCTGCGTGTCTGGTGTGGGGTCCGGGTATTTCCCAGGCCCCAGAAGCTCCCCGGGCTCCCCCAGCGCGGCTCGCGTCCCCGCCTGGCCGACCGGGAGGGAGCGCAGCGAGGACCTGCGAGCTGCAGCCCGGGGCGCCGAGCCAGGAGCAAAGTCGCATCCCCCGAGGGCGGACGTGCCAGAGGCCTGCGGCCACGCCCGGCTGCCCGCCCCGATCCCGGATTCCGGGACCGTTATCTCGGCACGCAGCCGGGCGCAGGAAGGCCCGAGGCTGCAGGACAGGCGGAGCCGCGCGCACGGCACCGTGAGGCCGCGCGCCTCCATCCCCGCCTGCGAGCCACACCGGCCGCTGCGCTGCGGGCCCGGCCAGCGCTGTTACCTGGCGGAGCGCACCGGGAAGTCTCGGTCGCCTCGGCGTCCACAGTCCGGGATCGCGGCGACAGGAAGCTGCAGAAGGAGGGGGAGAAGCGAGACCGTGGCGGCGGCGGCGGCGGAGGAGCCGGGGGTCTGGGGGCACCTGCTGGCGGGGAGGACGGAGCGCAGAGCCGCCGCTGGGGGGGACGTCCGCAAAGGAAGGGAGCTGGTGAGGGTCCTACTTGGGGCGGAGGAGGGGAAGGAGTTCTGACTCTGACCGGAGACCTGCAGTGTGGTTTGTCTGTTTAAACCATCACCGGGCTGCGGATGGTGTCAGAGTGCTTGCCTAAAATGTGAGGTCTTGGGTTCAATCCCTAATCACCACTCCCTCCAAATAAATAAATCCGTATCCATTCTGCCCTGTGCAAGGTGGACCGGCCTGTTGACCAAGCATTTACTGAGTACCCTAAGCACTTGCACTCTATTATAGACTATGGAAGATGATCTCCTCTTCTTCCTCCCCCTCCTCCTCCTCATTTCTTCTGGTATCAGAGATCGAACCTAAGACATTGCATATACTAGACGAGTGTTCACCACTGAACTGTCTCCACTGCCTTCATTTCACTTTTGTCAAATTCTTGCTCCTCTCTGGGTTGGGGGAATAAATTTTTTAAAAAGTAGTGTGTGCCTATAATCCCAGCATGTGGGAGGTTGAGAAAGGAGGATTGTGAATTAGAGGCCAACCTGAGATATATAGAAAACCCTTCTCAGAATAAAACCCAAAGCAGAGAGAGAGAGCTCAAATGGAATGAAATGAAGTAGTGTCACAGTTATTCAGTATGTTGCCAATAAACTCTCAACAAAATGGCTTAAGGGGGAACAAGGAGTTTTATTCTTGGCTTATGTCTATCTGATTACAGTTCTTAAACCAGCTTGGCAGGACAGTCCACACCATCACCAGGGGGCTAAGAGACCTGGCCACACCATGCCCCCAGGAATGCTGAGAGAGGAACAAACTTTCCTTGCCAGGCAGTATGTCTGTCCAAGTATATTGAAGAATACCAACTTCTTAACTAGCTCCCTCCATTTTATCCACTCGACCAGGGACTAGTCCCACCTACCAAGGGCTGGGTCTTCCCCTCAATCAAACAATGTCCTTCACATTTGCTCAAAACTTAACTCAACTACTAATTCTCTACAAATGTACTCAGAACTTGAACCTTCAATTGCCAAGTTGACAAATGTAGCTATCTACCACAGGTAGAGAAGGGCTATAGCTTTGTTGCCCAGAACTGGCAATGATAGGATGCTAAGGAGCCCAAACCTTTTTCTTTAAAAGAGATGTTCAGCAGAGCAGTGTTTAGACCATATCTGGGAATAATGCATATTCTTGCTTTGGTTCTTGCCAATGCCCCAAAGGAAAGGACGTCTCTTATTTTTATTGGAGTCATCAGAACCTAACACAGAACAGATGCAATAAATGCTGGTTGGTTGATTCAAGGAAACATAAAGTGGGAGTTATGGCACACATCTATAATGTACCCAAGAGGTACAGATAGGCAAGAAAATCAGGAGTTCCAGGTCATCCTCTACTATATAGCAAGTTCAAGACTAGCCAGAACTTTGTGAGACCCTATCTTGAAAGAAAAAAATAAAAGGTTAATGGAGAACTGTTATGGGATTATACTTGCTGTTCCTAGAGCTTGGTGATCACCTATACTATGTGTATTTTCAAAACACCTGCATGCACACAGCATCTTGAATGTCGTGGTTTGATAGGTCTAGTATCAGGCCAGGAAAAAAAAAATATATATATATATATGTGCCAAGGGATGTTACTGTCAGAAAGACTGCTTCCTCAGATGCCTACCTTGGATGCCAGGCTAAGAAATTGTCTACCGTGGCTAAAGAGGAAGCCTATGATGTTTTGAACAAGGGAATTAATCATATTGCCGTGTTCGCCAAGATTTTGTTGCTCAAAATGTTGTCTCTGGACCAGATATGAACTATCAGTATCACCTGGGAGTCTGTTAGAAACACAGCCTCTGGGGTCCTAACTCAACCTGCTGAACTAGAACCCTCAGGTAAATCTGGAGGTACAATCAGATAGTGATTCTCAAGAAAAGCTGGTGGTCAAAACCAGGGTCTTGAGCACTGAGAAATTATGTCTAGTCCAGTTTCTGAACAACAATTCAAAATCTTCCTCAGAAGAACCATTTGAAAAGCTTTTAAACAACTAGCTTTAAGGTCACACTTCCAAACAAAGTAAATCAGAACCTGTGTTTGGATGTCTACTATTTTTAAAGCTTCTCAGATGATTCCAACTTGCTACCAAAGTTGAGTATGTGTACTCCACGGGCACGCAGCCAAAAATCAGTGCAAGAGAAATTGGAGAAGACCAGTTTCAAGTGTGTTGTAATAGACCCGATAAGAGAGAACGATACCTTAAAGAGATACAAGAAGATCCATTTCACTAAAGGGACTGTAAGCAAACCCCAACCTTGTGTGTTTGTTTAGCTTTAGGATTTTTTTTTTCATTCTAGTATGCAAATCTGGGATTTCAGGCTGCCATCATTTCCCATGAAGAAGCAAAGCATTGAAGACTACATAAATACAAAGGCTGGGGTCAGAAAAGGTGGCCATTCTTCCTAAGCTAATGGATCCTTACACAAGAGTGATTGAGGGTCTGGAAGCAACTTGAGAATGTGTTACCTGGGACTAAACTGCAATTAACTTATTGATCTTTAGTCACAATCTCTCTTCCATCAAATCAAGAGAGCCTCCCTACCTTCTGAAAAATTTTGGCCAGAAAGGAAATTAGGGGACAGAAGCTCTCCACCAATGTAGTGACAAATGATATTGGTGACATTTAATATTGATGGAACAAAACCATCCAAAACTTTCCCAAGATGACACAATTGGTAGAAGGAGAAGTTGGGCATGAGCCTGGGCAGGATAATGAAAGGGGCATGCTGAAATGCATGCCTAGTAGAGGCTGAGGTGGCACAGGAGGATCAGGAGTTCAAGGTTATCCTCAGCTGCATAGTGACTTTTCTATCAGTCCTGGCTAGCCTATTGTGTTTTATGAATTGCAGAGTTTCTACTGTACATACAAAGCTGTATATTGCTGAAAAGAACCAAAAGACAAAACCAATGAAAATGAGACAAGAGAAAAAAAGAAGAAAGAAAAGAAGGGAGGGAGGAAGAAAGGAAGAAAGGAGGGAGGGAGGAAAGAAGAAAGGAGGGAGGAAGGAAGGGAGGGAGGGAGGGAGGGAGATAGAGAGGGAGGGAAGGAGGAAGGAAGGGGCATCTTCTTATCTACAATTTCCTAAAGGTGTATGCTATATTCTCCTGTATTCACAGCCTCTACCTTAGTGAAGAACATTTGTTATTTAGAGAACAAATCTTAAATGGGGGGGTCCTCAACTTCATATGGAGTCATATAACTGAATGAGGGGAGTTAGAAAAACTTTGTAGCAGTAACATTTAGTTTCTGACTGCCTAATGAATAAAAATTAACTAAAAATCAAATGATGTATTGAATCCAAGGTGTTTCTGGAAATGGTGGCTTATGCTGCATCGCATAACTTTGCTGCAGCATTAGTTCTGAACACATGACATGAGCCCTTGGCCCTGGGCATGCCTTCCCATCATTCGGTACCATCCAACATGGCCTGAAACACCCCATCTCAGATTCCGGGCTATTGAATGTTATGCGTTGCAGTGTTTATGTTTAGTTAACATTAGTATTTGATTACAGAAAACAAGACTTTTAATATTTTCTTTCTGCTATTCCTAAGCATGTATCATATTAATTTATGTTTAGATTATATAGCCAGAATGTTTAGCTTTAAAAATTGCTTGAATTTGAGTTACTTCTTTGAATTTCACTAATTTCATTGGTGAGCTCTGACTTGAGGTTAGGACAGAATTTCCAACCATTTCTGAGCTGTCCCAAAACACGCTTTTGCCAATTTGTACTACTTATTTATGTGAAGCAGCATTCTCAGCATGGATGATTATAAAATCAAAATATTGATCGATTCTGAAAAGCTCAAAGATGCTCTACATCCTACTGTGTCAAATATTTAGCCCTGATTTAATTATTTATGCAAAGTAAACATCTATTTCATTAGTATGCAATTTTCTTTCATCTTTACTAAATGGTAAGATTATATGTACACCAAAGAATTATCTTAAATTTCTTGATGAGTCTCCATCAGCTGTCTGATTTGTATACCTATTTTACATAACTACATAACTCGGTATCTCCTTTAAGAATTTCTCTAGTGAAAAAGTTATGATTGGAAAAGGTTTAAGAAGCCATAGTCTAGGAGAAGAAAAAGGAATTCTGTTTTTAAATTTATTTTTCTTGTCTTGGGGCAGTGGTGTTTGAGACAGGATTTCACATTGTAGCCCAAGTTAAACCTTGAGTTTGCTGTTATAGATGAGACTGGTTTTGAACTCCTGATCCTCCCATTTCAGCCTCCTGAGTGCTGGGATTAGAGGCATGTGCCACCATGCCTGATATTAACATTCTTAATTGCCCCAGTATGTATAAGTCACCATGTTAGACATGGTAAGTGACAGGGAGGAAAAGACAACCTCAGCTATAGTAGCACCCCTACAGACAGTCCAGGGGAGCAGAATACCAGTTACACTAGAAACATGCACGGTGCCCCTGATGGTGCAGGGCATTGTGTCTGGAAACCTAGGGGCTAGGGGCAGACTTCCTGACTGGAGTCCTGAAGTTAATAAACCTGTTCCTTGAGTTGGATCCAAAGTCTTTACTCTGCCTTAAGAGCTGGACAACATGGCTCAGGCCTGTAATCCCAGCACTTGGGATGTAGCGGCATGTCACCAGTCACCCATCCTCAGATCGTAGTGAGGTCAAGGGACCTTGTCTCAACAAAAGGAAAGAAATAGGAGGAGAAAGAGGAGGAGGTGGAGAAAAAGATCAGAGTCTAGGTTACATAGTAGATACCAGGCCAGCTAGAGCTATATAGGAAAAATAAAGTGTCAGTTAAAATTAGCAGCAGCCAATCTTTTCCTTTCTTCTGTCCCTTTCTACATTGCTGCTATTAGATGCTATCTCTCGTTAGATGTAGAAGAAGCCAAGCAAACTTCCCTGGAATTATGCATCGATGGAGTCCTGCAGCTGTGGACGGCAACCCATGCTCATGTGCAGGTTTGACTCGGCTCACTGAGCCTCCCAATCTGTGGGCAGTGGGAGCTCCTGAGGGCCCCAAATGAAAGCTCCCGTTCAGTTTAATTTTCATAAACACCGTAGGCGAATGGATGAAAACTGGAGTGTTGAAATGGTTTGGGAGATGATTTTCAGTACTTACCTGGGCAGGATATCAAGATAGACAAACGTTTGGGGCAGAAAGGGCCTTTGCTGTAAGTAAAGGGGGGAGGGGGGAACGACGCATGAGCTGTGTAGACAGAGAGAAGCAGATATATCTTGAAGGCAGAGTAGTTCCTAAGCATAATGCACCTTTTGCCTACCTTCCTTCCTTCCTTCCTCCCTCCTCTTTTCTTCCTTCCTTCCTCCCTCCTCCTTCTTTGTCTCTCTTTTCTTCCCTCTCTTTCTTGCTTTCTTTCCTTTCTTTCTTTGTCTTTTTTTTTTTTTTTTTTTTCCTTTGAGACAGGGTCTCATGTAACCCAGACTGGCCTCTAATTCTCTAAGTAGCTTCAGCCTTCTCCTCTTAAGTCTCTGAGTGGCAGATTGTAAAGATGGCTCGGTGGCTAACAAGTCACTTTGCTTCACAAGCGAAAGGACCTAAGTTCAGATCCCCAGACCCTATGTAAAAATGTTGGGTAGGTGTGAAAGCTACTTATAATTCTAACCTTGGGAAGTAAAGCCTGAGAATTTACTAGAGCAAGCAGATTAGTCCTAATGGCATGCTTTGGGTTCAATTAGAGACCCACGTTTACAACAGTAAGTGGAAAAGTGATGGAAGATGATTCCTAATATTACCTTGGGGTTTCACAGGCACACACACTCAAGTGAACTCACGTATATACCTGCGCACACACACACACACACACACACACACACTCTCTCTCTCTCTCTTTCTCTCTCTCTCAAAAGAAAAAGAAGTCTCCGAGTGAATGAACTATATATCTCCACCATTCTCTCACAAAATAAGAAACAACCTTTTGCCTACTCAGTGCCCTAGATCGCTCTGTCCCAAAGAGAAAAAGCTCTGAACTATTCAGGGTTCTGTATTAATACATGATCCGCAGCATCCACATCACATAACAATTGGAATTGTTTTTCCCACTGCATTATATTATATGCACGCGAATTCAACCCTTGTGTAATAAAAAGGCACAAATGCTAATCCAAGCCTCTTCTTAATGATGGAATAGTTTATATCATCACTATACAAACTTATTTAGAACCAAAGATTCCTTGGAGTCTCGGCAGTGTCCTGTATGTGCAGTCTTTTTTGAAAAAAAAAAAAAAAAAGACCATTTCTGAGATGACTTCACATGTTCACATGTTACAGCTCTACACACTTATCCACAGAAGGAGACTCCACAGTTAATGTTTCCCAAGAAGTCAGCAAAGTCCCCGTTCATGTGGGAACTCTGTTAGAAGTATTTCACACTTTGGTATTTTTTTCCCTTTTTTAAAAAGAAGATAAAATATTACAGAGATATCTTCAAAATTCACACCTGAGTTAAACATCTTGCTGGGAAATTGTACATTAAGGAGAAAAGACCATAATGCAAAACAAGAAAGTACTATGTACAGGTATGTATGCATGTATGTGTGGTACGTGACCAGTGTCCTTAGGGTGAGTTCGCTCCTGGGTTCTTCCCTTTTCTGCAGCTGTGAGAAGGAAGAGAGAACAGGGTACAGGAAAAAAGAACAAGCGTCCCTGAACTCTGGGGTAGATGTGGACAAACAGAAGAGCACCAGGGGGTGGAGCTGCACACCAAGAGGGGGGGCTCAGCCATCCCTTAAGAGGAAGGAACTTGGAGGAGAAGCAGGAACGAATGGAGCTGGTGGTAGAAAAGGGAGGGAGGGTAATAAGAAAACGGAAGTTCAGAGAAAAACTTGGTTGATCAGAGAAAACAAGGCTCTGGTAGAGACATCTGATTTCAATCTTTCCAGAGATTTCGGGATCGGTTTGGGATTGTGGCCGAGGTTAGAGTCAAAAACATTATCTCCCCTTCTCATAGTTTGGCACACCAAAGCAAATGGCTGTCCCCAGAAGCCCCTGGGTAAACTTTCTTCTTTCTCTGAGAGACTGAGCCGTGATCTGTTGTCTACTCAATTCCCAAGGTAGCTCTGTCCCTACAAGTAAGAACTCTAAACTACTGGAAAGCATTTAGAGCCAGGAGGCAGGCTACAGGCAAAGAGATGAGCCCCGTCAACTCCTAGGAAGGTCAGATCATGAGCCTCAGGCACTGGGCTGGGCTTCAGTCAGTTTGTCTCTCTGGAAACTCTTGATCCTGAAGAAGGCCAGAGTGTGGTTCCCACTTCCACAGTGGGTGTTTTTTCCCCACTCTTCTGCAAGTAGTCTGTCCATCCACAGAAGACATGACCTCCTTCTTCCCAGTCAGAAGACCAGGCCGGGCAGAAGAGCAGTAATGGTCTCAATGGAGGTAGGTGGGATGATTCCAGCGGTACCAGGATCTGGAGGAGGGAAGGAACAGGCCAAGGCCAGACTTAAGGACAATGGGATGGGGAGGTGTGACAGTTCATCTCGGTTGTCAATCTGACTACATCTGGGATTAACTAACAGATCAACTGCCAGACCACTGAAAAGAGATTATCTGGATCAATACAGCTGCAACACAAAGACCAACTGTTATGCTTTGAAAAATATGAGTTGTTCCCTAGAGGCTCATGTGTTTGGATCTTTAATTGTTGAGAAAGTCACAGCACCTTTAGGGGGTTGGAGCCTCCTGGAGGAAGTCAGTCATAGGGGATGGGCCTTGAGATTGGTCAGCCCCGCCCTGCTTGAATTAGTGAGTCTGTTCTTGAGCTTGCAGCAGCTCTCGCCTCCATGTCTGCCGTGACTTAAGCCTTCTCCAGCTTCTGTCGCCAGAGCTTCTGCCTTGAAGGACTATATCTCCCCTCCGGAACTATAAACTGAATAAATCTCTTCTTTTTCCCTTAAGTTGGTTGAGCCTCAATGTTGTCTTGCAGCAACAGAAGAAGAGTGGGTGGTATACCGGCCCTAAATCTGGACGGAACCTCCCAGTAGCAGATCAGATGAAAGGAACCTCAAGAGCTCAGAGAGCCTTTCTTACCTGTGCTGACAAGCACATCTTCCCTCCTGCCACCTGGCTTCTTCAACCCTCCAACATAACTGAAGTCCAGAGACTCTCTGGGAATCCTTCAACCTCAGCCACAGACGGGGACTGCTGGAGATTCAGCTTCTGTACTGAACAGCTACTGGCATCGTTGTTGGACTACCTAGATCTTATCTCATAAGCCAATCCAACAAATTACATGTGTGTGTATGTATGTATGTATGTGTGTGTATGTATGTATGTGTGTGTGTGTGTGTGAGAGAGAGAGAGAGAGAGAGAGGACACTGTGCATGCCTGTAGTGGTCCAAGGATGACTTTGGAAATCATCCTGGGTTGCTCTATCCCCTCTTGCTTTGCTCTGGGATTTCTGCCTTCCAGAGCCAGAAGTGCAGGCCACTGCTGCCATTTTTATGTGGGATCTGGGGTCCAAACTCAGGTCCTTCTGCTTGTGAGGCACAGTCTTAACCCCTGAGCCATCTCTCCAGCCCAATACATTTTCTTTTTATGTATTTACTCAGTTGGTTCTGTTCCTCTAGAGAACCAGGACTAATACAAAAGGCTAGGAGTAGGAAATGATGGCTAACACTTTGATAGGGTTTTTTCAGAGAAAACATTCTGGAACTGGATAATGGTAATGATTATAGCCTTGGGACTCTATGAAAGAATGCTGACTTGTACCCTTAAATATGGCGAATTAGAATTCACCATATTGGTGAACTGGTACATAAATTGTGTCTCAAAGCAAGTTTTTAAAATTTTTATTCGTGTGTGTGAGAAAGAGAGAGGTGTGTGTGTGTGTGTGTGTGTGTGTGTGTGTGTGTGTGTGAATATGCATGCCATGGCACCCTATGGAGATCAGAAGACAGCTTTGTGGAGATGGTTCTTTTCTTTCCTTTCATCTCTATGTGGGTTCTGACGGTCAGACTCAGGTCACTGGCCTTGCTGACTAAGCCGCCTCTATCGGCTGAGCCATCTCACTGGCCCTTAAAGCAGGTTCTTAAAGCTACTGGTAGTATTTGAGGCTGTCTCTTCCTCTCCCTTTTCCTTCTCTTCTACCTCTCTGGGCCATGTAACATCAGGACAACAGAGGCTGGCCACTTTCCTGTACTGTCTGGATTGTCACAAGTGGCTTCATCTCTTCCTGTAAACTCAAGTGTGTAATCCATCACCCGACTTGGATTGTTTATGTGTCTGCTTATTTGTCTGAAGACATGGTTCACTATGGGGCCCAGCTTGGCTTCAAACTACGGTCCTCCTGCCTCAGCCTCCTGATGGCAGGAACTACAGGTGTGTGCTGCCATGCCCATCTGTGTATGTGAGTGTGTGTTGTGTGTACACATGTGAAAGCCAGAGGACAACTTTGGGTGTCGTTCTTAGGAATGCTGTCCACCTCCTTAGAGAAAGGATCTCTCACTGACTTGCAGCTCACCAGTTAGTCTAGACTGGTCATCAAGTCCTAGGGGTCTTCCTGTTTCTACTTCCCTAGCACTCGGATTACAAACACACCACAACATTTGACTTAAAAAAAATGGTCTCTAGGGACAAAACAAACTTAGGTCTGAATGGTTGCATGGTAAGCACTTTACAACCGACCTATCTCCCCAGTACTCATGCTCAACTTCCAAGTCTCTGTTTCATTCTGAATCAGAGTAGACTCTTGGGTATCCACCCCAAACTCACTTTTTCAAGTAGTCTCTTTGACTCCTGAGCTAAGTAAGGCCCAGGAGAATGCCTCCTCCATGGCATCCCAGGGGGCATGGGGGGTGGGGAATAGGACCTGTAGTGTGGGTTTGGTTTGTGCTTCAACTTCAGGCTGACATCAGAATGGTCAGTGACTTGAGTTCCTGGAGGGAAGTGGAACATTCTGAAATGCAGCTAAGGACTTGGTCCTTTCTCACAGGAACATGTGGAAATTTCCACCATCAAAGAGAGGATGGAAATTTTGGCATTGTTAACATCAGCCCCTTGCAGGGTTTGTTCACTGGCTACAGCTTCTTTCTAAATCCTGCTTCCTGGGGATGCAATCCGGTTTGGCTCTCTACTCTATCTCCCACCCTTGATCCCCTTCACACCTCCCCCCTCTCAATCCCCATTCCATTTCCAGCCCCAACTCCTCACAAGACCTTGGGCCTGTTTGGATGTCTCTGCACTGTCCTCTACTTACCCTGAGGAGTTAAAACTGGAGGAGGAATTCATGGCTGCTTTGGAGTTATTTTGAGCTGCGGTGGGGCTGCTGGCATGGAGTCCTGAGCCAGGAGACGAAGGCCTGCTGTTGTTCCCAGGAGAACAGGATGACGTTACTGAGGACAAAGAGAGGCAAAAAAAAAAAAAAAAAAAAAAAAAAGCCAAATAATGTTGCTGGGTCTGGGGACCTTGTGACCCAGCCCTTCTGACATTTATTTCCTGGTGTATTCCCTAAGGACCTTAGCCACCTCCCTGCACATCTGCCTACCTCTTCCTCAAGTTAGCATCAACATCCACGGGCGAGCCCATCCCTAGAGGGGCTCTCACTGCAAGGACTCTGTGTAGCTCAGGCCCTCGGAGCAGTGTGGCTGGTTCTGCAAGTCCAAGGCTTGCCAAATGCTAGCAGGACAGATGCCAACATCATCCTACTGTGGGACACACCCTGGGCTGGGCAGATTCAGCCCTAGACTGAGGGAGCAGGGCAGGAATATGGTGCTTAGGAAAGAACAGACACAGAAAGGAGAAGCGAACCCGAGAGCTGGGAGCTGGCCTCTTTCCTTCTTTGGTTCCACAAAGAAAAGATACATGGTTTCTCAGCAAGAGAACATCAGCCAAGACAAAGGACCCCCGGCTTTCATCTTGATCCCTGGCCACCGTGGCCTGCCCCAACCTGTTTCATTACCCTGTAACTCATTTTAATCTGCTGTAAAATGGCAGATATCCACTGAATAGAATCTTCACGGTTGGTTTCCTAAACTGTGATCTGTGAATGGGGAGACCTATACTTTACCATCCAAACTAAAGTTTAAAACATTGAAAAAAAAAGAAAGAGGAGCAAGAATAGGTGCCTGTGTTCCGGTGGAACGCTCTACACCCATATGCATGCAGACAGTACTAGTGGGGATCAGCATATTATTAAAAAAAGAGGGGGCTTAAGAGATGGCTGAGGGGTTAAGGCTCTGTCTCACAAGCAGGAGGTCCTGAGTTCAGATCCCAGGTTCCACATAAAAATGCCAGGTGGAAGTAGCCTACACTTTTAGCCCTGGTGGGTGGAGTGTGGGAAATTGCAGAGTGAAGCAAGAAGGAGGGAGAAGCAATCCAGAATGATTCTGGAAGTGACCCTTAGGCCTTCATAGGGACTGACAATAAACAAACAAACAAATAAACGAACAAAATAAAGTAGAAAAAAAGTCAATAAATGAATATTAATTAAAACTTAAAAAAAATAGAAAGAGCTAGAAATATGGCTCAGTAGGTTAAAAAAAAAAAAAAAAAGCTCGGTTGGTAAAGGCATTTTCTGTGCAAACCTAACACCCTCAGTTGATCTGTGGAATCCATAAGGTACGAGGAGAGAACTGGTTCCTATAAGTTGTTCTCTGACTTCTGCATATGTGCCAAGACATGTGTATGCCCACCCTCACACATGTGCACAAAAATAAACAAAAACTTTGAATTATTAGCACGAAAGGCAGTGACTGAGGCTGTTGGGGACCAGTGAATGTATGGTCACCTTATCTGGTTCTTTGAAGCACTAAAACTACAGGCAATTTTTGAAAGACAGCCTCCTGTAGAGAATAGAAAAAGGGAAGTAGCTTGGCAACCCGTGTTCCTCCCAGCTTTCCCCACAGCTCTCTGGAGCACATTGCACCTTGAGTGCTGACAAGTACTGCCGCAGTTAAAATGAAAACAAACATTTGTTTCAACTTTGCTTACCCAGCATTTTCCAAACTGTATGATCATGGAACCCTGTTTTTCCCAGCACAGATTTTAACATCCTTTGTTGACTTAGATCAGTTCTAGTATTGTCCTTTGAAAGCTCACCTGTTCCGGGCATGGTACTGTGGACGGGAGGGACGGAGAGAGGGCCCAGAGACCCTGAGGGAGAGACCTGAAAAGGCGAGAAAGACTACTTGTAAACACCCATTCCAACTCCCTTCCTTCTCCAGCCTCCGCCCTTCAGCCAGGAACCCTGTGCTGCAGACAGCAGAGACAAGACTTGGGTTCCTTGGTGATCTCTCCCCCCATAACTTTCACTGCCCCCCTAACATTCACTCCACTTTCTGCTGAACAGGAAGGCCTGTGGACCACCTACAGCCAGCCACCCAGCTCCCCTTCTGGTCTGCTCGAAAAGCTCCCTGCTGCTGATGCCAGCCCCTCCCCTGGCAAGGTTTCTCTGGTACTGCCAGGCTGGAGGCTGCCTTCACAGAGTGGTCTGATGGTGTGAGGAGTGAGTCTCTGAGATTCTGCTCTGGCAGATGCTGTGGGCTGGCTGCCCACCTGCTTTGCAGGCATTTCCCCTGTACCGAAAAATCACTGCTTGGACACGGCAGCAGAGTACCGGCCTTAGCAACCCTCCTTCAGGACTTCCCACCCTGATGGGTGGACTGTGGATGCTCCAGAGATAGGGGAGGAGCTCAACAGTGTTATCTGGATCATTTTATTTTTTTTTCCACGTTGCCCTGGAGATCTGCTAAAATTAACTCTGAGTTAGAAAGGGACATAAAACAGCAATGGCACATGGGAAATTGAAGAATTGAGGCAGGAGGACTGCTGTGAGTCCAGGTCCAAGGACACACAGCAAGACCTTATTAAGACAGCAGAGAGAGAGAGAGAGAGAGAGAGAGAGAGAGAGAGAGAAAGAGAGAGAGAGAGAGAGAGAGAGAGATTGAGAGAGATTGAGAGAGAGAGAGGGAGAGAGAGAGAGATTGAGATTGAGAGAACACAGAGACACACAGACAGAATGAGACATAAGTTCAGAGAGGTTTAACCTTTAACCTTCCATGCAGTTCAGGAACTGAACCCTTCACCATGACTATCCTACAGCAGCCTAGAATGAGACGTAAATAAAGAGTGGACAGATATGGGCGTGAGCCCTGGTCCCATCATTCTCCTTCTGTATGACTGTGTCCCAACCCCGCGGAGGTTTGGTTTTCTCATCTGTAAAATAGCAACTACACCTCCACGATATTTCTTTTAATTAAAACTTCATGAGATAATGTCCATGAAGCAGAGAGCGCCAGCTTATGAAACGTCAGTTCCTTTGCTTCTTGCAGGAACGGGCTGACTGCCGTGTAGCTCTAGGTGCTTCGAGGGTCTTCTTCCGGCAAAAGTCCATGCAGTTTTTCTCCCTCTTTCTTTTCTTTTGTGACTAGCATTTTCGAAGGATACTGACACACGGGCTCTGTTCAGGGACTCGGGATTCCTCCTGCTCCCTTTGGAACAGCCCCTCTAACAGGACACAGCATGTTCCTAATTAATCAGCAATGGTCCTGCTACCACTTACCTTTCCTTTTACAATGAGCCTCAGAGCGCTGGAGGCCTATGAAGGGCGGAGGCAGGTGTGAGAACAGTTTGGGAGGAGTGAGAGTGGAGAGAGACGTTATCAATCACCTCTCCCAGCTGCCACACCCAAGAAGTTTGTTGTTTTCAAATAAGTAATAATGCCTGAATTACCAGCTCCTTCCATTTCCAGTTGAAGATAGGTTATGCATATGCAGACATATATATTATGTATGTATGTATGTATTAAGACAGCAGAGAGAGGGAGAAAGAGAGAGAGTTGAGGAACAGAGACACAGAGAGAGAACGAGACATAAATTAACAGGTTTAACCTTTAATCTCCCATGCAGTTCAGGAACTGGACCCTTCACCATGACTATCCTATAGCAGCCTAGAACAAGATGTAAATAAAGAGTGGATAGATGTGGGTCCCACTGAGTTTCTTTTTCATGTATGCATATATGCACGCATGAGCATGTACGAGGGTGTATATACATGAGGGTACTTGTGTGTGTGTCCTTGTGGAGGCCCCAAGGTGATATTGAGAGTAATTCTTGATGGCTCTTCTACCTAATTGTTGAGAACCTGGTTCTCTAATTAAACCCAGAGCAGGCTCTTAGGACTGATCTGGCTAGCCAAATTGCTCTACTGAGTCCCAGTCTCCACCTCCAAGGGTTAGATTTACAGGCAGGCTGAGCTGGCATTTTTTTAATATTTCATTCATTCATTCATTCACTCATTTTGTGTGTGTGTGTGTGTGTGTGAGAGAGAGAGAGAGAGAGAGCACTGTGTGTCCCTGTGGAGGACCAAGGGTGACTTTGGGAATCATCCTGGATTGCTTCTACCTCCCTCTTGCTTAGCTCTGGAATTTCCCAGGCTCTGCCCACCAGGGCTGGAAGTGCAGGCTGCTTTCAATTTCACCTGGCATTTTTTTTTTATTATTATTATTATTTATTCAACTGTGCGCACGTGCGCGTGTATGTGCGCGCGCGCGCGCGTGTGTGTCTGTGTATGTGTAGAACCACGGACGAATTCGCGAACCACCATGGACGCCTCCATCTCCTTCTGCCCCGGGATTCACAGGCTCCGCCCTACCAGGAGCAGAAGCGCAGGCCACCCCCGCTTCCGCCTGGCGTCTATACGTGGGATCTGGGATCCGAACTCAGGACCTTCCGCCTGCAAGGCGGAGACTTAACCCCTGAGCCACCTCTCCAGCCCCCACCTGGCATTTTTATGTGGGACCTGGGATGCAAACTCAGGACCTTCCACTTACGAGACAGAGTTTTAATCCCTCAGCCATCTCTCCAGCCCTGAGCTGGCATTTTTACTTGGGATCTGGGGATGTGAACTCAGGTCCTTTTGTTTGTGAGTCAAAGACTTTAACCACTGTCCTCTTCGTCCATGACTTCTGCTCTGCAACGCTGTCCTTCAGGTATGACAGAGCCGTTACTACCTGGACATCACAGCAGCTGTGACCATCCCCATGAGACCTCCTCAAGATTGGGCTTACTAGCATTCCCTCGAGGAAGTAGGGGAGGATTCAAGAGGAGGCTCAAGAGATGGAGGAGAAACTTTTTTTTTTTTTTTTTTGCCTTTATGAGGTGTCCATGCTCCTGTAACCCCAACTAAGCTCACTGATTAATTCTGGATCACTGGACTTGGGGGAAAGTTTCTTCGGTCTAGGAAACATCACAAATAGTAGTGTGCCTGTTTATTTCATGTTTCCCCCTTCCCCAAGCCGCAGGCAGCACAAAAGCAAGGCGATACCTGCTGTATCCCCAGGGTCTCCTAGGGGGCCTGGAGACTGGGGATCAGGACATATGTGCTGAGGGAATGCTGATGAGCAGCATGGCTTGGTCCCCATCTCTCCTCACATTGACATCTGGCAAGTGTAATGAGCCAATGAGAACCTGCCACCTACCTGCTCTAGCCAAAGTCCCAATTTGAAAGATTCCACAACTCTTCTGCCATAAATTAAGTTCCTCCACAGGGCCTACAAGGCTGTCTCATGATCCAGCCCCACCTACCTCTGCAGCCTGATTGCTTTCTCACCCCCCCCCCCCGCGCTACTATCCATCTAGCCCTTCCAACTCCTCTCCGCCCCCTACTAGCCCCAGTGATGCTATACCTCCCCCATGCCTAGAATGTTCTGCTCTAAATTTGCTCTTGCCTACTCACCCCTCCCTTTCTCCATATATGTCAATGGTAACTTTCTTTTTTTTTAGGTTAAGTATTTTTGTTTCTTCATTTACTAAGACTAGGTCAAACTCCCTATATAGCTAAGGATGAACTTCTGATCCTCTTTTCTCTACCTCCTGACCACTGAGATGATTAGGGGGGTGCCACCATGTTTTATACAGTACTGGGCATTGAACTCACCCTGTGTGTTAGGTGAGCACTCTATAACTGAGCTACATCCGTGGGGTCAGTTTAAACATAACTCTTCTTGACACTCTGTGTTAGGGCCCTCTAATCTCTTTATTGAGGCTCCTTACAATTGTATTTACTTAGCGTCTACTTTTCCTGCTAGATTGTAGGAAGAGATCACATGTGTTGGGAAGCCGTACAGTGATTACTTTAGGAAGTCATGATGAACTACTGTCCTGTTGCCTCCCCCTTGAAATGCTGGATGGCTGCTCAAAGCTTTTAGGGTGATGTAGCATCCAAGGCCCATCATGATGCACCCAGTCCTCATCAACCACTTTCATTTTTCAGCCCACACCTGTGGCTCCGGCCAGACTGAGGAGCGTGGGATTCCCCAAAGGCAGCCTGCTGTTCTCTAATTGCACGCCTTCTCACAGGCTGTTCCTTCGGCCCGGTGAGCTCTTCTTGGTAGTTCCTAGTGTGTTTCTCAAGCAAATTAGGGACTCCACCCTTGTGGTCTCTGCTTTGACTTGGGTGTCTTTCGTCTGTATTCCCATGATGCTCCTATGGGGCTCAGGCCTACTTAGACTTCTCACATGCGCCTGCATTTCTTATCTTCCAAATTTCTTTCTTTTCTGCTTCTTCCCTTGATCTTCTTCCTTTTGGGGTCCCCAGGGCTTGGAAGTGGAGCATCCTTTCTGTTTCCCTCAAACACATTCCACACTGGTGCTTCTTCTCACCTAGAATTTCAGCTTGTATGCTTCTGACACACCCGATCGATGTCTCCATCTTAGTTTCTCTCCTGACCTCCATACCCATCATTCCAACTCCCTAGAGCAAGTCCCTCTTAGGTATCCATCAGGCCCAAGTGGAGGTCATTATGATGCAAAGGACAGGAGTATCACTCTTTCCCTCTCCCAGAACAGCTTCTCTCATTTGTTTGGTGTTATCATTCTCCCAAGCCTGAACACTCACAGTCATCCCATTCTCCTTTATCACTTTCCCTAACCCCAGTTTATCAACCAAGATGTTTTTGTTCATCTCACTTTTTTTGAGACAGGGTCTTATGTAGCAGAGACCAAACTTCAACTTGTTATGTAGCTGAAGATGACCTTGAACTTCTTTTTTCTTTCCCTCCCTCCCTCCCTTCCTCTCTCCTTCTCCCCCCCCCCCCCCCCCCGTGTGTGTGCGCGCGCGCACATGCTCATCAGAGGGTACTGTGTGGAGGCCCAAAGGTGACTTTTGGAATTACCCTGAATTATGTCACCACCTCTTTGCTCAGCTCTGGAGTTTCCCAGGCTCCTCCTTCCAGGGCCAGAAGTTCTGGCCACCACCATTTTCACATGGCATTTTTTTTTACATGGGATCTGGACCTTCTGCTTGCAAGGCAGAGACTTAACCCCTCTGCCCTTTCTCCAGCCCCATGACTTTGAGCTCTGATCCTCTTGCCTTTACTTCCCCAGTGCTAAGATTACAGGCATGTGTCACCATACTATGTGTAGTACTTGCATGTTGTGGATGAGCTACCACCCCAACCTTTGTTTATCTCTTGAACTTTCTGATTTCCTCTTTCTTACTATGTGGGTTCATCTTCATTATTTCTCTCCTGAAGAACTAGAGAGAAGAAACACAGACAATATTGTACCTCTCAGGCCATTCTTTATCCCGAGGCAACGCTAACCACGTCAGGATCCTCCTTAAAATCCTTCAACAGTTCCCACAAGCCTTCATTTCCTTAGCGTCGCATAGCATCCTTTTATCACCCGTCCTGGTGAATGGATCAATCCAGTCTCACCTGTCAACATTCCTCCACATGGAACCAACCGTCTGCAGTTCTCTCTTCTTCCCCGCCCCAAACCCTGGGCTCCTAGGAGAGAGCTCCACCTCACACTTATCTGCCCCTTGCAGACTCAGCGCAAACATTAATGACCTCCTTGGGGAAGCCTTCCTAGCCACCAACTCCCAAGGCGTGTCAGCTGCTGCTCCAACGGTCTCTTAGAGAAATGATTCTGTTTATCATTTGTTTGCTTATATGCCTTCTCTGCTAGGCAGTGAGGTCCTCTGGGACTGAGAACAAATGGTATTTATCTTTATATCTCCAACACTTGCCACAAAAACTAATATAGACATGGTCAGTGAATATTTGATGAAAAATCAACAGGAGAAGGTAATTTTATGCACTAGTTATGTCCCATTCTGACAAGGATCACCTGAAACCACACTGGAGTGGTGGAAGACTGTAGGGTATCGTCCCCAATTCCCGTGCCCTTCAACTATCTTTGTTCTCATAGCTGGAGAAGAACTTTCTCACCCCTACCAGTCATATTCTCTCTCTTCCTAGATGGAAAAGATACTTTCTAATCCCCAAACCTTAATGTCTTCTTAGAACTTCAAGTTGTTTCCAGCTCTGGCATTTTTTCTGGGACATAGGAGTCAAAGATTTAACCTTACTTGGCATCGTGTCTTATTTCCCTACTTAATATGAACAAGGTATATTAAACTTATTATGACCAGACTCAAATTCTTAACTTTCTTTTTAACTCAAGCTGTTTTTCATATATCACTCAACATCTTTAAAAGGTGGCAGTGTGGGATTAGAGAGATGGCTCTGCCTTGCAAGCAAAAGACCTGAGTTTGGATCCCAGATCCCATGTAGAAATGTCAGATAGAAATAGCAGTGACCTGCTCTTTGCCTCTGGAAAGATGGAGCCTGGGAAACCCCAGGGTGAAGCAAAAAGAAATCCAGAGTGATTCCCAAAGTTACCCTTGGGCCTCCACAGGCATATACACAGTACCCTCTCTCTCTCTCTCTCTCATACACACACACACACACACACACACACACACACACACACACACACACACACAAAACAGTGTCATGCCAAGCAAGGTGGTGCACACCACTAATCCCTAACTCAGGAGAGTGAGGGCGAAAGATTAGGAGTTCCAAGAGCTACACAGAGAGTTTGAGGCCAGCCTGGGCTACATGAAATCTTGTCTCAAAAAACCAAAACCAAAACTAGGAAAACAAGGCTAGAGATGTGGCTTAGTTGGCAGGTGCTTGCCTAACATGCACCAAGCCCTGGGTTCCATTTCCGGGACTAAATAAACCACAGGTGATGGTGCACATCTGTAATCCCAGCACTCAGAATGTTGAGGCAGGAAGATAAGAAATTCAAGGTCATCTTCAACTACATGCTGAGTTTGAGGTCAGGCTGAGCGATAGGAGATGTTATCTTAAAAAGATCAAAACAGAAAAGAAAAAAAAAGGTAAACAAAACCTTCTAGCCAGTTGCTCAGTTCTTAAAACCTTTGCTTAGGTTACAAAACCTTTGAAGTCTTCTTTGCATCAAATTCCATATCTGAGCCATCAGCACATCCTGCTGGCACCACAGCTGAAGTATATGAAGAATCCAAACTCGTCTAACTCACCCTCTTCACCATGGCTACCGCTGTCTCACCCTCTTCCCATGGCTACCACTCACCCACTTCACCATGGCTACCACCTCAGTCCAAGCCCCCTCCACTCTCAGCTGATGGATATCAGTCTCCTGCTCCCCAAAGACTACTTTCCACACAAGAACTCGCATCAACCAGCTCCAACTTCTCTGCCTAGACCTTTCCAGTGCCTTTTTGTCTTAGTCAACTGGAGTCCCAAGTGCTCTCAACGTACTCAAGACATTGGAGAGTCTACCCTCTGTCCTCTGACTTCACCTGCCTCTTGTCCTTTCCACACAGGCTTCTTTGCTGGTCCTTCTGCCTTGAGCACTCATCTCTGAATAACTACATATTTCATTCCCTTACAACTTTTAGATTTCTCCTCAACCTGAGAGGGCATCTCTGGCTTCCCTGTTAGAAAACACATTGCCATCACTGTCTGTCCTTTTACTCTTCTTTATAATACATATGTTGCATCTATTCACCCATATATTGAATCTCCTCTTGCCACTAATCACCCTACAGGATATAAGTGACTTGCACCCCTCCCCCAGGCATCATGTGTTCCCCCCCCCTCCAAGTCTCTGTCAGGTATTCTAGCTCCTGGACACTCACCAGCCGTGAGTTGTAAATGGGAGGCTTGATGGGCGTGGCCACAGGGCAGTTAATTCGCTTCTCTTTTTGTCGCCGGTTGCAGAACCAGACCCTGACCACCTCCTTCTCCATGGACAGCTGTTCTGCAATCATGGAAATCTCTTCTGAGCTGGGCTTGGGGTTCTACAGAGACAACGGGACAGTACGTAGTTAGGAAAAGAAACCTGAGTCAGGAACTGGGGGTTGAGGATCGGATGTTTTAAACATGAAAGATGGTAACTATGGATCAAAAGTTAGACCTGGGACAGGATACGGTCTTTATTTTATATATACTGTGTGTCCTTAGGACATTTCTTTAACCTCTGAACCTTAGTCGTTCTGTCTCTGAAATGAGACACAGTTGCCCACTATGTAACTACTTATGTAACCTCAGTCAGGGTTACATAAGAAAGCATGTGTGCAGTGTTGAACGCAGGATGGGTGCAGAAAGGAGGCCCCAATAAGTAGGCAAGAGGCTCTCTCCTTGCACTCCTTCCTCCGGAGCACCTGGATAGTTCCAGAGAAGTCTCCACAGGTGAATACAGAGACAGGCAGAGCGGAGGACACACACTCTGCCTGAGGTCTTTGTCGCAACCATCTCTAAGGACATCTCTGCTTAGAGAATGAGAAATTTGAAGCTCTCAGGCCAACCAAGTCAGCCAGACAGCTGCACCCAACACAAGGTTATCCCTTCTTGTGACTCACCACCTAGTCTGTGACTTGAGTCTCTTGCTCCTACTGCCTCCTTCTTGCCCTGTGCTAGCTGGATGTTGCCATCGAGCCCCTGAGCTGTACATCTTGGGGATCTGCTGTAAGGCAGCAGCCCTGGCACTTGGGACCTGCAAATAGTGTGTGGTACCCAAGAGGTTCTGGGGGCTGGTACCAAGGGATCTCAACTAGATGCTCTTCAGCTCTTCCCTGTGTTTCTCCCTTCTCATTCCCAGCTCCCGCAAGGCTCACAGCATACACACACACTGACTTAAAGAATACTTTCTCTCAAGTCCAAAAACATGCATGATAATTATAGGTATTTAAATGCTCATGGGGAAAAAAAGCAGCAGGAAATGCATTTCAAGGCCAGCAAGCAACTCAGTGGGCAGAGGTACCCGTGGGCAAACCTGGCAACCTGAGTTCAATCCCCAGAGCCCACAGGATAGGAAGGAGAGACCTGACTTCTGAAAGTTGTCCTTGGGCTTCCACCTGTACATTATGCTGACTCTCTCAAATAAATAGCCAGCACGCGGAAGGCTGAGGCAGGAGGACTGCTGCGAGTTTCAGGCCAGCTTGGGATACAGTGTGAGAATCTGTCTTAGAAAGTAAAACAAGGGCTGGAGAGATGGCTCAAGGATTAAGCCTTTGCCTCACAAGCAGAAGGTCCTGAGTTTGGATCCCAGGTCCCACATAAAAACACCAGTCAGAAACTCAGAAACAGTGGCGACCTGTGTTTCTGGCCCTGGTAGGCAGGGCCAAGAAGACTCCAGAGCAAAGCAAAAAAAAAAAAAAAGAAGTAAGAAGAAATCCAGAATGATTCCCAAAGTCAACCACACAGTGCCCTCTGACACACACACACACACACACACACACACACACACACACACACACACACTAAATAAAGTTAAATAAATAAAAAAAAAGTAAAACAAAACTACCGCCACCACAACAAAAACTGAGGCACTACGTGTTGAGTTCTTTTTCTTTTCTACTTTCCTCCCTGTATGTTCCAAGTTGCTTACCACATTTTTAACTTAAAAATCAAAATATACTTCAAGGAAGACAGAGAATGTGCACCCAAGGCCCCGGCTTTCTCCCTTTGCCTCAACTGGGACTCGATATGCCATTCTTGAATCTCCCAGTGAGAAAGAGAAAAAAATGAACCCCAAATAAATGTCAGAACAAGAAGATTTGATGGACAGAGAATTTTCTGGTGCTCTGGACAAAGGATAGCTTTCCATCAAATCCCTGGGCACCTGAAGAGAGAGAATGACTTGGCTTCTGGATCTTTCTTAGACAATTGGGAGCTGAGGGGTGATACTGAGGTCTGCCTTGGACACAGCCTCCTGCTCATCCACCCGCTCCCAACCGAGGGGGCCGCTCACATCTTGAAATCTCTTCTCCAGAGTCAGGCGGATGTTGGTTTCAATGCTGGTCCGCTTCTTCCTCTTCCTGGCAAATATTTCACTGTTGGGGTAGGAACTGAGCGTGCTGGCCGAGGAGTCTGATGGGGAAGATTCTGGAAGGAGGTGAAAAAGTAAATGCAGTTCAGGGAAGTAGATATGTGGCTAGTCCAACCAGCCAGCACAAACCTGAGGTCCACCAAGTCTTTCCCATGCATCTTGTAATGGCATGTTCAGAACCAGCCCTGTTTCTCCTGGCTGCTCTGGGCAGAGGGCCCTCGGGCCTCCCATTATGGCTTCCAGTGTTTGCAGTTACGGTTCAGGGATGCCCAGATATGAGTGACCTGTGTGGGTGTGAGCGCTTCAGACAGAGCTCCCAGAGTCACATCCACAGGCATGTTTCATAGATGTGCTTGCGTGTGAATACCAAAAGAAATGGGACCTCTACTCTGAGCACAAAGCTCTGGCACTTGGTGACAGAACGTTGATGCTGCTGCCATTTCTCCATGAGCGCTGTGCTGGAGAGTCCAGCCTGCAGACAGGGAATGGATGGGCCTCCGGGGCGGTCAGGTGGGGCAGGAGGAGATCCACTGAAAATGACATAAAATTCTAGAAGGCTCTGATCAATACCTTCAATTCCTTCTACTTGGATGCTTGAATAAAAGCTGTCTCAGGGATGGTTCAATGAGGGGGGGCTTCCCTTTGCTCCCACAAACATTTCCATGGGCAGCATAGCCCTTTGTAGCTGCTGGGGTGGTTCCCTTAACCCACACATGCTCCAGCCTAGGTCCACAGCTTCCCTACCAGGGGCTGCTTTGCACCATCCTCACTCTTGTGGGTACAATTGGCAATAACTGGGGACATTTTGGGGCGTCTCAATAGGGGAGGTAGGTGGGGCAGGTCCTATTGGGCAAATAGTAGGTAGTGGTCAGAGATAATAACTTTTCTCTGATGGATCAGCCAACCTTCTGGGACAAAGAATTACCTGACCCACATGTCGAGCCTGCCCTGTACTCTCCCTGGTGATAGGATCTCTATTCATCTCTCTCTTTTTTTTTAATTTTTAAATTTAAAAAAATTCTGTATATGTGTGTGTGTGTGTATGTGTGTGTGTGTCAGAGAGTACTGTGTGTGCCTGTGGAGGCCCAAGGATGACTTCGGGACTCACTCTAGATTGCATTACCTCCTCTTTGCTTTGCTCTGGAGTTGTCCAGGTTCTACCTTCCAGGGCTGGAAGTGCAGGCTGCTACAGTTTCAGCCTGGTGTTTTTTTTACACTCGATCTAAGATCTAAATTCAGGACCTCCTGCTTGAGAGGCAGAGTCTTAACCCCTGCGCCATCTCTCCAGCCTTTTCTACTCATCTTTGCAAATGCCTCGCTCTTTGTTTTTCACTCTCAGCCTCGGGGCAGGCCTGGATCCTGACAGTCTTCCTTTCTGACCACTCATTGTTGTCGGGCTTTTCCCATCAATCCCACTCACAGCAACGGTCCATCCTCTGACACCTGCTAGTGTAGAATAGTCAGGGTCTGGCTTTCCTGCCCGGGTGAGACCCTACAGGACCCAGCCCTCTCCACCACTTGGCCTCCTTGCCCCTGACGAGGTCTCCTCGGCACAGCACTTTGAGAAAGTGGGGTCCACTCAACTGACTCCAATTTGTTCTCTAAAGAAGCCACCTTAAAATGCAGGCTGGATAGGTCTGGGACTGTGGGTAAAACAGACTTGGGCAAGTTGTTGTGGCCACAGACCTGAAGTCACATCCCCACCAATGGGTTTCCTTAGTAAAGAAGTTGAAATGTTTGTCTCCGCTTGCCGTCTCCTGGGTCTTATTTCTCAGTTTATGGCAGACTTGGGAGAAAAAAAAGGGGGGGGGTTTGCTATGTCTTGTTGCTGTTGAGTCCCACCACAGACATATCCCTAACATCACGCATGTGGAAACTTCTGGGACCCCCACAGACATATCCCTTATGTCACGTGTGTAGAACCCTTGGGACCTCCCCTCTCTCTTCCTTCCATATTCAGTTCTCATCGCTCTACTGCCCACCTGCATCATTCAACCACTTCTCCAGCAGTGGCTTGAGTTTACACATGTTCTTGAAGCTCAGGTTGAGGGCCTCGAATCGCGAGATGGTGGTCTGGCTGAAGTCATTGCCATACAGCTTTCCCATCGCCAGTCCCACATCTCCCTGCATGGAGTGAGGAGAGGAAGGAACACGCGGGACAGATGTCTCCTTTCTGCCCACACCCCCCCTGAGCCACCCCACATTCAACCCTGAGCACCTGCCCATAGCCTTGTGACTTCCCAAGTCTTTCCTCTCTTCTTCTTCCTACGCTCTGAATGCTCTGTGCCCTTTATTCTGCTCCCTCCACTAGCAACAGCCTCAGTTTCCCTTCAACTGGCAACTGTGCCCTTTTGGCAGGGAACTCAGACATGATAGGTTTGCTCTAAAGAGATCACGGGGTCCTCTTGGAACCTGCTGTTGGGAAGCTCAGTCCCGACTCGCTCAACTCAGTTTCTTCCATCTCCTGCCCTCAAAGCAAACCTGCGTGTAACCCAGCTTAATGCGCCTCTGCTTGAAGGTCTTGGCGAACTTCTCCAGCTCCTCCAGGTCACTGGGCTCATCAGTTCCTCCGGGGCCAGGGAGATGCTTGGGCACTGGTAGATGCTGTGGTGCTTCCAGATGGGGCTCTAAAGACGATCCCGGCAGCCCAGGACGTCCAACTCCCTGAGAGAGAACACATGCCAACTGAATCACAAAGATTCGACAGGCTGCACTGTGGTCGCTGGTGTTTATTATCTGCAAGCCCCCTCAGACAGTGGCTGTTCCTCCGGTACACGGACCCCTATTTTTGCAGTGGGTGGAGGCAGAGATTGGAATTTCTATGAAGCTGGGGCAAATGTCTGGGATACTTGGGCTGAGACAGGAGGCAGGGCAGGGAGGTGACCTCTCCTGGTTCTAGTCTGTGACTCATAGACTCTGAGCAGGTTACTTCCTCCTGTCAGCTTTCCACCATGAACGGCCTTGGCAGAGTTGTTTACAGAGACCTCAGCAGGGGACTGATCTCAGCATGGGATAAGGAAAAGGTTGTTTGCCTTGCTGGTCCTTCTCAGAGCAAGGGGACAGAGATGCACAGAGGCAGGAACTGAGGATAGCAGAGGACATTCTGGAACTCATTCTGTGCAATTCAAACTCATGAGTGCCATTTTACTCCCTGCAAAACCCCCCCCCCCTTTTTAAGGTATAGAAAGGAGTTTTAATTTCCATCCAGAACAATTTTCTTTTTTTAATTTTTTTCTTTTTTCTAGTTTCACAAACATATTGAGTATTTATCCCTGCTTCCCGCTTTCCTCCCTCCTTCTCTTCTCCCCTTTCCTTTCTCCTTTCCCTCATCAGTCCATCCCACTCCCTCTCACCCTTCTGCCTGTCTGCTTGTATGGGTCCTAGGGTTCCCTTGAGATTGTCTGCTCTAGTGGGGGTTCAGGCCTCTGTGGCAGACCAAGTAGCCCCTCTTCAGACTACCCCATTGATAGGGGTTCTCCCCTTCATCCATCCAGCCCTAGCCCTCAAGGTTTCTACTGCATGAAATTATCTCTCCTGAGATCTTCGCTCATCTATGAGGGTATGCTGGTGTGTCAGCTAAATTATGCAGGTCTGGTAAGGACAAGTCTCATTGCGGTGAATAACTTCTTTCATGAGAGTGTTGTGGGTACATATTTTACAAAGACACAATTGCTCGTCCACATTATTCTCTTGAGACAGGGTCTCTCCTCAGTCCCAGAGCTTGCCAATAGAGCCAATACAGTTAGCCTGTTTGCTCAGGGATTCCCAGACTCCACCTTCTGAGAGTGGAATTTTTGGAAGGCTGCCACATCCACCCAGCATTTTATATGGGATCTGGTCATCCGAATTCTACTCTTCTTCCTTGTGAGGCAAGGAAACTTCTGAGCCATCTCCCTAGCTCCAGTGTTGTAGTCAGCTCTAGCTCAATGCCCTTTGATCTCATTTCTGATTGTCAGAAGATATTCTTCCTTTAATCTGTCTCCTTAAAAAAATCCATCTTTTTCAGGTTTCAGAGCATGGAGCCAAGAGAGGATATTCCACAGAAGGATTTGTGGAAGCTAATGGGATATATTATTGCTGAGATGGAGAACTATCTGGTGTATTGGGCAAAAGCAAAAAAAGGGAAATATCTGTTATTGTGCCCCTGACTTACAGAAATAAAAGAAACATTGTTTTTGACATAAAAAAAAATCCATCTTTCACTTTAGGGCCATGTTGTACCCGTTAAGGTCAGGAATACATTCATCTTCTTTTACAGAGAATTTTACAGCTTATCTTATTTGTATTATTTACATACATTCTGAATATTTGTTATTTACTTGTAGATATACCCAGAAGGAAAAGATAAGGCCACTGTCTTTTTTATTCTTTGGCACTTTTATCCATAAATACAATGAATTCATGTGTTTTCACCCCTACAACCAGGAATACATTAATCTTTTTTTTTAATTTTTTTATTATTATTTTATTCAATTGTGCGTGTGTGTGTGTGTGTGTGTGTGTGTGTGTAGAACTACTGACGAATTTGGGAACCACCATGGACGCCTCCACCTCCTCCTTGTTTACTCTGCCAGGGATTCACAGGCTCCGCCCTACCAGGACCAGAAATGCAGGCCGCCCCCGCTTCCGCCCAGCGTCTATACATGGGGTCTAGGATCCAAACTCAGGACCTTCCACCTGCAAGGCAGAGGCTTAACCCCTGAGCTACCTCTCCAGCCCCAGGAATACATTAATCTTAAAATGCCTATTATTCCACAGATGGAATGCAAGCCAGACCCTGGAACTTATTGTGTCTGGCCCAGGAAGGAAAATGGACAGAATCCCTCTTCTCTTGCCTTTCTGAAAAGTCACTTTCACTTAGACACAGTTAACTCCTTCCCAAGATGTTCTGGTTTTTTTCCATGGACATAGGCATGTTTAAGAGGAAGACCACAAAGGGACCAAAGACAATAACTGGAAGGATTCTCTTCCCCAGAAGAAGCACCTTTTAGAATAAAGCACCTTGAAACTTCATGGACCTGTTTTGCAGGAAGAGGTGGTCCAGGCTAGACTGCCAGGGCAAAGTCTTAGTCTCCTTTGAATCTTCCTTTTTCATAATTTATTTGCTTTTTTATTTGATGAACTCTTCCCAAGTTTTCTGCTAGACTTTCTTCCTCATCCTCCTCCACAACCTATCAATTGCCTGAACGTGTTGACTTCTCAGACTTCATTCATTCACTCTTCTCTGTTTTTATTTCCGTGATTATCAGATCCTCATTTTTACTCCTTGGGAGGAACCTTCTATTTACTTATTTATTAGTACTTGGGGCTTCTTTGTGCTATCCAGACTAGTCTCAGATACCTGGGCTCAAGTGATCCTCCTGCCTCAGCCTTCAGGGCAATTAGACAAAAGGCGCTGTACCTCTACTATTGGATCCTAATCATATTCTAAATGGTCCCTCTGCCACAAGCTTTTTCATGCTCAAATACTAAAAGTGACAGGTGGTCAGTTGGTCTTATATTCTCTGGGGCTTAGAGTCTACAGCAGGGCACTTGCCACTCATGGCACTCCACATCTGGAGACCATGAATTCTTTTCCAGCTCCATGCCTCTTATGGATTTCATGCTTAGAGTCCATGAGTTCTCCAGGCAGCCTTGACCCTCATGGTACTCCACATATAGAGTCCATAAGTTCTGTTCTTTCTCTCCTCTAAAAAACTCTACCTTTAAAAACAGAAAAAGAAAAAAAAAAAAAAGAATCTACAGCAAAAGGAAGCTTGGGGGAGAGGCTGGAGGAGGTTAAGTGCAGTCTGTTTCAGGTGTATTCCCTTTTGCAACCACGAGGTGGTGCTCTCCCTCATAGGTATTTTTGGTGGACTATCACCCTTAAAAAAACAAAAAACAAAAACCAGGGACCACTGATTTCTTTTTAATTTAATGTGTGTGTGTGTGTGTGTGTGTGTGTGTGTGTGTGTGTGTGTGTGTTTCTTTGCTCTGGGATTTCCTAGATTTCACCTTCCAGAGCTAGAAGTACAGGCCCTGCCATTTCTACCTTGCATTTTTACATGGGATATCCAGGATCCAAACTCAGGTTTTTCTGCTTGCAAGGCAGAGGCTTAACTCCTGAGCCATCTGTCTAGCTCTACTGGTTTTCTTTAGTGAGGCACAGGGGATCTTAGCCCAGAGAAAGCATATTACATGTGTCTGCAGTCATTTCTAGTCATTCTAGTCATTTCATGCAAACTATTAACATCCTGGGGCACCCAGATGAGGAAAGGAGTGTCAGCTAAGATTCAGTCCATTCTATCTCCAACATGTACTCTGGTATGAGGATGCAGTTGGTACAGAGAGGTTTTTGTTTTTTTCTAATTGAGAGACAGGTGTTGCATGGCCCATGGCAGCTGTGCACTCAGCCCCTCAGTCCACCTGTTCCCCACAGGTACCCACTGTGGGACGGCAATCTGCAGGAGTGGTCACGAGATGAATCACTGATTTGGTTGCCCTTCTCTTCTTGGAGCTTGAAAAGCAACCTCATAGAACTGAGAGAAGGGCACTCTGAATGCCTAAGAAGTTGGCTAAATCTGGGTCTCAGAGAGGACAAGACTGGGTCGGAGTCTCAGCCAGCAGCCAGCCTAAGAGTTGTACCTCTGGGTTCTCATTATAGTGACATGAGACAAATAGCCTCCTGACTATAGCTTGGGTTTTCCCAGGTACTAATGGGAAGAGCCCCTAGCAGTTCTCAATTCCCAGGGGAGCAAGGGTCCTGCTGAAGAGGTGGGGGAAATTTTGCTGGAGGAGCTGAGACAATCCCAAAGGAAACAAGACGGACAGGAGCAGTTTACCTGGGACGTGAGGCCAGGCCCTGTCTGTGGGAGAAGGAGGCTGTTCTGTTGCTGTGGAAAGGAGAGAAGATTCGGCTGCAGACCTGGATGACAGAAGAGGGACAAACGAACAAACAATCCAGGCCATCTGAAAGACAAGCTAGACATCAGAACTATGCTAAACTGTCCCCTCTCCCTGCTGCCTAATCAGGTCTCACAACCCACCACAAGCCTTGTGGAGAGGCCCTGTGGGCATTGCTAGACATTGCCACATACAGGTGGAGGCAAACCAGATGTAGGGAAACAGATGTAAACAGCAGTCCCCGAACCAGTCCTGCTGCCTGCCTGCCTGTCTGCAGAGACACTGGAAGGCTAAGGAGGACCTGGGATCTGGTTAGCTGGCTGAGGAGCCCAGAGAGGAGGGGACACAGGGATGTCTGCAGAGCCCCCAAGGGGAGCAGAGGATTTCACTGGCCTGCAGGGGAAGCAGCTGGGATGACGAGATCCCACCTCAGGACAGAACTGAGCAGACAGTGCCACACCATTCCGAAAGGCATTGGGTCATTGGTCAGAGACTCCTGGTGACCAGACTATTATTGTATCCCTGGGAGGCAGGGCTAAAAGAGAAGGGAAGACCAGATGCATCCCGGTGTCTGGAAACTCCCCTGGGCAGTGTGGGCTACATCTGCATGAAGTCCTTCCTGGGGACTTCCCTCCCTAGGAACTGTCCAGAAAGGGTCCTATCTGGTCTGCAGCTGGGACAGGTAGTCCCCATCTTGCAAGGGTCACAGCTGACATCTCTTGCTCACAGCAGAGGTACGGCCATCTAACCACTAAAATTATCATCAGGGTCAGGTCCCTTCCATCACTCAGCACAGAGAAGCACCCTAGGGTATCTGCTGTCCCTAGACCCATTCTGGGTCACATCATGCATGGTATCTCCTGAAGTTAACCTTTGTGCTCTTCAGTCCTGAAGAGTACGAGCATACTTTTTCCTCCCGAAAATAAACAGGAGGGCCAGTGAGATGGCTCATCAGGTAACATGCCTACTTGAAGACTGGAGATCTAAGTCCCACTCTCAGACACCCACATGGTAGAAGGAGAGAACTGTCTTCCAAAAGTTATTCTATGGTCTCTACCCATGTGCCATGGCATGCTTGTGCTCTCTCTCTCTCTCTCTCTCTCTCTCTCTCTCTCTCTCTCTCTTCTTTCTCTCTCTTCACTGAAGGGACCTTGGGCTGGAAACCTGAAGGCTTAAGTACTAGTCACAATTCTACCATTTATATAGTATTCTGAAATGTAGAAAACCTTCTCACATGCATTATGTCAAGTAGCCCTCAATAAGTTTGTGACATAGTTTTACTACTATTTCATTTTTTAATGGGGAAAGAAACAGAAGCTCAAAGAGATTTGATGACTTTTCTAAATAAATACAGCGAATCAGCTAGTAAGATTTTTTTTTTTTCAGTCAGTGAACTTTTCTGACTTGGAATTTTAAATAGTCTTTAGCTCTCCTCTGGCACTATATACTGATGTCATTCGTCAGTCTTTCTGAAGAAATACTGAATACATGTTTCTCTCCTCTTTCCTAGTCCAGGAGTATGACATGAATTGTTTAGACACAACGAGTACTTAGAGACTCAAATGTGTTCCCATTCAGCTTGCTAACAGACACCTCGAATGCTAAGCCCAGGAACTATAACTTGGGCAAGTGCTAAAGACAGGGAGGGCAGAGTTGCATTTTGCTTCTACTCTGTATTTCCAAATCCTCTACTAGGCACAGCCATCCAAAGTTTCTGCTTCCCTCCAGCATTGCTCAGTAGTCCTATTTGGCAGACGTGAGTGGGAGTGTAGAATAGAGTGATCATCTGTCTGTTCTGAGGCTTTCTAGTAGGTCACCAGAGACAGGATGACTCCTTACCACACCAGGTTACTCTGAGGGATAAGTCAAGAAAACAACTTGGCAGAGCCTTAGGCACATCAAGTGTTACTTGTGTTAATATTCTGATCTGCTTGCTCTGGACCAAGGAAGGGCAGCTGCCAGAGAGCAGTCACTTCCCTGCCAAAGACAACCTGAACTCGCTTTCTGCAGCCTGTGGGCGGCAGTGCTGCTCTGTCCAAACAGAATCACTTCTAGGATTGCAGGAGGCTAGAGCAACCCAAGTCCAAACAGATTTCCAAGGACTTGGGATCCATTCATCTCCTTTCCCCTGGGAGTGGTTCCTTCCTTGGGCCTCCCTCCTTCTTGCAACCCCCCCCCCCAAATACTGCATCTTCAGCCTCAACTCTCATGAGAATAAGGTACCAGCAAGAGACAAGATCTGGGACGACCCTGCAGGAACCTTTCCCTAGATCCCAGGAAGGTGAGCTTGTGGTATTTTATTTTGTCTCCTGCAGCCCAAGCTGGATTCCTACACACCTTCTGACTCCGAGTCCTAGGACTATAGCACCATAAAGCCCAGATTTATGCAGCTCTGGGGGCTGAATCCAGGGTGTCTTGCATGCTAGGCGAGCCTTATACCAGCTGAATTACATCCTCAAATCTAAGCTGCTTTCAATACTAGAGAGGTGAGTAATTCCTGTGCTCCACACAGCAGGCAGCAGCAGGCGGTATGTCCACTTCAGCATCTTACCTTGCTGCCCAGGAGGGGTCTGGGAAAGCAGGAACTGGGATACGGACTGTAAGTGGCCAGGAACTAGCACCAGCTGCTGGAGGGAATGGAGAGAAGCCATATCCTGCATGTGGGGGACATACACAGAGGTCACACAGCGTACAGCCAGGGGACCCCGACTTCCTTGGACGACTGCCCCTCTAGTTCCTGGAGCGCCACACTCTGGGGATTTGCAGGCAGTATCTTTACCTCATGTCACTCTGGGTCCCCAGTACATGGTACACAGTAGCGGCTAGTCTATATATTGCTTCAGTTTCTGTGTTCGGTCAAGCAGTCCCTGCAGTACATAGTTATTTAACTCTCTCATGTATGTACTTTTCTGACCCCCCCTCCCCACTGTAGATACCCTGAGGGCTAAGACTGATCATCCCCATGTCTCAAAAGCTTATTCTAGAACTGGCAGTAATTCTGATAGGCTATTCTTTGAAAGCATCATGTCAATTATGCTAAATGACATGCTTTGGACATTTTCCATACTCTACTCTTTCTAGACAGCCCAGTGGTGGGAGTTGAGAGATAGAGAAAGGATTAGTTGTTTTTATTATCACTGCTTTGTTTCCTTTTGTTTGAGGCATGTTCTTCCTCTGTAGCCAGCTTGGTCTGAAACTCACATAGTATCAGGCTGGCCTAGAACTTACAGCAATCCCCCTGCCTCAGACTCTCCAATGCTGAGATCACAAGACATGTACCACCATATCTGTATCATTAGTTCTTAAGAAAAACAATTTAGGGGGCTGGAGAAATGGCTCAGGGGTTGTGACTCTATCTTACAAGCAGAAGGTTCTGAGTTCGGATCCCAGGTCCCACGTTAAAAAAAAAATTAAAAAAAGGAAAAGAAAAGAAAAACAACTTAGTTAGACAGAAATTCCCCCTGGGCTTCTCTCGCCAGCTCAAGACTTAGAAATAGTGTCCCCCAAGATCAGGAGCTCTGGGATTTTTCTGGGATCCAGACCTCACAGACTGGAGACTGTGCCCAGAGACTTGACAGACCCACTGAACAGAGGGGTGGAGGAATGGTGGAATCGTCCAGTCTCAAGTACAAATGGAAAAGTGTCTCTTTCTTCAGTGAGGCCCCTCAGAGACTTCTGCCTGAGTGCCTCAGGATATCACTCTTCCCACACTGGCCCCAGGCCAGTTTGTCTGAGTCATATGATCTTAGAGGAGGCAGAATGGATTCGCTGGGGACAGAAATGGCTGTAATCCGCCAGTCAATGTCGTCACATGGGGTCCTCCAGGTGGTACCAGCAGCATGACTGTAGGTTGTTTTGGCAAGACCAGCCCCTTACCTGCAAGGGTGTGCTAAGTCCCTGTCACACCTCACCTCTACAAGGACCGCTCTGGAATCCCCCTCCCCAGGGGCCCCTTTTGCTCACAGAGAGCTCTTCAGAACAGTAGGGATGCCCTGGGTACCAAATGTAGAGGTTTAGCGTTTTGCAGATGAGCTAAATTTGAGTCATCAGTCTACTGAGCACATCACAGTCCCTGGCATGGGCTGGTACTTACCCCAGACATTTGGTTTCCAGGCATCATGGCAGGCCCTTGACTCAGATGGCATGGCCGGTGGGAGAGGGTCTGCTGCAAGGAGTCGCCGAGGTCTTCTGTCTTAATCTGCAAGGGGCGTCAGAAGGAAAGGCTAAGCCATGGGGCTCCCCAGGCAGACAGAAAGGGGAATATGAACAGGACAGGAGAAGAGCGACAAGCGGTGAGGGAAGAGCTAGTCCAGGGTCCCCAGGGCTGCAGGGATGGGTACTAGGTGAACTCTGGAGGACCAGATTGCCTGGTAGACAGGCACCTAGGCTGGCTGTCCCCTGACACTGTGCCAGGGGCTATGCAGATACCTGGCATGGGGAGCGCTCTTCCTCGTTAAAGAAAGAAAAGTCAGAATGCTGTGGTGGCTTCTGAAAAGAAAAGAAAGCCCAAGCCTGGCAAGCTTGTGATGCCAGCGTCTGGGAGGTGGAGGTAGGAGGACCTCCACGGTCAAAGCCCGACGGAGGTACCAGGTGGTTTCAGGCTAGCCTGGCTACAGCGCGAGACCCTGTCTCAAAAGCAAAATGAAACAACCAACAAAAAACCCACTACCACTCCCAGCAAACAAAAAGCAAAACAAAACAAAACAAAAACCTGAAAACAAGCTTAGAGGCCAGGGGTAATGTACACACCTGTGATCCCAACCATACAATAAGCTGAGGCCCCAGGGCAACATTTGGGGGTTTGAGGTTGTCCTGGGCTGCGCAAAGACCCTGGCTCAACAAATAAGCAATCAACCAACCGGCAATAACAACAAAAGCATAAAAGCCTACATTCTGAGAGGACGGTCTTTCTTTTTCTTTTGAAATATTTTAATTATGAGAGAGAGAGAGAGAGAGAGAGAGAGAGAGAACACATGCCATAGTGCTTGTATGGAGGTCAGACAACTTTTGGAAGTCAGTTCTGTTTTTCCACCACATGGGTTCTGGGGATTGAACTCAGGTCTCCAGGTTTACACACAGACACCTTTACCCACAGAGTCATTTGATAGTCCAAGACATTAGAGATATCAGAATTTCTGTTATGGAATGATGACAATTTTAAATGGTATCTTTAAAACTCTCCATCTCTGAGAAAGAAAACTTAGCAAGTTTATATGGATCTTCCCCAAAGTGCGCCTGTATTGTCCAGCATGGATTCCCATCCTTGAAATGCGGAAGTCTAAGTCGTTGAGGTCTTGGAGAACTCTCTCCCCTCCACTCCCTTGCCTGTATCAAGCTGCCTCTGTGTCTCCTTCTTGGCTTTCTGGCTCTGATGACAGTCTTTGCTTGTCTCCCTACAGGCAGAGACATGTCTCTTCTCACAACCACTGTTGCTGTCGCAGCCTGAGGGGGCCTGTGGTGCTTTCCAGTTCTCTCTGGCCTCCACCTCCCTTCAGTGACACATGCACCACCTATTCCTGGGTTTCCCAGGAACCCCCAAGCCAGCGGGAAGTATTACTTGTTCCTGCCCTTCTTCCACCCACCCCGGGACAAGCACCCCTTCACAGGATTTCAGTAAGTCCACTGAAAGGGGAACCAAGTGACTTTGAATCCATATAGTACAGCAAAGGGATCAGAATTCAGACTGTCCCTTGAGACCAACTTTGGGCCTATGGCCGTACTGCCTTGAGTGTGCTGAGTCTTGTCTAATCTCTGAAGCTAAGCTGGACACGCCTGGTTGATCCCCTGATGGGAGACTTTGGTGAGAATCTTCTGAAACAAGATAGAAGGTAGTTCCATGTCCAGACGGAAACTCTTGGCCATGGAGATTCTGGCCTAAACCGCTGCCTTGGCCTATGTTAGGAGTACCACTGATATCCTAGAATCTCTCTGTGGGTTATTCATCTAATTTAAACTAGAGACAGGCACGGGGATGCACGCTTGTAATTCTAACACCACAGAAGCTAAGGCAGGGGATACTGAGTTCACGGATAGGCTATGCTGCGTGAAAGAATCTGTCACAAAACAAACTAAAAAAAAAAAAAAAAAAAAAAAAAAACAAATAAAAAATATTATGACCGAGCATCTGAACCTGTGCTGAATCCCAAAGGAAAATGTTCTCTGGCTCACGAAGCAAGAGGTTTCCATCGGCTGCACAGAGGAAGGGGCTGATAGTATTGGATGTGTGGTGCTTTGCAAGTAGTGAGAACACCAGGAGTGTTAACTGATTAAAAGACATAAACAAAAACCCAACTATGAAAGGCACCTAATCAGGCGCAGCGAGGAAACCACTAGACAGGGTCTGCCAGGAAGGCAGCAAGGCTGCCCCTGCTTTCTGACTAAACTCTGATTCTAACATCCTATATAAGCTTGAACAATCACTCAGTCTTTGGAGGCTTTGGTTTCCATATAGGTTATATACTCCTATATGGTTCTTCTCTCTCTCTCTCTCTCTCTCTCTCTCTCTCTGTCCTAAAAAGGAATGACTGACTCCAATCCTGCTTGTGGCTGGTGGACTTGCTAGCCCAGTTAGACCCCAGAGAAGCCCTGAATCCAGAAACTATAAGAGGACAACTCTTTTGGGCACTTCATACAAATAATTTCCTTCACTCGTAGAGACCATTTCGGAGCCTTGAAACACAGAGAAGGGAGAGAAATGCAACTAGAGCCCTTGGGGACAGTGAGTGACTCTGAAAACTCAAAAGGCACAACTCATGGGGTGGTCTCTGGAGGACCCCTCCTGTGCCCATCAATCTCAGAAGGGCTCACGTCCTACTTGCCTGCCACAGCCCAGACGCAATGGAAACATCTGCTAATAGGTTAAAAAAAAAAAAAAAAAAAAACCAAGAACAGATCGTCATGACTTCTTGCTAAACCATCATCGCCCAAACAACCTGGAAGAAGATTCTATTTAACCAAAATCCCTTCCCACTTCTCCCCTCTTAGTGTCCGCCCACACCTCCCCCTCAGGAATCCCAATCCCAAATGGGTCTGGGGGAGGCAGGATGGAGCAAGGGGGACTTAGGGAAAAAGCTTGGAAACCTGAAGGAGAAATCTGGCTGGAACCACCTCAGGCAGCCTGGCGGGGCTCCAGCTCAGAGGCAAGTGGCGGGTTCCTTTCCAGGCTTATTATGGGCCACGGAGCGATAAGGGGGTGTAGCTATGACAGAGTGCAGAAGCATGTGCTTTGCCTCCAAGCCAGGGCGCTATCTGTTAGGATCCCTGCCAGATTTTCCTGCAACACCGAAGTTCAGAAACCAGCGCCACCATAAAAGAAAACGCACCCTTTCATCTGCTCTCTAGATCGATGGCCCCCACACTCTTCTTGGGAGGGGAGGACCCCCACCTTTCAGCAGATAAGAGGGTCTGATGGTGGAAACCTACTCTGGGTGTAGGCTGGGGCGTTCTGGCAACTTTTTGTGTTATGCTTCTGAGATTTGTTCTGTTTTGATTCACTAATCTTTTATTCATTCATTTTTCCACAATTCTTCAATGTTCCCCCCCCCAAGAGGTGCTGACAGTAACCCTGAAAGAAGAGAGTCCCAAATCAACACTGGGCTGGGCTGGGATATCAAGGCCCCTGGGTTGTAAACACATACCCCCAAAAAACTTAAATAAGCAAAATGGGGTCTTAGTTTTTGTCAGTGGGTCTCAGAAAGAAGAGCTAGGGATGAAGCTGAGTGGCGGAGCACTTGCTCAGCACAGGTTCAATCCAAGCCCAATCCAAACAAAACAAAGTGAAAACCCCAAGCTAGACTAACAAGAGGAGATAGTCCTACTGCCTCTAGCATGCTTTTTGAATACTCTTTAGGGGGGAAAAAACTGAGAAATTAAGAAATAAAACCCTTGCTAATTCTCAAAAAAATCCCTTTTCACAGCTGTCGAGTGGAAAAGGCTGGAACCTTTCCAGGTAGTCGGGCATTGACTGTGGGTCTGCAGAATGAGGTGGAGACTTCTGTTGGATCCTTCGACTTCTAAGGTGAGAACTGCAGGCCAATTGGATGAAAACCCATTTGCCTCACTACTTGTAAAATCCCAGCCCACAGCCTGCCCGGAACCCACGGAGCCTGTCCCCAGGGTCTCCTTGGCGGTCTTGTCATGCGAGTGGGAAACATTTCTACCTGGGATGTTTCGGTACTGGGCACAGGGGCCACAGCCGTACATTGTTGCTTTGTTCCAGCCTCGGGCATCCTGTCCATCCATTGAGCAGACCAAACCTGTGAGCGTGGGAGCTCCTCCACCCACTGTGCTGTGCAAGGGTATTACATGGCGTCTTGGGCAGTGACCAGGGAGGTAAAAAGCTATCAGGAGCGATTATCTTTTCTAATCCAAGTGAACTCCCTGACTTCACCTACTTTAGAAAGCGCTAGTAGCCTCCTTCCAGACAGAGAGGGCCGCTGGGGAGGAGGAAGCCCTTTCTGCCTGTCTTGCTGCGCTCTTCCCTAGTCTGGCGGGTGTGGCCGAGGGCTTCCCTTCTCATCTCACCAGAGCAGAGAGCTCCCCAGATAGGTATAGAGATATAAAGATGCACAGCAGGATACCGCCAGTCTCCAAGGCCGTAGTCTCCTGACCCTCCTGTTGCTCCTTCCATCACAAACGACCATAAACATGCCAGAGTAGACCATCCATGCCGGGCAAGGAGAGTGCTCAAGCCCAGACACATGCATGGGCGCCCTCCTGTGGACAGGTGCGTGGTGGACCTGGGGTCCTTCTTAGCTCCCTCCCCAAGACATTTCACATGACCCTCTCTGGAGGAAAACAGTCCAACACTAATGAATATATCACTGGTGAGGAAAACGATCAAAGCTGTTGTTCAGGTTGCATAACTCGTTTGTGGAAAGTGTTTCATAAACATTTCACAAGAAGGAGCATTTCAAAGCATGAACATCTCCCAACCTGCCTTCAATTACAGGCGAGGATTTTTCCCCCCTTATTCCCCCTTCTGTGCTTCTCCCTAGAAGTGAGGAAGAGTTTCTGTTTTGTAACTGATCTGCAAAGAGCTGGCAAAGGTACATCTCATGAAAACAGCCTAAAAATATAATCCAAGTGGGGGAATAGGGCAGGCAAGCACTGCGTCTCGGGCGACCAGGCCCCAAAGCATCCCATCAGGTGAATGTTGGCTATGGTTTGGTTTGAGTACTTTTTTTTTCAGTGACTGGGATTGAACCTAGCGCCTCACACATACTAGGCAAGTGTTCCGCCATGAGGTGCAACCCCAACACTGCTGGTTCTGCTTCGCTGATTTCTTTCTGTAGGGTTCTTGTTGCTCCTTCAGAGCCCAAAGCTGCTGTTCCCTTGGAGGCCTTTTGGGGGTACTTGCGGAGGTGGCCCCATTCAGTCTTATGCACAATTCTTTCCCTGTGCATACTGAGGTCATCTTCCTGAGAAAATGAAACTTCCAACAATGACACGATCCATCATCATCATCACCACCATCACCATCATCATTTTGTTGTTTAAAACAAGGTCTCATGTAGTTCAGGTGAGCTTGGGCTACACAGAGAGACTCTATCTCAAAAAGACATGTAGCTGAGGATGGTCTTGAACTTCTGACCTTTTTGTCTCTACCTCCCAAGTGCTGCGGACTACAGGTATGGGCTCTCACACCAGGTACACATTGTGCTGGGGAACGAGAACCTCAGGCTTCATGCATGCAAACACTCTACTAACTGAACTACAACCCCTGCCCAAGACCCGCAAATAAAAAGATGCTCCGTAGATGTCAGAGCCCCCTGGTCTTGCTGCCCCTGAGAAGCAGGTTTTCAAAGGGCCACCCTGGTGTTTCTGGTTTGCTCCTACCTGGGAAGGGCCAGCAGCTTCTTAGTCAGATTCTTGACTAAGGGCTGCAGGAGGTACCAGGATGAGGCAGCGCTCATGCTGACATGTGTGTGGAAAGCCCATCATCTGATACGTCTAAAGGTTTTCTTCCTCTTCTGCACACTGTGCCCTCAGGGAAGTCCCACCCTCGTCCACGTTTCCTGGCGCAGTGCATTGATGCTTAGCCTTCCTTCCACCCTCTCTTCTCTCTCTCTCTCATCTTATTTTGTAGCCCAGTCTGCCTTCAGCTCAATCCTCTTGCCTCACTCCCCAACGTTGATAGTATATAGGTGTGAGCAAGTGGCTCATCTTTCCTGGACGGAGACTATAAAAGGAGGAAGAGCTGGTGAGAAGGCTCAGTGGACAGCAGCGCTTGCCAACAGGCCTGATGCCCTGAGTTCAATCCTCAGAACCCACGTGGTAGAAGGAGAGAATGGACTCTCGAAAACTGTCTTCTGCTCCCCACATACATGCTACCCTGCACATGTGCACGTGCACACACACACACACACACACACACACACACACATGCACGCACACACATGCACGCACACACACACACACGCGCGCACACACAGGATGAATCAAACTGTTAAACAAAAATAAAGATGGAAAATAGACAAGATACAAGCTACTTAAGGACTGTATCAGGCATCGAAGAGAGTAGAGAGGGCTGTATATGTGTAAGTGTATTTATGGTATTACTAGACCCATTTTACACATATAAAGGCTGAGGCGTGGAGATGTGCTTAAAGTCGCAGAGCTGGCAAAGAGCGGAGCTGAGATTTCCACCTGAGCCTGTCTGATTCCGCAGCACTTCTCCATAGTCCTGACTCACTGCGTGTGATGGAATCACTGAGTTCTCCACTGTAAGGCAGTGGGTATGCAAGGCGCCTAGTGTGTGGCAGGCAGTTGTTTCCATTTCCTTCCAGCTCCAAAGAGGAAGGAAGAGAATGGCCATAGGGCTCACATTTTAGAGACATCAGTCCTGTAGCTCAGAGAGGGGAAGTAACTTTCTCAGGGAAGCACAGAAGGAGAACCAAGCTGTTGGGCTCCCTCCCTGTGATACACCACGGCTCTGTTGTGTGGTTCCCCGGCTCGTTCTGCTGTCTCTGGCTCCTGTCGTAACTGAGAAGGGCCCTGAGCTTGGTCCCTGTGCAGTGTAGTGCTAAGTCAATCAAGGAAAGATACCATTCAGTTCTGGATAACTGCACAGGTTAAGGATCAGATATGTGTGTGTGTGTGCATGTGGTACATACACACATGTGTGTGCACAGGTTCCTAAGATGCATGTACAGAGACCAGAGGAGAACACTGGGTGTCTGGCTCTACCATCTCCACCCTATTCCCTTGAGGCATGGTCTCTCGAAGAACCTGGAGCTAAGTGGTCAGCCAGCAACCCCCAGACATCCTCCTGTCTCTACCTCCTCTACCTTTCCAATATGTGCAGGGCTACAGGGGCACATGTGATTAGACAGGGATCCTGGCGATTAGGACTCAGGTCCTTGTACTCACACAGAAAGCCCCTCTTAACCACTGAGCTACCTCTCCACTTGTGTACATCTCTTTGACAGGGTCTGGGGACCAGTGTTCTGCATTTCCTTGACTCTTGTATATAAATGAACTGGAATTTGGTATCTGCTCCTTTTTTCCCACCCCATAGGGAAGAGAAGAGGAGGGAGAGGAGAAAGAGAAAGCTCAGACTGGCCATCGGTTCTCCACTCTCCCATAGATACTACCATGAAGGACACAGACAAGTGTCCTGTCTTTCTGCACACACACGTGGGCAGCACCAATGCATGCAGGGGTGTAAAGCGCTCCACAGATCACCTCCATGAGCATTTGTGGAGACAGACCAGAAATAACATCTTAAAAGCACTTTGAAGGTGAAAAAAGCTTTTGAAAGTCATCGACAATTATCTATCACAACAAATCAATGAGAGACATGGTCTTGGCAAACACCTAATAGGAAGTAATTTTATCTCATATACGTTTATTTGTATGAGCGAGAACACAGCAGGCTCTTAGCTCACATTTTTAAAAATATTTTTCTTTTTAAATTTATTTAATTACCTTGCATGCATGTGTGTGTGTGTGTGTATGTGTGTGTGTGTATCAGAGGGCACAGTGTGTGCCCATTGAGGCCCAAGGGTGATTTTGGGAACCATCCTGGATTGCTTCTATCTCCTTTTTGCTTTGCTCTGGGATTTCCCAGGCTCCACCTTCTAAAGTCGGAAGTTCAAGTAGCTGAAATTTCCACCTGGTGTTTTTTTTTGTGGGATTCAGGATTTGAACTCAGTCCTTCTGCTCTCAAGGCAGAGACTTAACCCCTGAGCCATTTCTCCAGTCCTTATTTCACATTTTTATAGTTTTAGGAGCTAAATAAAGATTAGAGAAGAAAAGCATCACGCCTTCTGCCAGCAAGGGCGGCACAGCCAGGCTGTCTACTCAGACCCTTGGCTTCCACACCCACCTCTCCTGCCCGCTTTATCAAGCTGTGAGTAGCTGCGCTGGGTCCCCCACCCAAAGTACCTGGACCTCTAGAAAGTGCTGGAATGATCCTGATAACTCACACCTCTTCAAATACTGTGTGTCATCTTTATGCACAATGTAGCCTGGAATTGCATTATAGTGTAGTTTTACATACCTGTGTAGCTGAGTAATCAAAAATGACATTTCGGCTAAACTTGGTGGTGTATGTCTGTGATCTCTACCTGGGAGGCTGGGTAGGAGGATTATGAGTTTGAAACTTGTCTCAAAAAAAAAAAAAAAGTGAGGTTTGGAGCCCAAGAGTTTGCTCAGTGGGTCAGGACACTTACATGCAAATCTGACAACTTGAGTTCAATCCCTACAGCATACTTTAGAGACTCCAGAAAACCTGTCTTCTGACCTCCACATAGGCACTGTGGCATGGGCACACTTTCTCTCTCTCTCTCTTCTTTCCCTCCCTCTAATGAGTGAATGAGTGAATGAATGAATGAAGCTTCAGGCTAGAGATAGAGTTCAGCAAGTATGGACTCCTTTTAAAAACCTAGAAACCTTAGTTTGATCCTCAGAAGCCCACGTGGTAGAAGGAAAGAACTGACTTCTGAAAGTTGTGCTCTGAACCCCACCCGTGTGCCCTTTCTCTCGTTTCCCTCTCTTCTCTCTCTCTTTTTCTCTTTCTCTTTTTGTCTCTCTGTCTCTCAAATAAATAACGTGAGGCAGGTGGATTTGCAGAGAGTGCCAGCGTGCAGGGCGGCAGGCCATGGGCATCCAGCATCTCCTTACACTAGTCTAGGCTAGAACTGCCTAGGTGTGCCAAAGGCCAAACAGCAGGCATGGGGAGAAAGGACAGAAGAGCAAACAGGAAGTGCTTTTTTAATCCAAAATATATTTTCAGGAGCTGGGGTGGAGTTCAGCTGGTAGAGTGCTTGCTTAGTATGTACCAATCCCTGGATTCAATACTTATAATCTCAGCACTTGGGAGGTGGGGACAGAAGGATCAGAAGTTCAAGGTTATCCTCCATTCCATAGCAAATTCAAGGCCAGCTTGGGTTCCATGAGGTCTCAAAGGAAAAAAAAAATGTATGTCCACTCCCATGGTTTTATCTTCTATGAAGGGTTATTTCAGGAATGACTTGGGACTAAATGAATTAGCACAGAAAAGGGTCTTAAGACTCTGAGCCAAGCTGCTAATAAGAGATGGAGTAAAAGCATTTGAAGTTTTAGAAGCATTTACTTTCTACATCAGACATTCTGGACTGTTTGAAATTTGTTTTGCTTAAGACAGGTCTTATATAGCTCTGGGTAGCTTTGAAGTTGCTATCCTTGAACTTCCAATCTGTCTGCACCCTGCACCACCACACCCAGCCTGGAGTACTTTCCCTCTCTCCCTCCCTCCCTCCCTCCTTCCCTCCCTCCCTCCCTCCCTCCGTCCCTCCTTTTCTTTTTTCCTTCCCTTTTTCCCCTCTTCCATTCCTCCCTCTCTTTCTCTTTCTTTCATCTTTGCTAGAAAGCTCTTCTCTATCACTCACCTACATCTCTCTAGCCTCCAGTGTTTGCTTTTTAAATGTTAAGTATTCATTGAATTAATTAATTAACACTTTCCTTTTTTTGGTTTTTAGATACAGGGTCTTGCCATGTAACCCTGGCTGGCCTGGAACTCTCTAAAAAGCCTCAAATTTACGGGAATCCTTCTGTCTCAGCCAGCCCAGTGTCAGGATTTCAAGCATGTACCACCATGTACAGCTTGACTTTGTGTATGTCTATATCTTTGAGACAAGGTTTCATGTAGCCCAGGGTGCCCCTGATCCTCTTGCCTCTGCCTTCTATCCTTCTGTGTACACACTACCATACCAAGCTTACTAGTTTAATTTTTTAAAAAACTTTATTCACTCGTGTGTGTGTGTGTGTGTGTGTGTGTGTGTGTGTGTGTGTGTGTGTGTACTGTGTGTCTCCATGGGGTCAAACGGTGACTTCAGGAATTATCCTGGATTGCTTCTACTTCCTTTTTGCTTTGCTCTGGGATTTCCCAGGCTCTGCCCACCAGGGCCGGAAGGCTGACTGCTGTTTCCACCTAGTGTTTTTATGTGGAACCTAGGATCTGAACTCAGGTCTTTCTGCTCCCAAGGCAGAATCTTAACTCCTGAGCCTCTCTCCAGCCCTAGTTTAATTTTTAATTAACAAAAAGATTAAGATTCACACAGTAAGGACTCAATCCCCTATGACTGCATAGGACTTATTTAAAAAATACAAACAAACCTGGTTTTCACCTGGTTCTTGGTGAAAAGGGTGTATTGAGAAGTTCAGAGATATAGCTAAGCAAATTTATAACCATATTTATGTACACACATATGTATGTAAGACAGACAGACAGACAGACACACACACACACACCCACACACCCACACACCCATACACACACACACACACAGAACCAGGGATCTGGCTCCTTGCCCACTGTACCTGAGTCTCTCATCAGCGATGGGTCATGTCCTGTAGACTTGCCCCTACATTCCATGGTATTCCACTGCTTGCAAAGAACTCTCAAATATATTTTTGCTGACTTTCAAAATACTCCCAGTACGCCGAAAAGACTGGTAATGAATGTGAGCCTCACACTGTGGTGGAGGAAAATAGGGTTCACAAAGATAAGGAGACTTGTCTCAAGTACACAATATGACCCAAACATATGTCATCTGATTTGGAATCAACGTGTCTGATAGACTCCTAGGCTATCCTGAGGAAGCCTTTCCAAATAAGAGGATTTTCAAAATCACTGAAACCTTTTTCAGTTATGGGAAGATATTTTTGGTTTGTGTGTAAATAGAGATCTTGCTGAAAGAAATTGTCTATAGCCCTACATTCCTTTGAACAGCAAAAGAAAGCTAATGTCACCAGTGGTTCAGTCATAATTTCGGACTGCTTTGGAAAGCAAGCAGTACACCTTAGAGTCTAACACACTTTGTTTTCCCCTTCCAGCTTGGACCTCTGTTTTTCCAGGATTTTTGCCTCTTTCCTCCTAATCAAGTTCTTCTCTTGTTTCTAGTAGCCCCCACCATTTCAGCTCAAATTTGCAGTCTTTAAAATTTTTCTAAGGGCTCAGAGAACCACAGCATCAATTAAAAAAGAACATCTTTATGACTTTTTTCCCTAGAGACAGATTCTCACCATATAGCCAGAACTGGCCTCAAACTCTCTCTCTCTCTCTCTCTCTGTCTCTCTCTCTCTCTCTCACGCACATGTATGTATGGGTGCATGACCTCTGTGTGCAAGCTTGTAGAGGCCAGAGGAAGGACATCTCTTCCTGATTCCTTTGAGATGGGTTCTCTCACCGAACCTGGAGCTAGGGTGTGTATCAACAAGCCCCAGAGATCTATCTGTTTTCATCTTGCCATAGTGATAGGACTGTAGCGGTATGCATGATCACACTCAACTTTTTCCATGGGTGGGAGGATCTGAACCCACAGTCCTCAACCCTATATAGCAAGCATTCTACTTGAGCCATTTCTCCAGCCCTCCCCTCCAACCCTCCATCTTCCTGCCTCATCCCCTCTCTTGCAGAGGTTACAGATGTATCAGAGGGACACCCTCATGCCTGGGCTTTACCACTGTTTATAACACAGAAGTTGGAAGCTCAGAGGAAGGTTACATTGTTACCTCTTTACTGTCTGCTGGGTTCTACATAAGTGAGGCTGCCAGCTCTCTGGATAATCCGGGCACTGTACCTTCCACACCCTCCTAATTTCTCTAACCACTGGATACTGTTTCCCTTTAGTTTCACTTTTGCAGAGCTATGTCTATCTTATTATTCTTATTAGCCTGAAACAGGTGTCTAGACACAATAGTTGACTGAATCCATGGGACTGATGCTTGTATGTATGTATGTATGTAGTGTGCATATGTGTAGGAGTGTGTGTATGTACGTATGTGCATTCGTGTGTGTGTGTGTGTGTTGAGGGGTGCACATGCATGTTAAGGCTGTTAGGCAAATTGATGAGCCCCTGGAATCCTCTGTCCTGCCTCCTAACACACCCCCCCCCCCCCGCTTCCCTCCAACATGGGTTCTGAGCATTCAAAAACAGGTCCTCATGCTTGCAAAACAAGCACTTTACAGACTGAATCAATTCTCTAGTCCTAACTTTAACATTCTTTTTAAAAAATAAACGACTGATTTGAGAGAGAAACGGGGGGGGGGGGAGTAGATCAAGCTGTGACCTCCATGCTCTGTCCATCAGAGGACAACTTTCTCAGAAGTCACGTCTCTCCTTCCACCATGTGGGCTTCCAGGGATTGGACTCCGGTGCCAGGTTTTCCATAATTTCCATATTCTGAGTGAAAGGTTTTTACATTTGTTTCTGTGTTTTATCTTGTTAATATATAAATCTTTATGTCTTTGTGCAAAGCAGACCGTGACCCTCATGGAAATATTTCATAGGAATCCCTATTTCATCTTAATCTAAGCAACTGTAAACATTCACAGCAGGACTGGACCACCAGCAGGCCTTGTGGTGGCCACTGGATTGCACTGGTGCCATACTAGATAGTGATGACCACTGATTTGGGGTTTGATTTTTGAGTCAGGATCTCAGGAGTAGAGCAGGCTGATCTCAAGTATGCTGTGGTCCTCCTGTCTCTGCCTCCTCAGTGCCGGGATTAAAGATGTGACTTTTTTGTTTTTCAGAAAAGGATTTGCTACATAGGCCTAGCTTGCCCTGAGGCAGAAGCACAGAGATCACTACAAGTTCAAGGCCAGCTTAGGCTACACCGTGAGGCCATCTCAGAAAAAGAAAGGAAGGAAAGAAGAGAGGGAGGAAGGGAGGAAGGGAGAGAAGGAGGGAAAGAGGAAAAGAAAAGAAGTAATGTGTCTATAATCTGAAAACCAAAAATACTCTAAAATCTAGGCCTTTTTTTTTTTTTGAACCAACATGCCCACCAAGTGGAAAATCCCACACTTGACCTTATGGGATTGATCAGAGACAAAATGAAGATGCGCTACAAATCCCCATGGACCTTCAGTCCATATATATAAGGTACGTAAGAAATAGAAACAATTCTTGTATTCAGTTTGGGTCCTGTCTCCAAGACGTTTCATTATGTATGTGCGAATATTCCTGAACAAATTCTAACTCTGAAATGCTTCTGCCCCAGGCTTTTCAAACAAGGGATATTCTCTCAACCTGAATTCCCAAGTAGAAATCCTTGGTTCACATTCGCTCAGTCTTTTGGTAACAAATTTGGTAGCAGCTCCTCAACCTGGGAGAATTTACCTTAAAATGTCAATGAGTGATTGCTCAGTCGATTTAATCCCCAGAACCAATGTAAAAGGTCAGTATGATAAGGGATCGTAATGCTAGAGATGGGGAGCCAGAGGCAGGTGGATCAGCTAAAGCTCCACCTCCTTGGTGAGTTCCAAGCCAATGATAGACCCTGTCTCCAGATAACAACAACAACAACAAAGTGTCTAGAATTTGAGAAACAAAACCCAAGGCTGTTCTCTGACTTCATATACACAAAAGACTGTTAAAATAATTAATGTAATTTACAATCACCATTGTTTCATTATGTAAAGTATTTTGACTCCCTCAAAAGCAAAAAATCTTCATTTTCAAAAATGAGATGTATTCGGCTTTATAAAAATCATTATGCTTTTCCTGCTTGAATTTCACTGTGGATAGTGAATCATGAGACATCATGTCAGGAATAAAAAAGTATGTCAAGACACAGATGAAAGACGGAATGAAGAAAGCCCCCAGCTGCCAGAACAGGGCAGCACTGCAGGTTTCTACTAACGGGAGCTGGTCTTGAGGACCCCTATCTCGGGATCAGAGCCATAAGGGGAGAAGAGATTCCCAGCATGCATGGCCTATCCACAATCTAATTTAGGGTGCACCATTGGGTGTTTCTGCCGGCCCTGTTCTACCAGAATGAATGCAGCAGACCCCTGGAGTCTATGTGTTCATGTACTCCGAGGTTAGCGGTTCAACACAAATATGTCTCCCTAGTTTATGAAATATAAGATCACTAGGATAGCAAGTGTCATTGACGACCCTCTCCATGTTTCTATACCACAGCCGGGACAGGGAGAAGGAGCAACAGAGCTGTGAGACTCACTAAAGCCACCTTTAAAGGGTCTTGCTCTGCCTGGGGACAGTTAGCTGATGATCCAACTCATTCTGTGCTGGTCATGGTCTCATACCTATCCTGGGCCCCTAGAGGCAGGCAGGTCCCAGCACCCAGCAACCACTTGGCCAGGAGTTGAGATTCTTCAGCAAACAGCTCCTGGGCCCATGGCAAGTGGTAGAGTTGGGAAATATTTACTAGAGTTGACTGGAGTGTCATTTGCATAAACCCAGCAAGCTCACCTTCCTGGGAAAGGTACAAATTTGCAAGTCTGTGGCACAGAAAAGACGTTGATATCAGAGAGCAGAGCCATAAGGGGAAAGGAGATTCCCAGCATGCACTGCCTGTCCACAATCTGATTTAGGATGTATCATTGAGTGTCTTCTGGGTGCCAACCCTGTTCTGCCAGAATGAATGCAGCATAGACCTTTCTTCAAACTCACCCTGGTCTCATGGGAAGACAGACAACACACAGTAGGAGCTCCCCTGAGTACAGAAGATGGAGGAGGTGTTTCTTGAGACCCACCTGCAGAAAGAGGCATGGACTGTCTTTGGGAAAGTACACTGGAACTTGGCAGAGACATGGGGAGAGAGCCCGGGTCTAGGCCAGGCATGCAAAGCAGTCAAGATGTCTACTTCTCTGGTCTTTGCAGTCTGATCTCTATATCGTTACAAAGAGGATTGTCCTTGTTTCTAAGAAGCACCTGGGTGATTCTTACAAGTCCTTAGGAGCAGGGCTGCCTGAGACCCTGTCTCAATAAAACAACATTTCTTGTTAGGATCATATACTTTCTCTAAAATGTCCTCTAAGAGGGAAAGTAACATTGACAATGTAACTCATTTTAAGCAAACCCTAAGGAGGACATTCATTTGATTCCAAGTGATCATAAAAAAAAAGAAATTTTATTTTCTGAAAAAAATATTCAGCCTAAAATTCTCCCCCCCCCCCTTTTTTTTGATCCAGAGTCTCATTCAGCCAAGGTTGGTCTTGAACTTGCTCTATAACTAGGATGTTCTTGAATGGCTGATTCTCCTGTCTCCACTTCCCAGGTGACACCATGTCCTGCTACACAAGTGTTTAAACAGTGAGGAAAAATACGGCATCACTGACCAAACTGATTTATGTAAATATTTCAGCCATCACCCTCTTAGGTCCAGTGAAACCTGCTTAAGTATTCCTGATACAGATCAAGTCCGACACAGCCTTCTCATTCCCGCTGAAGTAATGGGATGGGTTAAGCACAAAGGCACAAATAAGGGCACTCAGGGAAGGTCAGCAAGGGAATCACAGCAGAGCTGTCGCCTGGGCTCCAGGATCCCGGGCAAGGCTGAGACGGAGCTGATGTGCAAAGGCAGTGTGTGTGTGTGTGTGTGTGTGTGTGTGTGTGTGTGTGTGTCAGAGAGCACTCTGTGTGTGTGTCTGTGGAGGCCCAAAGGTGCCTTTGGGAATCACCCTAGATTGTGCTACCTCCTCTCTGCTTTACTCTGGAGTTTTCCAGGCTTTTTCCTCCAGGGATGGAAATGCATGCAGGCTGCCGCCATTTCCACCTGGTGTTTTCAAGTGTAATCCAGGACTTGAACTCAAGACCTTTGGCTTGTGAGGCAGAGTCTTATCCCCTGAGCCATCTCTCCAGCTCCCTTCCCCCCCCCATTTGTTTCTTAACAGTATTGTAAGTTTAACATAATTATTTCCTTCCATTTTCTGGAGCGGAAACAGATTTGGAGCTCATCAGTGACCATGTTGTAGAGTTCCTGAAGGTAGAGATGATTTTGGAATGCAGCCAAACCCATGACTGCTACAATGATTTCTGCAAGGGCCAGGCCAGGGCTTCCTGAGGCGTGCATGACACCTGGTCTGCAGAGAAGATACCGAAGACACCAGGCAGCGTGGGACAACAGAAAAAGGAACAGGAAGTGACTATGGACCCACAGGGATTGTGAGCTAAAAGGACCAAGGAGGGGAATGCATGGGAGAGGGTGAGAATTGAATCTCCATCTTTGATCCTGTCTGGACAGAAGCAGCAGAGGCCAAGGGCACCTCTGGGGTGACAAGGAAGTGGCTGGTGAAACAGTCCAGGTTAGGAGACAAGGGACTGGCACTAAACAGAGGTGAATGGATGAAGTCAGCTCTGCCATTTACCTGCTAGTTACTTCACCTTCCGTACTTCAGTTCTCTTATCTATCGATGAGAATGCACCTCATTCATTCAGTTGGTTTGTTTGGACAGGGTGTCAAATATACCAGATGGGCCTCACTATTAGCTAAGGCTGGCCTTGAAATTCTGGGTCCTCCCCAGTGTTGGGATTATAGACAGGCACTCCGATGTCCTATTTCTGTGATGCTAGGGACACAACTCAGAGTTTTGTTGGATATACTCCACCAACGGAGCCACCTCCCCAGTTCTGTGCTTAGGTTAACAGTCCATAATAATCCTCCTATCTCATTCTCCCCAGTGTTGGGATTACAAACATGTGCCATGTGCCCAGCTTTCCCACAGTACTTTGGAGTAGGGGTGACTACTGACTTAAGGAAGACTTTTGTAAGCCATCAGAGGGACACAAGCGAGGAGCTGGCCTCTGGTGGGGGACAGAGCAGAAACAGCACACAAAACCAGAAGACAGACTTCAAAGCCATGGAATTACATGCAGGACTGGAGGAAAGTGGAAGGAATGAGTGTAGCCGAAGCTACCATTCTTAGAAAAATACAGACTATCTGAGATACGACAGCAGCCTTCTTCATCAGTAGTCCTCTGCCTCAGGGCAGAGAGAAAGCAGGCCCGCCTGCCCCATGGGCACACGCGGGCAAACATGGCTCTCTTCCCTGTATCTTCTCACGCACAGCCAGGAGGCGGAGGCTCCCAGGGCCAGGGGAACCCTCTTTGGGTGGGAACGCTTCTGCACCCCACCCTTTGGCTGGCAAACCCTCCATGAGCCAGAGATAATATCTCTGCTTTCTCTGCCAGCGAGCTCCAGCCCCGAGAGGTCTATGAGAGGTGGTAGGAGTGAGAAAGTTTTGGGAACGTGGAACAGTACGAGCCATCAGGCGAGGGGCTCTTAGTCATATACAGTCAGTCCTGTCTCAATTGCGGGAGTCTCCTGTCTCCGCTCTCTCTGTTCTTTAAGTTGGACTGGCCTGGCATGGTGGGAAATCAGCCAGGCCTGCCTGACACCCAAGTTCTTCCCCAGGGAAGTTACAGAATCTCTCTGAGCTGTAGTTTCCCCAGCCCTATAATGGGAATAACAAGGCTTACCTCACCAGCTGGCTGTCGTAAGGATTAAGCAATCTCAAATAAGGTGGAACCTATGGAAAGTGCACGGTACGCTAGGTGGAATCCAGACTCTAAGCAAGTCACCTGACTCTTCCAGCCTCAGTTTCCTCACCTGCAAAATGGGAATTAGTATAAAATCTACTTCTCTGGGTTGTAAGGTGTTTTCGCTCTGCTCTGAGGTGCTGGTGATGGAACCTGAAGTCTAATGCCTGCCAGAGGCAAGCGCTGTACCGCTGAGCTCCAAATCGGCCCTACTGTAAGGGTTAAGAAGCTAAAGTCATGCAACATGCAGCCCAGTGCCTGCAGTGCACCAAAGACTCAAGCAGTGGTATGGACTTCTGCGACTGTTGGGATGGAGTCCAGTTTCCCTTTCAGGGTGCCTGCTCCTGACTTTGCATGAGCTGGCAGCTTTTAGCCCCAGCAGGGACTGTATCTGCCAGAGGCAACTTGCTGACATTGCCAAAGGGAACTCACTCTTTGATGTCTGCTGAATCAGGGAAAGGATCTATACACCTTCCTCACCCACCTTTATCCGCAGAGCTCTCCATCCCACACCTGGGCTGGAGGGGAAATTCCAGAACGTACTCTTGGGCTTGTGGCGGTAGCCTGAAGTAGCCAGGTCCCAAACTCCACGCGGCACTTTCTGGTGATGTCTGCGACTATCTGGAGTCACTAGTGAACCCAGACAGCTGTTCCTGCCTGTTGCTCACGACCCTGCTTGCTCTACTTGGATGGCGGCTTGCTGCCCAGTTCACCAGTAGGAAACAGCAGACACAAGAGAGAGAACCTCAGGCCAATGCCTCCAGTATGACTGGCAAAGGGAGACAAATTTCTACTCTCCAGAAGCAAATGCATTTCTCACTGTGTCCCTGAAGAAGGTGGTAGGCTCAGATCAGAAGGTAAGGGATCCCAGGGAAGATGAGAACGGCTATTCTGGAATCATCTGCAGCCCAACTAAGCAGGTGTAGCCTAGCCTAGAAGCCACACAGGAGAGAAGAGAAAGTGCTGGGTTCCCGTTCACCAGAACAAATCAAAGAGCTGCTGTTTATTTGGTAGATTATTATATGCCAGAGACTCTTCTAAGCATTTTATAGATCTTAGCTATATTCATTTGTCTGCCATCACAGGAGACAGACTGTTCTTATGCTGGATGAGGATACCGAGTCACAAAGAGATGAGACGTTGGCCAGCAGACCTCCCGGGCAGCACCTTTCCCTCGAACCACTTCCTGCATGACAGGCAGGGTGGCAAGTGGGCGGAGCCATGGAACAAGAGCCAGCCAGCCATTGAGACTTTGTTCATGTGCGATGTGGTTGTAGGGAAGAAAAAAAATCCCTTCACCTCTCAGTGCCTCCATTTCCTCATCTAAAGACTGGGGATGATACCAACCACCTCACAGGGCTGCTACGAGTATTAAAAAAAAAATAGTGTAAACCATGTTCAATCGTTTCCCTTCTCCAGAATCCCCTTGGTGTCTGGATTCTAATAAACAAGTCACCATACTGATCACACATAGCTACAATGAGGAAGTCACTTTGGAGAAGTCAGACATTTAATCTTGTCAATTATCTCCCGCCTGAAATTCTGCGCCACCCCTCCCTGGTCACCCAGTCAAGCCGGCTTACTCCCTGTGGAGGTGGCCTTGGCATATGCTTTATATACTTCCCACTCAATGACTTTTTTTTATGTAGCCCAGACTAGCTTTGAATTTGTTATGTGGCTGAGGATAACCTTGTATTTCTACTCCTTCTCCATTCACCTCCCAAGTGCTGAGATCTGAGGCCTATCACCTGTTCCAAGCTTGGACAAAGGAAACAAGAGCAGATGAATTTGCCTTTGGAATGAGGGAAATGTTCTTCTCCCTTTGCCAGCCCTATTTGATGCTTTGGCCTGAGGCTCGGTCAGCTGTTTCTGGCCTAGGCAGCAGGCTCAGTATCAAAAGGACCAAGAGCCAGGAATTCTGGGTTTTCCAGTGTTCTCATTGTGACATGTTTAGACTCATAGCAAAGTTCTCCACCTTCTCCTCTCGGTCTTCTTCCTTTTCTCTTCTTTCCCTCCTCCTTCTCCTCCTTTTCCTCCTCCTCCTTCCTGTGCCAGTGTGTATGTGTGAGGGAGTGTGTGTAGGTGTGCATGTGTGTAAAAAAGGGCAGTGTGTGTGGATGCCCAAGGGTACTATCAGGAGTCATTCTGGATTGCTCTACCTCCTTTATTTTTTTGCCCTAGGGTTTCCCAGGCCGTCACCATTTTTGCCCACTGTTTTTACGTGGGATCTGAATTAAGTCCTTCTGCTTTCAAGGCAAAGGTTTTAACTCCTAAGTTATCTCTCCAGCCCAACAAGCCAAGTTCTAGCAGGCAGAGGCTCTATTTTATTTCTGGAGACAACCCCCTCCCCCAATGTCCCACTCTCTATAGCTCTCTGAAAAGCCTGCAACCGGAAGTGCTTCTAGCTCTGCCCACTGGCAGCAGAAGTGGCATTCCCCAGGTTGGCTGAGTTCAGCTGGTCTCACTGAAATGATAACTTTCTTGGCTTCATTTTCTGAAACCCATGGGGCATTTTTCTGACTGTCTTAATCACTAGGAGTTTCCGTTTGTGTTCACTGGGCAGAAGGTCAGCATTCTGGATGTGACACACAGGACAGAGAGCTAAACAAGAAACCATTTGTTCCTGTTTCTAACAACTTTTGCGCTCACTTCAAATGCCCCATTGGACATTTGTGCTGGTGAACACTCTGCCTTAAAAAATTATCTATGTCTACAACTCTGTCCTATCCTTCATGGATACACAAACTATGTTTGTTTGTTTTTAACAGGGTCTTGTGTTGCCCGCGCTACCACTGAACTCGATATATAGTTCAGAAGGACCCTGAACTTTTTTTTTTTTTTTTGCATGTGTGTATTCACATATGTGTTGGTACATATGCAGGTGTGTGCACGTGCATGTGCAGGCCCGAGGTTGATATCAGGATCGATCTCTACCATACGTCTTTCAGGTAGGTTCTTCACTGAGCCATTTTTTGCTGGTCTGTGCTGCTTTGGGGATTCCCTATCTGTCTTCCATGCTGGGATTACAGATGGTTCACTACACCCAACTGACATTTGCATGGTTCCGGGGACTTGAACTTCAGCTCCCATGCTTGAGCAGCAAGTTCTTCACCCCTTCTCACCAGTCAGTCCTGAACTCTTTTTTTTTATTTTATTTTTTTATTCATGGATAGAGATCAGAGGACAACTTTTGAAAGTCTCTTCTTTCATGATGTGGGCTTTTGGGGCTCAAACACAAGCCACCAGGTTTGCCACCAGGCACCTACCCATTGAGTTGGCTCCCTAGCTGCCACCCAGAACTCTTCATCTTCCTGCCGTCACCTCTCAAGTGCTGGGGTTACAGGTATGCACCACAGGGCTTAGTTCTTTTTTGTATTCTTTTTTTAATTTTTATTATTATTGTTATTTATTCAACTGTGCGCATGTGCATGTGTATGTGCGCGCACGTGTGTGTGTGTGTCTGTGTAGAACCACGGACGAATTCTCGAACCACCATGGACGCCTCCACCTCCTTCTGCCCTGGGATTCACAGGCTCCGCCCTACCAGGACCAGAAGCGCAGGCCACCCCCGCTTCTGCCTGGCGTCTATATGTGGGATCTGGGATCCGAACTCAGGACCTTCCACCTGCAAGGCGGAGGCTTAACCTCTGAGCCACCTCTCCAGCCCGGACCTCACAATTCTAAGCAAACACTTTGCCACTGAGCTACCCTACCAGACCCATTTTCCTTTTGTATTTTTCCCCTGTAGCCCATAAACTCACATCCAAGCATGCCTCAAATGCAGGCACTCCTCCTACCTCAGCCTCCTGGGCGGTTGGATTAGAGGTATGTGCCGCCATACCTGGCTCCATCTCACAGGTTCATTGAGAATTTTTTTTTACATTTATTTTGCTTAGTGCTTTATCAAACATCATTTAACATGCTTTTGAAAACTAGTTTTTGAGCCACCAATGGAGTATACTGACTCCTGCCTGCCTAGATTTGTGCCAAGCACATTGTTATCTCATGAATCCTTCCAGGGGAGCATGTCCAGGATTTACTTGCAGAAACACAAGCTTTTCCTTTTTTAAACTTTATTTTTATTGATTTTGCGTGGGTGCGTGTGTGTGTGTGTGTGTGTGTGTGTGTGTGTGTGTATTAGAGGGTATGTGTGCTCCTGTGAAAGCTCAAGGGTGACTTTGGGAATCATCTAGGATTGCTTCTACATCCTTTTTGCTTTGCTCTGGGATTTCCTAGGCTCCGCCCACCAGGGGCAGAAGTGCAGGCCACCACTGTTTTTGGCTGGTGGCTTTTATGTGGGACCTGGGATCCAAACTCAGAACTTTCTGCTTGTGAGGCAGAGTCTTAACCTCTGAGCCATCTCTCCGGCCTTGAACTTTTTTTTTTATTGCAAATTTCTTAGTTTTCTCTTTTTTAGTCAGATTAGAGTATCTTATTAATTTTTATATTTTCTACAAAGCTCATTTTAAAGGGGCATTTCAGAGTTCTTCTTACACAGGATCTGATTAGGAGGAAGAAGGGTTTAGAAAGGTGTGCGAGTGTGCACGCGGGTCGGTCCCTTTTGGGATCTCTTTGCAGATCTGCCTGCCGATGAGAAGGGGACTTTCTGGTCTTGCTCTCTGCTGCATACTTTGTGATTGCTGTGTGTGTGTGTGTGTGTGTGTGTGTGTGTGTGTGTGTGTATTTGTTTGTCTCTATGTATGTGTGTATAATTCTTTTTATTATGTATGATGTGGTATGTTTGCGTATACGTGCGTGTGACTGTTTATTAATTTACGATGATGGCGTGTGTGAGATGGGAAGCACAGATGACACCGTGCTTATGTGGAGGTCAGAAGATAATGTTGTGGAGTCTGTTTTCTCCTTCCACCTATATGTGGGCTCTGGAGCATAAACCTGGGTTATCACACTTGCATGGCAAGTATGTTTACCTGCTGTTTCATGGGTATGTGTAATTCAGCAGTACGGACTTAAAAAATAGCTTTGCCAGAATTCTTTATCAATTTTCCAACTGTTTTGTTATCTTGGTGGGTGGTGGAGGGGAAGAGAGACATTATGTACTGTAGTCTAAAACCAACTGTAACTCACAGTTACAAAATATGGCTTAGGGACTCCATCCTTTTATCCCTGGCACTGGGAATTGAGCCCAGAGCTGTGTATATGCAAAATTTACCACTAAGCTACATCCTTAGCTCTCTTTTTACTTTATTGTTTTTAAACTTTTATTTATTTTGTTGGTTCTTTGTGTGTGTGTGCGTGTGTGTGTGTGTGTGTGTGTGTGTGTGTGTGAGGGCACTGTGTGTTCCTGTGAAGGACCAAGGGTAACTTCAGGAATCATCCTGGATTGCTTTTATCTCCTTTTTGCTTCACTCTGGGATTTCCCAGGCTCTGCTCACCAGGGCCAGAAGTCTAGTCTACCACCATTTCCACCGGCATTTTTATATTGGGATCTAGGACCCAACTCAGGACCTTTTGATTTTGAGGCAGAGGCTTAACCCCTGAGCCATCTCTCCAGCCCTAATTTTATTTTTTTAAAACAGGGTCTTATTAAGCTGCTTAGGCTGGTATGGAGTTCCCTCTGACCCAGGTAGCCTTTGGATTTGTGATCCTCCAACCTCAGCCTCTTTTGTATCTGAGATCACAGGCCTGAACTTCTGGGCCCAGATACTGTTTCTTTAATCCTAAAGCTCCACTCCACATAATCCTACTTCTACTTGGAAGTACAGTTCTAGAAGCTGGATCTTGCAGGAGAGGGAATCCACGCTCAGAAGACCCTAAGAATCTTCCATCCTTCTTCCTGAGTCTTTTGGATCTCTTACAAGACAGTCTGGGCCTCTCTCCAGCATGTTAGACCTACTTCCTCAGGGCTGTATCTGCCTTCGGGACTCTCTAGGATTTCCTGAGCCCACTCCATGGACCCCCCATGGATATCACTGCATGTGAAGTTGTCCTGCTGCTCCACTTTCTTCTCCATGTATTAGGCGCTCCAGAGGCAGGTACTACACCATCCTCCCCCCTGACGTCACGACCTTCCTTTGGGCCAAGCATAGGTTTGTAGAAACTAAACAGTCAAATTCATTTAGTCATTTCCTTCCTTCTTCTGTGAGTTCGGGTACCAGGGCCTAGCTGCTCCTGGGTGCCCCTAGGAGAGGGGTTTACTTGGCTACACCCCACACATGGCCCTGCTGCCCTGGCTCCCTCGTGAACCTCCCCAGAGACGATTCTCTGCGCCACATCCTCAAGCATCTGGCCTTGGGCTGAATGTTGTTGATTTTAGACAAGTCCACAGAATCAATTAATTTAATATCTGTATCATCAGAATGGCTAGAGACCCACAGTTGCTCTATTGTGGTTAAGAAAAAAAGAAAGAGAAATCTCAGTTGTTTAAATACTAAATGCTATATAGGAACACAGAGGCAAATGCCCTGCACAAGAAGACATGGGGGCCCAGAGTGAAGCACGGGACAGCTACGTATGGTGCCGCCAAGTCTGTAACTGACAGAAAACCCCAGGTCGCTGATTTTTAGCTCCAGATAGAGGTAGCTCAGGGATGAGGACACCTGCCAGCTCGGCTCAAGCTCATGAAAGGTCACGGAACTTCGGGACTGGGGACGGCGGCACATGCTCATAATCCCAGCACTCGGGAGGTGGAGGCAGGAGGATCAGGAGACCAGAGCGGCCTTGGCTACCTAGTGAGCATGAGGTCAGCTAGGCTACATGAGACCCTGTCTCAAACAAAGGAAAGCAAAGGCATAAGCATGGCAGCCTCCTTTCTCAGAAGAGCCCTGCTCGTCTCCTAGGCTGGGCCCCCACTACCACCACCATGCCTCGCCCATGGTGCATCTCTTCCCCCCTCCCAAGTTTCCCCCAGACACTCTCCTTCTAGACTGACACTTCCAAACCCTTCACTGCCCCTGTCCTTGAAAGAGAATTCTGCATCCAAATCTTACCATCTCCGTGGCTCGAGCTGGGCCCTCGCCTGTGGCTGCCCGGCACCCGTTCTCACAAAGAACCCCATCCCTGATGGCCTTCCCATCCAACTCACTAGCCCACATTTTGACTCGAGACCCTTGCAATTATCTCTGCATGCTCCGAAGCTGCAGGCTTTCGCCACCATCACGAAAAAAAAAATCTCTCTTTCGCAGGGGGTGGCCTCCTCCTCTCCTTCTCAGCTGCCCTTCTTAGTCTCATGTGCAGACACCCAGTCTCCAGCCTGAGTTCCCTAAGTGCCCCTCCTCCAGGACACCCCTTGGAGTCTCCCTGCATGACCTCGTTCCCTCCTATCACTTCATGTAGCCTGAGTCAGCCGTGACTCTCGAGTCCGCAGCTTCGGTCCTGACCCATCATCTTCTGAACTCCAGATCCAAATTGCGCACCACGCACCGTGCACCCACTGTCAGTTCCTTCTCCGCCCACTGTCGGGTGTGATGCTCGGTCTCCTGGCTTCTTCATCTCTCACGGTGGTCCTGCTGAAGCTTGGAAACCCAAGCCAGCAATCTTGGTGTCAAAGTTGACTCATCCCTCCCTTTTGCTTGTCCGCATCTAACCTGTTGCCAAGATGTGCCTGCTCATCTCACAAAGCACTCTCAAACCCAGGTCTCTCCGCGCCCAGGTCTCTCCGCGCCCAGGCCTCTCCGTGCCTAGTGAGACCAGTGTTCACGGGCAATGTTAGTGCAGGTGCCTAGACACACTTGCCGAAGAGATACACATTCACATTCACCTGTGCTCCTCATGACAGCCACAAAGGACAGGTCTCATTCTCCTCATTTTACAGAGGGGGAGGCTGAAGCACACAGAGATGGAAGAAATTGCCCAAGGCAACAGAATCAGAGAGCTCAGAGTCAAGATTCGAACCCAGGTAAAGGGAGCTCTAATGACAGGCTTAGTGTTTTCGTTCTGATCCTTGTCTGAAGATTTGCCCATCTCTGCCTATCACTGCAGCATTTCATCTGGTCTCCCCAGCACTGGTCTTTCATTTGCTCTCTCCCCTTCTTGTCCCCATGCCCCTCTAGTGCACTGCCATTGATCAATAATAATGTACTTGAATTGTCTCCTGGCTTGCTGCTTCTCACAAAGTTGGGAACTTTAGAGGTAGGCATGCAGGAGTCTTTCTAATTTGGTCTGAATCACAACTCCAGTCTCATCTTCGTCCACCTCTGCAATTTCCCCAAGACCCCTTTGCTACGTGGAACCTTTACACACACTGTCTTTTATGCCAGGGACGTTCTTGGACTGTCTTCTATACCTGGGATATTCTTGGTGTTCTTTCTGCTAAGTCCTTCTTCTCCTTGACCACGTGCTTCCAACACCATCTCTCCTGCAAGACTCTCGGGCACCATCTCAGAATGTAGCATTCATCAACACTTGCAAAATTCGCTGTATACATCACAATCTAGCTTTTTGCAAAGAGCACCCTCCACCTCTCAACCCAAGAATGGAGACTTTCTGGGAGCTCCACAGATGGTCCCAGGTGTGGCCTGCTGTGCTTTTCTGCCTTTGACCTAACATTTCAAATAATTCTTCATTTTACTGGATCACACAAGATCAGAGGCTAGGAAAGACTTTATGGAACCAATTCCCTTCAAATTCTATAGCTCAGGGTGAACTTGACCCCATTTTTCTTTCGAGAAAATATATAAATGAGGCCCATAGTGGTGACACACACTTGGAAGGCAGCAGGCAGGCAAAAGGATAAGGAGATCAAGGTTATCCTAGTACTAGTGAGTTGGAGACCAGCCTGGATTATCATGAGAGCCAGTCTCAAAAAGTCAAAATCAGATAGATGGTAAGTAGATATAATGATAGGTAGATATATAGATAGGTAGGTTGATAGATAAAATTATAGATAGAATGATAGATAGATAGAATAATAGGTACATAGGTAGATAGAATGATGGATAGAGTGCTAGATAGATTAATAGGAAGAAAAGTAGAGTGATAAATAGGTAGATAGATATAATGATAGGTAGATAAAATGACATGGATAGAGAGATAGAGTGACAGTGACAGGTAGGAAGGTAAGGTGATAGGTACACAGATAGATGGAAAGAAAAAGAAAGACAGAAAGAAAGAAGAAAAGAAGGAAAGAAGGAAGAAGGAAGGAAGAAGGAAGGAAGGAAGGAAGGAAAGAAGGAAGATAGGAAAGAAGGAAGATAGGAAGAAGGGAAGGGAGGAAGGAAGGAAGAAGGGAAGGAGGGTAGGAGAGAGGGAAGGAGGGAGGGAGAGAAAAGAAAGAAAGAAAAAGAAAGAAGGAAGGAAGGAAGGAAGAAAAAAGAAGGAAGGAAGAAGGGAAGGAGGGAAGGAGGGCAGGAGAAAAGAAAAGAAAGAAAAAAAAGAAAAACAAAAAAGAAGAAAGAAAGAAAGAAAGAAAGAAAGAAAGAAAGAAAAAGAAAGAAAGAAAGAAAGAAAGAAAGAAAGAAAGAAAGAAAGAAAGAAAGAAAGAAAGGTAGATAAACAGATAGAGATAGATAAAGTCAGAGTCAGGTTCATCAACCAGAACAGGATGAGAGACAAAAAGGTGTTAGCGGAGCACACAGTTAGCAGCCTTGGGGACCATCTCATTCAAGCCTTTTCATTTCAGCCACGAGGCCCAGAGGGAGCAATGCGTGTTAAAGACGAGCATGGTGCAGGCAGTGTTGGAAGCCAGGACGTTGGTGCTTCGTCCGTCCAGGCTTCTGTGTCTTGGGCTCATCGTACCTGTTGGGAGCCCTACTTGTGGGTCCTCTGGCCTCCCTGCAATTGTCTCTCGAACAAGCTCAGGGCATCTCCCTAGACACCAGCTTGGCGAGGCAATGCCACCGACATGCTGCACGAGTCAACACCTGGCTCACGTGACTCCAGGACTATGGTTTGTCCAGCCTCTGGCTGCAATTCCCAGACGCACCAAGCAGCTTAGGGGAACCTGCAGGGGTGGCAGCAAGGACGGCCGCTCTTCCTTCGCACTCAAGAATCTGTCAACCCTGTGTTGTGTCTGAACACAACCACGCTTTCCTCCTGTCCTCTCCCTACTCCCTCTGCTTTCTGTTGCCTCCCACTTACTCACAATGAGGTCACACTCCTCTGCTCCCAGGCCTCTCCCTAAGGAAGATGTGTATATGCAATGGGAGGCGGCAGAGGAGGATCAGCAAGGGAGCCAGAGGAAAATAAAAATGGGTACCGGAATCAAAGATGTGAGTTCAAATCCTGACCTAGCCAGTTGACCAAGTGTGTGACCTTTGTTAAGTTGCTTCATCTTTTAGATCCTGGCAGAAAAAGGTGGGGCTGCCTGGGAGGCGGCTTCCTCACCTGTAAAGTCGGGATGGCAACACATAATTACCTCCCAGGTCATGGTGGGACTTGTATGATATAAAGAGCCTGCAGCACCTTGGCAGACTTAGGTGGTCAGTGGCTGGGGGTCGCCTGCTCTTGGTGTGAAACTCGGTGAGTGTGACTGCCGAGAAGACTTTTGGGTACCCACCTGCCCTGCACCTGGGCTGGGATGAAGGGGAGTGTGTGGGTGTTGAGATCTGATGGCCTTGGAGGCACAGAGGTAGAGGCAGAGGGGAGGCCAGAACTCCCCAGGGAGGGAGGGGTGCGTACGGGCTGCGGGTCTCTCCAAACCCTCCCTAAATGAAAGCTGAGCTCCATCTATTCTTGTCAAGATGAGACTCACACTTTTCCAGAGGCCGATCTGCAGGGAAACCACACTTAAAAGATGGGCAAGGGCTGGCTGGGTACAGGGCTCGGTGGTTGAAGTGCTCACAGTGCAAGCAAGAGGACTGGAGTTCAGATCCTCAGAAGCCTTGCAAAAATGCCAGGTGGGCGAGGCAGCCAGACTGCAATTCTTGAGAGGCAGAGACTGGGGATCCCCAGAGAAAGCTGCCTAGCTGGACTAACCCTACTGGTTATCTCTGGGTTTGACTGAGAGACCCATCCTAAAGAGATAAGGTGGAAGATGATTCAGGGTGATGATTCCCAGCATCAGCCTTAGGCACACACACCCCATACAATTTTACAGACGCACACATGTACATATGCCACACAAGCACACATATAAAAAAGATATATAAAGAACCAAGGGCCTCCATCTAGCCTGCCCAGCACAATGACTTCTTTTTTAAAAGAATTCTGTTTATTCATTCATTTCATTCATTCATTTAGTGTGTGCGTGTGTGTGTGTGTGTGTGTGTGTGTGTGTGTCTGTGTGTCTGTGTGTTGTCAGAGGGCACTGTATGTCCCTGTGGAGGACCAAGAGTGACTTCAGGAATCAGCCTGGATTGCTTCTTCCTCCTTCTTGCTTTGTTCTGGGATTTCCCAGGCTCCGCCCACCAGGGCTGGAAGTGCAGGCTGCTCTTTCTGCCTGGCATTTTTACGTGGGACCTGGGATCTGAACTCAGGACCTTCTGCTTGCGAGGCAGAGTCTTAACTCCTGAGCCATCTCTCCAGCACCACGAGGGCTTCTTAAACTGGATCACATGGGCAGCCAAACCCACTACCCAGTGGCTGGCATGGTCACAAAGCAGTGTGCTAGTGTCCCCCTCTTCTTAGTTGTCCAGGGTTTAATAAACCTCGCTGGCTGGTAGTCCTTCCTTACAGCTAATTTAGGTATCTCTTTTAATGGAGCCTATGTTTGTTGCAGGTCTCCATGGGAGACAGGGAGAGCAGTTGTTTTCGTCATTGTCCCCATCTTCCTGATGAGCAAAACTGCAGCAGGTGCCTGGCCAGGAGGCTTGGCGTGGGGCTCTAGATTCTTCCTCTCTCGGACTGTGAAGGTTGCTCTTCTCAGAATGAGCAGTCTTTCAGGACATGTGAGTAGTGGCTCTGGATCACATCACAGATAAGGAAGGCAGGAGCACATACTTTCACACACAGATACACAGAGACACACACATTTGTTTTTGATAGCTGGGAGTAAGGAGTACAAGGAGAGATTCCTGGTAAATGACCTGAGCCCCCCACATGGGACTGCCTCCCTCTTTCCCCTGGTGTATTCTTCTCTACCTCATCACCCTTCAGAGGCACACCTAAAAGTGTTCCCTCCCTGAAACCCACTCTCAGCTTCCAGAAGGGGCCAATATTCCCGTTCCCCTTGATCCAGACTCCTGACCTCCAGTAAAGCACACGGGAGGGTGAATACATCCTTACTCACTTGAGAGTCTCTCGGGGGTGGGGGGCAGTTGGTGGGTGCCTGCCTAGCACGCATGAAGCCCTGGGTTCAGTCCCCAGCTCCACATGAAGCAGGTGTGGGGTGCACACCTGTAAGCACAGCATGTAGTATGAAGAGAGGAAGATCTACAGCTCAAGGCAGGCTCAGATACATACAGTTGGAGGCCAAAGTGGGCTACATGAGACCCTGTCTTAAAAAAAACAACTCTCAGTCTCTCCTGTCTCCCTCCACTCTGCCACATCTACATACATGCACAAACGCAGAGACACACATGCATACAGACACACACACATACACACATATATACATATGACATATTCATTATCACACAAAAGACATACACACAGAGATATATACATACAGACTTATGTGCACATACAGACACACACATATTCTTTCTTTCTTTCTCTCTCTTTTCCTGTGTCCTTTTACATTATACTACTGTATAATGTAGATACCCTTCAAATTTATCAAATAAATTAAATGGAGAAAATACAGGCTAAAGTATTAACTAAAGTTCATCCACTAGGAGGCGGCAGAAATGGAGCAGGATCCAATGCTCCCTGATACAGGGTCTCATTCTTGCCCTTGGCTTGTCTCTACCTGGACTTCTTCCGCCCAGCATACCCCCTCCTGCCCACCCTGCTGACCTTCATACCCCACCCTACCTTCCCCCTAGGTTTCCCATTAGCCTGTCACCTTCAGGGACATGTGGTTGTCACCCTCCTTTCCATCCACCTGGTCCACGTCCCTTGCCATCTTCCTGTCTTCACCTGACCCTGCACAAAGCCCTCTGAACTAAAGCCAATCTCACTCGCCTTCAGTGCTTCCAAAGCACCCAGTGTCTACTGTCCTCGAGCCTGGATACGTGCTTCTTTCTTGCTTGAGACACAGTCTCGTATATCCCAGGCTGGTCTGAAACTTGCCATATAGCTGGGGATGACCTCAAATCTGACCCTCCTGCCTTCACCTCCCAAGTGCTAGGAGGAATTTTTTTTTGTAGTACTTCGATGGAGCACAGGACTTCATGCATGCTAGACAAACTCCCTATCAACACGCCACATCCCCAGCCCCAAGTGCTCCTTTTCCAGCGGGTCCTTTTTCTCTGCTGTGGCTAGAAAGCAAAAGTTTCCTGAGGGAGCCCTGGCACTTCACCCCTTGTGGGTCCATGAACTACTGTGTGTGCCACAAGTAGTGTGTTAGCCATACAGTTAACTACTGTGTGTTAGCCAACAACACTTGGCTAATAAAGCTGCACCAGAAGAGCCGCTTCTGGACCACTGGAGTCTTGTGGTTTATTTGAAAGCTGCCTCACCAGTCAAAACTCTCTGGAAAGGATTCTGGAAAGGAGACCTCAGCCCTGGACTAGGACTGGGGTGGGAGACTGAAGTCAGGTTCTTTAATCCTGAAAGCTCAGTGCTTGTGAGCAATTATCCCAAGCTGTGCAGTCCCCACACAGAGGTTACAGGGTGATCATTTTCTTTTGGCCCAAGTTCTTACCTGTCTGTTGAAATCTAAGCCATTGCGGTCATTTCCTGAAAGAGATAACAAATAAGACTTATTAGTCGTCAGCAGGATGGGAAGAGGTGGCAGGAGCATCAAGATACAAGGATCATGTCCTCTTCCCTCCCTCCCTCTCTTCCTCCCTTGCTCCCTCCCTCCCTCCCTTTTAACATTTATTTGTGATGGGGTAAGGAGCATTTGCACTACGCTAGAGCATGCATGGAAGTCAGAGGACAACTTACAGGAGTCTATTCTTTCCTTCCACCATGTGGGTTTCCATCAGACTTGACAGTAAGCGCCTTTACCCACTGAGCAATCTTGCCGGCCCTCACACCTTTATTTCCAAACAGAGCGCTTGCTTCTCCAACAGCCAGACTCTCCCTCTTGTCTTAGCTTTCCTGAAACGACTTGGAGAAGTTTCTAATGGGCAATGGGCAACCAGGAACAGAGTCACCTCGGAGGGCAGCCTGACTTGCATCCTCACATTAGTGAGAAGCATCCTGAGGAAGCAGAGTTTGTCAGACTGCTGCAACCCATAACCCTTTGTTCCTCCATGACTGACAAGCAAGAGGCCTGCCCAGGGTGCTAAAGAAACCACCCTAAGGCTAGAAGATGTCCTATCACCCCATCCTAAGGATGAGGATGCTCAAACCATGTCAGATGTATAAGTACCTCTCCTCCCTCCCACCCTTTAGTTCTTGCTTTGTTTCTGTTTTACAATAAATATTATACTGAAAAAATAAATATGTGTTTCATAAAGTAAAGCCTAAAATAACAGAAAGGATATTCTACAGAAACAGACATAATTATGTTTTCTGTAATTTTTTTATTATTTAAAAAGTTTCATGTTTATTTAGCTTTCTGACTCTGTGCTTGTACCTTCAACACTTTCATGACAATTTTTTGCTCCTCAATAAGGGAAGTGCACTTGATCCTGTCATGGACACACTTAGCACAAATGGATCCCCCCCTCCCACTCCATAGGTCCTGCTAACATATTTTTTTGTTTAGACAATCTCATAAGGATCTTAGGTCTCACAGTAGGAACCCCTCAAAGTCTGCCCAGACACACGCCGCATGCAGACTTGGGTGCTTTCCCGACCTTCTTGATATAAAGGTAAACAATCCTATTACTAGGGGTCCGGGACAGCCTAGTTTTGTTAGAGGTTGTATTGTAGGAAAGCCTATGGCGGTATGTCAAGCACCATTCTGCGTGTCCCCGGAAGAGGAAAAAGAGATTTCTGTAAATTTTATAGCCTTTTATGCTTGTTTTTCTTCATGGATGTTTATTTCATGGAGACGTTCATCCTGCTCTTTACAATGATAGATGTACTTATAAGTCATAGATGTACTTTTCTATACTATCAGTAATACAACTATTGCTTTTATGCTTATGAGCTTCATTTTAACAGCTATTGACTATAGCTGGGGAACTGATTCCATTCTTTGTAGTAACAGTTTCTTATTCAGCTCTCAGGGACAGGAGCTTCTATACAACCTTCCTTTGGGCCCATGGACTATTGATTCCATAAGCATAAGGAAAAGATCGTAAGCTTACAATCTAATAGAAGATCAATATATACTACTTGAATGAATAAAAGAACGGATGAATTCAGAACTCTCGTAGCAGCTTTGGAATCAAGTCCAAATTTCTTAGCACAGCATGTTTAATCCCCTCCCTTTTCCTGACCTCTTCTGCTTAGATCGTCTCTGTTCACAATCCTCTCACCCCTCCACCCTCTGAGGTACCCTGGCCATTCAGAACATTATGCGTGTTATCACGTCACCACGTCCCTACATTCTGATCCCCTACGTGACATCAGGTCCCCTCTATTGACCACACCCCCCTCACCCATATGGTTTTGTGAACTCCAACACAGATGGTCACCTTGACTCTTACATGTACCAGAGGCTCAAGAGAGCAAAAGCGGCTGGATGGGACCTAAGAGAACCCTCTAGGGCTTTAACTCCAGCCCCCTTTCCTCTCTGCTCTCTCCCAGATGATAACGGGGCAGCGCAGCTCCGTCCTGTGTGTCCCTTGTCAGGACAGCAGAGGATGAAAGCCCTGGTACTTCCGAGAGGGAGGAATGAAGTGAGGAGCGGGGCAGGCTGTAGCTAAAGTCCATGTAGAGAGCGGCCAGAACAGATGCACAAGGAGCTAAAGTCAGCCGCAACGCTTACCTCTATGCTTGTAGGGGTTGATTTGAATGTAGTAAGATTTTATTAAGAAAATATGGGGAGGGGCTGGAGAGGTGGCTCAGGGGTTAAGCCTCTGCCTTGCAGGCAGGAGGTCCTGAGTTCGGATCCTAGACCCCACGTATAGACATCTGGTGGAAGCGGGGGCGGCCTGCGTTTCTGATCCTGGTAGAGCGGAGCCTGTGAATCCCAGGGCAGAGTAAACAAGGAGGAGGTGGAGGTGGAGGTGGTCCATGGTGGTTCCCGAATTCACCCGTGGTTCTACACACACACACACACACACACACACACACACGTGAATGCACCAAAAAAAATCTTTTTGTCACATTGTAGAATTGAGGTAATTTTTTAAAAAAAGATTTGGAGAAGGAGCACAATCATTAATTCAGAAACAGTTACTGAACACACGGCATCTAGGCAGAGTACCATGAAGGAGAGGCAGAAGTCCTTTGTGGGGTACTGTCTAGTTCTCTGCTCTCCAGGGCAGAACACATGGCGGGCCTGGAGGTTTCAGGGCCAGCCTGGACCTTCCATGAGGCCTGTCCCTTAGACACTTGGTAAGAGCTCAACTGCCCAGAGCAAGTCTTGGTCCTGTCCCAGTCTTATTCTCAATTCCCTGCAGAGCAGGAAAACATGCTTGACACACAGGGTTCATCTGCCTGGCATCCAGCCCCAGAGAACGCGATCAGGGCATGTGGATTCTAGTGGAGACATGGCCTGTCACCTAATAGAGTCATTACAGTCCTGTCTAATGACACTGTGGCCTGGCTCTCCAGAGCTGGTTGAGGGAAGCCACCACACGGGTCCCAGCTTCCCGCCCGTAGTCTTCTGGACCTGATCCATTTGGCACCTCTCCCTACCCAGTCTCCAAGAGGGCCTAGGAGGTGGCACCTGTGCACGGCAGGCTGTGACCTGATTCACTGAACCTTAGCTGCTGCCCCAGTGCTCCATGAGGGTGATTGGGAGACTCGGTCCCTGGAGAGCAAGGAGGATGGTGAACACGATGTGCTAACTACTGGCCCAGAGTCACCAGAAATTTCAGATGCTGCACAGCATAGAGTCCCAGACTTGTCAGAGGGCCGTGGCTCAGGTCTGATCTCTACCATCCCGGGGCTCGTAACCTTGGTCACAGTAGGGACCCTTTGAAGTCTGGGGCTTTTCAGTGGTAAAATGAGGACATTTGTCCTTCCCTGGGCCACAAAGAGGCTGAGTGAGACACAAATGGGGCTCATGCTTTATCCACTGGGAAGCACTTAGAATAACTGCAAAATGGGGTTCCAAGTGTCCTGGGCCATTTCCCTCGCCAGTGGCATTTGGTCCTGTATTGGGGACTTTGCACATGCTGTTCTTTCCGACTGAAATTCCCTTCATTAATAACTCAGAAGTTACCCCCACCCCATGAAGCTTTTCCAGAGCCAATTAAAGGTTTTATTCCTCTGCATTTCCTCTGCTTTTCAATAATGTCTATGATGGTGCATACTGCACTATTCATTAAAAAATTTTAGGGACCAGAAAGAGGGTTTAGTAGGTAAGATGTCTGCTTACTAACTTGATTGCGTGAGTTTAGTCCCTAGAAGCTCACGTGATAGGAGAGACATGGCTTCTGAAAGTCGTCCTCTGAGCTCTACCTGTGCATGTATTTTTCATATATATGTGTGGTAGGTGTCCAGGTGTACATGCATGTTTGCATGTGTATGTAGTTTGGAGGTCTGAGGTGGATGCCAGGAATGTTCTTTGGTTGCTCTCTACCTTAATCACTGCAGCAGGGTATCTCAATCAAACCTAGAGCTTACCGATACGACTAGTCTTACTAGTCAGCCTACTCCTGGGAATCCCCTGTTTCTACCTTTCGACTTCAGAAATTACGGGCAATCTGTTACACCCACATAGAACTTATGTGGGCTTTGGGGAGCTGAATTCCATTCCTCATATTTGTGTAATAAGTGTCTGAACCACTGAGCCATCTCCTTAGCCCATCGCTTTCATTTTTATTTCTTTATCTTGCTTGCATTTTTGGAGATTAGGGTCTCAAGTCACCCAGGCTAGCCTTGAACTCACTACATAAATGAAAATGACCTTGAATTTCTGATCTTCCCATCTCCATATCCCCAGTGATGGGATTACAGACATGTGCCACCACGCTTGGTGTACTGGGGGTGGAACCCAGGGCTGTGTGCAAGCTAGACGAGCATCTATCAACTGAGCTACATCTCCAGCAGCTATTTATTTCTTGAGACAGCGCCTCGCTGTCATTCAGGCTGTCCTTCAAACTCATAATCCTTCCGTCTCCATCTCCTAAATACCGGGATTACAAGTGTGCTCCACTGTACCCTATATGTAATATCATCTTTAGAGACAGTGGCTTGTGGACAATTTTCTCATGACAGCATGAGTTCCCAGAAGCCAAATTTACTACGATCTTTTTCTTCGGACCCCCAAGTGCTTAACACAGAATATGACATGAGGCATTTGCTGGATGACTGTGTCTTTAACTGATCTGTGTTATTGAGAAAGAAACTACTCCAAAAATGAACCCACTCAGATCTAAGACTCCTCAGTCACCACTGTACCTGCAGACGCCTGAGTGTTTCTAAGCTCCGGCTCCTCTGAAAGCCCTTTGCTGCCATTTGCAGAAAACAAAACAAAACAAAAAACCAAACCAAGTGCATTGAGTCAGGAACCTTCTTTTTAGAGCACACACTAAAGTATGACCATGGAGGGGGAAACACCTTCCAGAGATCACTTAAGTCTCAGAAAACGTGAGCCAGAACAATAGTTTGGATTTCTTCATAATGAAATTAACTTCACCACATCCAGTGTTTGATACAACACGTATGAGTATTAGACTTTAATGTATAGCTTAGGCAAGTAAACAGGACAGATGTCAATGGGATCTGGAAGTGACTCAGAACAGAAAACAGGGTGGCGAGGTCAGCACTGGGAAGCATTCTGGTAGCTCTAATAGCCCAAACCAGCAGGACCAAATGTAACGGGACAAATGGAAAACACTGCCTGCATTTTTTAAAACTTTTTTCTTGGCTGCTCTGGGGAGTGAACTAGCAATTGCTCCTGAACTAGACTAGGCAAGCACCTAGCCACTGAGCCACTGCCCCAAGATGAAGGCACTTTTTTAATACATAAAAAGAAGTTGGGCTGGAGACATGGCTCAGAAGTTAAGACTCTGTCTTGTAAGCAGAAGGTCCTGAGTTTGGATCTTAGGTCCCTTGTTAAACAAACAAACAAACAAACAAATAAACACCAGGTAGAAACAGCAGCAGCCTGTACTTCCAACCCTGGGGAATCCCAGAGCAGAGCAAGAAGGAGGTAGAAACAATCCAGGATGATTCCCAAAGTCACCCTTGGTTCTCCACAGGGACACATAGTGCTCTCTGATACACACACACACACACACACACACACACACACACGCACGCACACACGCACGCACACACGCACAGTAAAATTAAATTTAAAAAGTCGATGACATAAATCAAAGAAAGATGGGTAGACTGAACTGTATATTTAGAAATATTCTTGATAAATTTTATGTTATACATTTTTATTTTTAACTTTATTTTTTGTGTATGTATGTTTGTGTATGTGTGTGTGTGTGTGTGTGTGTGTGAGAGAGAGAGAGAGAGAGAGAGAGAGAGAGCACTGTGTGCCCCTGTGGAGGACCAAGGGTAACTTTGGGAATCTGGAATGCATCTACCTCCTTCTTGCTTCCCTCTGGGATTTCCCAGGCCCTGCCCACCAGGGTCAGAAGTGCAGATTACTTCTGTTTCCTTCTGGCATTTTTTTTTAAACCTGGGACCTGGGATCTGAACTCAGGACCTTCTGCTTGTGAGAGAATCTTAACCCCTGAGCCATCTCCCCAGCCCTATCATACATTTTTAATCATAATAAAATAATCCAGGACTAGCAATATAGCTCATTGTGTAAAAGACTTTCCTCACCAGTGTGATGACCAGAGTTCCATCGCTGAAACCCACACAAAGCTGAATCCAGTGGTTGCTATCTGTAATGCCAGCATTCCAATGGCAAGATGGGAAGTGGAGACCAGGAGAATCTGCCTGAAGCTTGTATTTCAGCCTGGAGTATGCAGAGCAGCAAATGCAAGAGACACCCTACCTTGACAAAGGGCAAGGAGAAAACAGACTCCCGAAAGTTGTCTTCTGTGTACTTGCGCACTTGCACACACATGTGCACACACGCACACACACACACACACACAGAGTGTTTTTATTGGAGAATTACTTCACTTTTTAAAAAGTATTTAATTAATTAATGTGTATTTGTGTATGTACACACATGTATCAGAGGGCACTGTGTGTCCCTGTGGAGGGCTAAAAGTAACTTTGGGAATCATCCTGGATTGCTTCTACCTCCTTGCTTTGCTCTGGGATTTCCCAGGCTCCACCCACCAGGGCCCAAAGTACAGATCGCTGCGGGGGTTTTATTTTATTTATTTCCACTCATACAAACTTTTTAAATTTATTTAAATTATAATGAGAGAAAGGGAGGAAGAGGGGGAGGGAGAGAGACAGAGAGAGAGACAGAGAGAGAGAGAGAGAGAGAGAGAGAGAAAGAACTACCCACTCATACAAACTTAACAGGTACACCGGTCCCTTCCCTCCCTCCACCTCCCCCCCCCCCCCCCCCCCCGCTGTTTTTTTTGCTTGGCGTTTTTTATGTGGGACCTGGGATCTGAACTCAGGACCTTCTGCTTGCAAGACAGAATCTTAACCCCTGAATTTTCTCTCCAGGTAGAGAATTATTTTATTTTAAATATTATTATTTATTTACTAGAGAGAAAAAGAGAGATGATAGTCATATATATATAACATGACACATGGGTGGAGGTCAGAGGTCAACTTTTCAGAAGTCAGATCTCTCCTTTTGTCACATGGACTTCTGGAGATCCAACTCAGGTCACTGGGTTTTTAAGCAGACACCTTACCTGCTGAGCTGTCTCACCAGCTCTGAGAATTATTTTAATAAAATAACCTGGAAATCTGCTTTTTCTAATTCATGACTATAAATTAGAAATTAATTAGTCAGCTAAGGTAGTGAAATTGCATGAAGATACGCTCTGTTTTAAAAACTGTCTTCTAAAATGCAGAGCCCGATGAAGACTTTGTCAACATTTCCAATAACCAATGTTAAACTGGAACCAGGAATAGAGATAATTACAGCTGATCCGCCTAGCAATTAAGACTTCAAGTAGCATATTTTAAGATACTTGACCATCAGATAGACTTTTGAGAATTCAAATGAGGGATTAGTCTTGTTAAGCATGATCATGATATTGTGTTTAAAAATAAAAATGTCTTCATACTCCCATACTTAGGATCAAACATTATAATGCCTTTTTTAATGTCACAATGTCTATAATTTATGAGGAATATTGTAGCAATAAGAAAATATTGTAGCAATAAGAATGGCAGAAGTTTGATGCTGCTGAGAATAGTGATGGGTGAGTATGGGGGGGTCATTTTATCAGTCTCTACATATGTGTGTTTGAAAATATCCAGAATAAAAAATTACAGGAAAAAATAGAGTAAAGCTGGGAAGCTGGCTCAGCAGGTAAAAATGCTTGCTGTACAAACCTGACCACTTGAGGTCCGTCCCCAGAACCCACACGGTAGAAGGGGAGAAACAGCTTCTAGGAGTCGCCCTTTGACTTCCACATGTGCACTCTGGCATGAGCAGACCCTTCCCCATGCACATCATACTCATGCATACACTCACATATAATAAGAAATTAAATTAAAAAAAAAAGAAAAGTAAAAGGAAGCTAAATAGAATACTGTAGAAACAAACGGATAAAGCAGACACAGCACGATGTCTGTTTTAAGGCACAAAAGAGAGACCTGCATGGAGGGCCTTGCACATGCTAGGAAGGTGCGCTCCCACTGAGCTTTCTCCTCCTGAAAATCCTGGTTTAAAGTCAGCCCGATGTGACAATCTAGGGTTGCAGAACAATTGGAGTTGAATAAAGGAACTTTTGCTGACCTTACCTGCTGGAGACAGGATACATCTGGTTTCGGATCAGTAGATTTATCACAAAGTAAGAGTGAGTGAGTGTGTGTGTGTGTGTGTGTGTGTGTGTGTGTGTGTGTGTGTGTGTGTGTGTGTATGTGCGCGCACACGCGCGCACATATGCTTGGTGGGTACACCTATCCATGCATGTGCCTTGTGAAGGCCAGAAGTGGACATCAAGTGTCCTCTATTCCTTTCCACTGAACCTCGTGCTGGCCATTTAGGCTAGACTGACTGACCAGTGAGTTCCCCAGAATCCACCTATCTCTTTCCACACCAGCACTGGGCTTAGAGACTTACATCACCTGCTAGTGCTTTTATGTGGGGGGTTAGGAATTCAAACCACCAAGTCATCTCCTTGGCACAAGGGTACAGAATCTAATCTCAAATGTAAGATATAAACTATAATTATTTTTAAAAAACAACAACAACATGGTTTTGCTATGTAGCTCTGACTGACCTGACATTGTGCGGATCAGGCTGGCCTTGAACTTCTGGCTCACCTTGTGCCTTTGCCCCAAAGGGCTGGAGTCACATATGTGTCCAATGCCTGGCTCAAAGCTGTGTGATGGGTTGGGGCTGGAGAGGTGGCTCAGGGATTAAGCCTCTGCCTTGCAGGCGGAAGATCCTGAGTTCGGATCCTAGACCCTAGATGCCAGGCAGAAGCGGGGGCGATGTACATTTTTACACACACACACACGCATGCACACACGCACAATTGAATAAAAAAAAAAGCTGTGTGATGGAGAACCATCCCCATATTTTATGATTGAGAAGCTTTGCCTGTTCAGGTGAAAGATCATGGTATAATGTGCCTCAGCAATTTCCTCTGCTGTGTGAGGCTCTGTGTTTCCCTGTGACCTCTACTTTATTTTACTAATATCTATAGAAAGGATTTCATACTTCACTGCATCAAAAGTCAGTATCAGTTGGCTAATGTAAGTGAACAAAATACCAATTACGACCAATATATCATTGATCCCTCAAAGGCTAGCATGGATCACAGGCACTAGGATCCTTAGAAGCAAGGGATTAACAGCCACAATAGTGTTCCTATACTAAAGGGGAACACAAAAAGAGCTCTAGGCAATGCTACTGAGTTCTTAGACCTCATCAGAGAGGAGGACCCAGAGGGAAGTTTGATATGCACACTAAAGGATGCTCCAGGAAGGGGGGGGGGGCACTGGGAGAAAGGGGGAGAAAGGAATGGGAAAAGGGGGAAGGAAGCAAGGGAGATCCAGGGAGGGGTGGAGGGAGAGAGGGAAATGGGGTACTTATCAACTTTGTATGAGTGGAAGAAATTAAATTAAATTAAATTAAATAAAAATACCAATTATGAAAAATAAACAAATAAAAAATACAAATGATCACTTCCCGTTAAGCCATGGCAACTAATGCTACCACTAACCCCTCACAGCTTCTTGCCTCTAGAGCTTGTAGACAAGTGTATACAATCAAGAATTCACACTGTGATGAAGAGTGATAAAGAAATTCTCGGTACATTTCTAGGATTTGATGACTTCGTCAGTATGGTGCTGGAGAATGCCACTGAATTTGAAATCACACTAGAAGGAAGAAGGATCCCTAAATTAGATCAAATTTTGCTAAATGGTAATCATATAATGATGCTGGTTCCTGGAGGAGAAGGGCCTGAAGTATGGATGGATTTCCTCATGCCAGATTTTGTTTGCCTTACAATGGCAAGGAAATAAAATTCCTTTCTTTAAAAAAAAAAACTTTAATGTTTAGGTTCTATAAAGCTAAGTTTCCTGTTAAAGGGAATACTTTGAAGATGTATGCTCATTTTCCTAAGTTAATCATGACTATCTTGGAAAGAGAATAGGTTAATTTTTTCAAAGACTGAAAAAAAATACAGATGAGCTGGGCAGATCTGAGCACACTTGTAATCCCAGTACTTGAGTGGTGGAAAATTAGAGTTCAAGGTCATTCTTAGCTACACATGGGTTGAGACCAGCCCGTGTCCAACACACATGCGCACGCGCACATGTACATAGGTGATGGTAAGATGGAAATTCTTTAAACTATTTTTTCTCTCGTTCTTGTAACTATTATTTTTTAAAAACCTGAAACAGTGCCATATACATAGTAAGTGTTGAAATACACTGTCTCTGGCTAGGGAGATGGACCAGGGGTAAGTCTTTGCCTTGCAAAAAAAGAACCCAAGTTTGGATCCCAGATCCACATAAAAATGCAGTGTGGAAATGGCAATAGCCTACACTTACCGATCTGGAAATTGGAGCCTGGGAAACTTCAGAGCCAAGCAACAAGGAGGTAAGGCAATCTAGGATAATTTCCGAAGTCACCCTTGGGCCGCCACAGGTACACACAGTACCCTCTTCTACACCCGCACACACCTATACGCACTCATTCATATGTACACACCCACATCTACTTGGAGCAAATTCTGGCACAGAAGAGAAGCATTAGACTGCCCCTCAAAAGAGAACCTTGTTCATTTAGAATAAAAGAAAATTCTGTCCCAAGTGGAATGGTGGAGATAAAACCTACTGTTTCACATGGACAGAGCTGTGTGTTTCTGGGAACATCTAGACTGGAGATGCATATTCCAGGGATGTCACAGAAGTGTTTTTTGACAGCTGAGCATGGGGGGGGGGGGGGGGGTTTTACATCTGTCATCCCAGCTCTATGAAAGCAGCCTGATCTAAATATAACATTCCAGGTCAGTCAGGACTACAGAGTGAAACCTTGTTTCAAAAACAAAGAGGGAGGGGAGGTAAAGGTATCTTTTTGTAAACTTGGCAGCCTTACCTCGATTTCCCATAGTCCACATAAATGAAAGAAGAAAACCAACTTGCAAAAGTCCTCTGACAGTCACACATACAACACAGAATGCATACATGCATACATGCTCTATGCTTTCTCTCTCTCTGTCTCTCTCACACACACACTCATATCTGATCACATCAAAGCAAAATTCTCAAATGATCTCTAAAATGTTTTCCATCTGTAAATCATAGGCTCTAACACAGTTGGTTAAAATGCACTGGGGTTATTCTTTCCTTTGCCTGGTTCTCCACACCTCTGCAGACGCTATAAGGAAGTCTCTCCCTATCTCCCTCCCTCCCATTTGTTCTATATACAAACAAAAGATTAATCCAACAAGGTAGAGATAGGGCAAAAAGGACTTCCAAAGTAAGCCTCGGGCTCTCCTATTTGAGGACTTTTGGGATCAATAGTTACATCTACGCTAAAGTGAAGAACGGCCTGTTGGGATCTCTCCAAGCTTCTCTTAGCTTTTATGGACCCTTGTGAATCTCTGGGACAGGAAGCTTTCATGGTGAGAAAGCAGGGGTGTGGCAAACACCTTGGAACTCTGGCTCCTGGGCCTGCCAGGAACTCAGGCGATTACCTAGGCAGATTCTCAGCCTTTGGGATAATAAGACTGATTATTTACCTCACTTTACAGATGAAACAACTGTGTCTTAACCATTCCTAGGGCATGTTTGCAACTCGGGAGTCTTGGACTAGCATGGCCATAATCATGTGCAGACCATGAGTGGGCTCACACGCCAGTCTGCTGGGGAGATGGTCCACACTTTCAACAGAGGTGTCCTGGATTGACTGTTGGGTCACTGTACCCATAACAATAAACACTTTAGAATGTTGAGAGGGAGTGATCCTTAGGGGAAGACCAAAGTCCAGGTCTCCAACTCTAGAGTCATGTGACGTCCCACTCAAGCCCATTGTCAGCAGCTCAAACTCCAGAACCACTGAGGAGTCTTGTAAGTCCAATTTAGACCCTCAATTCTAGCACTGCCCCAGTCCCAGCTGGTACCCAGGGCCTCATCACCACCAAGAAGTTCCCAACAAAGAAAGAAGCCAGGGGCTGCAGTTGGAGACATCCGGATTAACTAAAACTTTTGTCTTGGTATATAGGGACCAAGTGATCAAAGAGGGTGGGTGAGTTCTTGGGGAGTCCCAGGGTCTTTAGGCAAGGGTGGTCATAATACTCAAAGAAACAAAAAAACCCAAGGGTCAGCAAGCATGCAGTAGGTGCGTGTTCAAAAGCAGCTTCCAAACCCCATCTCTCTTTCCCTAGGCATGTGATGAACACTGGACCAACAATGAGCTGAGCTGCCTGTGGCCACGACCCCCATGCATTATAAGGAGCCGGCTGTGGGGGACCCCTGGGAGGCCTGCTCTCCCACCCCTGAACCTAGCCGCCAACAGCTCAGCCTGGCAGGCCTCCTACTTTGCATGGCTTTGGCAGCGGTGGGATGTGATTTTGCCTGGGGTGCAATTCTCTGGGCAGGGAGGTGGAGGCAGGAACCAAGAACTGTTCAAGCAGGATTTTTCACTTCTAGCTGGTAAACAATGCAGGGAGCTCTCAGCAAGGAGACTGGGCCTCTCCCATTTCTGGACTATTCTCAGCAGCTCTGCTCCCCAGCTTCCAGAGATCCTTCAGGTACACTTGGCAACTTCTGGGCACTTCCTGAGATAGTGATATGAAGGTAGGCCTTGAGAAACACTCCTGAGGAGCCAAATGCTGAAGTGAACCCAGAGACTTTCTGCACCGCTTCTTAATTCAATCCAAACAGTTTTCTCAGGACCCCTGGCCCCAAACATTGCTTTTTTTGTTTGTTTGATGAGGTGTTTGAGGCAGAGTCTCATAGAACTCAGCCTAGTCTTAAATTCTGCTCAGTCAAGGATGATCTTTCACTGATCTTCCTGTCTCCATCTCTGAAATGCTGGGATTACAGGGGCACCACCATGCCTGGGTTTTGAGTCTGGGGTTTCAGGCATGCTAGACAAACACTCTACAACTGAGCCACATATCCCAGGTCAACGTCAACTTTTTTTTTTTTTTTGGCTTAGGATTCCTCCAATGAACTGGGAAGTGTGACTAATGACCAGAGTTCTGTTCAGAGATCACATTGCAAACTTGCCTCTGAGGTTACTTGCAAAGCGGTTTCACACTGAAATTTATGGAAAATCTCAACAATCTTCAATTCCCCTTAAATATGAAAGCAAGAAGTTTCCATTCCTAAGGATCTCCTGGGAGGACTCACTCTGAGGACAGACTACTGAAGGCACCCACAGAATAGGACACCAGGAGGACCTCAGATAGAATGTGAGAAGAAAAGTCTCAGGTTCAGCTCTCCACTGGCTCAGTACACCTGGTCCAGTCAGGATGTGGCCAGTAATGCCAAGTCTCTTACATACCTATCTGTACACATGCATGCTGTGGCCAAGGCAGACATCACTAATAGATCTCAGCACCCTTATCTTTTGCCTAAACTCAATGCCATGCCACAGATGCTAATAATCAAAACCACTCTTCTAAAGATAGATACTTAATATCTTAGGACTGGATGATTTCTTGGGTTCTCGCCAGACTCTGAGTCTGTGGATGTGGGGATTTTTCATGATTTAGTGTTTCTGTTTCTCTACCCCAAGGGGGAGAAAAATAGCATTCACATCTTCCTTGTGGTCTCTGTGTGTGTTTTCAGGAGTTAATTCAACCTGAAATCCACTGGATGTATAATGGAACAAACCTAACATCCCCCAGAACTCAGGTGATACAGGCAGGAGGATCCGGAGTTCAAGGTCAACCTCATCTACATACTGAGTTTGACGCTGGCCCAGGGCTTCATGAGACTCTGGCTCAAAACCAAAATGAAAACAAAAGCCAACACATGAATCTGAAGCCTGCTCACCAGAAGTTTCTCAGCAATGTCAATCCTGGGGCCACGCCATAGCAACAAAGGAGTTCTGCGGGACTCTGCCAGAAGGAAGCCCAGCATTCTCCCGCCTTTCTATAGAAGTTCTTCCTGTCATCCTTAAGTAAAACAATCCCTTCTCACCAAGGTCTCCTGATGCATTAGGAAAAAAAAAAAAAAAAAAAACAGCTCTGTTTTTTCATCTGGGGATCAGGGTTTTGTAGGGCTCCTGGATCTCCTGTTAGCCACGCACTGATGCTAAAATCATCCCCACTGGGGACCCGAGTACGCAGCATGGGCAGCGCTGAGATGGGGCAGCATTTCGGGCAGAGGGCCCAGAGCTCAGGAAAAGTCTAAGGCCTCGGACCTCTTGTGCAAGGAGTGGGACCCACACATCAAAATTTGATCCTCATCAAAATATCCACTCTGAGTCCTGGACCCAGGAAGAACAATAAAACCCACCTTCAAAGGAGGTTAAATAAGCTGTATTAAGCAAGAGCTCTGTTCTGGTCACACCCAATACTCATATCTCAAACAAGCACCCTGAATACCATTTTTTTTTTTTTTTTTAAATCAGAGGAGACCACACAGACCCAGTGTCTGTCCTCTGTGTGTGTTTGTGAGATCAAGCCTAAGGCCTGTCGGGTATGGTGGTGCATAGTCGTAGAGGCAGGACGGATCAAGAGTTCAAAGCTAGTCTGGGCTGCGTGGTGACTTTCAACCTTAGATTCTCTTGGGCCTGTCATTCATGGTTGCAGAAACTAAGTCCCTGAGACGCATGTGATTGGCTGTCCACATGGTACCATTTTATCTTCAAAATAAGGCTTCATGGGGAGTCTCTGCAGATATTCAAGTGATAAGAAAGGCCTTTTTCTACTTCCCAGAATTACAAATATCATCTAGCCTTATTGACCTGGCCCCATTTCTTAGCACCAAGAGGAGGGATGTTTCCACTAATTTCCTTTTATCTTCCTGCCCTTGCCCCTCCTTCCTGAGACACACTGAGATACACGGAACCAACACAGAAGAGGGAAAATGTGACAGGTACACACCTCCCCGCAGGGCTTTTTATGGGGTGACCATTTAACTTTCAAAGGGTCGGTCAATGAAGCATGCTTCCAGATCTAGAGTCTTAGAGCATTGTGCTGGCCACAAGGCATTCTTGTCAGGAGACTGTCCGTGTGCCCAGTGGGAATCCCCAGGGCTAGCTGCTTGGTCACTGCACCCACTGCATGGACACTTTGTCCTCTAGGGTCAAATAACAGCAAATAGCTTATTAGCTGGCAGGCATTGTTCTAAGTGCTTTACAAGCACACTTTGATCCTCACAGAAGATGTATGAGGGTAGATGCTATCATTAACCCCATTTTATAGATGAGAAAACTGAGCAGAGAACCTTCAAATAATAAGCCATGGGCAGTAAGACTTTAACTAGTGACCCTGAGGTCAGTGTAGGTTAGGGGTTCAGGGGAGCCCTTCCTAAATCATTCAAAGTGTTTCAAAAACACTGGGTTGTGCTTGGCATCCAGGTAGGTTAGAGTGATCATGGAAACCCTCAATTGTGGGTCACAAGGTCATGGTAAAGAAGAGTCCAGAATCCACCTGCCCTCTTACCTGTTCAAATAAACAAAGTACAGAGACTATTTCTTCAATAACCTTAGTAAAAAACAAACAAAAAACAAAACCCAAAGTCCAGTCCATAGTGACCTAAGGAAGATGAATCTGAATCCAGAACTGGAACTTACTCAATGGTCCTTACCCATAGGTTCAAATATCCTCAGACCATCGCCAGGTATGGGATTGGGGAGGGAAGACATGATCTGTTTTGGGGTCCTGCAGGCACAACACCCACCTCAGGGCCAGGACTACAGGCAGGTCCCCAGGAGTGTGGGGAGATGAGCTGTCAGGGAGTCAGCATGAATCAGGCTTTGGTAACTTTGAGCCCTACAGCCAACGTTTGCCAGCCAGCTTAACCCCCTTTTGTCCATGTTTCCCTCCTCAAGAAAACCTTAATCATCCTCATTTGAATTTCAAATGACCTCTTCCCTCTCCCCCTCCCCACCCCAACAAGCTCTGAGGCAGGGATATGGAAATTCACCCTGCAGTATGGAAATCATCACCCTATGCAAATGGTGAGCAGGACCCCATCGTCATAGCAACCACCTGATTTCCTCTCCTCTCAGCACCTCTCTGGGCTTCCTAGTTTAGATTTTTTCCCTCCATTCTCTTCCCAGCTTGAGGCAGGGGGTGGGGAGGTAGGGGTGAGAGGGTGGAGGGAATGGAGGCAGGTGGGGACTGGGGAGGTATGGACAGGTTCCCTCTGCCCCTGGGGGCCTTGCTGGAAGTGACAGCAGGCTGGTGGGTTATCCCTATCTGAGGTCACCTGCCGGGTCAGACCTGCCAGGCCACCTGCTCTAGAGTAAACCTGGACCTGGCACACCCATGCTCAAGTCCAACCACTAGCTCTTCTGGGCTAGCCCAAGGTGTGTGTTGGGGGTGTGTGTGTGCAGGTTCTGGAGCCTGAAGGACACAAGGAAGAAGAGGAGACATGTAGGGGGGCTTCAGAGTTGCCAGTGGTAGGACATGAAAGGCCTGCATGGAACCTGTATGTAAAGCACCATGCAAATGAACACCTATTATTGTTTGAGTCAACAACAGCACTGCACTGGTGCTTTTTGGGAGATGCCTGCAGCTCTGTTTCCCAGGCATCTGGCTTGACACAAAGATCTTGCCTTCTCTGCTCTAAACCCTGTGACCCCCTCTCTAGGAGCCTGCCAATTCCTGGAGAACTCAGGTGGGCACTCTGAACTAACTGCTAGTGGCTGAAGCCCTTACACATCAAATCTGACCACCTTGGAGGGCCTTGTCCATACTCAGATCCAGCTTTGCTTTGCCCTGTCCTGTCCCGGACCCTACAGTTCACAAGGGAAACGGCCTGGACACGATGCGCTCACACACGGTTCCCTTTCATTTAAGTGCACAGCTTTGAATCTGCCAAGAGCCAAAGCTTTGGGGAAAGGGAAAGTGAGGGTGGCTGGGCCTCCTTGACAGTGCTGAAGGGGAGAGAGTGGCACGGTGTGTGTGTGTGTGTGTGTGTGTGTGTGTGTGTGTGTGTGTGTGTGTGTGTGTGAGACAATGGCTCAGACATAGGAGACCTACCAAGAAACTAGCTAGAAACTCCTTTTCTAGCCAGACAGATATTCCTTTTCTTCTTCCACTGTCCTCCAGTAATTACCTTAGAAAGACCCACCCCTACCAGAAAAAAATGAAGTCCCCACCCAGCATATGAAGTGGGGTATTGGAAGTGTGTGTGTGTGTGTGTGTGTGTGTGTGTGTTAGGCACACAAATCAGTGATGATATGCTCATTCTTGAGAGGAAGTGGGACACATTCATTGCATTTCAGTCGTGAGATCTGGATTGATCTTCAAGCCCTGAAGACTTTTTCCACTTTAGCTGTTCATTTCTCTTTCCACTTGCTTGGTGCTTTTCCCACACCAGGTGTGCATTGCCCTAATTGTTATTTGAGGAGGAGGATGGACTCAAGAGACCAAAAAGTATTTAACTCCCACTCCGTGTGTGTGTGTGTGTGTGTGTGTGTGTGTGTGTGTGTGTGTGTGTGTTTTGGGAGCCTTGCTGAAGGGTAGAGAACCTAAATGTTGGGTTCTGGACACTGCTCAGTAGGGACACCAGTCTCCCATTGTGCTGACTTCTTCAAGTTGTCTCCTCTTAGACAGAGAAAGGGAGCTAGGCTGCAGGGGCCATTTCCTTAAGAGTCCTCCAAGAAGAAGGGATAGTGGTAGTGAATAGGACAGAACAGCCAGCAGCCTATGATTGGTCTGAGAAGTGTGGTTCTCTGTGACCACACTGTGGGTTGGGCTGGGAACTCATAAAACAAACAAGTCCTGTGGCTGCCAGTTATCCCAGCACAAGGGGTGAGCTGCCACGGTGACTGCTTTGTTTGGTACAGTTCTCCAAGTGAGGGAGGCAGACAGCAATTCTTGGCATGGTGGGCCATTCTCCTGAGACCTTCGGCATACTGAACCTGGGTGGTAAACCACTACCTTCTAGCTCCCTTGTTGCAGAAACCAGAAATGATGTGATCCTCTGGTTTTAGACAAAACAAGAGGCAGTGGGTCTCCTGCTGCAGGACAAGGACCAGAGGTGACAGACAAGAAAAGACTTCCAGACCCCAAAAATTATATCATCTGAGAGCAGGTAGCCAAGAGAAACTGAGGGATTGTCCTTCCTTAGGGACTTCAAATAAATTTCTACAAAGAAGTGATTCTCTCATTAAGTAGGTTTTCTTGCTTTCCAAGGATGACTTAGAAAGAAAAGGATTGATGAGATAGCTCAGTGGATAAGGTGCGAACCTGGAGACTTGAGTTCAATTCCTCAGAAGCCCACTGGCAGGAGCAAACTGACTTCCAAAACTTGTCCTCTAACCACAACCATGTGTCATGACATACATGTGTGTATTTTCTCTCATTTCTGTCTCTCCTTTTCTCTTAAATAAATAAATCATTTAAAAAAATTTTTTTAAAAAATGTCCTGTGACAATCTTAACAATTTCAGCAGCTCATCCCAGAGCTATATGTGTGCAAGGCCATAGTTCAGTCTGGAATTCTAAAGGCTCCAGCCTCAGACCTAGAAACCACCTCACGCTTCTCGCCGCTTTATTTTTGCAGCGTCCCTTCCCCCATCACTCCCAGGAAATTCGAGTCGTGCAAGTCCTGGGCACTTTCCCCAGGCCTCTCCATAACAGAATGTTTCCACTAATTATGGAGCTAATGATGGATGGTCTGGACGTGGTGGGGTGCTCTCTTCAAAGTGCTTTCACACCCACTCTCTTTAGTCATAAGCAGGGAGGATCCGTGTATACACGTGCTCACACACGAGCCTCATTGGAAACAGGTGTCAAGAGGAGCCTCTTTATTGCAATTTACCTGCCCCTCGAGTGCTTCTGGCTTCTCCTGTCCTCCCCGCCACTGAGAGACTCTTTTATTAACCTATGGACTGAAGATCACCCTCTTCTTGGACAGTCTTTTGCCTGGGACTAATTCTCCTGGTGGCAATGCTCAGCCCAGTTCTTTGGGAACTTGGAAGGTAGAAGGAAACATCGTGATCCCCAGGAACAGGCAGACCCTGATCCCAGAGAAAGAGGGGGGACTGGACTCTTTCTGAGCGGGCCGGCTAACCTCTCTGTGTGGTTCCTGCTGTACATAGTCACGCCCACCCTGGTTAAAGCCCTGTTGGATGCCCCTAAGGCAGCAGAGTCCCAGAGAGTTGACTCACCTAGGTGGTCCCTCTGCACAAAGGAACCCAACATCTAAACGGGGAGGGACAATTGGCAAAGTCCAGTGCCCTCCCTTACTCCTTGCGTCCCTTCCTTCTCCCTCCTGAAGTGTTTCCTTCCAGCTCTCTGAGCAGGACAGAGGTGCTAAGGCACCAGAGAGATGGTCATCTGGGTTTGGAACCCCACTCCCTGTCCTCTTGTCAAGTGAAATCTGCAGGCAGGCCAGGGGCGAGGACCTTGGTGGAGGCTGGGTTCAATGGAAGAAGGGAAGAAAACTTTCTCCTAAACCAGGCCCTCTGCTTGCACTTCACCAGCTAGCCCTGCCATTTCCCTCTCCTCCCCAGCAAGCTATGTTCCACACAGAGCTGTGTCATGGGCTAGACCAGTGTTCTGTGTCCTGGGAGGTTTTCCTGCACGATTTGTCATGTGCTCTGAGGCTTCCCGCCACTCCTTTCTATCCTGCTTCTAACTCACCACCGCGGCCTTCAGTCTTCCCGCCACCATCTTTAGGTAGAAAGCTGAAATTTAAGGCAGGTCTGGTGGGTGTTGTCTGTAATCCTAGCTCTGGGGATTGCAAGTTCAAGGTCAGCCTGGGTTGCATAGCAAGCTTGAAGTCAGCCAGGGCTACATGAGACCCTAAAACAAGACAAACAAAAACAGAGAGAGAGAAAGAGAAGAAAAAAAGAAAAGAAAAGAAAACAAAACAAAACAAAAGAAAAAAGGGAGGGGAGTGAGGGAGGGTCCTCTGCATTGCCAAGAGGACAAGGGAAGGAGGGAAGGAGGAGACCCAAGTTTCAGCTTGTCCCCTGCTAGGTAAGAGACCTTGAGAACATCAATTAACACTTTTTTCCCTATTGCCTGCCTCAATTTGCCCACCTGCAAAGTGGGAAATGACCCTCCCCTCTAAGTACATAGCATAAGCAAGATCACGGTTTGCTTATAAACACAAGATAATCATTGTGATACACACCATCCTGACTCTCTGCACTGAAAGGAAAGCTCCCTGGGGGAACAGGGTGTCTTCATCTTCCCGAGCCCAGCATAGGCCACAAAATGCTCACAGGTGGTGGTCATGGGACCCCCAGCTAGGTCAGAGAAGAGGATGAGAACCCAAGCCCAGCAAGACAGGGAGGTGATGGAGGATGCAGTGCTGAAGGGAAATCTAGGAGAAAGGGGACTGACTGGGGTGGGGGGGGGGAGATGTGGGGAAGCAGCTTTGAGTCAGAGCTCAGTCCTGGGAACCTGCATGCACCTGTGGGATGTGCAAATGGATGGGAGAGAATGCGGCAAGCAGAACTTACAATTCAGCCTGCACAGATAATATTCCAAAGCCCTCCTTGGTAGGGAAGAAAATAAAAGTCCACTGGGAAATGGTGGCCCAGTGTGCAGGGGGAGAGAAGAGAACCCATCAGATGTGTGGATGGGAGTTTCAGACTCCTGGCACAGAGCAAGTTAGCTTCTCATTCTTGGCCACAGTTTCCTCTTTGAGTAAAAACCATGTCTATGTTTATCGTAAGAATGTTCCTGAGCGGGAGGGGGTCCTGTGACCATGACTGATCCTTCCCTTCTTCCTCTTGAAACTAACTGCCAGTTTTTCCTCTCTTGTCTTTAAGGTCACAAGTCACAGAGGTCAGTTTGCCTGGATGCTGGGGGCTGTCAGCTACAATCTGAGGGCTTCTGAAATGTCGGTAAAGCTAATCTCTCATCAATCAGTTGAGAACAGAAAAAGATGGGAAGTTGAAGCAGGAGGATTGCCAGGAGTGTGAAGGCAGCCTGGGCTAATAGAACGCCTGAGGCCAGCCTGGGCTAGAGTGAGACCCTCCTGTCTCAAAAGCTAGGGCGATGATTCAGTAGGTAAAGTGTTTACTGCACAAACATGGGACCTGAATTTGACCCTCAGCTCTCATATATAAAGTTGGGCTCTGCAGACATGTTTGTAATCTCAGTGCTAGAAGGCAGGGACTGGACAGCCCAGCCTACAGGGTGAGCTTCATGCCAGTGAGAGACCCTGCCTCAAAACGATATTCCTCATGCCTGTGGAATGATACCCAAAGCTGTACTCTGATGTCTACATGCACGCGCGCACACACAGATACCCACACACAAATGCAAACACACAATGCACACAGGCATACATTGCCAAGGATGTAATTCGATAGCAGAACACTCACCTAGCATGCCTGAGACCCTAGGTTCAATTCCTGGGATCACGAAAATAAAGAATGAAGAAAAAAATAGATGAAAAGATGACAGAAGCTATTAGAAAGCCAATAGTTCAGCAACAGAGAAAGAGCTTGGTTTCAGTTCTCTGTGTGCTCTTGGGGGGGGGGGTTCCAAAGCCTTCCTCTGGTGCTCTGCATTGCTAAGAGGACAGTTTATTCTCAGCTCTGCTGAAAGACAAGGAAGATGAACCTTGCAGCAGGTCTCCACCTGGGAGGTCTGAAAAACCTACCCTAACCTACTAACTGGATGGGCGAACTCCCTTCCCTTTCCCAAACCTCCCATCCTTGGTGCCCTTGGGGATTTCACACAACACTGAGGGTGCTCTGGAGAGCTGGGGCTTTCTAGGTCATCTTTGTTTATGGTTTCTTTAAAACCCAGAAGACAAACCACCCATTAATTCATGCCCTGCTGGGGAGGTGAACGTGTCTTTTAAAGATTCAAAGGAAACCATTAAACCAAGTTGGTATCCATTGTAGCTGGTAATAAGCTTTCCTCTGTAAAGCAAAATGAGTCAGAATGACTTTCCAGGAAGTTTGGTTACTTTAATTAGCTACTTCTTTTTTCTTGCCCTCAAAAGCATGCAGTAATTTGTGGATCACCTAGGCATTGATGCTACTACAGCCCCAAGGGAATGGGAAAGGTCCAGAGGTGGAAGGAGACATTACCGTGTCTCGGACTCACACAGAATTCTTTTTTGACTGATTGGTGAGGAGAGCAAACCCACCTTCCAGGGCTGACCCACTTATTCAGGTAAAGGAGAAAGGGCTCCACAGTCACCTGTGACCGAAGACACCCCCCCTCCACATTGCTGTCCATTCTGTACATAGAATCATGGTATCTTATTTTACTACAGGCCTTAGAATGACCTCAGCTAATTTTCAGTCTACCTTCTAAGACTTGTAGCTAGTAAGTGGGTCACCTTATAAGGATTTTTTTGGGGGGTGGAAGCAATGAGGCAGGGTCTCTGTAGCTCAGACTAGACTTGAACTCTTGAATTTCCTAGGTTTCCCAAATTCTGGGGATCACTGGAGTATACCACCCCGCCTTGCTTGCTTGGAAGATTTCAACCCAAGTCTGTTTGATTTAAAAACCACTTTCTTCAAGGGTTTGCTTCCTAGGAAAGCAGTAACTGGCAAAGGTCACATGGTAGACCAGCAATATCCTTGGGTGACAGGTAGATTCTGAAGGTCCTAGCTTACTTGGGATTCTCTGCCTTTAACCTGCTCTGTACGTAGCTCTTTAATCCCAGACAGGAGAGCAGCATTGGCTCAGACGGTCCCTCACACCTTAGTATACCTGGCCTCCTCCCATAATGACAGTCCCACCTTCCTGGCTCATTCTCTGGGTTTCTCTGGGCTCATTCTCACACACACACCCCCATTGTTCCCCTGGCTAATAGAGAAGCCACTGTTACAGCAATCAGGGTAGTCTTATCCTCCGTGAACACTACTCAGCTGTGTCCCAGGCCAATATGGCCTAGGGAAACAGAATGGGCTTCAGAATAGAGCAACTGAATTCTCCAGAATCGAGACTTTTTTCTCTAGGAAAGAAAACATCAACGTGGGCATGGCACCCAGCATCCTCCAGCTGAGCTCACCTCAGCTTCTTGTGATTGGAGATTTTCTCTTCAGCTGGGGAGAACAGCGGCTCATCTTAGTAACGCCTTAGTAACACATATGACACGTGGCCGAACCAGCTGAAGCTGGGTCTGGTGGTGCCACTCGGGCTTGAAGACTGAGGGACGGACCGACTGCAAGCTGAAGACCTGTCTGGGCTACAGAGTGAGTTCGAAGCCAGCCTACACATGCCGTTATAGCTCAGTGGCAGAATGCTTGGGTGGCATGGACAAGTTCCTAGGCTCCCAGAAAGTAGTGCAGCTGGCCCACACTCTTTCCGGGCTAAACTGGGGAGCAGAAAAGTTTGTGAGATAACCCCTCAAATCTCCCCTCCATTATCTTGTCCCTGATCCCAACCCCTTTAGGTTAAGAATGAAACTAAAATGTTCCAGAAGACTTGAAAAAAATTTTAGCTCTAGGGGACATCGATTCTCTTTCACTTCTAATTCTATGTCTCCAATGATCCAGATGAAAGACTAGTTGAGGCCTTGTTGGGAGACTATTAATTTGGTAGTATTATCGTTTCTAGTTATCTGTCTTTGACTTCTTTTTGAATACATGGAGTTTGCAAAACCAAGACTTGGAATATGGTGGTAACAAGAGAAAACAGTGAAACATCCCAATTCTTTTCTTCACAAAGCAATGTCAGAGCTTGTTTACCAGCCACATGCATGCTACTCAGAATAACACTCGCACACAGGCCTCTATTTGCTTAGTTTCCCTAAGCAGGACTGCCGAGGATCTGGAATAAAAGACCTGGTCCCATCTACCAAAGACAGGTTCCATCAGGACCTGGCCACACAGCCTGTTGCTCCTAGTGAATCGCGGGCTGGTGAGACGGCTCAGTGGATATGGTGACAGCACACAAACTTGGAGAACTGAGTTCAATTCTATGTGGTGGAAGGCGAGAATAGACGTCTGAAAGTTGTCCTCTGACCTCTCTGCATGCCTGAGATCTCTAACGACCTAGTGAGATTGTTCTTTCTCTCTCTCTCTTTCTCTCTCTCTTAAGTAAATAAATAAAAATTTAAAGGAACTTAATCATATGCATATAATACCAACCACTTTAGAGACTAAGGCAGGAAAAGCTCAAGTTTAAAGCCAACCTGGACTATCTAGTGAGTTTACGGTAAGCCAGAACTATATGGTAAGTCTAAAGCAGCCTGTGCCATTTAGCTCAACATAAAAATAAGGGTTGCAGTACAGTTCAGTGGTAGAACATACTTGCATAGCATATACAAACTTCAATCTGTAATACAAAGAGGTAGAGGGAGTGACAGGGCTTACGGGTAGAATGCTTGCCTAGCGGTGTGCAGAGCCCTAGGTTCAAGGCCCAGCACTGCAGAAATGAATCGTACGCCAAACTTTTGTTTACAATTTGTTCTTAAAGATCTAACTCTTTCCTGGCCTGGTTCCAGAGGTTTATTCTGTGAAGACCAATATTAAGCATTCCAAGACTCCAGAGTCCTCCACATCTCCAGCGAAGTCCCTCAAGTCCTAAGACACAGCTTTGGGGTTTGAAAGACTGAACAAGAAGAGATACTAACTGCATTGAGAACAGTGTCCGCCAGCTGCCCGCTCCCTGCTGGTCTGTCCATCCCCAGAAGAGAAGTCCTTACCTGGCTCCACCTGGCTGAAAGTGCTGCGGGTGTCGGTGGAATCGGCTATATCTCCACTCATCTTCATCTCTGCCGGGGGAGAAGATACAACTGACGTTAATAGCGGGTCACAATTTCTCTTGCTATGACATGTATGGCTTTAACTAACCGGCAAAGACGAACGCGCAATTACAACAACCATCAGACTTTCAAATTCCTGATTCCCAAACACACTGCCACTAGAATATTCATAAGCTCAGGGGCGCAAAGCCCCTCCCTCCCAGGCTTGCTTCCTCTCCTAGCCTTTCTTTGCTGTTCATTGTCGCTTCAGCAGGGTCTCTTACCCTTTCACATCTTTGACTGCCACCTCCGTCAATCACCAAGACAAAGTTAGTAAAAAGGGAGGATCCTAGTAGCGGAGTAGGGGACTCATCCCTGTCTCCAGCCTTCATCTCCTTGGGGACTGGGGAATTCATTTTATTGGATGGCTTAACACACGTTAAAGGGTGTGTTGTCACGTGCTTATTATAAACCCAGTACTCAAGGAGGACCACTCAAGTTCAAGGCCAGCCTTGCACACAGAGATGGTACCTCAAAAAAAAAAAGATATGATGAATAAATAAAAATTAGAGAGCATAAGGGTTATCTCTCTAGCGCTCCCCTTTCCATATAGCTTTACCCTAGTAAGAGTGCTTTATCTATTTGCCTTTCTTACCTTTCATCTCCAATTCAGCTGCCTGTCTGGTTCTCAAAAGTCAGCTCATTGTTTGGGGATCAAACCTTCCCTCCCACATCACCCTTCTTGGTGATCCTGCCCTTTGAGACTACTTCTCTTTTCTCCTACTTCTCCAACTTTGTGCTAAAGGGGTGCTCTGCTGAGAAAGCAGACCTACAGAATCTGCCTGGTGTCAGCCCCAGGGACCATGGCTGTGGCTTTTCTACCGGCTCCACCGCAATAAATTAAACATTTCCCCATAACAATCACTAGCCCCTAGGAGGCCCTCAACCTCCTCTGGGTCAGTCAGGAAGCAAAGAGGTAACTTTTTCAACTCACTGGCTCTGAGCTCCTCTCCTTATTAAACCACCCAACCCTGATGCTGTTAAAGACAGAATATTTTATTCAAATCATGTGGACCCCCCCTTCACCCCACCCTCTTCACTAGGGGTAACACTTTAACTCTTTCCAACCTGATAATATCTTGGTGGGTCTATTTGCATATGAGGCGTCCCTGCCAATCCCAGCCACGGAAGCAGCCTTAATTTGCATCAGATAATCAGGCAGTTGGCAGAGAGGACGATTGAGGTCTGGTGGATGAGGGGATAAGGTGGACTTCCACCCCAGGAAGAAGAGAAAGAGGGCCTACTTTTTTCAGGGCATAGATGTATGCAGCTCTGAGATTTATATCTCTGGAGCATAATGACAAATACAGGGACACCAGGTGATGCACCACAGTAGGGAGAAGGGAAAAGTCACCCAAAGAATGCCTGAAGTTTAAGTCCTTTTTGGGAGGCTGACTAATGGAAGGAAGATCTTCAAGTGAAAACTCTGTGGAGTTTCCCCAGACACACTGTTGCACGTTCAGACTCTCAGGAGTGACCTGCCACCATCCCTGACGTCCTCCCTCTGCTCTACATTTGGAAGGTCTTTCTGAGTCTAACCTTTAGTCCTTCCTGCTGCACTTTGGAACTTCCTGTACAGTCTGTCCTGTGCGGGTACCTAAAACCCTCACTGGTTTCTGCTCTGCTGGCTCTGGTGCCTCTGCAAAAGTGGGCTTCCCTTTGTTCCAGTCCAGAGCTGGGCAATGCCTACAGCTGAACTGTTGCCCATGCGTCACCAAAGCAACCGTCAGAACCTGCCGCAGGGAAGGTGCAGGATGCAAGCTCTGACCCCTGCTGGTGTGAGCCAGCTTCAGGGGAGTGCGACTTCAGAGTGTGGGTTTTTGGCAGTGGACAAACCCAAGTTTCTTTCCTCCAGTGCCATCACTAAGTTGCCGGGTGACCCTGGCCACATTTGTGACTGTTTCCACCTAAAACCAGAAAGGAGGAAACAAACCTCCCAGGGTTGTGATGAGGACTGCATGAAATAATGAATGATAATCAAGTGGGTGTCTACGAAATGACCCTGGCTTACACATGAGTCCCTGCTCCCTCCTGCTTTCTGCTCACGCTCCACCTTAGTTCCTCCCATTACTCCCTCCTTCTCCCCATTGTAACTTGTTCTTTTGGAAGCATCCCCCAAATTTCTACCATTCTACCTTTAAAGGTATTCATGAGGACAGGAAATGCTTGAGAGGTGGCAAAGTTAGGATGATAATCAGAGTGTTTGAGTCAACTTATTTCAAACTTCAGACATGTAAACAGGGGCTTTTGTACGTTGCAAGGGGAGAAAGGGACATTGCAAATAGAACCTAAGGTCCCGCAGGCAAGCCCTTTCTTGATATGGAGACGGGGCCTCACTAAATTGCCTAGCTAGTCTTGAACTATCTCTGTATCAAGCAGGCCTTGAACTGTGATCCTCCTACCTTAGCCTCCTACAAGAACCTGTCTGATACCAGGCCTGGCTTAAACAAGTAACTTTTGGAGTTGAGTGTCTGTCAGCCCACCTCTCCTCCAATCGCTTTACTTACTTACTCTAGAAGCTTTCTTGGCTGGCCTTTAAATGGATTGAACTGTCTTAATCGCTTCTGAAGACATAACCCCCCCCCCCACTAAGCCACTATGATCTGGCAGAGAGGGGAACTAAATGGAGGAGCAGGGTGAGATAGCCTGTGTACCTTTTCCTTCAGCCCCCAGGATGCTCAGATACTGAGAACCTCTTCCTGTCGGGTAGGAGGATGAGGCCGGCTGATGGGTGGGACAAGCCCTTGGGTCTCAGCCTAAAGATGGGCCAACACCGAAACTCCCTGAGACACTGGCTGTAACCCTTCACCTGTCGGACAAGCACTTGCCGGGGGTGAGTGAGAGAGTTATGGGGTGGGGCCGGCTGGGCCCTGTTCTTATCTCAGTCTGTCTGAGTCGGCTCCCTGCCACCCTCCCTTCCCTGGGGAGGCTCAACTGCTTAGCGTAAGGGCCTAGAAACCACCACGTGCAGACCACCAGCCTCACCTGGCAACATCATGGGAGGGGGGAAGCTGATCCAGGCCCTCCTGGGTTCTGTCCTGACCGGAAATCCCTTCACATAAACATCTAGAAACACAAGCGCCCTAAGGCAGTGTTCCCTACGGAGGTGGCAGGCTGAATGCCCACCTGGGTCTATTCTGCTTTGTGCCAACACAAGCTCCGCCCCCTTTCTTCTATTGTCCTTCTAAAGACAGGAAGGTTCTGCCACCTGGTTCTTACCTTAAATACTTGCTTTGAGTGGGAACTTATGGGGAGGTAGAATGGGGGGGAGGGGTACTTTCCAGGACCCTCCAGTCCCTCTTCTGAATGGGAGTCTATTCTCCCTCCTTCCATCAGCCCTTTTAACCCAAATGGTATTCCTGAGCTTCAAGTGACATAGACCCCCTCCCTGCTCCCGGCCTGGCAATGACTCCGAGAAACACACAAAAAGACACCCAGAGCCAACCAGGTGTCCCCCTGTGGCTGATTTTTGTACCATTGTCTTCTCTCTCTCCCTGGCTGACTGGCTGGCTCTTGTTACCCCTAACAGCAGAAAAACCCTTTTTGGTCGGGAACCCCTGTATCACCTGCTTAGGTCTTAGAAGTTTTGAAAGTCCACAGGGTAGAGGCTGTGGCAACCCTGGACCCAGGCAATGAGAGCAAGAAGAGGGGGCTCACACAGGGACTGCAGAACTACGGAACCCTGTGGCCAGGGACTGAAGAGCAAGCTCATGGCCAAGTTTGTGCGTTGCTACTCTCCTCCTACCACATTTAAACCATCCCAGGAAACCAAAGAAGAGTCAGTGCTAAGTGTCCAGGACTAAATTTCACAGGGACAGTACCAGACTTAGGGATTAGTAGGATATGGGATTATTGTTGTGGGTACAGGATGAGACTCAAAAGAAACCAGATTTCCATAAAGAGGCTTGTAAACTAAAGGACCCTAGGGTGTGCCAACGAGCCAATCCACAGAGGGAACAGACAGCCCCCTCCCCACACACATGGTGTGGCTCGCAGTGAAACACCCTTTGAAGATCTAGAAAGTCTGGCATGGTGGCCTATGTTTGTAATTCCTGCACTAGGGAGGCTAAAGCAGGAGTTTGAGGTTCACCTGGGCTGCACATAGCAAGACGTTATCAAAGACAAACAAACAAACAAACAAACAAAACCCCATGAACAGAAAAACCAGCAGAGCACAGTAACACCCAGACTGAGAGAACTTCTTCTGGAAACGCCACTGAGACTCCAGAAAGGCCAAAGCCAAGAGAAATACAGCAAGCAGAGTGCTCTGAAGAGAACCTGCTAAAGGAACCTGATAGGGAAGGGCCTTGAGACAGCTGGAGTCAGGTAACCCACACCATGTGAATGGACCCCCGTCCTGAGGCGTCAATCCACCTTGGGTTCAGCACGATCTTCCCATAGGGACACAAGGCAGAGAGACTGGAGATCTGAGAAGCATCAGCTGCATGAGGCGGGGGAGGACAGATTTGTCCCTCTCCTCCTAATCTCACCCCTCAGCCCACCAGATTTCCCCAACATCTAGATTGCTGCTCTCGCAGGATCCACCTGTCCCCCCACCTACCACCTGCCCAGGAAGCCTCCAGCAGATGAGCAGGTGGAAATCCCCCAGGAAGTTCCTGATCTTATTCCTAGAGAACTTCCTAACCTTTGCTGAGCTGCCCTTGAAGGAGACTTGTTTCCTTTGGAACGCTGGTCTTCCTAAAGGGACATGAAGGATGGAACAGTTCCCCTGAGACCTGTGTCTCCAGGAACCTCCCATTCCAAGATGATGCCACCAATCTGGAAGCATTTTCCTCAGACACTGGAGGACATCCAGTTAGATGTTTCCTTCAGCCTTGCCTAACCCTGCCTGACATGTCCTGGGGACCAGCCACTGGGTACTTACGCCTCTCTGCCAATCAGCCTTGCATACAGCCCTGCTGGGAAAGAGTTTTAGTGGAACAGGCATCATGGACTCTGACTGCTGCTGCCTATTTCCAGGATTGAGAGAAGCCAGGAAGATCTACCTGCTCTGCCTCTCGGGATGAGTGGATGACCACCGTCAACCCCCACCAACTCTTCTACAGCAATGAACACAAACCCCTCAGCAAACTCTGAAATCCTAAATAAAGATCACTGGGTTCTGTGTATCGTGAGAGGCAAGGTGCTGGACTTGGAGTGGCCAAATCTAGATTCTGTTTTCACCTTGAGTCTGCTCTTTCCTCCGTCCCTCTGGTAGACTCCTAGAATACCAAGACTCCATTATCACTAAGATTAATCCTTCAGTTTAGTAATTCGTGCCCTAGCCCAGCTGTGAGTGGAATGATCAGGAGGGTGAATGGGAGAGCTGGGTCATTCCGCATCCACCTCTCACTTGTTCCTTCAGGAGAAACTGACTCCTGACGCTGCCTTTCCGTCACCTGGGTTCCCACCCCTCAGGAAAGGAGGTCATGCGATATGGGACTCCAAGGATGTGACTGTCCCCACCCTGTCTTGTACACCAACCCACTGTGCACTGAGCTCGTAGCACAGCCAGGACTGGGGAGAGTACGAGCAGACACACCTCCCACACATCCAGACCTAAGCTAAACACGTGGTACAGGCATCATGAGTTCCCTTGGGGTCTGCTCCACCACCTCCCCCTGTACACACATGGGGATACATGCTTGCACAGGCCCTAATCAATGCACGTGTGGCATGGCACCTGCCCAGGTGTGCCTCTGGAATTACTCTGCCCCACCCACTTCTCCTAGGCATTCCCCCCCATGCCCACTTTGCCTGTACTTCACACAGGTGCCCGGACACCAAACTCGCAACATGTGGATACACGTATGCACTCCCAGGTCCACACCCTGGCTGAATGAGTGAAACACCCATCTCCTGCAACATCCTGGGACTCCCAGCACTACAGCACACCCAAGTCCCACACAGCTGCCTACTTTCTAGATCTGCGGCTTCAGGGGTCCCACACCTCGTTTCTACGCCCCCAAAGTTCCTCATCCCAAACTTCCTCCTTTTAGTAACCCCCCCCAAAACCCACCCATGCCGGTCAGGAACGACCCGCTATCCATATCGCCCTCTCCTGGACACTGAGGAGTAAGCCCCTCCGTGCCCCGCCCGCCTGCAAAGGTGTCCTTGGCCCTTGGCCCCTTCCCGCGCAGGGACACCTGTCAGAGTTCACATCCTGCGCCCCTCACCTGTGTGCATGGGCTCCAGATTCACCATCCTGCCCCAGGTGGGGCCAAAGCCAGCGCCCCCCCAGGCCCCTCGCGGCTGCCCCAACCGGGCCCCCTGGGAAGCCAGGGTCTCCTCGCTTCCGCCCCCGGCCGCCCCTGCCGCCGCGGGAGCCGCTGCCGGAGCCGTCGCCACCTCGGTCGCGCGCTCCGCTGCTCCGGCCCAGGCAGCACTCGGCACGGCCAGGATTGCCACACTCCCCAGGTGAGCACGCGGCGCGGGGCGGGGGCCGCAGCCACGCCCCCCTGGCAGGGCCCCCGCACCTGGCCCGGGGCCCATGCAAAGCACTCATTTGCATACGAGGAGCTGGGGGCCAGAAGAGGGGGTCGAGGTGCTGCCGGGGCGGGTCCCGACCCTGCCGAACACCTGTCCGTCACGACCGGGTCTGGCTTCCGCTCCCTAACACGCCCTCAGCAGCCCAGACTCTTGGGGGCAAATCTGTTCTTTTGGGGAACCCCAGGCATTTGCCTGACCAGCTCCCAAAAAGTATGCGGTGCAATGAACCGAAACGCCAGTGTTTGGAGGAGCCCTGGAAATGACCCTGGAATCCTTCCTACCTCTCGGCTTTGTGCGTGGAAGGCTCTTCACCTTCCTGACCTCATTTTAGGTATCTGTAAACCCGGCAGGTGCTGCTGATAACTGGTATCTATCTGGACTAAGACTGTGACCAAGCGCTCCCCACCACACACACCCATGGCTTGGTCTCGACAGTGTAGAATCTAAATGGCCCCAGTTTCTTCACCTATTTGCCAGGTGAACGCAGTTGTCCCTTGTCTGCTAGGTAGATACCGCTGACCCTTAAACCTCTTCTGTAGATCCCTGCACCAGGTCCCAGATGCTGGCAGATCTGGGCGAGATGGGCATGAGGATTTCTTGCCAGCGCTAGTAGTGGTGGCACCTTGCAGAGCTTCAAAGTAACTTGCTAACAACCCAGTGAAGGAGCCTGACTGGAGTCAGGTCTCTGGACTCCTAGTCTAGTGCTCTCCCCAGCACCGTGGGAAACGCATCATTCTTCAGGTGCCCGTGTGTGAATCTGAGGCTCAGCACAGCTGCAGGCGGCTCCAGAAAGCCTTGTGCAGACAGGAAGGCAGAACCTCACCTTCCCGCTTGCTGTCTCTTCCAGACAGGTCTTGTTTGCATCAACCTCCCATCGACCTGGTCCCAAGTTGTGCTTCCAGCAGGTAGCACAGCTCCTGGGTTTTTCTGCTTTTAGGTTTTGTTCACAGTGCTCTTTCCACCTGCAATGTCTGCCCCATAACTCCCTAGCATTTATTGTGCTTCCACTATGGATCAGGCACAGTGAACAACTTTAAAGCATCTTTAACGTCATCATTGTTATTATTATCATTATTATTTCAAAGGACCAAAACTAAGACCTTCAGCGTGTGAGCCAGCTTTCCAACCACTTGTCTTTTAAAACAGGGTCTCTTTATGTACCCCAGGATTTCGATTCCTAGACTCTTTGCACTTGTTGTATATAAAAAATCCTGTAAAGGATGTGATTATTATTTCTATTTCACGGACAGGGAACTGAGGCTTAGGGAATTTAACTTGCCAAGTTCCACAGCTGGTAAGGCAAATATTAGAGTTCTGTTCTAAAGCCCTGTTCTGTAAGTCTCTGCCTGTTCCTCTAAGATTGGAAGTAATCTAGTGCTGGGGATGTAAGTGAGTCTTGGTTCCCCCAGAGCCCAGCACTGAGGATTGAACTTCAAGCTTCGTGCATGCTTCGGAAGGGCTAACTGCTGAGCTACATCCCAACCCAATGGTACAACCCTTCCTTTTGTAAGGCCGTAAGTTTGATATCCAACACAGAAGAAAAAGCTTTAGAAGCGACGGGACCTGTTGCTGAATTGCTGCTCCCTGCAACATTCTTAGCAGCCTCCATGGTGGGTTATATGAGTCTTTGGTTAGCGACCTCCTGCAGCAGTGCTGGGCGCACCTGGCACCCGAGGGTGTAAAGGGTGCAGTGGCCAAGTCGAGGAGCAGGAAGGGTCAGGAAGATGGCCTGCCTCAGCTCATAGCCACCTCCCACTTCTGGCAGGCAAAGGACCTTCTTTTTGTTTCTTCTGTTCAGAGAAAAATCACAAAGACTTTTGGAGGCCCCTGTCTCTCTCGGCCTGTCCTTCTTTTCCTTTCCCTTTTGTCTTTTCCCTAATTTCTCTTCCTTCTGTTTGGCTCTTTCCCTGAGTTTCATTTCTTATCTACAACTGCACTTACCTGCCATCATCCTGGAAAAAAAAAGTCCCCTTGAACGCAAAAGTCTATGTACCCCAGGCGAACTTGTTATTTCCATATCTATATTTGCATGCATTTGCATGGCCATTGCACCCAGGGTCTGGTTCTTTGACCACCTTGTCTAGGACCCATTATGCTTCTCTCTGTGCAAAATTACCTTGTTTTCTACAGGAGTATCAGAAGTAGTGTCTGATGATACTCCAGAGCCTCTTACTGTTTCTGGATGAAGATGGACACTGAGAAGGACAGATGACCTTGGGAACTCACCGGGGGAGGGGGCGAGAAAAGTTTAGGATTTCAAAGATGGGATGGGGAGGAGGGTGGATGTGGAGAAATTGGCCAGTATTGCCTCTTTACTCCTTTGTCTGTCTGTCCAATAAGTATTAAAGATTTTCTATGGGATGCCAAGAGACAAACCTTATGTCAAATTTTGACATCTTTTGTGTGTATATGTATGCATGTGTCATTTTTTTGTATATGTATGTGTGTGTATGTGTGTGTGTGTATGTGTGTGTGTGCAGGCCAGAGGACAACTTCAGCTGTTATTTCTCAAGTGCCTTCCACCTTGTTTTATGAGACAACATATGTATCCAAGTGACTGCTGGTGTGCACATGTGTATGTGCACAAATATGGAAGCCAGAGCCAACCTCAGGTGTCACTCTTTAGGGGCCATCCACAATTATTATTATTATTTTTAAAACAGGGTGTCTCACTAGCCTGAAACTCAACAAGTAGGCTAGGCTGGTTGGCCCAGGAGCCCCATGAATCTGCTTGTCTTCTTCTTTTCAGTGCTGGGCATGTGGCTTTAAAAAAGTCTTATTTATTGCATATGTGCACATGGGCCATGATGTATGTGTGTGTGAACATCAGAGGACAGCTTTGGGATTGGTTCTTGCCTTCTACCTTGTGGATTCTAGGGATCAAACTGAGGTTGTTAGGCGCACATGGCAAGTACCTTTACCTATTGAGCCATCTCGCTGGCCCCTGACTTTTTTGATTTTTGGTTTTCTTTCTTTCTTTCTTTCTTTCTTTCTTTCTTTCTTTCTTTCTTTCTTTCTTTCTTTCTTTCTTTCTTTCTTTCTTTCTTTCTTTCTTTCTTTCTTTCTTTCTTTTTCTTTCTTTCCTTTCTTTCCTTTCTTTCTCTTTCTCTCTTTCTCTCTTTTTCTCCTTTTCTTTCTTTCTCTCTCTTTCTTGCTCTCTTTCTTTCTTTTAAAAAAACAGCTGCTTGTTTATTTGAAAAGAGAGAGAGGAGTCTGGAAGAATCTAAAAATTAGTTTCTCTCCCTCTCTCCATCATCCATGTTGCCAGATATGCATGAAAGCACTAGTTACTGAGCCTTCTTACTATCCCTGGCTTATCTTTTTTTTTTTTTAATGCAGATCAAACTTGGGTCCCCAACTGAACCATCTTTCTAGATTACCTTTGAGTCAACATCTTTTTAAATTAGCACCACTTCAGATGACAAATAGTCATTGGTTGGAGGAGATTAACACGGTAAGTGACAGGGGTTTAGATTCAGGCCTTCCTAGGTGTGTGTGTGTGTGGTGTATCAGATATGGAGAAGGAATAGACAATGCTGCTATTGCCCCCTCTGATTGGTAATTATTTCAATTAGATGAACTGCATTGAGACGCTGTGTCCGTTTGCCAACACTCATGGCTGCGTGAAAACCAGCTCTGAGTTCTGGCTTGATGTGAAAGTTGTCTCAGCTCTAATACTCCTGCCTCTGTTAGGAGTGAGGAAAAACCATAGGGGAAGAGGCAGAGGTAGACTGCCTAGAATTTAAAAAGGAGACAGAGGAGCTACTGGGATAGTTCAGCAGGTAAGACTTCTGCTCACCAGCCCGAGGACCTCCGTTCAATAGCCAGAAGCCTACGCATGCTGGGGAAAAAGAACTGACTTCCAAAAGTTGTCCTCGGATCTCCACCTGCTGCCGTGTAATGCATGTGCACAGGCCTTCTCTCTTCCTCCTTTCTTCCCCTTTCTTAAATAAATAAAATATTCTAGAAAGAATTTCTAAAATATTTTTTAAAGGGAGGCAGAGGAGAGGAAAAAAAAGGAAGAAAGAAGCAAGGGCAAGAAATTTCAGTGCCTTTGGACATCAAAAGAAGGGAATGCAAATGAAATGTAAATACTATGCAAATTTCTCTTCCCCCCTCCCTCCTCCTCTTAAAAGCTGGAGGACTCTTTCAGAGAGTTGCCACAGCTTTCCTGCAGGATGCTGTAGTTCTGAAAGGGTGATCCATTGCTTTGACTCCCCCCCACACACCTCTTGTTGTGACATCTGACCCAACTTGGCTGTAGCTCTAAGGGACACAAGGTTCCCTAAGGCATTATTTGTGCTTGATTAACTTTGTTAGCTTCAAGGTCAAAGACTAGAGTTGAGCCTCCCCTTCCCAATTCCTCAGGGCTACAGAGAGGGTGCGGGGTGGGAGTGGGGTGGCGCTGGGCCCCGTTTTTCCCCTAGAGGGAAAGTGGCTGGCTGTCTTGACCACAGGTGTGAGGTACACTCCCATTTCCTGTCATGTCAGCTGGATTGAGTTGTCAGAGCTGGGAGCAGGGTGGAGAGCAAGGCATCCTGGAAGGCCACCAACCAACAAGTCCTTTCTAGCCTCTGCCTTCTGCCAAATGGGCCGTGGGGCCTGGAGTCTTGGGTGCGGGTGGGGTTCGCTCTCTGATTTGGGGTCAACAAAACTTATGAATCTAAGCTCACCCCTCCCCAAGAAAAACAGACAGCAGGAAGATAGAGGCTGGGAAGGACTTCCAGGCCTGTTTTGAATCACACCTGTGAGTAAATCTGATGGCATCATTGCCAAGAGGCATATTGCAGAAGGCGGAGGGGGGGCAGTGCCGGGTGCCGGGTGACAAGTGAGCGATGTCCTGGGAACCAGGATAAACAGCTGTGTCTGGGGAGCAGATGGCAAAGGACAAGGAGTGAGGACAGAGCCCTACCCTGATGTCCCTAACACTGATTGTCGCAGCTAGCCGGCATCGGCATCGTTGCTGATAAAATCCTGACCAAACGCCTTAAGAGGGAACAAAGAGGCTTGTTTTCTCTTACGATAGTCTTGGTACAGTTCTTAATCCAATTTGTCAGGAACTCATATCGACACCAGAAGTTGAGGGAACTGATCATATCATATCCATAGGACCACGGAAAGAGGGACGATCTTCACTTGCCAGACCAGCACGTCTGGCCAAGTGTACAGGGGAATACCAGCTTCCTTAACCAGTTCCTCCTATCTTATTCACCTGCCCAGGACCCAGTCCCACCCACATGGGCTGAGCCTTCTTCTCAATCAGATAGTATCCTGCAGGCTTTGCCCGTGGCTCAATTCGACTATCAGTTCTTCATGATGGTGCATAGACCTCAAGCCTTCAATTGCCAAGTTGACGCTTGTATCTAACTATGGCCATGACTGCCCTGTGCCTTTCTCTCCAGTTCCTTCAAACCCTTCCCCCACTACCCTCCCCACTACCTGCCAGCATCTAATCTATATGTAGGGGAGCACACACAAATTCATTGCCGAGTTTTGCCCTTTGGAGGCTTAGACTGATAGATGAAATAATAGTTATTTAATGTCAAAATGGAATCATAATAACTCTGATTTCAACTTTTTTTGACCTTCAAGCTGAAGCTGAACCTTTCCCATCACACCTTCCTTCCTCAGCTCTGCCTCGGCAAACCCTCCCGTGTTGCCTCACTCTAAGTGCAAGTCTAGACCCAGCACGCCCTCTTGTGGAAGTTGGGGGTGTGAGTTCTGTCTATGCAATAAAAAGGTATCTGTGGCTAACTACAGATAGGGTCCCAGTTCCAGCAAGTCGAGATGTGGGTGTTGTGTGAGGTTCTAGTTTCTTCCTCCCATCAGTGGCTGAACCTCACTCAGACCCAGCTGGAATCAGTCAGTGTGGTGTGGCTTAGTCCACACAGTGACAGGACTTTTATCTGTCTATCCTCCCTGTTAAAGTATCTTCCTTACCCCACTGCTAGTTTCTGTGCCTGTCCTACATCCACATGCAGAAGAGATAGTGGCCATCTGTCTGCCTGCCCAATCATTTATCCATCCATTCATCCATCCTTCTATAGCTATATTGAGCATACACCAGAGGCACAGAGCTGGGGAATGTCACAAACCTCTGGAAGCGCCCAGTCTGTTGGTGCTTGTGGATTTTAAGCAAGTGATTTTTTTCTCCTATGTCATATGCCCTAACAGGAACGCAGAGGAGATGTATCTTACTGGGATCTTGGAGTAGGTTTCAAGAGGATTTTTTGGAGGAAGGGCCATATAAAGTGACATCCTAGGCTTAAAGAAATGATACAAGTCCGGCGAACAAACAGCATATACCTGCCTCCTTTCTGGAAGCATCAGAGGTGGGGACTGAGAACTGGAGGTGGAAACCTGAGGGGGTGAGGTGCTGCCGGTCCTGCAGGGAGGATGGTGAATCAACCCTGTCAAGATAGGTGGAGACCGTCAGCTGGTTTCACTGACGGATGACTTGTGACACATGGGCCAACCCCTTACAGTACAGGCTGAGTGTCTGGGTTGGGAACTGCTGGGGAGGAGAGGGCTGGTAAGAAACTCTGTCCTGTGCCAGCTGTGGTGGTGCACATCTGTAATCCCAGCACCCAGAGGCTGTGGCTGGAGAAGTGCTATGAATTTGAGACTACCCTCTGCTACCCAGTAAATGCTAGGCCAGTCTGGACAACAGAGCAAGGCTCGGTCTCTTAATTAATTAATTAATTAATTAATTAATTGAGGGTGTAGAGACAGCTCAGGTATGCAGCATTATAGTGTCTCTCTTAAGTCGGGGAAGAGTCAAATGTCCCCAAAGCTGATTGATGGACAGCAAGCAGGAAAGAGATGTAGAAGGGAAAGAGAGGGGACCATTTACCCAGGTAGGGAGACCTCCTGAGGAAGGGAAGGGGCTGGGACTCAGTGTGGAGAAGGGACGCTTTTCCTATGGTAGGAGGGAAAGGTAGGTCAGGAGGAGGGGTGGCGGGCTGCCTCCAGCCTTCCACTTTCTACAAAGGGAGGAGGGAGGGGAGGGGAGTGCCCTTCCCTGGCATCTCAGTGACATGCAGCCAACTGTGTATGACATAAAGTCATCACCTCTGTAGGGCAGAGCCACAGCTCTGCTCTGTGGAGCCCGGGCAATGAGACGACTGGAACCCACAGTCTTTTCCTTTGACCAGTGAAGGTCCTTATGGCCTGGACCTCATCTGGACAGGTCTTCACGGAGTTCCTGCTGTGATCCTGCATTCCCCACCCACCGTGGCCTCTTCCCTTCCCTGGCTGCCCTCCAAGGTCCCCAGCTGGGACTACTATTGTCATCAGCAGGAAGCAGATGAATTCAGCTGGTCTTTTTGTGACATGTAGCTTGTTCAGAGGGTGGGAGCCGGTCTAAGAGGACCAGGATCAGAAGGGAAGAGTCACTGATAGGCACAGAAGAAAGGACCATGACATAGTTAGATACAGGTGTCACCTTGATGGTTGAGGGTTCGAGCTCTGGGCACATTTGCAGACAATTGGTAACTGAGTTAAGCCCAGAGTGAACCTGCAGGAGAATATCTAGTTGGGGAAGGCCTAGTCCAGGGTGGGTGGAACTAGGTTGAGGAAGTTGGCGGCCAGACTTGCTGATCTGGCAAGTACCGATTGTCTCTCTCTCAGCTATGTGGATATATGGTGCAGGAGGTTCCCTCGGGGCTTTGGTGTTACAGTGGGCTCTCCTGCCAAGTTGGACAAGCAACTGTAACCAGACTATCTCGAGAGAAAATAAAACCTTGTTCCTTTAAGTTGTTTGATGGTGATTTTATCAGCAACCATGCAGAGTAACCCCAACAGAGTGTTTATCTCAACAGTCCCCAGTGTCACCCTTGTGGCAAGCTCTGCAGCCGCAGAGGCTTCACATTCTTTGGGTCAGGGGGAGAGAGGGGCAAGTGATGGTCACTCAGGGGCAGCATCTGGGAAGGGAACAGGCGACGCAGCTGATACTTGGCTTATGGCTACTACGGAGAGCAGACTCTAGAGGCTGGGTGTTTAGCTTAGTGGCCGAGCACCCTGTGTTTTGATCACCAGCACGGAGAGAGGGGGAACAGGACAAAAATCACAGAAAGAGAGCCCAGTCTTTGCCTTCTTTACCTTAGGAAAGAGGCCAGTCAGGCTCTGGCTCTGCCATCTCTAAGCCCTGGACAGCTTGGATCCTGTGCCCGCTCACACTTTGGACTTTCTGTAGGGGAGCCACGCTCTCAGGGACTCTAGCTGGCCAGTGTGAGAAACCCATCTTGACATGCAGGAAGGTAGTTGGATCTCAGCTCTGTCCTTTCGTGGGCTCTGGACATTGAACATAGGTTACTGTTTGTGCTTAGGCACCTTGCCTGATGAGCCATCTCTCCAGCTCTGTTTATTGAAACAGGATCTCATGTAACCTAGACTAGTCTTGAACTCTGTGTCGCTGGGATTTAGCCTTGAACTTCCAGTGCTGGGATAGAAGGTGTGGGCCACCATGTCTGTCACAGCTTTGTTCTAATTAACTGAGTGATCTTGGGCAGGTCACAGTTTTATAGGCAAGCCACACCTGCAAAATATTGTTATCAGATCCTCACAAGGAGCCAATGGGATGCACTTTTGTTGCTGTTTTGTTTGTATTTTGAGACAGCATCTTGCCAAGTAACCCAGGCTGTCCCCAAACTCTTGATTATCCTGCCTCAGTCTCTTGAGTCCTGGAACTAAAAGCATATGCCTAACTAGGAAGATACCTTATTGTTTGAATCTTTTATTTATTTGAAAGACAGAGAGATAGAGAAAGAAAGAGAGAGAGAGAGAAAGAATGCATAAAAAGCAGAGGTCAGAGGACAACTTTCAGAAGTTAGTTCTCTCTACTACGAAGGCTTCTGGGGTTTGAACTCAGGTCGTCAAGGCTTACCTGTTGTGCTATCTCACCTACCCCTAGGCAGGTACTTTATAATCTCTTAAGTGCTGCAGAGGAATAACTACTGATGTATTACGTCTCCCAGGAGTTTAGATATGGCCTCTAAGAACTTCAAGGACATTAAGCAAAACCTTATCTTGGTGTACCCTAAATAGCAGACTATTGCCCAGCCCCAGGAATGGTGAAGAGATGACACTGTAAGTCTCTTACAGCAGAGTCCTCACTGCCGTGGTAGAGTTCCAGGCATGGTGGCCGTGGAGATGAGGTTGGGGTGGTCTGCAATGGTAGGTGACTACTCGGACTACAGAATGTGAATTGCTCCCAGGGGAGATGTTTACTTCACTGACTGCAAGGTCAGTCACGAAGTCTCAGGGACCCTTACTTTCTCATCCCTATCCCCCGAGCCCAGGAAGGGGTCCTAGGGGTATGCATCTGTAGATATAGTGCCCAGAGCCCCCTCAAGGCAGGGGATAGCCAAATTCAGAGGTGTCTGGCCAGGAAAACACTCTCTCTTGGAACATTCATTTTATTTGTTTGTTTTCGAGACAGGGTTGGACAGTGTATCCCTGGCCAGTCCAGTACTCAGTATGCAGCCCAGGCCTGGGAATTCCCAGCCATCCTTCTGTCTCAGCCTCTTGAGAATTGGTATTACAAGCATGCACTGAAACCTTTTTGGTTATCTAGTTGTTTCCTCAGCATCTTACAGGGTCGCATGTGACCCAAACTAACTTGGAATTTACTATGTGACTCAGGCTTTGAACTCCTGATCCTCCTGCCTGGAGCTCCCACGTGCTAGGCTTACAGGCCATTGGACCACCAGGCTTGGCTTGAAACAGTCTTTGTTTAATGTTCAGACAGTTGTTCTGGCTTGGATCTGGAGATATTGATAAGCTGGCTGCAAACTTATGGCATCCTTCTGCCTCGGACTCCCAAGTGCTGGGATTACAGATACAAGCCATCACACCAAGCAAAATATTAAAAAGCATTACTTCCAGACATGGGGGCTCACGGGGGAAAGTGTAGGGAGTGGAGAGCTGCACCCCTAGCAATGAAGACACACATGGAGTGGAGTTAGTCTCCTCCAGTATCTTCTCCCCCCAGAGCAACAACTGGGGTTTGGGACTGAGCTTCACTAAGTCAGGAGGGAGAAAGGAAAAGGGGCGGGGACAGCAAAGATGGCCCAGTGGGTAAAGGTGCCTGTGCACAAACCTGGGGACCTGAGTTCGATTCCTAGAGCCCATATGGTGGAAGGAGAGAACAGACTTCTAAAGGTTGTCCTTGACGTTCCCACGTGTGCGTGGCTTGAAACACCCCCACCGCCAAAATAAAATATTCTAAAAGGAGAGAAGAGGCAGGACATGCCTCCTTCCTTGTTGACCGCCAATGTTGAAGCAGGCCCTTTTAACAGGGTTTACAGTGAAGGCTTGCCCGCCTGAGAAGGCAGTCTCTCCATGAGTTGCACTTGGCCACAGTTCAGCAAGCCTGGTTCCCAATATGCCCTCTAGTGTGCACGCAGCTTTCACGGGAGTCAGGGCAGAGTAGACTGGACAGCCCTGCAACCTGCTCCCCTCCCCAAAGCCTCGGAAGAAGGATTTGTTGGCTCCTCTATGGAACCCACACGACTCCTATCCCCCAAACTCCCATCTCAGCCCATACCCGCCTCTTGTAACAACCTTCACGAGTAGAGTCTTATCTTTCTTTCCCCAAATTCACAGCACCCTGCTTGTGCATCCCAAGACAACCTCCGCTACCTAAAACGACCTTATCAGCAAAGAGCTTTCAGATGTCTGGCTAGGAGGTCTCAGACTTACAAATGAAGCAAGGTTTCCTCTTCTCACCAGCAGAAACGGTATTTTTATAACCGTGTGCATGGTGAACAAGCGTGCACATTACAGCTGAGGCACAGAGAGGCAAAGTGGACGGACTCAAGACTGCACAGGAAAGAAGAAGGGGACTAATCGTTTTGTTTGTTTGGGAAGACAAGGCTGGTCAGGGACTCGATATGTAGACCAGACTGATCTTGAACTGGTAATCCTCTTGGTCCCGCCTCCCAAGTGCAGGGATCACAGGCACGTGGCGCCATGCTCAGCTCTTGAAGCAGGGTCTGTGTAGCTCTGGCCGGCCTAGAACTTGACATGCAGACCGGGTTGACTTTGAACTTGCGTTGATCCTCCTGCCTCTGCTGAGATTATAGGTGAGCAGCACTCTTGTCAGGGCCCAGACTGGATGTTGAATGCTTGATCCCGAAGTCTCAATCCTATTTCTAGTTTTCGATTTGGCTATTATTAACTGACTTACTATGTTTCCATTACTACCATGAGGGTCATTGAACCATTGGCCTTGTTTTTGTTTTTTTTTCCTTCCCATTTTTTAGTTTTATTTTTTGCATGTATAGGGATGAGTGTGTACATAGGTGTGTGTAGAAGAAGGTATCCATGTGTGCCTGTGGAGGCCAAGGGTGACATCGGGAATCATCCTGGATTGCTTTATTCCAGATTGCTTTGCTCTGGGGTTTTTCCCAGGCTCTGCCTTCTAGAACTGGAAGTGCAGGCCACCACCATTTCCAACTGGCATTTTTAAGCAGGATTTGGGATCTGAACTCAGGTCCTCTTGCCTTGGCCCACACTCTTGGCCTTGTACATGTTGAGTGAGCACTCTGCCACTGAGCCACATCCCCAGTCCTTATCTTGCTTGAACCAGAAAATGTTTTCCTTTCTGGCAACATCTTCACTGCTTCCTCAAATGGCCTAGCACACAGAAGGAGCTTTAAAAGTTGCCTTTTCCAGAGGCTGGAGAGATAGCTCATGGATTAAAACTCTGCCTCATAAACAGAAAGACCTGAGTATGGATCCTGGGTCCCACATAAAAACGCCTGCACTTCCAGCCCTTGTGAGCAGAGTCTAGGAAATCCCAAAGAAAGGTAAAAATGAGATAGAAAGCAATCCAAGATGATTCCCAAAGTCACCCTTGGTCCTCCACAGGGACACACACAATGCCCTATCACACACACACACACACACACACACACATACACACACACACAATGCCCTATCACACACACACACACACACACACACACACACCAACATTCTTCTCTAAATGCTCTATGCACTCCTAATATTGCAAGTCAAGAGCACTAACCACCCCTTTCCTTGTCCATTATTTTAAAATAATGTGGGCTTACTAAAGAAAAAAAGAAACTGCATGTATAGGCTCAATGGTTAAGTACTTGCCTAGAGGTAGCCAAGTTCTACCCTGCACCACATACACTCAACACTGACACTGTCTCTTATTGTGCCCACATACACACTATTGCTACCTAGGTTGTTTCTGCGAAGCCTTCCTCACACACCTGCAGCAAGATACACTGCTAATGATAATACACTAAATGATAATAGCTAGAAGTTGCCTTTCCCAGATCGGCACTGGTCAGGTAGGACAATGCTTCTGACACCAGGGGGCAGCATTGGACAAATGTTGTCCCAGAACTCCAAGACTGGCAACATCAGGCAAGTAAAAACTTAAAACTTTTATTTCTGGTACAAATGATAAATATTTTGTGTTAAAAATCTGGAATTCAAGTTTTCCTTGTACTTCATGCTCCCTCCCTGCACCCAGAATCGTGCCAAAGTTCGAGGGAGGGACGATGGGTGCCTGCTTTAGCAGTCCGGGTCTGGGGTAAAGGCACAGGTGGTCGGTCTCGCGGCTGCCTCCCCACCCTCCACGTGCGCGGCAAACGGAGAAGGCGCTGTGATTCAGCGCTGGGGTTGGTGCATAGGCCCCCACAGTTGTTCTCTGGGGCGATGACCTTCCAGCTGGGGAGAATCAGGAAGGCACAGCAGGCCAACATCTGCCGTATGTGAGGCGGTCAGCATTACAGGCAGGTCCCTTTGAGGGTCTACCCTCCATATAAGACGCCCAGGCTGTCACATGTGAACATTTCAGGGGACACGAAGGGTAAAAGTCTAGAGAATCCCGGTGTCCTCTCTGCATCTCAGGCGGGTACAGGCTGCCTCAGCTGGGCGATGCTCTTTCACAGTGTCCGTGGCTTGAGGACCAGGGGAGCCTCCTGTGGGGCTGACCCGCTCTCTGGTGGCTCAGAACGGCCATCCCCAAGGTCCCTTAGGGGTCCTCATCCCAGAGGCACAGCTGCTTTTGGGCCACATAGAAGTCGAAGCTGTAGTTTTTCCTGCAGCTGCGGATGCCACACTTGTAGGGTGCGGGCCTCTCACGGCTGTGGCAGTACTTGAGCATACAGGGGTACCAGGCCAGGCTCAGGCTGTAGCGACAGGTACAAGGTTTCCCTCGGTCCTCCACCTGCCCACAGTGAGGGAGCTCCACTTGCTCGGAGGCTTTGGGCAAAGACTCGAACACAGAACTGTCCACACCTAGGGGACAGAGAGAAGGATGAAGAGAGCTATGGATGAAGAGCATCCATTACCCAGAGATGGTCACTTCTTCTGTCACCCAACCACGACTGCCCTGGAGACAAAGAACTGAGATCTGAGTCTGAGACCAGGCTAATGGGTACTACATTTTTCTTTCCTCCCTCCCTCCCCCTCCCTCCTTCCCTTTCCTTCCCTCCTTCCTTCCCTCCTCCTTCCTTCCTTCCCTCCCTCCCTCCCTCCCTCCTTCCTTCCTTCCTTCCTTCCTTCCTTCCTTCCTTCCTTCCTTCCTTCCTTCCTTCCTTCCTTCCTCTTTCTCTCTCTTTCTTTCTTTCTTTCTTTCTTTCTTTCTTTCTTTCTTTCTTCTTTCTTTCTCTCTCTCTCTCTCTCTCTCTTTGTGTATGTACATGCATGTGTCTGTGTGTGTAGCAGAGTACACTTGATTATGTGTGCCTATGAGGCCCAAGGGCCACCATTTCTGCCTGGCGTTTTTGTGATTGCGTCCTTCTGCTTGCAAGGCAGAGGCTTACCTCAATGGCTACTTAAGTAACAACCCTCATTACTGAGTCCCAATTGTGTGCCGTGGGTCCCACATGCGGTGCTTCTTCCCTCTCCCATCTCTCTGCTTCACCTCCTCCCTCTTCCCTTCCCCTGACACCCAGCTGACCTCGCTCCAGCCAGAACCGGACATCCTCCTGGCGGGTGTAGATGGCGTCGGCTGCCTCTGCACACACGTTGTGGAGATGGGAGCTCAGCAGGCCTCCCTGGCTGAAGTTCACAGCAATGTCCATATGCAGCTGCTCCAGGCCCCGAACCTCCTCCGCCTGCCGTACTGCCCGGGGGTTTTTCTGCATGTGCAAGGCAGAAGTCGCTCCTATCTGCCCTGATCAGGGTGTCCCCTGACACGGTTCCCTGATCCCCTGGAGCCCCACAAGCCCTGGAGCAGTGTACCTAGTCCCACCCCCTGGGAAACTGCTGTCCCCTCCCAGTTCTAGCCTGCGTGTACGGTCCTCAGGACCGCTGGGGCCTGATGGCAAGTTCAAAGTGCTGTTGGGAAGTGAGGGTGGGCAGGCCAGAGAAGCTGCCCCAGGGTAAATCACCTCTCTGGTTTTGTACTTTCCCATTCTGGGAAGGGCAGCGAGGGGAGGAAGCCATAGGGCAGGGGAGCTGAAATGGGGCTTGCAGCTGGGGTTCTAGGGAATGTTGGTGTGGTGAAGGGCTGGGGACACTGTACTGAGCATCTAGTATGTCTTCCTTGATACGTTCTCTGTTCGCGTGGATAGATGCATGTATGGATGACAGATGATGGACGCATGAATTTGAGACAGGGCCACATGCATCCCATTAGCTTGGAATGTGAACATAGCCGAGGACACACCTCTGACCCTTTGGCATCACCTTCTCAGGCTCTGATTATAGACACATTACCATATCTGGCTTTATGCAGTCCTGGGGATTGAACTCAGGGCTTCAAGAATGCTAAGACAGGCACTGTACTGACTGGGCCATATGACCAACCCTGAGTACTCTCTTATAACCTACTTTCTATTAAATGGAGGTTTTAAAGGCAAGGTCATCTGCCTGGCCTCACCAGCTAATAAGGGATATGGGGAAACAGTGATACCAGTTCTAACTTGAGAGCTCAAGCCCCTAACCTCTATTATAAGGGCAGGACTTTGGTCAGCAAACTGAGGCGATTTGGGGTTGGGGGTTTAGTACAGATTAGAGATCTGGGACTTTATGGTTAAGTGACAAAATCAGGGGTTCAGGACTCTAGGTGAGTTCTACAGTGGGGGAGTGGGCACCGTGAGGAGGAGGAGTTGGGGCGCAGGTTTTGGATAGGCTGTTTGCAGGGGGTGGGAGCTCCGGGTTCAGACCTGGCCGGGCAGGCCTGGGGCGGGCACTCACCTGTCGGAGCTTAGCCATGGCTTCACTAGGGATGATCTCATTGCGTTGCAGCCGCGTGACAAAGCAGAGGGCCTGGAACTGACTCTGTCCCTTCTCCAGCTCCCCCAGGATCAGGGCGCGGAAGATCTTGACATCCTGAAGGGAAAGGGAGGAGGATGGAGACACGTTGGCGGGAGGGGCTCTAGGCCAGTCTGGAAAGAACACATCTGGACACCACCTCACTGCCCTCCCCAGACAGTTCCCTCCCACACCCTAGCATGGCTTATCTCTTCCATTTATATCCATTGACTTCAAAGAGCACACCCCAAATGTTCCACAGCTTTCTGGAAATTGACAAAGTGAACCAGTCGAGAGGTTTCCAAAGGAACCCTTTGAACACACAGAGCTTCACCTTCAAAAAGAGCACCATGGGCCCTTGAGGTGGCTCGGCAGGTAAACGCACTTGCTGCCAAGCCTTGACCACCTAAATTTATTGTGAGAACTCACATGGTGGAGGAGAGAACAGACTCCTGAAAGCTGTCCTCTCGTTGCCACGGGTTTCGCCTACATATACAATCAATCAAGGCAAATAGATGATAAATGTAAGAAAAAAATAGCGCCTCTTGGGCATGTGTCTACTGCTGATGTTCAGTGGAGTCGTGTCACTTTGCTTGGGGTGGGTCAGCCCTGAGACTACCTGATCAGGACACCATAGGTGAGGGGGCTGCTCTTTTCACAAGTGCACATTCCAGGCAGGTTTTCTCTTACATCCCCTCTCTCAGTAGATTTGGGAAGAGGCCTCAAAATGCCTCTGAGTGTTTGCAATCAGCTTGTTCCCTGCTCCCTGCCCTTCCAACAGGGGTTGGGGGGGGGGTGGGCAGCAGGCTGCAGCTGTTGCTGTCTTCCAGGGCTGGGATGGCTCACCTTTCCTCTTCCCGCTCCACTTCCTCTTTCCCATGGGGGTGCTCACAGCATGACTAGCTCCTTCCTGTTCCTGACTCACTGTGTGCATGAGGGAAGCTGGAGGGGGCAGAGAGCACAGAGCCAGAGGGTGGGAGGGGGCATCCTTCCCAGTCTGACTGCACCTCGACCACATTACTGTATCCTTCCGCGCCCCTCACTCCAAGGCCTCTTGCCACTTTTGCACATTTCTGTGCCTCTCCTGACTCTGCTCCCGGGGAGAAGTTAGCAGGTCCCAGTCAAAGAGGGCAAATCTGTGAGGGGGCTCTCCTGCCATGGAGGCACTTACATCCTCCCCTGGTTCCTATGCCTGTGATTACAATGCTGTGTAGCCCCGGGCAGGTTCTCATCACACAGTGCATGTACCTAGGGCTGCCCCATCGAAGGTCTCTTTCCACCGAGGGCTTACTTGTCCACCTGCTAGAGGCTAAACACTTTGAGAAGAGGGTCAAAACATTCTCCTGGATTCTCCCTCAGGCAGAAGAGGGGCTTCTGGTTCCATGCCAAAAGTTTCAGCGCATGCCCCAGGTTTTCCTGTCTCACCGAGACCAGGCACTCACTCTATGTGCGCCTAGTAGCGTTGGCGGGAGTAACAAACACATGATCTGAAGGGAGTGCTCAGCGCTGAAAACTGTGGCTATTGTCAACGGCTATGTAGCCAGCAAATGTCACGGATAATTTGGGACAAACAGGCACCTGCCACTTTTAAATCCCTTTGCATTTTTGTAACCCTTGTAACACTACAAGGAGTCTGATTTCCTTGACAACAAATGACTTCTGTAACACCTAGGTTTAGGGATGTGGAGAGTGATTTTCCAGGAAAGGGAAACTGAGGCCAAGTGAGAATGGTTCCTTCCAGGCTCCTCATCTCAGAGGTTTGAGAGGAAGGTGAGTCAGAGCTCAGCTTAAGTCCTACTTCCTTCAGACAGGAAATCCCTTCTTGGGTCACAGTACTGACATCTCCTTGTCCTGCCAACTTGGGCCACCTGATCTTCCATCTACTCAGGTCAGCTGAGGGGATAGTAAAGGCTGGTCAGTTGGAGGCAGATTTCACCCCAGGCTCAATTTCCACAGGTGGGCCTCAGTAGGGGTCTCCTCTCTGAGAACCTGAGTCAGAGGATGAGTCTGGCAGAACGCTCAGGCAGGACCACCTCTCTGGGAAATTCAGCTCTGACCCCTTTGCAGAGAATCCTGTGGAAATACTCCTGTCTCTGTAGGACACATGTTCCCATGGCATGGTGACATTATCTGCCTGTCACTGACAATAGAAGGGATTGCACTTTTAGAGAAGAACAGAGGCTGGAAGATTTCTGTTTGAGGGGATGCAGAGATGGCTCGGTGGGCAAGCTGCTTGCTGGGAAGGCACAAGGACCTGAGTTTGATTTTCCCAGCACCCACAGAAAAAGCTGGCGTGTAATCCCAAGTAATCACGGCTCTGAGGAGGCGGAGACAGGATCCCTGGGCCTCACTGGCCTCAAGCTGGTCATATGACTCTCTGGTGAACGGTGACTAGCGTGACCTAAGGTGAGGCTTTCACAAGCACTGGTCTGGGCAGAGGAGTGACCAAGGCCAAGGCCCAAGCCTGTGTCATCAGGGGGCTCAGAGAAAGGCTTACATTGTTGCTCAACCAAAGTCAGGGCCACACTGTGAGGTCTAGGGTCGAAGTTCATGCGGGTCGTGGTGGGGGTCAAAGGATGCAAGAGCGAGTGCTTATGCTCTGAAGGATGGGACTGGTATGGAAGAAGAGCAGGAAGACCCTCTAGTGTGAGGGTGTGGTTCAGTGGTCCTTGAGAGGTAAAGGATGGAGGGGTTTCTAGCAGAGAGAAGGGCAGTTTACAGGAGGAAGGGACGTCCCTGCCTAAGCATCCCTCCATCCTTGGCATCAAGTGTACTCCCAGAGGTTGGCATCACAGGCTCTTGGCCACAGCTCCTGTCTGTACTCCTTGTGCACTGGACCAAAGAGCTTACAGTTCCCACAAAGAGCAGTGTCCTGTCATCTTCTTGGTTCTGTGAGTCCATCCTCTGCAGGGATGGCCAATATCCATCCATCCACCCCCCTCAGGCCTCGGCTGCATCTGCCATCTGCTCAAGCATGCTCTAGACCGGGACTGCAGCTCTTCCAGACTCACTCCTTATTCATCCCAGAAAGGTGTTCAAGAGATGTCTGATAATGCACGAACCAAGGAACACACAAGGACACGAAAGGCATGCACCAGGGTTAGTGAGGTGGAAAGGGAGACAGGGGAAGAAGGATGCAGCCGAGAGCAGGAAATAGCCGGAGAGGCAGCTAGCAAGAAGCTGCAGGATACTGGATCTACCAACCAGCTACGGGATCTGTGCTTAACCTGGCAGGTCATTAGTGGATTCTGTGTTTAGCGGATTCTGTGTTTAGCGCTGGCAGAAAGGAACTTGTGATTGACAGATGACTCTGACTCAATTTGAGGTTGTGCCTAGGTGAGCATGCACTGGGTCTAAAGTCCCTGTTAGTATAAGTCCCTCATATAATTTTCCAGCAATGAGTCATTCAGGCCTTTGTGATCTGGACCTGCCTCAAGGGCATTAGCTCCAGCCTGTTTACGCAGTAGCCAGAGGCTAAACAGGGCACGAGTTTGAAAAAGTACGAGGACCTAAATTTGATTCCCAGCACCCAAAGAAAAAGCAGGAATGTAATCAGAGCTGGGGGTGGAGGACAGAGAGCAGAGACAGGAGGATCCCTAGGCCTCAATGGCTCCAGGCAGGTCAGGCGTTCAACACTGGCTAGCTGGACTAGTGGATGTTCTGGGGCCTTCTTTCTCAATATCCAGAGCCTCTCTTAGCCTTGACTGTTGCTGGGCTCTTAAAGGTTACAGCTTGAAGCAGCTGCTATTCTGTCTTCTAACAAGTTCAGTGGAGATTTGGGGAGATGGCTCAGGGGTTAAAGCCTTTGCCTCACAAGCAAAAGGATCTGAGTTCAGATCCCAGATCCCATGTAAAAATGCCAAAAATGCTGGGCAGAAATGGCAGTGGCCATTGGAAGGTGGAGCCTGGGAAACCCTAGAGCAAAGCAAAAGGAAGTAGAGCAATATAGGATGATTCCTTATGTTTCCTTTGGGCCTCCACAGGTACGCACACTCATGTGCCCTCTGAGACACACAAACAACACACACGCACAAACACACATGCAATCACGTACTCTCACGTGCGTGGAAAATAAAAACGTTCAAGGGATCATCTGGCGCAAGGCCTAGTGAGATTCCAGAGAGGGTGGGGCCCTCGCTAGCTGCATAGCATTAGGGCTGGGACCAGAAGCCCAGCCGCCTCCAACTCTCGGTCCAATGACCCTTCTGCTCTTCCGTGCTCTCTGCTTTACCCTGTCTTGATAGCCCGTTTCTCGCTGTGGCTTTTCACGCCATCTTTCTGAGAACCACTGTGTCTCCCAGAGAGAGGGGAGCTGCTTTGGGTCAGGGTGCTGGGGCTCCGCAGGAACAGGGAAGCGAGCGATGGCAGACGGCCGTCCTGGAAGAGCACTCGGGACAGCAGACACCCCGGGCAGACCCTTGAGGCTGCCTTCCTGGACAGGCTCGGGAGAACTTTCTGCTGGGGGAGGGAAGCGACCCTGCAGCAGGTGTCCCGGGGTCAGAGGGGACAAGACAGGAGCAGCACACTCCTCCATGGACGCTTAGTAAGTCACAGCATCCAGGACACTGTTGCTTGGGGTTTTGTTAGTCACAGTCAAGTCTAACCCTAGCTTTGTAGCCAGACTTATTTCTGCTTTCCTCACCCACATCTTATATGAACCATACCATGCTGTCATCCAGTGACCCCCATCACACACACACATACACACACACACACACACACACACACACACACACACACACGAGAGCGCTTTTTTCTCCCTCATTCTCTGCAGTGAGAAATTACCACGTCGGCCCTTCTGTCTCTTCCCCACACCTTCTGCCTCACTTTGCACCCATTTCTTCCATCTCCTATGCCCTCCTTCCTCTCTGAATCCCCTCGCAGTTCACTCTCTGACTCTGGCTCACACACATTGCCCTGCTGCTCTTCCCCTTACCCACACACATGCACCTCGACCATCACTCACTCAGCTCCAGCCCTCCAATCTCCCCTAAACTCTCCCGACTCCAGCTGTCTTCACTAGGTCCTGGCTTCTGGCGTGCCCCTGATACCTTTCCCCTTAACTCTCTACCTTCTCCAGAAGGCATCTTGGAGCAGCAGGTGGTCACACGCTTGGTCTCAGACCTCCCTGGCACCCAGGTCTTTCATCGCCGGGCAGTCAAAACTTAAGGGGACCCGGGTGTCAGACCTGTCTTTCTAGCTCACCATTGCATAGGGGGTTACAGTCCAGGCTAGAGGTAATTGACCATTGCTTTAAGGCCTGCACAGAGCAGCCCCTGCCCCTGCCGACCATGTCCCCAATCCTCTCACTACTGGACAGCTGGGCTCGCTGTCTCCTGGGAGTGTCCTCTGCCACCCCTGTCTCCTTCCCATCACCCCATCACCAGAGCTCGTGACTCTGAGGAGCGGGCTGAGCCAATCTAAATATTTATTCCTCTGCTCCTGGCTGGGACTGTTTTGTGTCTAGAGAGGGGCCAGCTTCTTGTGCTGGGGAGGGGGCCCCCAGAGCCGGTGCCTTTCCATCCACGGCTGATGAGGAACACGGTAGCAGCCCTGTGCAGGTTCTTGCGTAGGAATGGGAGTGGATGGATTCAGCCAGGCCTGTGCCCAGGGACTTAGACCTCCCCCACTGTGAGAAACCACACACCCTCAGGGCTAGGCCTGGACAGAGGCTTCTTGTTATGGGGTTAGTGCAACCACTAGACAAGACTGGTGTGTTCTTCCCCCCATCTCTAACCTCCAGCTCTCTCCAGAGCCCCTCATGCTCTGTCAGCCAAATCCAAAGGTCACCGCTGTGCTGACGCCCCAAGGAAACAAAGTGGGGCTTTATGTGGATCAGCTGTGCCCCCGCTGTCCCGCTGACTCAGGGTTCCTGACGTGGGGCTCCACGCTGCTTCTCTCTCACGTAGATTCCAGTCCAACGCCTCCCTGTTCCCTGTCCTTTATCTCAACCCCCCCACGGCAGGCGTATAAACATTTAAACATTTGCCAACTTACAGGACACAAGTTTCCGATGATACTTTGGTTCCCAGAGCAGGAAAAAAAAAAAAAAAAACCAGCAGCAGCAGGAATTGTGTGCTTAACAACGTGGGGATGGAGATATGGGGCGGGAGGGGGGGGCTGCTCGGCTGCCTGCACAGAAAGAAACTGCACGTCTCAGGGCCCCTGCTGGCTTCTGCTGCCTAAGGGCCCCTTCGCACTCTGCCCAGCAAGGCTGCAGGCAAGGAGCCTAGACTGAGGCTAAGTGACTTTCCATGCCGTGCAGCTGGGAAATGGTAGGAAAATGTACACTGAGTGATGGGAGAGATATCTGGGACTTATTTTTCAAACACCTCCAAGCCACTGGCAAAGATTCAATCCTGGATCTATTGGGAGTCCTGAGTTTGGAAGATGAGGCCCAGTCTGAGTGTACAGAAAGGAGGATTTGTGTATTATTAGAGATTGCTGCTTCTCCCCCAGCAAATCTTCCACCTCCTTGAATCTCTTCATCCTTCAAGGAGGAACCCACTCAAGAGTGTCAGACTTGCCTAGAAAGTCAGAATGTAGTGAAAGAATCCTTGGGTGTTACGTGGGTCACAAACTGTCTAATCTTGTCAAAAATCACTTCCCAGCTCAGTTTGGGCATCTGCAGAATGGAGGTGGCAGGTGCCTGGTGATGAAGCAGTGAGGACCAATGAGGTGACATGTGTGACCTGAGTGACTGCTCCATGCAGGATGTCACCCACCGACCAACACACCCCTCATCTCCGGAGCAGGCCCTCCACCTGCACATCTGCAACAGGTGACCATCTGAGCTCCTCTGCCGCTTGCCCTCAGTGGCTCGAGAACCATGACAACTAACTCTATCTCTCCCCTTCCTCCTGCTGTCTTCTCAGCAGCCCACATTGTTGTCTCCGGGTGGGTGGTGGTCTTCAAGCTGAGTCAGGGTCTTTCAATGTGACTCCGTCTGAACACAACATTCCCATCAGGGGTGTGGGATGCTGGCTTAGGCCCAGAGATCATGTTTAAATTCCAGGCGGGACTGCTCACTGTGATCCAAGAAGTTTCTCAGACACAAGGAGGGCCAGAAGTTGGGCCCGAGACCCCCACAGACACAGCCTGGTCTCTCGCTCTGCCTGCTGATTTCCAGTAAACACTCCACAAAATATTCTATGCTCCAGGAAGTTCCCCTCGTAAAAGCACTTCTAGAAGTTGGGGAGATGGTTCAGGTGGTAAAGTGCCTACTGTGTGAGCACGAGGACCTGATTTTGGATTTGTAATACCCATGTAAAAAGCCAGGTATGATGGCACACATGTCATCTTAGTGCTCAGGAGACAGAAACAGGAGGGTCCTTAGAGCCCAGTGGTCACCGAGTCTCAATGAAATCGGTTCAGTGAGAGATCTTGGCTCAAAAACTGAGGTAGACAGTGATCAAAGAAGACACTCAGTGTTGTATGCACACAACTCCACACATGCATGCGAACATGTGCGCATGTCTACCCTCCCAAAAAAGTACTTCTACCCAAGACTCCCCATTTATCACATGCCCCCATACCAAATCACAGGAGTCCTAACATAGGGCCCAATGCCCTGAATGATCTGAGACCCCCTGGGACAGGTGCAATGTGCATACTGCACATCCTCAAGGACCACATTTCAGGCTCCTGTGAGGCTCAGGGGTGGGACTCTTGATACTCTTACAGTTTCTTCCTTTGGCTCCTGCTTACCCACTGCTACCCAAGATGGGGAGATGCTTCACATCCCCTGAGTCCTTGTCTTTTTGGAATAACCCTGAGCTGACCTATAGTGTTACATGTTTCTTCCCAGCCTCCACCTCATTGGTCTCCATGATCTCTTCTGCCAATCATGTCTCCACAGATCTAATGCAGTCACATATGACTCCCTTCCTATCATTCAGCCCCACCCTCCCTTTGTGACCAGCCCCAAGCCAGGCTGCCTGCAAGGTGACTCATCTCTTCCCTGGCTTTAGGACATTCAGATGAGGGGGAGAGGTGAGTGAGAGCTTTCACAGGAACATGAGCATCGAGACAGGGTCAAAGGGACTCTTAGGCAAGCAGCTGGGGGAGACTCTGAGGACGGCAGCATGCCTGCTATTAAAGTGACCCGTAGGTATATACATTCAGGGTTAATTGCATGTACAGGTTCCACATGATGATTGCTCAGTGTGTAGCAATTAAATCTATGTGGAGGGCATGTAGACTTGGGCCCAAACTATAGACACTGCTACAGCACATTGGGGGAGATTGGTGGAGGTGACTCACTGGTAGCATGCATGCTGCCCTAGGTTCATGCCCTACAAACAACCAAGATCCAAAGCCAAACCAAAACACATCAGGATCACTTAGGAGAGAATGGAGAATGCCATCCTTTTCCTTTTCTTTCTCCTTTCCTTTTTCCTTTCCTTTCCTTCCCCCTCCCTCCCTCCCTCCCTTCCTTCCTTCCTTCCGTTTGTTCATTTCAAACATGTGTCATATATCCCAGGCTGTCCTTAAATTCATTATCATCCTGAACATCTGATCCTCCTTGCTTCCACTTCTCATGTGCTGGAATTATGGAATTATAAAATACCTCATGACCAACTATCACATGGCATTCTTCAAAGGAACTCTACTGCCTAGTGCCCATGCTCAGATGTCCTGCTTCCATGGAATGGAGTACAACCCAGGTGTGAGAAATTTCTCCAGGTGACTCTATTAAGCCACTGAGCCATGGTTTTCAGAATTCTAGCTCAGCTACCCCAAGGAGGGCTTTTTTGGTCATGCAGGACAAACACGTGACACTGACATTCCACTGCCCATGGGATCTTCCAGTTAAGCCTGGGCTCCAGTGTCCCCCATTGTGTTGATGACTGACTGCTTTGCTGCCTTCTGAGCCATGGTGGCAGGGTGGGGAACAGACTGATGGTTCTGGACTCCTACCTAAGAGAGTGGGAAAAGAGAGAGTGGGGGGGGGCTGGGATTCACTCAACAGTTGGCCCTGAGGCCCTGCATGTGGTCAGTTCGAGGATGTGTGCTCCTGTCCTGAGATATTAGCTGGCCAGCCATCAGGCAGCTTCCTGGAGAAGGTGTGAGTTCACCTGTGATCTTAGCACTGATGAGACTGAGGCAGGATGATCAAGAGTTCCAAGGCTACTTAGTGAGTTCAGGGCCTGTGCAATTCACTTAGTGAGACTGTCTTGACAAACAAACAAACAAACAGAAAAACAAGAGGGACTGGAAAGATGGTTCAGTGAGTGTAGGCATTTGCTGTGCAAGTCTGATGAACTGAGTTTGATCCCCAGAACTCATAAAAAGCCAGATGTGATGGTGCAAATCTGACACTCAGACAGGAGATCCTGCTGGAAGTTTACATGTGTGGTGTAATGGGCAGGTGCCACAAGAGACGCTCTGCCTCAAAAACAAGCTGGGAGTCAGTGAGACAGGTCAGCAGGTAAAGGCGCGTGTGTGCAAACCTGGCAACTTGAGTTTGAGTCCCTAGAACCCACATGGTAAAAAAAAAGAGTCGGTTTCCCAAAGTGGTCCTTTGACTTCTACATCCACATCATGGATACACATGCCTGTGTACTATCTCTTAGAAAAAATAAATTAGATAAAATATTAAAAAAAAAAAACAAGTAGAAGAGGTGAACCACTTGAACAGCAGTTGCCCAATATGCACATGTTTATTGGACAACAAAACTTTTTAAATTAATTTTTAAGTTTATTTATATTGTGTGTGTGTGTGTGTGTGTGTGTGTGTGTGTGTGTGTGTGTGTATGTGTGTGTGTGTCAGTGGGCACTACCTGTCCCTATGGAAGACCAAAGGAGACTTCCAGAATCATCCTGGGTTGCTTCTACCTCCTTTTTGCCTCTCTCTGGGCTTTCCCAGATTCTGGACTCCAGGACCCAAAGTACTGGCCACCTCTGTTTCTGCCTGGCATTTTTACATGGGACCTGGTATCTGAACTCAGGATCTTCTACTTGCAGAGGCTGAGCCATCTCTCTACTCCAGACAAACAACTCTTAAAACAAAGAGTTCTAGGCGAGCCTGGGCTACATAATGACTTCAAGGCCAAGGCAGCCTGGACTATACAAAGGAGGGTGAGAGACATGTTGATAGGTGACAAGATCTCCGGGATCCTCAGGCTTAGGGTCATTTTCTCGGTAACTTCCTATCCACCATCTTGGTGACCTCCTATCCACCATTCAGCTTCTTGAGCCCAAGCTGAGCAGGGAGGGTCCTGTCTGACATGCTGGCAAGTCTGCCATCTTCAAAGCTAGGGGAGTCTCCATCACCAGAGCACTTGATGCAGTATCCAAGGCAGAGCAAGCATTCTCCATATTCCTCATTTCCATGTTCAGTTCTTCCCAGGACCTCAGGTACCATTATTAGCCCACCTTACCGAAGACATGAAGGCCAGAGAGACCAAACAACTGGCCTAGAGTTAACTAGTTATTCAGTCCGCAACCTGTGATCAGGTGGTGAACCGTTCTATCCACAAGCACATTCAGTACTTTATCCAAACCAGTCCCAAATGGCTTTTGTATATGAAGCACAAAAACACAACTTCTAGACCTTTCTTTTACAGGAAAAAAAAATCATTACTGCTAGTCAGAACTTTTCAGTGGAAATCTGCCAAAGGCTTTGGGGTAGAGGCCTTGAGAGCTGTGGAGGAAGGACTGGACCTCCTCCAACCTCTGAAGTGGCCCTGGTGGATGGAGGCAGTGCCCTCAGGTGGGGGAAATAATGTCTTCCCTAGACCTTGTGCACCCCAACTCCATCCTGGCTTGGGGCCCACTGAGAGACTTGGAATCAGGGGGAACCCTGGAGAACTGATTCCCTTCGGTGCCTTCTATTCCAACCCTCCTCCCACTTGCTGATGTAATTGGAGATGCCAGGGGCGGGTGTGAAATGCCAGCTCTAGGTCAGAGGCTAACCTGGAAATTAGACTTCAGAAACCTGGGGTGGAGGTTTGAGCCATTATGGGGATTAAAGTGAGGTGCTTGCCACCAGCTCCAAATGTTCCCTCTAACGGAGTGTCCAGATGCCCCCCATATGTTCAGCCCACCCACCCCCTGCTCACCCACCTCCATAGCTGACCAGCAGCACAGCCTCTAGGGTCTTCCCTGCTTCTTCTCAAGGCAGAGCAATAAAAATCTTCCAGCTGTAGCCTGGGGCTAGAAAAACTCAACCCTGCCTGTTGCCTTTCAAGCCCTGCCCAGCCCCAGCTGGGCGACCTTGCTTGGAGATGTTCACGTCTCCCTTTAAGGCTCCAAGGCAGCCACAGCACAGGACCAATGGGCAGGAGAGCTGGACATTCATAAGCTTGGTGTGGACACATTTTAAGGTCAGAGAGTTTAGAGGAGTGATCAAATCCCTGACTTCTGGTGGATTCTGCCAGTAACTTGGGTCTTCTACCATCAAAATATTCTTGTTAAAATATTCTGGTGGGTTTTATGGATTACCTGTTTCCCTTCTCTCTCTCTCTCTCTCTCTCTCTCTCTCTCTCTCTCTCTCTCTCTCTCTCTCTCTCACACACACACACACACACACACACACACACACGCTTACCTGCTATACTTGCACTTAAAAACACAGCTTGGGTCTGCAGGGTAAGGAAAGGTCATGAAGCCCACTCCTTCCTGTCAGTGATAGCTTGATAGGCCCCTGGACAGACCAGCAGTCCACCCTCACCCCTAATCCCACCTTATGCTGGATCTCACCCTATCCCTGCTGTCTAAGGCAATGTCAATGGGTCCTTAGATGGCTCCCCCATACTCTGTCCTCCTCCCAAAATTCCAGTCTCACTCCCAGTTTGTAAGAGGCAGGACAGAGAGGTGACTGTCAGACCCTGAGATTCTCCAGTTTTCCAGCTATTTCACATGCCTCCCTTCTGTCCTCTCTCAAAAGACAGAGGGACATAGGACAGGACCTCCATTTACTAGATGAGAGACTGGAAGTGAATGATTAGAAAACTTTTCTTTTGACAGGGTCTCACTTAATAGCCCATGCTAGTCTTGAACATCCAATCCTCCTGCCTCAGCCTTCAGAATGATGGAATTACAAGGTGAAGTGATTTCCCTTCTAAACCTAAAACTCACCCAACTTCTCTTCCTGTCGCTGAGTCATTACTATCCACTACCACCTTTCCAGATCCACTTCTTGATAACCTCAGCACCTCTTCCCAGAGAGGGGGGGGGGGAAGAGGAGGAGAGAGGACACAGAAGGAAAGAGAGGAGAAAGAGATCATTTATGAGTCCTATCTCAACCTAGATTAAAACAGAATTTGTAAAAGATGACACCTCTTTCAGATGTAAGGGGTCTTATAGAACCGTCCTCAGTCCATCCCTGGTCTTACTCCCATTTCCTCTGGCTAGAAACTTAGAGAGAGAGAGAGAGAGAGAGAGAGAGAGAGAGAGAGAGAGAGAGAGAGAGCGCTGCTCCTTGGCTTAGGAGGGGGCCAGCTGGGCAGAGAAAAGTGATTAGCTCTGGGAACCGTTGCTTCTGAGAGGCACAATTTCACATTTAGGCTGGGAGGTTGGGAAGCCACCTCCTTATCATGGACGGAGGAGGAAGAGGCTTATTCTGCACAACAGGGAGAACCTGAGCCTCTAATATCACCTGCGGATCACTCCTCTAGTCATTACTGCAAGAAGGGAGGCCGTTATTAACGTGAACTTTTTGGGAGTGTCAGTTGAGGAGGAAGGGGAAGACAGGGCGTCAAAAGAAAGGGGCCTGGATCCCTAGAGCCAAGTGGTAAGCTGGAGGGGGCAGCCAAAGGGCTCACTGAGAATGGAGGTCCGGGGTCTAGGGGGCCGGGCATGGGGCAGTGTGGTACAGGAAGGTGCCTGCTGGCATGATTTTGGGCAAGTCACATCCCTCCTTCGGTGCTGGCTTTTCCGTTCGGCACGCTTGAGGGTGTCAGGGTCCCCTAAGGGCTCAACTCACAGGGTGCCTGGGCCCGGTGAGGGAGGGTGCCTCACCTTCTTGAAGTCGGCCGTGAAGGAGATCAGGGTGCCGTCCGGCTTGCGCAGCTCGAGGCTGATGCTGTCGGCGTCGCTGTCCGCCTGCAAGCTCTCCTCGGTCACCTGGCCGTCGGGCAGCCGCACGCGGACCCGCAGCTCGGAGGGCGCCCCGGTCCCCGCTGCCACGCCGCGCGGCGCCCCCAGGAGCAGCAGCAGCTGCTGCAGCAGCAGCAGCAGCGACGGCGACAGCAGCAGCAGCAGCGCGGGGCGCGCCGTGGGGACATCGCGGCGGCCGGGGGGCCGCATCCCCGGGAGCCGCCGCGCTCCGCCGCCCCGGCGCGCCTCGTGGGGGGAGGGGAGGGGCGCCGGCAAAGTTCGCCCGAAGTTGGGGGCCGGTTCGGGGAAGCCCTGGAACCGCTCCCCCCCGGGGGACTCCGCTGCGAGATCCCCACGACGTGGCACGGACGCACGTGGACCGCCCTCAGCCGCGCACCCGCGCCTCGGGTCCCAGACGGCGCCCCCCGTGCGTGTCCCCCGCCCCGCCGCGGCCCCGGCGGCCCCGACTCCGGCGCCCGGGACTCTGTCCTGCACTTTTCATTCAATCCCACCCCCCGTCACTTCCTTCAGAAAACAGAAACCACCAGGTCCTGCCTTAAAGAGACCGCGCACCTCTCCGTCCTTAAAGGGCCCGCCGAGGCGCGGGGAGGGGGCGGGAGCGGGGCCCGCGGCTCCGGCTTTGTGGCAAGGGCTTTCTCAGGGTCCCTCCCTCCCCGCCGCGCCCGGTCAGCCGCGGGGCTGGGTCGGGAGTTTGTGCTCCCGGCAAATCCCTGCCTCCCAGCAGGGGCGGGACGGGTGACTCTTCCCCGCCTCCCCCCCCCCTTTGGCTTGTTCTTGTGCCACGTGGATGAAATAATCGAGCTTGAAGTTTTAGGGGTTTTGTTTGGTCTTTCAGTTTCTCTGACACAGCAGATTTCTCAAAAGCGTCTGCAAAAATCAGACTTCACCTCGTACTCTGCCTTTTCTTGGTCCGAGAGCAGAGTTAGGGTTCAGGGCCAGTCAGGCAGCCAGTCCGGTGATGATAGTGAAGACCTTCTAAGTGCCAGTACTTTAGGAGCCTCTATATAGCTTTCCTTTCCAGTCTCCCTCATCTCCAACCTTCAGCTTTTCCCCACCTCCAAGACCCCTGCTCTCCCCTCTAACACACTGAGCATATCCAGGAAAATGTTAGGTTTCACACCCATGGGGCACGGAATAAGGAACCACGGTCAGGTTCTCTAAGCCCAGAAGACGTGGCTACCCTGCCAGGCACTCCAGCGAACTGGGGAACTGGCCCAAGCCTGGGCGGTCAGGGATTCCCGCCTGGACATGTCTTGAAAATTCTTTGTGCTTGGGCCTTGGAGGTAGCTCAGTGGTTAGGTGCCCTCTTGCAAACCTGTGATCTGAGTTGGAACCCAGGAAACCCACATGGTGGAAGGAAAGAACTGATTTCCAAAAGATGTCCTTTGTTTATTACAGGGCCCCGATGTCTCTAGGTCTTGATGACAAATGGGTAAATCCCCCCCTGTTTTGTTTCCTGTGTAAGGTGTTTCCAGTACAGAATTCACCTCTTAGAGATAAAGGTCCTACAATTAGTCCCCTCTGAGTGGGATTTAAGAAATCCCTCAAAAATCACCTGGATGTTTGTTAAAAACACAACTTCCTGGGTCCTTAAACCTCTAGGGAAAAGATCCATGGCTAGTGAGCTAGAACTGGGGACAACAGGCCCACATGGTGCTTGATCAAGGATTTGATAGGTGGTACTTGCCAGGGGGTTGAAAGAAGAGGATCTAGAACGAGCAGTCTCTTAACCACCTGCCTCCTAAGGACTTTGACTTTGCCCTGGGAAGACGGGACAGGAGAATATCTGGACTATTTCCCTAGAGTCTTGCAGCCCAGGTTGGCAGCACTGAAGATCTGAGTTGTCCAGGGTCTCCGAACTGACCTCCTGCCTGACAGGATGCTGGATGCCAAGGAAGTCTTAAAGATGTTCTGCTCTTGTGAGTCAGTCCCATAGTCATTAGGAGCCTCACCCACATTTCCCAACTTCCCCTTTTTTTGGGTCCTATGCCATCTATCTCTGGTTCTGCCTTTAGCTATGTTTCCAGGCCCTTGCTCCAACTCTCAACCCAAGCCCCAACAAACTTTTGGTTTTCCCATCTTTTCCCCATAGTCAACTTCCTTCTGTAACTTCAAGTTGAACTTTCATTTTCAAATGATAGGGAATTTCAAAGTTCTTTTCTATAAGCCTTGCCTGATTCTGTCCCTAGTCTTTCCCTGTGATTGGACCAGGGCAGGTCTTCAATAGTAGAACAAAACCCAATTCTCCCAGCCAGACTTTCTGAGTTGCCTCTTATTGGCCAGTATATAGCCCTATACTGCTCTGTTCTGCATTTCTGGATTCCGACAACGACAATAATTAGTATAGTAGCTAACATACATTGTAGGCAGGCTTTTGTTTGTTTGTTTGTTTAGACAGTGTTTCGGTATGCAGGCCAAGCTGACTTTACACTCACAATCCTCCTGCCGCAGCCTGAGATTATAGAAGTGTATTACCACACCCAGCTTCATTATAGTCTTATGTCCGGATTCTGTGCCAAGTATTTCATACAGATCATTTTATTTAATTTTCAAGACAACCCTCCAAAGTGCCTTCTATTCTTAGTCTCTTTTTACTGACTAAGAAACCAGGGCTTAGACAGGTTAAATAATACACCCAAGGTCACATAAGTCACAGAGCCAGTAGGGACTCAATAAGTCTGCCTGACCACAAAGCCCTTGCTCTTAACCACAGTGAGCTCTGCCTGTCTGTAACACTTGCTTTCTTCCAGTCCTGTTTGGGCACACATCCCGTGCTATCTTTTCCTGTTATCTAACGGTTTATGTGGGCAAGAGGCTGTCAGTTAGTTCAAATAGGCCAGCAAGCCCCGTGCTGGGAACAGAGTGCTTTCCACAAACCACCCAAGCATAGAGGCATCCATTCATCTTAAATGCAAAGGCCCTGGGAGGAAAGCCCTTACAACCCTAATTACCCTGACTACAACCAAACAGTCCTCATTGTCAGGAAGTTTTATGTCTGTCTCGAGCCCTGTGCCTGGTCATACTTGGATCTCTGTCCCTTTCTCATCTGCAGCCCAAGCAAAGCAGTTCCTGAATTCCTAGTAGCTAGGCCAGAGAGATGGCTCAGCAGGCAAGGCACCTGCGTTCTAGTTTTACAGCCCTCATGGTGTAAGGAGAGAAACAACGTCCAAAAGTTGTCCTCTGGCCTTCGTGTGTGCCTGTGAGCCACAAGCTCATTCTTTCTCTCTTCCTTTTTCTTATAAGTAAAATAAAATAATAAAATGATTCCTAGTAATGGCTCAGCAGGAGAACATTTGGATCTTGATGCTAAAGCTTGGCCACTCATGTGAGTCCATGACCCTCTCTTTTTATCTGTGGAATGGGTGCACAAATGATGAGCTCACTGGGTTCTTTTGAGAATTAAATGAAACCTTAAGTATAAAACAGCTCATGACTTGTTCGACATAGTACAGCCCCCTAGATGATAGTTATTACTGAATATTGCTTAGTCTTTTCCCTGGTATCGAATGTTCATCTTTCTGCCTGCACAAGACTCCCTGCCTTACACGGACACGCAGGCAGCAGTGGTATTTGTCTCAAGCCTGCTTAAGTCTCTTTGGTTTTATGTTACTGGAGAATGCTCAAAGGAAGAGCAGCGAACCCCTAAGAGGCACCTACTTTTCTTTTGGTCTGAGTGGGTCTATGCCTGGTCTGGCAAGAAAGAAAATACCTTGCTGCCATTTCAATCTCTGATCAGCAAACAGGTGCTGACAGGTGTGTGGAACAGTGAAAGGGAAAGCGAACAAATGACCTCCATGGAGAGAGAGGAGAGCAGGGAGGAGAGCTGGTCCATGGGACATGGAAGGACTTTTCCTTCCTGCTTCTTTTCCTGGGTGGCTGTTGGATTTTGGTAGCATTTGGGTCCTAGCGGATAGTCTGGCCACTTGTGCCTGGAGTCTGGGGTAGAATCCAGGGTGGGATGGGTTAGTCCCGCCTCTGTGTCTCAAGGCCAACTGAAAGTTCCAGTGACTACTCAGAAGCGCACATTTGGGTTTACAGCTGATTACGGCTCCATCTACTAAGAGCACAGCAGGGAAAAGGGCTAAAGACAGCAGCAAGACAGTAGGAACAGAAGAGATGATCAAATGTCAGGGACCTCCATTATTCCCAGGTGGAAAATCAGGTAGAAGGAAGCAGGTTGATTCAATGGCTTTCAGGTCTGAAGGATGTAAGCTGCAAAGAAAGGCAGATCTCAGCTCAGTGACTGCAAACCCTGGACTCCTGAAGGTCCTACCTCCCCTCCTCGCTACTCTTCCATCCACTCCTTCCTCAGGTGGACAACTATAGTGCACAGGGGAGTCACTGTGCTGAGCAGGTGGCACAGCAATGGGTAAAGGCAGGGCAGCTAAAGTGACTCCTTACTCTGAGATGCCTACAGTTACAGGAGGCAGTTAAAAAACTACAGTGGGACTGTGGAGATGGTTCTGTGGGTAAAAAAAGCTCTTTCTATTCAAACCTGACAACCTCAGTTAGACCCCCCCCAGATTCCACATGAAAGCTGAATGCAGTAGTGCAAACATCCATAATCCCTGTGCTCCTATGAGAAATGGGAAGCAGAGACAAAAGCTGCAGGCCAACTAGCATGGCTTACACAGTAAAGAAGAGACCCTTTCTCCAACAATGTGGAAAGGGGAGCATAGACACCTAGGGCTGTCTTTTAACCTCCACTTATGTGCTGTGGCACACATATGCCTGTATCTGCACATGCATGCAATGCATCTCATGTAGACGTACATGCGCACACACAAACGCACACACATTTAAATTTTTTACAATAAAACAAAACTAAAACTTATAATTGTCATGACTAGTGCCATGGAGAATCAGAGGACTCTGGCTTAGACTACGAGCTCTCTTTGGAAGGGTTTCGCTGGGCACCGCCCAGATTTATAATAGGCAATGGGTCAAGGTTGATAGGAAAGCAGATGTTCCAGTGACAGCAAACAACCCAATTGATGGACAGATCCTGAATGTCGTAGGCTTCCAGATACTTAGCCAAGTGGCTGACGTATCAGAAGGGAAGACAGTTGCTCAAAAGAATGAAGGAATAGTTTTGCGGGAAGTCAAGGAATGTTGGGCCTTGTAGGCAATGCCTGCCTCCGGGTTCGGGTTTGTTTTCCTACGAGCAGTGGGCAGTCATTGAAAGGTGTTTTGCAAAGGGTGACATGATCAGACTTGAGATTTAGAGGCTCCCTGGAAGATGGACTGCAGCCATCCAGATGGGAGGTGATGGTGGGCTGGGCCATGGTGTTAGCAGTGAGCATGTGGGAGGTATCAGGCTTCGGCCTTGGAAGTAAGCTCTGATGTTCCTTTAGGCTGGGGAGGCGGGGGATAGGGTGTAAGAAGTAGGAGTCAAGGACAATGCCTGGTCTTGCTCAGTTCCTGGTGGGAAGTGCCTCATAGGAAGGGAAATTCTGGAATGACTTTATTGGGCGTTCTTCAGGTCCTTGTCACATTCTGCCTTTTGCAGTCATAATTACAGACTGTTTGAATTAGAAACCAAACAGTACAGAACAACTGAGGCCAGCTGCTAGTGGCATTGGGATTGGCAGTCTGGCATCCTGAAGCAAGGCCTAGTCTCCTTCTACACACACAGCTTCTGCTCCCTCTGCCTTCCTTGGAACTCTATGGTTCCTCTTTCTGTCTTTCTTATAGCCTTGTGGCCTTCTTGTCCAGAGGGTGCTCAGTATGAGTGATAACCTGCTGTAGCCTTGCATGTCTGGCACTGTGCTATGATGGAGAGAAGCCACAGCCCACTGCCAGCCCTCGGGGATCTTGTTGGTCACGAGGTCCTCAAAGGATAGACTCTCCTAGGGCAGGACCTTGGCTCTGCCCAGATTTCGGTATGCCTCTTGCCTATGGAGAGACCATAGGAATGCAGGTGTCTCCCTGACAGCATCCCACTACGTTTGCCCCAGCCATTCCATTGCCAGGGCACTTACTCAGAGTCTTTACAAGACAGAGTGCCCCCTGCTCTGCAGTATGCCAGCAGAGGCTTCAACAAGCTGCCTGCAGCAAGAGGAGGACCTGGTAAGGTCTGAGTGCCTCCTGCTGATATCTGATGGATCCTGAGGAAATTTATCAATTAAATAAAAGAAAGCCCTTGGACTTTTAGCCCAGCTTTCAGTGTTCTTGCAAAAATTCACAAATGTGCTTCAGCCTGGGATGTGAGGCTCTACCTCATCATCAGAAGGCCCAGCATGAGCCAGCTGGGTCTGGAGAGGAGCGGTTTGCGGACATCGATCGGCTCACTTCCTTTTCCTGTTACTGTTGCTGTGGGTCCCTTTAGCATCTCAGCTTTCCTGGCCCCTATCTCTCTGATGGTATCATCTGGGCTGACACCGTATAAGGACCTGGTCTTAGAGAGCAAATATCCGGGCTCCTTCCTTCTCTGATAGAAAAGAAAATGTCTTCCATATGGATGTCAGAACTGCTGTCACTTTCAAAATTTTTATTTTAAAGATTCTTTTTGTTTTTCTAAGCAAGTAGAACATGACACCATGTTTAATGAGGACTGAACATATAATTAAAAACACATTAGTACATTTCCAATAAACTTTCAAAGAAGGCTTGAATTTTAAAAGAAAACACTTTTTTTTTATCTTTTCAGATGATGATGAGGATTTGAGATAAGGTCCTTGTGCCTCAGTTTCCCAAGCAGGAGGATTGCTTCTCTCTTCCTTTCTCCTCCTGTCCTTTTGGACAGGGTTTTGCTTATAACTGAGCTGCCTTGAACTCTGGATCCTTTTTCTCAGTTTTCTGGGTATGGGAATTTCAGACCCATGCCATCAAGCCTGGCATAGTTTTTTTTTTAAGTACATGATTGACTAGAGCAGCTTTAGACCCATAGCAGGACTCAGTAGAAACACAATTTCCACATCCCTTCTGCATCCACATATGTGGAGTCTCCCAGCAAGAACAAACTCCACCTGAGTGGTGCATCTGTTAGTCAGTGAACCTACATTGACATGCATGGTTTCCATCACAGACCACATTTGGTGATGTGTGTTCTATGGGTTTGGATGAACGAATTGCTGTATTGCCATCTATAATTTTATACTACCATTTATAAATGGATGGTTCCACTCTCTTAACGCCTTGAATTCTGATTATTCAGCCTATTTTACAATGCAGATAATGGGATTGGTGAGATGGCTTAGCAGGGTACCTTCACAGAAACCTGGAGACCTGAGTTGGTTCCCCAGAGTCCACAGGTAAAAGGAGAGAACTGACTTCTAAAGTTATTCTCTGATCTCACACGTGTATCATGGCATGCATGTGTCTTCTCCTCCTCCTATATTATGATAAAATAATATTATTATATTATAAGCCAGGCCTGGAGGCACAGAACTATAATCTCATCTACTAGGAAAGAGGAAACAGAAGGATCGAGAGTTCAAAGCCAGCCAGGATAACTTAGTGAGGCCCTGTTCCAAAATAAAAAGTAAAAGAGGAGATATTATTCAGTAGTAAACTTACCCAGCAGTCACAAAAACCTGGGTTCAGTTTTCAGCACTACAATAACAAAAAATGTGTGTGTACACATGCGTGCATGCATGCGAGTGCGTGTGTGTGTGCCTCCTACCTAGAATTTCAAATTCCCTGTAAATATCCCACTGGTTGAAGTGAAGCAGGAAGAAATTGTTTCTGTACTCAGCCAATGCTTATTGTGAACCTGGAATCTTTAGATTCATTTTCTTCTTTATGAAATCCTAGGTGCAGGTGTTATGCCTCATTTGACAAGTAAGGATATAGAAGCTCAGAGAGGCGAGTATGTTTACCCAAGTTCATATCACCAAGGGGAGAGGTCAGACCTTGAACCCAAACCTGTTTCCAAGGTTTTTGGTTTTTTGGACTTTGACTGCTCTTCCCTACCTGAGATGTTCCAGAGTACCTGTCTCATCCACACAGAGACTCGTTGTCTAATTTTGAATTTTTTTTAAAAAAAAAATTCCTCTTAGACATTGAGGATCTCAAAAGCTTCTCTTTCCATGCTTGCAGTCGCCTCCTACGTGTCCTCGAACAAGTCAGAGACCAGAACTGCTTTCAAACCCAAGACTTTGGGCAGAGCCAGCATGGCTCCCTGGCTCTGGGGCAATGCCCTGGCAGTCTTCCTGGGTGCAGACTCGCCCCCTGGGCCCCTCTCACCTTTGCCCAGCTCCCAACTCTTGGCAGGTGACTCACAGATCAAAGGACATCCTGGCAGGATCACCCTCAGTCATGGAGGGTGTCGGGGTCTGGAACTATGGCAACCAGATGCAAGCCTTGGGTTTATTTGCATTTTTCTACAAACAGCATGTTCAGGGATCCCTAACCTGGGATAGATGTAAGGTGGGGAATAACTCCTCGGGGTTTCTTCTTGTGGCCTAGAGATCCTCTTAATATTTAGGCTAAAATTTGCAACTCCGGGAGCAAAAGTCTAGTCCCAAGTGCAAAAGAGAAAGCACCAGAATTGAAGAGTCAGCCCTGGCCTGGTTGGGGACTTCCTGGAGGAACTCACTCCTCCCTTCCTTCCTTCCCTCCCCCTTCCTTCCCTCCTTCCTTCCTTCCTTCCTTCCCTCCTTCTTTCCTCCCTTCTTCCCTTCCCTCCCTCCCTTCCTTCCTCCTTCCCTCCTCCCTCCCTCCCTCCTTCCCTCCTCCCTTTCCTCCTTCCCTCCTTCTTTCCTTCCTTCCCCCTTCCCTCCCTCCCTTCCTTCCCTCCTTCCCTCCTTCCCTCCTTCTTTCTTTCCTTCCTCCCTTCCCTCCTTCCCTCCTTCCTTCCTTCCTTCCTCTCCTTCCTCCCTTCCCTCCTCCTCCCTCCTCCCTTCCCTCCTTCCCTCCTTCTTTCCTCCCTTCCTGCCTTCCCTCCCTCCTTCCTTCCTTCCCTCCTTCCTTCCTCCCTTCCCTCCTTCCCTCCTTCCCTCCTTCTTTCCTCCCGTCCTCCCTTCCCTCCCTCCTCCTCCTCCCTCCCTCCCTCCTTCCCTCCTTCTTTCCTCCCTTCCCTCCTTCTTTCCTTCCTTCCTTCCCTTCTTCCTTCCTCCCTTCCCTCCCTCCCTCCTTCCTTCCTTCCCTCCTTCCTTCCTCCCTTCCCTCCCTCCCTCCCTCCTTCCTTCCTTCCTTCCCTTCTTCCTTCCTCCCTTCCCTCCCTCCCTCCTTCCTTCCTTCCTTTCTTCCTTCCTCCCTTTCCTCCCTCCCTCCTTCCTTCCCTCCCTCCTTCCTTCCTTCCCTCCTTCCTTCCTTCCCTCCCTCCTTTTTTCCAGCTTGAACCTAGAACCTCTTCAATGCTGTGCAAGGGTTCAAGTACCAAGTCATTCTCAGCTCTCTTTTTACTTTTTATTTTGAGACCGTGTCTCATTAAGTTGGTTGGGTTGGCCTTGAACTTGCAACCCTTCTGCCTCATATTCTTGAATGGCTAGGATTACAGGCCTATACCACCACACCAGGCAGAAAGACAGGTCTTGTGCTAAACAATACAGAACCATTCATAGACATTTTGGGGGGTGGGGGGGATAGGATCTCACACGGTATCCCAGGGTGAACTAGAAACCACTCTATGACCCTATACTTGTGGTGATCCTTTTGGCTCAGCCTCCAGAATTCTGGAGTGGCTGGCAAATGTCACGTGCTATCCCTGGCTCCTGTTCACAGACTTCACTCTTCTCTCATTTACTGGTTCCACAGTGAGTATGTACTATATACCTAGCATGTGTTGCTCGGGAATAGTCCAAGCCATATGGATGTCATGCCTGTGTAATCTGAAGTGTAGTCCTGCAGACTTGCCAACATATGGGCTCCTCTAACTCAGGAGGCAGGATATCTGGAAAAAAGTCAGCTTGGGCCACATAGTAAGCCCCTATCTCAAAAAACAAGCAAGTAAGCAGGCAAGCAAACAAATAAAAAAAGCTGGGTATGGTGCTTGAATCTGTAATTCCATCATTGGAGAGACGGAGGCAGGAGGATTTCCATGGGTCTGAGTTCGGCCTGGGCTTCCACAGTGAATTCTAGGCTAGTTTGGGCTGCAGAGTGAGATACGTTTCAAAACAAACAAAACCCAGACAAACAAAACTAAGACCCATAAAACAAAATAAAACAGGTTCCTGGGCTGAAGGTGTAGGTTAGTAGTAGAATATGTGCTTAGCTTGTATGAGGCCCTGGATAGCCCTAGCACCAAGAAAATAAAAAGATGAAAAATTTGAAAATGAAAAATGCAGATTGCTGGACCTCATCCACCCCAAAGACATTGCCCACTATTATGTACTTTTAGCCAGGCTCCCTGGGTTCATTAAATTACTCGGAGAGTCATTGCTAGCTTGGAATCGCCTCCCTGGCAGAGTCCTTCCCGTGGGCCCATAGCACAGTGCCCACACATGGTGCTGCTTGAATCCAAGACCTTTTCACGGGAGATGGTCCCTCATTATCCTCTCTCCTCACGTCTCCCTGCTGTTCCCACACCCTGGCCCTGTGAGGGGTGGAGGAGGGAAGAGGCTGGGTCTGTCCACTCTCCTTAAACTGCTCTGGGTGCACAATCTTGGGCAGATTGTGAACCTCCGGGGCAGAGAGTCTGTCCCAGCATGCACCGCTTCATCCTGACTGGGCAAAGCTCTGATGGTACCAATTAACGTTAACGAGGCTCCCTCTCCGTCTGGGCCTGTCTCGAGGCTTTGTTAATTAATACTTCTATGGTCCCTTGGGTCCCTAGAATGAGAGGTCTGGGAGAGCTGGGTGAACCGTATGGTTTCATCCAAAAGGATCTTTCTTCCGGATTAAGCAGAAGGAGACGGAGGCCTGGAGCTGGCAGGCGCTGGAAATTGGTTGCAGAACAGTGGCTGATGGGTCCTGAGCCATCCCTTCCTGGCAGGTCGCAGCCAGAACGCCTTAGTCAGGGCTTCATTTCCACTGCACTTCAGGAAGTGGAGCCGCTGTCCCCCACCTTTTCTAAAGGAGAAAAATGGGGGACGGGCTTTAGATCAACGTATGCAGAATTATTGCATGCCACATGACTCTCAAAGCTGAGTTTCTACTCTGTCGAGGCTGCTGGGTATCCGCCCCTGGGGCCTATTGGTGTCTGTCTCAGGTGGTGTCCCATAGAGTTGTTGACAGTCCTGAGGACCCCACTGCTGTACTCCTGACACCTCTTTCATCTGGCCCTTGGACCTGACTATGGACTTCCTGTTCCTAGGGGGTAGGGCAGAGGGAAGGTGGGGCAGGGAAGGGACAGGCCCTTCCGTATCAGGGTCCACAGCCTCTGGGAAAGCTTTTACAATGCCCTGCTGGGCATTGCCCCTCGATAACACAGGCTCCTCCTCCAAGGGCATGGAGTAGAAGTTGGTGGAGGCCACTATAAATGCATACTATAAACTCTCCAGCATGACTGTGGTCACCCTGAGGAAGAACTCAGATCTCTAACAGCCAGCTCTGGTGGTTACCCGTAACCCTACCATCTCATAATCCTAACACTTGAAAGTCTGAGGCAGAAGGTTCATAGGTTTGACGACAGCTTGGGCTATTTACACAGGGAGAGAAGAATCCTGTCAGAAAAACAAAGCTGGATATGGTGCTTCATACCTGTAATCCTAGCACAGGAGAGACTAGGAAAAAGGAGGGTCTGAGTTGGAGGGCAGCCTGTGCTGTGTAGTATGTACCAGACCTGCCCCGGGTCTGAGATCCTGGCTCAAACCAAACACCCCTGTAGCAGTCCGCCTTCATGGTTGCTGATAAATGATCATCAAACAGCTTAAGGGAACGATAGTCCTATTACAGTGCATAGTCCAGCTTGATGGAAGAGCACGCACAAACACTAGGGCTGAGGGAACTGGCCACACCATCACCACATAGCAGCTGAGAGAGGGACGATCCTTACTTGCCAGACCAGAATGTCTGGCCAAGTGTACAGAAGGATGCCAACTCTCTCAAGCAGCTCTCTGTATTTTATTCCAGGGCCTAATCCCACCCATCCTGGGCTAGGCCTTCCCCATCAGCTAGATAATCTCCTGCAGGTTTGTTCTGGGCCTAACTCAACCACCAATTCTCTACAAATGTGCCTAGAGCTCAAACCCTCAACTGTCAAATTGACACCTATGTCCAGCCATGACAACTCCCAAAACAACTCCCAGGGCACAGATTTCTATGGGACTAAATTCAAAGTTCTGATATTGATAGAATTGGGTGGGCTTTGTAGAGATGAATCAATGCTGGGTTCCAATACAAGTATGTGTCAAGGGCTGGCGAAATCATGTACGTCAATGTGACTGGGCAGCTTTGGTCATCCTGCCTCCGGTTCTGAAGTGCTGGGTAGCACCACAACCCACATTATCATCAGTAAAATGAAGTACTAGTTCCTATCCTTTGACTTGTGGTGAGAAGTAAATAAAGCACTAGCTCAGCACCTCAGACTCCCTACCCTGCAGCTCTGCCTCTTGACTAGCATGGGCTTCTCCAGTCGGACCCATAGTGAGAGAAAGATTCACATAATTGTAGGCCTTCTAGACACTTCTAGAAGTATCTGGTAAATACTCTACAAATGGCCCAGTTTTTCCAAGTTGCTTTAAGCGTTGATTTATTAACCAGAGAGCGAGGAGGTGGCTTTGGGGTACTGCTCTGAGTTCCCAAAGAGAGGTCACTGAGATACAGGAAGTATGGGGGTGGAGGGAGAGTCTCAGAGGCTCCTGCAGGGAGTTCTGTTTTCCCAGCTCCCCTCCTCTCTTCAGGGCTCCCTCCTCCCCAGAACCCTCCCTGCTCCTCCAGCCTGCCACATCTGGATTCAACTAGGGAACAACAGGCTTTCTGTGAATGCCCCACCTTCTTCGCCCTCAATCCTCCACTCAGAACTTTGATTCTCAAGGGGCGGGCCAAGGGAGTAAAGAAAACTCCAAGCTTTTTCCCTCCAAACAGTCAGGGTAAGTTTGAATACACACACCACATACACACACACACACACACACACACTCTCTCTCACAGATATCCCAGCCTGGATCAACCAAGAAGTTGGACCCCAAGTTAGAGCTGGTAAGAGGGCGTCTCAGACAACAGGAAGAGACTGCTGTGGTTGCCCCCAGTCTACCAGACCACTGTCTAGCCTAGCCTAGCCGACCGTAATCGGGGAGCACAGGCTCCCTTCCCTGCTAGAGAGAAGCCCTGCTGGGCTCCTGAGGCCATAAATTGGAATGTAGCAGCCACAGTGGAAGGCAGCTGTAACTCTCATTAAAGTGACATCAACCCCATGGAGGGAGGATGCTGTAAATCCAGGGAAAGGGGGGCATTCATCCAGGGAGAACCGCAGAAGCAAAGAAAAAAACAAAAAAACGACTCTTAAATAGAGGAGACATGGTGTCTGGAACTAATGGTGAGGCCCTCTCTGCCCAAGGCCATGCAGAGTGAAAGGGGAGGGGGGTGAGGGGGTTGTGTGGGGAGCCGTGGGGGGAGGTAGAGGCCTTGGGGATGGGTTCCCAGCCAGGCCCAGGGCCCAGCACACTGAAGAGCACCCGCAGTCCACCATCTACTGTCCTCCACTTTTTCTGCACATTCCCTCCGCAGAACTGATTTGTGTCCCTTGTTCATGGGTTTTCCCAGGGACAAGAGGATCTGTGGGTTTGGTCTTCCAGGGTCAAGTTGATATCGAAACTAACTGCCACACAGTAGATATCAACTTCAACGTGCACGCGTGTGTGCGCATACACACACACACACACACACACACACACACACACACATACACACACAAAACAGACTGTTGAATGACTAAATGAACCCCAGGCTCTAGCTTCTCTCCATTACATACCTCTCTCTCTCATCATTTCAGTGTTGTGTGAGTCTTGGGCCAGTCACTTTACTTGCCAGGGCTGTGGGTGTTGGAAAATGAAGTCAGTTTTGGAGACTGACATGGGCGTGGAAGGTGCTACATATGGTTCAGCCTTGCTTCTTTACTTTGGGGTGGGTAGAGTGGCCGAGGCTGCATTCTAGAGCCTTCCTTTGAGGATATTCTGGACTCCCTCCTTCTTTCTTTGCTCTCTGACTTTGGGGGACCGGCATCGGTGGCCGCCTCTTTCTGAGGCGGTGACAAGGAGAGCCATGTCCTCTTGAGGTAGCAATAGGAGCCCTGAGGACTAGAGAACCTGGGTCCCCTCCAGCCCTGAATGAGCCCAGTATGCCCAGAGCGAGCTGGAGAGATGAAGCCTCCTAAGTCTGGACCCCACCGGGACCCGTTTCAGTAGGTCTGAGCGGGGGGCCAATAACTTGCATTTCTGAGTCCCCAGGAGACCTGAGGTTGCTGGCTGTGAGTCACACTTCAGGGACCCCTGTCCAGAGTGGCCTCACCAGGATCCGCCCCATCTCCCCCACCCCCAGGCCTGCAACTGCATGTAGGTGCAGCATCCAATTGACACTTGAGCAAGTGCAAGTCACCACAGACCCTCAGGGACCTTCAGGAACCGTAATGGTGCAGAGCTGGGGGGAGGGGGGAGGGCTGGCCTGGTCCTCTGCAGGTTTAACAAGCTCCCCAAGTGATTCTCCCACAATGCCCTGTGCAGAACTTTGGCCAGAGAGGGAATTGATATTTAAAGACTCAGTTTCTGGGCTAGACATGGACCTTGGCTGTAGAACAGTTAGTTGTTCAGCATATATGAGGCTCTAAGATCAACCCTTAGCACCCCCTAAACCTGGTGTGGAACCCCAAGGCCCGGGTAGTGGAGGCAGGAGGATCAGGAGTTCAAGTCTAGCTACACAGCAAGTTTGAGGCTAGCCTAGGCTACATGAGACTCTGCTTCAAGCAACAACAGCAACAGCAATAAATTCAGTTTCCTTCTAGAATCTCTCCCCTCATCCCACCAAAGAGGCTTAAAGAATGGGGACTGAGGAGGGAAAAGCAGAAGTTGGGTGAAATGGCCCAACCCAAAAGTTCTAGCACAATTGAAAGGAAAAGGAATAAAAGAGCAGGTGTTGAAACACATGGAAATGATGTGCAGAAAGCTGGGGGTGGGGTGGAAGATGTAGCTTGTTACTGTGGTGGTCTGGACAGACATGGCAGGTGACCTGCCAACTTAAAGGATGCTCCAATGGGGCTCTCTTGGGTGCATGTGACAGTTGAGAGCCCCTTAGAAGCTGGGGTCAGGAGGAGAGCACAGCTTCATCAAGTCGGAGTGAGCCAATAGATGGAGCACTCAGAGGGAGCACTGCAGGATCCTGGGGCCCACCACTGTCCTGACAGCCAGTGCCCTTCCTCTCTCGCACAGGCGGGTCTAAGTTCTACTCCCCTCTAAGGCAGCAGCATCCCAGGTCTCCGGCCCCTGCTGCTTGCATATCCGCCCATCTGTCTCCCAGCCCTTGGAGCACTGGGGGTCCAGGGACTTGAACACAGTGGTACTTGTGGTTTCCAGATTTAATCTTAGCACAGGTTTCTGGTCCTTCACAATTAGCATTAGGGCACGTTACCTTCTCCACAATTCCGAAAGGAAGGCAAATGGAGCTTTTAGATCCTACGTAAGATGGGAGAACACTAAACTGGGTGTGGCGGTGCAGGCCTGCAATCCCAGCATGTTGGGAGGCTGAGACAAGAAGGACTGTTGTCAGTTCAAAGCTAGCCTGGCCTGTGGAGCAAGACCCCATCTCACAAGCGAAGCAAAATAGGCAAGAACAAAAATGAGAAAGCTCAACAGTAGATAAGAATGGGGGCCCATACAGATATATCCACATTTTCGTTCTAGTTGGCCTCCCTGCAAAAAGTAAACTTTGTTCACTTCTTGCAAACTTTAGAAACCAGTGTTATGTTTAAGGTTGCAATAGGGAGATGAAAGGTTATAGTAGGTACCTGTCTACCTGCCTAGTGGGTCCTTCCAGATGGAGACAATCCTACCCAGCTGGTGACAGCCAGGAGGACCATAGCCATGTCCTTCAGGATGGCCTTGTGCTGAAGGGAGCTAGTTGACCAAGGTGATGTCCCTTGCTGAAGTGCAGGGCTGGCGAGGCATTGGTTATAACTGCACAGTACCGGCCTCAATCCAGACTTGTTCCTTCTCCACCATCAGGCGTTCATTCCCAGAATACTCCAAAATGCTTAGTACACATTCACCTCTCTTGGTGTCTGTTTTCTGGAAGCCTGACCAAAGATAGAAGAGAACTAATATCAACAGAATGTGAGAGAAAGAGAGAGAGAGAGAGAGAGAGGAGAGAGAGAGAGAAAGAGAGTGAGAGAAGAAAGAGAGAGAGAGGAGAGAGAGGAGAGGAGAGAGAGAAGAGAGAAAGAGAGTGAGAGAAGAGAGAGAGAGAGGAGAGAGGAGAGAGAAGAGAGAGAGAGAAAGAGTGAGAGAAGAGAGAGAGAGGAGAGAGGAGAGAGAGAAGAGAGAGAAAGAGAGTGAGAGAAGAAAGAGAGAGAGAGAGAGAGAGAGAGAGATCTTGAGGTAGGGTCTGACTCTGTAGTCAAGACCGTCCTTGAACTCATGTGGCCCAGAGTGACCTTAAACACATCAAACTCCTACAAATCTTCCTCAAGGCAGAATTGACTTGTTTTATTTTATTTATTTGAGAGGGAGAGAGAAAGAGAGAAGATGGAGAAGGAAGAGGAAGGAGAGGAGGAAGAAGAGGAGATGTGTCATAGTATTTATGTGGAAGTCAGAGGACAGTTATTGGAAATTGGTTTTCTCTCCTGTGGGCTCTGAGGATCAATCTTAGGTCACCAAGTTTGGCCTCAATTGCCTTTATCAATTGATCTATCTATCTAATGACATTTTTATTTTATTTTATTTTATTTTATTTTATTTTATTTTATTTTATTTTACAGTTCTGGGGTGGAACCCAGGGCCTTGTGCTTGCCAGGTAAGTGCTCAACCAACAGGGAAACATCCTCAAGCTCTGTTGCTGTTTTGTTGAGACAGGTCTCATTATGTAGTTCTGGCTGATCTGGAACTTACCAGATAGACCAACTGGCCTGGAACTTGTGACAATCCTCTTACCTCTGCCCCCAACAAGTGCTTGGGTTACAGGTGTGTGCCATTATACTTCACACTAAAATCTGTTTTTTTTTTAAGTCAGGCTCATTTAATATGACAAATCTGTGGAATAAATATTTTTTAATGGTGGAAAAAGTTTAGAGCAAGATTGATCGTCACTGGCAAAGCTGGGGGTGCTGGCACAGATCCACTTTAACTTTGAGAGCACAGGTCCTACACTGCTGCCACAGTAGGACAGGCTCAGGAGCCTGACCCTGACCTGCGGGCATATCATGGAAAAGAGCTGGCCAAGGAAGACACGTCCACTGGGTTCCAGGAGGGACCTAAGTGCCCACCAGAAGGGTCTTCATACCCTGTATGCAAACAAGGGGAAGCAAGGAGGGGAACATAATGGCCGTCACCTTTGATGACCAAGGAGGCGGCAGCCAACTGCATGGAGGAAGACTTCAAGATGACCACATGTTAGGAACATTGCCAGCTCTGGACAGCCCAGCCACAGCGGCAGACTCTCTCCCAACAAGTCTCAGTGCTGTGGATTCTCAGCTCTGTGGATACAAAAGAAGAGTCATTCATCCCTATCCTGGTTGGCAAAACTTGGGCCCATTCCTATGCTGGTAAAGACTGAGGGAATCATGGCTTTTCAGGCTAGTTGAGGTTCTTCCATCTGGACCCCACACATGGCTCCTCCCCAGATTCTGGGGCTGATCTGCTAGTAGTCAGGGCAAGTTCAAAGTAGGCAGCTTGCAGCCAAAGTCACAAGCCTGCCTGTAGCTTTTCGCTTGGATTCAGCCTCAGAAAAGGAACGAAAGGGGGAGGAGAGGGAGAGAGAGAACTCAGGAGATAAGATTTGCCTTACAAGTGTGAGAACAAGAGCTCAGATCCCCAGAACCTATATTTAAAAAAAAATCCAGCATGTGGGGCTGGAGAGATGGCTCAGAGGTTAAGACTGTGTCTCATAAGCAGAAGGTCCTGAGTTCTGATCCCAGGTCCCATGTAAAAATGCCAGACTGAATCGAAGGTGCACTTTCATCCTCGTCCCTGGTGGGCAGAGTCTGGGAAATCCCAGAGTGAAACAAGGAGGTAGAAGCAATCCTGATGATCTCAAAGTCACCCTTGGTCCCCCACAGGGACACACGGGCCCTCTGATACACACACACACACACACACACACACACACACACACACACACACACAAAACAAATATTTTTAAAAAATCCAGTGTGGTGGTCACTGGTAATTCCAACACTAGGAAGGCAAAGACAAGGAACACCAACGCAAGCTAGCCTGGCTGATTGGTAAGCTCTGGGTGTAACCGAGAGACTCTGTTTTAACAATAAACGCAGAGAACTATTGCAGAAGATATCTGATATCAACTTCAGACTTCTATAAGCATATGGCATGTATGTGCATGTGTACCTACATGCATACATGTATCCATACATATGTCAACACACATACAGACATGCATGTATCACCTCTCACATACACACTCAAAGAAAAGAAAAAGGAGAAGGAGGAGGAGAAAGAGAAGGAAAAGGAGAAGGAGGAGGAGGGGTAAGAAGGAAGAGCAGGAGGAGAAGGGGGAATTAGGAGAGGGAAGAGGAGAAGGAGGCAGCTTAAGAAGTGTGTGCAAATTCTGAACCACCCCCCTACATGGTAACCTGGATGACAATGGGTCGGGTCTGTGTGCCAGGACCACCGCCAGTATGAAGGGCTCTAGCAAGTTCCTTTTCTGAGCAAACCTTGGTTGCCTCACCTGGGTGAGAATGTTCTTTCGACAGAAGAGATGCGCTTGTGACTGTTATCTTTTCTCGTTTGTCATATTCATTCATATATATATATACATATATGCTTCATCTTTGTGAGCAGAATCCCACGACTCCATTTGTTTTCTGAGTTATTTTGTTAGTTTGAGGCATTTGCATGCAGAGCCACACACACTCATATTTTTCTCCCTAGCAAAACATTAATTATCCCATCTGGCAACCTTTCTGTAAGGTATTTGGTTCTTACCACTCCCTAAGCTGTAGGGCACCAAGCAATTTCTATGTTTTCCCCTCATCTCAGCAAGCCACCTGCAGTGTCTCAGGGGAGCATTGTTTCACACAGCAGGATGCAGACCCTCCTCTGTACCCTGTGGTGGCACCTGACAGACTGGCTGTCCCAGAAAGTCTCACATTGGGTGGGAACTTTCTGTTTTCTCAGGGGGCTGCGAATGTACCCATACCTGTATTCCCAGCACCCAAGACAGTGGTGGATTTGCTGGGTAAGCTGGTGAATGAATGAACATGAAAATAAATGAATAAAGGAAGTGCAGTCTGAATAACCCGGGGTTGGCTCAACCTCATTTTGGCATCTTTGCCTGATCTCTTGCCTGTCCATGCAAGGAGCTGTTGTGAGGGCAGCTAGACCTTAGCTGTATCTGACAGTTGGTGAGTGCCACCCTCTGTCCTTACCTGCAAAAGTGGGTGTTTTAGTTTCATTAAACATCGGTGCCACGTATGTCTGATCCCAAGAACTGAGGGACAAAGGGGTTTAATTGGATCACAGGTCCAGGTTACAATACATCATTGCACGGGAATCCTAGCATCCATACAAGGAGCAGAGAGCAGTGAAATCAATCCACGCATGGCTGCTTGCTTGCTAATGCCCAGCTAGCTCCCTCTATCTTTATCCAGTCTTGCTCTACCTGTACAGGGAATGGTGCCACCCACAATGGACTGGGTCTTCCCACATCAGTCATGCACTTCGGGCAATCCTTTGTGGGCACGCCCAGAGGCTACCCTTAGTCAGTGGGCCTGGAGAACTGCCTCCTAGGTGTCAGGTTGACAGTTAATACTAACCAGTACAGGGAGGCTACAGGGAACAAATTAGCCATTAAGTGCCAGGTTACCTTCTCCTTCCAGTTCAAAGACAAGGGAAGAACTGACCCACAGTCACGTACACACAGACCAGTTCACCTGGGACTCAGGCTCCAGCACTGACCAGGCTCCCAAGTACTGGTGTCTCTGATCCCTCCTGCTGTCACACAGTGTGTCACATTGAGGAGGGATCGCCCTTGATGTTCCCATGTGTTCAGCACACGCATTTCCCTTTTCCTTCTGACTTATTCCATCCCCTCAGCAGCCTGCTAAAGTCGGAGGAAATTGTGGTGCAAAAGGTGGAACTGAACTGTCTCCAAGGTGAAAGACTTGTCCATGGAGTTCAAGATAGAGGGTCTTCCTTCCTCCCTTCCTCCCTTCCTCCCTTCTCTCCCTCACTTCTTTCTTTGCTCTTATTCTCTTCCTTCCCTCCTTCCACTTTCTCTCCTGTCTTCTTTTCTTTCTCTCTTTTTCTATCTCTTTCTTTCTTTTCCTCTTTTTTCTTTCTTTCTTTCTTTTTCTCTTTTTCTTTCTTCCTCTCTTTTTCTGCCTTCCTTTCTTTTTTCTCTTTCTTCCTTTCTTTCTTTTTCTCTTCTTCCTTCCTTTCTTTTTCTCTTCTTCCTTTCTTCCTTTTTCTCTTTCTTCCTTTCTTTTTCTCTTTCTTCCTTTTTCTCTTCCTTTCTTTCTTTTTCTCTTTCTTCCTTCCTTTCTTTTTCTCTTCCTTTCTTTCTTTTTCTCTTCCTTTCTTTCTTTTTCTCTTCCTTTCTTTCTTTTCTCTTCCTAAGCCCAGATCAAACATGCAGGAGATTGTCTAGTTGATGGGTGTGATTAGGCCCTGGACAGGTGAATAAAATACAGAGAGCTGGTTGAGGAAATTGGCATCCTTGTGTATACTTGGCCAGACATGCTGGTCTGGAAAGTAAGGATTGTTCCTTTCTCCACGGATGGAATGGCCAGTTCCCTGGGCCCTGGTGTTGGTGTGAGCTCACTCTCCTGTCAAACTGGACTAAGATCTATAACCAGGCTATTGAAAGAGAATAAACCCCTTGCTTCCTTAAGCAGTTTTGTTGTGATTTTGTCAGCAGCCATGCAGGCTGACTGCAGCACATAGACTAGCTGAATGTAGCTCATGTTGGCTTCAAACTCATGATCTCCACATCCTGATGCTGACATTACAGCCGTGTGCCACATGACTTCATGTGCTGTCTGTGGGACCAGAGTCCAGGGCCCTCCTTGCCTAGGCCTCTGTGGACAGTGCAGTCTCTCTGTAGGGGCCTCAAACTTCTGGTCTGGGGATTATCAGCTCAGCAGACACATGCAGTTCTGATAAAATCAAACACACAATCTGGAGCTCCAACCACCAGACCTCTAGGCCTTTCCAGATGTGTTTACGGAGATAAAATTCTCCTTCAGCTGGGGGAAATTTACATGAAGCCTCTGCATAGCATTCTTCCTGCCTAGGTCACAACAGCATACTCTGCCCCCACCCAGCCATCTAGCTCAGTGGTCCCAAAGCCAATGAGTTGCTCTCTAGAAAGGGTGAGACACCAGGCGCTATCTTGGTCTACACCCTTGAAGGGGTAAAAGTGTCTCCTGGGACGGATGAGTGGGTAAGGCTTTTTTCTGAATGCTTTTGGTGAAATTTAGAGAGAGAGAGAGAGAGAGAGAGATCAATGTGTTTTCTTCTCTGAGACTGGACTTTCGCATCCTGCTATATTTCTTCCATTTAGAAATGATTTCCATTGGCTAGTTTGAGAGTGAAGCTAAAGGGAGAGGATATTTACTTTTCTCCCCCACTTAATCTGATGATCTGTTTTTAACCTGTCCCTGTCCCTATAAGCTAATAAGTTCATGAGGAATTTCATTTCTACACTTAAAGTCATACAGTTGTGTCCTGTTACTATATAGGCTTTATTTCCTTAGTGGCTATGTCTAAGACCCATGTGTCTCAAGGACAAGGAAATTTTGTGCTATTGAGCAACTATTCTAGGGGCCTACTGGTCAATGTGTGTCTCTGCCCTGTCCATGCACCTGATAACTTCCCACTGCCCACTGTTGAGTGTGGCTCCTCAGCTTAACTTTCAAGGCCTATTCCCATTCTACTTCTGCCAAAGTGGCCTCTATCTTCCTGTGTCCTGGCATGTGAAAATTTCTCCCTCCTTCCCTTCCTTCTTTAAGAGTATTTGGTCAGAAGGTTAAATATTGCTAATACCGTTAAGCGTTTTAATTTTCTGGAGTATGTGTGTATGCAGATAGACATGTGTGTATGTATGTGTGTGTATGTGTGTGCAAATGGGCATGTATGTATGAGTGTGTGTTTGTGTATGTGCATGCAGATAGGCCTGTGTGAATGTATGCATGTGTGCATGTGCAAATAGGCATGTGTGTATGTATGAGTGTGTGTGTGCATGCAGATAGGCATGAGTGAATGTATGTGTGTCTGTATGTGCAAATGGGCGTGTGTGTGTGTGTGTGTATGTGCATATGTGTGTTAAAGTGAGAAGTTGATAAAGAGTGTCTTTCTCAATTGTTCTCCACCTCATTTTCTGAGTCAGGATCTCTTGCTGAACTCAAAGCTTGCTTATCCAGCTAGACTGGCTGGCTAGCAGGCCCCATGGATCCTCCCATCTCTACTCCCCAGCACTGGGATGATAGGTGTGCACTGCAACACATGGTTTTTTATGTGGGTGCTGGGGATTGAATTCTTGCTTGCATGGCAAGCTCTTTGCTGCCCAGCTCCATTTCCTAGGTCTTTATTATAAACATCCTTGAATGTTTTATTTTCCCTTGTGGAAGGGTGGATTATGTGGCCCTTTGAATGATAGCTAACCCTTTCCCAAGGCCCTGCCCCCTTGAGTAGAAAGCTGTAAACCCTGCAGCCCCCCCCCCCTTTTGTGACTGGCTAGACTGTCATCCTGGCTACTTGGAGCACCTCACAGACGCCTTGATGAAATGACAGTCTAACTGCAAGGAACATTGAAACCGCGGTGCTGCTGAAGCCACACTGGCCAGCCTGGCTGGCCTATGAGCCCTGAGAACCTGCCCCTTCCAGCTAGGACTACAGATGCTGGCTGCTGCAACTGTCTTTTCTTTTCTTCTTCTTTTTTTCTTTCTTTTTTTAATGGGTGTTAGGAATCTAAAACTTGTACTTCAAGAAATCTTGCACACGACCACTGCAGGCCAGGTGCTGGTTTTGTGGGACAAGGATAAGCCCCACAAGCTCTTGAAGACCCTGATCTCCCTATAGCTAGTCTCACCTAGGACAGGAGATGGGGCACCTCTCCAGGAACTCAGCAGAGCCCATGATTGGTGCAATGTAAGGCTTGAGACTGGTCCTTACACAGGGCTTGTGCTTGGCGGAAGTGGAATTTGTACCGGCAAGATTGTGATTGATGGAGAACTGCAAGCTTGAGCACAACCATGCCCTGTGATAGTTAATCCTGCGTGTCAATGTGATACACCTGGCATTAACTAAAATCAGCTGAGACCAGCTGAAGAGATTATCTGGATCAATACATTTACAATACAAAGACCAATTGGAACCTCCTTAGATCTCATTAGAACCTTCCAGTAGCAGACCAGATAAAAGGAACCATAAAACAGGAGACTGGGAAAAAGAGAGACTCTCCAGGAATCCTCCAGACTTCAGTTGTCACCCACTAGCCTACTGGATGTCTGCTGTGATTAGCCTGCCTCCAGCTTCAGCCACCAGCCATGTTGCCTCCACCATGAAAGCCTGTTTCTCCCCTCTAGAACTGTAAGTTGAATAAATCTCCCTTTCTCCCCTAAGTTGTTTGACTTTGAATGTTCTTTCACAGTAATATTTAAGAATAAGCATTACAACCCCTCTTCTGGTTGTGGAAGCAGGCTGCTTGCTGCCCTTTGAGTTAGTCTAGGAGCTTCTGCCTTGCACATGGATTCCTATAGTGTTACATCATAAGGTTCCTTATGAATGGTCTTTTGCCAACTTGGGTTTTTGTTTGTTTTTAATTACAGGTAGAGAAGAGCTGGCTGAACTAGAAGGCTGAATGGAGAACAGACAAAAATTCCAACTCTGGTGGCAGCGGGTAGCGAGTAGGTGACTGAGGAATTCCGAAACATTACCAGAAACTGAGGACCGTGATATTCAAAGCCCTGAGCTGTAACCATAAGGAAGTGTTGCAGAAAACCACTGAGGACTGAGGACTAGGAGCTCCGACCCTGAAACGTGGAGCTGTAATTCTGGGAGATGGCTAACGAGTTCCACAGTGCTGCAGAATGGAAAAAGTTAACACTAACTGAAGTATCAAAAAGATGAGGGATGACAGAGAGACTGAAGCCAGGAAAGACAAGAGCTGGCAAGAGCTGAAGGCAAGAGACAAGGATGTGTGCTGTCCAAGGTTCAGAGAGATAAAAAAAAAAAAACCCAAGGGTCCCGATGCCCAAAACCCACAAATTGTAATTCTGCTATTGAGTGTTGGTGTTCTGAGGGCAATGAGCCTCGGCCTTATATCCTTAGAGAAACCAACTCCCAGCTCTGAAAGCCTGAAGCTTCTGGTTCTCAGAGCTTAGATCTCAAAGTCTCCAGCTTTGGAAGCCCAGGCCATGATCCTTTGGAAGTGAGGGCTGTCGATACCTGTTAGTGATTTCTAGGCTGAGCAAAAGCACCCCAGTCAGTACATACTCTCCATCAACAGAGCCCTAGACATCATTTTAAGAGCTGGGGGCAGTCAGTGGGGAGACAAGACACATTTAACCCTTGCTCTCAGCTGTCTTACATTCTAGGGATAGAGGCAGATAAAAATGGATAGTCAAATAAATCTAATGAATTCAGATATGCCGCAAGTAAAATAAAACAGGCTGATGTGCTAGGGAGTTATGTGGACAGATGGCAAACCCAGTTCCTACTCTACACGCTGCACAGGGTAAGTACTGTCTACCAATCTGGGCCTCCTTCCTCCTTCCCCTAGGACAGAGTACCACAGGAAGTATGCCTACCTCACCTCCTGAGTTGACGGTGTTCTTTCTTACTGATGGATCCCATGGAAGTTTTTCTCCTTCTTATAAGGAAAGAGTATGCCTGAGCTGAAGGCATTTCAGGCAGCTGAGAGAAGATCTCTTTCATTCAGTAAGACTTTGCCAGAAAGCCACACACGGTTGTATGTGCTTGTGACCCCAGCAGTCAGGAGGCCGAGGCAGGAGGACCGAGAGTTTGAAGCTAGTCTGGGCTACATAGTGAGACTATGTTTAAGAAAAAGGGTGGTCTCAGCTGACCTTAGTTAATGCCAGGTGTGTCAAGTTGACACGCAGGATTAACTATCACAGGGGATGTTTGTGCTCAAGCTTGTAATTCTCCATCAATCACAATCTTGCAGCTACAACTTCCACTTCCGCCAAGCACAAGCCTTGTGTAAGCACTAGGCTCAAACCTTACATTGCACCAATCATGGGCTCTGCTGAGTTCCTGGAACTCAGATGAGTGCCCCATCTCCTGTCCTAGGTGAGACTAGCTATAGGGAAATCATGGTCTGGATGATATTAGTTCCTTGGTATGTGTTGAGACTTGTTTTGGGATCTTGCACATGCTCTTACTGCTGTAGATATGTTGAGGGCACTGGATAAGCTGCCCAGCACCAGTCTATTGGCTGTAGTGTCCTAACCTTATGACCTCATTCTTCTTAAGCTGCTTCACCAGTGCTGAGAACAATGTGCTGATTGTCGTTATGACTTTAGGTATAGAAATTTCTTCTTGAAATTAAGTTGTTTTGTGTATACATCTATGTGTTTATTTGAGAGACAGAGAGCAGGCATATGCACTCTAGTGTGCATGTGGAGGTTAGCACGTAACTTTCAAAAGCAGTTTTCGTTTTCGAGGATGTGGGCTCTGGGAATGGACTCAGGTCTCAGGTTTGCGCGCAGGTGCTTTGGCCTGCTGAGCCAGCTTGCTGGGCCTAAACCCCTCCCCCCTTTTTGAAGTATGGATTCCACATGAAGCCTAGGATGGTTTCAGACTAGCAATCCTCCTGCCTCAATCTCCCAAATGATAGGATTTCAGGTAGGACTCACCAAATTTGGTAACATTAAGGTAATGTTGGGTCCAAAGTAAGCTGGTCTATATAGTGAGATGTTTTCTCAAAACAAACAGGCTGTATTGTTGGTTTCATGCAAGCTTAGAATTGCAAATAGTTCTTTATATTATGTGTATAGCCTTTGTTTTTGCTAATAAACAACAAATTACTGATAGACCACAAACTAATTCTATACAGTATTCTTTGGATTAGAATGTGACCACTACAATTTCTTTCAATTTATTCTGGCATCAACTTTTCTGTGTTCTTACTTTTAAGTACCATGGAAATTCTAAAATACTGTTCTAAAAGGGTTTAGCAAGTGACTTTATATTGATTGGTTGATTAATAGGATCTCATATAGCCCAGAGCCTGAAATTTTCTATGTACCTAAGGACGGCTTTGGACTTCTGATCCTCTGGCCTCTACCTCATGAATGCTGGAATTATAGATGTGTGCCACTGTACCTGGTTTATGTGGTGCTAGTGTTGAACCCAGGGCTTCATGCCTGCTAGATGTTATAGTTAGGCACAGGTGTCAACTTGACTGTTGAGGGTTTGAGCTCTGGGCACATTTGTAGAGAATCAGTAGTTGAGTTAGGCCCAGAGCAAACCTCCAGGAGATTGTCTGGTGAGATGACTCAGAGAGTAAGGTGCTACTTGCAAATCTGGCGACCTGAGTTCAGTTCCCAGAAGCCCACATGGTGTAAGGAGAGAACTGATTTCTGAAACTTGTCCTCTGATGTCCATCTTTGCCGCATGGCATGCATATGCTCTTCCCACCTCTTAAAATAAATAAATGATTTTTTGAAAAAGAAAGAGACTTTGTTGTGACATTATAACATTGTGTAACATTGCACAAGCACAGAGCAGAGCACCGCTGGGGAGGTATCCAGAATCATTCACAGAAAGATACTTCGTCTGTCCCTGGTGAGCCTTGAAAAGCAGATACAGCTGGATTAGATGACTTCATCCTTTCTGCCGGAACACTCTATCAAATTCCTTGTGTGTATATATGTGTACGCCAGTGTGTGTGTGTGTGTTCATGTGTGTGCACATGCTAGCACATATGTGTACACATGGAGGCTAGAGGTTGACATCAGGTATCTTCTTTCCCTGATCAATACCTTTTTTCAGTGAGAGTCTGTCATAGTTAGGCACAGGTATTAACTTGATGGTTGAGGGTTTGAGCTCTGAGCACATCTGTGGAGAATTAGTGGTTGGGTTAAGTCCAGAGCAAACCTGCAGGAAGGGGAAGGCCCAGCCTATGGTGGGTGGGACTAGCCCCTGAACACGTGAATAAAATACTGAGAGCTGGTTGAGGAAGTTGGCCTCCTTTTGTACACTTGGCCAGACATGCTAGTCTGGCAAGTAAGGATTGTCTGTCTCTCAGCCATTATGTGGTGATGGTGTGGCCAGTTTCCTAGGTCCTGGTGTTGGTGCGTGCTCTCCCGTCAAGCTGGACTGAGAACTGTAGCCAGACTGTCGTAAGGAAATAAACTCCTTGTTCTTTTAGGCTGTTTGATGGTCATTTATCAGCAACCATGCAGGCTGACTGCAATAGGGTCTTTCACTGTACCTGGAGCAGGCTTATTAATTGGTTAGACTGGCCGCCAGTGAGTTTTGAGGATCTACCATACCCCAGTGTTAGGGTCACAGAAGCCTGCTGTTGCATCTGGCCTTTTTGCTTTTATGTAGGTGTTAGGGATCTGAGTTCGAGTCCTTACGGTTTTGTGGCAAGCACTTCACCACCCAAGTTACCTCCCAAGTCCCAGATTCTTTTAAACCTTTAAATGTTTGTTTTGATGGGGCTCCTAAGAACAATAGCCTGCCTCGTCCTTGGTTTAGAAAGATCTGGAACTGAGTAAGTATACTGGGAGGAGCTAATCTGGGGATATGTACTTGGATACAGTGTGGAGGTGGGTGGAAGGTAGGATCAGAGTGGGGGTGACAGCATAAGATTTAGAGTTTATGTGTGGTATGTTTGGTGGTTGTGACTGTTATCTGAATTAGGGCATAGAAGGAATGAATATATATGTATGAATGTGGTAGTGACATATGTGGGGGGTATGAGGTGTGGGTTTTCTGTGGATGATGTGCAGTGGAGGCTGGGATGCCCATGTTGGGTACATCCTAAGGCGTGTTGTCCTTGGTGTGGACAGAGCGGAAAGCACAGAGCAGAATGTTCTAGACTCTGAGGGGGCAGCATCCTTGGCAGCCGGGTCCTTTCTTTCCAGTCTGGTTGGAGTCCTGAAGAGGCCATGCAGCATGAATCCCTCGGAGCCCTTCCCTTCTCTAGTCTGCCCTGCTACCCCAGCTCCCTCCTGCTGGAAGCCCCATCCCTACTCCCTTGTCTATTGCCCAGAGCAGACACCCAAATATTTCTGCATTTCCTTTGGAAAAATCCTGGGAGGTCTGTTTATGGCTACCCACACATCTGTGCACAGTTTAGCTGGGACAGCTGCAAACCCAGGAACTGGAGTTTGTTGGAATTTGGAGCACGCTGGTGCATACAATACCTACCTCCCTCTCCCCAAATGTGCCTCCCCATCTCTGCAGGATGTCACAGTAATCAGGTCCTGTTTCTACTGACACCCCTTTGCTGTCCCTGTTTGCACATGCTTGCATGTGCAGACATACATTCTTGCACACACTTGGTTTCTGTAAGAGATGCAGAGACCCAGAGAAGGGAGCACCACAGTGCACAGCACACAGCACACTCACGCAGCGCACAGCACACTCACGCAGCGCACAGCACACTCACGCAGCGCACAGCACACTCACGCAGCGCACAGCACACTCACGCAGCGCACAGCACACAGCACACTCACGCAGCGCACAGCACACTCACACAGCGCACAGCACACTCACGCAGCGCACAGCACACTCACACAGCGCACAGCACACTCACCGAGCGCACAGCACACTCACACAGCGCACAGCACACAGCACACTCAGCAGCGACAGCACCACTCACGCAGCGCACAGCACACTCACCAGCGCACCATCACACTCACACAACGCACAGCACACTCACGCAGCGCACAGCACACTCACACAACGCACAGCAACTCACACAACGCACAGCACACTCACGCAGCGCACAGCACACTCACACAGCGCACAGCACACTCACGCAGCGCACAGCACACTCACGCAACGCACAGCACACTCACGCAGCGCACAGCACACTCACACAGCGCACAGCACACTCACGCAGCGCACAGCACACTCACGCAGCGCACAGCACACTCACGCAACGCACCAGCACCACTCACGCAGCGCACAGCACACTCACGCAGCGCACAGCACACTCACACAACGCACAGCACACTCACACAGCGCACAGCACACTCACACAACGCACAGCACACTCACACAGCGCACAGCACACTCACGCATGACTCTCCAGCTCAGGGGGCCCCTCATGGTGCACAGGAGCAGCACCCATGGACCAGTCACAAGCAACGCATCACCAGACTCAAAGAACAACACATGCTGACTCAGCACACCCACGCGTAAACACCCACGCGTAAACATGCAACACACAAGAAAGTGTGATTCATTTCCAGCCACCCACAGAAACCCGTCCCAAGCTGGTCCGGGCTCAGTCACCCAACCTCAGGTAAGCGCTGCCCTCCCCTGGGAGACCTGGGTACTCGCAGGCTGGGAATGTCCCTGTTCTTCCCCATCATTGCCCTTTCCTTTGCAAAGACTGCCCCCGAATGCCACCCTGTGCCCCTGGAGGAGGGTAGGGCCAGAGAGAGGACAGCACAGTCTGAAGCACGTCTAATCTGATCTGCCTCTCCTTCCAGTCCGCGCCTGCATCCCACATCTTTACAGAAGTCTTGAAGGTTCTGGGACCACTCACTTCACCAGCCTAGTTTCTCCCCTTCCCCCACCGCTGAGGATTTAGGGGCTCCCTTAGTCTTCCCCGAGACTCCTCCTTCTGCCCCTGCTTTCCTCGTTCCTCGGGCCCCTCGGCTCCCGCATTCTCCTAGATTGTAGCAAAAATTCTTGGTCAGGCTAGGAATTTACTCTTGAGAGCAGACACGGGGGCGGGGCGGGGTGGGTTGCCGTTAGCAGGAGAGAGGAGAGGGGAGGGCAAGACGGAAAGTAGAGGGAAGCATAAGGAGTTTGCACTGAGTCCCACTGTTAGGTGCTCGTTGGCAGGGGGGTTGGGGTGGGAGGCAGGCGGGGACAAACTACAAAGCAGCTACCTAGGCCCACTTTGCTTTGCTGATACCATTTTGAGATTCTACTTGGCCCACGAGGGAGTTCTTCGGCCCTGCAGCAATGTATCTGAAATTCCTCACCTTCCTAGTCCACACCAGGATTCTCCAGGGCTCCAAGGCAGTTCTGGGCCTCTTCAGCCGGCTCTGTCCCTGCCTTGAAGACCTCCAGGCCTCCTGGGACGTGTGGCTCAGAGCCCAGAAGGCCACTGTAGCCCTCTAGCAGCAGTTCCCCTTGCTTCCTTCAGACTGGACATCGAGGCTTTTCTGCCGCTCACATTCTGTTCATAGTGTGTGGACAATTATGAGATGACTTTTTTATAAAAAAAAAACCCAATCGTGGTTTTTACTGAAAGCTCAAAACATCTGTTTATTAATTTATATTTTTATCTTTGAGACGGGGTCTCCTGTATCTCAGGCTGGCCCCTCACTTGCTGTGTAGCTGAGAATGGCCTTGAGCTTCCAGCCCTTCTGCTGCCACCTTCCAAATGCTGGGATCACAGACACGCACCACCACACCCAGCTTTGTAAGGTCGGGGGATCGAACCCAGGGTTGAGTACATGCTAAGCAAGCGTTCTGTCAGCTGAGCCACATCCCAACCCTAAGCTTCGGTTTTCTCTGTCCTTTGTTGCTCGTATTGGAGAGCTGGGGCATATTTCTTCTAAGTCCTGCACCTCAGTCTCCTAAATGCATCATGGAGACCACACCCAGGGAGCAGCTGGGAGGCCAGCGTCTGTCCAGCACCCAGTCACATAGTAGGAGCCTCTGGTAGATGCCGATTCCTCCCTCCCCCCATTCCCTTTTACTCTTCTGATTGCAGTTTGAGCAGGGAAGAGCAAGCTGACCCCATTGCCCCGGGACAAAGGAATGGTGGCTTCAATTCAAGAGCAAAGTACAGGAGTTTTTAATTAACTCAGAAGCACTACTGGTTTCCTAAACTCAGCTGCTGTGGAGTGGCGCAAAGAAGGAGGGATTGTGGAAAACACAGAAAAAGCTTGGATGATCCAGAACATGAAGATTTAAAGGCAGGGAAAATTCTTAAACCCTGGGGTACTCCCCACGGCCTCGTGTGTGAGTGTGTGTGTGTGTGGAGGGGGTTGATCCAGAGCCTAGTGGTAAAGCCTGTTCCAGTGTTTTCTGTGAGAAAGCTGGATTTTGTCTGGGACTAGAAAACCATCGCCACGCCCCTCCTCTGCCCTGGCTCTCTCCCCTCCAGCTCTGAGGTACGTCAGAAGGGTGTTTTCTGTGCTCAGCCAGAGCAGGATCAGGGAGGAGTTCCATGTGCACTAGGTCGGTGCTCCTGGACTAGGAACCTGGCCAGAGAGCAGAGGGCAGGAGCACAGATGAGGGGAACCCTCACCCCTAGCCGCTGTGATGGCACTTGCTGGCCAAGCCTGAGTTCAGTGTCCCCAGCCCTTGCGATCCAAGGAAAGAACCAACTCTTGCAAATTCTTCTGACCCGCACATGTGTGCCACCCTGCCTCCCACGATACATAAGTGTCACGAATATCTAGATATTCCTTCCACGGGGTGCTCCAGAGAGCATAGCACCCTCCCCCACCTCAAGCCAGATCCCTAGGGAGAAAGCCAAATTCCTGTGTTCTTGAGATCCATCCTTGCACTTGGTGGCTGTCCCTTTGGTCTATCCAACCTTCTTCATTTCTTTCCCCGAATCTTTCCCTCAAATCTGACAGAATCCTTTAAGTTCTAAAGGTATCAAGCAAGCAGTTTGTTTTGCCTTTTGTGGAGGAGCCAAAATTTGGGGGAGATCTTAAGCTGCTTGTCTCTACTCCTCCTCATCCAGCTCTGCTCCCCTCCCTTCCCACAGCCACCACCCCACCCAGCCACATGGGAAAATGTCCTGTTAGCCCTTCCAGTCATGTGAATGAGGCCACCATCAAAGGCAGTGGGCAAGGAGGAGGCCACGCGGAGCAGTCCGAAAGAACCAAGCCTTTGTGCTGGGGCCGCGTCCTTGGGGGATGAGTGCATGTTTGGCGTATTTAGAAAGATTTTTTTTTATAATGAGCAGCCGAGGAGGAGAGGGGAGGAGGGAAGGACAGAAAAAGAGGCAGGAACAGGAGCAAGGGCTGCAGAAAGATGTCCGAAGAGTAAAGGGAGGGTGGGCAAGATGGCTCAGTGGGTAAAGGTGCCTGTGAGTGAACCTGAGTTTGATATCATAGGGCCTACATGGTGGGAGGAGAGAACAGACTTCTGAAAGCTCGTGCTTGCTTGTACATTCTTTCAAAGAAATAAACTAATAGAGAGGAAGGGAGGGTAGGAGGAGGAAAAAAGAGGGAAGGAACGGGAAGGGAAAAGATGGACGAAGATACAGGAGCTGTGTTACATTGCTCCAGTCGAGAGACAAAGAAACAAATGAATGAGAAAACTGCAGAGTAGAAGGACGGGAGGAGGGAGCCAGGAGGCCGGAGGAAAAAGGGAAAGAGGAAGATGACGGGATAGGAAACCAAAGAAGACGGGAAGACGGGAAGGAGAAGAATAGGAAGAGAGAAGGTGGAGGAACGGGGAGGGGGGGAGACGGGAGAGAGGGGAGAAGGATGACAGGGGAGAGCAGGAGACAGGAAGGAGGGACAGGGAGAACGGAAGACAGGAAGCAGGAGGAAGAGGAAGGAAAGGAAGGAGGAAGAAGAAAGGAAGGAAGAGGGAGAAGGAAGGGACGAAGAGGGAAGGAGGAAGGAGGAGGAAGGGAGGAGGAGGAAGGAGGGAAGGAGGAAGGCGGAAGAAGAGAAGGAGAAGGAGGAAGAAGGAAGGAGGAAGGTAAGGAAGTGGAGGGGAGGGAGAGGAGGGAAGGAAGGAAGGACTCCGGGAAAGGAGAAGGAGGAAAGGAGGAAGAGAAGGAGGAAGGGGAAGGGAGGAAGGAAGGAGGAAGGAGGACGGAAGGAGGAAAGGAAGGAGGAAGGACAGAAGGACTGGAAGGCAGGAGGAAGGGAAGGACAGGAAGGAGGACGGACAGGAGGAAGGAGATGAAGGAAGGAGGGGAAGGGAGGAGGAAGGGAGGGAGGAAGGAAGGAGGAGGGAGGGAAGGGAAGGCAGGAAGGGAAGGAAAGGAGGAAGAGAGGAAGGAAGGAGGAAGGAAGAGGAAGGAAGGAAGGAGGAAGGAAGGAAGGAGGAAGGGAAGGAGGAAGGAAGAAGAGAAAGAAGGAAGGAAGGAGGAAGGAGGAGGAAGGAAGGAAGGAGGAAGGAAGGAGGGAGGAAGAAGGAAGGAGGAAGAGAAGGAGGAAGGGGAGGAATAGGAAGGAAGGAGGACAGAAGGAAGGAAGGAAGGAAGGACGAGAAGGCAAGGAAGGAGGAAGGAAAGGAAGGAGAGGATAAGGACAGGAGGAGGAAGGAGAGGAAGGAAGGAAGGAGAGAAGGAAGGAGGAAAGGAAGGAAGGAGAGAAAGGGAAGGAAGGAAGGAGGAAAGGAGGAGGAAGGAAACAGGAGGGGAGGAAGAGGAAAGAAGGAAGGAGGAAGGAAGGAAGGAGGAGGAAGAGGAAAGAGAAAGGAGGAAAGGAGGAAAGAAGGGAAGGAGGAAAGAAGGAAGGAAGGAAGGAGGGAAGGAAAGGAAGGAAGGAGGAAAGGAGGAGGAGGAGGAGAAAAGGAGGAAGGAGGAAAGAAGGAAGGAGGAGGAAGGAAGGAAGGAAGGAAGGAAGGAGGAAGGAGGAAGGAAGGGACGAGGAGGAAGGAGGAAGGAAGGAAGGAAGGAAGGAGGAAGGAAGGAAGGAGGACGGAGGAAGGAAGGAAGGAGGAGGAAGGAAGGGGAAGGAAAGGAAGGAAGGAAAGGAAGGGAGGAAGGAGGAAGGAAGGAAGGAGGAAGGAAGGAAGGAGGAAGGAAGGAAGAAGGAAGGAAGGAGGAAGGAGGAAGGAAGGAAGGAGGAAGGAAGGAAGGAGGAAGGAAGGAGAGGAGCCAGAGGGAGAAGCAGGAAAGTAAAGGAAATGCAGGGAGTTGTTAGGATGCAGTGTGACCTCACATGTGTAGAGGTGTAGCAGAAGAGAAAAGTTACTCATTTATTCAGAGGTAGAGAGATGGAGAAATGGACATGAAGCCTGGCCTAGTACACAGGTCTGTGGGTCAGATATTGTGGGTCCAAGAGGCTGAGAAGGGAGGATCATAAGTTCAAGTCCTACCTGGGCAATATACAGAGTGAGTTCAGCATGGCCAACTTAGTGAGACCCTGTGCCCCCCCAAAAAAGAAAAATTAAAAGAGAAGGCTGAGAGGCTGGAGAGATGGCTCAGGGGTTAAGACTCTGCCTTGCAAGTAGAAGGTCCTGAGTTCAGATCCCAGGTCCCATGTAAAAATGCCAGGCAGAAAGGGCGGTGGCCTGCACTTCTGCCTTGGTGAGTGGAGCCTGGGAAATCCCATAGTGAAGAAAAAAAAATGAAGGCTGGAGATGTAATTCTTTGATAGAGAGAGCTTGCCCAGCATGTTTGAAATCCTAGATTCAGCCCCTAGTATGGAGAATGAATAAATAGATAAAGCTAAATAGAGATGCTAAAAGAGGATTTCCTTGGGGGGGAGGGGGGCAGTGCTGGATTGAACCTGGAGCACTGTACATGTGAGAGGAGTACCTTATCACTGAGCTATATCCTCAACCCTTTTTCTACTTTTTATTTTGAGACAGGCCTCAGTCTCTGGAGTAGCTAGGATTACAGGTCTGTACCACCAGGCTCAACGGGGTCTTACTTCCATTTACCTGTATGGAAAACCAAAAGACCAGATAGGGGATGGGAACAGTTCACAGCTAAGGTGCAGTAGCTCTTTGTTTCTGCAAACATCGTCTTTTAAAAAAATAAATATGAGAGAGAGAGAAAGAGAGAGACCACAGCACATGTGGAGATCAGAGAACAACTTTCTGAGGCCACCTTTCCTCTTCTACCATGTGGGATTTCGCAGACAGATGCCTTATCCAGTTATCTCATTGGCTCAGCACCACTTCATTCAGTCTCCATAAGAACCTATTGCCTGCATCACACCGATGTGCCAGGCACTATGTTAGAGTCTGGGGACTCCATAATGACATGGCTGCCTTCCTGAAGCTCCCAGATAAGCAAGGGAGACAGCAAGCAGTGATTTCACAAAGACCAGGTGGGGTGTATCCCATGGGTCCCTCATGGCCTGGCACCCTGTCTCCTTCAAGCTGAGGTGGAGAGGCCAGCTCTGGTATATTTGGTAGAGGCAGGTGGCTTATCCAACATCATAGGGAAGGTGCATGGGGGAAGCAAAGGTTAAGACCCCTCCTCATTCTTAGACTTCAGGTTCCCAATGTCTCTTTTCTGCCTGATCTTTGCAGAAGGAAGAGGTTGAAGGTAGTTTTGCTGCCGAAAAGGCGAGACACAAAAGATGGAAAGAAAAGATATCCATACAGGAAAAGAAGAAGGGAGTTATCAGTGCTCCCAGGAAACCCTAAAGAATCTGCAAAAGATGAAGTAATAAAAGAAAAGGTAGAGTTCAGGATATGAAAAATCTACACACAGAGAACAAGCAGCAGCCAGGCAAAGAAGCACATGCCTGGTTCACAGCACTAGAAAGACTGAGTCAGGGCAGATAACTGAGGTCAGAATGGGTTATACGGTGAAATCTTGCCTCAGAAACCAAGGGCTGAGCAGGAGAGATGACTTGCAAGTGGAAGAACCTGAATTTGGATCCCAAGTCCCATGTTAAAACATCGGGTGGAAACAGTGGTGGCCTGAACTTCTGGCCCTGGTGGGTGGAGCCTGGAAATTCTGAGCAAAGCAAAAAAGAGGTAGAAGCAAATCAGGATGATTCCCAAGGTCAGCCTTGGTCCTCCACAGGGACACACAGTGCCTTCTCTCTCTCTCTTTCTCTCTCTGTCTGACACACACACACACACACACACACACACACACACACACACAGGAACAGAAGAGAAGCATTTCTATATGCTAATAATGAACAATGTGAAAAGAAATGGAGAGCTACAAAGGAAACAGTGGCATTTGCAAGAGAGTACTTAAAACTATAGGTAACCAAGGAGGCAAAAGGCGTGAACACTCTGAAATGTGGATAAAGGAAATATGGAATGATATACCATGTTCATGGAGTAGACGGATCGGTGCTGTTTAATTGTCCATGCTGGGTTTGAGGTGATACCTCAGCGCTTGCCTCGCAAGCATGCAGACTCGAGTTTGGTCTCCCAGAACTCATGCTAAAAACATGCTGAGGTGTGATGGCATGGGCTTGGCATTCCAACACTGGGAGACAGAGACAGTAGATCCTTGAGGCTCACTGGCCAGCCAATTTACTTGTCAAGTACCAGGTCAATGAGAGACTGTTTTTTTTTAAAGTTCATATTTCTCAAACCATTCTACAGATTCATGCAGTCCTTATCAGTGCTGGCTGGCCTATAATCTCAGCATTCAGGAGGTGGAGGCAAGAGGATCACAACAGGAGTTTGATAGACTTTCTCAAAAGGCAAATAAAAATTCCAAAGCTTTTTTTTTTTTTTTTGTAGAAGCACAGCAACATACTTTGTCCCTGCCAACAGTTAAATATCCCCTGCTGTCTTGCTATTCTCCTTCCTCCAGGTGGGGCATGGGAAGGGCTGAGTAGGAAAAGATCTAGGCTGCTGGTTTTAATACTGCTGGGCTGAACGTTCTTTCATTTCATGTCTTCCACCTCTCCCACCACACCCTGCTCCCTTGCAGTTTATCCTTCTCCTTTTCCACACTCCCATCTTTCACAATCTTCTAATTCTTCACTTTTCCGACTCTTTCTCCCTTCCCTCCTCTTCTTCCCATTCTCCTCCCTCCCACCCCCCAGCTTTTATTTTCCCTCCTCCTCCTGCTCCTCCTTTTCCTTTTCTCCTTCGAACTAATTGCCTCAGAGGTGAAGACCAGGTCGACTTGTGAAAACCCTGATCTATTGCCATGGTGATGCTAATTCAAGCCGAGTTCAAAGGAAATTGCTCCAGTTAAAACTAACAAGCTGGAGTCAGGCGCCCCAGCAAGGACTGGTGCCAAGAGGAGGCAGCCCTATGCCCAGAAAAATAGAAAAAAAAATGAGCCCAAGGGGCACTCACATTTCTCCTCCCTTTGGTGCCCTCAGTGCATCCCGTCAGATCTGCCCAAACCTAAGGCCAACCTGAGCGCTCATGGCTGTGAGCCTGCTGCCTCCAGGCCAGACTCGGCCTAAGTCGCTTCAAACAACTGAGCAGCCAGCATGATCTTGGTCTTAAAGATATTATGCAATGTCTTGGAGCTGTGGTTCTGGGGTTTAACCACCCCTGTTTGTGGAGAGTTCTTTATGGTTTGCACCAGCTCGCCTATTGCTTTCTAGTAAACATGGACTTGGAAGCACCAGGAATAAAGACAGAGGTACTTCAAAGATTTCCTGCCCGCAGCTCCTCCAGCCTACCGGCTGTCCTTGTATTGTGGGTTTGCAGGAATGGGGAAGCTCCTTGCGTGTGAGGAAGGACCTGCTGAATCTGGCTCGCTCAGGGAATGGATGACAGGCAGATAGATGTCTTATAACCAGAAAGAGGAGCCAAAGTGGAAGCGAGCGGCCTCACGCGCTCTGAATGACCCTCTTTCCCCACTGCCACCTCTGGACCATAACCTCCTGCCTGCTCTGACTTCCTCCTCTGCTCCTGTCACTGCAGTGTGGTCCAGCCACAGATGGCTCTTCACCACTCTCAGGGTAGAAACCATGTCTTCCTCCCCTCTTCCTGCCTCCTCCTCCTCCTCCTCCTCTTCAATCTCTGGGCTGGCTCGCTTTTCCCAAACATGGCAAGAGGAGCATCGTGAAGCTATGCATGTGACGGCATCCCTGATTGCATCTAGATTAGCCCTTCCCATCTCCCCCGCGGGTGGGTGGGGGATGGGAGGACACCCTGCTGGCGAAAACAGATTGACCTGTGCCCTATAGAATTTCTGGACGACCCTGCAAGTGCCTGAAGGGAGAGCCGGTGTGTGTGCAAAGAAAAGCAGCTAAAAAGGAGGAAGTGACAACCGGGGACCCAGGACGGCCTCCAGGCTCCCAGGATGAGGAAGTGACCCTGGCAGGGGCCGGGGAAGGCCAGCCCCCCACCTCCGGGCTCCCAGGACAGCGGCCCTGTGCTTTGTGCTCAGCCCTGCTTCTTTCATCCCGGCATCTCAAAACCCCTTTCAAGCTGGAAGCGGCCCTGGGAGTTAGGTCATTATCTCAATTAACTGGAGAAAGCTGGGGCCCAAGCTGGTGGGGACAACTTTCTTCAGAATTCTTTTCCGTCTGGAGGCTGGTACCCTAGGCAGCCTAGGTTTCCCAGCCCCAGGGTCCGGCAACCAGTTCCAGACGTTTGCAGGGGTCGGGACCAGGGACTGCTTTGCCGTGGCTGCAGCATCGAGTCCCAGTTGGGACTAGGAAGTGTATTTGCAGGGCCAGTGGGTACAGTGAAGAACTGCAGGAGAGAGGGGAATCGGTGAATGACACTGGGGGGGGGGGGTAGTCAGATTTGCTGGACCTTCCATCCTGGATGGGAACGTGACTGAAGTCCAGACCCTGGGAACATTGAGCAGTACTAGCCAGCTGTCCCCATGGAATTTCTTCTGCCTTCATGGTCAGAATATCCATCCGCAGCCCTTCAGTCTGCGCTGCTGAGATCTGCTTACCGCACCTGGGGCCAACAGCACACATTTGGCTCAGGTACTGCCTGGCTGCACAATCTCCAGTAATCCTTTTAATCTTTCTGAACTTCGATTATTTCCAAAGCTTCTTGGCTCAGAGTCTAGAAGGCAGGAGACCCAGCTCCTGCGATTGCTGCATGAGAGACTGGAGAAAGTATGGAGAGCGGGAGAGGTCCTCATTTCTCACAGAGAACAGGGCACAGAGAGAGAGCATGTAACACCTGGGGCAGGGGGAGGTGGCCACCCAGCCTTGGGTAGCACCTCGGTGGACCCGAACCTTCAAAGGGCACGTGTTCCATGCCTTGCTGGGCTTGGTGAAGGAGTCCCCAGTCTGCTGAGGAGTCAGGGCAGGAGAGACAGCTCTTGATCTAGCTTGGTGGATAAGAGGCAGCGTCCAGGTGGGGAGCCTGAGTAAGTAGGACCAAAGAACATTCCTGATGTTGCACAAGAAAGAGGGGGTGGAGAAGGTCCATCTTAATAAGGAGGAGGAGGTGGTCCAAGAGGCCGGAGCGGCCCCCACGATACTGCTGCTGTGCACAGCAGTGATCAAAGCCGCGCAGAGCTCTGTGCCCTGGGAACGGGTGACAGAGTGGGGTCACTCACACCTTAGCTTCTCACAGGGGCCTGCTTGAAGTAGCTGCCTCTGTCCAGCACGCCTGGCTCCCCGCGGGTTCTGAAGAGGCTGGTTCCAGCCCACTCTGCTCCCTCCGCCTCCAGCTTGGGTTGCTGACTCAGTGCACGCTGCATTGATGTCCAGGGCGCCTGTGGCTGCAGACTGCCCACCTCATTAATGCCAGGCTTCTCGCTGGTCCTTGGTGACTTTCTCATGCCAGTGTCCTCCTTTTCCTTTTGACTCACAACTCAGCTACGTCTACAGATGTTCAATGACCTCAGTATCTGACCTCGGGATCTGCCCTTGGCCTTCCCATGGATCAGCAAAGTGTGTGCCAGGGATTTGGCCCTTTCTCCATCCTGAGCCTTTTAGTTTGTATTATTTATTTGCTTACTGTTTTGTGTATGTGCATGTGTTCCTCTGAATGTGTGTGTGTGTGGTGAGGTCCTTCACAAGGGGCCAAAGGTCCATGTTACCTGTCCTTCTCTATCGCTTGCCACATTCTCATTTTTTTTTTTTTTTTTGAGACACAGGATTTTTCGATGAACCTGGAGCTTTCTAATTCATCTAGATTAGCTAGCCAGCCCCAGGAAGCTTCCCGTCTCTGCCTCCCCAATACTAGGATTATAGGCAGGGGCTGCCATGCCTGTTTTTTTTCTTTTGGGGGGATTAAGGCAGAGTTTATTAAAGGAGAGAATAAACAGATCTCACAGACTCCAGACATGGAGTACCATGAGGGGCAGGTGCCCCTTGCCTGTTTTTTTTTTTTATGTGGGTGCTAGGAATCGAATTCAGGCCCTCATTGTTGTGTGGCAAGTACTTTATTGACTTAGCCATCTCTCCAGCCCTACTTATTTATTTTTTCTGGACAGAGTTTCATGTATTCCAGGCTGCCAATCCTCCTGCTGTCATTTCCCAATTTCTGGGATTACAAGTATGTTCCGCCATACCTTGTTTACTAGGGACCGAACCCAGAGCTTTCTGTATGCTCGGCAAGCACTCTTTCAACTCCATGAACGACATCCCCACACCCTGTCCTGGGCCTTTAAAAAAACATTTAATTAATTTATTTGAGGCATACACAATACACACACACACACACACACACACACAAACTATGTGGTTTCTGGGAATTGAACGAAGGTAGCCAGCTAGGTTTGCCAGCAGGCGCCCCACCCACTGAGCTATCTCACAGCCCCTGCCTTGCACCTTTTAAAAATATTCATTCTAGTTGAAATTCGTAGGTCTTCGTTGGCTTCTGCAAGTGGCGGTCTCTCTCCAGCTGCTGTTTCCTTGCAGTGTGCTCTCTTGAGGCCCAGCTCAGGCCCAAAGGCCCCTGCCTATCTGTGGGTTCTGCCTTTGGTTCTGGTACAGAGGTTCAGATGTGGGGGAGACTAGGAAGCCTGGCAGAATCGAGGCAGCTGGGAGCGTCCTCTGCCAAGTCTGGAAGACACATTAGGGTGGAGTTGGATGGGAAGGATTCCTGTGAGGGAGGGGAACTGGGCTGGCCATCTAGATCGTAAGGAGAGAAGAATTTGAACTTTCTTCTGGGGTCTGTGAATTCTAGAGGATTCTTTCTTCCCTCTGACTTCTTAGATCGCTGCCTGAGTTCCCGAGCACTGTCCTCCTCACTGTTTAATGTTTTCCTTGAGCTTTTTGAGGTCTTTGGATGAGAATTAATCTCCTTATTTTTCAGATGAAAAATCAGAGACTTAATAAAGGCCTAGTGATTTAACATATGACCTCATAGCCAGTGACCTTAGGGCTAAGAAACCAAATAGGTCTTGTGACTTGAGAGCTTACCCTCACCCTATTACTCTGTCTATCTGTCTGTCTCTCTCTCTGTTTCTCTGTCTCTGTCTGTCTGTCTCTCTCTCTTTCTCTCTGTCTCATACACACACACACATACACAAAGTGTGCATATGCCTATATGTGTTTGTGTGCATGACTTATATATTCTTTAAGGATTGTTTGCTGGTCGTATTTCCCTGTCCTCTTCTCTCCCTCTTCTCTTCCCCTTCTTCCTCCTTCTCCTTCTCCTCCTCTTCTTTTGCTTTATTGGACTGTCTTTGTTCATGACATATTTTCTTGTCAAGCCTTAGAGGATCAGAAATGCCGGTAGTTATCTCTGCAGCATCAGGACCCTGTTTCTGAATGCCCCATGGCTACTCATGCGGATCCCTTTCCCGGGAGAAGGAACATGGTTTCATAAGCCTTGTCTGGCATCGTGGCAATCATGGTGCCCATCTGGCCTCTAGGCGAAACTATAAAAATATTTTATAAACACTGAGTTAAAGAAAGGTGGTTTAGAGAACCGTGGCCTAAGCTTGACTTGTCCTTTTCTAATTCTATGACCTTGGGCACATCTTTCTGGACTTCAGTTTGCTTAAGAATGCTACTGGATCAGAAGATACAATAGGCATTCACACTTGGTAGACCACAGAAGGTCAAACCCGGATGTCCATTAGGAAAGTGGGAAGTTTGGACACGGCCCCCACTAGCAGTCAGTAGGCTGTGCCTCTCATTGGGGGAAATATTAGGAATGAGCATGGAACTCATTAGTCATTCCAGATGCTGAGTGTATTACACGATGGATGTGGTGATGCTCCCCAGTACGCCAAGCTCGGGATGGATCATGCTCCTTAGCGAACTAATGCTGGGTTATTGTTTTATAAGAGCAGACTCAAAGCCACGTGGAGAGAGAACTCAGCCTTCCCGTGAGAAGTAGGACAAGTGCTCATGATGGGTGGGCACATGTTTGCTTTAGTGTTAGTGAAGGGATGTTGACCACTGCTCTCTGGTGGGAGCCTAGGAGCTCCAGAGGGCTACCTGAGCCAACAGGTGCTACCCAGAGGAGTCTCCAGGAGTAACTGGCCAAATTCTAGGCAATGAATGAGGGGGTCTCTTGGGAAGGAATGCATAGGGTACCAGTGCGGGAGATGGAAAAAAGATAGGAAATCAAAGAGTGAAATGAGATTTAGAGGGGAATGGCACAGAACTCTTTTGCGGATAACGTTGGGTGGGCCTTCTTTGTTGGTCTCTGAAGTGAACAAGTCAACTTTCTCTGGATGCCACATTGTTTTTAAGCACTGCCTATCCTTGAGTGAAATGAACTAATAGATCTTGAGCATTTCCAATTTGACTGTCTGTATTTGACCAGCGACATATTTCCAGGGAGAAAGCATTCAGAAAGTTATTCCACCTCCCCCCCTTTTTTGCAGGAGTTTATTTTGCTGAGATGGGATGGAGGACACTGGATTCCAGTGAGTGATGTGGTGGAATCACCATGGCGACTGGCACATGAAGGGGGATCTGAGAGCCAGAAGTGGTGTGAGAGACTGAATGCCCTGATGGCTGTTCAGGGTACTTAAGGAACAACTGGTAAGAAAACTCAGTAGTGGTGTGTGTTTGAAGTTTAGACAGAAATATTCCTAAATGATCATTCTGGCTGAAATGCTTGACTGGAAGTAGAACTATGTCATTTCGGACATCAAATACAGGACAAACTCTTATCATCTCTCTCTCTCCCTATCTATCTATATGTCTATCTGTTTGTCTGTCTGTTTGTCTATGTGCATGTATGTATGTATCAGAGGTACTGTGTATCCCTGTGAAGGATCAGGGGTGACTTCTGGAATCATCCTCAATTGCTTTTACCTCCTCCTTGCTTCATTCTGAGATTTCTCAGGCTCCATCCACCAGGGCCAGAAGTAGAAGTCGCTTTCTTTTTCGCCTGTTGCTTTTATATGGGACCTGGGATCTAAACTCAGGATCTTCTATTTGTGAGGCAGAGTCTTAACCCCTAAGCTATCTTTCCAGCCCCAGAAACAACTTTTGATATATGGTGGTCTTATTATTATTCCCTTAGCTCTCCAGAGATCTTGATATAGTCTATCTAGATTCTTTTACCTATCTAACTATCCATTATTTATTGAAAGATGAGTAAAGCAGTTCTTTTCCCTCAAGAACTCACAGTATAGGGTGGACATGGTGGTACATGCCTGCAATCTCAGAATATAGGAGGCTGAGACAAGAGACTAGAGGACAGGGGATTTGAAAACGGGCTGAGTTATATAGTGAGACGCTGTCTCAACAAAACAAAACAAGAAACAATCATAGGGCTGGAAGCACCTCAGTGGTGCATATGCCCTGGGTTTCAACCTTAGCACCAGAAGGAGATGAAAAGAACTTATTAGAATATTCCAGATATTCCAATACCTGATGAACAGTTACAACCTTTCATGTAATCTTGTCCAGTGCCCAATATCCAATGTCTTAATTTTGTAAATAAAGGTGAAGTTAAAACAGGGTCGCTCATTGCTTCATATGGGTAAACATGGAGCATGAATTCCATTCACAAATATTTTTGAGATGCTGTCTTTTCCAGGTGAACTGGAAGATGCTTTTCTATTCCAGGCACATTGCTTATGTGCCAAGCTCATCAGGAGGATTCCAATGCTGGGAGATGGACCAATGCTAAAAATGAATTAAAGCAAAATAAAACAAAACAAAAACAGCTAGCAGGAGGCATTCTTGCTACTGCCCAGTACGCTTCCCTTTGCACTGTTCTAAATAAGTCTGTTCTCGTTCTATTGGGGCATAAAGGGTGGACTCATTTGCCTCGCCCACCACAATCGCCGTGACTACCATTGTCACTATCACCAGCATCATCACAGTCACAACTGTCACCAACACCACCATCACTACTGTGACCATCACCATCACACCATGAAACAGACACACAATGAAACAAAACAAAAGCCTCCTTTGAATCAGATGTGGCAGTAATCACAGCATGGGGGGGGGGGCTGGAGAAGAAGGGTCCCAAAATCAAGGCCAGTCTGGATGACACTTGGATCCTGCTACAAAACCATGCCAAAGCAGTCAATCAAACAGCAACACCCTTTTTTCTTTTCCTTTTCCTTTCTTCTCTTTCTTCTCTTTCTTCTCTCTCTCTCTCTCTGTCTCTCTCTGTCTCTCTCTGTCTCTCTCTCTCAATAGCTCAGGCTGGGCTGGAACTCACGATGTAGTCCAAGGTGGTCTTGAACTCGTGGTCAATGTCCTGTCTCAGTCTCTCAAGTGCCAAAGTTCCAGGTGTACAATACCATGCCTGGCCAAGGAGCCAAGCAAAGCTCATTTGTAACAATGTGTTCAGGCAAAATGGGATGTTCCACATGTATGTGTGTGTGTGTGCACACACATCCTATGCATATCATACACAATGCACACATACACACATATCATACATGCATACACACACCATGTATACATACATACCATACACGTGTGTGTGTGCATACGCACGCAACACACACACACACACACACACACACACACACACACACATCACCATCATTTTGCAGTGTAGTATCTATATCGACGGTTTCATCCCCTATTGTATAGGGCAGGCCCCAGAATCCCTAATTCAGTGGGAAAAAACCTTTGGAAGAGAAGGCAGCAGGGCTGGACGCTGCCCGTCTGAACCTGCTCCTTAACCCTCCCCCTTGGGTTCCCACTGCCTCCCTGGGGTCCTCTCAGCTTTTGAAGCCAGGGAGGAGGTGGGCTGAAGAGAGGAACAGGAGCCGGCCTTGAACTCTCTGCCTCACTTGACTCATCAAAGGGGGGCTGGCTGGCAGCTGGGGGCGGAGAGGAGCGGGAGAGAGTGATGCACAGGCTGGGAAAGACGCAGAACCCTCATTAATGTCTGACACCTCCCATAAAAGCTGCATATTCCCCAAAAGCGATTTTTGAAAATATTAAACTCTTTGAAGCTTGGTCTTAAACTGCCACTCCTTCCACGGCCTTAATGGGAAACCAAGCCCCTGGGCTTGCTCACAGGGCCCCAGCTGGGGCACCTCGCCATCCTCCAAGCATCTGAGCTTCTCTTCTAGGGACCGTTGATGCTTCTTGTGGCTGGGTATGAAAGGGGACCCTTGGTCCACACACAGCGAAGGGCAGCTTCCTCGCAGGGGCTGTGGCTGGGGTGAAAACCGAGGCCTCTGGACCAGAGCGGGTCAGATCCAGGGGAAGATTCAGAAGCTGGAAAGTAGCTTAAGGATGTGGTTAAGCCCAAGCACTTGCTTTCCAGACAGTATTTCCCTCCTTTTCCACCTCTTCTCTTTTCCCCTTCTCCTTTCCCTTCACTCGGCTGCAGAAGCAGCACAGGCACATACAGTAAAATGGGACCATAATGTAAAGGAATTCCCTTTTCATCATCTCCCAACCTCTAGGCAACTACTAGTAATGACATTTGTGTGTTATACACAGTTTTTCCAAGCCGGGCTTGATATACCCCTGAAATCCCAGCACTCAGGAGGCTGAGGCAGGAGAATAGCCAGAGTTGGAAGCCAGTCTGGCCCATATACCGAGACCTTGTCTCAAAAGAAACACCAAAGCAGAGCGTGGGGTACAGACTGTAATCCAATGCTTGGCAGGCAGAGGCAAGAACATCAGGAGCTCAAGGTCATCCTTTCTACATAGCACATTCCAGATGTGCCCCGGCTCCACGGGCCAAACAAATGGACACAAATACATTTAAAAAGAAAATAAATTTCTGGTGTGAGTTATACTGAGTGACACAGAGTGTTTCTTAGTGTGTGTAAAACTCTGGGTTTGAATCCCTGGCACGGGGGAAGGGGGAGAAGAAAAGGAGTCTATGTTTTATTTGTTTTATGTTATATGTTTTATTCTCTTATCCTTTTTTGTTGTTGTTGTTGTGAACAGAGACATTATATCACTCTCCCATCTGCATATGACCTGCTGTGAACAGTAGAGATCTTCATTTAGACCTACTTTATTTATATGCACATGTATTCATATTTATATATTCAATTTGTATACACATCTGTATCTGCTTCATTTTTTTTTGCCTAGTATTATGAGCATGAATACCATAGTCTATCGTCTGCTTCCCATGCTGAAGGGCATTTAGGTGGATTCTGCAGACAAAGCTGCAGGACCCACCCTGCACATCCTGTGCAATTTCTGAAAGAGGAATTGCTGCCACGAGGACAGAGGACGGACATCTTAAGATTGATGAGTATTGCTTAGGTTGTCTTCCAACCAGCATAGAACCAAAGTGCTCCCTGGGTCCTGCCCCCTCCCAGGCAGTAATGCAATGCAAGGAAGTAGTTAATCCCCCCCTCCCAGGGAGGTGACTCGATCATTTCTCGGCGCTTCAGGATGCAGGAAGAATCATCCATCCTCCCTGAGGTGCTTGCTCAGCAGTGTTGGCTACAGCTGAGCATGACTCAAACTCCGGAGCCGAGCTCCTGACCAGCTCCCAGGCAACTCCGTGGACTCCCGGCTCTGATGTATCGATGCTTCCATCCTTTGCACCGTGGTTTTAATTTTTTGAAATTTTGCAACCCACATTTCATTCTTCTCTCAGCTGTGAAGGAGGCCAAAGCGGCGTTGCTGTTTAGCCGAGGAGACCAAGACCCAGAGAAGCTGTGATGGTGGAGTGTGGTCATAAGAAGGCTCTGTTCCAAGAGTCAGGAGCCCAGGGTGCAAATTCTGCGCAGAATTCAACAAGCCTTGGGTCCCGGAGGGGTGTTTGGTTAGAATTACCAAGCCCCTCGTGGACAAGAATGTGACTTGTTATCTGGCTGATGCTGCTGTTAGCTTGGGAACCAGAAGGGCATGCCATAGCTCAACTGGCTGGCTGCCCATGATTCGATAGCCAGGCGTAGGCTGGATGCTCTATGCAAGAGAGAGCAGAAGGACTCTGGGTGATGGCGCCACTCACAGATCCTTGGGGCTGGTTTTGGTGGGTGATGGGGGGTATCCAGGGAAGGTGCAGTAGAGTTAAGGCTGATGGAATTGGTCAGGCTGCTAGAAAGAGACCCTCCAGTGCAACCCTTTTTCTGCCCCATGCCAGGCCCTGTAATTCATGCCATCTGTTCCCCCATGAAACCAACCAGTTTCGAGTTGGATTCTCCAGATGCCGTGTGGGCCTAATCAAAGCCAGGCTCTTCCTGGACTCCTCCTCCGATACTGGTCTGTTAGTAGCCTTCCGCCATCCTGGCTCGACGCCTCTTCAGCCCTACTTCCCCGGCTCAAGTCTTCCCAGATCTTGGCTCTGCAGTCTTTTCAAAGAGCTGCACTGGGAAGCACACCTAAGAGGCCACCCCAAAGGCAAGTGCTATTTCCTGGAGAATGGCTGAGATCAGAAGGCTTGGCTTCTTGACTGAGGTGGCCACCGACCTGCAGTGTGACTTTAAGAAAGACATTCGCCGTAGCCGAGCTCCTGCATCCCTGTTTTTGGCAATTACAATAAAGGACTTAGAAACTATTTTCACCATATAATGTTAGTGAATTTTTCAAAAAGAGATCATCGTGCCTCTTCTGGTTACCATCACATTGGGGAGGTTCAGGAGCACATGGGATGTAGAGAACAGGAAGCGACTAAGAGCTAGCAGTTACTATGTCAGACTGGGAAGGGTGCTAGGGCAGAATGAACTTGACTTCAGGTTGACCGGGACTCATTGTGCTGAGCCTGGGGTCTCTGTCTCTCTGTCTCCCACCTTCATCCATCCCTTTCCCTTCTTTTCTTCCTTTTTGTTTTTTAAAAAATCTATCTATCTATCTATCTATCTATCTATCTATCTATCTATCTATCTATCTATCTATCTATCTATCATTCGTGCATGCATGTGTGTGTGTGTATCAGAGGGCACCGTGTGTGCTTATGGAGGCTCAAGGGTGACTTTGGGAATTATCCTGGATTGCTCTACCTCCTTTTTCCTTTGCTCTAGGTTTCCCTGATTCCACCTTCCAGATTGGGAAGAACAGGCTGCTACCATTTCTACCTAGTGTCTTTACATGGGATTTGAGATCTGAACTTGGTTCCTTCTGCTTGCGAGGCAGAATTGTAACCCTTGAGCCATCTCTCCAGCCTTTCTTTCTTTCTTTCTTTCTTTCTTTCTTTCTTTCTTTCTTTCTTTCTTTCTTTCTTTCTTTCTTTCTTTCTTTCTTTCTTTCTTTCTTTCTTTCTTTCTTTCTTTCTTTCTTCACAGACTCTCATGTAGTCTAGTCTGGCCTTAAACTTTGCTCTGTAGACAAGGCTGATCTTGAACTGGTCCTCTTACCTCTGGAATGCCAGGATTACAGGAATGTACCATCATACCCTGTTTATGCAGTTCTGAGAATCAAACCTAGGACCTTGTGCTACACCAAGATCCACCCTTTCTTCTCTCTCAGTTCCTCCTTTCCTCCCTTCCTTCTTTCCTTCCGACCGCCTTCTTTTCTTTCTTTCTTTTTCTTTTGTGTCCTATTCTGTACCCCAGTCTGACCTGGGTTCATGGTTATTCTCCTGCCTCAGCCTCTTAATGCTTATATTTCAGGTTGTGCTATCATACCTGGTTCTTTGATGATCTCTGAAATGACCAAGACATAAAGATAGTGTGGGGGGACTTGAAGGAGGATGGGTCATTGACTGGGACCTAAGAAGGCAGGGATGTGTGAGGGGTGGTGTCAAGTCTCAGGATCCTCAGGAGACAGGGCCCGACAAAGAGTGGGCTAACTAGCCACAAGAACTTAACCTAGACTCAAGCCTGGAGAAGGCATGGGAGCTGCCCTGAGCGGCTCTTTGAACAGTGGTGTAGAGACATCTTGTGGTAAGAATGGGAACCACACCTTGGTTCATTGTACAAGAGCGCAAACCCAGAATGAACCAGTCCAGTTCAGGGGCTGCGGCAGGTGGGCTAAGCGGTCAATGTTCTATTTCCTTCCCGCCTCTTTCCCCTGTATCTCCGCAGGACCCGAGTGGAGGCGATCTGTTCCGTTTTGCTTTTAAAGAAGACACCATAGGCTTCCAGTGCTGGGGCAAGATGACCCCGCCGAGGCAGAGCTGGGTTCCCGCTGTGCGCAAGGCCCAGACATTGCACAAACTTCCCTGTCCCCAGAATGAGGAAAGCCAAAGTCAGGGGGCTGTTGCCCCTCCTGACACCTACCTGGCTCCTTTAGGAGGCTTGAGGGGGTGTCTCAGGTCGGACAGCTATCCTTCCCCGTCATTCTTAATCTTCAAGGAGAGCTGCAGGTGTAGTGTAGTGTTATCCTGGGACTCTTCATGTGGTCCAGCTATGTTCTGGAGAGCTGGCCCTGCCACCAGACCCCCTCCCCCGCCCGTTTCTCCTTTTATCCTTAAGGAGAAGTGCCGGGTCTAAGATGGAGCTGAGCGAATTAGGAGGTCACTGTCCCCACCCCCCTCCCCAGCCCACTGCAGGTGCCGGGCCAAAGCAGACCATTGCTACCCTGGTAGCTGTAGTGCTCTGCGGGTGGGTGGGACCTATCTGTCACTGCAAAGCTCTCTGTCCCCCTAGCTCAGGAACTGCAGGCGAGAAGCACATCATGTCCATTCAGGCAGAAACTGCTGCATCCTGGACAGGTGACCTTCCTGGCCCCCATTCCTTACCAGATTGATGGGATTATAAATGCCCACCTCAGAAGGTAATGGGGAACAGCAAGTGAGCCCCCAGTGTCCATTCAGCAAGCCTTCGTTGCTGCCTGCTTGGCCGTGGGCCATGGGTATTAGAGACGGGATCTGGTGCCTACCTGCACGGCGGATGGGGCTGCCCTGTCAGGACAGACATAGAAACCATGACGCTTCCTAAATAGGGTTCACAGTAGAGCCCGGGAACAGACAGTGACCTGGCTGGACCGTGGATTCAACATCAGCTGTCTGCCGGTTACAGGGAAACTGAAGGCGTTCATAAAGCGCATCCCTCGCTGGCCATGAAACAGGCCTTTGTGGGAGGCAGGAGCCGTCATCAAAGCCGAGCGAGCCTGGGCAGGCCGGACAGAAGCTGGGAGCCCCGGCGCCGCGGGCTTCCCACCGCTCCCACGGCCCGGCCCCGCCGAGCTGCAGCGCCTCGCCTTGCCGCACGGGGGCGCGTCCTCCCGCCCCTCCGACCCCTTTTCGCGGTTCTTTCTGCGCCTGTCACTTATATATTTGTAGCATCAGGGGAAAATTTTCATGTGGTTGATTTCATTTGGGTTTGCTTTGTTAGACCAAGAAGCCTGAGCCAAGACGCTTGCTGTTTACCTACCTGCCCTGAGCTAAACTCCCAGGACACCACGTTGCCTTAGAGAGACTAGGGTGGCTGTGGGAAGAACAGCCAGGGCGCCAGCCGGCCCAGGGGTGATGGCGACGAGGCCACATACACGCAAAATCCGATGGATCAAACTAGATGCTCAGGCCTGTAATGCCTGCGCTCCGGAGGCAGAGGCAGGAGGACTGCTGCAAGTTGGAAGCCAACCTGGGTTGCATAGTAGTTGATAGGGTGGGTTCAGGTACTGTTCTGGTGTGTGTGTGTGTGCGTGTGTGTGTGTGTGTGTGTGTGTGTGTAATATCACCACCATGGAGACGATGTCCCACAGCAACTCTGTGCAAACCTTACCCACTGCCTTACCAGTGCGCTTTCTTGTTCAGGCTTCTAGAAGTGTACTTATCATGGGTCAGTGCGACTGTCTTCTTAGAACTAGTAATGACATACCATCCTTGTGCAATGTTACCAGGAAGCCCTGGGGGAGGCGTCATGAACTGCCTTGCCTCCCAACAGAAAGTGGCTCTCTGGAAAGCCCCTGTTTTTCAAACAAACATGCAAACACCCCTTTTCTGTTTGTCTGTTTCTTGCTTCCTGACACCTGCCTCTTCTTGACTCCCACAGTCCTTCTCCAGACAGGGTGTGTGTGGAGCACAGTCAGGTGCTAGTTCTCTCTTTTTCTTTGCTTGCTTGCTTGTTTGTTTCTTTTGCTCTCTCTTTCTTTATTTTCTCTTTTTTCTCTCCTCTCCTCTCCCTTCCTTCCTTCCTTCCTTCCTTCCTTCCTTCCTTCCTTCCTTCCTTCCTTCCTTCCTTCCTTCCCTCCCTCCCTCCCTCCCTCCCTCCCTCCCTCCCTCCTTCCTTCCTTCCTTCCCCGTTCCTTCCTTCCTTCCTTCCTTCCTTCCTTCCTTCCTTCCTTTTCTTTCTTTCACTTGCTTACCTTTCCTTTGAGGCTGGCCTGGAGCTCGCTATGTAGCCCAGCTGGTCACGATCTTGCGGCCAGCCTCTCGCCTCTGCCTCCCAAGCCTTGGGCTCACAGGTGTGCACAGCTACACCTGGCTCGTTCTTCTTTGTGAGCACAGTGCCTTATACTCCCCTGTGCTTGCTCAGTTCCTGCAGGTGAGCCTGTAGGCTTTCAAGTCCCTTCACCTTCCTGTTGGGGGGACAGCCTCTGGGGTCACCTCTGAACCTGTCCTGTACAGTTACTACCTAGCTTGGCTTTCAGAGGGTCCCCCCTCTCAAATGCTGGTGAACCCAAACTAATCTCATGGGTGGATTCACCATCAGCCACACTCGTGAGGTCGGAAAATGAGGAGGAGGAAGAAGGAAGAGAAGGTGGTAGAGGAGGAGGAGGAAGAGGAGAAAGGGCTTGTATCTATGATGTGGCAGATTCAGAGCAGCATTCCGCATTCAGGACCCAAATCGCGTTTGGCCTCTGCTTTCTTGCATAAATGGTGAACAACCCCACCTCTTCTGTCTGAAGTTGCTGATGGTAGCGACACCATCACTTATCTTCTCTGCATTGGTGTGGCTCATGTCCCATCAGTTGTATTGACAGCTGAAATAAAGTACAGGCTTGGGCCTGCAGAGATGGCTCAGCAGGTAAACACCCGCATGCAACCTGGTGACTCGATTCTCCGGCCTCCACCGCCCTCGTGCAGGGATTCAGATATGACCCACCAGGCCCCGTTTATGGAGCACTGGGTACTGGAAACAAGGATTTGTTTGTAAAAAGCACTCTATAAACTGGGCTACATCCCCAAAACTCTAGACAAAAATATTTTTAGAAATAAAATTACTAAAGATTCCAAAAAAACGACGAATTTAGCAGAAACTTATTCTCAAAGACCAAGATTTGTAGGTAGATCTTGTAGGCCTATTTGTCCAAATTTTAGGGTAGAGAAACTAGAATAATGGGGGCAGGAATTGAAAAGAAGGCTACTGATAAGGCAGTGAATCGCTAAATGAAATTCAATAAAAATTTAATAAAAAACTCAAGTCCTTGAGTGATTATTAAGCTTATAGGTGATGCCAGACATTCTCACCAAAAAAGTGACAGAAGTTGAATGAATGGAGCAAGGATTTCATATGTTGTTCATCATAGGGAAAGAAGGGTTTGGAGTTCAAGTCTATCCAAGTTCACTGACATCTAGAGTTAAAAAAAAAACTTGGAAGAAAAATCAAGAATCTAGAATGTCTAGAGCATAGCTTTCACAACTGTCAGGATCCATCAGAACTCACTGGACATTTAGACAAGCAGGAAAACATGCCCCGCATTCATTTAAACAGTCAGTTCACCCCACTCCGGAGGAGATGACCTTTTTGTGATTAGCAGACAAGATTTAAAAAGATATTAGGGAGAGAGAGAGAGAGAAAGGTAGGGAGGAAAGAAGAAAGAGGTGGGGGGGGATGCTTGTCACAATGTGTTTATTGAAGACAACTTTCAGAAGTCAATTTTCTCCCTCCCTCATGTTGGCTTCTGAGAATCAAACTCAGATCGCCATTTTTTCCAAATATATTTTTTTATCTAGTATGTGTATGTGTGTGTGTGTGTGTGTGTGTGTGAGAGAGAGAGAGAGAGGAGAGAGAGAGAGAGAGAGAGAGGAGAGAGAGGGAGGGAAGGAGGGAGGGAGGGAGGGAGAACACTGTGTGTCCCTGTGGAGGACCAAGGATGACTTTGGGAATCATCCTGGATTGCTTCTACCTCTTTTTTGCTTTGCTCTAGAATTTCCCAGGCTCCACCTTCCAGAACCAGATGTGCAGGCTGCCGCCATTTCCACCTGGCATTTTTACATGGGATCCGGGATCTGAATTTAGGTCCTTCTGCTTTTGAGGCAGAGTCTTAACCCCTGAGCCATCTCTCCAACCCAGTCACCAGGTTTTTGAGCCGTTGCCTAAACTCAATGAACCACCTCTCCAGCCTCCAGATAAAGATTTCAATGCAGCTGTTAAAATATATTGAGAACTGGGGACCGGTGGAACACACCCGTCACCCTAGCTGTAGGCTGAACTACATAGGGAGACCCTGTTTCAATGTCAACAGCAGCATGTGTGAGAATTCAAAGGAAAATCCAAAGACTATGAATGGACAGATAAGTAATCTTGGCAGCTAAATAAATACTGTAGGGGATGGTTAGTAGTAACTATCGCTCTGACACCTAGGAGGCAGGCCTCTGGACTCACTTGAGAAGGATTCTTTGGATTAAGGTTGGCCCCTGGGCAAGCTGTGAGGGATTATCTTTTTGACAATGACTGATGTGGAAAAAAAAGCCCAGAAGAACCATGGGCAGAACCACCCTGAGGCAGGGCATCCAGAGCTGTATATAGATGGAGACAGTGGGCAACATGCAAACCAGCAGGCACACAGTGCTCCTTGCCTTCTGCAAGATGTGACCAGCTGTTTCAGGGTCCTAACCCTGTAACTCCTGCACAGTGAAGAACCGTAACCTGGAGTGGGCAGCCCTTTAAACCCCTGTCTTCTAAGTTGCTTGGATCAGGTAAAGAAACTAAAGCACCATGTGAAAGACCCAAATGGAAATTCTAGAGATTAAAAATATCAATTGAACAAGGAAAGGAAAAAAAATCACTGGGCAGGCTTAACAAGAGATTGGAGTTGTGAAGAAGCAGAGTTAGTGAATTTGAACTTGTGTTTACTTGTTTATTATTTTGAGAGTGAGGAGAGAGAGAGACAGAGACTAACCCAAGTTACAGATCCAAGCAAGGAGCTCAGAGATGTACATAGGAAATTGCAGCTAGACACCTGAGATCCAGGAAGAAAGAGGAGACGTTTCTTACAAGAAACGATGACAAGGCTGAGCAGCATCTTTAAGCTCATGAAAGACCAAACAGGGCTGGGATGGAGCTCAGCTGGCGGGGGGCCTAGCATGCATGAACCCCTGGGTTTGACCCTAGGCTACATAGTGAATTTGAGTCCAAACTAGGCTACGTGAGATCTTGTCTGAAAACCAAAACCCAAAACAAAACAAAACAAAACAAAAAAACCAGCAGACCTAAATGCAAATTTATCAGTAATTGCATCAAATTACATTTGATGATACAAAATGGCTGAATTAAACACTTTAATTAAAAGGTGTAGATTATCCAGCTGGAGACTGAAGCAGTGTAAGGCTGCATTGACTATAAGAGATGTGCTTTTTAAAATACAATTTGAAAGCCAAAGGGTTGAAAAAGGCATGTCGTGTGTGTTAGTTTACCTGTTGACTTGGCTATCAAACACAGTTACTCAGTTAAAGACTGATGGAGGTGTTCCTGTAAGATATATTGTAGATGTTATGATGGTTAGTATCGACTTTGTTGAAAAGTGCTTAGGAGAACTGTAAAGCACACTTTGAGTATGTCTGAGGAGGCATTTCCAAATAGACTTAATCAAGGGGGGACACCTACTCTGAGTGGGTGGTATCACCTTGGCTGGAGACCTGGAATGAAGAAAATGGAGAAAAAGAGAAAATCTGTCAGCATAGGCTTTCTCTCTCTCTCTCTCTCTCTTTCCACACACACACACACACATCTCTGAAGATATAAATCCCCAGTTGATTCTATTTTTTTCAGAAGAGCTCTGATTCACCATTCAAATACAATTCACCAAAAAGCTTCAACTACTGTATTCATACTAAAGTAGATTTCAAGACAAAGAGTATTCCCAGAAACGAAAGCGATATCTCATAACGATAAAAGGGTCAATGCATTAAGAAATCATAATAATTATAAATATGTTCTAAAGTCTAGTAATAATAATTATTATAATCTGTACCAAATCTAATAACAGAGCTTCAAAATACATGAAGCAGAAAGTGACAGAACAAAGAGAAAAATAGACAAATTCACAATCACGGCTGCAGATTCCATCACTTCTCTCTCAGTAATTGATGGTATAATTGGACAAAAATCCAGTCAGAATACAGAAGACTTGAATAATACTGCCTATTTCCTTGACTGAATTGACGTTTCTAGAATATTCATAACAACCACTGTCTGCTCACTTTCCCCAAGAGCCCCTGAGCCATCTACCATGATGAAGCTTGCGTTGGGTCTCAACAAGTTTCAGTCTCAACAAATATCATAAAATTGAAGTACTAACTGGGGGTAGCTCATATCTGTAATCCCAACATTGGGGGGGGGGAGCCAAAGCAAGAAGATGGCCTCATGTTTGGGATCTGCCCGAGCTATGTACTGAGTTCAGGTGTAGTCTGGCTAAACAGTAAGACTAAAACAAAGACTAAAATAGTAAAGCAAAATAGAAAACTCAAAAAAATTGAAGTACTATAGAATATATGCTTTGAGACAGAGAGAGAGAAATAGAGAGAGATGGAGATCAGAGGGAAACTTTCAGAAGTTGATTTTCTCCTTCAACTGTGTGGGCTCCAGGAATTGAACTCAAGTCACCATGTTTGTGAACAGATGCCCTGACTCACTGAGCCATCTCGACACACCCTGAGGTATGTTTTCTGACCAAAATGTGGAATTGAATTATAAGTCTATAAGATATTTAGAAATTTAAAAAAATTATTACATTTATTTATTTATTTAATGTGCTCACGCACGTGTGCGCATGCGCATGTGGAGGTCAGAGGACAATTTGTGAATACATTTTTTTTGTTTCTCCTTTTTTTTTTTTACCTTTCTTATGCTAATTTTACAAATATGACCACCAGTAAATCCTGAGGATTGAACTCAGGAAATTCAAGCAGTCTACACACTGAGCCATCACAGACCTGATAGCTAGAAAACCGTGATGCTATATTTTTCACTATTAGTCCAAACTATTAGATTTCTATTGCAGCTTTTGTTGACCCATGAGTTATTTGAGATCCATGTATTATTTAAATGCAAAATAAATTCAACAAGATGCAGATGTTTCTCAACTTGCAATGGAATTTTGTCCAATTAGCCAATCCAGCTGAAAATACTGAGCCTGGAATTCATTTACACTGGTGCTGCAGCTCAGTCGTAGGACACTCAGCTCACCTAGGGGCCCTAAATTTAATCTCCAGCAATGTAAATGAAAATCCAAGAATGAAACCAAACCAAAATAGAAACAAAACAAAACAAATGCACCCAACCTACCGAACATTGCAGTTCAATAACAAAGTCTGCCTGCCAGACTATTAGCTATTTATCTTCACGATCTCATGGCTGGCCAGATGGTGTGGGTCTCCAGGGCTCTGCCCATCACCACAGGAGGACTTGGTGCTGCTTTTTTAGTGAAGATCAGGTTTCAAAGTTCAAAGTGTGGTTCCACTGATGGGAATCCTTTTTTTTTTCCTGCCAACCTACCATCAAAATATCACAAGTCAAACTTTCATAAGTAGAGGATTGTCTGTGTAAACAGTCACATATTTAACTACCCACAGTTTATCCATTTCATATTTGTAAATCAATTATCGTAATCCATATCTCTTACAGAATAAAGGTGAAAAATTCACATTATTTGTTTTGGAAAGACTCCATGTATGAGAATGAGCTGCCAAAGGAGGAAGGTTCTGACAGACTGAAGGAAGGGCAAGACTGTGCAAAGTACAATGTATTGGGGATTTAGGGATGCTTTGCTTGCCTTCTGCGGCAGCAAGATGGGGAAGGTACAGGGAGGGGGGGATCCTGTATCTCAAGACAGGAAGAGGGGGTTAATGTACCAAGCTAGGGCAAAACAGGGCCTGCATCAACTGAAATATACCTGGACTTTCTCCAAAGCTATTAGTATATCACGTATCAGTTAAGAAGCAACCCGGGCATGGTGCAAACTGCTTGGGTTGACTATCTTAATGACTTTGTTTATCTCACAGCATTGGGAATGTATGCCAAGGTCAGGCAGAATGGTAGTTATAACCACAGTGACCATAGTCAGGCCAAGCGGGATCCTGGCATTACCTCATCAGTAAGTGGACAAAACTCATTGGAAGCTTTCCATCCATTCACAGCAAAAGTTTTCAGAAGCTAGAAAAATACAGTTGATCTGATAAAGGGCATCTACAAAACAAAAAAATACAGCTTGAAGTCATCCTTATTGGTGAAAGACCAATTGCTTTCACCATAGATTAGGAAAAATGCCAGGTGGTTTATTTTCATTACTACTGTTGAAGATTGTTCTGGAGTTTACTGTCATGACAACAAGATAAGAAAAAGAAACAGATGACATAAGTATTGGAAAGGAAGAAGTAGAGCAGTATGTGTTCAGAGGTGACATGGTCCTTTATATGGCTAAAATATCACCAGAACTAACAAGTGAATTTAGTAAGTTTATAGGATATGAGGTCAATATATACAAATTGTCTGTACACATACTAGCAGTCTGAAAAGCAATTGGAAAGGCAACATTTTGACTATAATGCAATTATAAATAACGAAGTACTTGGGCTGGAGAGATAGCTTAGTGGCTAAAACCTTTGCCTTGCAAGCAAAAGGGCCTGAATTCAGATTCCCAGATCTCATGTAAAATTTTTGGAGAATATGGTGGCCCACCTGCAATGTTAGTTCTGGTAGGTGGAGCCTGGGAATTCCCAAAGCAGATTGACTTGCTAGACTAGCCCTAATGGCATGCTCTGGGTTTCATTAGAGACCCAGGCTCTTAAGGAAGAGGGATCAAGGATGATTTAGGATGTCGTCCTTAGGTTTCCACAGACACACTCACATTAAATTGCATTAACACACACACACATGCACGCACGCGTGCACCCCATACACACATACATAAAAAAAAATAATAAAGCACTTAGGAAAATCTTTGACAAAAGATATGCAAAAACTGTGCCTTGAAAATGATAAAATATTGCTGAGTGAAACTGAAGACTGAGTGAATGGGGAGATGCACAATATTTGTGAATGGGGAAACTCCACATTGATCATGTTTGCCAAATGAATCTACAAATTTAATGTAATTCCAGCCATAATCATACAAGATTTGTGGTAGCATTTTATCTAAAAGACCCAAAATAATCCTGAAAAGGTAAAAGAAATAGGAAGAATTTGTATCTGATTTCTTTACCATCTTACTCTTAAGACTACAGCAATTAGGATGGTGTTGTATTGGCAAATGGGCAGATAAGGAGGTCAATGAGACATACAAGAGAATTCTAGAAACAGGCTGACACTAAACACAGTTGATTGATTTGAGAGAGAGGTGTCCAAGCAATTCGGGGGAAAAAAGAAAATCTTTCAAGTGACAGAAGTAATTGACCATATGGAGGTTCACACCTATAATCTCAGCACTTAGAATAATGAGGCAGGAGGATTACCATGAGTTCAAAGTCAGCCTGGGCTACACAGTGAGTTCCAGAGCAGTCTAGGCCATGAATAAGTGTAAGATCCTGTGTCAGAAAGAACCAGAAAAGTGGTTTAGTTGGTAGAGTGCTTGCTTAGCATTACAAAGCACAGGGTTGATTCCCAGAATAAACTGGGTGTGGTAATGTCTACTGTAAACCCAAAACTTGGAGGCAGAAGCAGAAGGATCAGGAATTTAAGGTCACATAGCACTTAGCAAGTTCTATGGCAGTCTAGGATACATAATACCATCTCAAAAAAAATAAAAAAGAGAGAAAGAATAAAGAACTGTGACTCACCTCCACCACTGCCATAACATTTAAAAAAATCAATTAGACTTGGGTTAGAAAATTTAAACCATGATTAAATAATAAAGTGTTTCTTTTGTGAGTGTGTGTATGTGTGTGTGTGTGTGTGTGTGTGTGTGTGTGTGTCTGTCTGTCTGTCTGTCTGTCTGTCTGTGTCTGTCTGTCTGCCTGCCTGTCTGTCTATGTTCATGCACATGTGTGTGTGTTCATGTTACAGTCAGAAATCCATGCTGGTGTCTTCCTCAGTCTCTCTCTACCTTATGTTTTGAGACAGGAGCTCTTACTGAACCTGGGACTCATTGCTACGGCTAGATTGACTAGAGATCCTAGAATTTACTTCTTTCCTTCCCATCTCGTGGGATTTTGGATGCACACTGTCTTGCTAGTTTTCAGGTGGGTCTTGGGATCTAACCTCAGGATTGAATCTCCACCCCCCACCCCGACATTTTCTCTACCTTGATTTTTTGAGATAGGGCTTCTTGATAGGGTCTAGAACTAACCAAGCAGGCCAGGCTGGCTAGCCAGAGAGCCCAAGATGTGCACGCAGGTTCTGGGGGAGGAGCTCCGTCAGGTCTCTGTACTTGCAAGGCAAGCAGTGGGCCAACAGCTCTGGCCCGAGTCCCTGCTCTGCCATCTTAAACTATGAGAAACCTGGACAAAGTAAACCAAGTGATGCTTTTCAGATTTCAAATAACAGCCAAGTCGGGACTGTGAAGCTTCAGAGAAGGGAAGACTGTGGCGAGGGTCCTCCAACTGCTTAGCTAGTTAAAGGGAAAAATGTGAGTTTTCTTGGAGTTTTTTAATTCCTTCATTTTTGTCTGTTCCCTTGATTTCTGCTTTCATCTGCCTATTCCCTCATTTGCTTAATTGTATTTACTTTTCTTTTGGTAGATGCTCTGGTGATTTCGTTCAGAGAGTTTTTAAATGCAAACATTTAACACCATTTATAAGCACTGACTTGGCAACGCTGTAGAAAATTTGATGTGATGTTTATACTTTTTATGTACTTAGAAGATTTTCCAATTTTTTTTTTTTTTGAGACAGGGTCACTTGTAGCCTAGGCTTGCCTCAAACTTGCTATGTAATCTCTTGATTGTTGATTTTACAGGAGTTCACCACCAGGCCTGGTTTCGGGACCTTGCACATATTAGACAACTACTCTACCAGCTGAATTGCACCCCCCAGTCCATGGACATCTGTTTTTTTTGGGGGGTGTTGTTTTCTGGTTAGCTTTTTGTGGTAATAAATTGAATCGAATCTTCATATATGCTAGGCAAGGCTCTACTACATGCTGCACTCCTAACCTTATCTATTTAGTGTGTGTGTGTGTGTTACATGTGTGCACATAAGTGTGCACATGCATGTGGAGGCCTCTCACCTCCTTATGTATTATCAGGGAAGCCATCCATCACCTTTGACCTAGGGTTCCCAAACTTGTTATGTAGCTTTGGACGACTTTGAATTTCTGATCTTTTTGCCTCCACTTCTTCAGTTCTTGGATTATAAACATGTACTACCATAACCAGTTTATATGGTTCTGAGGATTGAACCCAGGACTTTGAAACAGCCGGGCTGTATCCCCAGTTCTTTCTTTAATTTTAAATGATAATTGTACTTAGTAATCCAAATCTTGAAATCTTAATAGCAGAATCTCACGAGCAAGTTTAAGACACTTCTGGCATACCAAACATTTAAGGAAAAAAAAAAAAACCAAAACAGCAGAACACACACATTTTCTTTTTTCCCAAATACTTTCAGAAAACAGAAAAGGAGGAGATTTTTCAACCCTAATTTTAGTGTCCAGCATTATGTGGATAGCAAATCAGACAAAGACATAATGTAGGAAAAGAAATAGAACAAAATTAGACCATAGAGTGCAGAAGTAAAAGCCTATATCTTTAGCACTGGAGGCAGAAGCATGAGTTCAAGGCATCTATGGTGTATGGCGAAACCCTATGTCAAACAAAACCAAACTAAACCAAACCACAAACCAAACCAAACCACAAACCACTGGCCCCTGCCAACATAGATACAGAAATTCATAGCAAAATTTTTAGCACATAAAATTCAGTCATGTATAAAAAGTAGAACAAATCATGGTGAAATGGTGTTTAGACCAGAAATTCAAGGTGGTTTAACACTCAAGAGTCAGTCTATAAGCAAGCTGGAGGAATGTTATAGGCACTGTGCTGAGTGAAACAAGCAGTAACAGATGCCCTGATTCCACTTTCTTTTTTTTTTAAATTAATATTTATTCAATTGTGTGTGTATGCATGTGTGTACATGTGTGTATGTATGTGTGTGTATGTATGTGTGTGTGTGTGTAGAACTACGGATGAATTTGAGAACCACCATGGACCACCTCCACCTCCTCCTTGTTTACTCCGCCCCAGGATTCACAGGCTCCGCCCTACCAGGACCAGAAACGCAGGCTGCCCCTGCTTCTGCCCGGCATCTATACGTGGGGTCTAGGATCTGAACTCAGGACCTTCCGCCTGCAAGGCAGAGGCTTAGCCCCTGAGCCACCTCTCCAGCCCCGCCCTGATTCCACTTTCATGAGATGTCTAGAGCAATCAAAGTCACGGAAATGGAAAATAAAATGCTTTCTAGGAATTGGAGGAGGGAATGAGGAAAGGTTTAGTTTCAGTTTTAATTTTTTTGAAGGAGAGTTTCATCATGAAACCCAGACTTGGCTCAAATTGGTAATACAGTTCTGTGCCTCAATTTCACAAGTGTGAAGATTTAGTTTTAGTTTTGAAAGGTTGTATTATATAACATGCACATAATAAATGTTACTAAATAAGAGTAATGAGGAAAAAACTTCTATTGTGTATTTCTTTATCATAACTTAAATAAATGTTAATTTGCAGTTTACCAGATGTAGCAAGCAGAATATCTCTTAATCATCAAAGCCTACAAAGTTAGTACTTTATATAGTAATTTTTTTTAAACAAGTGATTCATTTAAGGATATTAAGATGGGAAGGACATTGGTTTAAAACTTTATATTTTGCCATGACAAAATACCTGGGCAAAGCAACTTAAAGAAAGACAGGTTGCTTTGACAGGTTTCCTTTGTTCAAGGGCAAAGTGCATCATGGTGGGGCAGTCATGACACCAGGACCCTGGGTAGCTTGTCACATCATGTCCTCAGTCAGGAAGCAGAGCGACATGAATACATGGGCTAGTTTTCTGTTATCTTTTTATTCACTCCAGCACCCCAGCACCCCAGCCCACAGAATGGTACCACTCACATTAAGAATATGTCTTCCCATCTTCCTTAACTCGATCTAGAAATTTCCCTCACAGACATGCCTGGGAGGGTTGTTTCCATGCTGATTCTAAATATCTAAATATCTACAGGCAAGGTTTGCCATCATTGTAAATTATTTTGCATTATCTGGGATCCTTATACAAGAATGAAGGTAGGAGAGTTGGAGTTAGATAAGGAAGTATGTAATGATGGAAACACACATTGGATTGAATTAATTACTGTCATTAAATATAAACAGGGTCTGTGTGGCAATTAGATAAGGTGTCAATTGGATAACTGAGAACTTAGGCACACCTATGAAGAATTATTTAGTCAAGGCAAATTTCTGAGCAAGTCTGCAGGAAATTACCTAATTGATATAGAAGATCCAGCTCACAGTGAGGAGGACCATCCCCTGCACAGATGGACAAGATATATAGACAGAGGTTGGCAGGAACCTAGCAAATGGGTGAGGTAGAAAGTATGTCCCTCTCTCAGCAGCTCCCAGGGACACAGCATGGCCAGTTGCCTTGGCTCCTGATGCTGCCATGCTGATTAATTGCAACCTAGAAGTATGAGCATGAATAAAAAAAAAATTCTTGTTGCCCTAAATTGCTTGGGTCATGTGATCGTTACAACAATGGCCCACATGTGAGACGAAGACAAGTTTGGCACCAGATGAGGTGAGGTGCTGCTGTGGAACTAAGATGGAGTCCCTGAGCTAAGCAATGTGGGCAGCCTCTAGAGGCCAGAAAAGATAAGGAAATAGATGCTCAGATACAGTCTCTAGAATGAATGTAGCCCGGCCAACACCTTCATTGTACTCTCACGAGACTCACTTTGGACATCTGACTTCCAGAACTGTAAGCTAACAAATTCACGTTCTCCAAGCCACAACACTGCGATGGTGTCATTAGGAAGTGAATATGCCATGTAAGCAAGCCACAGAAGGGTGTAAGAGTGTCAATGGATGTGGGGAAAGTTGTGCAGATTCGTGGTTAAGTACTGCAATAGCAGGGAAATGTACTCAATCTGGGGAAAGGGGCATCTTTAGAAAGAAGTCTGCAGCTAACAACATATTTATTGATGAGGAAATGCATGTCTTCCCTTTCAGACCAGGAACAAGGCAAGAAAGTCTGTCATAGCTATATCTGTGCGATAATATAAGAAGCAGAAATGAAAGACATACTACTTGGATGGTGTGATGTTACTGTTAACTTCACTGGACTCAGAATCACCACGAAACACCTCTGGGTGTATCTATGAGGGTGTTTTTAGAAAGGTTTAACCCAGGGGGAAGACACAGCTTCAATGTGAGTGGCATCATCCCATGGGCTGGGGTCCAGACTGAATAGAAAGGAGAAAGTGAGATGAAACCACCAGCTTTGGTTACGATCGCTTCCTGACTGGGGGTACAATGTGACTAGCTGCCTCTTGATCCTGCTGCCGTGATAACATCTGCAACTGTAAGTAAAAGAAACCCTTCCTCGGTAAGTCGCTTTGTCAGGTACTGTGTTGGCTTATTTTCCATCTTGCTGTGATAAAATACTCTTAACAAAAGCAGCTGGTGTGTGGGGGGGGGCAGAGGTCATCGCCAACTCGCAGGTCCATCATGGCAGAGAAACCACTGGGGCAGGCGCTTGAGAGAACTCGTCGTATTAGAACCGAGGGCAATCGATGAGTGCAAGCTTGCTAAGACTCAATTCACTGCCTGTGCTCTATGTAGCCAGGATTCCCTGCCTAAGGAATGGCTCTGCCTGTAATTAAGATGGGTCTTTCCACATCAATTAAGGTAATGAAGATAATTTCCCACAGGCATGCCCAGAACCCTTCTCTCTGATGGCGATCAACCATCGCAGGGACTTCACCACAACATCAACAACAGTAACTAACCCAGATAAGACTTCAAATTATCCCTATTTACAAACAACATAATTTTCTCTCTGGAAAATCTTAAGGATGCCACAAATAAGCTAAGTTGCTGTAAATAATGAGTCTAGCGATGTTGTGGGATACAGGTTCATTATGTGAAAGTTAATTATATTTGTATAAGTAGAAACTATCAATTGGTAATTTAAATGAAAACAACTTAAGGACATAAACATGAAATGCTTAGAGGGAAATAATCACAATGTATACATTCCACTGAAAGTCACAAAACACTTGTGCTAAAAATTATGACTTAAATAGATATACTGTGTTCATGGACATGAAGATTTGATCTTGTTAATACTCCCCAAATTAAAATTCAAATTTAACATGCCTTCAAATAAAATTTTTTTAATTTTTTTAATTGTGTATTATTTATTCAATTGTGCATGTATGTGTGTGCACGTGTGTGTGTGAAGGACCACAAATGAATTCAGGAACCACCATGGACGCCTCCACCTCCTCCTTGTTTACTCTGCCCCGGGATTCACAGGCTCCGCCCTACCAGGACCAGAAACGCAGGCCGCCCCCGCTTCCACCTGGCATCTATACGTGGGGTCTAGGATCCGAACTCAGGACCTTCTGCCTGCAAGGCAGAGGCTTAATCCCTGAGCCACCTCTCCAGTTCTGCCTTCAAGTAAAATTAAAGCAGGTTATTGTTAGAAACTGAAAAGTTGTTTCTAAAATTTATGTGAAACGCTAAAGACAAAAGTTCAAGGAAAAATAAAGGACGGAAGAGAGAGAGAGAGAGAGAGAGAGAGAGAGAGAGAGAGAGAGAGAGAGAAACAGACAGTATGGAGTTCAGAGGACAACTACTTTTGGAAGTCAGTTCTCTCCTTCCACCAGAATGGCTCACCTTTACCGTCACAAAGCTCAGCTGGTTACATCCTCAGTTGGCCGGCTGAGAAGGAGCTAGAAGTCTTGCAGTCTGTGGCTGGGAAGGAAGACAGTTGGGCAGTGTCTCAGTTTCATCTCAGTGTTGCAGATGTGAGCATGTCACGTAAACCGTGTAGGGGAGCAAGAGGACTTTTATCCATGTTCATGGTTCTTGGTTGCAGTCTATTATGATGGCGGTTGAATTCATACTAACACCAGGAACCAAGAGAACTGGCCACATGGTGCCCACAGGAAGAACTGAGAGAGAAGGGCATTCTTCCTATTTTGCCAGTCTGCCAAAATACTGCATATACTCTCCATCTTATCCTCTTGCCCGGGCAACAATTCCACTCACTAAGGACTAGGTGTTCCCTGTCATTTAGATAATCTCCTACAGTCTTACTCCAAGGCTAATTAATTAACAAATTAATTCTTCATGGGTGTGTTGAAAGGCTCAGTTCAATTGTCAAGTGGACACCTGTGTCTAACTAGCACAAGCAGTTACTTAGAAAGTTCAGCATTTTCCTGTTCTAGGGCCAAAGAATCCACTGCTAAGCTTTTACACAGAAGAAATGAAAAGAACGACACTTCTGCAATTATTCTAGCACATTCTTTTTCTTTTCTTTCTTTCCTTTCTTTCCCTTTTCCTTTCTTTCCCTTTCCTTTCCTTCCTTTCTTCCTTCCTTCCTTCCTTCCTTCCTTCCTTCCTTCCTTCCTTCCTTCCTTCCTTCCTTCCTTCCTTCTTTCCTTCCTTCCTTCCTCACTTCCTTCTTTTTGTAATTTTTGTTTTTGAGACAGGTCTTACTCTGTAGCCCAGGCTGGCCTCAGACTTGTGGCTGTCCTCCTGCCTCCCAAGTGCTGGAATCACATGTATGAACGACTTATAAATAAGCCGCCTGGCTTATTTACAGCAGTTCCATCTTTAATGACTTCATCTGAAACGAAGGCAAATGTCCATCCGGAAAACAAGTGGATAGATAAATTATGGGTCATCCCATCAAAAAGAAACTATTGATGCAACAGTATGGATGAATCTCAAAAAGACAGGAAAGATGTCTTATTGTAGTTCCCTACTGATGTGAAGTTCGAGAGAAGATAGCATTAGAAGCAGTCAGCAGGGCTGCGTGGTAAAGGATTTACTACAAGAAACAAAGGAACGTTCTGGAGAGATGGAAGTATTTTATATCATGCTTCTTATGCTGGTTTCAAGGGTGGATACATTTGCCAAAAACTCATTGAATAGATTGGTATATACACTTAAAATCAGCTTATGTTGAATATCTCATATAATTTGACATAAATTATGCTTTAATAAATCTGATAAAAGGATACTTTTAAGGGAGATCAGAGTGGGTGATGGAGGTGAATATGATTAAATACATTACGTACATATATGAAATTATCAAAATTATATAAAATATTGAATATAGAAATAAATAGGTAAGCCACAGATTTGAAGGAATATCTAGACAATTTATGTCAATAAAGCGCTTAATGCTACCAAAATATGCAATGATATTTTGATATATAATACTCATCGCCAACTTGAAAAACTCTAGAATCACCTAGGAGACAGGCCTCTGGGTGTATCTGTGAGGGATTATCTAGATTAGTTCAGCCTCTGGACCTGAATGAGGGAATTATCTAGACTAGGCTAGTTGAGACAGGGATCATCCTAAATGTGGGCAGCAGAATTTCAAGAGAAAAAGCATGGCATTCATACTCTGTGTCCTGTATGGGACATTGTGTGACCAGTTGCTTCCTTCCGGCCACAATGAACTGCCCTGGCACTGTGAGCCCAAATAATCCCATTCTTCCTTAAGCTGCTTGGTCAGGCATTTTGTCATATCAGCTGAAACAAGTTACCAATACATAGTCCTCTGATTAGATAGTGAGGGCTGGAGGCATATGAGAAACCCTGGGGTCAATCTTAAATATTAATAATATTAACAAAAATAATAAAAAGTCAAGCAATCCTATGAAAGTATGGGCAAAAGAACAAAGAAACATTTCACAAAGGAAAATATATGAATGTCAATATACACACCAAATGGTGTTTGATGTCATTAGTCGCTAGGCAACTATGATGAGATGTCAGCAGGCATCTTTTGGCATGCCTATATTGGAAAAGTCTGTGGACAACTGGTGCAGAAGCCAAATGTGCACACACCTCTGGTGGGAATGGACATTTTGTAAAAAGGCTTGGCTCTGTTTTTATAAAATTACATAAACATCTGCTGTTTGATGTGGTCATTTCATTCACAGGAGCAATGAAGACATGCCTACCAAAACCTATGTTCTCAGAAGATTTGTTTGCAATAGTCACACGCTGGAAATGACTCAAGTCATTTCCAGCAGCATTATGAGATGAAGAGGGAACTCACAGACCCTTGTGTGGAGACAGGAGTTGCTGGGATAGGAGGCGAAGTCAGGCAGGGAGACCTGCTTGCCGGGAGTCCACTTGGGTGAAGCTGGAGGGAGACGAGAAGGATCTACAGTTAGGGATGACGTCGGCTGGGCCTGGAAGTCTACCATGGGATTGCCTGGGAAGGAGCGTGAGAGAACTTGCCAGAAAGATGATAATATTTCATGTGATGACAGAGATGTGAGGTACTTGGGTATAAACACTCATTAACATTACAAAGTTAATATTTGGACATTTGAATGTATACAAGTTCTCCTAGCAAAGTCATGTTAGTAACAAAATCATGCGAGTGAAATCAGAGTGACCGAAGAATGCAGTGTTTGATTTGTTAGGGGGGAGGGGGAGAAAAGGGGGGGATGGGCACACAGATATTTAGATCATGTTATGGTGTTGCTGACTTTGAGGGTTTGTGTGTGTGTGTGTGTGTGTGTGTGTGTGTGTGTGTGTGTGTGCATCAGAGGTCACTATGTGTCCCTGGGGAGGACCAAGGGTGACTTCAGGAGTCATCCTGGATTGCTTCTACCTCCTCCTTGCTTTGCTCTGGGATTTCTCAGGCTCTGCCCACCAGAGTTGGAAGTGCCACCATGTTTCTGCCTGGTGTTTTTACATGGGTCCTGGGATCTGAACTCAGGACCTTGTGAGACAGAGTCTTAACCCCTGAATCATCTCTCCACCCCTGTTTTCAAAGTTTTATATAATACAAAGTGACATAAAATAAAAGGGAAGGAAGGGATAGTTGCTCCTTATACTAGTGTGTGTTCATATGACAAGGCACCAAAGTGCCTTTTGACACCTGTCCTGACCTCTGTGTTTGGTCAGCCTTCCTCTCCCTGCATGGAAGCGTCTTCCTCTTCATACCTCCTGGCGCCCTTCTCCTTTGTTCTCTTCCTTTCTCCTTCTTCTTTTCCCTCCCCTTTTCCTTCCCCTCCCCTTCCTACCCTTCCCTTTCCTTTCCCTCCCCTCCCCTCCCCTCCCCTTCCCTCCCCTCCCCTTTCCTTCCCTTCCCTTCCCTTCCCTTCCCTTCTTCCCTTCTCTAAGACAAGGTCTCACAGACTTGAGGCACCCCTCCTGCCTCAGTCTCAACCACTGCGCCTGGTGGGCTGCCTTCTTTCATTTCCACCAGCCTACCTCTGGCCCTCAACCTTCATCACCCTTTTCCCAGGGCTCTTTGTGCACCAGGGTGGAGCAGTGCCCAGAGTCATGGCAAGGGAGGGGTTTGGGATCCTCTAAGCCTCGACCTCTTCCTCTCTCTGCCCTCTGGTACCTTTCCTGAGGCAGGAGGCAGGTGATTTGCTGCCCCATCATCTGAGAGCCAGCACACCTGTAGCAGGATGATCAGGCTGGGTGGCCCTGGCTTGTCATTGCTACCTGGCTTTCTGGAAAGCTCTCAGATTAATGGGAACTTGGTTCAGATTCCCGCCCAGCACCCTGGCTCTCTGCCCTGCAGGAGTCGCCCGGCCCACCCAGCTTTCCATTTCAACCTTGCTCCCGCTCTGACAGATTTGGATGACCGCATCCTTTCTCTGTGGCCTCAGCCCTGGCACCCCAATTATTCTCTCCAGGCACCAATGGGGCTGTAGGTAGAGCCCATGAGGTGCCTGCTCTACATTCACACTCATCCTGGCTTAACCACGCACGAACACAACACATATGAAATGAGACCTGTGGCCCTAAAGAGGAGCTGGGCTTTGGGGCTGGCAGCTTTTGAAGTGCTTGTGGAAGCCGTGGGGGCACATGGAGGGGTCAGGCAGCCTGCACTGGGAAAGGGAGGTCAAGGATCTATTGGGAAGGATTTACCAACAAAGCCAAGACCTAAGCAGGCAGACAGGTCCAGACATGGCCTAGGAGATGCAGGGTCAGCTCTCCTGGGCGGGGCTCCCTGGGAACTGCAAGCCGTGCAGTTAGACTCTGGGTGTGAAGGGTCTGACCGGGGAGCCTGGGGCAGTGACATTCTTCCTGCCAGCAGGGCCTCAGCCTCCAGAGTATCCATCCGCCAGCAGCATTTCCTGGCCCTGCAGCCTGACCTCTCTGGGAGTGGATGGGGTGGACCTAGTACTCTGTGCCCCTCATTTGGACCCCTTCATGCCGGCCTAGCCTTCCTCTCCCACACCTACGGACTGAGCAGTGACTCAGGCCGGCTGGCTTTGGCGACTGCCATGTGACTCCTGCCAGTCTCTATGGCTCACCAGAGCCTCCGCACCCTTTGTCTTGCGGGTAGGGCTGGGGCTCAGTCCTACATCAGGGTTATGTTAGGGATCAGGGTCATGCTTTGGTTGTGGCCTCAGCTTTGGTGCTGGTCCTGGGTCCAGTGGGGACCCGACCGCCCCCCCCCACCCCCCAAGCACATGTAGTGATCCAGGACTTAACAGGAGTCGTGAGCGAGATTCTAACCTGGCAACTCCTTAGGGAAGGGGTTTTTCTGTTCCTGAGCTCAGGAAGTTTGGGTGAAGATGTGTGGGTGTGGTACTGGGGTAGCTGGGTAAGGGTCCAGGGGTGACTCTGAGGTGGAGAGGGCTGTAGAGACCCCCCCACCCTGGAGTCAGAGGCTGGAGCCATGTGGAGACATAGAAGCCATTGAGCGGCAGTGGGCAGGCCCAGCCAGTATGGGATGGGAGGGTTGGGGGAGGATCACTAACATAGTTTAGGAGAGTAGAGACAAAGTTCTGGAGTCAGATTATGTGAGTTCAAACCACAGCTTAGCTGGGTGTTTAACCTGTGACCTTGGGCAAGTTATCTAATCTCTCTGTTTCCTCATATTGAAAATGGGGAGAATGAAGAGACATCCCCTTCTTATGAGGAGCGGATTGACTGAGCCAAAGACCACGTCAGCAGTTTAGCATGGCACTGAATGTCTGAACTGTTCCTTGCAGGTATTCTGACCAGTGCCTGATGGGCAGGCGAGTGACCCCTGCTTGCTGCCACGGGGACAGGAGTACGGAAAGGAGGGTGGTACAGGAAGTGTTGGGGCATCGGGCTCCACTTCTTGTCCATACGATGGGGACAACCTCAATCAGGACTGAATTACAAATGGTCTGAGTCCTGGCTCCGCTGTGTGATTCTGGGATGGTATTTTACCTCTCTGGGGCTCTATTCTCTCACTTTGTATTTTGTAGGGTGCAGCTGTAGAATTTGGGGGAGCGATCTGCTTAAAGTTCCTGGCACAGAGTATGCCTTCAACCACAAGCAGCGGCGAGTTCTGTTATTCTGCTGGTGCCAATGACGGCAGCAAGCAGAAACTGGGGAGGGCAGGTGGCTGAGTGGCAGGGTCAGGACAAAAGCAATTCTCCTATGTCCCCACCCATGCTTTCCTGGGAGGTCCACCTTGCTCACATCTAGACAGTTTGTGGGAGGAACAGAGGACCAGAAAGTATCTTCTGGGTCCCAGGAGCCAACCAGAGTTCCAGGCTACTCTTTGGTGGACACGCTCGTGATCTGAGGGACACTCCATGGCTCCCAGACATGGGCTGCTGACCCAGCCTCTCCCCATCTCCCAAAATTTATTTAGCTCATGCTTTTTAAATTTATTATCTCCAGGTCAGCCAGACGGCTCAGCGGGTAAAAGCACTTGCTGCCAAGCCTGCCCACCTGGGCTGGATCTCTGGAACCCACCCGCATGGTTGGAAGAGAGAACGAGCTGTCCTCTGACCTCCACACATGTACACACACACACACACACACACACACACACACACACACACACACACACACACTGTAATTTTAAAAACTCTCTTTCCTTCTATCTTTCACAGTTCTGTGAAGATCAACTTCTGGAGTTTAAACATCAGGTTGGGGACAGAGAGGTTGCCCGATTCAGTTCCTGGCTCATCATCTCTCCAAGCCAGCAGAGGGTGTGGGCAAGAGCTGTTCACCTAGTCGGCTGACTTCAGTCCCTGAAGCTGTGGGTGGAGGGGGCAGAGGGAAGGGCAGCCAGGCCTTGGTTCATTGGTTTATAAGGTGTCATTAAGCCACCCCCTCTTCAGGCTAAACAATCCCACTGCCTTTAACCCTTTCCTCTCAGGTCCTGTTTTCCAGGTCTTTAATTATTTTTGCTGCCCTTGTCCGGATTTCAGGACTCAACCCTATAATCACAGAATTTCAGGGCTGGAAGCTACCTGGACACACTGTAAGAGGAGGGCCAGCGCAGGGGTGGTAAGCCTCGCCATACCCACCTGAAAGGAACAGACCAGCTCCCCCTTTTAGGCTTTTCTCCGTGGCTCCTCTAGCCAAGGACACAGTTGCGGAGAACACAACCTGCTGGGCTCTTGCACGTTTGTGTGTTTGTAACTTCCCTTCCTCTTCCTTCCCCTTCTCCCCTGCTCCAGTCCTGCTTGGTTTTGTAGACAGGAAAACTGGTTTCAGAGGGATGAAGTCATTTGCTTAGTTCCGTGGGTTGGGAAAGTCTCTTGCCAAACTCATCGGGCATAGGCTTGGAATCCCAACAGGAGGCTCGTGGTAAATTCAAAGCCAGCCGGGACTACATGGTAAGCTCGATGCCAGCTACAGACGACGTGAGGCTCTGTCTGAAACATTGACCTAAATCGAACCAAATTAAGTAAAATAAAAGCTCATCTGCTGCTGTCATCAGTGATGCAGGGTCAACAACACAGGCAAGTAAGTCCCTGTTCCTGTCGGAAACAGATCCACCTCAGGAACAGGAGCCGGGAGCACATCCTGTCCGTGAGCGCGTAATGAACTTAACTCACTGCCTGCAGCAGGCCAGTGGCTGCTGGGTCTGATCACGGGAGGACAAGCCTGGAAGCAGGTCCTCTGCAGGCGTCAGTGCTGGACCTCCGCAAGATGGAAGTCTGCGTGTTTAGCTCTTAGGCCTTTCAACGCATCTGGTGAGATCCACTGCATCTTGGTGGGGTTGCTCCTTCTTTAGAGTCCACTGACTCCTGGGTGTGGTGATGTGCACCTATCCCAGTTCCAGCACTCTCAGGCTGAACAGGAGGGTTGAGAGTTTGAAGTTAGCCTGAGCTACATGCTGAGACCCTCTCTCAAATACTAAGCCCAGGTGTTAACCTCGTACACCAAATACCAACAGACCTCAAGTGGCTAAGCCTATAGCCTAGTTCAGGACTAGACTATATAGTTCTGACAGGCTACCTTGTCTCAAAACACAACATCCCCCACTTTTCCCCCCCAAAAGTCAAAACCATGGACACATTAAGATGGACTCAGCACCCTTTCTTCACAAACATGATTGCTTTTTAGCTTATCTTCCCCTCAGCAAACTGTCCTTTCTGGAGTATTTAAGTTAAAGTCAAAGAACTGTCTGCCTTTCCAAAGTCTTGAAATGAGCAGCTGAGGGAAGCTGTAAAACATTTTGAGGGTCTTTTGAGGGTCTGTCCTCCTCTAAAACACACACATATACCACTCGACTTTCTACATAGAGTCTTGTCCAGAGGCAGAGAGGGATGAGCCCAGTGGCTACTTTCCTCCAATCCTGGGGCTCCTAGGGAAGTAGGGATTTTTTTTTCCTTTCAGGGGGTTTCCTCTTTCAGGGTTGGTAGCCCAGTCAGATGCTGCTGAGCCGCAGCAGTGAGATGGGAAGGCTGCTCCTCCCGCTGAGTGAAGGCAAAGCTATAGAAGGAACTTCAAGCTGCTGCTGTGAAAGGTGTCTGGGAGGGGGGTCCAGGTGGGCATGGGATGAAAGCATGCAGTGGGGGCAGACCGCACCTGGCCTGAGACGGCCAAGCAGAGCAGGTGGGAGGTCGTCTCTGTTCTGTAGGGATGTTTCTCTGGAAGCCACATCTCAACTCTTCTTTTCCGCTAACCCTAGCTAGGGAAGAGGTTGAGCTAGCTATGAAGTTCTGCTGTGTTGTAGCAAGACAGTTTTAAGTTAGGCCAAAGGGAGCATGAGATAAGGAGGGAGAGGAGGAACTAAGGAGGCTCACAGACTCATTTTCTTTCAAGGCTCTGTGTCCAGGTGTTGCTCCATTGCGGTATAAGCTGCAGTAGGTGGTGTGGTGGGGGGCACAGATGAGGTGGGCACAAGCACAGAGCCAGAGGGAGAGAGGCCTGGAAGGCTGTGGAAACACCCACCGTTCCCTGGGCTCCATTGCATTGCCCCCACTTCAGTGCTGCAGCTTACACAGCCGTGTGTGTGAGTGTGTGTGTGTGTGTGTGTGTGTGTGTGTGTGTGTGTGTGTGTACGTGACAGGCTATCGTATAGCTAGCCTTGAACTGGCTAGATAGCTGAAAATGACTTTGAGTTTTTGATCCTCATACCTCTATCTCCCCAGTGCTGAGGCTGCAGGTGTGGCCATAATGCCCCATTTATGTGGCTCTGGGACTTGATCATAGGCCTAGCTTCATGCACGCAGGCAAGCATTGCACCCGTTGAACTAGTTCTATTCTGCTCTCCTTGGGTTAACTCTGGGAGTTTGTGTATGAGGACTCCCACCTGCTGAGTGGACAGCATTTGTTTGATTTCTTTGCCTGGGATCCCAGGAGACTCACTTTCCTGTGGACATTTGAAGGGGACAGTCGCCTCAAGGAGAGGAACTGTGTCCCTACGGATGAGGATGGAAAGGCCAATCAGTGAGCACTCACCCTCTGACTGTGTGGCTCCGTAGACCCCTGCAGGCTGAAGTTCAAAGGCTGCTGGGTTGCCAGGGAGGGAGCTGAAGCAGGGGTCTGGAACCTGCCCAACCTGGAGGGCAAGGGGCTTCCCTCAGGACAGCTGGGGCTCCCTGCAATGCACTCACTTCCTTGCCACTCTCTCCAAGTCTGAAGGGCTTGCTGTCTCCTTCTCCAGGAGACATGATGGTGAGCGCTCTAGTGCTAGGCAGGCGGCGGGCTGCTCACAGTAGGCAGGAGGAGTAAGAACCCACATGATGGGGGGGTGGAGAGCTTTGGGATAAATATCTTCAGTAGGACAGTCAAGGAGGCTCCATGCTCAGAGGGTGTGACCTGGAGGCTCTGCTCAGAGGAGAAGCCTCTGCAAAGAGAGAATTCACCCCACGTGCACCTGAACTCCGTTCCCTCCTTTAGGACAACTTCAAGTGATCTTCTCCAGCATCTGTCTGTCCTCTCTCCTATAGTCCGTCTATCATCCTTGACCATTTGGCAGTCCGGGTACCTGGGCTGTGTTGGAGCAGGTTCATGCTGGTTCAGGAGAGCATGGGGTACTTCTGTCAACAGCTTGAGATGATGGCAGGGGGTCGGTCAGGGTGGGGAAAAGCAGCAAGCTCCACGAACTGCTTCTGGAGAAAAGTCGGGTGTTAAGCTTTCACTAGCACACCTTTGCTAGACCCTTGCTCACCTACAAACTGTCCTTCCTTCTTCCCTCTTCCTTCCCTCCCCTCCTCCCTCCCTCCCTGGACTTTTCCTTCTCTTCCCCCCTCCTTCTTCTTCCCTCCCCTTCTTATTTTCAGTTATTCACTTCTTCCTCTGTCCAGCATCCACTCATCCATCCACCTCCACCCATTCATCTATCCATCCACTTATCTTTCTTCCATTTGCCCATACATCCTCCGTTTATCTATCTATCCATCCTCCTTTCATCTATTTATCCATCTATCCTCTATCCATCCATCGGCCACACCACTCCATCAGTCTCATTTCCATTGATATCCATCTAATTTTCAGTTCTTTTATTTGTCTGTGCATTCACCACCTACAAATGTTTTCTGGGCCTCTTTTCCATGCCAGTCTATTCTAAAGGCTCAGAATATTGCCCAGGCTTCTATAAGGCAGGAGTATGAACTCCAAGACCAGCAAAGACTATGAGATTGTTGGGGGGACCTCACTGACATTAGAGACCTTTGGGATTCCTCTGGCTTCCTTTCAGTCTCTCTGCTCTTTTGTTCTCACAGCTTCTCAAGGGGGAGACTCTGGGGGATAAAGGAGAGGCATGTCTTCACCAGCAGAGATGGACAGAATCTCTCTATCCCCTTCCCTCTAAACCCCGCCAGGCCTCAGGCAAGAAGACAAGTCATCGCTGACTCTAAATGAGAGGGATTCCTCATGGGGCCCAGGACTGGGACAAGCCAGCACTTCTCAGCACACACCTCCTCTGAACCCAGAGTCTTTGTGAGCCAAGCTTGTCTCTGCCTTGTTCCCAGGCCTGTGATGGAAAAGGATTAGCTGTCAGCATGGTGAGCCAAGGGGTGCGGTTCCCAGGACCTGACCTGCATCTGAGGGGAAGGAGCCCCCTCTTCTCCACACAGCTCAGAACCTGCTGCTCCAGCCACACCCACCATTTGCCCGGCCCTGTCTAACCCCCCAGGGGTAGGTTCATCCCCATACCTGGGGGCTCCCAGGTCCTGCTGGAGATGAGGGGGCCAGTGTTTCTGGGGGCCAGGGAGGAGGTGGGGGTAGGGGAGTTCTCACCTGTCCAGATTTATCTGAGCCCCACAATGCACTGTGTTTTTTTTTTTTTCTTTTGGAGGGTATTGGCTTACAGTCTGGCTCAGAGAAGGTGGGCAGATTGTTCTGAGTCACACAGCAAACCTGCCATGGAAGAAGGGGAGAGTCAAGCGCTTGGTCCCTGAGGATGGGGCCACCTGACTGCTATTGTTCCGATCCCCTCATTACGGAGTCTCTGGCTTTGGGGCCTGGGCAGGTTCTAACCTGCTCTGAGGCCCACGTGTACCTTGTTTGAGTCATAGGCATAGGAAAAATGTCAGCAGCCATCCTCTGGCAAGATATTTAGGTGGCCCCGTGACCCAGGGGCTGAACAAGGAACTCTTCAATCTCAAAGGCCTGGGATCCCAGTCCCAGTCCTGTCATTGGGCTGACACCGGTAAGCACGCTGTCTTCTTAGCACTTTAGCTTTCTACTAAAAGGCACAATTGGGGCCTGGGGAGATGAGTTAGTGGTAAAGTGCTTGATGCACAAGCATGAGGGCATGAGTTCGGCTTCCTAGCACCCACGTTAAAAACCAGGTATAGCAGTGAGTTGTCTGTGACCTCAGCACTGGGGAGACAGAGACAAAAGGATCCTGGGGAAGGGGGGCAGTGTCCACTGGCCTGTCAATCTAGCGATTCACAGTGAGCTTCAGGTTCAGTGGGAGAGCTTGTTTCAGAAAATAAAGTGAGGAGCAATTGAAGACACCCAAGCCTTGATGTCAACGCCCCCTTCCTCCACCTCCACATATGCATGTGTGAACGCCACACACCTCCATCTACCTACCTGCATGTGTACACGTATGCACACCAAAGATGTGACTGAAGAGAAGCCTAAACTCAAGTATGGAAAGTGCCTAGGACCGTGTCTATAAGTTGGCAAGAGTCTGACCACGTCATTACAAATCTCAAAAGTTCAAATCAGATGGAGCGAGGCTCCCCTTAGGGTGGGAAGTAGCTGTGCGGTCCAAGGGTGGAGTCTCTCCTCTGACATTCAGTCCACAAATTACAAGGCTATTTGGCTTGTGTGACCCAATTAAGAACCCTCTGTGGACACCTCACCTTTTACCCCTGGGGGCACCGGGGCTCAGCCGAAGCCTGCCCACCTGCGTGGACAGAGGCTCCTCCTCCCTTTGAGACGAGCGTCACACAGAAGCAGTCTAACTAGTTGCCAATCAGTGGGAAAAAAGGATTGAAGTAGAAAAAAAAAAAAACACTTCTTTAAGATCCAGGGGTAGGGATGAACGCGCAGGTGTGGGGTGCAGGTGTGGCCTCGGTGTAATTAGCCACTGTGCGGGCTGCCCGCCCTCTGCCCAGCCCGTTGTGTCTGCCGCTCCTGCCGTGGCTCCTCCCCTTGCTCCTCCTTCCCCTGTGCCCCACAGGTGTGTCCCTGGGCCCTGTGGCTGCCTGCCCCACTCCCTGCCCAGACACCCGCTGCGGTCGCCCACCCCGTAGTCGCAGTGAGCAGCAACAGGCCAGCAAGTGAGCTGACATGGACGGCGCCGACACCTCCAGGAGCAACGGTTCCAGTCCAGAAGTCAGGGACGCCCGCAGCCCGTCAGGTCCCAGCGGCAGTCTGGAAAATGGCACCAAGGCCGACAGCAAGGATGGCAAGACGGCCAACGGGCACGGCGGAGAGGCGACCGAGGCTAAGAGCCTGCCCAGTGCCCTGAAGTCCGGGGAGGGGAAGAGCGCCCTGTTCTCTGGCAACGAGTGGCGTCGACCCATCATTCAGTTTGTGGAGTCTGTGGACGACAAGGGATCCAACTATTTCAGCATGGACTCTGCAGAAGGTAGGAGGTCCCCATATGCGGGGCTCCAGCTGGGGGCCGCCAAGAAGCCACCCGTGACATTTGCCGAGAAGGGCGAGCTGCGCAAGTCCATCTTCTCTGAGCCCCGTAAGCCCACTGTGTCCATTGTGGAGCCTGGAGAGGTCCGTAGGAACAGCTACCCCCGGCCCGACTCGGGCTCCCTGCTGCGGGCCAAGTCAGCCTCGGAGGAGGTGCTGTGCGATTCCTGCATTGGCAACAAGCAGAAGGCCGTCAAGTCCTGCCTGGTGTGCCAGGCCTCTTTCTGCGAGCTGCACCTTAAGCCCCACCTGGAGGGCGCTGCCTTCCGGGACCACCAGCTGCTGGAGCCCATCCGGGACTTTGAGGCCCGCAAGTGCCCCCTGCACGGCAAGACCATGGAGCTCTTCTGCCAGACCGACCAGACCTGCATCTGCTACCTCTGCATGTTCCAGGAGCACAAGAACCACAGCACCGTGACAGTGGAGGAGGCCAAGGCCGAGAAGGAGGTGACTTCCCAGCCCCTCTTGCCGCCCCTCTTCCTGCCTTTGGGTCTTGAGCGCCACTTGGGGCTTTAAGTCTCTGTGATGCTCGGCTGTTTAGAAAACATGTCCCCTCTGCACCTTCAGTCGTGGGTGATTCCTAATCCCACATGGTACAAGAGAAAGGGCTGATCCAAGGTCACAGGCTAAAGCCGTCTGGCCAGACTGAACCGTACAGGACTCGTTCCTGGGCTCTCCCTGGCTTGCATATCTCTTCTCTATTTTTTTTTTTTCAGGGAGAAAGCATTCCTTACCCTTGAGTAAGTTCTAGGTGGAGAACGGGGGCAGGTACTAGACGGAGGGGGGCACTGAAGACCCTTTCTGCTGTTCTGTGGTTCTTATCTGTGGTCTAGCAGCAGCTGCTTGTGCTGTGTGGTCTCTCTGGTCTCTTCACTCCCCCTGCCCAGACTCCCCTTTCCCTGCTCTCGGCTGGTGAATTCTCAGCCAGGGCTCTGTGTGCGTTGTGTGTGTGGCTGCAGGCTCACAGGCGGGCGCTCTGGGTGGACGCCATTAGCGAGTGGGTGGGAGTGGGCAGATGCAAGCTGTCCCATGTGCATGCGGGTGCCCGTGCCCATGTGGATGCTTGTCCTTATTTGTGTATGGGCTGTGTAAGTGTGTTTGCGTGAATTCTGTGGAGGATAATTAGGTTGCACGCTTCCTGTGGGGAGGAGCAGAGGCAAGCGGAGGCTTGTGGATGCGGCACACCTGGGGAAGGTATTCTGGCGAAGGGCCCAGCTGTTGCTGCTTATCCTTGCCCCAAAGAGGCTGGGGCCACTCACCTGGATTTAGGGGGAGTCCTCATGGGGCGAAACTTCCTGGCAGCCAGTGCAGGTGACTGGACTTTCTCACCAGCTTTTATACCCCACGAAGCATGGCAACGAAGAGTCCTTTCCTTGCCGGCACTCCCGACCATTTCTAGCTATGCTCTGTATCTCTTGCCCCCAACCTTGGGCAGAGGGTGGAGGATAACTTAGAGATGGTAACAGATTCAAACGTCTCCAGAAACTTCATTTGACTCCCATAAAAGGCATCTTCAGCCTCTAACCCAGCCTGTCTTTAAACATCATGATGGGAGACAGAGAGAAGTCAGGGGCTTGGAGCCCATTCTTAGGGGCTCTGCTTGGGAAGTGAGAACAGAAGAAAGGGCAGCCAGTTTCCATGATGGGGCCCAATGCTCTAGAGCCTTCGGCTGAGTTTAGGAGGGTGACCACCTTCTGACCTGTTTCTGCTTTAACCGGGGCAGCACGTTGGACAAGACTCTTCCATTCTCTTGGGTTATTTCCCTTCACGTGAAAACAGAGTTCCAGAATTCTTGGGGAAAAAAAATCTCACAGTGAGGAAGGGACAAGAAAGAGACCAGAAGGCAGAGATTCTAGGAGTTTACTTCTCCTTGGAGGAAAGCACACACATGATCTCTTCTATGCAGATTCTGAGCCCTTGTCTTCTCTGAAACAAGAGTGTTTTCACGTTCTATCAAAAGGACTTGCAGAAGAACTGGTTCTGGTGGGCACAAAGGCCCTGGGCAGCCCAGCTTGGAGGCACCGGGAACTCTGAATTCATATTCTCATTCCAGGGTCTGCTGAGCACTCACCAGGTAGGTCAGGAGGCAGAGCTCAGATACACAAATAAGACAGGACTCCCAGGTATGCAGAAGTGAGCTGCAGGTCAGCATGGAATCATAGAGGCCAGTGTGCTAGGTCTCACAGAGCACCCACAGCTTCACAGATCTCCCCCTGTGCCTGACAGGTGGGGAACAGGCCAGAGAAAGGAAGGAGTGTGGCCAAGAGAAGGGAGATCCTAGGCCCTCTTCCAATACTTGAGGGAACCTCAGGGAGCTAGAGGGGATGGTTCACTGACTGACTGCAGTGGCAGGAATGTGGGGTGGTGTGTGTGTGTGTGTGCACGCGTGTGCCTGTTTTGCATATGTATATGACTGTGAGTGTATGTGCCTGTGCATGTGTGTCTTGTATGTGTGAATGTGCCTGTTTTGTGTGCATGTACCTGGATATGTGTGTGTGTCCCTGCAGCATAGGACAGGCAGATAGAGAAGTGCATGTCACTGAGCATCTAGGACCTTGGATGAAGCAGCGTGTCTAAGCCTGGCTGTGACAGTATGTGAGACAAAGGAGACTTTGCTATGGAGCAGGGGTGGTGGGTTGATGGATCGGAGTGAAGAACCAGGTCAATCCTGGCATCTTGAGGCTTCAGCAGCAGGTTCAAACACCAGCCCTTCCTCCCCCACAGCTTTGTGCAAGGAACTGGGCAGAACCTGCTTGGCAGGCTTGTTGGTGAGAGCGGGTGAGGCAATCCAGCCCTGTCTGGGTGAGTTGCACAAGGCTGAAGATGACATAGGAGCTTGGCTACTTGCTCTACCTACACATTTGGAGCACAGGCCACACCGAGAAGAGGTCCCTTTCCTGGGCGGACCCTAAGTTGCAGTGTTTCCCCTTTCCACTCCAAACACCCTAAGGAATCCTCTGCCTCTGGTTATTTCCCAGTCTAGAGTAGTGAAACAATGTGAAGAAGGACACAGACATCTCTCCCTGTGTCCAGTGACTCTCGTGTTCATTCCAAGCCTCTCTTGCTACAATAGATGAACAGCTGCCTGTTCTTGGGGGGAGGTCTTGGCCTCTGGGGTGACAATATTTTTGATATAGGAAGGCATGTCACCCTGGAGGGGCTCATACCCAGCACCCAAGTCTCTCTCTGAACACCATCAATCGGCTCAGTTCTCTCACTGTACTCCGTGGCTTGGTTCCTCCTCTTTTCGTCCAATTCTTTGAGCAAGGCTGAGCCACCAGACTGCTGGGCTTCTGCAGCTACTGGTTCTTGAGTTTCCAGCTAGGTTGGTCTGGGCAGGAAAGCTCTTTGGGCAGACAGTGGGGACTGCGATGGAGGAAGAGGAGTCAGGTTGAAGGTCAGGGTGCCCAGGAGCTATTCACTGGGGATTTTTGAGCGGAATCCCTGGTCTGGATGTGAGACAGGCATAAGGATAATCTGTTGGATGCTGAGGGAAAACAACCAGGATCAGGAAGAAAGTGAGCAGTAGGCAGGCAGGTGGCAACTTGGTCTCTATGGAGTGTGCATTTGGATGTCCTGGTTAGACTGGACTGGGCATTTGCATGGTTGCAAATGCAACAGTCCCATGGGAATGGAGCACTACCAGTTGTTAGATAATGCAGCAGGAGCAGAGAAACCAGGAGGTTCATACAAGGCCCAGCCCTGGGTGCTTCATCACTTTCTCTGTGGGGATCGAAAGACTCTTCAGAGTCTTCTTAGGACCAGCAGGAGTCTTCAGATGGCAGGACACAGGCTGTGGCCACTGAGTGACTTTGTTAGAACACAGAGTTCTAGATTTGCCCTGGGAGGTTCTGGTATGTAAGTAAAACCTGGAGTCTGTATTTTGTGTCTCCTACATGGATTCTAATGTGTAGCTGGAGGTAGTCAAGAAGCTAGCCCTATTGCCCTCAAGGAAACCCAGGTCTCAAGGGGCATAGTGACTTCCGTGTGGCTCCCTACTGATCTGTAGATGCTGGGGTGAAACCTTTCACCCCCACTGATGCCTTTCCTGACTTGAGACTCTAAGGAAATGTAAGGAGTGAGTGGGGGACTCTAATCAGCCCCATGGACTGATACAGGGCCGTTTGACATGTGAGTGGAAACATGGAAATCTATCCAGCTTTTCAGATTCTTATCCACGTAATTACCATGTGTCTGGGAGTACAAATTTGGCAATTAACTGGCTCATTTGGCAAATGTCACAGCCCAAGGCCCAGATAGTTAATCCAGGCCAAGGGAAGATCCCCGCTGGCCAGCTTTCCCTTCCCTGGGGTCTACGTCGGTTTCTCCCATTCTGGTGGGTGTTTGCTGTGCCTAAGTTTAATGGCCCCCTCGTCCAGGCTGGTGTATCACAGGACATGACATCTCTTTGCTCCCAGGGGAAACTCTAGGTCACAAGAATTTCAAAGCTGTGCGGCCTACAAGCCAAGGACTGTTCCAGGCGTCAGAGGAGGAGAGGCCTCAGACAGTGTGGGAGAAGCCAGCAAAAGAAGTATTTAGGAACGGGCCTGGGCAGGGTAAAGAGAAAGAATTGGGGAGTAGGAGGAAGCCAGGAAGGAGGCGTGGGGAGGGGCGGGGCATTGGGGGAGCTGAGGTCCTTTAGACATCAGAGGTTGGGAACCACATTCCATGGGAGGAGGGAGACAGGAGAAAGAAAGCTGGGGCCCCTGGGGGAGACAAAAGGGAGGACAAGAGGAGAAGGGAGCAAATTACTGAACTGAACCATTAAGAGAAGGGAGTTCCAGCCGGGCTTAGGTTAGCAGAAAAGAAGGACAATGTCATTGTCCTCGACCACTGCCCCAGGGAGATGCCCGTGAGAGTCACGGAGCAAGACCTGAGCCCTGTGCTTGCGTGTTGGCATTATAGCTGTCTTTCTAACCACGGGGCCTCGGGCAAGCTCTAGATCCTGACTGTGGCATCTTCAAAGTGTGTGTTAGCATCTCTGACTTCCGCAGTCTTTTGGCTTGTTTATTTTTAAAAGAAAACACCCAGTTCATAGGAGATGGGCTCTTCCAGAGTCCTGGAGTCTTCGGGCTTCCCATTGTTAATTGTTACATAGGAAAAATTGATAAATGTTAAACAGATTTCAGTGCTTCCAGGAAGTCTGCTCCGAGACTGTCTTCCAGAGAGGAGAAGGATCCATTCTCGAAGCACTGTTCCCATCCCCAGGTCTCTTCCAGGAGCCTGCAATGTTCGCAGGTCTGGTCTTGCCAGCCGTGCTGTGGGCATCAGGCTCCTCCCAGCCCGTGTCTGTCTTCCTTACAGTCCTCCGCCCGACCCGCTGCCGCCCACTGCTGCAGACAGCTCGTCTCCACTTCTGACCCTGCCCTCGCGTCCTTCAAGCCCCTTTCTCCTCTTCACCCAGACCGCTGGCTGACACCTCTGACAGTCCTTTCCAGGATGGCCGACCCCTGCCCTGCTCCCTTACTCTCTGGTACAGAATAGACTCTCGGAGCTGACCTCTCCTGCTCTTGGTGTAGATTCTTCATGGCCTAGGTTCCTGGACTCTCCATCCCCCATATTCAGTACCTCTCTCCTCTCTCTTTTAAATTTGTGTCTGTGTGCGCACGCGCGCGCGTTCACACACACACACACACACACACACACACACACACACACAACTTTAAGTGTTATTCCTTACAAACTGTCCACTTCATTTGTTTTTTTCCTTGAGACAGGTTTGTTTCTGGATTTGCTGATTTAGCTAGGAGGCTGGCTGATCTGTGAACCCCAGGGATCTACTTATCTGTCATCTCAGTTCTGGGATTGCAAGCAAGTGCCAGCCACCATACTTGGGTTTTCACGTGGGTGCTGGGAATCAAACACAGATCCTCATACTTGCTCAGCAAGCATTTTGCTGACAGAGTTCTCTTCGCCAGTCCTCTCCTCCAAAACACACCTACCAGTCTCCCTTGCCAGGCCCACTGCCCTGCCCTCCTTTCCAGCACCGTGTCTGGCACCTGGGAGGTGCCCATATGTCAGTGGCCATGTGTACATTATTTAGTCAGTGTTGGCTCCATACCCGGCACTTTTGGGGAGCCTGGCTCCCTGATTCCTGTCCATCTAGAACCTTCTCAAGGACACAAGTCCTCTTGCAATCTCCACAGAACATATGGAGCTACTGAGATGACAGAGAAGATCAGGAACTTCATCGAGGCTCCCTTGAGCCCATACGGTGGTGGCTGAGGGTCTCATTTTTGGATTCTCACTCAGATGCTCTGGGTGAGCTCCTTCCGGCACCTCAGTGACCCATTTCCCTGCCCATGATGGGACTTTTGCTGGGGATGGTCTGACCTAGGATGGGAGAGGGTGGACGATAGTCTGGTTTCCTTCCCACTAGACCTCATTCTGGGGATGGTGCAGGGAGCTGGAAGCCCACATGCCAACTGCTGTACCTTGAGCCCATGGGTATAACAGAGGGGAGTGGAGTTGTGCAGGGATGGGAAAGTTGTCAGGGGTAGCCCAATTATTGTGTGTTTGAATCTTTTCCTTGGCACTTAGATCTGCCACCCAGACTTGGCTTCCTCAAGGTCTTTGGTGTCTGCCAACATCTATTTCCTGGGCTGAGACTTGGCATCCTTAGTAAGCAGGAGGGCTTGTTCCTAGCACCTACAGCAGCAACATCTTACTCTCTTTTTAAACTTTTAAAAAAATTTCCCTAGTTTTATAAGCATATTGAGTACTTATCCCTGCTTCCCTCTTTCCTCCTTCCTTCCCATTCTACCTCCCCTCCCTTCATCCATCCATCTCACTCCCTCTCACCTTCCTGCCTGTCCACTTCTATGGAGCCCAGGGTTCCCTCTAGCTTGTCTACTCTTGTAGCATACCAAGGGGCCCCTCCTCGGGCTACCTCACTGATGGGGGAATTCCCTTTCACTCATCCAGTCCTAATCCCCAGGGTTTCCGCTGCAAGCATCTTACTCTTTCTTCTCCTTCCCACCACTATGTCTGCTCGACCTCCTTCCAGAGACCACATCCCCACTCTCCTCTCTTCCTGAAAGCCAGTCTTCCTCTCTGGTGACTGCATTTTCCACGCAATGGAGTTTCTAACCTGTCACAGGAAGGGCAGATGGCTTCTGCTCCATATCCTTCCCAAACTCTGGGTACTGCTTCCAAATGAGCTGATGGATTCTGTCCATCATCAGACGATCCCTTGCTGTGGAGCTCTGCAGCAGGCATCCCATGGGAACAGCCCCAGCTGGTGAGGTGTTCAGAGATGTGACACCTGCTAGTGCTTGGCTTGGTTGCTGAGGACACCTTGCCAACAGAGCTCATGTCTTCCCAGGGTCGGGTTTCTTCACATGACGGTTCTTGTGGGTTCCTCAGGGAGATGACTGCATTCAAAATCCAGTGACTGTGGGGAGCCCCGAACCATCTATGATTTCCTGAAATGGTCACCCCTTATCTTCCAAGCTGGATAGGCACTGAGAGCCCCAGGGAGGTGCTTTTGACTGAATCGGTTTGGCCCTAGATGCATGCCTTCCCTTCTGCACCTATTGCAGCTGCTTTTCAGGGAAATGCCCTTCCTTACATGGAGGCCAAGTAGGGATGTGACACTGATGTCCCAATGCTATCCTGGTGGAGCTTTTCCTAGCTCTCCCTGGGCCCTAGCAGGTTGTGTGTGTGCCCTTGAGTAGGGGGTCCCGGGTCCTCTCCTCAGTCGTCTGCCAAATTTCCTCTGCAGCCTTCTCTCCCCAGGATCCTGGGGGAGAGTCTCCGTCTTGCCCACAGGTAGATGCCGTGTCCTGTTCCCTTTCCTATAAACAGGTTTATAGCTGTGCCTGTCCAGACAGAGTCCATGCCCAAGGCAACCCTGGCTCCTGCTTGCAACACATGCCCTGCGTCATGCCACAGAAACGCTGTGCGCAGTTACTGCCACAAGACACTCCCTGGGTGGGGCTCCACTGAGCTGTGTTGGGTCGGTCCCGCTCATCTCTCTCTTCCTACCCCCCTCTCTCCAGTGGCCCCATGTCCACTGAAAGAAGTACAAATGAATGCAATAAATGAAAAACCTATCCCTCATGTTAGGTTGAGATTTAGCTCCTATAAAGACATGGCTAGATTGTCTAGTCCTAGTGACCCTAGAGTACAGTGGTATGGTGTCTCACTTGTTACTGGATCCCTTGTCATAGAGTCCGTCGGGTCTGAAGTTCTGATGAACATTTGCTGGGTGAAGGGCTGTGTGGAAGAGAGACGTACCTGCTGGAGTATGCTCCTGTGGTGGGTCCACAACCTGGGTGTTTGGTTCCATTCCCCCCTTTCCTGTTCTCCCTGACATCTCTAACGCCAGCCCTTTCCTTGCAGACGGAGTTATCACTGCAGAAGGAACAACTGCAGCTGAAGATAATTGAGATTGAGGATGAAGCTGAGAAGTGGCAGAAGGAGAAGGACCGTATCAAGGTGAGTGACCGGAGCTTCCATCCTTGCTGCTGGGAGGAGACAGGCTTTCTACTGGCTTCACTCTATGGTGATACCCACTTTTCTATGTTTGGATGTTCTCCCATCCCCTTTGACATTCCTATCTATTTGTCATCTTCCGGGGCCATGATTTAGGTAGGATCTTGACAGTCACTTGTCTCACTAAATAAAGACCCCAGACCTATTCCTCTGTGTGTCTTCCAGTGTCCTCTAATGCCTGCTCTGCCCACCAGACGACCAGAATGCATACCATGCATCTGCTACTTGTGTCGTTGGGGCTACAGGCATGTTTGCCGTGGTTCAGGGAATTGCAAACCACACTTGATGCTCCTGCAACCAGCCAGCTGATTTGCTCCTTATTGGGATTTCAGATTGTCTGAACCCACGGAGATCAGTTCCAGCATGGAATGGGGGCTCATGTCAACCTACCTCAGGGAGGAGATACTAGACAGAGAAGGGTGGACTGCAGGAAACGCAGGCAGCTAGGAGTGGTGACAAACGCCTATAGTCCCAGCACACAGGAGGAAGGGGCAGGAGGATCAGAATTCAGGCAAAGCCTCAACTACATAGTCGCTGGAGACTGACTTGGGCTACATGAAAACCTGTCTGAAGTTAGGATAACAGCAATAGTAACACTATCAAAGGCACTAACAACAACTACTGCACACAAACACTGACATCTTTTTCAGTAAATGGCATCCCTTGCTGATTCCATTGAGTGAGATTTGTGGCCAACAGGCTTGCCAAGTTAGTACACTGGGAATGTCCTGAGTCTGTTGGGATCCTAAAGTGCTCCACTAGAGAGCTTTGTTTTGTTTCTCTTCATGGGTTCTTCCTTTGTCTCTCCCCTGATTCCGAACCTAGAGTTTTACCACCAATGAGAAGGCCATTCTGGAGCAGAACTTCCGGGACCTGGTACGGGACCTGGAGAAGCAAAAGGAAGAAGTGAGGGCGGCGCTGGAGCAGCGGGAACAGGATGCTGTGGACCAAGTGAAGGTGATTGTGGATGCTCTGGACGAGAGAGCCAAGGTGCTGCACGAGGACAAGCAGACCCGGGAGCAGCTGCACAGCATCAGTGATTCAGTGCTGTTTCTGCAGGTGAGAGTCCCACCATTCAAGTCCTTAGCTCCCCAGCACATCATCTCCAGACCCTCATCCATCCTTCACCACCCACCTACCTACCCATCCACCTACACACCCACCCACCCATCCACCCACCCATCCATCATCCATCCATCATCCATCCGTCCACCCATCCACCCATCCATTCATCCATCCATCATCCATCCATCCACCCATCCATCCATCTACCATCCATCCATCCATCCATCCATCTATCATCCATCCATCCATCCATCCATCATCCATCCATCCACCCATCCATCCATCCATCATCCATCCATCATCCATCCATCATCCATCCATCATCCATCCATCCATCCATCCATCATCCATCCATCCATCCATCATCCATCCATCCATCCATCCATCCATCCATCCATCCATCCATTCGTCCATCTAACCATCCATATCCATCCACTTTTTTATCCACCATCCATCTACCTACCCACCCCATCCATCCATTACCAATTTACTCACTACTCATCTATCCATTTAATTTTTCTATCCAATCTTCTTGCTCTTAAGATGGTACACAAATATCACCCTGTACCAAGTTCAATTGCTATGTGCCAGTCATGTTCCAGGCCCAACAGGAAAGAGTTCTGTGATTAATTAGTAATGCCTGCCTTGGGTAAGAGAGGAATGGCATTGAATATTACATATCTGTTATCATTGATAGATATATTCATGCCTCCATCTTTCTGTCTGTTGGAATGTTTTGGTACTCCTGAGCATCCAGGACTCTACTGGATGCTGTGGTGAATAGAAAAGTATAAGACATGGTTTCTGCCCCCAAGCAGCTGCAATCCAGCTGGGAAGATAAGACATGTACAATTAGAGAACAATATAGAAAGGTGTGTAATTAAATGATAAAGCATGTGGCTTCAGAGATAAGTGCCTGTGGAAATTCAGAGAAGGGCAGGCAGGTTGGAGCAACCAAAGGACAGCTTTTGGAGGAGGTAGAGTTTAATGGAGTCTTACAAGTTGCTTGAGAAGGAGGAGAAATACTCCAAGGAGAAAGAGAGACACACAGCAGTATTGAGGCAGGGTGAGGTGAGATGTGCAAAGGTGAATTACCCAGAATGCTCTAGTGCGTCCCTGAGTTTCTTTATACTTTCCCCAAGGTCTATACAGCCTGCATCAGTTGCACAAAAGAGGGTAAGATGCTTGCAGATCAGCGATGGGAGCCTTGGAGTCACTTATCTGAATGCTAATGCCATTAGGGCTGTTAGCACTGGTCAAATTTTACTTTAACCATTTTCCCAAGTGTGGGAAAGTGAGGCTATTTACTGAGCTGTTTCTCAAACTCATCTCCTCTGACTTTTAACACAGTCTTTCTGAAGCCCCTTTGTAGACAAAGGTCCCTCCTAGTTCATAAAAAACCAAGGCATTAATGACCTCTTTCCTTTCTTGGTAGGAATTTGGGGCACTGATGAGCAATTACTCTTTCCCCCCACCTCTGCCCACCTACCATGTCCTGCTGGAGGGCGAGGGATTGGGGCAGTCGCTTGGCAACTTCAAGGATGACCTGCTTAACGTGTGCATGCGCCACGTTGAGAAGATGTGTAAGGCTGATCTGAGTCGTAACTTCATTGAGAGGAACCACATGGAGAATGGTAGGTCCTCTCTTGTCTGCAGGCCCAAGGCATGAGTCTGCTTTTCCAAGTCAGCTTCTGTCCACTGGTAAAAGCTGGCATCTGGTTAGCTGTCCCATGACAGTTCCTGCTTGTTTATCCGCAGGAGAATTTTCAGACTAGGATTCAAGGATTCTTAACCACTGCCCCCCCCCACACTGCTGACATGGCCACCACCACCACTGCCCCCTAGCACCCTGGTGTTGAACTGGCAGCTATTACAGGGCTTCCAGAGCAGGGCGATTCTGGGCAGTGCTGTGCAGGTGCCTCCTCTCGTGGGCCACCCATCAAAGCCAAGGGCTGGTTTCATGCAGATCTCCATCTGACTGCTGGGCCCAACCTAGCAGCTATGTGCTGCTGCTTGTAGGGGCCAGACTCTGGTTGGATGAGTTGCAGGCTTCACGAGCGACCTACAATCACATCTGGGCTCAGAGGGAGGGCTTGTCATCATGACTGTGGGAAGAACTGTTAAGCCCACAGGCTGGACTTGGCTTGGTAGGCTGGTCTGGGGATGACAGAAGCCAGCGTGTCTTTGTGATTCACCTGAGATCAGCCCCTCTGAATCACCCTGTCCCTGCAGAGGTCAACTGAGTCATCTCACAGAAAACCCGAGGAACTCCCCGTTAAGTGTGTTTCCACCTAATCCCAAACCCTGTAGACCTGAAGCCTGGGGAAACTGGGTACTTGCCCCAAGGCTTTCACATGGCCCAGTTCAAGCTTGCTTGACTTCCTTCCTTCCTTCCTTCCTTCTCTTCTTCCTTCCCTCCTTCCTTCCCTCCCTTCTTCCTTCCCTCCCTCCTTCCTTCCCTCCCTTCTTCCTTCCTTCCCTCCTTCCTTCCCTCCCTCCTTCCTTCTTCCGTCCTTCCTCCTTCCTTCCTTCCCTTCCTTCCTCCTTCCTCCTCCTTCCTCCTCCTTCCTCCTTCCTCTTCCTTCCTTCCCTCCTTCCTTCCTTCCCTCCTTCCTTCCTTCCTAGAGGGGGCTTAAGAAAGAAGAGTTTATTTAGAGCGGAGGGTCTAGTGGCCAAGGAAGTCATAGTTTAACTTTAAGGTAGGAAAGCATTTAAGGTAAGAAGAAATAACTTAAGGTCAAAGAAGATAAGGAGAGAGCTGCGATGACATTCTGGCATGAGGTCTTTATTTTTAATGTTTTATTTGAGAGAGAGCTTCTGAGGATGGAGCTCAAGTCGCCAGTTTTGGGAACAGGTTTTACTAGCTAAGCTATCTCGCTGGACCCTTTAGAAAGCAACTTAATGAAGGACTTAGGGGAATCGGCACCCAATGGAAATGACTCTATCTGGTCTGTGGCATCCAGGTGGGGCACAGGTATCTTCCTGGAGGAAATGAGGCTACAGAGTGCAGGGGGCCACTTACCTTTCTTGTTGATGGTGATATTACACAATGTCCCTATGAAATGGGGGCATTCAATCATACCTGGGGGCAGATAAGCCATTTTAGCACGACAATCATTTGGCTTAAAATGGCACTCAGATCCTGACAGCCTCTTCCTAACGACAATAAGGAAGATCTTAATGGGGATGGTGACAGCTGATGGTGATTGAAGACTCTCTCCCATGAGGCATTGCACTGAGTGATCTGCATCCACCTTTTCCCCTGCGGGATGCAGCATCTTGTAGATGCCCAGGCTGCAGCTCAGAGAGGCAGCTGAGGAGGAGAGACCCCGTCGAGTTTCACACTGGGCTGGTCAGCCTGCTGATACTTCTCATCTCAGACGCTGCTGTCACAGCGGCAATAGTGGGTTGGGAAGTGATCCTCATCCTTCTCATGGTGCAGACCTTGTAGGGGAGTCTCTCAGGAGTGGGAGGGTTTGGGGCGGCCCGTGAATCTCACAGCCTCCTGGCTGCTTAGTTTCTAGGTCACGATGGCACGGGTCACAGCCTCTGTGTAGGTGTGGCCCATTGCAAGGCAGGAAGCCCAGGAGGTGACCTGGAGCCAGGTTTGGCGTGCTGATTCAGTGACCCTGCCCGTTGCCTCGGGCCTGGGGGAGCCTGCCTTAGCCTCTGCATTTTCATATTTTTGTCCCAGGTTGCCTGGTGCCAGGAGGGTATCTGCAGTAGAAGGTAGAGGATGAATCAGACTCTGAGTGACCATCTGGGCTCTCGGACTGTGGCTTGCCTACCAGACCAAGGATGTATTCCTGCTCTTAAAGGCAGCTGAGGCCAAAAGGCATCAGGCTGCCTTCAGAAATTCTGGGTCCAGCAGGACCAAGGGCTAGGCAAGCACCGCATATACTGTGTCTAGGATCCTGTTACGTGCAGATGATGGAGATGAGGATGAGCCCTGTGCCTGTCACTCCTCACCTGGGAGAGAGAAGTCAGGAAGCAGCAATGAACAAGAATGGGATGGAGAGCAGCAGGAAGGCAGGCACTAAGCGACAGGCAGGTTCGTTGGGGGCTTAGGTCTTGCAACAGCATGTTGCTCACTCCTATCAGTTGTCTGAATCCCGGGGTCTCAGTGGGATTCTATGGCACCATCTGATGCTGCCAGCACCAGAGCTGCAAAGTACAGGCTAGGAGTCAGAACTCCACCTCAGCCTTGTTGGCATGTGCCAATAAGGTGCAAGTTGCCTCTGGCTCCCGGCCTTGATTTACCTGTCTGTCATGTGGAGATGCTCATGCTTGCCCAGGAGTTAATATACAGCTGAACTAAGAGATGGATATCAAAAGCCCCATGTAAGTTGCAAAGCCTTGCCCTGTTCACCCGATCTTCTTTACAAGGGGGCGTCCAACAGGGCTGGGGGGCTCACTGCGAAAGAGCAGAGTGGATCCTGGGCCCAGCCTTGTCATGTTCTCCAAGGCTCCCCCTGAGATGGAAGGGGAGGTGACCGCTTCTGAATCCTCTTCTCTTTTTGCAGGTGGGGACCATCGCTACATGAATAACTACACAAGTAGTTACGGCAACGAGTGGAGCACGCCTGATACCATGAAGAGATACTCCATGTACCTCACGCCCAAGGGTGAGGGCCAATGGGCTGTCCAGGGCCCCAGGTGTACAGAGTGACCCTCAGTCAGGTTCCTGTAGGGTGGGTGACTAATGTGTCTGGCAAAAGACCTGGCACTTAACCTGTTGTCCCCATATGGTGATGATTTCCTTTCACTCTCAGGGTGACAAATGTCCTGGTTTGGTAGCAATTGATCTAGCACCCTACTCTTTAGAGACACTTGATCCTGGACGGCAGGTCCTCCTGTCTCTCCTCTAACCCCTCTGTCCTTCAGAGTGTCCCCTTGGCTCCCCTGTGCCAGGTGGGAGCTATGCAGTGTTCACTTAAGTTCCTACAGGTCTTGACCCCTGCGTAGGGCTGCTGCTCCCAGGCTAGTCCATCTTTCTATATTTCCTGACTGTGCTGCCTGTCTCTGAGTCCCCCTCCTCTGCCCTGTGTGCCCCAGCCTGCAGAGGGGCAGGCTGGGAGGCTCTAGGCCAGGCCCTGCCTGTCCTTGCCCCAGGGTAGTCTAGCACATTCTTGGAATCCAGCAGCAAACCACATAAATGCCTGTTACACATGGGTGGGTGTGCCAAGCTACCAGCAGAGTGTGGAGGAGGTATGTGGTACAGTGGGGGCCAAGGGGTCAGGAGAGAAGTGGGAACAACGAGGAGTGGGGAGAAGAGACATGCGAAGGCACTGGGCTAGAGAGAGGAGCCGATAGCCCCGTGCAGGTAGTCACTGAGTCCGATACACCCCCAGCGGGCGGAGCTGGGGCTGAGCAGGGTGAGGTCATCTGAAAGGAAGTTCTGTGCCACACCTTTGAAAACAACAACTGAGACTTCTGGGAGGCTCTCGCAGCAGGCTGGTACCAGTGTCCCCTCCCCACCCCTGGACATTCTTGGGGTGAGCCAGGCCCTGACACCTCCTGTTGCTTCTCACCCAGGGTGTGCCTGCTTTGGCCAGCCAGCCCTACATCCCTTTCTGTCCGTCTTGCCCCAGTCTGAGCTTATTAGCCCCTTATCCTACTCCAGGACCATTTGAAGGGTCAGCGCATTCCCCTTTGTATGGGAGATGCAAGGGCAGTGTGCCCTCCCCCCCTTGCTGTCTACTAGGGGAGGAGAGTGCAGCCCGCCACCCTGGTTCTTGGCGAGCGCCGCGGCTGGGGCAGCTTCTGTGCCTCTGGTCTCGGTGTCCCTCTCTGCGAAGAGAGACTCTGGGGCTGGGCACCCCACCAGCTCTGGTGCTATGAGTCAGCAACGTGACATCTGTAAGTAGAAAAAAACAGGTTCCCCTGGCGTCTCTGCCTTGGCACTGTGGGCAGAGCCCTGCAGGGAGGGCAGGCAGAGCACCTGCCTTCTGCAGTTCCCAGGCTCAGGCTAGAGGAGAGGCGTGGGGGGGGGTGGGGGCTGATGCCATCACTGAGGGCCACTAAAGACCAAGACCCGAGCCTGGAAGCCCCGAGTCAGTAGGATTAGGTGGTAACTGTGACCCTTCCTTCCTTGGAGAGCTTGTGTCCCCGGCTTTAAAAAGAAGGCGCTCTGAACCTATCATCAGGGAGGCTAGGACTCTGACTGACAGGTGTGGGACTGGATGGGCCAGTGAGGGGTAGAGACAACAAGAGGGTCTCCACACACGTGTCCCCCATATCCTGCCCGCCTTCCTCTCAGGCTGTGTGGGAGCCCACTGCTGGAGGGCAGAGAGAAGACACAGGTGGTGTTGGCAGCTGGGACAAGTTCCCAGCTGGCTCATCGGCCGCTGCAGGTGGCTTACCCCTTAGTGGGTGAGTGCCCAAACCCTGTGGATGCTGGGTCACGTGGGGACTGACTCGGGAAGGACATGTTGACTTGTCAGCCTCGGCTTTCAAAGCCCCTGAGGAGGGGGACTGCACCCCTGGTACGTCAGGATTGGCCAGGAGAACTCCAGGGCTCCGGAAACCATGACCAGTAGAGTCCCTTCTGTTCTCCAATGGGTCTGTAATGGTTACTCTTAACTATTGCTGTGAGAGAGCACCCAAAATCAAGCAACTTAAGGAAGAAAGGGAGATTTATTCAGCTTATGGTTCCGGAGGGGAGTTACAGTCTTTCATGGTGGAGGCAGCATGGCTGGCTGGCCAAAGCTGGAAGCAGGCTATGTCACTGCAGACATTTAGAGGCCGAGAGCTGCCAAAACTGTCTGCTGCAGAGGCAGACTTCTCCTAGAGGTAGGGTGGGACTAATCCACCTCAAGGCCCACCCCTTGTGACTGTCTTCCTCCAGCAAGGCTCCACCTCTCAAGGTGCTATGACCTTCCCAAACACAGGACTGTGGGAGACACATTTCAAACCATGACAGGGTCCTTACTTGGGCAAGCTTGGTGACTGTCTTAAACTAGCCCCAAGATCTTTTCTTGATAGTGGAGTCCAGGTAATTTGGCTGGCACTTGGAACACTGTTTTGGGTCCTGCCCAAGACTCTCCAAGTCAGAGGCCATAGGCCACTGAAGACCAAGACCAGAGCCTGGAAAACCCCAGTCAGGTTGGGCGGTAATTGTGACCCCTCCTTGGAAGCTTATCTCCCAGGCTCTAAAAGAATGCGCTCTGAGCCAGTTGTACTTTCTGTGATGACGGGACTTTCCCTTCATCCTCACAGCGGGGGCTAGAACATCCTACCAGCCATCATCCCCTGGGCGCCTCTCCAAGGAGACCAATCAGAAGAATTTCAACAATCTCTATGGCACCAAAGGTAGGAGGGACTCTACCAGTGTGCGCAGGGCCCTATGTGGGTGTGTGGGAGGAAAACATGGCAGGATTGTTCCTACTGAGCTTAAAGTGTGTGTGTGTGTGTGTGTGTGTGTGTGTGTGTGTGTGTGTGTGTATGTACGTGGATACGTGCACACATGCACGGGCATATGCAGAAATGCATGTCAACCAGGTATGGTGGCATGCACCTGTATTCCCAGCTCTCAGGAGGGGGAGGCAGAAGAACCAGAAGTTCAAGGTCATCCCCAGCTATGTATTGAATTACACATTGAGCCTCTGTCTCAAAACAACAAACAAAACAAAACAAACAGCAATGCATGATGTCATTGGTTAGAGGGGAGAAGCAGCTGGAATCTCAGCGTCAACAAATCCTGAGCTCACGTGCTCTTCTTGTCCTTGAAAGATAAGTCATGGAAAATGGGCTTGCCTTGGGGTCGCTCCCTCAGCAGTAGCAGGCCAAGAGGACCCCTGGCAGACCTGTACTTGTCCAACTTAGCTGCAAGTGGAACAGAAGCCCTGGCGTGATGTAGAGCATCTCTGGGAGTCTGGGAGGTTCTGCTGTACCCCTGAAGATACAGAAGTGGAGCGTATCTTCCCTAGGGGAGCTGTTCAGTGTGCTGAGAGGCCCACCCTGCCCCCAGGACAGCACTGAGTGTTTATAAAAGCTTCATGTTTTTAGGGCAGGACTGAGTCGTGTCCCTGAGCTCTAGGATGCTCCCTGCCTTATAGAGGGAGGGAAGGGTGGGGACCAGCAACACCAGGTCCCCTATCTCACTCCACAAGCAGCACAAGGAGGATCCCACTGTGAGCAGCAGGCTACTGGACACTGGAGGGCCACGGCCATGGCCAGACAGTGTAATGCTCAGACCTCTCTGCTCACTGTTAAGACTCAACAGCTGTGGTTGGAGAGGTGACGCAGGGGCAAGACGACTGGAGTTTGGATTCCCAGATCTTATGAAAACGCTGGGTGGGTGAAGTGGCCCATCTGTAATTCCAGCTTTGGAAGGGAGAGATTAAAGAGTCACTGAGTTAGCTGGATAACCAAACAAGCTCTATTGACAAGCTTTGGGGTTGATTAGACACACATTCAGAAGAATAAGGTGGAAGAGGGATAAAGGAGAACTCCTGCTATCAACCTTAGACTTCTATACTTGTACACACATGCATGTGAACATGCATACACACATACTTGCACCCCTCCTCTGCCCACATACACATGAAAGTGGAAAAGATTTCATAGTCGTGACCTAGCTCAGCAAGTAGCTATGGGAGAGAACAGCTGGGCCAGCAGCTGCTATGGCAGAGGGAGCCTGACTCAGGAGGTGCCCAAGGACCCAGGACTAGAGAGGGATGCCTCATGTGTGGGGCTACAGAGACACTTTTGCCCCCTTCTTTAGATTATAGGGACCTTCTTGCACATGAACATCTGTTAGCCTGCTTGGCCCCACAGACAGGACCCCACATCCGGTCAACCGCCTCCATTCTTGAGTATTAGGACGTGTTTATATTCGCATGTTCATTTGTGCATGTATGCATCAAACACAAAGCACCTTCTAGAAGCCAGGCTCTGTCAGGTGCTGGTGGGATGCTGGACGAGGCAGGCATGTTCTCAACCTCCAGGAGCCTTGTAGAGATGACGGGCAATGGAGTCCAGGGTAGTGGAGGTAGCTGTCAGAGACATGCACAGCTCGGGGAAGGTGACATGTAAGCTGACACATGGAGATCCACTGCTTGAAAACTGCTGAGGATGGAGAGCAGCAAGTGTCCCGTAGAGGACCTGCTCTGGGTCCAAAGCTAGAGACAAGAATGAAGCAAATGTTCCACTTGGCTGGAAGATGGGGGGGAGAGGGGACAAGTGAAGCTGAAAGTGGGTGGGAGTGGGGAAACAGTTCATGCAACACCTGTGGGCCAGGTGAAGGACTGGTCTCCTTATAAGGGTGACGGCCCCGCAGGAACATGGCTGCACTGAATACTTTTGATGGCAGGGAAGACCGTGTGTGTGTGTGTGTGTGTGTGTGTGTGTGTGTGTGTGTGTGGGTGGGTGTGTGTGTGTGGGTGTGTGTGGGTGTGTGTGTGTGGGTGTGTGGGTGGGTGTGTGGGTGGGTGTGTGGGTGTGTGTGTGTGGTGTGTGTGTGGTGTGTGTGGTGTGTGTGTGTGTGTGTGTGTGTGTGTGTGTGTGTGTAAGGCATGATGATGTCCTGGCTTCAAGTGGTGGCACAGAATTAGTCACAGAATCCTGGTCCTGCCCTCCATTTTCTGCATCCCTCTGTTTAAGTCTGACACACCTTTTTGCCTTGCCAGGAAACTACACCTCCCGGGTCTGGGAATACTCGTCCACCATTCAGAATTCCGACGACCTGCCTGTGGTACAAGGCAACTCGTCCTTCTCCCTGAAAGGTGAGCTCACCCACCCGACCCCTGCTCTTCCCTAAGGCTTCCCTCCTGGGTCTCTGTCCCTTCTCTGGTCAGTTTCTCCCTTCCCCTGTGGAGGTCAGAAGCCTGGCTGAGAAGGACACTGGCTAGGGTCTTTGCTCTAGCCCAAGGCAAGGAAGGAGGCTGGGTCAAGTGGATGCTTCTCAGGGTACTACACCGTGGTCCCTAAAGATGGGCTGGGAGAGCAAGGCTCAGGGACTGGAGGGATACCAATTCCACTGCACCTCTGGCCCTTCCCTGGCCTGGGTGTGCCTGGCAGGTTTACTTTCAGAGTCGATTTAGCTCATTCAGAAACTCTCTTGGTGCTCTATTAGACCCCAAGCCTTGTAATCGTCCCAACATCCTGCAGAGGCCTGGGACTCTCTGAGACTTGCTTTGGCCTGCCGGCTCCTAGGAGATGTCTACGTGCTCCCTGATGAAGCTTAAGCTGAAGGCCACCTGGTATAGAGGGTAGCAGCCCTAGGTGCGATTCAGACCCAGCAGTCTGTAGAGAGCCTCTAGCTAAGACCCTTCTTGGAAAGGCTTCTTCTCAAATATAGTAAGCCTACCTTCTCAGGCTGGTTGGGAATAACCCAGAAAGGGCTCTGGGCAGGGGCTGCCCTCTGTGGCCGGAGAATGACAGCCTGCAGGCCCGAGACTCTCCCTACTGTACAATCCCATTAGTCCTGTATGTTCCAGGGTCTGAACTCCAGGGCCAGGTTGCAGAGTACAGAGTGCAGACCCCCCCCCCCGCCTCCATGGACAGCAGGCGCATGCTGCTAATGCCTCTCTCTCTCCCAGCAGGCACTGGGAAAGCCCCCTATCAGTTCACCACCTTGGGACAGGCCACTGCAGAGTTTTCCAAGCCACTGGACCGCAGTGGGCTGTTTAAAAATAATCCCGGTATCTGCCGCTTCCCGATCCTCCCCTTCCTCTCCCATAGCAGGGCAAATGGGCCATCCTTGTGGGAGCTCTCTGCCCCTTCTAGGGTATCCTGGTCCCTGTTCCCAGAGCTCTGCAGAGAGGGATCCTGTCCCCCCACCCCTGCCATCCTCTGGACTTCTGCTACTGCCAAGGCTGGTTCTCTGGGCCACTCCTGCCCCCACCTCTCATGACTGGCATGGGGTTTTCTTTCCGGGAACTGAGAGGTGAAGTCTCAGTTTCCCTTCTCCGTCTCCACTCAGAGCCCATGTAACCTCCTCCTCTTTCTTAGGCTGCCCCCACTCCAGATGTAGGGACAGCCCCTAGATTCTTTCTCAGGGCCGTGGGAAGGGCTGCAGGGAGTGTGGGCCACGTGATACTCATGCAGAGGAGGGCAGGACAGGCCTACCCTGCACAGCCGCATCCTCACTGGACAGACTTTGCTATTGCCCCAACTTTGCAGACTCTGGGTTATGCCCTGTTTCTTTCCACCTACTGCCTGTCCCTGCAGACTGAGGGCCGACACTAAAGGCTGCCCACTGTGCTGAGGACCAGAGCGCCATACAAGGACCTGTAGACCAAAGGGGAGGGCTAGGAAATTGGGACAGAGAAGCTCCCCGCTCAGTGCCATCTGCTGGGACCTCTTGGACTTGCTGTCCTAACCACGGGTGGCAATCACACAGGCAAATCACTACTACCCCATTGTAAATTCCTGGTCTCCTGCTATTGAGATGGGAGATACCCAGAGTCGAGCAGAAGGAATGGGAATGTGGTTTTGGAGTCTGGCAAAACTTGGTTTTAAATTCTGGTGGCTGCTTGCTAGCCTCCCAGCGCACTTATGCTCTTTGCTGAGCTTGCAGAGATGGGGACAGGTCCAAGCACAGCGGGGCTCAACCAATTGCAAGCATCATCCTCCCCTCCTCCCACCCAGCAGCACAGCGTGGTGGGGCCAGAAGGATCTTCTGGGCAGTGCTGGCAGGGGATGGATGCTATGACAAAATGGCTGCTCTAGATCTGGGGAAGGGATGGTCCGTGGGTGGTGCCCACAGGGTGAGTGGATAATAATCTCTGTAGAGCAGGGTGGTACCTGCCTAGCTCAGGGATACAGAACACTCCTGCTGCTTGGCCCGGTCTACCGAGCTGGTTCCTTCTTGTGTCTACCTTGCTGTTGCTTCCCTTTGACTGGCCTCCAGGGTTTCCTAGCCCCTGCAGGGAGCTGCCCTTGGTACTGGGTTTAGGGGTCAGTTTGGAGCACAGAGCCTTGTGGCTCCAGATGTTGGGGGCCCCTCACCACCAGTTCAGATTCCCCTTGATCAGGGTCCCTTGTCTTCCCAGGCTATCCCTCCCTTCTCCGGAGCCAGGCTCCCAAAGCCCAGCCTCAGACTTGGAAATCTGGCAAGCAGACTCTGCTGGTAAGTTGCTACTTGGAGAGCTGCAGGGCACAGGCATGCCCAGGGACCAGGGCAGCCGGTCTGCAGGCTCCCAGAGCCTGTGGGAAGAGGGTGCCTTCTCTCGGGCACAATCAGGAGGCAGCGATGACCAGAATATCTATGCGTAGTAGTGTTACAGGCAGGAGTCCTGGATGTGCACACCAGGTGTGCACCAGTTTCTAATTATAATATGGAAGGTCTGGGATTATAATTGCTCGGTTCAGGGGACAGGCATCTTGGAGATGGGTTCCACCTTCTGGGTTCACTTTCTAGATCTGATAACATAAAGGCAACTGGGGTGATAGTGTGGATGCAGGACATGTGAGAAATAGGTATATTTAGGGCTAATTAGCTAATAATCCTAAACTAGGGCATCAGAAAGGCAGTGCCATTGGAGGGGCAAATGTGTGGCTAACGGGTCCAGGCCACATGCTGGCTGTGGCACCCCAGGTGAACCACATATCCTGTTTAAGATTCCTTCATTTTTATACAGCAATGTTGAATTGAAGTGACCTTATGGACCCCGCACATCTGTCCCCTGCCTGGTATTTCAGTGAGGGACTGTTGCCTACCTGCTAAGGTCTCCAGCTCCCCCCATACTCCTTCCCACAGTCTATGTTAGGTCCCAAGGACATTGCCTAATAGTGCTGCTGTTCAGGTAGTGTAAAGAGTTTGTGGAGTTGAGGGTCGGAGCATGTGGCTCCGGCTTTTTTTTTTTTAAGTCAGATGAGAGGTAATTTGCTCTGTTCTTCGAAGAGTGTCTGGGGCTAGTTTAATTGGGAAAAAAAATCTTTAATTTGTGGGTGAGGGAGCTAAGTGATTGTGTATGTAATATGAAGCTGGGCCCAGGGGCATGCAAGCAGCAGGACTGCAGAAAGCAGATAGAGGAAGACGCGGTCTGTCCTCTTCCTGACACATACCTACCAGTCTAGACCTTCCTAGAGCTGAGGCCCCGCAGAGGAGGATCTGCGCCCCCTGCAGGCTTTGGCAGGATGCGCTTCTGCTGTCCAGCCTGTGCCATTTAACACCGATGTGACCGAGGCAGGTGCAGCGTGTGCATAGGTCAGCCTCAAAGTCAGATTGTCTGGGAGATGGTCCTAGGCCTGGGGAGCTCGCTGAGTGACATTGTGTGGACTGATCTTCTATGCTCTGGTTTTTATTCTACCTGTAATATAAAGTGCATGGCCACAGTGATTGCATAGCTGTTCCAACTATCACCTGTTGTGACCCTGAGCCAGGGAGGAATGGAAGAGTGGGGAACAAAACACCCTGCTTGCCACCACTCTAGCCTCTAAGAAGACAGAGCCTGGTTCACTGGCCTGCAATCCATGTGAGGTCAATCTCCATCTCCTGAAAGAGAGGCTTCGACTCTTTCCAGGTCTATGTACCTTACCTTGTGCGCTGCTTTGAGGACTAGACACCCGGCTCTGCCACAGCAGCCCTGTGACCTTGTCTGGGTTGCTTTTAACCTCCTAGGGTTTCTTTTTCCTTTGTAAATTGATAGTTGAGCTCAAATCTGGACAGAAGCCCCCTCTGCCCTGGCATTTCCCAGACCCAAGTCTTTCTGTGCCCCAGGAATATGCCAGGAGCTGGTAAGAAGTGCAAAGCCTTGGCCAGATAAGGCCAGGGCAGGCTATGCTCACTTTCAGGGGTGCTGGAGGTCAGGGGTCAAGGGGACAGACTCAGTTGTTGACTCACTCAGAGGGGGTTACTTCCCAAGACCCTCTAGAGGCCACTGGTGTCTGGGGGCCAGGATCAGATCTATTTTGCTTTTTTAGCCTGGGAGGCTTTGGGGCAGGGATTGGGAGGAGAGGAAAGCCGACTTCCTGAAATTAAAGGGTGATGTGATACACAGAGGAGTTTGGGGGAACTGTGGCTCCCTCTGTCCAGAAAAACTGATACTCCCTGAATGTAAATGGTGGGGGGGCATGGTGGGCTGGGGTTTCTCCATTCAGGAAGAGTGAATCATATAGAGAGAGCAGAAGCAGACACGTGAAATGCTTTAGACACAGAAAGTCATGCTAAGACATTAGCATGCGTGTGCATGTGTGCATATGTGTGTGTGCACGTGTGTGTGTGCACGTGTGTGTGTGTGTGTGTGTGTGTATGCTGGAGTTGATCCCTAGGGCTCTGATCCTGACACCTGCCTGCACTTGCTGAGTGTCTTGGGCAGGTTGTTAGCCTTTCTTTGCCTTAGTTGGCTCACCTATAAAGTAGCTATGATCACCGTATCCTATTTAATTGGATGGTTGTAAAAATTAATTGAGTCCATCCATGTAAAGCCCTTGGCACAGTGCTGTGTAGTTCTGTAAAGCACCAAGTTCTAGTTTGCAGTGGCTGAGGTGGCATTGAGAAGGTCTCAGGGGACAGGACTGAAGTTCAAACTCATGTGCCAAGTGGCAGGAATGGACTCTAGTTAGGACTTGAACCCAGGAGCTCTGATGGCATTGGGGACCACCTCTTGATCCAGGGTAGGTAGACCTTGCAGGTCAGATCGCAAGACTACCTAAGATTATGGGGGTTGCTGCTTCAGGGAGGTCTGGGTCAGGTGGGCTCAGCTGCCCCATGGCTGTCCTAACTACTTTTGCTTTTCCCACAGTCTCACTACCGGCCGTTCTATGTCAACAAAGGCAGTGGGATGGGGTCCAACGAAGCCCCCTGAGATCAGCAAGAAACTCCACCACCCCATCCTCCCCATTGCTCCTGCCTTCTAAGCTACTGTGCGCTTGCAGGGGCAGGGAGCCCGGCCCTGCTCTGCCCTCTCGCAACCTCTGACAGCCCTATCAGGGCACCCCGGCTTCCTCTGCTCCCCCACGGGTCCCTTTTCCCGCTTGGTGATTTGTGACAGTCACCATGATTCCTGTGCTCAGAGGCCTCGCCACTGCAAGGGTGAGAGACAGCAGGGCTTCTCTTGTAACCCTTCCCCAGAGCTGGTCACTGGGCTCATGTAGTGCTGGACCGTACCATCATCTCCAGGTCTGGCGACCATTGTCCTCCCATGTGGGCAGTAGTTGCCTCCCTGGTCACACTCCCAACAGGTTCACTTCTCCCCAGCAGGGGAGACCTGCTGTCAGGAGGAGACAGGTCTTGGGGTCTTCTTGGCCCTTCTTACCAAAGCTCCCTTGGCAGACTCTGGAGCCCTGGCCACTCCAAAGGGGATGACTTGGTCTCTCCCTTGCCCACCCGAGGGTCTCTGCCTTGTCTCCCTGGCATGTGTTGGCTGACAGAATGATCACAGCCAAGAGAGTCTTCTCTTCTACTGCCTGGGAAAGCAATTCCTTTGGCATGCTGCAATCTACCTGTGAAAATAGCCTGGGCCCAGATGCCCTGCGGGATTCCACTTGCCTGTGGAATCTCACCAGGGTTGGAACTTGGTGCTCTCCCTGGCAATGGAGAGCGGGTGGGCCGGTGACCTCAGCGCTGCTTACAAGAGTGCTACACACACTGTCTGGCCAAGGAGGATCGGCCTCTGCCTTGTCTATACTTCATATCGTGATTATTACGGCTGGAGAGAGATCAAACCAGGAGCAGCAGGGGGCATGTGGGGGCTCATCTCCCACTCTGAGTCTATGTGCCTCATGGATCAGCTTGGAGGGGGCGGGGAGGGGACTTTTAGCTTGGGCTTCACCCCTCTCCTCAATAAACCATTTGTCCTCACTGCTCTGGAACTGAATGAGAGGGTCCCTGAGGGCTTGGGGGAGCTGATGGGTCGGTGTATTCAGTTATCATCCCTCTTACATCTCAAAGACATGCTCCCGCCTACCACTTCCCACCCCAAGACATGTCTCTGGAGCAGGAAAGTAGAACTTTCTAAGGCAGACCTCTGTGAACACCAAATACCAAGGGAAGGAGTCTGGAAATTTCTGGAATACCCCAAGGGCCACTGAGAATGGGCAGATCTTCGGTCCAGCCTGTTCACCCCTATTCACCCCTATTCACCCCTGTCCTTCAGGGGTGCTGCAAGTCTGTAACCCAGAGCTTCTTGGCATTCACACACAGCTGGGATGGAGGTGGACCAGAACCTCAGACCTCTCAGATCCTCAACATAGGGAGCTTACAAGTGAGGCTTCCCCACAAAAGATAGCATCATCCTGGTCCTTCCTGCAGGGTGAGATGCTGCTGCCCAGGCCCTAGGAGTCCAGAGAAGCCTGAGGGACAGTTAGGAAAGGTTTCCTAGAAGAGGTGACTCAACAGAGAGGGTGCCCACCCATCATCTGCCTTTCCCTTGCTGCGGCTGGGACGCCTCAGGCTTCTCTCAGTCCTCTCTGCTCCTGCTCTTGGCTGATGTGGGCAGCCCCACACTTGGAAACATTCCTAAGCAGGCTCTCTACCAGCCCACATGGAGGGTGGCACTTTGCCCTCTTCCCTCTCCTGCCTTGCAGGGCCAAGGGAACTTTGGGATCCTAGTAGTCAGGCTGCCTGGCTACCTGATAAGGGTAGCTGGAGCCAGAAAGGATGAGCCAGAAGGAAAGAGGTGAGGAGTTGTAAAGACTCAGGGTCCTTTGGAGAGGACCCTCAGTATCGCCAGGTAAACCGTCACAGGTGGGCTACCATGCTTCTGGCCTTCTTGGTGGTCTCCTGGGGGAGCTCTTGAACTTGAATGATGCTCCCTGTTGCTTTCCTCAAGCGATGACCCCAGATCACCTCCTGTGATACCCAATGCTGCAAAGCCCCCAGCTTGCTCTAGAGCCTGTGGTCCCAGGGTTTCAAGATGTGGAGGAGACTCAGAGCTGCACAGACTCCAAGAAAGACACTGGTCTCAGAGATTCGAGCATTTCCCTCCTCCAGCTCTGAGGAGGGGACTGGAGGAAGCTGGCCCACGCCTATCCTGGACTTGGAAGGGGTTGCAGCCCACAACAGGGAGGTAGCCAGACAATTTTGTGTGGACATCCTAGACCCTCTCCTGGGAATGTGTGGGAGTGTCTTGTGCATCCCCCACCCATCAATCTCCCCACTTCCATTCTCATTGGAGCTTCCATGACAGGAAACAGGGACTCCAGTGCGTGCAATGTCTCGCCCCCTAGAGTAGTGGTGGTCCTGGGGCACAGGGTCAGGGAGAGGTCTCTCCCAGGAGGAGAGAAGGGCGGAACCAGGCTCCATTGTCACTCTCAAGAGTCAAAGGATGTCTTCCCCCAGTTCTGGGCTGTAGGCCGTCCAATAAGCACACAGGGAACAGGAGGTGGGATTGGCACATAGGAAGCCCTGGTCCGGCAGTTGCGAGACCCACGCTCTCATCCTGGCCCCGTCTCTGACTGTGTAACCTGGGGAAGCCATCTACCCTCCTAGGATTTGACAGTCCGTGCTTCGACTGGATCAACTCCAGAGTCCTCTCCTACATGTCTCAACAAGGAGGGCTGGGAGGGACAGGACCCTGCCACGGGGACTGAGTGAGAGTCAGGTGGGACCGACTCCCTTCCTTCTCCTGGGCTGGTCGTCCCTTTTCTTTCTTTGACAGTCCCTGGCTGTCAGGGCCTCAGATCCCTAGCGCAGGAGGACGCTTCCTGTTCACAAGAGAGGCCGGGCCTCTCTGAGCTCTGCTCTGGACGCCGCCAGGGCTTCTGGAGACCAGCGCAGAGCCATCACGTCTCAGAACAGTGCCACCCACCTGCAGGAGGGTGGGGAGGCTCAGAAGAAGTCACGTGAGCAGAGGCGGTGGGAGAGGACGAGACATCAGAGAAGCTCTCCGGTGATGTGTCAGGCATCTCATCGGTTGGCTTGCTAGGCGAGAGTGCGTAGTTGGAACCATTTGGCCTGGGCTGGGCCACCCACCAGCTGTGCAAGCTGACACACCTGTCTGAGCACCAACAGACTAACAAGGGAGGATAATGAGCCATAAAACCACCGCGTAAAAATGTCTTTATGGCAAGTAATCAATAACCGAGAAATTATAAGATCGTTGCTGTCAAAGTAACAGCAAAGCAAGAACAATGATAGCATCCCGACCTAGGAAGAAGCGTAAGTTTCCCATCCCTTCACCCCCTTTAGCCTATCTGATTTGATTTGATCTGATTTTGTATCTATTTTATCTTATTATTTTATCATTAGATACAGTCTCTTGTAGTCTGGCCTCAAACTTACTGTGTAGCCAAAGATGACCTTGAACTCCCGATCCTCCTGCCAAGCGCTGGATTGCAGGCGTGTGCAACCATGTTGGACTTCTTTCAGGTCTCTGCATGTCTAGTCGAGAGGGACCTCTTTTTTTTTTACTTAGCTCTGAAGACAGGACTAAGGCAGGGATCCTGAAGTTCCAGAACTGGCCAGCAGATGGTAGCATTTTGCCATGGTTAATGGGTACCAAGCTTCTCCCTCCAGCCTTGGCATCCTGGGCTGGTGGTTCAGCTCTTCCACATTAGATAGACCTCCCCGTCCTAGACCTTGGAATGGTAACCGCAGGACAGTAGATCAGCAGCCTGAGCAGGAGTGAGGAGCTTGCCCCTCGTTCCAAGCTAGCCTGTGCATTACAGGTTGGACAGGGGAGTTACCCTTCCCTATGGACACTGCCTTCAGCCTCCATCTGCCAGGAGTGGCCTGGGGAGGGACTGTGGGTGTGCCAGGTTCATTTCCATGCCCCACACCCCATCGTTGTTTCCTCATCAAATCTCCTTGCCATCTCCCAAGAGTGACCAGAGCAGTTTTATCTTTCTGAGTACTGACTGTTAAGTTTGAAAATGAGCCGTTGTTCAGCCACATAAACAAGGGAGATAAACGCTAATTGCTTGGTGGATGTGCCAACTTCTGGCTCTGAACGCATTACCTTGCCAAGGCTGAGACTAAGAAGAAGCAAAGGGAGAGAAGAGGAGAGGTGGGGATTGGGACGTCTGGGGCCAATAGGTGCTCTTCAAGAGTATGTGGCAGGGATAGGTAAGCCTTCCCCCAATCATGGTCCAAGAATGGTTCCAGAGCCCATCAGGAAGGACAGGGAGTCGGGGAAGGGTGGGAGAGAGAAGAAGAGGGAGAAAGGAAGGAAAGAAAAGACTTTGACTGGGTTCATGATTCTTGAGAAGATCTCAAATGGACATGTAGCTTGTTTCCTTGCTGGCTTGTTGATAGCCTTTGGAGGACCCTTTGCATTTCTTTAAGGTCAGTCCCATGCCAACCCTCCATGGTGTTGAATGCATGGGCTGCAGACTCCACTATTAATAAGCAACCCGCAGGCGGCAGAGCTGTCAGCTGAGGCCTGGTTAGGGAGTCTGTGCTCAGACGGACTTTCATGCCCTTTCTGGGTAAGGGGTGATCTCTGAAGTCTTGCAGGAGAGGACTGCACCCTATTGTCCTAGGCCCAGGTAAGACAGACACAAACAGGGGTCCCATTGAAGGGACAGGGTGGGCTGGGGCATAGAACCAGGGAGGAAAACTTGCTTCATTCACAGATTCTGCCAGATCTCTAAGCTGCCTGTATCTGAGGTTGTAGATCCGCAGATTCAACCAATGCAAACTGAAAATGTTATTTAAAAAAAATTGTACCTGTACAGAACTAAACAATACAATGTAGCACTTATTTGCATAGCATTTACATTATATTTGATATAGGTAATAGAGAGAGGATTTAAAATTTATGTGAGGATGTGCAGTAGGTTATATGCAAATCCAACACGCTTTTGCACAAGCGACTTCTGCATCTGTGGATTGTGGTATTCATGGGGGAGGGGGTGAACTGAAATTAATCCTCCAAGATGCAACAACTGAGTTGTGGCGAGAGGTATGCACTAGGGGTTAGGGGTGGGGGGCTCCAGGGTACAGGGAACCCAAATCTAGTTTTCAGTTGGAGAGGCTAGGAGAGGGGGGCCAGCAACTGAAAAGGGTGTGGTAAGTGGGAAGTACAACACAGAGCACAGGAAGCAGCCATAACAGGAAGCTTTGGGGGACCAGCCAGACCCAAACTTGCAGTTTTCCGTGACTGAGAAGGGCAGGCTGTAAGACCAATGGAGACCAGCTGGACTCCAGCTACAAGTGCATTGGCTGTTAAGAGAGTAGAGGCTGAGAGAGTAGAGGTTTCCATAGATCAGGATGGAGGGACATACAGAAAAAGAGGCTGAACAGATGTGGAGGTTGAGAGAGGCTAGGGGCTGATGGGCAGGAGAGAAGAATGGGGTGGGGGAAGTGGTACCAGCTGCAAGGGTGGGAGGCTGCAGGCAGGCTGCCATGGCTAAGAGGGAGGGACTCCTGCCTGTGGATGTGGGAGCAGGGCCACAATCCCACGGATCACCACTCCCCCCCCCCCGCCTCTGTTGGCAGTGGGGCCAGCTTGCCAGCTTGGACCCAAGTGCTGACTATTAGGGAACAGTTGGATCAACAGAATAAGATACTTTTCCTTCCAGATGGTTAGTTTTCTCATCTGTGAAATGGGACCAATACTATGACCAAAGTGAAGATTGAATGAGAGGACACAGATAAATAAAACAACACAGTGCCTGATGCCTTGTCGTCACTCGACAAACTGATGCTTCGCAAATGAGTGTGAGCAGGGCAAGGGTTGGCCCCTTTTCTTCCCTCCATACTTTTTTCTGACTTGTGCTTTTGCAGCAGTGACTGGGGAATCCAACCTTGCCTTGTAAAGGCCTGCTGATCTCCTTGAGGCTCCATCTGGCTGTGGAGTTGAGGCTGGGCTTTTCCTTCCCCTGTGGGCATGCAGCGACAGGTCCCCTGGGCTGTGTCTGGCAAGCGAGCCAAACTCTGGGAGGGACAGAGGCCAAGCTTCTACCAGTGTGCAGGGCCGGCCGCTACATGCACGGGTGGCCGGGATAATTAATTTACACATTTCATCCTGCTTAGACTAATAAGCTTCTTCATCTGCCTTCTCTGAGCCTGAGCCTTCATGCTGGGCCTGCGTGACGTCATCTCGGCTCCAGGGAAGGCCTGGGCTCCCTGCTGGTGTTCTTAACCCAGCTGAGGCTTCAGGCTCTGGGGGCTGCTCTCCATCCTCATGTTTGCTGCTGGTCCAGGAATGCCCCAGGGGCCATGGGAAGGTGTCAATCAACACTGAGCAGCCGCATCTTTTGGAGTTTGCGTCCATGCATCTAAGCAACTGTAGATGGAAAATATTTGAGAAAAACACTAAACACGGGCAGACATTTTTTCCCCTTCATTACTAGTTCCTAAACAATACAGTCTGATACCCATTTCCATAGCATTAACATTGCCAGAGGTATTCTAAGTCATCTAGACATAATTTACAGCATCTGGGAGGATGCGCGTAGGTTGGATGCAAGAACCATGCTGTTTTATACAAGGATCTTGGGCACCCATGAAATTTGGTATACACAGGGGTGGTCCCGGATCCAGTCTTCTTCTGATAACAAGAGACCACTGTGCACTAACGGAAGGACATGTCTAACTTGGGAGCCTGTCTCTGCAGTCCTTTGCTGCTGTTTTTGTTCCCTCTGAGCGTGGCCTGGCTCGGGGATGAGCCAGAACTTGAAGACGTCCTCTGTGCAGTGATAAGGCATCGCCTCTGAGAAAGGTTGTGCAGTGAAGATAGCGGAGTTGAATAATGTGTGTCGCATTCTGCTGTTTAGTCAGGGAAAGGGAAGATAGGCACACACGTCGGCGTGGACAAGGAGAAAGCCCCTGGCTGGGGTCACAGGGAGGGAGGAGCTGGGAGCTGTCAGGCAGGGTAGAAGGGAGACTTACTCTGCAGATCCTTTAGTACTCCAGTCTCCAGTACTTGCCCGTGCTGTCATGGATGGAGAGGGACTCCTTAGGCTCCACCCCTTGCAAGAAGAAGGGGCTAGGCAGTTAATGGCTGCTGCAGCCACTGGTAAATTTAAATGCAACAGGTTCACAAACAACAAAACAAAACCCAGAAAGACCCCGAAGCAGGCATGAAAGTGTGTGTGGTGGGGGGGGGGTTGTTGGGAAGAAGAGGTTTGGTAGGAATGACAGGGAGTGAGAGGGAAGGCGTGGGGATATGATCAAAGTACGTTATGTACAGTATATATGTGAGGTTGTGAAAGGATAAAAAGGAAAGCGCATGGACTGATGAAAGAGAAATGCAGATGTGATGCAAATGCTGTTTGTGCAATGCGTGTCTCTCCCTTTGTGCCTGGGAAAAGGGCGTGGGAGAGTGAGTCATGGCCACGCTAAGAGCGAGGGGCAAGGAAGAGAGGTTAAGTCCTTGCTTATGAGACGGATGGTGAAGGCATTGCCAAGGGATGCTCAGGTTCCTCTGGCTCACACAGGCGTCGCGACAGATAGTTAGGGAGCCAGGCTTGAGGAGCTTTGAGTGAGAAGGGAGGGAAGGGTTGGATACCACCAAAGTGCAGGTCCCTCTTGTGGCCAGAGCAGTTCAATCTTTGGTTTTTCTAGGACAAGGCTGTTCGAGGAGCCAGTGAGGAAAGTCACTCCAACTCTTGGGTTTTCTGGCGGGCACTTTGGGACCCAGTGCTGTGCCAGCTGCCCTGTCTCAGTAAGGTTCCTCATTAGCTGAGGACAGCCGGCCGGCTCCTTCCGGCTGCTTCCCTCTACTTATGGATTCCACTTGTATGCTCCGACTCCAAATCCAGCAGGATTTAATATCCACTCTGTAATCTACTGGCACCAATAGGCATTATCTAACTAAACCTTAAATTGGAAATGCTAGCCTTCCATTTTCCCCATGCCGTCGGGAGGAGCCGGGGCGCTCTTCGTCCGATGTAATTTACTCTTGCACTAATTAAAGCGCATCACTCCGCTGTCCTCGCAGGCACACAGCCGGCTCGCAGCGCTGGACGGAGGAGGCAAGGCGAGGATCTGGGCTGGCTCATCCGGGCTGGACAGTGTACCTGGGTCCATTCCAAGGACCTTTTGCTTCAAGCCCATTTCATTTCCTGAAGAGATTAGTAACTTACTGGGTCTACCAATTGCTTATTCTTTCATTTCTTTATTCATTCATCCACTCCCTCCCTCATTCACTCCCTCCTCCCACATCTGTTGCAGCAGGCACAGACTCAAGCAAAAAAATGTTACATCTCTGGTCAGGCTCTGCCTACCTGGCCTCATGCCTCATCTGCCTTGATGGTTTTATATGACGCGAATTCCCACGACATGATACACCAGCTTGTCAAGGAACCCTAGGGAAATAGTGAACATTGCCACAGATTGCTATTCTCTGCTTGACATTATTTCAGTACCTTTCATTTAAAAAAAGTTAAGCGTTTTGTTTTTTGAGATAATTGTCAGATCCCAGGCTGACATTGTAAGAAACAAAGGAAACCCAGTGGACCATTTACTTAGTTTCCCCAATAGTTACACCTTGCAAGAATAGCATAAGATCATGGCTGAGATGTTGATATTGATACAGATGAAACACAGGAAGTAGGAGGGGAATGCATCCTACCTTGGAATCCCACTGAAGCTTTTTTGTAGACTCTTTGTGGTAGGTAGTTAGTCAGCTTTCTGTTGTTATGACAAAGGACCTGAATTCGTTCAAAGGGGAAAGGTTTATTTTGGTTCATGGTTTTGGAGGTTTCAGTCCATGATTGCTTATAGACCTGTGTGTGTGTGGGGAGGGGTACATATATGATAGCAGAAGCTACTGGTGGGGGAAAAAAAAGCTGTTTGCCTCACAGCATCCAAGAAAGAGAAGTTAGAGTCAAAGACACGTGTTTCAAATAGGTCCCGCCCCTTAGAAGTCCCGCCCCTTCCCAGCTTCCCACTAAACTGAATCTACCCAAGGATAGAATGTGGATGAGGGCAGAGACCTCACCATGCAGTTGCTCTTACAGTTCCTGCATCTGAACAGTGCAGCTTTTTGAGGACTGAGTCTTCGGTTATATGAGCTTTGGGAAACATTTAAAATTCAAACCCCGGCCCTCTCCTTTTCATCCCTCTTCCCTGCCATGTATTACTACAACATAATCTTTAGTGAGTTCTCTGTGCCTCAGTTTCTATCTCTCTCAAACATGGTTCCTATCTCTATCAGTGGAAGATTCGAAGTCACTTAATCTTATGCTCAGCACATGATAAACACAGAAACCTCATGTGTGTTACTTCACAGGCATGACTTCCATCCCATAGATGAACTAACATAGCAAAGTCCACGCTGCCAAGAGTCTGAGGAAAGATTTGAACCCAAGTCGGTCTACTACTAGAGCCTGTGGTCCTCGCCATGCGTCTCAGGACTGAGCTCAGCTAACTGTTCAAATTGGAGCCAGGGGACTTGAGTCTAGATTATATTAAGAACAGGCTCAATAACAGAGCGTCAGAGTGAGGCCTGGCAAGAGGTTCATTGGAAAAGGCAGCTGGGTACAAACATGGAGTCCTGAGTGCTATCCACATGTGAAGGAGGATCTGCTTCTGAAAGTTGTCTTCTGATTCTTTATTCACACCATGGTACATGCATGCCTGTGTGTTCTCTCACTGTCTTTCTCTCCCAAATAAATAAAAAATTTAAAAGGTCAAAGTGATCAAGTATAGTACAATAAGGACAAATATACAATATATAATACAAATATGTAATCTATATAATATATACAAATGTATAAGGGCCTGAATATACATTTATATATATCTCTCCAAGGAGCACATACAAATGTTCAAATTAAAAACAAAAAGAAATGTTTCCCAACATTAATCATGAAGGAACCACAAACCAAAGCTAACTTGAAATACCACTTCACAGCAGAAGGCTGGTGAAGATCAAAATGACAGACAATAGCAAGCATTGATAAGGAAGGGGGAGAAATCAGAACCCTCACACTCATATTTGGTGGGGATGTAAAACGGTGCAGTCATTTTGGAAAACAGCCCAATAGTTACTCAAAAAGATAATCACGTAATTGTCATATGACCTAACTACTTTACTCCTAGGTCTCTCCTTAGGAGAATCTATCTATCTATCTATCTATCTATCTATCTATCTATCTATCTATCTATCTATCTATCTATCTATCTATCAATCATCTATCTGTCTGTCTGTCTGTCTGTCTGTTATAGAAATATCCACAAAGGATGATTGATGGCAGCCCCCAAATGGGAACAACCCAAATACCCATCACTGATGGATAGAGGGACAAAATGTGGTCCATTTGCTCCATAAGATACAGTCACAGAAAGGCGTAAGTTCTTGCACGTGTTACAACATGAATGAGCCATGAAAGATCCTCTTGCTCATTCAAAGATTAAAATGAACCAGGCCCAGAAGTCTGAATATTACAAGGCTCATTCATATGAAAGCCCATTAGTAGCAAATCTACAGAGAAAGAAAATGGAGTGGTGCTTGCTTTGGTTGGGGTAGGGAAACTAAAGTATGTCGATATGGGGGCTTCTGTCTCATGTGATGATTTGTTCTTAAATCAGCATGGTGACAATTATACGTATTCGTGCATATCATAAATTTCATTGAGTTATGCATTTCAGTGGGTGAATTACTGCAACTGTATACCCACTGAGCTGTTAACAGGGGGAATAAATTCCTAGCAACACTTGCGCTGAGTGTGAGGTGTGGGGGATGTGAAGGTTAGGAGGTTGAGGTTTGCTGTTGGGAGAAGGCCTGCAGCAATGGCCTGGCCTAAGGGTATTTCTGGGGGACGCCCTAGCCCCTCATGGCATTAGTGCCATGAGTTCTGTTCTGTGCTTGTTTCTTATGCATTCCATGAATTCCTCGCTCCTCATGGATTCCATGCCTAGGCTCCGTGAGTTCTCTGGCGTCCTAGTCCCTCATGGCACTCCACATCTGGAGTCCATGAGTTCCAACCTTTCTCTCCTCTAATAAACTCTACCTTAATCCTCTACACGTGCTCTGGTTTCAATCTTCGACTCCAGAACACAAGAACTCTACAACACTGGGACGGTTGATTCCTGTCCCTGCATCATTTGGCGACCACAAAGGGACTCAGAAAGGAAAAGTAGATTTCACCAGCTAAGAATCTAGTTTATTCGTGCCTACCCACGTTGTGAAGACCTTGGCTCTCCAGAAATCCTTCAGGTCTTCAGCACATGACCAGACTTGGACTGCTGAATTACTCAGCCACGTGGACTTGGGCAGCTCCCAGCAGCCATTTCTCTGATTTCTACATCTTATCAGCGAAACACATGCGTGAGTTTCACTGCCCCGTGGATGGACTTCAAGGTAGACCTGACCTGAAAATCGTCTTCCTCCATCAAAGAAATGAAACTTCAAAACTTTCACAAAATAAGGACAGGACAGCTGCAGGGCAGGGTCATCACCTTGTGGACCCCCACCCGATCCAGATCTCACTGCCCGAGGTGACACAGCTCAGTGCCCTTTGACCTCCACGGAGGGCCGATGAAAGGCCCACCCATCACAGGGATACCTGGTAGTCCTTGCAGAAACCCACCCTCTGGAAGGCACCTGTGCTGCTGAGGTGTGGTGTCCACAAGCCACCCTTATGCTTCATTTGCTGTTCTTTCTTTCTTGCCTGCCCCCGCCTTTGCCAATACCTTTCACAAGCAACCAAACCCTCACCCATACTCGATGACTGTATACAATAAACTCCATGTTTGACCAAAAAAAAAAAAAAGGTATTTCTGGGGTGGAGGGGACCAATCTTTGGGAAGAGGTGCAGGGTGTGTGTACCTAGGAGGTGTGGGGCAGCAACATGACCTCTGGCAGGGGGATGTGTCTCAGAATTAGGGCTTCACTGCTGATGGGGTCTCTTCTGCTGGGAATTCTGATCCTGTGCAGCTCTGATGGGGATGCACTGTGATCATGCACAGATGGCTGTCAGTGATCCTGGGCCACCCGGTTATCAGCCACAGGTGACAGGGCACAGGGTGTGAGGAGGTCACTGACCCTCTGGTCTCAGTCTCTCTACCAGGCAACCAAGGGAGGCAGTTTTCCTTTGCTGAGTGCCAAGCACATGGAAAGAGTCCAAATGAAAGCCAGGCACACTCCAGCACTCTGGAGGTAGAGGCAGGAGGATTGCAATGAGTTTAAAGCCAGGTTGAACTTTATAGTGATACCCTGCCAGCCTAATCTCTCCCAATCCTGAAGCTCAGGGAAATTTGCGGAAGAGGGGGCCGTAAGATTGTAAGAGCACAAGGATGGGAGGAGCAATGATTTGCAAGATACTCCACACAAGTTAGGACCGAAGCAATCATAATTGTACTTTGCATGCCCTGCACAATGTCCAACACACTATTGACCCCACAAAGTCTAGCATTTGCTAAAGGCACTAGGATCCTTGGGGGCAAGGGATTGACAGCCACAGTAGTGCTCCTATGCTTAAGGGGAACACAGGAAAGGGTTCTTGGAAATGCCACTGGGTCCTTGCACCTCATCGGAGAGGAGGACCCAGAGGAGAGTTTGGGATGCACATTAAAGGATGCTCCGGGGATGGGAGGGGGAGGCACTGGGGATGGGGAGGGAGGGGGGAGGGAAGGGGGGCACAGGGCGGTGGAAGGTTAGAGGGAGGGAAGAGACTGGTGTACCTGTTAAGTTTGTATGAGTGGGGAAAAAAAAGAAATGGCGTGGCCTGCACTTCTGGCCCTGAAAGGTAGAGCCTGGGAAAGTCCAGAGCAGTGCAAATAGGAGGTAGAACTAATCCAAGACGACTCCTGAAGTCATCCTTGGGGCTCCACAGACATACATAGTGCCTTCTTTTGCACACACACACACACACACACACACACACACACACACACACACACACACACAAATAAGCAAATAAAATCTAAAAAAAAAAAGTCCTATTTTAAAAAATCAATCAAGTAGCAAAAAACTGATGGCCAGAAATTATCTTCGGTCAGTCTTGAGCTTTGACTCTACCCTCGGAGCCAGTGAGGGGCCAATGTCTCCATTTACAAGGCTACACGTATTGGTGACTTTCCAAGAGACACATTGCCAAGAGGGACCAGACCCTGTACCAACGTGTACCAATAGGCTGTCCTCATTTCTGGCTCCTGGTAACCCCGCAGGACTAGATGCTTCCAAGAACACTATTGGCAATCACCAAGTTTCACCTTAAGGACTCTTTCCTGTGAACAAGATGAGGACTCACCGAAAGCTGACAGCAACAAACCAAGACTAGAACTTTCCTTCCCCCAACCTGGTGCCCATGAGAACCAAATAGGCCCTATACAAATGGGCCCAGTTACATTGTGTACTGCTGTGAGACAACACTTAACTCAAATACTTAAAGGGAGAGAGATTATTCCTCTTACAGTTCCAGAAGGGAGATAGTCTCAAAGTCCTCCATATTTCTCCAAGCAAATGATCCCAAAGGCCCATACGTCACATCACAGCAATGACTATACTTCTCTACTTCTCAGTACCAACGTCTCTCAGTTGCCAGCAACACTGCATTCACATTCTGGTACCTGATTCTCTTAATCTCACAGCCATACCCCACTCTCGGTACCAATTTCTGTACTGGTTACTCTTGTTCTCTTGTTGTTGCCGTGAGACAATCTCATGTACAACTTGAGGGAGAAAGGGAGATTTATTCAGCTTATGGTTCCAGAGGGGAGATACAACCCATTATGGCAGGAAAGGCATGGCTGGTTGGCAGAAGTTGGAGGTGGCTTGAATCACTGACACATCATGGAGGTTGAGAAGGCCATCTGCAAACTGTAAAAAATAAAGCAGGGCAGGACTAACCAATTCAAGATGCACCCTCCCCCCGGTCCCCCAGTGACATATGGCCCTCTAACAAGTCTCTATCTCCCAAAGGTGCCATGAGCTTCCCAAACAACAACGAAGGATTCAAATACATGAGCCTGGGGAGGGGCCCCTCCCACTCCCGGGGTCCCCTGAATTTGTGATAGAAGTGGGACCCCAGGCAGCTGCTGAGGAGGATGGCAGAAGAGAGGGGAGGGCAGATTCTGGGGTCTGGATCTTGTATTTGGCTCTCCAGGGTGGGTCGTGGGGTACAGTCACCCCTCAGAGCCCTCATGCCTCTCTTTGAGGCTGGGTGAGATGAAGAGAGAACTCCGCTCTGCTCTGGAAGACGACTGCATATCAAGCGGAATCGCACAAGCACTCTTGATAAACAGCGGTAGCCCCGCTCCTGCCAGCTAACAGGATTATTCTAAACACATACAGGCACAGCTGGGCGAAATCAAAACACAGGACCCAGGTGACATGATACCCCTTAATGGTGGAGCCCTCCCAGCTTTGAGCTTCAGCGTGTCACCTGACCTGCTTGTGCTGCTTTTGAGCGCCCTCACATGCAGACTTGCCGAGGGAGGCAGGTGATTCTAGAAGAGGCAACGCACATCAGGAAGGACAGGGTGGTATCTGGTTGGGAACTTCAGGCAGGGCAGGACACTTACTCTGGAGGATGGAGAGGCCCTCAGATTACCCTGTGACTACCACACCACCCCACTAATCCTACCTGATGGGAAGGTCCCTCCTGGGAACCTTCACAGCAACCAGAAGCACACCTGATACTTGGAGTCTCAACTGGTCTCCTCTGAGAAGGCAGGGGGGAACACTTATCTGGACAGGCATACTAATTCCAGTGAGCCACCAGTAATCCCATTGTGCAGATGAGGGAAAAGAGGCACAACCAGAGGCTGGGTTGGGTATCAGAGCATATTCTTGGCTTAGCCTACTACCTCTTCCCAAATCATGATTCTGGGGAGAACTACCTCCCAGTTCAGCTCCAAGATCAGAGGCCCAGACTCTCCTCTCTCCAGCATTGGCTTAGGCCAGCCATCACCTGGCAGGAAGGTCCCCAGCACATTCCCAAGTGGGCTCAAGGAGAAAAGTGAGAGATACGCTCTGGGTAGGGGAAGAGAAATCACTTCCTGGATCTCTCAGAATGGGTAACAGCTGGAGGGCACTGTGTCCAATTCTTGTTTCTTGGTGTTATGGTGGTATGTGGGTGGGGGGGGGAATCTAGAAGGGAACACACCCTTTTCTTGGAACTTCAGCACAAGAACAATTGTGTGTGCTTTCTAGCATGTCCTTGGTGTTGGTGTCTTGCCTAGTCTCTGGTTTTAATAGCCCCCAATGGGCCTCTGAAGTAACTGCCACTAGAGGAACTAAGGTTACACAGGGGGGAGCTTCACCGGACCCCTCAATCTAACAAATCTGTGCAATTCCTAGCTCCTTTGGGGTGGGTAGTGGGAAGGAACAGAGTGGGGTCTGGAAATGTCAGACCAACTGGTTCAAGTTCTTGTTCCTCCCTCTCCGCGGTTCTGAGGCCTGGGGAGACCCCTTTAACTCCTTCAACTGACAACTCCTTCCTGATTAGTAAAAGCAAATAAGGAGAAAAGCGCTGCCTTACCTGCAGTACTTTGTTGTGGGAACCAAATGAGAAAAATAGATATGCCTGTGGTTTCCATGCTGTGAGGCGTCACGTAAACATTAGTTATTCTACCACACCCCGAGGCAAGCATGCTCCCCAGCTCCGCGCAAGGTTTTCTATTAATACCGTTCACAGCGATAATGACTTAGTAATCATCCCAACGAGGTTTCGCACACCCTGCTCAGGTACTGAGCCCTGACACTAAGGCACCACCAGGCTCTACTCAGAACCCAAGGGGTGGGAGGCTGCTCCCCACGTTACAGTGGGGGTGAACAAAGTCCTGAGATGAACAAAGAGCTGCTGAAGACTTGGCCCTCTAGGGACCAGCTGGGCTTGGGATCTGGTCTCCTGCTGCCCCGATGGTGACTGGTGGCAGAAGTCACAGAACAGACACTGGGTGGGCTTCTGTCTTTGCTCCTGCCCTCCTGCTCAGGCCTCCTGCCATCCTCTGTTCCCCCCCAGCCTTCTCCCTGCGTGACTTCCTTTGCCCAGTGCCCAGGGCACTCCTTCCTTCCCGGGACTGACAAGCCTGTGGAGCTGCCAGTAGCCAGAGAGACTGGGAGCCGCATGTTCAGTGGCACCACCAGCATCTGAGCCACGATTTATGAGTCCCGGGCCTGTTTGTACCCTTAGGTCCTCAAGGCATGAACTTCAAGGCTGTGGACAGTGCTGCCCCTGGTCAAGGACCTGGTACTCTGCTGCCCATAGCCGAGGTCCAACATACAATGTCAGGCAATTTCCAAGTCATGTTGGGAAGAGATTCAAGATGGAGCTGAGAGGCCAAGGTCAGGGTCAGGAAGATGGGGCAGATATCAAGTTGCCCTCTTTTCCAAGCTTTCCTCTCCTCCTCCTCCTCCTCTTTTTCCTCCTCATCCTCTTCTTCCTTCTTCCTCTTCTCTTCCTCCTTTTTCTTCAAGAGTCGTTCATGTATGTCGCATGTACATACTTGGGTTGTGGGAAGTAAGTTTCAGGAACTGGTTCTCTTTCTCTCTTTCTACTTTGAGGATCCAACTCAGGGGATCCAACTCAGGTCACCAGGCTTGTGTTGCAAATGTTTTTTGTTTGTTCATTTGTTTGTTTTTTTTCCTGTGCCTTCATCTTACCAGTTATCTTCTCAAGTTTTCAACATGACTGGAAACATGACATGCAAGGGCTTCTGGGAAGGCAGGCAGAGCCTTGAGTGAGTACTGCTTGGACAAGCAGGTCATCAAACAATTAACTACAAACAACCCAATATTGAATTATGAAAGCCAAGAATTTATGGTATTTGCTCATTTTTCCCCCCAATAGATCAAATGGAAACTCTGAGAGGTTCTTTAAGTTATTCACGATTACACAAGTAATAGATTCAGAAAAGACATCTTTGGCCTGAGCCAGCCCTTCCCTCCTATGAACAGAAGCTGGGCTGTGGACCACTGTCTGGTCAGTTCCTGTTGCTCTCCTCCAGTTTCCCACTCTGCTCTGAGTTTCTGAGCTGGGTTAGATTCAGAGTGGTCAGTTATAGCCACTGCTTGGTCCTTGAGTGTGGAGGAACCACTTGGGGCTCTTTGCTCCACACCCAAGCCTAGGGTGGCCCGTAACTATAATAAGCTCTTACTTCATTGAGTCCAGGGCCAAACTGGTGCTTCAGAAAAATGGGTAAGTCAAGACAGAGTTCTGGGAGCCAGAAGGGAACTCTTGAGGTTTAGAGAGGAAAGGAGGGCACCCCGGGAGAAAGTAGGGACTCCATGGCAGCTGTGATCTTTGGGGTCCAAGTACTGCCTCTCAATCCTTTTCGACCTTTCCTGGATTCTGGGACAGGGAGATACTGGTCATTGGGCCACCTGATCCCTGAGGCGCTCCTGGCTTCCATGATGAGCCTAGATTGCCACCCGGTGCACAAACTTGTTATTTACTTGATGGACAGCTAATTCGTTAATCAGCCACAGCAACCATACTAAGTGAAGCCCCTCACCCTGAAGAGCCCCTGGAACCTTGGGGGAAGGGACTGTGACGGTGATGGACGTGTGGAGTGCAGCCCCTCAACCCCCATTCAGGGGTTACCGTCAGCCCTTAGGGCCCTAGATGACACTGTTTCCCTGGCTCTCTCCCCTCACCCTGACAGACATATCCCAGGTCCACCTGCATTCTAGAACACTCACCTTGTCCCTTGGAGCCTCAGTACCCCCTGAGGTTTTTGGTAGCAGCAGCTTCCTCAACTGAGTTGGGAGATTTCTATTATCACCACCCACATTCAGAAGGCTGGCACCAGCCTTTATCCACTCATGAGAGTCGAGTGTTAAAGTTTCAGTGAGTTTTGCAAGCTGGATGATCAACACAGTTACTACTAGAAATTAGATTAGATAAACTACAATTAAACAAGTTATATTGTACACAAAGGCAATAAATACTCAAAACTCATTACTTCCTAATTATTTTGTTACATTTTACTATTTGCTATGCTCTCGAGGTTATTTCTCTATACCGTATCTGGCTGGTGGAGATTCTTTATAAAGACACATGGTAACGCATCGGTTCCCAAGTTACATTCAGTAGCTCCAGCTCCGTGTCTCCCAGTCGGCCAGAGTGAGAATATTCACAACATGAAAATTGGCAAAGGAAGAAATTGGGACGTTATTGTTTTGTTATTTGTCTAGAACTATAAAAAGTGATGGGGAAAAAACTCTTAATAATGAACCTGAAACTTAAAAGTGTGCTGTCCTTATAACTACTATCTTGCACACAGCACAGAAAAAAATCGAGGAAATATTCTTTCAGTGAGTAAAAACTATTGTCAGACACGGCAATGAAGGCGCTCGCACTGTTGATGAACGGGAGAAAGTCCAATAAATATTTTTGTTATTTTCCTTCTTTTTAAATCCGGGAACGTGGATGAAAATATCAACCAGTGTTCATGGAAAAACTACACTCATTTATCAGTTGCAGCCGTGGTCTGGCAGTGAATTTCAGAAGCTCTGTAAAAATTATCTAGAGCATTCTGTGAAAACCCATTGCTTACAAGGACCTCACAATAATGAACACTGTGTATTTGCTTCCTACTTGCAAAATAAAAGGCGCATATCCTTGATGTTAGTAAAATTCTCTCTCTCTCTCTCTCTCTCTCTCACACACACACACACACACAGTACCCTCAAGAGAGGCCAATACCCTCCCCTTTCTGTCCTAGGCATCACCTCTAGACTTACATAGTGCCATTAATAGCTCTGCCAGCCAGGGGGTGGTGCATGTCTGTAACACCAACATTTGAGAAGCTGAGACAGAAGGATGGGGGAGTCTTAAGGCCAGTCTAGGTTTCAAGAAGACACGCTAAACTAAACTGAACTAGCTCTTCCAGCTGTAGGAAGAGTGTAGAACTGGACTTTCCTTTCACCTCCTCCAGCTCCTTCCAGGTAAAGCTATGCCTGGCAGTGTGAAAGGTCTTCGTCCCAGAGGCCTATGTGACTTCATGCAGAGTCCCACCGCTGCACTGTGGCAGGTGGGGAGGAGGGCAGAGCTGCCATGCCTCCCGTTTTGACAAGAACCTCCTAGCTGGCTCCTTCTCTTCTGTCTTTGCCCCTGTTAGACAGTTAGAGGTATCCTTGCCAGACCTCCATTGGGCCGTGCCACTATCCTGACGGAGTCCCTGCATGGCCCAGCATTGGGCCACCTCATCCTAACCTCATGCTTTGTACCAATGGGTCCTCAGTGTCACTAATCTCAAAGTGCTGGCTGTTTCCTCTTCCCGAGATGCTCTTCCCCCAGATGTCTGCTCGGCTCACTCCCTCACCTCATCCAGCTCTTCTCAAACACTGTGGAAACCTTTCTTGATTCCTTTCGGACAATGCTCCCTTGTCCCCACCCTATCATACCTGCTCTCCTTACCCTAGTGAAGTTCCCCACTTTAAAACTGTATTTCTCACCTCACAATATAATAACCTCTTTATAGTCGTGATGTAATCTGAACTCCATGAGGTCAGAAACGGTTGTCTGTGTTGTTCGCTGCTGTACCCACTCTGCAAAAGTCACTCTGGTCTATCCAATTTCGATACATGTTTTGGAAGAAAACAGGGTGGCTTCCAAAGAGGAGTCTTTGCAGAGAAAAAGAAACTATTTCCTCTCCACGTGGAAGCCAGGAGGAAAGGAAGTCCACCATGACTTGGTTCAGCCTGACTTTCCAGCTGTCAGAATCTATCTGGGGGTCTCCTATTGGTCAGAGAAACAGAGCCAGTAGGACATCTATGTACACAGAAAGAGATTCCTTTGCCTTTTCGCCCTGACAAGCCCCCAAACACAGTCAGCATGCTGGAACCCAGCAGAGCTGAGGGTGTGGCTCTAGGCTCCAGATGCAGGAAGGATGGATGAATTTGCTCTAGTCGAGAAATGCCAATGTCCAGTTCAAAGGTCGACAACCAAGAAGCACTCTCTCCTCATCTCAGTAACATCAGACTTTTCATTCTATTCAAACCTTTGACTGACCAGAAGTGGCCCACCCTTGGGGGAGCTCTACTTGGCTCAACCTGCAGATTCAAAGGCTAACCTCACAGGGAAATGTATGGCCGAGTCTCTGAGCACCTTACAGTCTGGTCAAGCTGACGAATAAGTGAATCCCTCAAGGATTCCCTCTCCACCTGCCTCAGACCACCCAGAGCAGAAAGAGCACAGAGCGTTGCAGATCAGGTGACCTGACTCGCGACCTTGCACCAGGTGGGCAGCATCGCCATCAATGCAGTCTGTTAGCACCAGTGTTATTTTCCTTTCCAAAGGCCCTAAATTTAGGCAAACTTGAGAGGGAAGAAGGTGCCCGAGAACAACCTTCATGTCCTTGGTCCATGTCCTACCTGCGTAATGGACTTAAAACACTAGTCTTTGTGTTGTGGATAGATGTTACTAGAAGACATCATGCAAAGCCTGGGGTGCTTGTCCCCAAGAGCCCACTCCTGCTCATCTCTGCTCAGTTCTCAGCCATGTCAGGGAAGGTTGGAACCTTCTTTGTTTATTCAGCCTCTCACGCTCCGAATGCAGAAGGAGGTGCCAGCTAGGCTGGGTGGCAGCAGCAGCAGCAGCAGCATTTGTAGCAGTGGTCCAGGCCAAGAAGTGGTACCTGCTCCATTGTGGGATACTGAGAGGAGGGGGCATCGCACTTCTGGGTGTCTCTGTACGTGGCATTGCTCGACCAGAGAAATCACTGTTCTGACTGGCCTACCAGTGGCACAGTCACAGAACAGGTATGTCAGGGAGCTGTGTGCAGCTGGATCTGGAAGCCAGGGATGAAAGGGAGACACGCGTTTTTATAGGCCTAGAGAGCATGCATTCCCACTGGCGTAGCCCACCCCTGGCTACGGAGAGTCGAAGTGAGAAGATACTCTCCCCAGCCCACATCTCTACTCTGCTCCTCCACCCAGTCCCCAGCAGAGCCAAAGCTCAGGTAGAAACTTGCCTGGCCAGATAGTCAAGACATCAGCCATTCCCTGCCCTGTTCCAGCAACCGTTTGGGGAGGTGGAGTGTGGATGCCTATACCATGACTCTGCAGGAGAAGCACAGGGTGCTCCCACCCTAGGGCCCAATGAGGACGACAGATGGCTGGCTGGTGGGAGCCCACCTTGATCTGATCTGTCAACAACAGAGCGTGGGCACACCCTGTCCTAGTCTTCTGAGAATGTCATGCCCTGATACCCATCTGTGGCTGCTCTTTGCTCTGTGGGGTCACAGTCCAGAGGCGCATATCAGCAAGTTAGTTTTAGGATACTGTGATGGTGGGCTAAGTTATTCATTCAGTAGCTAATTTTTTTGGCGCCTGTGCTATCTATGCTTCTGGTATGGTTGTCTTAGGAGCAGAGATCCAGAAATGAGTAGAGGAGTTGAGGCCCCTTCTGTCGTCAAACAGGCAACTAGTTGGAGAGACAATCCAGTCATGTGTAATGAGGAAGAAAATGGAATTGATTAGGGTCTGCCTAGGATGTGTTGCTTACTAACTGTGTGACCACAGGCAAGTTACTGACATGCTCTGAACCTCGGTTTCCCCATGTATACAATCAGGATGATTACAATGACACAGAGGTCATAAGATTGAAAGTAAGCATGTGAAATTTGTAACAGGATGCTCTGCTCCCGGTATGAACACCCACATGTATATTCACCCATGATTATTAATGCTGTCATTAGGAATAACACATATTCAGAAATGGGAGCAGAGAGGCTAAAATGCTATATGTTTCCTTTCAGCCAGGTAATGTCTGAGGAGAGTGAAAAGCCATATCTTTACTGCATTACAGCCTTCAGTTGATAAAACATCAGTTTGGCCAAATCCTTGAGTGTTTGGTCAACAAAAGCTCTAACAACTGACATTTTCTCCCCTCTGGTGGGATCAGGTGGTTGTTTGAATTGGATAAACCAATGGGTTGTCCTAATTGAATGAATCAACTCTTTGTTCGGGTATCATGGTGACCTAGTCTGTGATTGGTTGTGGTTTTATCCAAGGCCCTGGATGTGTTCTCTTTCACAATGAGCCTTTTGGCCTGGTTCCATTTTCATCTTCTAACCATTAAAAATTAGTGATTGAGCATAAAGACACACGTGTGTACCAGTGTGCATATGAACACATGTGCATCACCCAGAGGATTTGCAACTTAATGATTGTCCCCACCGAACTGGGACCAGGAGAACCCATGCTCCAAATTTTGCCAATAGCTCTTCCTCTCCTCAAGCCATTTTTTTCCCAGCGCAGACTCTAAAGAGCCAAATGGCACCATGTAAGTGTGGTCACTTTCCTGCCAGCCACCGGGCATGCTCTGGCTGTTGGCATACTGCCCTGCCGCCTGCGGTGAGAAGCATCAGCTCTACCTGGCATGGAAAACATCGAGCTAGCATTGCCAGCCTGTGGTGCTCATGGAGAGGAGGGAGAGGATGTTGGTTACTGGCAAAGAAACCTGTTGCCGCTCCAACTTGGCATGTCTGGGCTGCTTCAGCCGTCCGGTCAGAGGAAACCAGGAGGTGGAGTCCCACTGAAGTGGAGTCCAGCTCCCCGTCCTGTCTATGGAAGGATCTGGCTCTTTCTTAGCCAAGAGGTCAGTGCATCTCAGGGCCATAGTAGTAACATAGTCTGCCCATAATTCCAGGAAGACTCTGTTCCTGTCCCTTAGGAGCAGTTGGTTCCTTGTGGCCTTTTTTTTTTAATTCCTTATTTGAGGAACCTTTCACGTGCTGAATTTTCCGGCAAGGTAATAAATGTCACTTCGGTATTCTTGGAAGGTGGGAAGCTGGTGACATCTAGAAAATGGACATCTAAGTCTTTGCCTTGATGGAGTCCATGAGCTGTGCTTTCCTGGGCTGCGAAACAGACTGCTTAGCTCGACACCTTTCTTTCCACTGTTAATAGAAGGATGGTGTCGCATACATAGCTAGGAACCCAGGTAGGGTCAACATTGCCTTTTTCTGGAAGCAAGGGCAAGCTATTTCACTTCTTGGTCCTTAATTTCCAACAGCTCCGTCAATCATAGGAAGGACCCAATGAGAGCGTGAGGGTAGAAAGCAGCCTGCAGAATAACAAACCTCAAACTGTGCAAGAGACGGTATGCCCTCCACGTAGCCCTTCCGCTAGACCAGCTGCCTGCGAGCATTCTCCTCCCCGGTCGGTCTTGTGAGACAGCTGTGGGCTTGGATAACAGCCTCAGGAGAAGCAGGGTTTCCATTCCGGGAGGGACCCGGCTCCCCCAACTCCCTCCCCGCCAGCTGCCTGGCTACCTGGTACTCTCAGCCTTCTGCAGAGCCAGACCCGGGGCAAGCATAGACTTGAGAGGAAGGGAGCAGACATGGAAAGAAAAGATGAGGGCTTCTCTCTGCTGACTTTTCGCTTGCCTTTTCTGAGATGGCCCAATTTATTTCTTTTGACGAATGTATCTGCATTATGAATGATATCGGGGATGGGATTGTTACATTAAATCAAAGTTAATTTTCGACTTCTGTTCAGGGCGCCATAAATAATCAACTCAGGGATAAGGTTATGGACTGAAGTCGGCCCAAATTATGCTAATGAGGATGATTAAACTTTCCAATTCTAAGTTTCTGTAAGAATAACAATCAGCCCGCATTTGCATTTCCTCCATTGCTCTAGGATCTGTGGCTTTTCAGGGAGCTGCTATTAAATATAAATAACAACACCATTTCGGAAAGCCGACTCTAGCCCTTTGGGGCATATTGTATTCTCTTTCCTGGTGCTCAGCTTCTGCAGAGGTGTCTCAGGAAGCCAGAGACCCAGGGCCAAAGGAGCCCAGGCAGCAGAAGCTTTGCATTTGCATGGCCGTTGCCTTAGAACTGCAAAGGGATTTTCATGTTCTAACAGAGACAATAATTAAATTTTGCCATGGTCCATTTGGTAAGGCATGCTGGGGAACCCTGTTGAGCCTTAGAAGTGCTCCCCGCAGCCAGTGAGCCACGAATCTCCAAGAGATCTTGAACTTGGGATGGGGTAGCAGACCTCCGCCTTCTCTGCTCTCTGATACGCTGCTGTTGTGTCCTGTCTGTACCCCGCGCACGCGCGCGGCTGGCTCTGGGACCTTTTAGATGTGCCTGTTCCATTCCCTAGCCTCCGGTTAGAAGGGGCAAAAAGATCCCGGTTGATTACTGCCTGTATGTTTAGCCGCCTGTACTAAAGCCCACCCAGGGGGAATGCGCTGCTCCTGGTGTCTGCACCGGCCCAGTGGCTGCTATCAAAATGACAGGTCAGTCCAGAGGTTAGGCTGCCGGCTGAGTGGCTATTGTTTATCCCAGTTTCAATTTCATCGTCATGACAACCCACACAAGTCATTGTCCCGGCCGATGCCTGTGCGAAGGTGTGTGAGGAATGAGCTTTGTCCGGGCGCGCTCTGCTTGTCGGTCGAGGACCCAGCTCCGCACTCGGATGGCTGCTCCTTTCTTTCCTCTGCGCGTCCGGAGTGTTCTTATTTTCTCCACCACTTACCCAGAAATTGTTTTTGAAAAGCATCTCATTTCAGTTGAGTTTGGCCCAGAGTGGTTGGGAGTAAGACTCAGCCAGGGCTAGTTCTCTCTCTCTTTCTTTTCTTGGCATCATGGCATGCTTGCCTCTCTGCTAGAGGCTTCCAGAACTGGCTGCTATGAGTGGGAATCTGCCTATATATCCTTCCCAGCATCCAAAGGAAGTGGATTCAGATTTTTTCCCCAACCTGGCCGTAAACACAAAATTATCCTCTTACTGTCTTCAAGCTGAGAGACTTGAATCTCTGAGAATCTTGGCACTGATGATTGGCTGGTGGCTTCTGGTTTCCTCCACTACTCCGTGAACTCCAGAGGCTGGTAAGTCTTAGAGTCTTAGAGAACAAGATCTGAATTTTTCTTCTAGGCCCGTTCATGTTTTATGGCTTGAAACATCACTCCCTTGATAGGGGCAGCAGCTTCTGCCTTACCTTGTTCTGTCACAAGGCAGGATCATTGGGAGGAGCCCTGGTCCACTCTGCCCACTGTCTATGAGCACCTGTAGGTTCAGTTCCCAGAAGACACTCTGCATGTCCAAACTAGCCTGTTGCAACTCTGGGACATTCTGTTGTGACCCAGGAGCTGCCTGGATAGAACATTCTTAAAGATCTTATGATTGCTTCAGCTAAAAAGAAGGAGACTCCGGGGGTGGGGGTGGGGTCTGGGAAGCTTGTCTTGGAGATGTTGTGTATCTACTTCTTAGGGCCACGCATTTGGCACCTTGTGGTCATGGGCAGGGACAGAGTGGAGTCAGCTAACAGCAGCTGGCGGAATGCAAGTGTGGCGGCCAGGAGACCAAGAATGGAGCCAAGAAATCATGCAGCAGGAGCCCTAGTAGAAGGTAGTCTGAGTTTGTGTCAGGCCAACAGCCAGGGCTCGTCACTCGCCCTCCTTCAACACATATGTTTGGAATATTCACTATATTCCTTGCTCCTCGTGTCTGAGCAGTGAACAAGACAGAAAGCGCAACCCCAACAGAGCCATCTACTGGGAGCAGCCAGCTAGTCGGTCAGTAGACAATTTACACATTTAGCACATCCGGCTAGAGTCCTATATTAGAAGAAGGACACAGGGGTGAGAGGTGTCATAGTTTAAGAGGGGGTGGGGGACTCAGAGGAGCTACATCTAGAGGATAATGCTTCCTCAGAGCGAGAGGGGGTAGTCACTGGAGCCCTGGGATCATCTGGGAGAGGTCCAGGCAAGAGAAACAGCTAGTGGGAAGCCTGCAGACCTGTGTATGGAGAGCTGAGCAGAGCCTATATCAGGCTGCAAGGGAGGGCACTGCAGGGGCTTCATCCAGGAAGGCTGGGGTGGAGGGGGGGCAGAATGCCTCACCCTACAAAGGCCTTTTAGATGCAATGGGAAGTCACGGGTAGTTTGAGCAGGAAAGAGGTCTAAAGACTGGTACTATCCCTCTGGCTGCTGTATGGAGAACATACAGGACTTTGGTTGTCATCTGCTTAGATGAGGAGGTTCTCCCTCTGTCCTTATCATGAGATAGGAGATGGTCAACGCCTTCATTAGTTTGCAATGGTGACCTCTATGTAAAATGTTTCCTTCATACTGCTTTCTGCTTCTGTAATCTAGCCTGCCCAGCTGCGGTGGTGAAAAGCCTGGACCACCTGTGGAGGGGGAGGGATTAGGACTGCTTGGATAAGAAATCTCAAGGCCAGAAAGTTATATTGTACACAAGACTAGTGAAACAAAGAGAGCCCAGTCTTGGAGGAAAGAAATCTCTCTAGGCGGTTTGTTGGTGTGAGTAAACCTTGCTATTTTGCTTCTCTGAGTATCCAGTTTTTCATTTTTTTCTGTAACAAGATTGCCTAAACTCTACTAGGATTAAAACATGACCAGGAAAACATTAGGCTGAATGGGCCTTGAAATTGTATGGAGGAACAAAGTTATACACAGGTAAATGGTCTAATCCAGTACAACCCTTGGGCCACCCATCTGCCCATCTCAGCATTAGGGACACCCATGGGAACCAGCTGAGCGTGGGGCTCCCCTGCTCACGTTCCTCCAGGCTCTCTGTGGCTTCTTCTGTTGGTGGTTCTGGTCTCCCCCGTCTGTCACATAGGAGTACATTTAGGGCTGCTGTTCTTCAGTGGCCTTTTGTATTCTTACCATAGCTGCTGGGTCTCTTCCCAGCCCTCTTGTGGCAAAGCACTGACTGGTCTAGATTCCAGTTCCCTCTGCACTGAGAGGCCCACAGAGAACCCACTATGTGCAATGCCCTCTGTGTGTGATCTCTCAAGCTTCGGGACTTCAACTTCCGACTTTGGATTGACTTCCATGTCTTTTCGGCGCATCCCAATTCTGCAGACCAGCACAGTGGTTTCCTTGGGTGTTTTGGTCTAAGTTGCCTGGGTCCTGCAAGGGCTTCTTATTGCTTCTTTCATGATCCCTAAAAGCAGGAATGTTGGTGACATGCCCAAAGGGCACATATCACACTGTATATGACCTTCTGCTTTGTAAGGACAAAGGACCTTGGCCAGATACTTGAGGCAAGCGCTTCAGTCATCCGTCAGCAGTCCAGAGGAGTATCAGTGTAAGTCACTGTGCTGTGAGTGGGGCTCTAACATTTCCTGCTTGCTTGATATCACTCCCTGGTATCCAGTACATGGGGTCTTACTCCCCTGATTTTGTAGGTCCACAGGTATCTTCCGGGACTGAATTGCTTCCACACCACCGACGAAAAGGCTTTTGTGAGTTACTGACTATGGAGACATCTGAGCTGGCAGATATCAAAAGAAGTGAGTTCGGGAAAGGATCCAAATTATATTGAGGGACAATCACACCGCTGTTCCAAGCAGTCAAATACCTGCCTTTTGATGGAATGGGTTTGTTATTAAAAATGCATTTTAAAAATGAAATCGAAAGCAAATCCCTTCAAATAAGATTTCAGCTTCCTCTCAAATCCAGGGTTTATTTGGAAGTTCTGTCTTCTTGCCCTGCACCAAGCTAAGCTGGAGAAATCTTAGCCCTTTCTCTCTGCCTTAGGGTGCACTGAATCAGGGTGGTAGACCTGGGGGGGTAGACTTCTGTCAGGCTTCTGTAGCAGGCACCCCAAGGTCCTTTACAGAATTAGACTCGGGAATGCCTGTCTCATGCAGGGAAGATGGTGGTCTCAGCTATGTGTCATCTCGTAGAACTTCTCAGATCCCTTAAGATGGACCCTCCAACTGCCTTGGAGTCTAACACCTATGATTTCAAGATCGAGGGGTAGTTTTCTGCTAGTCCATCCCCCTCAAATTTCTCTGTCTCCTCTGTCTCTTGACTTTGGCCCAACTTGTTGCTTCCTATAGACTGGCCCATTTGTCTCTCTCCCCAGTGGACCATGTTCAACAGGAAACTCTCATTCATGGCAGTAGACTCTCGGGACCTAGCTGCTGCCTTGGAAGGACAGAAAGGAGAGAAGCCCATCAGCCAGGACAGTGTTAACACTAATCCTGCTTAATTCCCACTCCGTGATGAAAGGCTCACTCTGAGACTTGATTGAGGTGAGTTTAGGTCAAATGAGAGGAAGTTTCATCCATCCACAAAGTCATTTACTCATCAGCCATTCACAGAGCCCGGCACAGAGCGCAGGCAGGGAGGCAGAGGACCACCCTTGGTCCCTGCCCTTAGGCTGACAAGCAGAAAGGAAGAGGGAGTGACTATAGTCTCAGCAATCACTTGCGAAGTGAAAGCGTGGAGCAGTACTGGAAGTGGGGGGTAGGGGGCACAAAGGGCCAGCTATAACTTGGTGGAGGAGACCCAGGAAAGGGGGATGGAGAGGAAGGGGCCGTAGTGTTAGGTTTCAAAGGCTGGAGAGAAGACTATGGACAACTGCAGGTGGATGCCTGCAGGACTGTGGGATACCTGGGAAGTCCAGACTTGCAGATGGAAGTGCAGGTTGCAGCTCCAATGCTGTGATGTGACCCTGGGCAAGTCACTCAGTGCCTCCTCCTTTAATGGAAAGACAATGGAAAGACATGTGTTCCTGCTATTCTTCAGTTACAGTGGCTTATTATTTGACGTATGGTTACAGAAGGCATGGGGTCCATCACGGCAGGGAACATGATGGCAGGCAGAAGAGGCAAGAGATAGGAGCAGGTGACCATCTTCTACATTGTACATGGCAGTCATGCAGTGAGGAAGCGAGAGCGAGAGCGAGCGAGCGAGCGAGAGAGACAGAGACAGAGACAGAGACAGAGACAGAGAGACAGAGAGGAGGGAAGGGGGGACTGGGTTATCAAACCTTAAAGACTTCCCCGAGGTATGTACTTCTCTAGCAAGACTACACCTTCTAAAGGGTCCATAACCTTCCCAAACAGTGCCATCAACTGGGGACCAGGTGTTCAAACCATGACAGCACATGGTTTGAACCTTAACTGCTGCCTCAGCCGGACACAAACATGTCTGATGGGTGGTGGGAGACTGAGTCCGCGGGAGGATGAGGAGGCACTCACTGGCCCCTCTCTTCACAGGACACTGCTGAAACTTCACATCATTCCATTCCTGTCCCTTGATGATCTGTTTGTAATAAAGACGTTCAGCTGTGCTCATGAACTGAAATATTGCATAAGGCTGCTCCAGCCATCTTTGCTGTGTGATATCTAGTGCCCGAGAGAGAGAGGAAATGCTCACCCTGCTTGCAAAATCAGAATCCTCCACAAAGGCAGGGTCTGCAGCTGTGCTCAGGGCAACAACTGGGGCCAGGAAGAATGGGTCACTAAACAATACCTGTGCTGTGCTGTGACAGGGCCACCAGGATGGGGACCTTGATGGAGACCTCCTATAACCAATCCAGGGGAGCAGGTGACCCCCAGTGTTGCAAACAAAGCAGTGTGGAAGAACTGTTTACTAATGGGGTAACATTGCTGGCTCCAACCTTCTGCTGCTGTCTGCAATATGAGCATCCCCCCTCCACTGTACATGAATGACAATGTCATCGTCCCTTGGGATGCTCAGGGGATTGGTTTCTGGATCCCTGATGGATACCTCGCGGGTACCAGACTCTGCTGATTCCCAAGTCCCTTAAGCAATTGGTGCAGTATTTGCACATGACCTGTACACAGGCTTCTGTACTTTAAATCACCTTGAGATGCTTAAAATGACTAATGCAACAGGAATGCTGTCAAGGGCTGTTATGCTGTTATCATATAGGGAATGACAATGAACGAAGCCTGTACATGTTCACTACAGATGAATAGTTTTTGAAATGGTATGTGTGTGTGTGTGCGTGGGCGCGTGTGCGTGCGTGTGTGTGTGTGTTTTTTTATTTTAATACATTTTTATTATTATTTCAGCTCATACAAACTTAATAGGTACACCAGTTCCCTCCCTCCCTCCTCCTCCCCCCGAACCCCCTGCTCTCCCTCCCCTCACCCCTCCCTTCCCCTCACCCCTCCCTCCCCATCCCCCAGTGCCTCCCGCCCCAATTCCCAGAGTCCTTTCTTGTGCATGCCTGACTCTCCTCTGGGCCTCCTCTCCGATGACGTACAAGGACCCAGTGGCATTTCCCTGAACCCTTTCCCGTGTTCCCCTTAAGCATAGGAACACTACTGTGGCTGTCAATCCCTTGCCTCCAAGGATCTTGGTGCCTTTAGCAGATGCTAGACTTTGTGAGGTCAATAGTGTGTTGGACATTGTGCTGGGCATGCAAAGTCCAATTATTATTGCTTCGGCCCTAACTTGTAAGGAGTATCTTGCATGTCATTGCTCCTCCCACCCTTTTGCTCTTACACTCTTACCGCCCCCTTTTCCGCAAATGTCCCTGAGCTTCAGGATGGGGAGAGATTAGTCTGGCCTAGTTCTAAGTGGTTGATATAGAGTCTTTGAAGTTCTGGATAGTGGTTCGTTGATTTTCTTTTGCAGTTTTGTTGCTTCTGTAATGCCCTTCACTCCATCGTGATGGGTACTGTATGTCGCCCCTTGGCCAGAGACAGAAAGCTGTTAAACTGGAGTCTTATTATAAGAGCACATTCAAGGGTAGATGTAATACTTATACCCAAAAGTGGAATTGCAGGGTCATATGGCATTTGGCAATGGGAGGGGTCAATCACCCATTTGCAAAATGGTTACTTTTTAATCTGCTGGACTATATGCCCTCCCCTTCTGGTGAGTTCATACCCCCTTAGTTGTAAATGATCAGGAACGAATTGTGAACTTAACTAGGTGTCACATTACTTTCTTGCAGTCCTTGATGGAGGCCTATTTTCTCTACTGTAACATGGTCACTTTTCTCCTTGTTTCTGGTGTGGCCCTCCAGCCCCATCCCTCCTGTTCATAATCCTTGCAATTACTGTAGGTAATACATAGATTTACCTATGAGTGTCTCAAGATGGGCTGGGTGGGTTTGGTACTAGGAGCCACCTATTGGGGAGTACATACGGCGCTTAATTTTCTGGGTTTGGGATACTTCACTTAATATAATTGTTTCTAATGACATCCATTTCCCGGCAAATTCCAGTAATTCATCATTTTTGATGGCTGAGTAGTAATCCATTGTATAGATGTATCACTGTTTCCTTATCCACTCGTCAACTGTTGGACATTTGGGTTGATTCCATGACTTTGCTATTGTAAATAGTGCTGCTATGAACATGGTCGTGCTTGTGCTATCGAGGTGAACCTCTGTTGTATGGGGGGTTATACCCAAAAGTGGAATCGCAGGGTCATATGGCATTTCGATCTTTAATTTCTTTAAGAATCTCCAGACGGCTCACCAGAGTGGCTGTATGAGCCTGCATTCCCACTAGCAATGTAGCAGAGTTCCCCTCTCTCCACATCCTCTCCAGCATTTGTTGTTTGTATTGTGGATTTTTGCCATCCTGACCAGGGTGAGATGATATCTCAGGGAAGTTTTGATTTGCATTTCCCTGATGGCTAAAGAAGTGGAGCATTTTTTAAGATATTTGTTAGACATTTTAATTTCATCCCTGGTAAAATTTCTTTTAAGTTCCAGGGCCCATTTTTTAATTGGGCCATTGGTTTCCTTGATGTTTAGTTTTCTAAGTTCTTTGTGCACTCTGGACAGTAGAGCTCTATCAGATATGTGGTTAGTGAAGATTTTCTCCCATTCTGTGGGTTGCCTTTGAGCTCGCGTTACAATCTCTTTATCTGAACAGAAGCTCTTTAATTTCACAAGATCCCAACTGTTGAGAGTTGGTAGCAGTGACTGTGCCATTGGATGTCTGTCTAGGAAATGTTGGCCTAGCCCAACAGCTCGAGGGAGTTCCCTATCCTTTCAACTATGGTTTTTATAGTCTCTGGCCTGATATCAAGGTCCTTGATCCATTTGGAATTAAGTCTTGTACATGGTGACAAGTATGGGTCCAGCTTTAATCTTCTGCATGTGGAGATCCAGTTTTGCCAGCACCATTTGTTGAAGATGCTGTTCTTTTTCCATTGGATTCTTTGGGCCCCTTTGTCAAAGACCAAATGGCTGTAACTTTGTGGGCTTATATCTGAGTCTTCAATCCTTATTCATTGATCTGTGTGTCTATTTTGGAGCCAGTACCAGGCTGTTTTTATAACTACGGATTTGTAATATAGACTAAGGTTTGGTATGGTAATACCTCCAGCAGTGTTTTTGTTACTCAGGATTGTCTTTGCTATCCTGGGTCTTTTGTGCCTCCATATGAATTTTGAGATTGTTTGGTCAACTTCTTTAAAGAATTGCTTTGGGATTTTAATTGGTATAGCATTGAATTTGTATATTGCCTTTGGTAGGATGGTCATTTTTATGATGTTGATTCTGCCAATCCAGGAACATGGGAGGTCTTTCCACCTTCTGGTGTCTTCTGCAATTTCTTTCTTTAGGGTTTTAAAGTTTTCATTGTAAAGGTCTTTTACCTCCTTGGTTAGGTTTATACCAAGGTATTTCATTTTTTTAGGGGCTATAGTAAATGGTATTGTTTCTCTCAAGGCTTTTTCACTTCTTTCATTCTGGGTATATAGGAAGGCCTCTGATTTTTGCACATTTATTTTGTATCCTGCCACTCTGCTGAACTTCTCAATTAGTTCCAGGAGCTTCCTGGTGGAGTTTTTGGGATCACGCAGGTATAAGATCATGTCATCTGCAAATAGGGATAGCTTGACTTCTTCCTTGCCGATTTGAATCCCTCTTATGTCCCTTTCTTGTCTTATGGCTTCAGCTAAGACTTCAAGTACAATATTGAATAGAAGTGGTGAGAATGGACAGCCTTGTCTAGTTCCTGATCGAAGTGGGAATGCTTCCAATTGTTCCCCATTGAGCATAATCCTTGCTGTGGGCTTGTTGTATACAGCTTTTATTATATTGATAAAGGTTCCTTCCATTCCTACTGTCTCTAGCATTTTGATCATAAAAGGCTGTTGGATCTTGTCAAAAGCTTTTTCTGCATCTATCGAGAGTATCATGTGGTCTTGGACTTTGGACTGGTTTACATGATGAATTACATTTATTGATTTGCGTACGTTGAACCAACCTTGTGTGCCAGGGATGAAGCCTACTTGGTCCCCATGAATAATCTTTTTAATATGTTTTTGAATCCGATTCGCTAAAACTTTGTTGAGAATCTTTGCGTCTGTGTTCATCAGAGAGATCGGCCTATAGTTTTCTTTTTTAAGTGAGTCTTTATTAGGTTTTGGGATTAAAACGATATTAGCTTCATAGAAGGAATTTGGTAGTGTTCCTTCCTTTGCTATTTGATGGAACAGTTTAAGGAGTATTGGTATTATTAACTCCTTAAATGTCTGGTAGAACTCTGTGCTGAATCCATCTGGTCCAGGACATTTTTTGGTGGGAAGATTCAAGATTACTTCCTCAATTTCCTTATATGTTATAGGACTATTTAAATAATTCACAACTTCCTGATTCAATTTAGGTAAGTTGTGTTTACTTATAAATTCATCCATCTCTTTTGTGTTGTCAAACTTCACAGAGTATAAGTTTTTGAAATATGATGTTATAATTCTCTGGATTTCTTGGGTATCAGTAGTGATAACTCCATGTTCATTTCTGATTTTGTTAATTTGGGTTTTCTCTCTCCTGCTTTTGGTTAATTTAGCTAGGGGTGTATCAATCTTATTGATTTTTTCAAAGAACCAGCTTTTTGACTGGTTGATTTTTTCTATTGTTTTCTTAGTCTCGATTTCAGATATTTCTCCCCTTATTTTGCTAATCTCCTCTCTTCTACTACTTTTGGGATCAGATTGCTCTAGTTTCTCTAAAGCTTTAAGCTGCATTGTTAAGTTGTTTATTTCTGATGTTTCCATTTTTTTGATGTAGGCATTAAGAGCTATGAACTTATCTCTTAGAACAGCTTTCATTGTGTCCCAGAGATTTTGGTAAGTTGTAATTTCGTTATCATTCACTTTCAGGAAATCTTGAATTTCCTTTTTAATTTCTTCCTGAATCCAGTTCTCATTCAGCATCATAGTGTTAAGTTTCCAGGAGTTAGTGTATTTTCTCTTGTTTGATGTGTTGTGGATGTCCAGCTTTAGGCCGTGGTGGTCTGATAGGGCACAGGTTAGAATTTCAACTTTTTTGTATATGTGTAGATTCGTTTTGTGGCCCAATATGTGATCTATTTTGGAGAAAGTTCCATGTGCTGCTGAGAAAAATGTGTACTCTTTGGTACGTGGGTGAAAAGTTCGATAGAGATCTGTAAGGTCCATTTCTTTCAGGGTTTGATTAAGTTCCAAAGTGTCTCTGTTAAGCTTTTGACCTGTTGATCTATCCCATGTTGAGAGGGCGGTGTTGAAGTCCCCAAGAATTATCGTTTGGGGTTTGATTTCTTGCTTTAGAGGTTTTCTTAATGAATGTGGAGGGGCCCGTATTGGGCGCATATATGTTCAGTATTGTGAAGTCTTCCTGGTGAATTGTACCTGTGACTAAAATGTAGTATCCATCCGTGTCTCTTATAATTTTCTTTGGTTGGAAGTCCACTTTGTCTGATAGCATAATGGCTACCCCTGCCTGTTTTCTGCTTCCATTTGCTTGTAGAATTGTTGACCAGCCTTTTATTTTAGACGTGCCTATCTTTTGTGGTGAGATGGGTTTCCTGCAGGCAGCAGATTGATGGATTGTGATTTTTAATCCAAGTTTGTAATCTGTGTCTCTTGATCGGTGAATTAAGTCCATTAACATTTAATGTTATAATGGAGAAACTATTTTTAATTCCAGACATTTATTATGTTTAGTAGTTTTTATAAGTATATTGCTTCACTTTTAATGGTGTTATACTTGCCTTCTGTTCTCTTGGATATGCCTGTTTTTTTCTTCACGCTTGAGTATCATTCCTAGCATTTTTTGAAGGCCTGGTTGGTGGACATGTATCCCTTCAAGTTGTCTTTGTGCTGGAAGATTTTTCTTTCTCCCTCGATCATAATGGATAGTTTTGCAGGGTAAATCAGCCTGGGTTGACATTTTTGCTCATTCAATACTTGAAGTATGTCTCTCCAAGCTCTTCTTGCTTTTACTGTTTCGACTGAGAAGTCATTTGTTATTTTAATAGGTTTACCTTTAAAAGTGACTTGTTTTTTCTCCCTTGAAGCTCTCAGCACCAGTTCTTTATCTTGAATGTGGAATGTTTTAACTATTATTTGCCGTGGCGTGCTTCTGTTTTGGTCGTATCTGTTTGGGGTGCGGAATGCCTCTTGTATATGGATGGGCCTCTCTTTTTTTAGATGAGGAAAGTTTTCCTTGATGATCGTTTGAAAAATTTCCTCAGGGGTGGTATTTTGAGATTCTTGCTCTGGTATTCCATGAATACGCATGTTAGGCTTCTTCAGGGTGTCCCATATCTCTTGGATATTTCTCTCAAGTATCTTTTTGGCTTTAACAACCTCTTCCATTGAGCTGGTTAGTACTCCCACTTTATCTTCAAGGTCTGAAATTCTGTTTTCTGCTTCGTTAGTTCTGCTGATAAGACTCTCTGTGGAGTTCTGGGTTGAAGATAACTTGTCTTGTAGCTCAGTTTTAAACTCTGCTTGAGTCTGTTTTAACTGCTCTATGCCAGTTTTTGTTTCTTGCACTGTTTTTCTCAACTCCTCCAAATGTTTGTTGTGTTCCTCTTCAAAGCCATTGATTCGATTATGTAATTCCTCCCGAATTTCCTCTTTCATAGTATTGAACATGGTAATGATCATATTTTGAAAGTCGTTATCCTGGGTGAGGCTTTCTTGGCCTTTTTCCGTGGGTTTGTTCTGGTTGGAGTCTAACATTATGGGATTAATTTCTTCAGTGGGAAATTTGTTTACTTGAGTGTTGCTTCTCATGGATTTGCACTTTGACTTTGGTATTGTCGTTTTAACTCTTAAGATCTTTCAATTTCACTAAACTGAATTATTTGGCCTGGGGTTCTGGGGGTGGGCAGGGACGGAGCTTACCTAGGTCGTGGATGAGGCCCGGCTGGACCACGCGCGCGTCTCGACTGGCGGAGCGGGTGGGGAAAGGGAGGATGGGGGCGTCGGCGTGGAGCTATTTAACCCGAGGGGAGCTGGGGCGGGGCCCGGGCGCAGGGGGAGGTCCTCCTCGTCCCTCGGCCCTGCGCGCGGCTCCGGCTGGATGGTGGGGTTAGGAGCCGGGTCCTTTTGGGCTGACCTGGGGTTCTGGTTGGCGGGCGCGGGCGTGGGCGGAGCTTACCTAGGTCGCGGGTGAAGGCCCGGCCGGACCGCGCTTGCGCGTCCCGACCGGCGGAGCGGGATGGGGAAAGGGCGTGTGTGTGTTTTAAATAGGGTCTGACTCTGATCAGACTAACGTAGAACTCACAAGCCTAGTCTGGAACTTGTGATCCTCCTTCCTTAGCCTCTTGAGTTCTGAGCTTCTAGGCATGCGCTACCACATTGACTTGGTGAATATTTTTGATCCCATGGATATAGAACCCATAGGTTAGAGTCTGGCTGTTCTGGGGGTGCAGCTGTCTCAGCAAATGCTGTATTGCTGTTCGCTGACTGGGTCTCACTACTGTAGTGGAAACATTCTGCATAGAATAAAATCCATGGGTAGGGAAGCCACTTTGGGGATGCTCTTGGTCCTGGGACTTGGGTGGTAGGAATAGGGAAATGAGGCCAGAGTAGGTCTCTACCCACTTGGGACTTATCGGAAGAGTCTCAGGGATGCATAAGAGTGGCGACTCCCTCAATCTGGTATCTCTTTCCAATATATAGCTGGGGGGGGGGTTGGAGCACCGAGAGTTAGGCATTAAGGTGAATGGCAGCCCTAGACATTTAGGTCACACTTGTATAGAGAATCACCCAGGAGACCTCGGAGTCCCATCCCTCCCCCAACACAGCTGTCCCTTGTAGCCTGCCTGACAGATGGCCAGTTTGCATCACACTAATTGGCATTTGTTCCTCTGCCTCTGCGGGCTTGCCCTTTTCTCCTGTGCCCAGCCATCTCTCGGGAGAAAGTGGCTGTCTCTTTGCTTTTCCTGGGTCCCCACAGATCTGTCTCTGCGCTCAGGAGGCAGCCAGCTCCAGAGACTATAGATGTTCCATTCTCCTGGTAACTGGAGTTCAGATCCCAGCAAGGTTGCCCAGAGTCAGAGAGGCAGGGAAGGAGGTACTGGGCTTTGACAGAGTTGCCCGTATGGGATACTTCCTCTTACGGAGCTCTTTCCCAGCACCCTTATCAAAACAGCCCCCTACTTTTTGCCAGGATGGAGGCTTTTTGTAGCAATTCCCAAGCCCATTTGCTGTTCTTTTGCACATCTCTTTTGCTGCTGGAGTTGAACTCTATGAAGGATGACTCTTGTGTTGTCTCTGCTCATTGTTCAATGCCCAGAACCCTGCTGAATTCAGAGTAGCTGGTGAGAGTTACCAATGGCGAGAGGTCCCCAGGGCCCTTTCAAGCACCCTTATCCAGGAATGTAGGAATGCAGGAATGCAGGCCCTTGGTGACAGCTTTCAGAAGGTCTATGCAAAGATGTCCTGTGATTTGGGGGGGGGGAGAGGGAGTTCTTGCTCAGCCATAACTCTCCAGTTATATAGAAGCCCTTGGCTGCCAGATCTGTCACAGTCTCTGCTCTTCAGATTGCAGTCTCCAGAGGACAGACCTCATAGAGTCAGTGCCTCGTCAATAAAGGAGGGCAAGCAACTGTCAGCTCACCGATAGAATGTTATTGAAACCAGGGAAGCAAGGAGTGGGATACAAGGTTACCAAGTGTCATAGTTAGATATAGGCATCAACTTGACTCTTAAAGGTTGGAGCTCTGGGCACTTTTGTAGAGAATTAGTAGGTTAGTTAAGCCCAGAGCAAACATGCAAGAGACTGTCTAGTTGATGGGGAAAGCCCAGCCCATGGTGGGCAAGACTAGTTCCTGAGCAGGTGAATAAAAGGTAAAGAACTGGTTGAGAAAATTGGCATTCTCCTGTGTACTTGCTGTCATAGATGGGCACAGGTATCAACCTGACAGTTGAGAGTTTGCACTCTGGGCACATTTGTAGAGAATTAGTGGTTGAGTTAAGCTCACAGCAAACCTGCAGGAGATTGTCTAGCTGATGGGGAAGGCCCAGCCCATGGTGGGTGGGACTAGGCCCTGGAATAAAATGCAGAGAGCTGGTTGAGAAAGTTGGCATCCTTGTGTATACTTGGCCAGACATTCTGGTCTGGCAAGTAACGATTGTCCTTCTCTTAACTGTTGTGTAAAGATGGTGTGGCCAGTTCCCTAAGACCTGGTGCTGGTGTGAGGTTTTCTGCTAAGATGGACAAACAATTATAACCAGGAATCATAAGAGAAAACAAACCCCTTGTTCCCTTAAGCCGTTTGATGGTGATTTGTCAGCAGCCATGCAAGCGAACTGCTACACTTGCTAGATGTGCTGGTCTGATAAGTGAAAACTGTCCCTCTCTCAGCTGTTGTATGGGCACAGTGTGGCTAGTTCACCCAGCCCCTGATATTTGTGTGAGCTTTCCTGCCATGCTAGACAAGGAACTATAACTGGATTATCGTAAGAGAAAGTGATGATCTTACCAGCAACCACTCAGGCAAACTGCAACACCAAGGATGACCGCAGCTGTATCTTGGTAGCTATGTGTCCTGCTCAGGCAGCAAGTTAGATGTGGGGGAGCCAAGGAAACCGCAGCCTTGTCTGGCTAGCTGTGTCTCTCAGTGCTCAGATGCGCCTTTGTGGTTAAACGTCCTTCATGCTGCAGTTAGGTTCTCCACGGTACATCAGAAACTCAGGCACCAGGGTGCCTTCCCAAGGGTCATGGGTGTTCACTAATTTGGGGTTTGCGTCCTCCCAAGATTCTGACTTCATAGTAATGTCATTTACATTGCTGTTTTGATACCTTTTCTCCCCACTTAGCGGGTTTTAGAAGAGGATCATGGGAAGAAATACCCTAAAGGAGAGATCTGGCACCCCATGATTTAGAAGGGGGAAAACAGTCACCTCCCCCATGAATATGCCATTTACCTCACAAATATTCATACAAACCTAAAAAAAAAAATCTGTCGTGCAGAGCCCAGTAGACCCCTTCCCTCAATTCGGCCTGCTCCAATCACTCTGCTGTGTACTAACCTTTGTTTGTTTTCTGCTTCGACTGTTGGCATGTCCCAAGGCTGAATTCTAGAAGATAGGAATTCTAGAAGATAGGAATCAGGGGGAATCAACCTTCACCCCATGACACTATGGTGGGAAATAAAACAAAAAGAACAATGTGTTTTAGTTGGCCAGATTTGAAAACTAGTATTCTAGGTTATAGCGTGGCCAAACTTTTCCTTATTAAGGAAGATAAAACAGTTAAGCCAGAATTAGGGCCCCACATCTAGTGAAGGTATGTATGAGGAAGAGGTTGATCCTCTGCTGGGGGCCCATCTCTGAGGAACAGTGGCCGAAAGGGATGAGTCCAGGTACACGATGTCTGCAGAGAACCAAGACCAGCACTGACTGAGTCAGTTTATGACGTGATCATTCAACACTGGAACTTTCCTTCCCTCAAAGTCTCTGACCCTAAATCCTAAATAATAAGAAGGGGTAAAGTGTATGAAATTTCAATGGTGTGTTTAATTACTTACTCTCTAATGAAATTATGTTCCCACAGCAGTTGATCCAGAAGATTTCCAGTCGTTCAGTCGGCCCCTGACATTCTTGGACTCCCCCACGGGGGATTGTCGTGAATCACTAATTGCTGAGAATGGAGAGCCTTTGCTATATTTTGTCTCCGTCACTGGGTACTACATATTCACATACTGAAGAAGCAGAATCCCTTCAACAGCCACAGCACGGTTACGTTAAAGGAACAACAGATACCTAGAGATAGTGGTGTGGTCTGGCAATTCTAGCAGAGGAGATGGGAAGGATAAGGTAGAAGGACTGTGCACTAGAGCCTGCATTACACAGTGAGATGTCGTGTTGAACAAACAAACAACCACCTAACTAGGAACGGCAAGCAACATGACCCAAAGAGTAAGAAAGCATGATGCATAAATAGGAGAACCCAAGTTCACATCCCTGGAACCTATGCAAAGAGCCAGGCATGGGCCTCTCTGTGGATCTCTAGGTGCTGGGGACGGGGTGGTAGAATGAGAGATCCTATCTTAACAGAATAAAGCTGAGAATGCTGGACGGGACACTTGGTCTCCTTCTCTGGCCTCTGAGGGTATGAACTTGTATGTACGTGCACACATTTGCCCCACACACACCCACACACACACTTACCATATATACTCATATGCACGCACGCATACATGCACATACAAATTAAAGACAAAGCAAAACAAAAACAAAAAGCTTAAAGAGCCAGGGATACAGCTCAATAGTTAAGTAACTAGCCTTAGTACCACACACACACACACACACACTAAAAAAATAACAGATTTTAAATCACTTCCATTCTAGACAATTCTAGGCTACTTGAATTTTCCCCTGTATTTGAGACAATGAAACAGCGAAACAGTGAGATGTAATTTTATTAAGTGCAAGTTTTGGTTCATATGTGAAATATTTTGCTTCACTTTGATATCTTTAAAATAATACTTTTATTATTTCTTTATATTACCTTTGTAATCTCTTTAACATAATCTGCTTAAAATTAAAATTCATTATTCTTTTAAAAGTATTAGCTGTTAATTGTTGAAAGGTAAGAATGAATCCAAAAAGGTAAAATAGAACATCATTGGTTCAATTCAGGATTTGCCAAAAAGCAAGCCATTTGCAAATTCTTGGGTTTTTATTTAAATTCACTTTATTAATTACTAGACAGTTATTTACCTAAATGTTATTTTAAAAATTCTTTTATTGGAATAATTATATGTATGAGGTTCAATAAAAAGAATTTTTCACTGTTTCTAGAATATCCTGCCTGGTCATTGCTATTATTTGTTTCATTTCACTATTATTACTGAAAATAATTTTGTTGAATAAAGGAAGGGGCTTAAGATAGCTCTGTTCAAGTAATACATGGGGTAGGATACAACTGAATGTGGAGGGTAACCACTGCTTCTGGTATCCCAGAAGGACAAGGAACCTCAAAACACAGGGTCTGATCTGACCAATGGTTAGGTCAGAGAATTCAGAGTTGAATAGGTGGTTATAGTGGATACTCATTCTATGAGTAGGTAAGACCCCCAAGGGAAGGATGTAATTTGGCCTACAAAGATGCTACGATGAAATCCATGACAATAACCAATGTAATTCTCTATTGTGTTACAAGGCTGTAGCTTCCATGATATAGAAACCCAGGCCCTTTCTGCTTTCCACCCCTTCTACCTGGCATCCTTAGAATGGCCCCTGTTCATGTGGTCCAAGATAGTTAATCATCAGGAGTCTACATTCTAACTAGTAGGAAGGGAAGAAGGTCACAGGAAGGCATATGCCCTTCCCATATACTCCCATTTATAGCTTGTATATTCCTTTTATCCATGCCCCATAGGCACGGTTCAGTCATATGGACACAGCTTCATGGGATTCTGGGAAATTTTTTCTTCTTCCTTTTTTCTCTTCTTTTTCCTTTTGTTTATTTATTCAATTGTGCGTATGTGCGTGCATGTGCGAGTGTGTGTGTGTGTGTGTGTGTGTGTGTGTGTGTGTGTGTGTAGAACCACAGAAAAATTCAGGAATTCGGGAACCACCATGGACCGCCTACACCTCCTCCTCGTTTACTCTGCCCCGGGATTCACAGTCTCTGCCCTACCAGGACCAGAAACGCAGGCTGCCCCTGCTTCTGCCCAGCGTCTATACGTGGGGTCTAGATCCGAACTCGGGACCTTCTGCCTACAAGGCAGAGGCTTAACCCCTGAGCCATCTCTCCATTCCCCTCCTTTTTATTTTTTAAAGAATTTATTTATTTGTGCATACGTGGAGTATGTGTGTGGTGTGTGTGCCTTTGGAGGACCAAGGGTGACTTCAGCAATCATCCTGGATTGCTTCTATTGCCTTTTTGCTTCGCTCTGGGATTTCCCAGGCTCCACCTTTTAGAGCCAGAAGTGCAGACCACTGTTATTTATGCCCAGGATTTTTAAAACATTTTTATTATTATTTCTGCTCATACAAACTTAATAGGTACACCAGTTCCCTCCCTCCCTTCTCCTCCCTCCAAACCCCTTTCTAGCTTCCCCTTACCCCTCCCTCCCCATCCCCCAGTGCCTTCCCCCCCATTCCCCGGAGAATCCTTTAATGTGCATGCCAGACTCTCCTCTGGGCCCTCCTCTCCGATGACCCAGTGGCATTTCCCTGAACGCTTTCCTGTGTTCCCCTTAAGCATAGGAACACTACTATGGCTGTCAATCCCTTGTCTCCAAGGATCTTGGTGCCTTTAGCAGATGCTAGACTTTGCGATGTCAATAGTGTGTTGGACATTGCGCAGGGCATGCAAAGTCCAATTATGATTGCTTCGGCCCTAACTTGTGTGGAGTATCTTGCAAATCATTGCTCCTCCCATCCTTGTGCTCTTACAATCTTACCGCCCCCTCTTCCGCAAATTTCCCTGAACTTCAGGATGGGGAGAGATTAGTCTGGCCTAGTTCTAGGTGGTTGATACAGAGTCTCTGAAGTTCTGGATTGTGGTTTGTTGATTTTCTTTTGCAGTTTTGCTGCTCCTGCAATGCCCTTCACTCCATCCTGATGGGCATTGTATGTCACCCCCTGGCCAGAGACAAAAAGCTGTTAAACTGGAGTCTTGTTATAAGAGCACATTCAAGGGTAGACGTAATAAAAGTAGGAAACCACAGTGAGGGAGAGGTCAATCACCCATTTGCAAAATGGTTACTTTTTATCTGCCAGATTATATGCCCTCCCCTTCTGGTGAGATCATACCCCCTCAGTTGTAAATGATCAGGAATGAACGTCTGTGAACTTAACCAGGTGTCTCATTACTTACTTGCAGTCCTTGATGGAGGCCTATTTTCTCTGCTGTAACATGGTCCCCTCTCTCCTTGTTTCTGGTGTGGCCCTATAGGATCTGGGATCCAAACTCAGGTCCTTTTGCTTTGGAGGCAATCTTACTCCCTGAGCCATCTCTCCAGCTTTTTCCTTTTTAATGAGTAAATGTTTTATTATTTCATTTCTAGTTATATGGCTACATTTAACTATAAAGAGAAACTACTCTGTGTCTAACTAAAAGTTCTATTCCCTGGACAAAGGGGAAAGTGGATTTCTTTCACTGAATCATGACTTCCTTCTTTTCTAAGCCTCAGAGAATGGATGTGCTGGCCACAATACCCACCTAGTGACCGACATCCTGAAGGAAGCTGCTCCAACTGGTAGAATATTCTGTCTGGGGATCAGAGGGAGAATGGAGAGGTTGGGAAATAGATGCAACTTCTTCTCATCTGGCTAACCCCCCAAACGGTCATGTTTCCCATTTTTAAGCAACTTATTCTTGAATATTCAATTGTTTACTTCAGTGGATGGATTAAGGAGGTTAGGGATAAGCCAGTGTTTCCCAAGTTTGGCCTGAGACCCATCCTGGGTATTTGCTAAGTGTGTGTTTCCTAGACGATTCTGAAGATTTTGATTCAGAATCCTGGCTCAGGAAGGGAGCCAGGAGTCTGCAGGCTGAACAAGCTGCCCATTTGATTTTTAACCAGGCAAGCTAGCAGAACGCTGTGTAATTTCCTGGTGTATCCAGAGCCTTTCAGAATGTGGAGACTCAACTTGCTGCAAAGATACTAATGGCAACCACACAAGGCAGATGCTGTGTTTGGACTGGAAGACTGGGCAGGCTGTGTGTGTGTGTGTGTGTGTGTGTGTGTGTGTGTGTGTGTGTGTGTGTGTTGTAGCTCTCAGGATATGGTTTTCTGAGGCACCTCAGTATTTGGAGTTTAGTGACTCTTCTCTCACTAGTGGAACTTCTCTGGTTTCATGTGTCTGATGTCTGGTTTCTCCTTTCCCTACTAACTGCTTCCTTCCCATTTTCTATAGGGATGGAGGACGAGCTAGCCGATGGGTCAAGCTCATTGCTGTGGAACTCATTGCTTTCTGTACCTGGTGTTTCACAGACCTGTACTTGGCCTATAGACTGGCTGCCCTTGGACCAGAAGCCCGTCCACGTCCTGACTGGTGTCTCAACTGAAGATAGGGCGAGGGCTCAGCTCCAGGTTCTAGCTTCCGGCCAGCACTCCTGCCTTGAGTGATGGTATGATGAAGCCCAGCAGGAGAAAGTTCAACTTGCAAACATAGTAAGGATACAGACACACCATCACGGGTTAGGTCTCAGCATTCCAAGCCTGTGACATGTGATTCAGCCAAGTGGCCTTTCTCTCAAGTGGTCTCAGGGAGTCCTCACGACGCAGCCTTCCCTGCCTCATAAGCATATTGCATGGGTTACAAACTCCACACAGCAGTCATGGAAGAGCTAATCAAGCAAAACGGATTATCATTCCCATGTCCTTCCATGGCATGAAGGAAGTGCACATTATAGATTCTCCCTAGCTCCGGAGGAGACGTGAGGCTCAATGGAGGGGAACGTGAACATGAGACATTTCCCCTCCTTCCTGCCACCCCAGCATCTCAGCTGCCCTCTTCTATACACAAGGCCCTGCCTGGGATCTGAGTCCTCCCTTCTAGCACCCTGTGTCCACTCTGAGGTTGGCAACAAGTGGCTGACCCCTTCTCTCAACAGGCAGGAGGATGATCAGCGCTTCCCATCCCGTTAACCCCACGCATGCAGAGAAAGATAATGGAATAGAGAGGGAGCTGGCAGGGGAGGGAGACCCCCTGAGGGAACCGAGTAACCCATCTCTGTCCCTCTGTCTGCTCTGACCTCTCCTAGGCTCTGGGCAGAGAAGAGGTGCAGAGAACCAGGGGGTTAAAGGCTCTTCTCTCTTATTCTCTTACCCATGGGATTTTGAGCTGGAGCAGTCAGCAGCTTGGTTAACGTTAGACAAGATAATCAGTTGTTATGTGATTGGACTATGTGCGAGGTAGGCTGCAAATCTCTGAGCGTCGGAGCCGCTGATTGCTAAGAGAGGTCCCAAGAGGGCAAGAGAGAAGGCGAGGCACCCGCCTGGCGTGGGCGTTGTTCCTGTCAGCCTGGATTCAGGGAAGGATCACTGACTCTTGGGTGGAAAGAAAGGGTTCCAAGAGCTGCAGACCCAGCTGGGGGTCAGCTAGCTCATCTGAGGCAGCCTGCGCTAGAGACAAAAGGTAAGAAAGCCCCCGTCTTCAGGATGGTGCCAGGTCTGTGAGTGGAGATTTCAAGGACAGAAATGACTGGCTTTGTAACCAGAGCTCTGGGTAATCAGTTGCGGCCTGTTTATTTGAAAAGCAGCCGAAGCTTCTCAGACTGCTTCTATTCTGCTGAGGAAAGAAGATACACACATCCCCCTCCTCCATCACCACCACTGTGATGGTGTCTGACTTCACCCTGTAACTTGCTGGAGGTGCTACATGGTCCAGGCTTCTGAGGGGAGAGCCTTCCATTATTCTGCTTTCATCTCCCTATCAGGATCAACTTCCCTACATAGCAGGATGTGTGTGCACACACCAGCAGAGCAAATTAATCATCGCCCACACTTGAGCCCACTTACGGCATAAAGAACAAGTTGTTTTAGAGACAATTCATGTTGGATGCCTGGAAAGGCTTCCCAGCTGGCCTGAAATGATGGCCACTCTTACTAATGCTCTGTGTGCCTGATACATCTACCTCTGGGGTGAAGGGCTGCCCCGATGCTTCTAGAAGGTCTCCAGAGAGAGCTGGAAACCAATAACCTGCCTGAGGGTTCCACCATCCCCTTTGTGTCTTTGCTCTTGATCCAGGATCTTCTCACCAAACTGGCAGAAAACTGGGACCAGATATATGCATCTGAAAATTTCCTTAGTTGGGGGCATGTGGATAAAAGAGGACCATTCTGGGGGCATTGGTTCTCAGAGCAGATACACTACATGGAGTTCAAGGAGATATTCTGGCTTTCAGATGGGTCTAGAGTTTGAACGTAGTTTGCATATGTTCTTGTTTGTTTGTGTGTGGTCTGGGAGTACACAATTTTTGATAGTTAATGAGAAAAAAAATGAGAATTCAAAAGGAATTTCCTGACTGGAGGGGCCTGTGGGATCTCCATCTCTCTTACATGTGGACCTTTTCCAATGCACAGATGAATCTGCACAGATTGGACTCCGCTCGAACTGTACCGGCTTAAGAAAGCCAAGTAACACCGCCAAGAGCCAAGTTTGTGTTTATATGTCTGTCCACACATTTCCAGCTCACACATTTCCCACATTTGGGGAGGTTGTGGAATCTTTTGGACATGGTTCATAGCTGCAGAAAGTAGGTTTCTAAGAGTGGAGCTTGAGAGTTATATGGCCACACCCACTTCCGGTCCCTATTTTTTTACTTTCTAACCTCAGAGATACGAGCAGGCTGCCACCACCAGAATGGCACTAAGCTGTCCCCGCCATGAAACTTCAAGCCAGATCCCATAAGCCGTCTATGTCCAGCATTTTGGTCACAACAACACAAACGGATACAGTGCTCACTGGGTGGATAGGTCTTTGGGGATGGAACTTTAGGGGGTTTCTCATATTTTCCCAGTTAGACTGTTACAGTTGCTCTTTCTGCTGCTCTAAGACAACACTCAGACTCGAGCGATTTAAGTGGAGAAAGGGAGTTTTTTTTTACTTATGGTTCAAGAAGGAAGACACCTTCCATTATGGAGAAGAGGACATGATAGGCAGCAGAAGCTGGGGGCAGCTTCAGTCATGTCCGTCATGGAGGGCTATCAGCTGGGTCCTGAGAGCAGCAAGGGAGAAAATGAATTTGCAAGCACAGGGCAGGAGAGTCCTTGATCTCTTCTGTTTTGCGATTCCGTTTATCTGGTCTGTTATTGGGAGCTTCCGTATATATTTAGGGTTAGTCTTTGTGTTGCAGATATTGGTCCAGATAATCTCTTAGGATGATCTCTTAGTTAAACCCAGGTGTAGTCACTCTGACACCCAAGATCAACTATCACAGACTCCTTGGGATGAACAATGCCTATGTTCTTCCTGACCCCACTGTACAGCACAACTCAGTTCACCGCGATCTGCCGACAGAACTGTAAGCTTTACCAGTCTATGACAGAGTAAACCTGAGCAAGTTACTGCTTAGCTCATGCCTCAGTTTTCCCATCCATCTATAAAATGGGAGTCATAAGAGGACCTATGTCTTAGCATTGGGAGAATTACACGTATTAGTCAACGCACATGAAAGGGGATACCTTGTTCAAAGTGAACTCCTGACCAGTGTCACCTTTTGTTATTGTCTCTTCTTTCTTGACCCATGGGTCTCAGGACAGCCACTGTGCAACAAGGACTTTCCTCTTGGTGTTTGTAGAGACCTCCCTAGGGGAATGGTGGTGTTTTAGCCTGTTCAGCGGATGCAACCAAGCAGTGTAGATGGCTTAATAAGCAATGAATACTTGTGCTGTCGTTGCGATCAGTCGCCTCCATCTTACACAGTCCTGAAAGTCCAAAATCAAAGTGTGGCAGGACCAGGGTCTTGAGAGAGAAACTTTCTGATTTGTGATTAATCTCCTTCTCTCGCTGTGTCTTCAGATGGCAGAGGATGGTGGGAAGAGAAAATGGGGAAAATGATTGCTCATTAATCTCTTTTTATAAAAGAATACTAATCCCGCCCCACCTTTATGAGTTCATTCCACCCTGATTATTGCTTTAAAGCCTCTGCCTTCAGATACATTCCCCAGTCATGTTGGGGATTGGGTTTTGACATACAAATGTGGACAGGATGTTAGCATTCAGTCCACAGCCAGAAGGAAGGTAGTGCAATGATCCTTTGGGTGTGTCTGGCCCTCTTCTTGGTCTGTAAGATTGGCAGGTGGAGCTCACTGATTTCATTCACAGGACAGAGGGGCTCGACACAACTTCCAGGTATCTGGACCCCCATCCTTCCCTGCAGTCTGCATCCCTACTTCTCAAGTCTGTTCCAAAGGGAACGTGAAAGCCCAAGGAAGTCATGCAGTACACAGCACATGGTGGCCATGCTGGGAACTAGAATTGTCTGTTTCTTATTTTCTGAGCGATTGCTGAAGCCATAGGCTGCTTCTCCCCTCTTACAGAGAACATGGGTGTCCTGCCCCACCCCCCACTTCCCTCCTTTCTGAGCTGCTTTGTCTCTGATGAGATAGATTGGTGCCTGGGTCCCATGACCTCTTCAAGGGCCTCCAGCAATGCTTGATACCTGAATAAAGAATGGATTGGCCCCAAGAGGCAAAAAGGGAACTGCGAAATCAAAATTAATAACTGTTTGATTACATGTCTACAAAACATGTCAACTAGTCAACTGCCACTTAACTCCTGGTTGTTCCTAAATTAGAATTAATGTGGAATGCGTATGCAGTGTGGGAAGATTGATGTGTTGTGGGGCCTCCAACTCTCAGGCTGAATTACATATGGAGGTCATAAAGTGACCCCGCTCCTCCCTATCTCTGCCTCTGCATCACAAAGCTTGGGAGCAGCAGGGAGGGGCCCAGCTCTGCTCCATCAAACTTTGAGTGACTCCACAATTCTGTCTTCCAGAACAACAGAGCTATGGCTAATTTAAAATGACAGCCAGAGCTGGGAGGTAGCTCAATTGATAAAGTGCTCGCATAGCATGCATGAAGCTTGGGTTCAGTCCCCTGCGCAGCCTGAACTGGGCATGTCAGAGAAAGTCTGTAAACCCAGCACTTGGGAGGATTGAAAGTTCAGGCTCATCTTTGGTCACACAGGGAGCTTGGAGGGCATCCTGGGCTACAGGAGATCCTATCTTAAAAATAAACTCAGATAGACAGACAGACAGACAAATTAGATAGATACATAGATAGATAGATAGATAGATAGATAGATAGATAGATAGATAGATAGACAGACAGACAGGCCATAGTTTCTTTTCTGTTGCTATGATAAAATACTTTAAACAGAAACAACTTAAGAAGAGTATACTTTGGCTCATAGTTCAAGGATACAGTTCATCATGGTGGGGGGACAAGGTGACAGAAGCTTAAAGTAATTGGTCACATCACTCATGATTATAAAACAGAGAACATGAATGTATGTGTTCACTTCACTTTCTCCTTTTTACACAGTCCAGGATTCCAGTCCTGGGAGTGGTTCTACCCACAGTGAGTGGCTCATCCCACTTCAATTAACCTGATTTCCCCCACAAGAATCTTCTCACAGATGTTCCTGGAGGCCTATTTCCTAGGTGATTCTAGATCCTGTCAAGTTGACGTGTTGTCAACTTGACAGATAGATAAGTAGATAGATGACTAGATATATAGATAGGTGATAGATAGATGAATAGATAAAGTGATGATAGATAAATAGAAAGATGATAGATGGGTAGATAGATAAATTGCTAGATGGATAAATAGGTAGGTAGATAGGTAATAGATGATGGATAGATAGATGATAGGTAAGTAGATAGATGTATATATAGATAAATAGAAGCTGGTTAGATAGGTAGGAACATGACAGATTAGAGAGATAGATGATAGATGATAATTGGATAAATGGATGATGATAGATGGATAGTTGATAGGTAGAAGATCGACAGATGAAAGATTATAAATAGATCATAGATCACTGACAGATGATAAATAGATGATAGATAGTTGATAAATGTATATATGTGTATAGCTATAGATATGAGACAACCAGTTGGAATGCCACTTGAGGTTGGCTTTTGGTCTGAGTTCTATCTGTAACCATTTCTTCCCTCATTCCCACTGCTTTCAATGACTATAGGTCCCACTATGGGAGTGAACAGTCCCCAGCCTCCATTACCTGACAACATTCAAGAGAAAATTGTACCAGGCATTCTTCTAAGTGCAAAGGTACAAGAAGAATAAAGAAGCTTAGTGTCTTGGGGAGAATAGTTGCACCAGAGTTTGTGCCATGACTTTTTCTCCTTTGAGTCTCACAAAACTCCTGGGAGCAGTCAGGGTAGGTGTTAGCTCTGTTTTGTCTCCTTTTTTAGTAAAGTAAAAGGGCTCAAAGAAACCATTCATGGTGTCTTAGGCGGCATCTTCAGAGCTTGGATGGAGTCCCAGACCTGTCTCCACCTACCTGGTCCTTGCCTAGTGCCCAGGGCCCCTTAGTGATGTTGGCCGCCTCCGGACAGGGTGCAGTCCAAGCCTGTTGGCTTTGGGATACCCTCTCACATGAAGCCCAGTGTCCTTGTGTCCAGCGGAGTAGGGGATGGTGACTGGCCAGCCAAAGCACTCCATACGTTTTTCTGCAGGCTTCTGAAGCTGTATGGAACTAATTAGCTATTTATTTCGGTTATATTCTGTTTGAATCAGGCTTCCCTTTCTTGGAAAAATAAAAAAGCTGTCTAGAATGCTGCAGGTGAAATGTGCTTGCGTTGGAGCCAGCTTTGTGTCCCTCCTCTGAGACCTCCCTCCTCTGTCACTGAAGACTTCAGCAGGGGATGATGGCAGCAGACAAGTACAGATCCTGTCTGTCCTGACTTCCCGAGGAGCTAAATCACCCCCTAGCCCCACCCCGTGCTGCAGCAGCCGCTATCTCTGCCATCAAAGCGCCCTCTGCTCTGTCAGGCCCTGGGCTCTGCAGCAAATCCTTTGTCTAGCGCTTCAATCCCTCCCAAGCTGCCTTTCAGTCATGCCCTGGCGTCTGGCTTAGTTCTGCTCTAGCCCTCCGTGTTGGCTCTGTCACCCTGATCGCCGGCCTTGATCCTACCATCTGCTGCAGCCCACCCTTCACGCCTCCAGATGCCGCCTCCCCACCTACCCTTACCTTGCATGTCACTACTCGTGCTAGCCTCTTTCTGATTCTAGGAGAGGACAAGAGATCACGGTTGTGGGAGGAAGTAGTGTAGAAGGGGAAAACCCCCATCCACCATCACTACCACCTTGCAGTCTCTATACTGTACAAATTCTGAACACAGCAAACTGAGCAACTCCAGAAGTCTCTGGTTATTGTGGCCTATGGCTCTAACCAACTCCTTACTGGCCCCCTTAAATATAATTTTATCACAAGACACCTTCCGAGACCTCTAGCGTAGTCATCTTAGCTTAGGGCTGTGACTCTGGACCATAGGAGAAACTGTAATTTGAAGGAGTGATAAGCCATCAACAGTTCCCCAAGATAGCATCTGGAGCCCACTGAACTAGTTCCTTAGGAATCCAGTTGTCAGGGCCATGGGAAGTTATCCCACTCGTGTGGGGGGGAGGAGGTAGACTGGAGAGGTCAGAGGATAAGACACGGGGTCACTGTGGCTATCTATGCTGTGTGGCTACTTGAGGACTTCAGGCCATCTCACAGCGGTGGCCCTCAGGACAGCACAGGTGGACAGGTGGACTGTGGCAAGGAAAGGACTTTAGCAGCTCTGCTTTTTGGCCCAAGTGTCAAGGGAGCAGGAGAGACAGTACCTCTGAGAAGATAAGCTATCATATTGGGGACTCAGGGGTCAGCGGGACATGGAACACAGACCTAGACTTACCCCTAAGTCTAAACACATAGCCCATCTGTCTGACCAGAGCTACCAAGACGCTCCATGGGAAAGGCTTTATCTTAGCAGCTGTTGACCTCAGAGTTAGAATTGTGTCCCAGCATCTTCATGAGTGGTTTGGAACTTATTTCTATTTCCCGATGTGACACCTCTTTGAGACATGAATTCCCTGACTTTATGGCTAGGTGCATGAACTAGTGTTTCCCTCGGATCTGCCTCAAGGAATCCCCCTGGGTCAGACAGCATTTGGGGAGTTGGGAGAAATTTTCTTATTCTACAATCTCAAGTTTCATGATACATGGTCATCTTAAAGATTTCAAAATGACTACTGTACTCAGGTGGCTCTGAATCACCATCCCATCAAGTCCCCACGTCTCTGCGAGTGGCATCCACAGCCCTCAACATAGGTGAGGAAACCAACTCAGAGAAGGGACAAGACAGCATTGGGGTCTAAACTCAGATCTGAGGGGTGCTCTGCCTTCCCTGGGGCAACCAAGTTACTTCTCAGTTGATGTGCTTGGAAAGTTAAATACAAAAACGAAACAAATGGCTGGACTGCCCCTGTTGAACAAATAGGAAGACTAGCCTCTTCTCTTGCCCTGGCCAATTGAGCTTCTTAAACCAGGAACTAGGAAAGGAGTCAGGGCTTCTGGCTTCCAGCTCTTATGAAGGGTAAGGACCTCAATTATTCTGGGGATGCCCTGCTCCAGTTTATCAGAATACCACCTGTCATGAAAGGTGAAGTCTGTCTTACCTCCAGAAAAACCAGTATGCTCATACATATGGTTCCCTACTTGCCTGAAAAAGTCAGGGGCGAACTGTCATTACCAGTGCCTCTTGCCAGCAGTGCTAAGTCAATGGAAGTCTAGCGACTGCTGATCTTGAGAACACATGCTCGGCCTTGGGGAGATGAGATTGGGGTCTTCATGATCTTAGCACATAGCACTTTGGGGTCAATGCTTACTCCACAGGACTTGTCCACTCTACAGCCAGCCCTAGAGGAGAGCTGTTCTAGGTTGAGAGGTTTTAATTTTTAATTGTTTCCTCAACCTTCTCCTGCTTTGACTTGTACCCCCAGGTTTCCAATCTTCTCAGCCTGTCCTTCTCATCCATCTCCAAGCTCCCCTCCCCCTACTGCCCTACTGTCCCTGTTTTCTTGGGACAGACTTGCTGGTGGGTTGTGTTGGTAGAGCCCTCGGTGCCTCTTTAGGTAGCCCTTGGCCCATCCACATTTTCAGGAGTGGGACCTTGAGACAGGATTTCCTGTAACCAGGTTTGGCTTAGATTTCACTGTGTGAATGAGCTTGGCCTTGAACTCTTGATCCTCTTGCTTCTGCCTCCCAAGTGTGACGATTATAGATGTATACCACCAGGCTCAATCTTCTTCCACTTTCAATGTTGATCTCAGTAGGCCGGCTCTGATCCATAGGGCTCCCCTCTAAGGCCATGTCTTTCCTCAAATGCATTCCAGTTTGAAGAGATGCAGTTACTATTTCTTAAGGCAGTCTTCCAGTGGACCTCCCTCACCCACCCAGCACTCCACTCCATGTCAGTCTCATTGAACATGGTTTTGCTCACTGTCTGCAATGCTTCCTCTTCTGCTGCCCTCATAGGAAGGCCATGTTTAACTGTCCTTCAATGACTAGGCCCCAATCAGTGGAAAGACTCAGTCTAGTGGTCTGTTCTGAGCTAATTTTGCTAGGCTGTCATCTCTAGGTTTCCTCTGGGCGGTGTTTCCCCAGCAGGACCGTGATGTGCCCTCCATGCTAGATGCTTCTTGGGGAATCTCATACATCTCACTGCTCCTCATCTCTTCCAACCACGCAAGTCCCAGGCTGCCCGAGGTTGCTTGAATGAATGTTCAGGAATCCCAGCCCGTGACAGGTGGGTGTGCCCGTCTCAGTGCTTGGCTGTCTGGACCAGGGTTTCCCAAAGGGGAGGAGCTGTGAGGTTTTCCCATCTCCCTCCCCTGCCATTTGGAGGTCACTAGCCCTTTCTCAGTTAATCAGGAGGTGGAAATGTCCCTGTCCAGACTGGGCCACCCAACACACAGTCCCTTGGTGCTCCCTGCTCTCTCTCTGCAGAGTAATAAACAGAGTCGTTACCAGGTGCCTCTTGCCGCCTCCTGTGCTGGCAGGTTATTTATATGCAAATTTGCCTGTCTGTGGCGGCAGAGACTCATAAACACGATAACAGTGCTTCTGTAGGGGCTGGGACGTGCTGGAAGGTGGGGAGAGGCCCTCTAGCTTCTGCGGGAGAAGTTAATATGGGATTAGCCACAACCAATTAGATGGTATCAAACCCAAAGGGATCCAGCAGCTTAGCTAAACTGAAGATCAGGCCGTGTGTGTGTGTGTGTGTGTGTGTGTGTGTGTGTGTGTGTGTGTACACTTGCATGTGATGGTGGTTTCTGAGGCTAATAAGAAGACTGAATATGCACAGAGCCCTCCCCTGAGAAGCCAGGCTTATGTCAGGCTCCAGACCCAATCCTGGAAAGGAGCAGGGGTTAGGATTGAGTACGGTTCAGTGGTAGAGAACTTATTTAACAACCCGACATGCATGAGGTCCTGGGTTCGATTTCTGGCACTGCAAAAGGGCAGGGGTTGAAGAGTGGTACAAACCTCCTGTGCGGCACTCATCAATCACATTGTTGGTGCCTTTCTCCCACCCAGCCTTTGTGAGCTTCAGCCTGCTGCATTCCCATTTGACTGCTCAGTGCACTCTACAGCATTTCACTCACAGTAAATCAATATACTGTTTTTCCCCCTTTGAGAAAATTTAAGAGAAACAAAGAAAATCAAAGCCATTGTATTTAAATCTTGCTTTGTACAGTTTTTATCATTGCCATTGAGGTCAAGATTTGAACTCAGTTTCCTTATCTGTAAAGTGGGACATCACTCTCTCATTTGACTACCCTAGGTATTGCTGTTGTAAGCCTGGCACTTAGTGGTTGGCTCAATTAAGCTGGTTTTTCTTGTCATCAGAAGCAGCTATGACCCCGACATACCTACTTGGTCAAACATTTCTTAATAACAAAATATTCTCAAGTTGTCTTCCAGGAAAACCGTCAGAGCCCATTCAAGGTGGGCACGAAATCAGCCTCACAAGGAATGGATGTCTGCAGAAATCAATTCCAGTCAAGAACCATGTTAGGTGCTTTTCTTGTGGCTGTGACCCAAGGCCAGGCAAATAGCAAGTTGAGGAAGAGTTTATTCTGGCTCTCATTTTTTTTGGGGGGGGAGGGGACAGTCCATCATGGAAGAGAAGAAATGGTGGCAGGAGTGTGAGGCAGCTGGGCATGTTGCATCTGCAGACAGGAAGCAGAGAGAGATTAATGCTGGTGCCAAGCCTTTTTTGTTTCTTTGTTTCCTTGTTTATGTAGCCCAGTTCATAGGGGGTGTCACCTAGTTACGATGAGCGTTTCCCCTCGATTAAACTTCTCTGGGAGATGTACTCCGAGGTAGGCCTGGAGTTGTATCTCCTAGTGCTTTCAAAGCCAGGCAAGTGAGCAATGAAGATTAACTATAATGAAGATCTTCTGATGTCACAAGCTCAAAGTCCCCTGTGTACAACGAGACTATTTCCCCTGAAAAGAAGCACACACTCATGAAGAGGTATGGTGACCATCTACTCCTGGGCAAAAGAATCTAAAACTGTCATTTTACACTATCCAACCAACAAGCAGTTTTCCCTCTTCCCTTCTCACCAATTTCCTTACTACTAACTGACTTGAGACTCAGGTTTGAATTTTGTTTCTTGTCTCCTTACTGGTCAAACCACAAAATTCAGCTTTCCCCCCCCCAAAAGCTGGTGCCATCGTATCGGCTTCTGCACATGTGGAGCTGCAACTTCTTGCTGAGCACCATCGTTGTTTTCCTCCCACCTATTTAGGGCATCGGGCTCCTGACTCTCGGAGAAGTCTGTTCCTAGGGAAGGTGATCAGGAGAGACGTGGGCATCCTAGAGAGTCTGGATGTGTTGGATACCCCAACTCTAGAATTGTAACTGCTTGGACCTGTGGCATCCCTTCCTCTTTACAATGACTGACCCCACCCCCAGGTCCCATCGGCCCAGCTAGAAGCCTGGAAGCCCTGTGCTGTGGCTTCTGACCTCATCTGCATTAGTTACTTTTCTGGTTTCTGGGATCAAATACATGATGAGCAGCAACTAGAGGGAGGAAGGTTTTATTTTGGTTTTATTTTTGGTTAGGAAGATTCCACCTCCTAAAACTTCTACAACTTTCCCAAATAGCTCCACCAGCTGGGGGCCAAGTGTTCAAACATCAGCCTGTGTTCAAACACGTTGTGATCGCAATACAACCTGTATAGCCAACCATGACCAAGGCACAGGGCTCACTCTCTGCCCCACAAACTCTCTGAGCTATTGTTATTCTCCCCCTTAATTCCTATTCCCAACACTCTCGGCCGGACTCAAGCCTTCTAAAGCAGGCAAGAAGTATTGACAACTTCTTTTCTGCTCAGAACATAAAGAGACATTGTTCTGTGGGCAAGCTGAGCCCAAGCCTCCGAGATAGAGAAAAGCAGGTGTGGCTCCCACTGGGAAGGAAGTGAGGAGGAGGCGTGGAAATAGCTTCCACTCTTTTCCAGAAACTTACAGTGGAGAAGGCAAGACACAGCTAGTCTCTCTCTAAAGGCTCCTCCATGTGGTGCTTTTGCTAAGTCACTCCCTCCCCCACCCCCATTTCTAGAGCAAATCTGATCATACTTCCTCTTCACATCGTTCCATGGCTCCCTGTTCCCCTATGGATAAAAACCAAGCTGTTGACTACATAGAATGCACCAGGATCTGGCTGGGACTTAGCTTTCCCCAGCCTTGAAATTGTTGCCACCCTCTTTTCCTTCTCTGTACTTTGGCCAGAATCATCTAGAATTCAATCACATAGGTGATCCTGATGGGTCAGAACGCTTCCTATCACTTGGTTCATTGGTTCATGAGATTCCTTTAACCCAAATCACTTCCCACCCTTTGCTCGATCCTCTTCATTCTTCTAGATTGGGAGGGTGGATCTGGTGTGTGACAGGTGTTCAGGATGTGTTAAGTAAGCCCATTTCCTGAGATGGGCCTCATGGATATACCTGGCACTCCTTTCCGCTGCTTAATCCTGAAGTTTTCAGTTTTATTTTGCCCACACCTCAGAACTTGCTCATCTCTTTTTATGAGGTTCATAGTTTCCTATTTCATCTTCAAATTATTTTCATGAAGCAAGTGTTTTAGGGGCAGCCAGGGCTAGCAGCCTGGATCTCTAGTGAGGAGGGGGCTGGCTCTTTCCATCAGTGTCTCAGGGACAGCTACCATCCGAGGCCGTCAGTCTGTCTTGATTGCTGAGGAGTTGGGGGGTGGGTTCCCTAGCCCCCAGGATCACACTGAGGCTCCTGGACTTGAAGCACTTTCAAACACCTGCCAGAGTCCAGACAGCTCATCTGGCCCATCTAGGCTACAAGCTAGGTGTCCAAAAAGCGGAAGCAGTGCTCTGTCTCAAGTCCTCTCTCTCTCTCTCTCTCTCTCTCTCTCTCTCTCTCTCTCTCTCTCTTTCTCTTTCTCTGCATTGCTCTGTGTGAGCATAGAGGCATGCCTATGGCAGTCAAAGGACAACTTTGGGTGTCACTCTTTGCCTTCCACCTTGTTTAGAGACAGGTCCTTATTGTTTTTCTGCGTTGCACACCACCAGATCTGTGAACTTCCGGCGATTCTCTGGCTTCCTTCTCCCTGTAGGAGTGCTGGGATTACAGATGTTCACACTGCCATGAACAGTGGAGGTCATTCCTTAAGGCCTACTGCTGGGGTAGGAACTTTAGACTCCTCCCCTATGCATTTACACTGATAGCTACATTCTCTTTGCTTTCATTTACCTCCTGACCATCTAAAACAAGATATGGGCAAGAAATGAAGGTCATGCCCACAGCCGAAGGTAACTCTGACTCACGTGACCTCTGGCATGTGAGCCTTGGAGCTGTGTGTGGGGCTGTCTCGGAGATGAACTGCATGGTGGCCCTGATGTGCCCTGCTTTGATGCCAGTTGACAGCTTGCTGCTGGCACACCAGGGAGCTTGTCACTGCATGGGGAGAAGCAGCTTCCTTTGTCCTCGGCGATAGCATGTCCTCCGTGCACCACAGAAGAGTCAGCGTGGCTGGTCAGAGGTGTCCGGGGCAGCGTGCAGCCTTGAACGAAGCCTTGTACTGCTGGGGCGGGGAATGGAACTCTGAACTCAAGAGTGTACAGAGGCAGGTGGAGGCAGGGATGGTGGCGGCCAGCAAGCAGCCAGCCAATCTACACGACTGCGTCGAAACCTCACCCGCAGTCATCTCCAGCACACTCCCATCCTCTCGGTATCCGGGGCTGGAAGCCTTGGAATTCAATTCTTCTCTGTAAGTCTCTGTATCTTGTTGACCATCTGGCCAATTTCCTTTTCTCCTAAGCAGTGTCTTTGTTTGAGGCTGTTCCAATTCTGGTCAGCCTATCTAGGTTCCTATTCTAGCTAGCCTCCTGGACTTCAGAATAGGTCGCTTCTAACCCACTTTTCACATAGCTGCCTACACCTGTCTACCTAATCTCCACTCAAACCCCTCCACAGCTACCTCCTTCCCAGTACCCAGAGAATGTGCTACCTAACTCTTTCGTATCTCTCCATCCTAATTTTCTTCTCTTCTCACCCTGACTGCTTTCTCAGCTGGCCAATCCATAGCCCCCTTCTCTTCTCATTGTCAGAACTCTTCCTGAAACCTTCCTTGCCCCACCTTTTCCTCAGGACTGCAACATCCCATCCTCCTCCCTTTTCTGGATGGCTCCTGTTGTGTTCTCAAATCGCAACTGCTCCTTTGATTTGGTCTGACTCTTAAGTGTTGGTATCCTAGTTACTTTTCCTGTTGCCGTGATAAAATACTCGGCAAAAGCAACTTCAGGGAGAAAGGGTTTATTGTGTAGACACAGTGGTATGGTCCCTACGGCAAGGAAATCAAAGCAGCAGGAGCTTGAAGCAGCTGGCCACTATCACACCCGTGATCAAGAAGCAGAAAATGTTTGATCCGGAGTCACTTTTCTCCTTACACAGTCTCTGCTCAGGTAAGAGTCCTGTCTGCAGTTAAGATGGGCCTTCTTACCTAATTTAACTCAATTAACACAATCCCTCACTCACTTGTCTAGAAACTAAATAATCCTAGGAGACTTGTCTCTTAGGTGATTTCAGATTTCGTCAAGTTCACAATGAACACGAACCATCGTAAGTGGGGTCCCAAATTGCCTATTCTTGGAGCTTCCATTGGTGGACTTGCTTAAATCACTGTGCTTATAAGAAGGAAACTGTTTTGTTTAAGCAGCGTGCATGTGTGAGTGTATGTGAATGTGTGTGAGAGTGTGTGTGTGTGTTGTGTGTGTGTGTGTGTGTGTGTGTGTGTGTGTGTGTGTGTGTGTAAGACAGGGTCTCATGTATCCCCAAGCTGGTCTGAAACCCATCATGTATCTTAAGGATGAACTTGAATTCATGATTCTTCTGTCTCCACTGCTGGACACTGAGATTGCAAGTGTGTACCAACCCACCAGGCTTTATACAGGGTTGAGGATTGAATCCCAGGTTTCATACATACTGCAGGTACTCTGTCAGCTGACGCCACCCTTAGCTCCTGTTTCTAGTTTTTAGAATAGTGGCTACATCTGTATACACTGAAGATATGTGAAATCCCTAGGTCTAGATTTCCATTTAGAGTTCCCAGCCTTTCTGTGCTCCTGGTAGCTCAAGTGTCCATGCCCAGCTTCCTCGTGCAAGAGGTCAGAGGCTGCTTTTCCCCTCCCTCCCCAGTCTCCTGGATGGAGACAAATGTAACCTTTATCAGTACTAGTGATTTTTAGGTGGATCATGGGCTGAGCCAGAGAGAGTCCACATGCCCCGTGCATGCTCCCTTGGACCAACAGAGGGACTCATTCTTTCAAGGAACGAGTCATGTGTGCTATGGGACTAATTCACAATCCACCATGGGCCCTGGTCTTATTGCTAAAGGGAAGCTATCTCTTGTCTCAGGAAGGAGACTAGAACACACAAAAAGATGGTAACACCCAGTGTGTGTGTATGTGTGTGTGTTTGTGTGACAGCTAAAGGCTAGGTTTTCTTCACTCTGGTCCACATCCACATTCCCTCTTTCCATTGATATATGGATAATGCTGGGGATCTTAAAGCCAAAGCATATGGAGGCAGCATAGGACCCTAAGAGGACAACTAAGAGGACAACTTCCCTGGACAGTAGCTTAATTAGAAATACCCCAAATATACATTGTGGGAAGACATTGACTTTCATTATCTCAAGACCCTGAGTTTTGGGGTTGTTTGTTATAGTAGTTGCCATTTCTTATCCTAACTAACAAACTGTCTCTCGTGGCTTTGTAAGTGAAGGACAAAGAGATGAAGCAAAGAGAGGGGAGCTGGGAATATTGTGTATTGCCTATAGTCAGTTGACAGGTAGATTCTTCAGCCTGTGTACAAAGTTCTCTCTGGAGACTTCTGGGAAGTAAGATTCCCATTAGCCTCTGTCTTAGTTAACTTTTCCTGTTGTAGTGTTAAATACTCTGACAAAAACAGCTTAAGTGAGAAAAGGCTTATTCTGACTCACAGTTGAAGGTACTGTCTGCCCATCATGGCGGGAAAGCCCCGGCAGCGGAAACAAAGCAGCTGGTCATGTCTTGTCCACAGTTAAGCAGAGAGTATGGCATGCAGGCTGCTGCTCAGTTCCTTTCTGTTTATACAGACCAGGATCCCTGTGCCACCCACAATGGGGGGGTCTTCACTCCTCCATTGATGCAATCAAGATAATCCCTGTTTCCTTGGTGATTCTAGATTTCATCAAGTTAACAATTAACACTACCATTATCTCTCCCTCTTTTCAACTCCGAAAGGCCTTGAAGAGATACTGATAAACCAAGATCCCTTTTCTTAATAAAATGTGTGGATGTGTAATTTTAAAACACTCCGCACTTTAAAATTCATTTAACTTCCTAGAAGCTTTTATTATGAAGTTATAAATTGCATGAACTTTTTGAAGAGTTAGATTTATTATTTTGAGACAGTTCTGTAGATTTCACCTGCAGGTATAGGAAATAATGCAGAGGGCTTCTGTCCCATGTGCCCTTTACCCATGGTCCCCGAAGGCAACATCTTGAAAAACTGGTACCATATGGTAAGCAGAATATCCAGAAGGAACACATGTTGGTTTTCTATGATCACAAACACCCTTCATGTTGCCTTTGTATAACCACATTTCCTCTTGTGTCCATGTCTTTAAGTCCTAGCAAATAATTAATCTCTTCTTTATTTCATATTTCTTGTCATTTAAAGAATGTCATATAAAAACCATACAGTGTGTAACCTTTCAAGATTGGTTTTGCCACAAATCTGTTTACAGGTTCCTGCATGCACTGAGACCGTTCCTGTTTTTGTTTGTTTGTTTTGTTTTGTTTTACTGCTGAGTAAAGCTCCTTATATGGATGTAACCACAGATTCTTTAAATATTCATTGGTAGAAGGAAATCGGAGTTGTTTTCAGTTTGGCACTATTAGAAATAAATCTACTACAACAGTCGCATTCCAGTTTTTGTACAAACATCTTTCCTTTTTATGGATCAATGCCCAAGAGTGGAATTGCTAAGACATGTGGTTGTTGACTGGTTAGTGTCTTACTACTCTTTCAGAACTGCTCGACTCTTACAGAGGGTGGTATCATTTTGCAAGTGACACTAAGTGATGTGTAAGTGTTCCATTTTTACTCTGTTCTTGTACGTATGGGTACTGCCATTATTTGGTATGTGAGTTGCCACTATCTTACTGTTTCTGGATCACCCTGGTCTTGTCTCAATGGCTAAATGATGGTGACCATGTCTGCACAGGTTTATTTGTAATGGCATTTGCATTTCTTCCTGTCTTTGCCTATGTTCCATGGGGTCATTCACCTTTTTATAAAATACAGTGTAGTGCTCGTAAGATACTCATTGGTTCAAAACACTTGCTGCGAAGGCCTGATTACCCGAGTTTCATCTCTGGAACTCTCATAAAGGTGGATAGAGAAAACTATTAATTGTCCTCTGACCTCCATAAGTGAACCATGGCACACATACATTCCCCACTCATACACATATTACACATATATTCACACACACACACACACAGACACATACACACACACACATACACGCACATAAAAGAGAAATGGTTAAGCCTAAAGAGAAGCACAATATAATCAAGAACACATTTATATAAAGCATTTCACTGGATTTTTTAATTGTTGATAGTGCTTTATATATCTTAGATACTAGTCCTTTGTCACATATATAGTATCAGTGTGTGCTATGATATGTGTGTGTGTGTGTGTGTGTGTGTGTGTGTGTGTGTGTGTCTGTCTGTCTGTCTGTCTGTCTGAGAATGGGGTAAGAGAAATGCTGTGTACCATGGCTTGCCTGTGGAGGTCTGTTGCAGTTCGCTTGCATAGTTGCTAATAAATCACCATCAAATGGCTTAAGGGAACAAGGGGTTTATTTTCTTACGATAATCCAGTTACAGTTCATAGCAGTCTGGCTTGATGGGAGAACATGCACCAATACCAGGGCCAAGGGAACTGGGTACACCATCTCTACATAATGGCTGAGAGGGGGACGATCCTTACTTGCCAGACCAGCATGTCTGACCAAGAGTATACAAGGATGCCGAATCTCTCAATCAGCTCTTTGTATTATTCCAGGGCCTAGTCCCACCCACCATGGGTTGGGCCTTTCCCATCAGCCAATCTCCTGAAGGTTTGTTTTTAACTCTCTACAAATTTTCTCAGAGCTCAAACCCTTGACTGTCAAGTTGACACCTGTGCCTAACTATGACAAGTTCAAAAGACAACCTTGGGTATTAGTTCTTGCTTTTTGCTTTGCTTGAGACACGGTCTCGTGTGGTTGTGTGCACCTGGCTAGCCAGCCCATTAGTTGCTGAGAGTCCTCCTGTCTATGCCTCCAATATTTCCATAGACGCACTGAGATTACAGATACACAGTTTTTGTGAGTCCACCCATTGCATCACCTCCCCATTCCTCTTGTCTTTCCTTCCCTCCCATCTCCCAGACCCTCTCTTCTTCCCTCATTCCTTTCCTTCTTTTCTTTTCTTTCTTATTACTTTTTCCATTTTCATGTGTATGTGCATATGGAGAGCATGCCCGTGTGGATGTATATTTGCATGTGGATGGGATCATGTATGTGGGGACACATGTGCATCTGAGTATCTGTGGAGGCTTGAGTATTATATCAAGAATCATTCTTAATTGTTCTTCTGCCTTAGTATTTTGAGGCTGGACCGCCAAACCCAGAACTGACTGGCAGAGCTAGTCTGGACAGACAGCTTGTTCTGGGGCGTCCCAAGCTCTGCTTCTAATCCTGGAATTACAGGTGGGGCTGGCATCCGTATGTGATCCAAACTGTGGTCTTTTTTCTTGTAGGGCAAGTACTTTAACTGCTGAACCATCTCCCCAGTCCCTCTCTTGTTCTGACGAAGTCTTACACTATGTAGCTCAATTTGGCTTCTAATTTATGTCCTCCTATCTCAGTTTTACAATGCTTGGGGTTGTGGCATGTGCCACCAGCCTGCTCTTTTCATCTTTCAAAGAGGGTTTTCCGTTCCTTTCCCTTCCTTCCTTCCTATTTTCTCCCCCTCCCTTCTTCTTTTCCCTTCCTTTTTCTTCCTTTTACTCTCCCCTTCTCTTTGCTCTCCTTTCCTGTTCTAGAGCTTGAACCCAGGACTTCATGCATACTGGGAAAGTGCTCTGCCACCAATCTACATCCCCAGCACTGATGGGATCTTTCATGGAGCGTAGATTTTTATTTTGATGAAATTAAATGTATCATTTTATGATTTAAACTTTTACGATCAAGTCTAAAAACTCATTACTTAGCCTTAGACCCTAAAGACTTTCTTCTGTGATATTTCATAGAAGCTATATATTTTCACATTTTACTTTTAATTACAAGGCATGATTCGTTTTGAGCTCATTATTGTAAGAGGTGTGAGACTTAAGTCAAGGTTCAGCTTTCTGCCTCTGGATGGCAACAGTTCCCACACTGCTTGTTGAAGAGTTTATCTTTACCCCACTGAACAGCTTCCACAATTTTGTCTCATTGTCGGTTTGTAAAGACTTGCAGAACTTGAAATTAGATATACTGATTCTTCCTACTTTATTCTTTTTCACAATCAAATTTTTTTTAAAGAGGGGAACTGATACCTTTACTATGTTGAGTCTTTGAATACTATGAATCTTTCTATTTATTTAGATTTCATTTATTTTAAAAAATGTTGACAGAGAGAGAGAGAGGTCTCCAGGAATCAAACTCAGGTCACTAGGCTTGCACGCAGTCACCTTTACCTGCTGAGCCATCTCACCAGCCTTTAGGATCTTTTATCTTTTAGTCATTGTTGTGGACTCAGCAGCACATAAGTCCTGGGTATGTTTTGTTGGATTTATAGATCAGTAATTTAATTTTTGAGGGATTATAAATGGTACTGTATTGTTTCAAACATATGGGAATTCTGTATTCCATAATCTAGAATGATGTCAGTAGTATGTTCTTTGATAGAAGCTCCTTATCACTTTAAGAAAATGCCCTAATCCTATTTTTTCCTGATAGTTTTTCCCTTTGAATCATTGATACATATTGACTTGTATCAAATGCCTCTGCTACATGAATTGATAAGATCATGTTATCTTTGCAATCTTTTAATTGATTTTCCAACATTAAGCCAAATATATTCTGGAATGCAAAATTGGTATAGTTCATTATTTGCTCTATTATCTATCTATCTATCTATCTATCTATCTATCTATCTATCTATCTGTCTGTCTGTCTGTCTGTCTGTCTGTCTGTCTGTCTGTCTATCTATCTAATCTATTATGTTAGTCAAGGTTTACTAGAGGAGGAGAACTGATAGAATATGTGTGTGTGTGTGTGTGTGTGTGTGTGTGTGTGTGTGTGTGTGTGTGTGAAGGGAATTATTAAATTGCCTTACAAGATAAAATCTGAGTAGTCCAACAATAGCTGTCTACAGCTCAGTTCAGAAGCTGAATAGCTCATCACTCCCAGTCTTGTGATGAATGCTTGGAAGAGTCCTAGAAAATCTCCCAGCATTCCCAATCTGATGCTGAAGCTGGGGGATTCCCAGAGTGTCCCTGAAACTCAGTCATACTGGAGGGTCCAAAAGGCTGGGTTCCGATGTCAGCAAAGTACCACAACCCCGAAGAGCAGTAGCAATGAAGAATGAAGAACAAGCTCATCAGCACAGGGCCGGAGAACTAGGATTCACTCTTCCCTCTTACACTCCTTTTATCTGCTACTGCAAGGCACCACCCACTGTGGGCCGGGTTCTGGCTTGCTCTAGGGCTCACTTCCTCACAGCTATGCCCAAAGCTCAACCTGCAACTGTCCATGTTGAGAGACCTGTGTCTAGCCATCACATCTACCCCTCTTTCAATCAATCAATCAATCAATCAATCAATCAATCAATCAATCAACCAATCAATCATCTCTGCCTCTGTGCATCTCTCTGTGTCTGTCTGTCTATCTACCTATCTATACTTAATTTGAGGCAGGGTCTCATGTAGCCCAGGCTGGCCTTGAACTCATTATGTAGTAGAGGCTGACTCCTGATTATCTTATCTCCCTGCTTCTGTCTCCCAATTTTGGGGATTCTAGGCATGTACTACGATGCTAGTCCCATAATTTACTTCATATATTGATGAATTCCATTCACTAATATTTTGTTAAGGACTTTTTACATTTATATTCATGAGGTATATTGATCTCTAGTGTCTCTTTTTTTACCCTGTCTTTGTTTGATTTGCATATTAGGATAATACTAGCTTCATAAAATAAATTGGTATTCCTTCCTCATCTGTTTTCTGGCAGAGATTATAAAAGAGCTGGTGTTAACTCCTATTTAAACATTTAATAGAATTATCCAGTGAAGCCATCTGCGCCCAGAGATTTCTTTTTTTTAGGGGGGGTTAAAATTATGAATCCAGTTTTCTTAATAGTTATAGCAGCTATCCAAATGGAATTTTGCTGCACGTTGGAAAAGTTGTGGTGGTTTATGCTTTCCAAAGAATCTGAGTTGCTTACTTTACTTGTACAGTCGCTAGTAATCCCCTCCCCCGTGATCATTTTGATAGTGTCTACAGGGTCTCTACTGATGTCTCTTTCATTCCTATAATTGGCAATTTATACTCTCTCTCTCTCATCAGTCTCATCACAGTTTTGACGATTTTACTGATTTTTTTTTCAAAGTGCTGTTTGTTTCCTCAATGTTCTTTATTATTTTCTCTTCTCAAGTGTTGCTAATTCTGTTCCTTCTGTACTCATTCCTCCTTTTTCTCTTGCTTTGAATTTATTTTGCTCTTCTTTTTCTAGGTTCTTGGAGTAGACATTTGCCTTCCTGAGTCGAGACTTTTCTTTCCCTCCTTCTCTGCCTCCCTTTTGTTTGAGACAGGCTCTTCCTGTGAGCCCAGGCTGACCTCTAGCATATAGTGTCTTTGCCTTTCTTCCTTCCCTCTTTCCTTCCTTTTGTTTGAGACAGGCTCTTCCTGTGTAACTCAGGCTGATGTCTAGCATGCTATCTCCCTGGGTTTACAGGCAGGCACCATCCAACTTCTCTTCCCCTTTTCTGATCCATGCTTTGCATTTAGTGATACAACTGTTCCTCTCAATATTACTTTAGTTGCTTCCCACAGATCAATACATGCTGGACAGTCATGTGCCACCCAATGAAATCTTAGTTGCTGGAGGCAGACAGTCATCTGATTGATGACTCTATATGATTGCAGGGACTCATTAGGTCATGGTGGTCTTATTTTGTGTGCAGGGTCACACAGTGACAAAGGCAAACAGTAACACGTTTCTCAGGATGCATCCCCAGCATGAAGGGATGACTGCATTTCCATTTTTATTCAGCTCACTGTATTTTTAAATATTTGCCTTGAGACTTCCCCTGTGACCTATGGATTATTTAGAAAAGTGTTGTTGAGTTTCCAAATGTTTGGAAATTTCTCTGCTATCCTTCTGTTAATAGTTTCTATTTTTGTTCCATAGTCTTTAGAAAACATGCTCTGTGTGATTTCAACTCTTAAATTATTTATTTTGTTCCATTCTGTTAGTTCTGTCATATGACCTAGTGTACAACTATTTCTGCTATTGCTGTGAAATGGTTTCCAAACAGGTATACATCCCTTCCCCCTTTGCATTTATAAATACTTGTGTATTTTCATACACTGAGAACCACATCAATCAATGTCATAATTTTTGCTTCTGTCATAAAACATAGTTTAGATACCTCACGGGAAGGAGAGTCTCCATGATGACCCTGATTTTTGCTTACCATGTTCATTTCCTCAGTGTTCCCAGATTCCTTCTATTACCTTTTCTTTTCCCCCTAGGGAACTTCTTTTAGCCTTTCTGGGGAAGTCTGCTTGTGACAAAATCTTTTGGGCTTCCCTCATTACAGAATGTCTTAATGTCTCCTTTGTTCCCAAAGAATGTTTTTGTTGGCTAACAGGTTCTGGGTTGCAATCCTTTCTTTTATTGCTTGAAAAGACATTGCCCATTTTTTTGAGGCTCAATGGTTTCTGGTAAGTAATTTGCTGTAGCAATAATAGTTTCATTTTGACTTTTCCAAATGCTTTATTATCTTTTCTTTCTCCTCTTCTCATCCCTTTCCTTTTTTCCTTCTCTCTCTTTTTCTCCTGTCTTGTAATGGTGCCTGGAGTAGGTAAAATACTCAGCTACCACTGAGTTATGTCCTTGGCACCAAGATTATCTTTTGTCTTCAATTTTCAAAGGTTTAATCACATGAACTTTTTTTTTAAAACATGATTTTTAAACCATGATCATGAAGGCAATGTCACAAGGCAAGACTTATCTATTGTCCTGCAGATATGCTGACTTCTGAAATTTCCTCAAATATGGGAAACTCAACTACATAATTTGTGATAGTGGGGAACTACTTTAAAAAACAAGTTTATTGGGCTGGAGAGGTGGCTCAGGGGTTAAGCCTCTGCCTTGCAGGCAAAAGGTCCTGAGTTTGGATCCCAGATCCCACGTATAGACACCGGGCAGAAGCGGGGGCGGCCTGCGCTTCTGGTCCTGGTAAGGTAGAGCCTGTGAATCCCGGGGCAGAGTAAACAAGGAGGAGGTGGAGGCATCCATGGTGGTTCCCGAATTCGCCTGTGGTTCTACACACACGCGCACGCGCACACACACACACGCACAATTGAATAAATAAAAAAAAAATTTAAAAAAAGTTTATTCAGTTTGGGTTCACACCTTCTTGACTCTGTAGGTTGATATTTCTTTGTAAATTTCAGCATTTCTTGAATACCTTTCAAGTCTATGTTCTTTCTCCTCTCCTTCCAGAACTCTGATGATATAAATGTTGGTTGCACTACCCCGCTGGGCCCTGAGGCTTTGTTCAGTCTTCATTTAATTTGTTTTCTACTCATCCATGATAGATAATTCTATACCTCATCTCTGTACTGGTTACTCTTTTCTGTTGCTGTGAGAGAACGCTCAAAGTCAAGCAATTTAAGGAAGAAAGGGAGATTTATTCAGCTTATGGTTCCAGAGGGGCGATACAGTCTTCCATGGTGGAGGCGGCATGGCTGGCAGCCAAAGCTGGAGGCAGGATAAGTCACTGCAAATTATCTTGGAAGCTGAGAGCTGCAAGACTCTCGTTGTAAAAAACGAGTTCTCTGGAGGTAGGGTGGGACTAATCCATCTCAAGGCCCACCCCCTCTGATCGCTTTCCTCCAGCAAGGCTTCACCTCTTTAAGGTGCCATGACTTTCCCAAACACATGAGACTGTGAGGGATACATTTCAAACCCTGATAACCTCCTTCACTCATTCTTCCTTCATTCTGTCATGGAGTTTATCCACTAAGCTTATTTGGATTACTGTTTTTTATTTTGATTACTGTTGTTACTAATTTTGTTTATCTTTTCAAACATTTCCAGTCAGTTCTTCTTTGTGTTTTTGCTGATACTTTCTATGCTGCTCAGTTGTTTAAAGCATTTCATACTTACTCATAAAGGCATTTAAAAGCGATCATGTTATGGATTCAAAGATGGTCAGTGGATAAAGTGTGTGAAACCTGACGAATTGAGTCTGACCCCATGTGGCAGGAGAGAACCGACTCTGAAGGTGTCCTCTGACCTCTAAAAGTGTGTCGTAGCATCTGTACCCAGGAATGTGTGTGCGTGCATGTGTATGCGTGTGTGTGTGTGTGTGTGTGTGTGTGTGTGTGTGTGTGTGTACATACAATAACAAATTCTAAAGATCATGATTACTTGAAATTCTTTGTCAGATAGTCTTATGGTATATATCACTTTGGTTTGGGGTTTGTTGATGATCTTTTGTTATTCAACTTGAGATTGTCCTGGTTCTTTGTGGTACGAAGGGTTTCAGATGAAGCGTAGACGTCATTACATTAAAAGACTCTAGGTCTCAATGAAATCTGTTGTGAATTCCAGGTGGAGGCAATGGTCTAGATTCCAGCTTTTATGATGCTTTATTTGGACTGAGTGATTCTTGGCTTTGCTGGACAGGAATGGAAACTCCCAGGTTTCCACAGCTTCTCCATTGATACCACAGTTGGGATGGCTCTGTTACTCTTAGGTAATGGTCAAAGGCCAGACTCTCCACTGGACTCCTCTGGCTCTTCCCCCAGGGGACAAGGGAGAGACACCTCACCTGCTGTGATCAGGTGGATACTCTCAGTCCCTGTGACATCTGCGGTGACAACGGACCACAGGATGCAAGTGTAAGTCTCTATTGCTTCCTGGGCTTCTCCTGCACAGCCTCAGCAGAGTGCTGGGTGCTTGGCACAGCCTCCCGAGAGTGGAAATCAAGGCTCCTCACTTTGAAGTGTGGGGCACAGTTTCTTCTGTGGTGTTTGACTTCAGGAGACATGTTATTGCCTAAAGGTTGTCTGGCTTACAGGGACGAGCAGACTTTTGTAGGAATTTCTTTCCCCTGTAGTTACTGGTGTTTTTTTCAGGTTGTCGACTTTGTCAGCTTCAATTCCAAGGTATGTGAAGCAAGCGTAAAACCCAGAGAATGCGCTACCACGGCATCCCTCAAGTCCTGGAGTCCCTAGAAACTCTCTCTCCTTTTCATCTTTCAGAGACTTCTTACACTTGCTTTATGTGTTGTGTCTGGGGTTTTCAGTTCTTCTGAGTAAGAGAATTTGGAAAAAGAACATCTACTCTGTCTTCTAGAAGCAAATGTCTCCCCATTGTATTTTTAACAGCTTAATTGAGATATAATTCTCTTGTCAAACAATTCACACCTTTGAAGTGTGTAATTCAGTGGAAATTTGTGTATTCTCAGAGTTGTGCAACTACTGCTATAATCAATTTTAGAGCATTTTTATTACTCCCAGAAGAAACCCTGTGCCCTGCCCCCTAACAGCACCCCCAACTCTAGGTGCTTGCTAATCTACTTTTGTCTCTGTAAATTTGCCTATCCTGGATATTTCATTTAAGTGGAACCATCAATATGTGCTCCTTGATGGCTGGTTTCTTGCACTTGCATAACATTTTCAAATATTATTCATACCACAATATGAACTGTTCTTCCTTCCCTTCCTCTTACCTCCTTCTTTCCTTCCTTCCTTTCTCCCTTCCTTCCTCCCTTCTTTTCTCCCTCCTTTCCTTCTTCCTTTCCTCCCTCTCTCCCTCCCTCCCTCCCTCCTTCCTTCCTCCCTCCCTCCTTCCTTCCTTCCTCCCTCCCTCCTTTCCCTTCCCCTTCCCGCCCTCTCTCCCTCCCTCTCTCCCTCCCTCCCTTCCTCCCTCCCTCTCTCTCCCTCCCTTCCTTCCTTCCTCCCTCCCTCTCTCCTCCCTCCTCCCCCTCCCTCCCTCCTCTTTCCTTCCTTCCTTCCTCCTCCCTCTCTCCCTCCCTCCCTCTCTCCCTCCCTCCCTTCCTCCCTCCTTCTCTCTCCCTCCTTTCCTTCCTTCCTCCCTCTCTCCTCCCCCTCCCCCTCCCTCCCCCCTCACTGTCCCCTCCTCCCCCTCCCTCCCTCCCTCTTTCCTTCCTTCCTTCCTTCCTTCCTTCCTTCCTTCCTCCTTCCTTCCTTCCTTCCTTCTTTCCTTCCTTTCCCTTTCTTTCTCTTTCTCTCCTCTCTCTCTCTCTCTCTTGATAAGGTCTCATTAAATTGCTCAGATTATTTCAAACTCACTCTGTAGTCCAGGCAGGTCTTAAGTTTGTAATCTTTCTGAGTGGCTAGGATTACAGGCCTGCCTGTACCACTAATTTCAGCTAGTTTTTCACTGTGCTTTATCACTGAATAATATTCCACAGTAAGAATTTACCTCATTCTACTCATCTATACACTAACATGAATGGAGCTATTTGGGCTGTTTGCACATTTTGGCTACTGTGAGTAATGCTGTGCTGAATACTTTTGCAGAAGTTTTTTTGGAAGGACATATGCTTTTACTCCTCTTGCGTAAACACCTATGAGTAGAATTGCCAGATGAGATCATAACCATTTGCTGAAGTGCCAGACTGTTTTTCCAAAGTGGCTGCAGCATTTTACATTCCCATTAGCAGTGCACGAGGGCTGCAATTTCTCCACATCCTTGCCAATGCTTACTGCTATCTGTCTTTCTGATTACACCCATCCTAGTGGGTGTAAAGTCATACCTTATTGTGGTTTTGATCTGCGTTTCCTTAATGACTAATGGTGTTGAGCATCTTTCCCTGTGCTTATATCCATCTGTTTATCTTTGTTAGAGAATCGACTATTTCGAACTTTTGTCCATTTTTAAGTGGGGTTATTTGCCTTTTTTAAAATTATACTTTGTTTACTATTTTGAGTGAGAAAGATACAGAAAGGCAATGAGAGAGAGAGGGAGATACAGGGGGAGGAGAGAAAGGAGTGCACACATGTATGCTATGGTACACAAGCAGTCAGAAGTCAGTTTCCTCCTTCTTTGATCATCACATGGACTTCCAGGGATTGAATCCAGGCCTTACTGGTGAGGTTTATCTCACCAGTCCTATTTGTCTTTTTATTAACCAGGACTTTGTGCTTTTTTGGGGGAGGTGAGGGACAGGTCTGGAACTCACTATGTAGCCCAGGCTGGCCTAAAACACTGTAGTTCTCTTACCTCCTGGCATTTCAGGCTTAGCTGACTTTGTACTTTCTTGACAGTGTTCTTTGATGTACAAAAAGGTTTCCATTGATGGTATACAGTGAGCCCCTTTTTCCTTTTGGACTAAACAATCACTCTCTAACCAAGCTCATAAAGATCAATGGCAGTGTTTTTTTCTAAGAGTTTTGTGGTTTTATCTATAAATTTAGGTCTTCAAATCAGTGTAAGCTGGTTTTCGTGTATGGCATGAGGTAGCGATCCCATGTTGTAGTTTTGCCAGTGGCTCTCCACCGCCATCTGTTGGAAAGGCTGCTCTTTCCTAAATGAGTGGTATTAGCATCCATGTTGGAAATAAACTGACCTGAAATGTGAGGCTTAATTCATGGATTCTTGGTCCTATTTTATTGATCTGAATGTTCTTACCACATTTTAAACCTCTTCAGACAGGAGTCAGAACTAATTCATCGTCGTCTTCTGGCCGCCGTGGGTGTCTGGGTACACACAAGCAGCGTAGGTGCTTAGTTGGCTCAAGCAGGCACAACAGAAAACAACAGATCGGGAGACCCAAGCAACTGAGGTTAGTTTTCTCAGTTCTGAAGGCAGGAAGTCCAAGATCAAGGTGGCTCCTTGCTGTGTTTACACAAACTCATTTGTTTTGTCTTTTCCTTTTGTAAGGACACCAATCCTATTGGATTAAGTCCTCGCCCTTGTGGCTTCATTTGACATTTGTTAAAGGCTCTGTCGCCACATCTAACCACATTGGAGGCTTGGCGTCTGCATAGGCATTTCGGGTAATGTCTTTTGGACTGAACAGAAGGCAGGAGCACATGTGTGACACCGGTGAGGGGGACAGGCTGAGATGAGGGTGTCACAGCTGGGGGCGAGCTGCTGGGGAAGCATGCCTAGCAAGAGCAGGTCAGTGGAGGACTTAATCTACTTCCTCAGGTCAAGTGAGGGCCCGGTGAGGGAGAAGAGGCCCCTGCCCGTGTTGTGAGCAATGGCTGTCAAGGGAAAGTTGGTCCAAGGGTAGTCCTCTGTGACAGGTGGGGGATACACACACATGTGTGTCATGTATGCTCAGATGTCAATACAAGGTACTTGCCGTGCATATGCATGGGGCAGGTACAACAGATCAAGCTGTGAGGATGCAGGACACACGGATGAAACCCCGGCTGAGGAAGCTGGTGGTGGGAGGACAGCAACAACTCTTGTTTGATCTCCTGGGTTCTCTCAGTTTTTCCATGCTCTCCAGTCTCTGCTCTGTTGTAGTCTGGGAACAGTGGAGTCCCGAGAACTCCCTGGGAAATAGCTTTACCATCTTTATCATGGAGACGTGCAATGTTGAGCCAGCTTGACAACTCATCTCCATGAGGGATGCAAGAGCTGGGGATAAGGGATGAAAGGAGAAGTGAGGATGAGCTGAGCCCAATCTCCACAGAAGAAGGCTGGGAGAGGTCCCCGGTCAGGAATCACCAGGGTCTCCCAAACCACACTAGGTATGTCATGATACCAAGTATGGGATTGGATGGCATTCTTGAGACGATATCAGAAGGCTCAGGAGTAAGCAATTACGATGGGTTTCATTAATCAGGGCTTTAACTCACTGTGCATAGGACGTGGAGGCCAGAAGTGGTAACAGAGTCAGGCTAGGGAAGGGCTAGGGAAGTGAACTTGGAACTAAATTCTACCAAGGGGTACTAGAGAGTGGGTATTGTGGGGTTATGCAGACATCGAAGTCACTTTCCATATGCCCAGCTCAGATGTGCTGGTTAATGTCAGCTCCTCTGAGCTGGAGTAGACTGCAGATTGGAGTCCCAGAGGTGGAGACTAATCACAAGCTCTCATCTCCTGCCTCTGAGGAGGGACTTGGGAACTTTCTCGACCCATTTCTTCCTCACTGGCAGCCTGCTGTACTGAGGAGTTTGCAACTGTCTCAGGATAAACAGCCTTTGCTTGTTTGGGAGCATAGGTTTTCAAGGCAATATTCTCCACACTTGCAGAACATTCTACCTCCTGCTGCACGGAGCATCTCTCAAGGTCTCGAGCAAACCCAGGTGTGAAACGCAGAGAGTAGACAATAGGTCTTCACAATACAGGGCAAGGTGGTAAGGCTGGAAGGATCCAAATCCAAGGATCTGGATGCTCAGTTTCTTTGCCTGGAGTGTCTCATTCCTTAAAAAAGATAGCGGCTCAAGGGACCCTGGCACTTTGTCACAGCAGTTTGCCCCTCATTGCCCCCTACTCCCCACCATCCATGGCATCTACAAGGATCTCTAAGGAGGGTGGGGGGAGATAAGGGATTTTTTTCCTAAATCTGTTCTGGGAAGCCTGGAGGGAGAGCATGTGCTGCAGGCAAACGGAGCACCGGGAAGAATAATGGGAGAAACTGAGTGTGAAACATTGAAAAAATTAGTAGCTATCAGACTAGAGTGATAAGTAGACATTCAATGGATTGATGAATTGGTCATTAATATACAGCTGTGAGATAGATAGATAGGTAAATACGTAGGTAAGTAGATAGATAGATAGATAGATAGACAGATAATAACTGCACAAGTTAAAAGAGAGAGAGAGAGAAGCTCATTTACCACCAGTGGAGGTGACTATTGAACCAATTCCTTATTCAGAAAATTAGTAATTAAAAAGGACGAATTAGCATTTATCCATCTTTTGTAAGAGGAATTGTAGCTAATTCCTGTTGATGAGGAAAAACTCCTTTTGTGAAAAACAATAGCCAATAAATATGTAAGGGAGAGTAACATCAGAAAAATCATCACTTTTCAATATTCAAAGACATAATCCATCCAGGCAAACACCATCAGTAGGTGGCAATGCATCTGGAGACAATTTGTCAGAAAACAAGATTTCGTAGGGCTTAAGGTATTGCCCCTAATGTGCTGCTGATTGTCTGGGCAAAATGAACCTGCTCAATGTCTGGATCTGGGAGGGGCCACCTTAATCAAGTGATGAGAATCAGTGGACCTGCCTGACCTTGCGCTTGTTCTGATGTTTTGTAATACAAATTTCGTAGCATCGCCTAAGAAGTTGTATTCTTTTTTGCTTATTTGGGCTGGCATAACCAAACACAGTGAACTGACAGTTTGCAGCCTGGGAAGTCCAAGATGAGGGTGTCTGACAACCCAGCTTCTCTCTTCAGGGTGGGTTCTTGTCATAGTTAGGCACAGGTGTCAACTGTTGAGAGTTTGAGCTCTGGGCACATTTGTAGAGAATTAGTGGTTGAGTTAGGCCCAGAGGAGACCTTCAGGACGTTGTCTAGCTGATGGGGAAAGCCTAGCCCATGGTGGGTGGGATTAAGCCCTAGAATAAAATACAGACAGTTGGTTGAGAGAGTCGGCATCCTTCTGTACACTTGGCCAGACGTGCTGGTCTGGCAAGTAAGGATTGTCCGTCTCTCAACCATTATGTGGCGATAGTGTGGCCAGTTCCCTCTGCCCTGGTGCTGGTGCATGCTCTATTGTCAATCTGGACTGAGAACTGTAACCGGACAGTCCTAAGAGAATAAATCCCTTGTTCCCTTAAGTCGTTTGATGATGATTTATCAGCAACCATGCAAGTGAACTGCAACAGTTCTCTTCCTGGCTTACAGACATCTACCTTCAGGCTGTGTCCTCACATAAGGGTGTGGGAAGCATGCTCTTCCTCTGCTAAATCACTGTCCGGTGAGATCATTTCCAAAAGATGCTGTCTCTAACACAACTACACTGGGAGTTAGAGTTTTAATATCTGAATTTGGTGTGCAGGGTGTGTGTGTAGGGGGAAAGTCTATATCATGCATAACAAATAGAGGTCTGAAATGACAAATATTCATTACTGTTGGGTTGTGAGTCAAGGATTCAGGCTTGGTACCTTGCGCTCAAGATTACAGTCAAGATGTTAGGGAGGGTTGGGTCTCATCTAAAGTCTTACCTGGTGTGGGGAGGAAATCTGCCTCTAGGCTAACTGACTCAACAGTAGGTAGATCTTTAGCTCTTGTTGGTCAGAGTTCTGCCCAAGGCAACTGGTCTTCCCCTGGGTAAAGTGGACCCAGAAAGAGAGAACCAAAATAGAAGACAGGTTCCAAACAACCCAATCTCAATTGACATCCCAATACTTGGGCCATATTCTCTTCACAAAGTCCAGTCTATACTCAAGCAGAGGTTTTATACAAGAACGAGCACCAAGTTAAAGATGAAACAGCCACTTTACAGAGGGAGCTGTGACAAGGTAAATAGTGCCCTTGGGAGGGGTGGTTGGGAGGGATGATCAAACAAGCCAAGAAAGCAGGATCTTCCAGCAGACCACCAGCTCCATCTCTTTAGAAAAGCGATATGACAAAAGAAGCAGGGACCATTTCAGACAGAACAGACTCAACAAACATCACAACCAAGTTAAGTTTCACTTCAGACTGGAGTCTGGTATTAGAAAAAACAGCTTCTACAACTACTTCTGAGACAAGTAAGGACATCTGAAGAAGGGTTCATGAGTGTCTAATCCTTGAACGAACTTTTTGTGCGGGTAGCACGAAGCTTAGAATAGCTCTTCTGGCAACATGATTCAAGCTACACAAGCATGGGTTGGACATCCTGCAACATGGCTGAAGACAAGTCCTCTTTTACCAGTGTGAGCCAGAAAAAGTCGAACACCCTTAGAGTATCGCTAATTTTTCGGAGATGTCGTAGTAGCATTTTGGTTGTGTGGCATGTTCTTTTTAAAAGAAAAAGGCTGGGATATTTAGGGATGTATTGTTTGTATGTCTGCAACTTATACTCAAATGGACTAGATGAACACATAGACAAAACAACTTTAAGAATTTATTATGAGCACATGGCTAACATGGCTATTAGTCCTTGAGCTTTTTCTTCTTTCTTTTTTTTTTTTTTTGTTTTGTTGAGATAGCATTTCTATGTAGCCCATGGCCTCAAACTCTTGATCCTCTTCACTCAGCGTCCCAAGTTATAAAATTATAGACGTGTGTCACCACACTTGACTTTGAATTTTTTTTTTGTAATGAAAAGTTGAGAAGAAATAAAAAAAAAACATGGATCTGAGCTATTGAGCCCTCAGATCAGAACGTCGCTGTATAGCTCAAGCCTGAAGGGGGAAAGGTATCCAGTTTTTTGCATCTGCACATTTTGTCTGTGTCCTTTTTTTTCCTGCCCCATCTTATTCTAGAAAATTTTTAAGGGGACACCTGCTTGTTGTTGCCGGGGCGTGGGAACCCGAAGGGGGAGGTCCGGCATTGAAACTGACTTCACAGGACGCTCCCCGAGCTGCGTGGACTTCCGGTCTGACACCAGCAGATGAACACCCGGGAGGGCTCAGATCTGACTCCTGGGCCCACTACTGGCTTTTACCCTGAACAAGTGCTCAACTGTTTAAGCATCATGGGTCTTGGGTGTCTGTGAGGAGACTAACTCACCTTATAGTTGAGGGAAGGCTGGAAACTATGACGGGGGTTGTCAGTGGCTATGACTTTTAGAGTACGCAGGCCAGTCACTGCTTGAAGACTCAGAGGTATGAAGCATTCAGGTCCTCTAACCCCAGATGTTCTTGGTAGGGCATGAGGTAAGTTCTGTAGAAAGGTTCTAAGGGTCCCCTGAGTAGAGAGGAAGGAGGGGAGCGGAGAGCTCCTTGTAAAGACTCTGGGAAGGGTGCATCTTCAATCAGTAGGTGCCATGGGGCTTGGGCTCTGTGGGTGGTGTGTATGACTCACAAGGCAGAGTGCTGACCCAGGAAACCTCCCTGAACATTTGCATGGTGCTTCTACCCAGCCTGCCCTGGGACTACCACCTCCTCTCTCACCTATGCCTGTTTCTCTCTCTCACGGTCCAGTTGCTGCAAGGAGGTGTCATGGTCAGTTACAGCTACCACACACTCCAAGGCTGTCCGCATTCACGATATTCCCTCATAAACCCATCTTTTGTGACAGGAAGCTCTGCGGCTAGGTGATGACCTACAGAAGAAAGGTACTGGACTAGCCAGCAGCTTACATCCCAAGAAGGGTATTTGTATCCTGGATACTGGGCAGGATGAAGAATCCCTAGTTGTTGAAGGAAACGGTCAGATTCTGTGCTTTGCTTGGAATCTAGAAATACACAAGTTGCAGAATACAGATGAATGGAGCTGGGGCTTTGTGCTCAGGTGACAAGAAGAGGGATGTGAAGCTAAGCCAAGGCGCGTGGCTTCTTAGGCTCTGAGCCATTCTGAACCTGAGAGAGAAATAAGAGAGCCCAGGATCCCTTGCAGAGCCAGAGAAGGGTCTCAGGGCTCATCTGATAACCAATGGACAGGACTAAAAGATGCCCTTCTTGGGTTGGAGGATATAAGCACAGATAACCTGAGAAATGCCAGGAAGTGTCCTGGGGGCCACCATGCCTAAAACTCCATTAACGGGTCTGCCTTTGGGCTAAGCATTAACCTTAAAATTAGCAAATACCCTCAGAAGAAAGAAATGAAGTCATTAACTCGGTTCCTCTAGAGAATCCATCGACAAGCACTTCCTAGCTCCTTAGCTCAACCAAGCCAGCGCTGAGCCCTGGGATATTCCAGAAGTAAGATGGAGCTCTTGCTCTGTCTCGATCTAGGCCTCTCTCTGAGCCCAGCAGGTGAACAAGTGATTGCAAGTGTGCAGTGCAGCAGCCTTGCTCTGCTCTGCAGGTGAGGCCCAGCGGAGAGGGTGCTGATGGGGAGGAGGAAGGAGGCAGGCTGTGGAGGTCATGCGAGGCCCAGCCACAAACTGCGCCATTTGACTTCCACACCCCCTAACCCCTGCTGCACAGAAGGGCAGGCAGGGGCAAGCTGGAGTGGAAGCACAGTGAGGGTCTCAGGAAGCCAGAGGACCAGCAATCCTAGGCCCCCCTGCCATGCGCCAAGTCACTTCTCTCTGCTCCTTAGATCCACATCAGCTCACTGAGACAAAGCAGTCATCATGGTGGCTTTCTGGGTCCTGCCATAACAGACTCCTCGGCGTTCAAGACGCATCAGAATCCCCAGGGCTGTCTGGACACCTCGGATGTACATAAACCCAGTTCAGAGAGGCAGGTGTCCATTACCAAACATCTTCTTAGGTGATTTGGTGGACCCACCAGGTTTGAGATCTGAGACTCAGCATCTCATGTTCCAGAGAGGGAATGTGAACAGGGAACACCAGGGGAAGTAGAAATGATCTTCAAGTCTTCGACATTCTAGTTGTTTTTTCTTCTTTTTCTTCTTTTTAACCACCCAGAATTCAATGGAGTCCCCTGAGGGAATTCAGAACCTCCTACTGATGGATTAAATGAGACAATGCTACCAAGCGTGGAGCATTTAGTTCAAGCTCAATAAATATGCATCTTCCTCACTCCAAAACATCTCTCGCTGTGTGGCTGGTGAGAGAACAGGCTCAGAAATATGGTAAACCTGCTTTCTAGTATCTTCAAAGAAGGGAATGGGAGGGAGTGGTGGAAGATTGCAAAAATCCCTTTGCGGTCTCTAGGTGATTTTCAATTTGAGGCCAGGGACAAAGTTGGTTTGCATGTTTGGAATAGAGGGGTCCTGGTGGAGTGAGCCCACCATGGTCAGCATCAAGGACTCCAGAATGAAAGCTGGAGGTCTTGGACACAGCCAGAACTGCTCAGAGGAGAAAGAACTTCTAGTTCCTGCAGAACTTGCAAAGTCACAGTAGGAGGCGTCAGTCCTGATAAGGATGGTCTATCAGTCCTACTCTCTGCCCTGAGAGCTGTAGTTCCCTGGGGAGATCTCTCAGCATCCATCTTGCTGAGCTAACTCAAGCAAAGTGAGATTTCAGAGGGACCCTGGAAGAGATCAAGACAACCACCTCAGGGAAGACTTTGGGATGGAGGCAGCAGAGGGAAGACATGGCCGGGGATGGGGGGAGCAGCAGGAAAGGATGCTCTTTCTTTTCTCTGTACATCCATGTCCCTCTTCTCAGATCCATGGACCACACCCTTGCCTCTGTCTACCTTGTCTGTGTCTTGTATTTCCCTTTCCTGTGTCTTGTATTTCCCTTTCCTGGTTGTGTTTATTCAATTCATTTCTTCTTCCAGATCTTTAATGACATCTCCTAGGACACATCATCCTGTGTGCCAGTTCACTTGTGGCGCTGTGACAGAATGCCTGACGCAAGCAGCTTCTGAGAAGGAAAGACTAGTTTTGGCTCCTGGTTTCAGGGGTTCGTGGTTGGGGCAAGGCAGAGCCATCATGACAGAAGGTTCGGTAGAGGACGCCGCTTGTCTCCTGGCAGTCAGGAAGTTGAGAGACAAGATCTACCCTCCAAAAGCATGACTCCCACCATGCCTCCCACCCTGACAAACAGGCCCTTCCTTCGAGTTCCTGTCGCCTGCTAATGCCATCAACTGATTCCATCAGTGGAGCTCTTCATTGGTCCGATAAGAGTCCTTACGATCCGATCTCCTCCTCCAAAGAACCGCTTCTGCACATTGCACTGGGAGAGAGGGATGGGAGCATTTCATAAAAAATGAAAGTGGCTCTTTTTCAGCCCATCATTCATTTTATAAAGTTCTTTCCTTGACTCACCAGAGGCCAGGTAGGCAATGAATGAGACAAGAGTCTTGCTTTTCAGAAACCCAGGCTGGAGGGGGCGCCTACTTGAAGAACATTGCTGGGCGGTTGTTCTGGAGGTAGACCTGGTAAATGCTGGGAGAGTCTGCCAGCATGGGACAGAAGCCCCTCAGTTGAAGGATAGATGGCAGTTTGGGAGTCTGACCCAGGGTCATCATGTATTTGGGGAAGCAATGCATGATGAGGTCCTGTGGCTACGAGTTTTTCTAAACCATCTTCCATCCCTCTGTGAATCTTGCCTTATATATGACATGTACCACCACGGACTTGCTGGTCTTGCAGCTTCCAGGAGAAATCATACCCACCTAGGTAATGCCTGGGGCATGGAGTGACCCCACTGGCCCTGTTTTACCCCTCTGTGTCTGGCTACAATTGCTCATTGGCAGTATGAGGAGATGGCTTACCTGATTCTGCCCACTCTGGGTGGTCAGGGTCATGAAGCTTCTAGTTCTCGAGCACTTGAATTGGGAAATCCAGAAAGTCTCCATCGGGGAGACCAGAAACAAATGCCAAAAGCCATCTCTGGGAACAAGAGGCCTCGCTGAGGGCTCTCGGCCACATGGGTCAGAAACTACTGTTGAGAGAGAGAGGAGAGAGAGAGATGGAGAGAGAGAGAGAGAGAGAGAGAGACTAGGAGGAAAAGATCCAGCATAAGGGAAGAGATGGGCAAGCAGGAAAGAGAAAGTCGGAGAGGGAGATGTAGGGGCTTGGACAGGTTGGAATGCCAGGGGCCAGGGACATGGCCTAGCCAGGTATTACTTCAACACCTGTACATGTGTCAACTCATTTGCTCCTCACACTGCCCTATGGGTAGGGTTGCTCTCCCATTTTATGGATGAGGAAGTGGAGGCACAAAAGTGTTCAGGGGCTCTCCTAGAGTCACACAATCAAAACTTAACTGCATCTAGAGCTGGCTGGAGGACTGGGTAGTCTTAATTCCCCTAATGCTCCTTGGGCACGCCAATCTAAGGGCTGATGTCAGTCTTTCTTTGGGGTTCTGTCTCCCTTACTTATTATTCCACATGTCTCTTTCAATACACCCCTCCCCACACATGTAGCGGAGCTTGTCTGAAGGCGCCTCAGTCCCTGTGTAATTGATCTATCATTCACGCTAGATTCAGTTGGGCATTAACATGAAATATTTATTTAAAAATTTTTTCTCATGTCAGTTTTCAACTGGGTACTGTCAGAATCTTATTTTCTGTCCCTTGACAACATGTTTGGCAGATTCGATAACTTCCTTTTGGTTAATAAATAAATCAAGTTTCAGACTTGTGAATCATGAAGGATTGGAATTCACCCTTCCACAGGCTACATAGCCTGTGCCCAAGGGGCCGAAGGTTTAGGAGCTTAGTTATTCTTCCCCTTGGAGGTCCTCTACGTGTGCGAGGAGGGAGAGGGACAGGTGTGACACATGGTGCTAATGGGTGATAATGTCACTGCCCATGAGCTCTCCCAAGGAGGAGCACCAGGCCAGCTCAGTCCTCTCCAGCCCTCTATACTCCTGGGCCCTCTTCTTTGGGAACATGGTTCCCCCAGCTTTACAGGCTGCCCCCTCTCGCGTATTGGCTACCAGTGACTTCAGCCGCTATGCTCCCTGGGCTCGTGGAAAACACACATCAGAGGGGTTGGAGGATAGCTCAGGGGTTAGGACTCTGCTTCACAAGGAGAAGATCCTAAATTTGGATCCCAGGTCCCACGTAAAAACGCCAGGCAGAAAAGTTGGCGGCCTGTACTTCTGGCTCTGGTGGGCAGAGCCAGAGAAATCCCAGAGTGAAGCAAGAAGGAGGTTAAGTAATTCAGGATGAATGTGAAATCACCCTTGGCCCTCCACAGGGACAGTGTTCCTCTAACACCACACACACACACACACACACACACACACACACACACACACACACACTAAATTACTTTTTAAAAAGAAGAATAAACACATCAATGAGATGAGCAGTGCCTTCCTCATTGGCCTTTGCTCCACTCTGTCATCTCCAATCTCCTGTCTCCTGTTCAGTAGACACAAGGAGGCTCGGCCCCTCCACTGCCCAAGGACACATTCACCTGAGTGAATGAAACCACCAATTCCTTTCTTGAAGTTCTGCTCATCCATAAATACACGGCCTCCCAATATTCCTTCTCCCATGGGAGAGAAGGATCAGCCCTCACAGCTCCCCACATCTTGGCAGCACATCAGAACAGGAGTCAGGGCGCCTTTGACTGGCAAGCAGCTTTTTGGTACCTTGGAGTAGTCTGCACCCCTTGTTTGAGGAGCGGGGCTCTTGATTTACATCCCAGCTGCCTCTTTGGAGACCCAAAGAGACTTTATAATCCAAGTAGCCAAGAGCGCAGCTCCAGGAAGCTGGACACTTGGGGGAAGGCTGGCTCCTAATGCTTAGAGGTGACCTTGGCTCACTTTGACTGGACTCGCTCTTCTGTTCCTGCTGAGGGAAGACTTCCCATCTTCTCCGATGGACATCTTGGAGAATCCAGGCGTGGGTGCTGAGCCCTCCACTGGGTTCATTCTCTTCTCCCCGCCGGGCCCTATGCTTCCCTTCTGGATCCTTCCGACCTTTCTATCACAGCTGCCTTTTATTCTTGGCCTCTCGCAATATCCCTCCTACTCTTTAATCCACCCTCTATTGGTTTTCAGGCCCTGCCAACCCTCTCTCTGGCCGCCCTTCTCCCTCCCCCTGCATCCCCTTCCAACAGGCTGGGCAAGGCTGACTGGGGATCACCCTGGAGAACTTGGTCTCGACGGAGCTGATTCCATTTCTGGAGGCAGATGCGTTACCGTCACACAACTGCTCCTTTCCAGAGTCTCCAACTCGTAGAATCAAGAGTGGGGAGGGACAGACTGGCCACTGGCTGTGGCGCCTGGCCTCAGAGCTCCTTCTGGGTCAGTCCTACTGGTGTGACTAGCCCCTTCCTTGAACATGCCAGAGTATTTGCCTGTCCTGGTGATCTGCTGGAGCTGATTATATATGGTATTCTTCACACACACACAGAGAGAGAGAGAGAGAGAGAGAGAGAGAGAGAGAGAGAGAGAGAGAGAGAGAGAGAGAAAGAGAGAGAGAGAGAGTCTGCAGGAATCTTGTAGACAGGGGAAAATGATAAGGTTCATTTAGAAAGCAGTAAAGAGGAAATTTCAATTTCCTTCAAAAATCACAGCACAGTTATTCTTCCATGGTGCTTCTCAAGAGCAGCGAGGCATCTACCGTCAGGCATGACTGATAGGGAGGTATGGGACATCACACAAACATGAGGCCGAGTCCCCAGAAAGCCCACAGGGGAGGCTCAGGGAAAAGATAGAGCTACGACTGTCCAGGATGGCAGGTGATGGGGCTGGTTTACGTATCTTCTGCATGTTGTCAAGGAGCATGTGTGTGTTGTGTGCACGCGCGCATGTGTGTGTGTCCATGGCACATGCATACATGCACATGTCAGGGCCTGGAATCAGTCAAGGCAAGCAAGGTTCCTTGGGTACAAAATAGAAGGTCTGTGTATGTGAATCCTCATTTGTACAGGCTACTGGGTGTGCAGGTGCTGGTACCACTGTGTGTGCTAGACCTCCTGATTATCCCCTTCTCCCTGCTCTTTCTCCGTGTGTGTGTGTGTGTGTGTGTGTGTGTGTGTGTGTGTGTGTGTGTGTGTGTTGTTAAAAGCAGACATGGAAGGTATATCTGAAAAAATAAAGTCAGTAGGTAGAGTAGGTAGAGTAAACATCGGTCCATAAGCAAAGATGGAGGCACGGGGTTAAGTTAGAATCAGAGGGATTGGTTCAGACATCAGGAAGCACTTCTGCTGGATGGATGGGCAGTAGGATGTCAGAGTGAGAAGGTCTGCTAAGGTTCAATGCTGCACATGGAGCCAGGCAAGTCTGGAATTCCTAACCCTGCTCCTGCTAATTTTTAACTTAGTGAACTTGGGCAAACCTGGGATTACTCTCGGTCTGCAGGAAATAGTGGTAAACACGGGAGCTGCATGGGACAGTGTGAGAAACCGTGGAGATTCTTGTGACCCTGAGCCAGAAGCTGGGTTGAATCGATGGCTTTGGAATTGCCTGTGATTCCTCAAGAAAACAGGGGGCTCCTTACACGTCTACGCCTGCTACTGTCAGCCAACTTCTGCTGCTGGGTGAGTTCAGGGCTGGTCACTCTCCTGTGTCTTCCTGGGCAGCAGCTATCAGATCAGTGACCTGCGGTAAGTCCCTGCCGAGAACAAATTCCCATGACTTTTGTGCCACTCCGAGGGTCCGAGGAGCAGGAGGGGTTGCTGGCTTTGGGCCTAGAGTAGGTGGGACTCCTGGCAGTTCCAGAGAAGGTGATAACATCTTCCTGCTGAGCAGTGGGAAAGCACGGCTCCTGTGGGTGCCCCGACTCTGCTCTGTGTCAATATGCTTAATGACTTGTGACGTGACTGATAGGGAACATGAACACGCTATAATCCATCTGTCGGGTAGGAAATGGCAGCCGAGTGTCAGGTTCCAGGGAAAATGAGACCATCGGTTTCGACAACCTTTGGTTGGGCTGGGCTGGGGACTGGGAGGGTGAATTCCGGCATGATTCATGCTTGGTGTCCTGCTGGAGTAGTCTAGGAGCATACAACTCAAGGGAGACCACAGGTGTGAGAAGGGGAAACTGGCAGGAAACTAGAAGTTAGGAGCCTGGGATTCTAGAAACTGCCACTTCCCTGAGTGACTGTTTCTAGCAGGGATGGGGAGCTTGGGATAAACAATGAGAGTTACTGTGTCCTTATGGTGGACATGGGCTCTCTCTCTCTCTCTCTCTCTCTCTCTCTCTCTCTCTCTCTCTCTCTCTTTTCTGTGTGTGCTGAGCTTACAGCTTCACCCACAGACCTCAGCATAGAGCTTAGAGCACTTGAATCCCCACAGCTAGGCAGTTGGGATGTCATGATAGATCCAGCTTGGTTTTCAGTCAAAGTTCCTAGCTCCTAACTCCCTCCCCCAAGGCAAGCGGTAGATAGTTGAATTTTCCTTCTGCAGGACAGGATCATACAAACTGGTCTTCCTTGTCTTTCAGTAACAGGGTTCCATAAGGAACTACTATGACCTGCTTTTGTCTGTGAATCACAGGTCGCTTCTCATTTAGAATCACTAGATCTGTAGACACCTATGCCTGTATGATGTATGCCTGCATGATGTATGCCTGTATTAACCCAAGAGCACAGAGTCCTAGGACCTTCCATAAGGGTGGGGTTCCTGGAAGGTGATGTGTCAAGCAGAGGCATGGAAGCTTGCATCCCACCCCCAAACCTCTCCCTTCGTATGCCTCCAGCTAAGTATTTTCTAATGCTAAACCGTGTTCTTTGAATCCTGGGAGCACTTCAGCAGACAGTCAAACCAGAAGAGAGGGTCATAGAATCTAGATTTATAGGAGATCAGTCAAGAAGCACAAACAAACCCGTCTTGTTCTGTGACCTCAGCATCTGAACCAGTCCTGGGGAGACTTGGGGACAAGTCCCAGTCTACGAGGTCTGAGCTGGCACAAGGTACTCCATGTTGTTACTGACTTGCATTCCAGGAGCACCCAGCACCACATCCACTTGTTTAGTATGTGGAGCTATTTCCACCCTCTTCTGTGTTGCTTGTGGTGTGAGAGCAGAGGGAAAAACAAAACAGACACTGGCAAGGTTACCACCCCTTCATGGGCATCCACCACTATGGGGGGCGGTGGAGATAAAGCCTTTTGCTTCAAGATAGGGAAAACAGAAACAAAAATACAAAGTCAGTGAAATTCTCTCCAAAGCTTTCTGCAGAGCCGGGCTGGGCGTGGGCCTCCCTGAAACCACAGCCTTTTGGGCTTCTTCCCTCCTTACCAACAACCCTCCCCCTCACTGAGTACTCCTTTACAGCATCCCTCACCCAGACCACCTCTCACCCAGACCACCTTTCCCCAGGATCTCCTTATAGAGAACTCAACCCAGGACATCCCTCACACCAAGCTGGAAGAGTCTCCTAGCCAGCGACAGTTAGTCGACACCAGCGCTTTAGTTTCTATTGGATTTAAATAGTTTGAACACTTAGCCAGCAATGTCGGGTTCCACAAATCCATGTCATGGAGAGGGGCAGGGAGGAAGCGAATCCTGAACCATAGTCTTGACTCTGGGAGGATTTTTAATTTTAATTCTTTTCATCAGCACGCAGTAATGGTACATATTTATGAGGTACATTGTGACACCTCAGTACATGTGTACAGGGCATGGTGATCAGATCTGGGTAATTGGCAGATCTATCACCGCAGACATTTATTGGTTCTCTGTGATGGGAACATTCAGAATCCTCTGGAGTAGCTGATTTGAAATATTCAATTAATTGCCATTAGCCTTAGTAACCCTGCTGGGCTACAGAACATTGGAAGCACACCTGTTCATTCACACCCCTGGACCTGTGACCCTCCCCTCCATCCTTTCCCGGAAGGTTTTGAGTGACCCGACCCTCCCTCCAGCCCCGCACCCTGTCCCCTCCCACAATAAGCGGCTTTGCTTTCTTCATTTGCTGTGTGGCCCAGGATTCCCCAGACAGGCACAGTGCTGACGGATGGCCAGGGCAGGGAGCCATCCTTGTTGAGTGAAGGGACTAGATTATCAGGGTAGTATCCTCTGGCTCTTGGGTTTTGCTTGGGATCTCCCGGTCTTGAGTGACGCACCTGACCTGGGTATCCTGAGAGAATTTGCCACATGCAGCTGGTGAAGAATTCCACTTGTCAGGGCCCCGTGTTATTTGTTGCCTCGAACTTTCTCAAATTGGGAAGAGAAAAGATGTGTCTTCCCTCTTTCCTGAATGCCTTCCCCCATCCGGCTGGGAGGGTGAACGGCTCATTTGTTCAATCACACAATAAAGACCCGCCGAGCATCCGTCATGTAGAGGTCTCTTGCTTCATTTGCCACTCTCCGCTCACCCTGCGCAAGGTTGCCGCGGTCCAGTTTCTCTCCCCATTTTTTTTTTTTTTTGAGATAGTTTTGACTCTGTCTTCAAGCAACATGTGATCAGGCCTGGCTAATCAGAGTACTGCATCTCCAAAGCACTATAATAGATGCTCTTAGGCTTAGTAGAGTTTCTGTATTTTTAAGTCCATTGCAGACTGAAGATAACGTAAGCCCAAAATGCTTCTGGATACATGTAGCCTACACAACACTCTTGCTTAGCAGCACAGCACTCTAGTGTGTTGGCCGCCTCGCCTGGCTGCCTCGGGGCAGGGTGGTTGCTGTGGCCTGCTGCCATAGCCCAGCATCATGCCATCTGTCTCTAGCCCAGGAAAAGATCAGCACTCGAAATTCAAAGTATCCTTTCTACTGAACCTGTATCATTGTCTCATCCACAGTCATAAAGTTGAAAACTCAAAAGTCTAGCCATTGTGAGTTGGGGCCATCTGTGGTTCATTGAAGGATGGACACATGACACATTTGGATCAGCAAGAGTGACTGCTGAGTCTTTGCTGCAATTTTTTTCTGCTAGACACAGACTGAGGAGAGGATATGGGTCTGGAATTGTGGCAACCATAAGGGCACTTGAGAAGAAATCAAAGCTTGGTAGAGCGTAGGCTAAAGAAGGAGAGAGAGAGATGGTGTTGGGTGAACTTGCTTAAGCCCTGGGTCCATTTGTGCCCAGACTCTGGCACATAAACCTCACATCCATTGGGGGAAGGTTTGTTTCTTTTGAGTGAAACTGGCTCAGAAGGTAACTCTAGGAGGAAGACATCCAAGGGGGCAGAGCATACACGGCTTGGTTCAGTGGTAGTGATAGGTGGTGAAGACCCATGAAAAAGTGGCGTCCTTGTTAAATAGAAGCTGACCTTCCGTGAGGTTTCTGGGGGAGGCGGCGAGCTTGGATTGAAACTGGTTTGCTTGAAAACAGATGACATTTACTTTGGACTTTACTGAGAGAGCCACTTCCTTCCCATGACTTGAAATCTACAACTGAAGATCAGAGATATGGAGGCCTGCAGGGTTAGAAAGTTCATGGTGTGAAGCCACACAACCTGGGATCACAAGGCGTGCTAGTTAGGTATGAGTGTCAGCTTGACATTTGAAGGCATGGCTCTGGGTACATTTATGAAACAGTAGTAGTTGAGGCAAGCCCTGAGCAAGTCTGCAGGAGATTGATTGACATGGAATTTCATGATGGGTGGGACTACCGTATGGGCAAGTGGGTAAGATGGATGGATCTGGTTCAATAAGTCTGGCATACTTTGGCAGTCTTGCTACCTGGCAAGTGAGATTTGCCCCTCCTCTTTCTGCAATCCCTGTGGATATGGTTGGCCAGTTCCCTCAGGTATAAGATCTCCTGCTAAGCTCTTTATGAACTATAATGGGGAATTGTAAGACAGAATAAACCCCCTTGTTTCTCTAAGTTCTTTGATTGTGACTTTATCAATAACACGCAGACAAACATGGCTTCCCTCCGCCCTCGTTGAACCCCCATAATAAGCCCTCTGCTCAGCAAAGGGGCACAGTTGGAGTCAAGCAGCTTGGTAACTCTACTGCATATTCTCCTGTTTCAAGTTACTCAGGGAGGCAGGGTGGGATGGAGTGAGCAGCCTGCTAAGTAGGATCCTGGTCTTGCTAAGTACTGAATAGGTTGTGTGAGGACCAACTCACTGAGAGCTGGGGCCACAGGCACAAACCCACGGAGTACATAGAAGCTTTGCTGAAGATTCAAGACGATTCTACAGAGAAACAACCCATCTGCCCCATCACCTGCTTCAGATGCTCAGATCATAAGGCTGCCATCTGACCCATTCATCACCCACTGCCACAACAAAACACCTGACCCAAGCAACATTAGGAAGAAAGGATTTAATTGGCTCACAAATCCAGGTATAGTCCATCATGGCGGGGAAGTTGCAGCAGCAGGTGCCTGAGTGAACTGATTACATCACATCCACAGTTAAGAGTGGAAAGCAACAGACGAATGCATGTATGTGTTTGCTCGGCTCACTGACTTTTTATTAAGTCCAGGAATTAGTGTCATCCACAATGGGCAGGTCTTCCCACCTCAATTAAGGTAACCAAGACAGACATGCTCAGAGGCTAACCTTAACTAGATAACTACTAACTGGTGGGCCCAGAAGACTCCTAGACTAACTATCACAGTCACCAATCTTCAGGCCTCTGTAGAGGGAAACTTTCCAAATATAGCCATGAAGGACAGAGGTAAAGGGAGAATTGTCAGAAAACAGCAGAAGGACAAAGAACCCCAAGTGTCCACTGAGTACTTTTGGAAATGGTGTGTGCTTTGGGCTTGGCATCATTCAACATTCTGTTCTCTCCATCAATATTGGCATCAAAGGTGATAGGGGGAAGGTAGTATTTGTATCATTGAGACAAAAGTTGCCTGCCCCTAAGAGGCTATACCTGGAGTTGACCAAGAAAAACGGCATAGCTGAAAGGGCAGAGTTCCACAATTTTCTTTCCCCTCCTTTACCTTACAGCCAGGTGGTCTCGAGCAAGCTGCTTCATATCCACCTCTGTATCTACCTGTTTCCTCAACTATACAAGTAGGTAATTACCAGATGTATATGCACTGTGATCAGAACATCTTGCTTCTGCCTAGGCACTACAAGGCAGTCAAGTGTCAAGGAGAGGCGGGGTGATACCAGGTGTGGATAACATGGTATGAACCCCTGGCTCAGTCATACTTGACTCTGCCTTCCTGGACATTTCCATGGAGAATACATTTCCCATGAGTAGAAAGTTATCTAGTAGAATTTTTTTAAAAATCACTTAAAATCAGTGCTAGCTGATATATCTACTATCGGTGTTAACCACCAGATACATATCCTGTATCGGTAGGAAGGCACATAGGTACACAAGAGTTTAAAATAAAGGAAATCTGGAGGCAGGGGGTGTCCATGGAGCATATGCGAGATAGATATGGGCATGAAAGGGTCACCTTGACTGAGTCCCGAAGGTGTCTGGCCAACAGCAGGGAAGAAGAACGCACCCAGGCTGGGCAGAATGTCAGTCTCCACTCACCAGAGAACTTGAGAATCGTTGCTAAGTGACTCTCTGAGGAAGCTGGATACAGGATTTATCCTGGAAGATCACGCCAAACTGTGTCAACTGGGTGCCCAGTCTTTAGACACCTCCATGGTCCTCATGCCCCAAGGGGACATTATTCTCAATGGCACTGTCACAAGCTGTAGTCGGGGAAGGCTCCTTGCTGCTTTGACTGGGCATATGCTTCATTTGGTTCATGCCTCTTTTTTAAAATGTTTGTTATTTTTGTTGTTTCTAAGATCTAAAATGATAAAGTTCAGATTTAAAAAAAAAAAAAACTTGTAGGGGTTTTTCTAAAGGGAAATCGGAAGACCCACTTTCCCATCCGCCAGTGGCGGACGGCTCTGAAACATGAGATTCTTCTGCCGGAGACTTGATGACTCCATTATTCCTTCTTGTCTCACAGTGACTCACTTCAGCCAAGTCTTTATCTTTTCTGAACTACCCAGTAGGAACTGAAATTTGTGAGCTCTGAGTCAGAGTGAGGAAGTGGTAGGTGTGAATTTAAACTGTAAGTCCAGTGGGAAGTTGGGGGTAAGGGAGTAGGGTGGTCATGGAAGGGGATGCATCTTCTGGGGGGAAAAGCTAGTGCTGGGACTTGGGTTGGGCCATGGGAGCGGGAAGAAGAATAAAGATTTGTTTAGCTTACACCATTAAAGGCTATTGGCCTATAAAATGGAAGCTCTCACGGGATCTGGTCTGTTCTTACTAGAGCTCCAAGAAGGTTTGGGGTCAAAGTTAGTGCAGATAAAAAATGCCTTTCCTGCTTTTTCCTCTGTGCCATTCATTCCATCCTGTTTGGTTTTGAAACTGTCTTGCTGTGTGCGGTCCAGGTTGGCCCAGTATTCACTGTGTGTCCAAGGCTTTCTTTGAAGGCTTACGGGTGTGAAGCACCACACCGGGCACATTCCATTCTTTCAAAGAAACTGCCGGGAGATAGTTTTCAGGTATTCCTGGTTCCCAGAGAAAGAGTCTATTGTAATGACATGCACCCACATGTGTGTGTATTGTGGGTAATGATTGTGTGTGTGGGGGAAGTGCTTGTGTGCATGTACGCACGTGCGTGTGTATAATGGGTGTGTGTTCCTCTTAGAACATTTGTCTGGTGTTTGTTCTTTATGTTTTGAATTAGGGCTAGATTTAAATGCTTAAGTGTTACGCATTTAAAATGGTTTGGTAAATCCACAATTAAGGCTGCTCATACCAATCGTGCCCTGGTCTCTCTCTATCTTTACTGAGGAGTAATTTATAGCCCTGTTTGAAGTGTGGAGAGCTCAGTGAGTTTTGATGAATGAAACTCTCATGAAACCAACACCACAATCAAGATACCAACTTTCCCATTACCCCCAAGCGTCCCTGCTGTTCTTCCTCCTCAATCTCCCAGTCGCTCGTGGTCCCAGGCAATCACTGATCTGCTTCTTGCCACAAGAGATTAGATTTCTCTTTTCTAGAGGTTCAGATAAATGGGATCATACAGTGTATACTCCTCTGCGTCTGTCTTCTTTCATTTGGTGTATTTTAGAGGGATTCATCTATTTTGTTGTGTTTATGAGTATCATTCCTTTCTGTGTAGGGTTTTTTTTCCCCCCGAACCATATTGCATTGGCTGCATAGCTACACTGTGATTTGTTTATCATTCACCTATCAAGGGGTGGACATTTGGATTGCTTCCAATTTGGGGTTGTCACAGTTTGAATGTAAAGTGTTTCCCCAGAGGCTCATGTGTTTGAATCCTTAGCCGTTGTCAGCGTTTGGAAGGTCACGGCAACTTCAGGAGATAGAGCTTTGGTAGAGAAAGACACATCACAGGAGATGGGCCTTGAGGTTGGTTAGCCTTGCCCTACTTCTGCTAGTAGTCTGTTCCTACCGTCTTCAGCTTACACTTTCCATGATGGAGGTGATTTAAGCTACCTCTAGTTTCTGCCAATCAACCATGGCTTTCCCACCATAATGGACTGCATCTCCCCTCTGGAACCACAAGCCAGTTAACTCTCCCTTTCTCTCCTTAAGTTCCTTGAGTACATAGGGGTATACAAATACGTACATTCAGGTACCGGTCTTCATTGTAGCTCACAGCTTCTTATACTGTAAGATGCAACCTCACCCCACCTGGGGTACATAATCGAGTATGGAGTTGTGAAAAGGTTGGCAAAAGGAAAACAGGATATGCAACATCCAGAAATTAATTCCAAATCGAATGTGGAATGAATTCGAGGTGTTTCTGGCTGTGTCCTCTCGGATTGTTTCCCGAGATCTCACTGCAGCCTCGGTCTCAACACACAGCCTGCAGACCCTGCAACAGCAAGTCCCTGCCCCATCAGGACCAGCAAGAACACTGAATGATGCTTCGAACTCCTCGGTCAACCCCGGGACTGTCGTGTGCTATGACTTGCACACGACATGCAAAGCTTTGTGCATACAAAACTTTCTGCTCTTATGGAAACATAATGGTTTGGTTATGGAAAACAAAGAATTTTAATATTTTCCTACCATAATCTCTCCTCAGCATGTATCCAATTAGTATATTTTTGGATAGTATTGTGTTTGACTTTAACAACTGCTGCTTGAGTTGCCGACTTGAATTCCATAGGAAAAAAATTATCAGATGAACTTTCCTTGCAATTATGGCAGAGTTTCCAACAATTTCTGAAAGAGACATAAACACACTTCTGCTGTTTTAAATATAGGTGAAGTGACATTCTCAACATTGACCATTATGAAATCAAAGTATCACTCAATCCTGAAAAAATTGATGATAATGCTATATGTTTTACAGTATCAAATATTCAGCCAAGGTTTAGCTGCTTGTATAAATTAAGCAAGCACATCCATCTCATGAGTATGTAAATTGGCTTTCATCTTTAATAAATAGCAAAATTATATGTACATGAAAGAGTTATCTTAAAATATTAAATTTCCTTATGATTTATTCTCAGCAACTATGTGATTTGTATGTCTAATTTACATACATGTGTCCCTGGGATAGTGTAAAAATTTCTTGGGCAAAAAGGGGTTGGGACATGGTGGAAGGAGAGAACTGACTTCCAAGAGGTGTCCTCTAATCTCCACGCATGCACCATTCATGCATGTATATCTGTGGGTGTGTGCGTGTGTGGATGTGTGTGTGGGGGATGAGAGGTGCATGGTGCTCTCCCTCACTCAAATAACTAAATAAAATGTGCAAGACATCCTCAGCACAAAAAGGGGGCGTGTTTGAGAATGGAAAAAGTTTAGGAAAAGCCGGTATAGATGCATCTTTGTTTGGTTTCTTGTGGATCATTTCCTAGAACTGGGATCTTTGGGTCTTGCTGCAAATGATTATTGCATGCAACCACCTGACGATGCAACCACCTTTGATGACAGATGATTGTTGAAGTTTTTATTTTTTAAATACATTAATTTACTTAAGGGGGGGGAGGCACACAATGTCATTGGTGCATCTGTAGAGGTCAGAGAATAGTTTTCAGATGTCGGTGCTCTCCTTCTACCATATGGGTTCTAGGATAGAAATCAGGTCACCAGGTTTTCATGAGGGCACTTTTAGCTGCTGAGCCATCTCACCATCCTTGTTGAAGTATTTTTGTTTGTTTTTCCCAGAGAAATTGCTGCATAATTTTATACTCCCCTCAGAAAACTTTGGGAGTTCACTTACTTTAGGGAGCTGTTCCGTGTGTGTGTGTGTGTGTGTGTGTGTGTGTGTGTGTGTGTGTGTGTATGTGTGTGTGTGTATGTTGTTCTCTGTCCCTGCTAACACTTATGATTTCATTCTTCTAACTTGTAGCTGTTGTAATAAGTGTAGAGCGGCATCTCCACGTGGTCTCCATTTGCATTTTCCTGTTGACTGGCGAAGCTGAACATCTTTTCACATACTTACGGACCATTTGTGTATCTTGTTGAGCATAATAGTGTCTTAATGCCAACTCTTCCAACCTCTAATTGAGGCAATAGAAGATTATGCCGATAATTAGCGTGCAGTTCGGCAAATCAGTTCTATGAAGAGGACTGATAAGCTGCAGGAGAGAGAGAGAGCTCCCATTTGATCTCCAGGCTGCAGCTAGAATGCTGGGCCTCTCATTTTTCCAGAACTAAGCAACTAGGGCAAGTGACAGGCAGAGTTCTCAGACCTTCTCCTGTGACGGGAATCACATTGAACTTGGCTACTGCTCTGCCGGGCAACCCCGCTGGGCAGCTAGCTCTGGGGTGGAGTGTTGATGGACAGAGCAGCAGGCGGCAGCCCAAGAGCTTCACCTGCTTTGATTAGGTTTGCTTGTTCCTGGGAATAAAGTCTGATTCAACCTGGACCTCCCAGTCTCTGAAGCTGGCTCTGCCTGGGGTCCTGACCCTATCTCTCCACTGAGTGGGAGGTTGAGGCCCAGCCTGCCTGGCACTCTGAGTTGAGTGTGACCCATACAGTCAGGCAGTGGTACAGGGCCAAGTCTACACTCCGATGGTCAGGGCAAGGGCAGCGAGGTGTCTGTGGCTGGGTGTGCAGACATAATCCTGACCTCACTTGGCGGCCAGCACCAGGGATTTCCCTCAGCCTGCATGATCGATTGACTCGAACTGGTCCAGTGCCTCAACTGACCAGTCTGATCAGTTGGAAAACTGCTTCGATTGATTTTTTCCCCCATGGCTAAGACAGCTGACTATGAATCCCGGTCAAAATGGAATCTGGCTTTTTGGAGGCTCTGCAGAAGGATGGAATATCTCGTTTTCTGCATCTGGGTGACTTATCTTTAATTCCAACAGCTCACAGATTTGTCATGTGCATCAAAGTCCTGGAGTCGTCCCTGCCACTAATGGGGTTGTGTCATCAGAATGACAAGATGAAGGAGGCACCGGTTCCTGAATGCACTGAGACCTGGGGTTAGTCACAGATTCGTCACTTGCAGCCAGCATGACCTCAGGTAAATCATTCCTAAGACCCTGGTCTTCCTCTGTCATACGGGGACAGTTAAAGTTACTCATGATGCTCTGGGAATTGAAGCTGACAGAGGACGTTGACATTGAGGCGTACGTGTTGTTTTCTTTGCCTCTGAGCTCCAAGACTCTGTCTCTAGTGTCTGAGAAGTCTAGACCAATTCTATCCCCCTCTGGCGTGTTACTGGACAATAGAACGGTACTTTTTATTGAGGTTACAAAGTTACTTTTCCTTAGAGCGCATTAAGCAAAGTCTCAAAAGAGAAGACCACAATATGATATGTAACCAAATAATTTCAGATTTCCAAAAAGAAGAGGAAATTTGAACCTTGATGACAGCCAAGTTAATACTTAGTAAGTGCTGCTCCTAAACTACTTTCTTCTTCCTGCCACATGGCAGTCCAGTGGACCCATAGGCTTGGACACGTCCTTTATGGAGGCAAAGCCAAATCTTAGTTTTAGTGGTTGTCCCTTCACAGACTTGAAGGAGGTACCCCACAATGCCTCTGTTTCCCTTCTATCCCAGGAGTTTCTATAGCCTGGCACCTTCCCTCCAGGGTGACAAAGCTGCGGTTATCCTCTCCAATGTTCCACAAAGTCCTCCAACGGGAGCTGGTGGAACGAGTAGCAAGAATTATTATTAATTAGTGAAAATATGTGTAATCGCATAATTGGAGTGTATAATTGATGCTCCGCCGCTGCAGGCACAGATGAGGGCTATGGAGATGAAAGGCCGGCATGGGAGGCTGCTGTGGATCCCAACTGCTGAAAGAGTAGGAGAGATGCAGAAGGGCTGGACCATGGGCTCCCTGCAAAGCAAGGATTGAATAAAGGTCGCATGCTGGGAGCCAAGTAACACAAAGAAAGGCTGGCCAGGCCCTGAGTACCTGCAGCCGACATAAACAGAGCTGCTTCTCATGGGAGATCATTTGATGCCCACATTTTGAGGCTGCTGTGTATTTTTTTTATTGCATTGTTTATAGCGGAGTCGGATTTCTCATGAAAGCACTCAGCCGATCTCTGAAGTGGGGGAGAAGCGATGATCGCTAGCCCTCGTGCGCTTCAGCTTCCAGGGCTGTCTTCTTGCATTTGGTCTCTGAGTCCTCCGTGCTCTGTCAACACCTAAAGCAGAGTCCTCTTTGTCCGCTCCCTCCTGGTCCTCAGGGTGTATGTTATCATAGATGAATTGTGATGCCTGGGATCTATTTGTTTCAGGGCTCATTTGTTGCAAGAGGAGGATAAAGGTAGCCACTTGAGTGTCTTCTCAGTACACTGCATAGAGATTTTTGTCTGCTCTGCCAAGGATGTGGAAGGAGGCCAGAGGCAGGTCTCGGTGTTCTTGGAAGCATTAGCATACAGAAGGCAGTAGCTGGTGTCATGTGCTGCATGCTTCTGATGTCAGGCTGTGTGCTGGGTGCGCCAGGTTAGTGCATGTTGTCCAAACCTCAAGGATATGGGTACTGCGATTGTCCCCACTTCACAGTAAAGGAAATGAGTCTGGGGGAAGAGAAGCCTTTTGCCCAGGGTAAGCAATGAAGCCAGAACTCTAGCCTAGGTCCTGCTCCAAAGGCATGTCTGGAGCCACCTGCTCTAGTCCCCTGGCATTCAGAATTATCATCTTCACTGCCACCATAGCTGCCTACACCTGCTTCCCCTTTCTGCGGGAACCCCCACCACATACACACGCAGACTTGGCAGGACCAGGCGAGCCGATACTTATTGAGCACTTAGAACAGCAATTGGTCCTTTAGAAACATGTAACCCTTGCATGACATCATTCTTTTTCTCATATGCTGTTATTATTTCTCGATGCCAGATATTCTACGGATGCTGCTGGACCACAGAGATGAGTCCCCGCCCTCCTGAGACTTTACATTAGAGATCAGAAAAGGCAACGACTGCTACACGCCACCTACACAGTTCACATAGTCAAAGGCAATCCAAGTCCAGAAAGAGAACTGCACCTGCTTGAGCCCACATCCTGAGGGCTTCCTAGAGGAAGTTAGATGTGGCTTAAGGCTGAAGAGAGGCATGCTTTAGTTGGGGGAGATGGCTTAGTGGATAAGAGAACTTGGTATAAGCACGAGGATCTAAATTCAGATTCCCAATGCCCATGTAAAAAGGCAGGCATGGCTGAATATGTTTAAAACTCCAGCATTTCAGAATCAGCAGGTTCTGAGAACTCAAAAGTCAGTCAACCTAGCCGAACCAGCGAGCTTCCTGTTAAAAACCCTGTCTCAAGGTGATAGGCAGACAAGGATAGAGAAAGACAGCTGACATCTTGCTCCAGTCTCTACATGCATGGCATGCAACACATACATTCACATGCATGCAATACACACACACACACACACACACACACACACACACACACACACACACACGGAGGGGGGATGGAATACTCAAGGCCAAAACATTCAAACAGGACAAGTGACCAGAATTTCTATGTCGCCATGATCAAGATTGTGGTCTGCTCCCCACCTCCTGCATCTTCAATGCCTACACAGCAGAAGCAGAACACACGCATTGAAAGAATGAATGAGAAAAGGGAACATTGATTGGAATTTGGGGTGTCTAGGACAGATCAGTAGACTGACTTGGCTAGAGACAGTAGGTGATAGAATAGGGGGGGAGCTGGCAGACACAGAGTTCATGCAGAACTCAAAGATTAAGTCTGATTTCCATAGGTGAAGAGGATGAAGGATCTCAAGGCTTTGGACAATTGCCTGGAGAACAAGTGGAAAAGTTTACCACCTTGGCATTGTTTGCCTTCTTCGACACCTGGAGCAGACGAGGGGGAGCTAGGAGCAGGAGCCTGCCTCAGTGCAGCAGTCTGGTACGTAGAAACAGCAAGCACAGCGTGCAGGCACCTGGTTCTATCACCCGGAGTCCCATCAGTGCACGTGGCCCCGTCACACCTCACAGAGCATGACGTTCATCTGTTGGCTTTATGGCAGTGCCTTCTCCATTGCCAAAGGCTGGTCTTGGCCAACTCCCACACTGACTGCTTGGCATCTTTAGTCTGAGCCGTGGCTCGGAGGAGTCTGCATTCCACTTTCCAGTAGCTGCTTAAGGACAGCGCAGGAGCACTGTGGCCATCGCTCATCCAGCGTGAGAGCACAGCTCCCAGGTTAGACCTTTGCTCTGGGAGGAGAAGTTATCTTTTCCTGAGGAGTCATAAAAGATGTCCATCCCCCTACCTCCCCCCTCCCCTCGAAAAGGCATCACCAATTGACAAACCAAAACAACGAGTCCAGGCCAAGTCTAGCTTATTGGGCTTACTTATAGAGCACAAGTGAGGAGTTACTTCCAGGGACCTGGGAGACTCTAAAACAGCCGTAGTGACTAAAAGTCTCGCCTCGGCACAGATGATGACTTCTCCAGCGCTGCATATATGGAGTGCTCCCTTCAGTTAACCTTCCATATTCAATGTTCTCTTGCGTGTCTGAGACCATGTGTAGCAGTGGCAGAATTGTATTGGGTGGGGAGGGAGATATAGTAGGGGGTGACTGAAATCTCATGTGAGGGTCTTATGACTCTGCCCACCCCCCTAGGAGGGAATGTCAACAGACCAGATCTTGGGGGGGGGGTCTCTTGTACTAGTTGTAGCAATGATGATGATTTTAACTGTTACACCTTGGGCATAATATTCTACAACAAAGGGGTGAAGGGTCTGTTTCCTGTGTCCTCCGCTTCTACTGATGTTAGTGATATAGAACAGTTAGACTTGGAGAAATTTCCTGAAATCACATCGGACCCAAGGTAAGGCTTTCAAATGAAGTGTGGGTAGACACAGAGTGGGTTAGACCCAGAGCAGAGTTATCTATTAGCCAATCTCAGTGACACATACAGAGGATTAAATGTTGGGGTAGGGAGTGATAAAAGTAGAAAACATAATGACATCCTCCCATTATTTTCCCAGGCGAGACTCGTCTTAGGCGGTTGTACGGGGGCAGAAGAAAATTCGTTGCCGCTGACAGATCTGAGTTCAGTCAGTCTCTGTTACTTACAAGTTGATTGATTTCTGGAAAATTCCTTTTACAAAGTAGTTTTCGATTGGGGGTGATTCTGCTCCCTGAAGAAGACATTTGGTAATATCTGGACACATCTTTTTTTGTTGTTGTTGTTACAATTTGTTGGGAGGAAGAGTTTGCTACTGCACCAAAACCTGGAGCTGCTGCTGAGCACCCTACAACAGGCAGGAGAGACTCAGCTCCCCCAAATAAAAGGTCACCTGATTTAAGATGTCGTTAATCCTGGGGTTGGGAACCTGTCAGCCCTACTGAGTCCATGTTACCCTTTTCAAATGGGTGAAGAAAGCGACCTCACAGGGAGTCCCTAACAGGGAGATTCCCTCGGGGAGAGAGGCCATCCCTGCACATAGTAGGTTCTCAGTGCTGTTCCATCCATTTTTCCCTCCCGTCACTTCTCCGTTCTGGATGGGGAGAATTTGGAGAGAATTCAGAAGCACTGCCAAGCTAATTACAGGGCAGGGAGGAGCATTTGAAAGGCACATGAAAAGACACAGGATTATTTAACTTGAAGAAAAAAGGTGGCTCAAAGGTGACTTAATGATGGCATTAGAGCCTCTGAAAGGTTGTGATCTCAGGGACTTGATCTATTACTTTCCATCTCCACTGAGGAATGAAACTGAGCGGTAGGGCAGGGCTTCCTCTCCATGAAGGTCATCTGGAGAGAGAGGAACTTCTTTTTTTATATATATATAATACATTTTTTATTATTATTTCAGCTCATACAAACTTAATAGGTACACCAGTTCCTTCCCTCCCTCCTCCCCCCCCCCGAACCCCCTGCTCCCCCTCCCCTCACCCCTCCCGCCCCATCCCCCCGTGCCTCCCGCCCCGATTCCCAGAGTCCTTTCATGTGCATGCTTGACTCTCCTCTGGGCCCTCCTGGAGAGAGAGGAACTTCTACAGTATCAGAAACCTAGGGACAGTTTTGTCTCTGAGCTCAGGGGACAGTCAATTGCATTGGATCAACTGTGGGCTTGGTGTGTGTAGGAGATGCTCGAGGGACAGAATGGTCTCCACTTTATGGAGCTTACAGATTAGTTCAGGGAGCAGTGCAGATACTGCAGGAGACGCGTAGGAATGCTCAAAGGGTCAAAGGTTAGCGGATACAGGAAGAGGAAGGACAGATGGATCTGAGGTTAGAAGATGAACAAAGCCATGGGAAGGTGGGCAAGGATGGAGGCGAGGAGGTGGGAGTCGAGGGAGGATGGACGATGAGGTGGACAGGAGGATTAGCAGAAGATCCTCTAGAGGCTGAACCAAACCAGAGCACCGGGAATAGGACAGTGGGAAGGCTTGTGCTTATTCTTTGTTAGACCAAAGTGGCCCAGGAAGGTTAAAGGGACTAGAAGCAGCTGCCGCTGGGAGGGCAGCTGAGGACTGTGGACTCAGGTCAGGGATGAGGTAAGAAGGAGAGTGGCACCTGGCGGGGCTGCTCCTTCCCAAATCACTTCCTGGGCATGCCTCTGGTCTCTCACCAGGATAGACAGGTTGACTCCAAGCTGGCCCACCTCTTGGATGCCATCCCAGGCTTGATCCTTTCCTTCCTACTCTGGAAACCTGGTGTCTGCTACCAGCTCTGCAGCTATGGGGAATCTGCTCGTAGGACAGAAGCCCCCACAGCCCAGCCTGGGCACTTGCTAGTTGGTATCCTTGGTCACACGGCTGGCTTGGCTGCACTCCTTGATGCAAGTAAACATGAAAGCTGGGTGGAGATGGGGGGGAGGGTGGCGGCTAGGCTCAAAGTGCCATCTAGGAAAGCTGCTAGAAAAGACCTCCATCCTTGCCTGCCACTCAGCTGTCTCTGGATCAGTACAGAGCATGCAAGGTAGTACCAGGCCTTACGCAGAGCTGCTTCTGCATCAGAGAGCTCCAGAGGTGTCTTCTGCTTCCTGGGATCTCTCCTACGTGGTGATGGTGGTGATGGTGGTGGTAGTGATGGTGGTGGTAGTGGTGGTGGTGGTGGTGGTGCAGTGACAGCAGAACTTTCTCTGCTTAGGGCAAGAAGGCTTTGCAGAGCTTCCCCCAAGGCCTAGGTAATGAGGGGAGGAATGTGCAGTAAAAGGCCTAAGGATTAGGGGAAACTCTATAGAGGACTTTTTCATCCTACATAGTGGATACTGCAAAGTGCTGCACGGAGCACCTGGTGAAGTCTCATCACCTCCAGATATCATCTGCTATACACCAGAGACCTTGCAAACACAGATTCTGAGACCACAGCCATACCAGCCCAGGTGGACTGAGGTGCGCTGTGCAGAATACCACCTCTTCTTTCCTGACTGGAGGGATGGACCCCTGTCTCTCTAGAAAGCTTCCTCTCCTGGGTACCTTTATCTGGCCTGGCATGTAGCCACACTCTTTTCTTGGGGCCATTTCATGTTACACAGCTAGTAGGGCTCATATGAGAAATGTGTGGGGTTTGATTCCGGTCCTGTGGTATTGGTTCTGGGACTGCCAACAAGGTACAGAATTGCACCCAGCTCAATTTCTTCCTGTTTAATAAATGAGGGTGTCAGTACCTATTTTATTGGATTACTATGAGGATAAATGAAATAACACAGTGCCGCTGTCTGGTGGTTCCTCAACAACTAATATTCTTTCTTCTTTCCCAGGGCCGGGACTAGAATGAGCCAGCTGGCATATTTCGGGAGGCCTAAGTCTCAGGGTTCACTTGGGTCTTCAGGAACCTGAGAGTGCCCCTAACGGATGTTGTACCTCGGAGCCTCCTTTATGCCCAGCCTTGCTCTCCCCTTGAGCGACTTGTAATCGCAGGCTCAGATTTAGAGGTTAAATGAAGCTCGGGAAGACCCTAGAGGGTCTTAGAATCTATTGGGTGACTAGACAGACGTGGTCCATGCAGTGAGCTCATTGGTGCCCACTGCGGTGAGATCCAGGGGTGATGCCTGACACAAAATTCAAAGAGACTGACTTCGATAGATGCTTCACAGCAGGAGTTAACCGGTATCACAGACTTCCCTGTAATGGGATCCCGGCCCAATTCATCTTCTTGTTTCACCACCAGGAGGGCAATTTGGCCGTGCCCACTCTAAGATCCTATGGTTGTGCCCACAGGATGCCAACCACCTGTGCAGAGTGAAAAGCTTGCCAGATGCTTCCAAAGTACAGAGGCTGGCATGATAGAGGCAGGCGCTGGCCTGTGTTAGCTGGCACGTGGCAGACCCACAGGGGTCTGGAAATATTCCTAGGCAGGGCTGTCTCACAGCTGCTCTGTAGCCAGCACACTGGCTATCCGCTCCTTGGGAAGCAAAGACACTGCGGTCATGAGTCATCCACTCCCTAGGTACTCTGAAGGGAAGCTTCTGTAATGAAGAGGACTGCAGACAGCGGCAGCACGGGGGAAACACGCCCAGCTTCCACCATGGCCGTCATTCCTGCTCACCTCCTTCTGCTGACAGGAGTTTCCACATAGTGGTAGTGCAGGCAACTGTGTGTGTGTGTGTGTGTGTGTGTGTGAGAGAGAGAGAGAGAGAGAGAGAGAGAGAGAGAGAGAGAGAGAGAGTGTGTGTACGCACACATCCCTCCATAGATTCCATCTGTCTCCAGGGCCCTCCTCCATCAACACCTGGCAAAGGAGTTCAACAATGGACAGGCTTGTTTGACCATTTCCAGTTACATAGGACTCTCTTGCCAGCTCCAAATGCCCTTCCACCATCACAGAGGATGCTGGAGAGACCCCTGAGATGTGTGTTGGGCCCTAACAATGTTTTCACAGCCTGATATGTTCCTCTCCCAAAGATCTGCTTCCCTCCACCTCCCCCCACAAAGCCCACCACCATCATCCTGGTTGTGACCCTGTAGAAACTCCAATGCGCACTTGTGGAGACTTCTGAGCTAACTAAGCACAATCCATGAAGCCCCACTAGGTGGGATTATCTAGGTTTGGGGAGCTTGAAGGAACCAACGGTGGAAGCCCTCTCCAGACTTTCTGAGGCCATGATTGGAACAATCATCGTTGGAGGCCTTTCATGTCGCTCGCTGTGTTAGTTGTCAGTCCTTGTATAACAATGGTCAGATTCTCCAGGGCCAAAAAGGCTTTAAAGTCCATCTGGCCAGCTCTTAGTCTTCCTCCCATCCGCTGTCTTCTCTGCCCCTTCCATGCTGAAATCTCCACAACTGGCTCACTATTCTGTTTGTACCTTCCTACAAGAGGATTCTTTCTCCCTGTGTCTCAACGCTGCCTGCTCTTTCTGTGACTTTCCCTCTGCAGAATCAAACTGTGTCCACCTTGGGTTGATTCTCACGGGCACCAGGTGGAGCCTCAATCCTCTTTATACTGTAGCCTGGGGTGGAAAGAAGGCAACAGGCATGCAAACTGAGTTTTCTCTCTCCCAGGAGCACACACTTCACTTCCTTCAAAGGTTCCTCTTTTGTTGAACTTTTGAGATCTACCTCGATTTATTCTCTATCCTGGGAGCATTGATTGGAAACATGGACGGCTTAGGGTCTGGCATGTTGGGTTACCAAGGTGATGTCATAGATACTGCCCTCAAAGTCATTCAGTCCTTGAAAACCTTGGGCAGCTGGTGGAATTCAGATTTCCAGTTGTCAGCTGGCTGTCAGATCACTGGATCTGTTCAGAACCCTGGACTTCTTTAAGAAGCTCAGGTTCAGATCCTGGATTCCATGGGAAAAGTCTGGGCAGAAATGGCAGTGGCCTGCACTTCTGGTTCTGGGAAATCTCAAAGGGAAGCAATAAGGAGGTTGAACAAGGCAGAATGGTTTCTGAAGTCACCCTTGCCCCGCCCAAAATACCCTCTTCTACACCCACATGCACCTACACGCACTCACATACAAACATACATACCCTCAACCACCCCCTCCCACACACAAACAGACACAAAGATAGGCTCAAAGAAGGAGGAGGCTGAGCTAGCTCCTGTGGGCCCTCAGACCAGAAGCATGAGAAAGGAACTCCGTGACGGTCAGAAAGAAAAGGCTGAGAAATGATGGGGACATGCCTGGTGATGGGCAGATGTCACTATAGGAAGCTGGGTAGACAGGCAAAAAGAAACAGAGCGAGAAGACCCTTTCTGATGAGAGCCAAAGCCAGAGGGAGGAAATTAGAGGGATGAGTCAGAGAGCCTGCACAGGGCCCCAAAGCTTACCAAAGTGGCTCTTGTTTCTCAAATGAATACTGTCAATTGGCAGAGATCCATTTAGCTGTAGAACTTTGGGGAGCCCATTCCTGCATGTCTGATAGGTATTTGTCTAATATACACAGAAGTTGTCCTGGTTTCAGTGAGTTGTTCCCTAGAGGCGTATGTGTTTGAATCCTTAGTTGATATTGATGTTTGGGAAGGTAGTGGCACCTTTAGGAGGAAGGCACGTGATAGAGGGTGGATTGAGACTGGGTAGGTCTGCCTTGCTTCCTCTAGCCGTTTGCTCTGCCTTGTGATAATGGCTGTGATCTGAACCACCTAGAGCTTCTGCCGCCTGCCATGCCATTTCTACCACAATGGACTACATCTCCCCTCTGGAACCATAAGCCAGATAAATTCTCCTTTCTCCCCTTGAGTAAGTTGCCATGAGTGGTTGCCTCACGGCAGCAGAAAAGCAACAGATGTCATAGAAGGAAATCTTTTCAAGGGCGGCCAGGCAGCCCTTTGCCTTACCATGAAATCATAGTCTACAGGAGAACCTGGCTGTGATGATTGGCATTAACTACCAATGGGAACACTAAAAGGTGGGCCTTCATCCATGGCTAAGAGGGATTTCTCCAGATCAGGGGTTCACTTCTAGGCCTGCCTGCAAAAGATTGTCTTGTTTGTGTTGGTTGAGATAGAAAGACTCGACCTCAGGGCAGGCAGCATGGTTCCCTGGGCTTGAAGCCCCAGATGGAATAAAAGGAGAGAGCAAGCTGAGCGCCTGCATTCACACTCTCTGCTTTCCCGTTGTGATGTCATGTGACCAGCTGCTTCAAGCTTCTGCTGCCTTGACATCCCTACATGATGGGCTGTACTGTGAAGTGCAAGCCAAAATAAACCCTTTCTCTGGTGAGCTGTTTTTGTCAGGGTGCATTATCATAGCAATGGGAAAGGGAATCGAGACATCATTCATCTTTTGAAGTGATTGGGTCTGCAAGCGGACTTTCATGTAGCTCACCAGGAAGAGTCCAGCCAGGCCTAGCTCAGGCCTCCTCAGCCCAGGAAGCAGCAGCAGGGCCCTGGGCTGCCCCGTCTCCACGGCAATACAATTCAGACCTGCCAGAGCTCAGGGCCTCTCTGCAAAGACCAACTCTTCCGGGACCTGTCTCCCTGCTCTACGGCCTTCCAATTCCTTTCCTCCACCTCTGGGCCTGGTTTCCAATTTGTTGGCATTTTCCATTTCATTTCCCTCCTGTTCACCTTTCCTCCCTGTGGGATCATTTGGGGCTTTGATTTCCTTCTGTTAGAATGAGCATTTCCTCCCTGTCACAAGCGTCTCTCTCTTCCTGCCCCACGACATGGCTAAATCAGCTACTTCTTGCGCCTGGCTGTGCCTTCTACCAGAGGAGCAAAGGCCGGTAGGTAGCCCTGCCTCACCTCCTCTCTGGTGACTAAACTACGCGTGTCAGGGGGAAAAACACCTCTCTGCTTTGAACAGGGACTTGGTGAACCCTCCCCATCACCCCTGGTGGTCTGCCTAGTATCATGGCAACAGACAGCAAGGATATTACCACAGTCCCACTGCGGTAGAGATCCAGGTTCTGTCTCTTGCCTCCAGGCAGGTCTGGCCCACAGCCAGATTGTAGGAATTGAGAAATGGGAAAGGGGCGGAGGTTGGAAGAATTCGCGGCCTCTTTGAAGAAGTACACAAAAGGAAATCTTCACATCTATTTTGCATGCGCCTTGGTTCTGGAATCTTCTTGTAGGAATGAATTGCCCTGGCTTAAACCCTGCTTAGCATTGTTACAGATGAACTTGCCTGCAGAAGGGATAGATCCATCTGTGATCTCTAAGGCTGGCCTGGGAGGGGGAGTCAAAGGGATCTCTATAGGTAGCCTTCTGACTCAGGCCTTTGGTTCAGGACCCATGCATGGCTGTTTCCCTGCTTAGCCTGTGTGCGAGCATGCATGTGTGCACGTGGCGGCCAGAGGTTAACATCGGGTGTCTCCTTCAATCACTCTCCACCTTGGTTTTTGAGACAGGGCCTCTCCTTGGTTTAGAGCTTGTCAATTTGGTAGACTGGTCAGCAAGTCTCAGGGATCCACCTGTCTCTACTTCCCCAACACTGGGATCATAGGCACAGACCATTGCACCCAGCTTTTTCACATGGGTTCTAGGGGTTAGATTTAGGTCTTCATGCTTTCCCAGCAGAGACTTTACCAACCGCGCCATCTCCCCATCCCGTTTGCATTTTTTATTCATCTCATATAAATCCCGAAGAAAGCACAACATTGGGTGCTGACTGCTTATTGGATGACGGAACCACCCTATCAGTTGAAGTAGCCCGAGATTCTGATCCCTGCGCTCCAACCTAGAGTCCACCTCCATAGGAATTTCAAACTGAGGGAAGGCCCTGGGCCACCCATGCTTCTGCTTTCGAAATATTCATTTGAAAAGCTTTTCTGGCTTTCTAGCCTCAGCCAGTCACTGTGCAGAGCACAGGGGAGACTGGGGTGAAGGAAACGAGGGATTTCCTCTCAAGACACTTGCATCTCGGAGAAGACAAATGTGTGCAGGTGTACGCTGCAGCACCGCGCTATAACCCCACAAATGACAAAGTGCCTGGGGATGCAGAAGAGGCAGCATACAGAGAAAACACTGGAATTGGGCCTTGGCGGGAACTCCGCAGCTGTCAAGAAGAAGAAGGGAAACATCACATGAATAATGAGTTCAAGACATGCTCCCCCCCCAAATATGGCACCTTGACATATTGAAAAGGAGAAATTGGCAGAAGCGGTAGCATCAGTCACTCCGACCTCCCCCCTTGACTCCTCCTCCAAAGCAGAGCATATATTGTCATGTGAGAGATGCTTCTCTTATACCTGGAAAGAAAGACGCAGCCCTTTCCCTGAAAAGGGAGAGACACAGAAGAATCATAATGGACAGGCCTTGCAAAACCCCCCTAGCTCACTGCCCTCACCTCGTAATCTGCCCAGCCCTATTTCTCCACGACTGTGCACTCTCCATCAATCCTGCTGTGATAAACACCCGGCTTAGTTAGTTCTTTGGGCTTTTGTTTCCTTAGGAAGACACAAGATCCTAATGCCTGATAAATCATACATTAAATAAACTGTTATCCTCTTGCTCGTCAGTCTCCTTTCATAGTGTAGGCCAGCCAGTCTCTTCCAACGCTAGAATGGAGACCACCCAGTCCATTTTAATTGCCTTCATACAACGAGCACCCAGTGCCAGGTTTGGGAATTATAAATGCATCATTAACTCCTTCAGGTGGGTGATGGGTGTCAGCAGGGTATTCAGCTCTGTGCTCTGGGGTATTTTCCATATCGTTTACTGGCTGCTGCTCATAAAGGTTGGGGACATCAGGCCGCACAGAAAGCTCAGCGAACGTGACTCTGGAGCCAGGCCTGCCCTCCATCCCTCACTGAGGCCAATGCAGAAATCTTCCCAGGAAGGAGAAGAGAGCTCTGCTTCTTGTCTGAGCCTGAGTCCCCAAGCGTCACAAATGTATTCTAGCTCAAGGTTTAGAGTTGTGGAAGACATAAATCCATCCAGCCGCTCTGGGGGAAGGGGAGGGTGGGTTTTGGTGTCTGCTCTTTAATCAATAGCATTAGGCTTTTCAATGGAAGGATCTTAATTTGATAATCTCCCCCAAGGACCCATTGTTTTTGACATGGACATATTACATGGCTTCCTGACTACCAGGGAGACCGGGCCAGCTTCCCCATGGAATGGGAATGAACGGTGCTTTCTTTGCCTTCTCTTTGTATCAGGAGCCAGGAAGGGGCTTGGTTTTCATCACGGCTTCAAAGCTTTAGAGCTGGAGCAGACCCTGGCGAGCCCGCATCTTTCCCCTGGAAAGACCACACGAGGTCCTGGTAGACCACCCTCACCAGGTGAAAATCCTCACTGACTGCCAGAGAGCAGCATGTTTTTCTCGTCAGAGTCTGGAATCTCGCGCTTCCTTGTATTGAAGTCACTCGGCCTGTAGTTTGCGTTCCTCCTCACTTGCTCTCCTGATTTTCCTCCACATTGCAGACCTGGCAAGCTTGTCACTGAGCAGTTAGAGGGAGCCTTGGAGTCTTGGGACGGGGTGAGGGTGGGGGTCCTCTGGATTGGTGATTGGTCACTGCAAAGATGAGGGGCACACAGGAGCCAGTGTCTTGAGCTGAGCTGAAGGGAGGAACGGACAGAGATGTCCAGTCGGCTCTCACTACTGATGACCTTTTTCCCGGCAGACCTCTGATCACTTGTCTTGCGCTCTGCTGGCCAGTCCCCCTCCATGTCCCACGTTGTCAAGGATGCCTCCCAAGAGCAGCAGCTGTGTGACCCCTGGGGCCGCATCCCCTGTCGTGGTGCCGCTGCTCAGCAGTTAGTGTGTGGATTAATGGTTTGCACTTCAGACAGGGGATACATGTCTTAGGGTCTATAAAGAACTGCGTAACAGAAACATCCCAAGCCCTCAAATCTTTCAATTAATCTCCAAAGATAAAACATGAATGGCCAGTAAATATTTCCCTGTTAATGAATAAATTTTGCTGTTTGACAATTTTATACATGTATATAATCCATTCTGATTACTTCCCCTTCCTTCCCCCCCCCAGCTCTTAACTCTCTGGCCCCTGCCAACTCTATTTCTTATCCAAAAATCCCTTATTTATAAGTCTTGTTTTGTTTCCCACTGAGTTTAACCAGGGCTTTCTATGTGATCCACTGAACTCTGGTGGGCTCACTGGTGGGCACACAAATGGATACAATGCCTCTGCCTCTCCCAGAATCTGTCGATGGTCAGTGGTTTGAACCAATAGATATATTTAAAAGGGTTCAATAGTCTTAGCCATCAGAGAACTGCAAATTAAAATTGTTTTGAGATTCCATCTCGCTCCTGTCAGAACGACTATCATCAAGAAAATAAATGACTTCAAATGCTGCAAAGATTGTAGAGAAAGAGGAACTCTCATTTACTGCCGGCAGGAATGTAAACTGGTGTAGTCATTATGGACGTCAGTATGGAAGTTACTTGAAAAATTAAAAACAGGGCTGGGGAGATGGCTCAGGGGTTAAAGCCTTTGCCTTGAAAGCAAAAAAACTTGAGTTCAGATGCCCAGATCCCATATAAAAGTGCCGGGTGGAAACAGCAGAGGTCTTTAATTCTGACCCTGGAAGGCAGAACCTGGGAAACCCCAGAGCAAAACAATAAGGGTTTAAAGCAATCCAGGATGATTCCCAATATCACCCTCCACAGACACACACACACACACACACACACACAGATTATAAACAGAATTACCATACGATAATGCCACCTGGGTATATACTCCAAAATCCTACCTCAGAGATACTTCTATCTGAGGTTACTGCTGCCCTATTCATGTAGTGAGAAAGAGAACCAACTTAGATGCCCATTAACAGATTTATGGAGAAAGAAAATGTGGTCCATATACACAATGCAATTTTTATTAGTCATAAAGGAGAACGAAATTATTACATTATCAAGAAAACAGATAGAATTGGAGACTACTTTGTTAAGTGAAATAAACCAGTTCAGAAAGACTAAGGTCACATTTGTCTGGATACTAATTGTGTGTGTGTGTGTGTGTGTGTGTGTGAGAGAGAGAGAGAGAGAGAGAGAGAGAGAGAGAAAGAGAGAGAGAGAAGAGAGAGAGAGAGAGAGAGAGAGGCATGAAAGCAGAGCAAGGTTCACTTTTGGAGAAGAAAGGAACCAGAAGAAGGGGCGTGAGGAAGAATCAATACAGAACCAAGCTTTATTGTTAACTGCCAAAAACAACCCAAATGTCCACTGGTAGGTGAACGGAGCTAGTACATAGGTTAACAGCGCCCTCATTACTGTGGAGTACAGTGTTTTCTAAAGTGTCATAGAAATGAAGGTGTGCAGTGTAGATGTGTTTTTCTCGGTCTCGTGTGTACAACTTCTTCCATTCGGAATTGTGGATCTTACTCATGTTGCAGATTTCTTCAGCCATTCATTTTTGTTCATGAAGAGTAATCTACTGATGTTAACTTAGGGTGCCAAGGGAGGGAGGGATTGTAATAGGACAGAGGAAAACTTTTGTCAGATAGTTGTGTTGGCTATTTTCAATGGTGATGATGGTGTGTGTATATGTCATGCCGCACAGTGTGTCTTCAATATGTTGTATGTCAACCACATTTCAATGAGGCTCATTACAAGTATGAAATGACTGGAAGTTTCCTCTAATGTTTTATCAGTAGCTCAGACAATATAACCAAGCAGAACACCTCTTCCGGCCTACTTTGCATTTGCTCTTGCTCCTGAAATATCTTTTGCTGGGTACATTCACCCAGAATCCAGAAAACTGAGAGTCATCCTGGGTTTTTTTCCTCTTCTTCCACAGATGGCCAAGTGGAAATTAATTTATCTTTTCTTCACACCCCCTAAATTCAACTCTTCCTCTCTAGTCTGCTTGAGATGGTTATTCTCTGGCATTTAATCTCTGTCTTGGTCAAGTTTTGGTTAATGTAATGGAATACTGGAGGTGGGTTGCTTATGAAGTAAATGTGTGCAATGGTGGGAACAAGCATTTACACTGGCAGCCAAGGAGACCAAGGTCCACGTTCCCTTTGGAAAGCATATCTCCAACTGGCCTAAACATTCCTCTAGGCAGAACCTTTTAAAACTTCCACAACCACCTTTAAACAACCATCCTGCCTCTACCACACAGGGCCTTGGCAGACAAGCCACATCCAAACCATAGTGCCCAAAATGATCTACACCTTTCTAGTCTATCACTCTGACCCTTACCTCTTTCTTTTATCTGTTTGTTTTTAACCTTCAATACTACTATGGCAGGAAGTGTCAAGGTTGACAGACAGAAACAAGTCAGTTGGCAAGAAAAGACCAGAAGTCCTTCCCCACCCAGGATTCATACAACGAATTGATTGTGCTTAAGAAACACCCACAGAATACAAAGGAGGGAAAGGCAGGTGTTATGTTAATGTCTTATAAAGGGTCATATGGGACTTTTTCTTTTGCAATAGTTAATGCCAATAGTTAACTGTGGGAGGCCTACAGATACACAGCGATCTGTTTACAGACTCTGGAACATTCATGGGTCATGCTAGCAACTCTGTTAGTAAGTGGGCTGATGCTTGTGCCCAAGAAAGACTTCAAGATCTGCCAAGATAGTGCCTCTTATGTGGTTGCTTAGGTTCCAAATGCCCCTGGAGGACCCCAGATTTTACCTATGCATTCATTTGAACATCCCAGTCTCCTCCTCCTCTCTCTCCCTCTCTCCTTACTCTCAGAGCCACCAAGTTTTTTACTCCTCCATCCCAGATCCCAGATCCACACAAAGTGTTCTTCCCTCTCTTGGGACTCCTTTGATCCCCATTTTTCTACTACTTAGTCTTACTCCCTCTTATTTTCTGTGCTCATTTAATGCAGACAATACTATCTTAGAGGGTATAGATTTAATTTCCCAAATAAAAAGATGTTCCCTTGAGCTAGACCCAAGGAAAACAACCCACGCACTTGCACTTTTCACCTGAATGGCGCTTTCAAAAGCAAGAGCTAAAGCCATTCATAGGAGCAAGTTGTCTCTTGTCTGAAACTGACAGCCTTAGTTCAGACTTTGGTTTTTTTTTCCTTTCTTTCTTCATTTTTGCTTTTTTTTTCTCTAAACCTCTTAAGAGAGATGCCTGATTTTCCTAAGATTAAAAAAATAATAATAACCTCAGAGATGCCCCTGGCAAAGAATAGCATTCTGGTATTTTTGCAACTTAATCCTGGGAGAGAGATAACTTTTGGCAATTGTTGCAAACCCCAGCTGGGGGAAGGATATACCCCCAAAGCATTTGAAACATAAACCAGTGTTTCTGATCCTTTTGGGAGCTACTTTAGGAGCTGCCCAAGGATGCTAGGTGGGGAAGGTGGGGTCTGATGGTGGGAAGGAGCAGGCAGCCTTGACTCACTCCAGAGACTCTGGTACTTGTCTCTGGGAATTCTTAGAATCACCCTGGGAAATTCACCTTCAGTTTCCCTGGACTACATGCTGCCACATAGCCTCAAAACTTAAAGTAAGGGTAATGTTAATGTTTTACGGTAACATTGTCTGGAAAATTCTGACCAAAGGCTGAAAGTTGAAACCCTAGTGTTGCACTCCAACTTGACCGGGTTGCGGAATCAACGGGAACAGGCCGATGTGCTATGCTGCGGGATTCTGTGACCTGCACACTTAACTCAACAATCCTGATAGGTGTTGCAGAGTAGGATCAGCAGGAATCGAATCAGGTTCGGTGAAGGGGGGATCTTGGAAAAGCCAAAACCCAAATCACCTTCATTATAGAATCTAACCTCTTATATACCAAGAAAAAGGGGGTGATGTCTGTACACTGCACAGAACGATGACGTCAATAGTGGCAGACAAACTACAGGTGCAAGATCAACAGCAGGTGAGACCAAAACCAACAATACAGCCCTGGCAATCCTTAGACATGTTAATATGCCCTAATGGCTCCATTCATTGTGGAGAAAGAACAGGCTGCTAATAGATCAGGAACATGGTGATACAATTACAGTGATAAAGCTCTGTGCTCATCCTCCAGACGTGCTAATTAATGTCTAGATGGCTTCCAAAGAACAGGAAGAAATATGTATAAAACACCTATGCCCTTGATCCAATTTCGAGACAGGACAAGATCCATCCCTGCTCCTTGTGGGAAAGTCAACAGGAGTCAGCCTACAACTATGCTGACATCGGAGGCACACTGCAACTGAGACTTCGAGAAATGCCCTTGTCATCGGTCTTCAAGATGGAGATCTCGAGCTTGAGCGTTCTCTACATTTTGTGCGCAGGTCTTCACTGCTCTCTACCAGACTAGAGGCCTTGCAAAGAAAAAGTCAAATCCCGAAAGACATTCTAGGAACAAAGTTTCCCATTAGTCCATCTATTCTTAGGGCGACAGCAATGCTCCCTAAAGAGAATGTCCAGACCCCCCAGGGACAATCGGAGTCTTTTTCACCCATAGATCTTCAGCAATGTAAGAAAAGCTAGGACACACTTACTGGGAAACCTCTGCACAGCACAGTAAACAAGCACACACTGGCCATATTTAATCTGTTTCCTATTTTGATTTTTCTCTTGTTTCACTGGGACTTAAGCTTCCTCTTCTTGCCAGGCTTGTTGCTGTTTTCCCTTTTACCACCTAAAGACTGTTCCTAAAACCATATCGGCTCAAGAACTTTGAATTTTATAGAACATTACTTAGATACCACAGACTCGGCAGTAAGAGACTGACTTCTTTATGTTGAACAGCCAAGATCTATAAAAGAAAAAAAGCCATTTAGAAACCAAGCTGTCTGTGCCTGCTCAGTCTGCTCAGCACCTTATTAATTAGTCAAGGTCTATGTCTTTAAAAATAAAATCTCTTCCATTTTATTTATGTTAAAAGTCATGTCTTTGTAGATTTTATACTTCGGATTAATGATGCTATAAAAATCATCTGATTAGCAGTCTAACTGAAAAGCAACAATTAGTAACAAAATCCTTGGTGTTTTGTATTTTTATTTATATTTAAAATGTTATTTATTTATTTGAGAGTGAGGAGAGAAAAAAAGAAAAAGAGAAAGAGAATGCATATGCATTCCACGATGCATACATGGAAGTCAGAAGACAATTTTGGAAAGCCACTTCTTCTATCATGTCAGCTTCAGGGATATCAAACTTCAGGTTTCCAGATTTACCAGGTTAAGCCATCTCACCAGCCTGGTATTTTCAAATCTATTTTGACGTATGAGTATGTTGTCTACATGTGCTTATGTTTTTTTTATCATTTACATAGCATAAGATTGTTAAGTAAATGGTCGTATAAATTAAAACTCTCAAATTAACCCAAATTTCTTTCAGCTTGTAAAATACCTAGCTTTAGTAATTGTAAAGATTATAAACAGGAGGGGAAGGAGGACCCCACCAGAAACAAGGAGAGAGTGGACCATGTTACAGCAGAGAAAATAGGCCACCATCAAGGACTGCAAGTAAGTAATGAGACATCTGGTTAAGTTCACAGACTTTCCTTCCTGATCACATGCAATTGATGGAGTATGATCTCACCAGAAGGGGTGGGCATATAGGCTATCTGATAGAAAGTAACCATTTTGCAAATGGGTGATTGACCCCTCTCTCACCGTGGTCTCCTACTTTTATTCCATCTACCTTTGAATATACTCTTATAACAAGACTCTAATTTAACAGGTTTTTATCTCTGGCTAGGGGGTGATATCCAAGCAAAACCGAAAAAAAAATCAACAAACCATAATTCAGAACATCAGAGACTCTACATCAACCACATGGAACTGGGCCAGCCTAATCTCTCCCCATCCTGAAGCTCAGGGAAATTTGCGGAAGAGGGGGCGGTAAGATTGTAAGAGCACAAGGATGGGAAGAGTAATGATATGCAAGATACTCCACACAAGTTAGGGCCGAAGCAATCATAATAGGACTTTGCATGACCTGTGTTATGTCCAACACATTATTGGCCCCACAAAGTCTAGCATGGACTAAAGGCACTAGGATCCTTGGAGGCTAGGGACTGACAGTTACAGGAGTGTTCCTAAGCTTAAGGGGAACACGGGAAAAGGTTCTGGGATATGCCCCTGGGTCCTTGCACCTCATCGGAGAGGAGGACCTAGAGGAGAGTTTGCCATGCACAGTAAAGGATGCTCTGGGGATTGGGGGGGGGGCACTGGGGGATGGGGAGGGAGGGGAGAGGGGAGGGGGGAACAAGGGGGTTGGGGGGAGGGGACCGGTGTACCTGTTAAGTTTGTATGAGCGGAAATAATAATAATAATTAAAATGCTTGTAAAACATAAATAAATAAATATTTTTTAAAAAAGAAAAAATTATTGTAGCCAATTAAAGATATGAAGTTTGAAAAAAAAAAGAATAGCTAGCTTTCTGAAACAAAAACAACAAAAGTGTATATATGTTATTAAACAGACAATCAAAATGTTATTTGATCAAAATGTTATTTGGTTAATCATCTTCTCAGCTCTGACTTTAAAGTGGTCTAAAAAGTCCCTATTTCCTGTGGAAGTAAACTGGTTCTCACGATATGGTGGTCTTTGCTCCAAAGTTCAGCCTTACCCTCTTGGACGATTGCCCTTATCTGAGGGATCATCTTTGAGACTTTCTATTCTAGATTCTAATGACCAAGACAGTGATAGATCCAGATGTTCATTTTTCTGTGGGTAATTAATGTGACTGTAAAAAAACCAAAGATTTTATGTTTTTTAATATAATTGCTTATAGTTTCTACTAAGTATGCCAGATTTCTAATTAAAAGACAGTCTTAAGGAAGTTGAGGCTTATGTAAGAGTCTGTCTCTGTCAAGCTTTATCTAAGTATTATACAATAGCTAAATTATGAAGAATAACTCTTTAACACTAGTATAATTGACCTTTTGATGTTTAATAGCCATAACTGGAGGTCAAAAACAATGATTATATATAGGGGCTAAAAGGACAGTTAATGTTTTAAACCTTGACCCCAGGTCTGCTAGTTCCAGGGGATGATGGGACACACCTCTCAAAGCATTCTACAGTCGTAAAGAGCCCAGAAGCTGAGCTTTAACAGTGTCCATTCTCCTAAAAGGGGTCAACACACAGAAGAAAATGACCTCGTTTCTTCCAAGGAAAGTCACATGATCAGCAGGACCCTGATCCACCTGACATGGGTTGGTCGTGAAGTGACCCCTGTAAGTTCATGTGTCTCAGCACTTGACTTGCAGATGGTGGCAATGTTAGGAGACTGAACCTTGCTGGAGTAAGTATGCAGTTGCTGAAGGCAGGCTTTGAGACTGGAGATCTGGCCTGCTTCCCTTCTCTTGCTCTCTCTGCCTCCTGATGTCTTCTATAGCATGAATTGACTTCCTCCTTTGGCCACCATGCCTGCCACAATGTGTTTCCTGCCATATAGACTTTATCCCCTCTAGAACTTAAGCCAAATACTCTTTCCCTCTTAGGTTGCTTGGGTCAAAATTATTCTCTCATAGCAACAAAAGAATAACTACAAATAACTAACAAACTATCCCAGAAAATACCATAATTAGTCAAGAAAAGAGCAAGGGACTCCTCCTTAATCCCTTAGAGTAACCACTAAAGAACCTCAACTGACCATGGCAAGAAATGACCAAATTTTGGCATGCAGGTGTATATGTGTGTAGGGTGTGTGTGTGTATGTGTGTGTGTGTGTGTGTGTGTGTGTGCACGTGAGCATGCATATATGCAAGCATATATATGTGGATGCCCTACATTGATACTGGGCATCATTCTTGATGATTTCTCACATTATCCATTTTAAAACGGGTTTTATAATGAAACCCAGAGCTTATCAATAGGTTCAGTCTAGCTAGTCAGCTTGTCCTGGGAATTCCTAGTCTTCACCTTCTGAGATTGGGATCACAAGCAAGCCACTATACACACCTAGCACTTTCATGTGGGATCTGGGAATCTGGACTCTCATCCTTTTTCTTGCACAGCAAGTACTTTAATGACTGAGCCAGCCCAGTCCAGTGCTTTCCCTTTGCTAATGAAGTGACTCCGCCTCTATTTCTACTCATGTGCTTCTGGTCTAATTCTTAGCCATGGAACACAAGAACTTGCATACCTTAACAGGCCTGGGACTCAGATCCATGTTTACAAAACTACAGGGATTTTTTTTCTAGAATCTATGTGGTCTTCAAGATATATGCCATTTCTTAATATATATCATTTCTAGATAAGAACTAAGATGTTCTCTGTCTAGATAATCCCTCTCTTAAATGCTGCTTCTTTATAGGGGCATTTCTATCAATGGCAATCTAGCTATGCCTCCTGTGAGTGCTTCAAACTCCTTGGAAGTTGGATGTAATTTCATTTTAACTTAATTATTAACATAAGTCTGTCTACCAGGCTATATTTAAGAACATTTTGTTTATTAACTATTTGAGAAGGAGCGGGGAAGAGAGGGAAAGAGAAAGAGTAAGGAGGGAGAGAGGGAATGGATGGCATGATAGAGTGAATGAATGCTTGCTTACTCATGGTGGAATGAATGCTCATGGTGGAGGTCATAGGCAACTTTCAAAAGCTAGTTCTCTCCTTTTACCACAGGGGCTTCTGAGGACCACCAGGCTTGTGAGCAGGTGACATTTACCTGCTCCCATATATATAATAAAGAACCTTATCTATTGTTCATCAACACAAGGAGCTTTCAAGACTTTGGAGGCCAATATGACAATACTAGGCATACTATAGATACTCTAAATAAAACATTGCAGTACACGGGGGGGGGGGAGCACCCTGTGGAGAGATGAGAACAGCTAGCCAGAAGGAAGGAGCATGGAGGGGGCATGACTTAGAAGCGGTAAGAATGCACAGAGAAGCAGAAAGTAGGCAGTGGAGACCTGAACAGCTTCCCCCAGCTAAAGGCCCCTCGCAGATGGAAAGACTAGTCAGGACGGCAGGGGGAATGCCTTGAGGCTAGAACTTTGGAGGGCGTTAAATATCCAATTAATCGGTGGCCGAGGGGAGCCATTGAAGATTTCCTAACAGGTGAATGACTTAATCAGCTATGCAATTCCTGAGGCTGCTGCTTCCTCCTGCAACCCCTCCCCTTCCTCCTCCTCCTCTTCTTCTCCTCCTTTTCCACTTAATAACAAGAATTATGATCCTAATAGAGCACACAGAAGCTAGAAAGGAATAGAGGGCGGACGTGGACATCCTTTACTTGGATTATTGTCCAAATACTTGGCGTCAGCTTAAAGGAAAGGTGGGGAGTCAGGTGTAAGGGCTGAGACAGAACTAGACCCCACATTGCCAGGCATCTGATTGTGTTGGGAGAGAAAGGAAAGTGACCAGCCAGGATGAATCAGTGTTTTCAACCCTGGCTCCCAAGAATGATGGCGTCTTTACTATCACCAAAGTATGTGTGTGGGAGGGGGTGTCTCGTGGGGGGGTTGTCTCAACTGACGGGGTGGGGGGGGGAAGTGGGGAGAAGCATTTGGAATGAACTTGACCTTTATAGTCAGATGAATGCAATTCCTGGCATTCTTTGATCTAGAAAGGGGGAAGGGGGGGCTCTTCCCACTGTGCTCAGTCCTCTGAGAGCCTCTGTCAATCAAGAAGACCTGAGATCCATCTATGCTGAGAAATTTTTTTTCCTCCTCTAATAAATAACATTGCTAAATTGGAAGCAGGGGTTGAGGGGGGGTATGAGTCTCCTCAATCCTGCTATTGTGTTCTCGAGCTGGGTAATTAGTGTCTGATAGTTTTAAACAGATGGGTCTCTCTGGCAGCAGGGATTACGGCTTGAAATCAATCCTGAACAAATATTATATTAATTTCTCGACTCCCTCTCTCGGTGGACAAAATGCGTTCTTTTCCTCGGAACGCTGTCATGACGAGAACATTAATATTGGATCAGTTAAGAGATGAAACGGAAGTGGTAGAGGTAGAAGGAAGGGATGGGACTTACTGGGAGCTGAGCGGAAGAGACAGATGCTTAAAGTTTCATGGGGCTGGCTGGATGCGGGCCTGACGCAGGGAAGGGATTCTGAGAGCAACCGAGGTTGGCTGGGGCTGGGCCGAGGGCTGCTCTTCTGAGTCTTTGCCCTCCCCCAAATGCTGGGCAGCTTGACACGGGCACCTGCTTTGATAACCTGCTTGTCAGGTCTGCTGGATAGCCTCTGATGTTTGTTTCGGCTGTGAGAGGAAACCAGTTCCACATAAATAGGTCTGCAGGGGGCCTGGCAGACTTCTGACTTTCCAATCAGACCCAGCAATCTACAATTCAAAACCACACCGGGCTGCCTGGAGTGAGCCCGCAGCCTCTCTCCTCCTTTCCTACTTCCACCACCTGGGAAGTGCAGCCCGGTCTCCAGAACAGTTAAAAGGGAAAAACCCGCTACCTAAAACCCCACCCCCACTCGAGGGTGAGTGTGAAGCCCTGCCTGCCTCAGGTAAGAACCGAGCCCGGAAATGTTCAAATGTACGGGCAGCTCTTGAAAATGGATGCTAATGTATTTCCCAGCCATATCTCTGTAGCTTTTTCTTCTTCCGTCAGGCCTTCCCTACCTCGCCATCCTGGACTCAGGTTAACACTAAAACGTGAAAGGGGGCAGCAGCTTGTGCTAGTGAAAAGGGCTATGATATGTTAATGAGCCCTGTGGTCTCGTGCCTCACTTTCCCAGTGGGGACTGGGTCTCTGTTTTCCATTATTATTATTATTTCCATTATTATCCATGATAATAAGAGTCTTCATTAGGATAGACAGCTGTGGGAGCCTCAGTTTGGCCTAAAGGTGGGAGAGAGCAAGAGCAAGAATGAAAACTCTAAGTAGGAAGAGGTAGCCCCCCAGGCTGTAGGCAGCAGGACAGAGTGGGGGAGTATTAGGGAGTGGAATATCTAGGCAAGCCCGGGAAACTGGCTTTTTCTCATTGGTTAGCTCCCATTGGAGCCCAACCCAGTTGCTCCTGGGCCCATGAGGTGCTAGAGACCATTGTTTATGGGATATGGAGGGCTCATCTCCATAATCCTTTCATAGGGAAATTGACCATCTTATCTCTAAGAGGATTGGAGTCAGTTCCTCAGTGTGGGTGCTCCTTCATGGAGATTCCAGACAGTGGGGGATGGCCTTCCGGAATTCCAAAGACCTTCAAAGACCTTAGAGACCCATCCCAGCATAGATGTTCTAATCCTGCTTTATTAGAAATCAGGTTTTGTCCCTCTGGGGCTTGTGGAAGCCTCTTTTCTTCACTGTCCACATCAGTATCTACCTGACCCTAAATAGATACCAATGTCAAATGATATGAAACTTCCTGCCACACTGGAAAAGCTATAAAGGTTAGACACTCCCTTCAGTCCAGTGCACCTTTCTGCAGAGATTTTCCACTCCCTAATACTCCCCCACCCAGATGGGACGATCCTTAAGATTTGGTAACCCAGAAGGGACATTTGAACAGAGGAAAGATGTTCTTTTAACACTATCAGACACAGCTGCAGGGGCGTTGATCTAACACTTCTCCGAAGTGTGGTTGGGAAAAGCAAGTACAATGATGGATACAGAAGTGTGAGATGCTCTGTAGAGGTCCAAATCCAAGGACAAGTGGGATCCTGAAAACCATGCTGTGGTCATCTAACATTGATTCCTGGGAATAGGTTGGGGAAAAGAGAGAAAACTACCTGCAGAGGAACAGGAAGCCTGACTTCTTTGCCACAGCTGGAGACAGAGGGATGCAACTGGAGCAGGAACATGTGAAGAGCCATGAAGTGTCCTTGTCTTACCCACTTGCAAGCTGACTTCAGTCTGATTTCATGGATGCTGGCAGAAGACATGAGTCTGCTGGGCCAGAGACATGTTGAAAATGGTTCACCCTGTCTCAATTCCTGCTGTGGGATTAGATGACAGTCAGATGAGGCCTGAGCATACAGTGGGGTGCTCCTGGAGAAGAACTTAAGAGAACCTGCATGTCTTAGAAAGAGAAGAAAGCTGGCCTGAAGTTTGTCCCCTTGGACTGGGGAGCTGTTTTTAATACTAGACGCTACGTTATTTTCTTTCCCCTCTTCTTTAGAGAGACATGATCTCTGCCTCTGAAGACTGTGGCTATACAAACATTCTTGAAGAGATAGCTCCCAATGATTAATAGCATGATGTGCAGAAACACAAGAGAGGCCAAAAGGAAAATTTCCTCTCTTGAAGTAGGGCAGAAAGCTTTTTGAACTTAAGAGTCTATTTATGACTCCAGTAGGGTGTGTGGTGGCCAGATTCTAGGGTCCCAAAAATCAGCAAGGAGCCATATCGCTGCAATTCGCATGAGGGCTTTTATTAGCAGATTCGAACCTGGGCTCACAACCAACCAACAGCAGTGTGGAGGCGGAAGAGCGTGGCCCTTTGTCCGGGTGAAGTTTTATAGCTTACTGGCAAGGGGAGGGGGCTTCCAACTTAATAGTTATATGATTGGCTAACAGCCAACAGTTTTGTCTCGCAGGGATTGGTGTCCCGTTCCCCCCCCCCCTTGTCTGTGAGCAGTTTGAATTGCAACCTTACTACCCACAACACCTGAGATTTTCTCTTCTGTTACTGACAAATGCTTGCTGGCCTCCGATTGGCCTATGCCCAGGCTGGCACTGCCCTGGGGCAGCCCAGAGACTTTTATGGTAAGGGGAGGAATGGGGGTGGGCGACTCCAGTTTGCTGAACCGTTCTTTTCAGGTACTCAGCTAGGCACGTGGGGCCACGTTCCAAACTCCCAGCCTGTCTCTAGTTAGAGCTAATGGCTGCGCTCTGACTGGGCCACATAGGAGCTCCAACTGAGCCATATAGGAGCTCTGACTGGACCATATTATGAAAGTTATATACATGTGGAGAAACATACTTAAAAAGAACTAAAAGAAAACCAAAATCAGGTTCTAGGTCTCCTCAGGTGCCCCGAGGGGGATGGGGGTGGGGGGGCAACAGCTCCCTTTTGGAAATTCTGCACTGTTCTCTTTCTTTTCTGGAAAAAGTTCTTTATTACTTAAGGTGGCCTAGAGTCACTTAATGCTGAACTATTGGTCAGTATCACCAGGAGAGCCCATAGAAAGGTACATTTTCAGAACTGGACACAAGAGGACTCCAAGCTCCAGGGGTATGTTCTGTTCTTGCTGGTGAATCTAGTGCTCGCTCCACCTTGAGGTAGAGACACTGGGAGGTCTTCCACCACCCGGTTCTGGCTGGCTACTTTACTCACGTCTCTCGACAGTTCTCAACAATTCCTCAGACCATGGGAAGCATGAGTTTCTTTTGTACCTGTGGACTTTGTCCACTCTGCTCATCTTCCCTTTGCCAGAAAACTGTTCTCTCTCCTGAGAGTTCTCATGGATGAGTCCTGTTTATCTTTATTTGCCAGGTACCAGGCACCTCTGACCCTGTTCCTCCCACCCCAGTTCCTGCAAAGTCTCGTTAATCCTTCATTGCATGTGTGTATGTTTATGTGTGCATTTGTGTGCGTGTGTGTGTGTGTGTGTGTGTGTGTGTGTGTGTGTGTGTGCATGAGCAGAGGCCAGAGGATAATCTTAGCTATTGCTCCACAGGCACCTTATTCTAAGACAGGACTGCTCATAAGCTTGGGGATGACCACTTGGGCTAGACTACCTAACCAGTGAGCCCCAGCGATCCACCTCCCCAGCACTGGGATTACGAGCATGTGCCACCATGCCCAGCTTTTTTTCTTAACCTGTGTTCTGGGGTTCAAGCTCATGCTTGTAGAAGAAGCAATTTACTGACTGAGTCATCTCCCCAGCCCCTCACTTACTGCTTTAGCTTCCTGTCCCTCTTCCATCACAGAACTTATCCACTAAGACCTAAGCACCTTTCCAAAGGTCCTTCTTACTAGTACCTTTCCCCTGGGGGCTAGAGTTTCAAGGTATGAACCAGGGACTGGAGACAGATACAGGCCACAGCAATCTCTCTCAACCCCCCACTTCCATTCACATGCGAATCCATTCCTTCCTTCCTATTAGTTCCCTAAATCTTAACTTATTTCAGCTTCAGCTCCAATGTGTGAGATGCGGAGTTGCATCTAAATATCCTGTAAATCAGATATGGATGAGACTCAAGGTATGATTCATCCTGAGGCAAATTGCTCTCCAGCTGCGAACTTGTGAAATCAAACATTGTATGCTTCCAAAATTCTATGGTGGAACAGGATTACGAAGGCCACCCTCATTCTGAGAGGGATAAAAAGGGAAGAAAGGGGTCGCCTACCAGTCCCAAGTAAGTCTTGCCCAGCAAGGTAAGAAACAGTCCATCTTAAAACTAGAGAATGACTTTCTTCAATTTGATGTCTTGTCTTCTGGGGACGGGGTCCCTGAGACTGCAGGTGGCTTTGCTGGGGCAGAGCTTTGCCCCTCTGTGGCTCTCATGCAGCTCTCTCCAGTGCCTGAAGCTATCCCAGGGTGGCATCATTTGCTGGAGATTCTTCTTGTTGGGGTTATAGCTCCCACAGTCATTGCTGTGGCAAGGACTCTGAGTGGCCCCCATGTGCTGAGGCTCTGGGTAGCTCCACCCTTCGGTGTCAAGATAGAAGTAGCCACATGATTCATGACAATGCCACACAAGTACAGCCTAGGTCTGTACTCTCTAGAGGGGCAGTTAACATGACTGCCCCACTAGGTCAGCCAAGGACTGGGTGGAGTAGAACCTTGAGGAGGTCCAGGGTAGCAAGCTCCAAGTCTCCTCAGACATCTGGGGTCCCATTCTGTTCTCAGACCTGACTCTCTGGGCCTATGATGGGAAAATCAGCTCCAGCGAGCTCTAAAATGCTTCAAGGCCATTCTTCCACTGGTTTGATGGAGTAGCAGCTGTGTAGTACATGCTCATCTCCTCACCTAGTAGTCGCCTGGCCACATCCTTGGTGTTCTCTCTCTGACACACTTTCTCACCTCCTACAACATGACTAGGCCGAACAACCTTCAAGTCCCACTTCCCTTTTGATTAGAAGTCCCATCTTTAAATCATCTATCTTCTCACATTGTACTGCCACCATTCAAGGGAAGGCAAGCTGTACCTTCGATGCTATGCTGAGACATTTCTTCAGCCAAATATGCTGTTTCATAGCTCATAAGTTCTGTGTGCCACAAAACACCAGGATATGAACACAATTCGGCCAAGTTCTCTGCCATTTTATGACAAGCATCACCTTTCCTCAAGTATCCAGTGATGCAGCTCTAATTTCTAAGGCAGTGTAAGAATGGCCTTGGCTGTCTGTGTTTCTTCCAAGATTCTGCTCATGATCACTTAGCTATCTATTCTTGAAGAAGATTGAAATTTTCTCTAGAGCTTGCCTCTTTTTTGCGCCCGCTCCATGATTCCCTTTAAGGTATTTCCACAGCTTTGCTACCAAGCACCTCACGATGCTTCTCAATCCACCACCTGCTTCCAAATCTGCTTCCACAGTTATTACAAAACTACTTCCACTTCTAGGTGGCCATGTTTGGCTTGCTCCAGTCAGGCTGCTATACCAAATGCCACAGACAAGGAAATTTTAGTTTTTCTTTTCTTTTTTTTTTTCCCTATGGACACATTTAATGAAGATTGTCTTCTTGTGATTCATTTTCCAGTTATGAGAAATTATTGCTTTATCAATGTAAGTGTTGGCTACTACATTAGATGCAGACTCAATAATTTGCTGGCAAAAAAGACAGTTGCATAAATTTTAAACCTCCTTATATGAAAACTGTTTCTTCCTTGCAAGCCAATGGTCCCTACTTCTGGACTTTATGATAAGCCTATGCCTTTGTGGAAATGTGGTCAGCCCTCTTTCCCTTCCTGAAGGAAACAGTACAGACATGCAGATTCCTGGGCTACAGCTTTCCTTCAATCTCTGTGTCTGTGTTTTCTCTAAGCTCTGCTGCCCCACGCAGCCAGCTCTTCAATATATCTGGGGTTGGGGCTTTGAGTGTCCTCAGTTCAGACAGCTTCTGCAGAGATGAGAAAGTACATCCTCTGCTGTCTCCGGGGCAGGGACCCCTCTGCAGCTCTTCGGCCACCTGTCAGGGTGTTTCGATGTGAGGGACACATTGCAGCAGGCCAAAGACTAAAGACCTTCAATAAAAGATGACTTCAAATCATTCTGCTATAAATTTCATAACTCGTGGGAACTTTCAAATCATAAGAAAGTAGAGAAACACCATAATTATAAGTGCAGTTATTCCCAGGCACAAATACCTATGAGAGATGCAGCAGACTTGTGACCCTGCAAATGTGACAGTGGCCTTCAAGGCAAACTGAACTGTTTTAACACAAGTCTGTCTCTAGTATTCCAGAATTCTGTGCCTCCTACCACAAGTTTTGAGATACTGAAACCATTTTTGGATGGTGTACATCAGAACATGCTGGTCTCACATCATCCTACATGAAGGACAGAATGAGCTTCATTCAGTAGCGCAGGCTTTTCTTACCCCTCAGAATCGGAGACACTTCATTAACAAAAAATCTTGTAAATATAATCAGACACGCCAAAAGTAAATCCACATGTTTTGGTACTCTCTCACTGGATTACTTCATAAATAATTGATGGAATGTTTCCTAAAGCTACTATTAGTATAGCTTTATTTTGTGGGACAAGGAGACTTTCAAACAATGGGAACCTATTTCTTATAGTTGTTCTCATAGCTAACTAAGCAAGTTGGGAAGTTTCACAATCAAGATGCTGGAAAATGCAATGTCTGGTGACAATGTCTGGTTCATAGTTCTTTCTTTCCACTGCATCCACAAAGGCAGGAAAAGGGAAGAGTTTTGTTTTTTTTTTTCCACAAGGATGCTAATCATCACCTTATCACATTCCCCCCCACATATACCCCTCAGTACCAATCCAACATGGATGGACACAAAGTCAGGGGAAACTGCCCTGAATTTTAACCCCTTGTCTTGGGCCTGCCTTCACCCGGAACTGCATCTGTCTTGCCAGTCTTGTATCCCTGGCACAGAAGAGATACTCATTTGGTTCTTGTTTAAAGATTAGTTGTTTTTTTCATTTAGTTCTAAGCTAGTTAAGATGGGGGGGGTAGGAGGGCTGGAGAGGTGGCATAGGGGTTAAGCTTCTGCCTTGCAGACGGAAGGTCCTGAGTTCGGATCCTAGACCCCACATATAAATGCCAGGTAGAAGCCGGGGCGACCTGCATTTCTGGTCCTGGTGGGCAAAGCCTGAGAACCTCGGGGCAGAGTAAACAGGAGATGGAGGCGGTCTATGGTGGTTCCCGAATGCGCCCGTGGTTCTACACACACACACACACATACACGCACAATTGAATACATAATAAATAATAAAAAAATTTAAAAAAAAAGATGGGGGCTAGGAAGGCTGACACATCTGGGATTAGGAGCCAGTGGGAACGCTGCACTCTACTCAGAGATATGATCTCTTGGGAACATGCATATGAACCTTGCAGGGCTTTGCCCACACCATAACCCCTCCCCCATTCCCACCCCATACCTGCCCCAGTCTACTGTAACCCAATGAATCGTCTTGGTAGAAGGAGGAAAGTCCCTAAATCTCCATCCTTTTGGGACACACTGTGCAGGGAGGTTAGCACAACCCCTAGGATTGAAGGCTGTGATCCCGTGGGTAGAAAGTGTCATCTTGATTCTAGAAGCAGACTAGAAGGAGGAAAGGGAAGTAATTTTTGCTAAACTGTCAGCTTAGTTCTGGGACTTTACACACTTGTGTCATTTAAGCATTACTTAATAGCTTGGTGTGACAGTAAATCTTTCCATTGCTTATAAGTGAGAAGAACAGAAACCCAGAAGGCCTAAGTTGACTTTCAAGGACAATGGAGCTTCCAGGCAGCATGACCAAGGTTGTAGGAGCTCTGTCTAACATAGTGCTTTGATGACCCTCCCCTTCTTACATGTAGGCTTTGTCTTTCTAGGCCCTCAGCATTGGTGAATGAGCTACATGCATTTGGTCCCCCAGAGCCAGAAGCCCCAAAACAGCTACTGCTGCCTGAAGGATGGAGCTTCCGCAAGTGCTCAGGGACCTTAGTTGAGTCACACGCTCACCATCCTTTCCGTCTTCACCTGTAGCATGGGAAAGATGCTGGTTTATGTGCCTTTCAACATCCTTCCCAGATCTGATATTGATCTTGGACCCCTACAGGCTGTTCCCACACTGTGAAAACCCTGGAACAGATCTTATCCCAGCTAACTCACCCTGCTTAGCAGGGAGGGGAGGGCAAATCTTTAACTCAACCTCTACCACCGACCATCCCTGCTAAAATCAAAGGGTGGGATCGAAGGCAGGACCTGAGGGGCTTGAGAAAGATGGGTGCACTTGACCCCAGCATCCATGTGTCTATCAGCAGGTAGAGCCACTTCGAATAGTGCCTTAGGTTTGACTGCACATTGAACCACCTGGGAAACGATGGGCTCAATTTGGAAACTGATGACTGATGCTAATTAGTTGAACTGGACATTGGGATTTTTGAAAAAAAAAAAAAAAAAGGTTTCAGGACCCTCCAAACCAGCATAGTTTTTGAGAAAGCAATGGTCTATCCTCTTGAGTGCTGTAGCTACACCTCTGTTAGTGACCTTCAGAGTGGCTACAGGTTGGACCCTACTTACTGCAGATGGCTTTGCCTACTATGTGTTAGGTCACACACACCCTCTCTTCCCTGGAATTTTCATGTTAGCCCATCTTTCCAAATGCCAAGTTTTCTGTGGCTACTGGGTAGGGGCCAGGAAAAACAGAAGGTGATAGCCAAGCAGCCAACATGCCGCCCACTAGCCAGGCCTAAGGAAACTGGGGCCTGAGGTTGCAAAAGCCACAAGGAGGGTGCAAGCTGCTCACCCCAAGAGAATACCATGCATCTAGACCTGGGTGTCCCGGGACAGCTGTGAGGTAGGCAAGTCATTACAGTGAGGGACCCTGTCCTCGGCCTCCAAAGTGAGAGCGTGGGCGGTGGTGGCCAGGGGAGCTGCATGCAGCTGAGACACAAAAGATTTAAAGTCTCAGACCACAGCTGCCCAAAGAGTGTTGGTGGGAGAGGACGAACTCAATCCCTGTTTTCACTCCTTCCCCCCCACAAATGGAGCTCAAGTAAAGCCTTTAAACCAGCTGCTTTTATCTGTTTTTAGTGTCCAATTTAGGGCTTTGCAGGGGCTCCCTCCAGGGCTCTCTCAATGGATTTCTATCACAGCCAGATAGCATCTCCGAAAGCTCCTCCGAACTAGAAAATAGAGAAACATCCTTCTCCATTGTCAAGTGACAAGCGATGGCACCCGGGCAGCTGAGAGCTGAGAAGGAGACTTACTCTGGATGCCGTGCTGGCGTGCTTCTTGCCTGGGGGGAGGGGCAGCTGGCTAGGAGAGGAGAGGGGAGTACTCCCAGCAGCAGCCTGAAATGCCTTCCCTTTTGGGGGGTACTAAGTCCCCACTTCTGAAAGTCTTGAAACAAAGCACTCACTGTCCTCTTGGCTTGTCACCTGCAGGCTCCCTGGCCAGCCACCAGGTGCCATCCCCAGCGCTGTGGCGGGGCGGGTGGGGGAGGGGCCTGGAGATGCCGGCTCTTGCCCGGCAGGAAACAACAGCTCTCTTCTGTGCTGCTAAGCTGCCCTCTTCCAGCTTCTTAACTCCCTACTCTCTGCCCAGTGTTCTCTTGTAAGTGAGATATTCTGGCGCTTTTTCTTCTCACGCACAGTTGTTCGGCGCCCACTGTACGCCCGGCACTTCCCATTCCCAAGTTGCTCGTGGTCCAGTGTGAGGTAGGACAACAAAGAGAGGAGAGGTTGGGGCAGCAGCTAATTGTGAGAGAAGTCACCAGGGGCTGTGCATAGAGAAGCTCAGAGCCCCCACAGAGAGCCTAGCCTGGGGGCTCCATCTTCTCCAGGGTGGAGTTCCTGGGACCACCCAAGCATCTCAGGCAGGGACTTGCAGTAGAAGCATCTTTAACCTGAGACAAGGTGTCGATGAGTGTGTGTAGGATTCCCAGGACTTTCCTGGTTTATGTGCCTGTTACCCTGGCAACACTTTCATTCTAAAAATGTCACAGTTTGGATGACAAACAGGTGTAAATCAGAACCATTTCTGAAAACCCATGAATGTTGTATTTGTAGGACGTGTGTCACCCAGACTGGCATTCTATTATAAGTCAAGTCAGTGTGCCTGGCTTCTCAGTCTCTCTCTCTCTCTCTCTCTCTCTCTCTCTCTCTCTCTCTCTCTCTCTCTCTCCACATGAAGGGGTATTAATGCAGTATGCGTGTGCTCACTCCACTAGAGAGTACAGAAATGATTCGGAGGTTAGATGTTGTGGTTATAGATTCGATACAAGCCACAGACGCTTCTCTCTCATTTCTCTCTCTCTCTTACACACACACACACACACACACACACACACACACACACACACACACAGAGGAAACTGACTTCAGGAATGGCATGAGGAGGAAAGATACCATTGAGGGTACCTGGTAAGAGCCCTGTGTCCTGCCACACATTTTAATGCCCAGGTTCTTCATCATTTTCACAATGAATCTGGGAAATAGACACAAGGCACCCATTTTCCAGGTTAGGAAACTGAGATTTAGAGAGACTCCATAACTTGTCCAGCATCTCAGGCAATACATGGCAGATCTGACCTCCCGATGCGAGACTGCATGAGAACGTGACTGGGTAGCTCTGGACAAAACCATGCTGGCCTCAGCTGCCTGTCTTCGAGTCTCACTATCATTCCCAAAGGGGCTCTCTGACTCCTGTGGGAATCTCTTTTCCAGGGGAAGTAGCCCGCAGAATCAGTTTCACCTCCAGACCTCCCGCCCTTGCAGACTCCATGAGGGAAATTCAGGAAGGAGGCTCTAGAAGACATGAGGTGCTCCCTTCCCGGCCCCACCAGCTGTGTGCTCTGGAGCAGGTCTGCTTCTAGGGTCCACGACATAAGGTTGAGCAGCTAGTGACTCTAAGGATTCTTGTAGCTCTTGGTTGACTGTCACCCCAGGGTGGATGTTCCCACTCACCCCACTCATCCTGATTCTTGGCATTAAACGTGGGAAAGCCGCAACTTCCAAACTCTCTGCCTTTTCACTGCGAGATCAGTCAGGTTGATTCCCTGCTCAGAGCTTTAGCAAAGGATCCCAGATATGGGGCTGAAGACTTTCCAGGGGCGGGGAGGCCATGAAGGCTGCCTTGACCACTGAGGGGGACATCTGTGGAAGTATGTTGCTTGAGGCAGTTCCCTGGATGTTGCTTGGACTCTGGGTTCCTAAAGAGGCAGGGGTGGTTGTGTGTATGTGTGTGTGTGTAATGGGGGGAGGGGGATCCTGGAGGAAGCTTGTTCCTGGGTCAGAGCTGGGGAGGAGGAAGCAGCTGCTTGTTTCAGACTGCGGAGAAGTTGCCCTGCCAGGACTTGTCTCCACTAAGCTCCACTGGCATGTACTCCCTTGACTAGCATCATTCCCTGACGTCAGACCGACTCCTGCCCCGTCCAATGACAGCTCCCTGGCTCCAGGGATTAGAACACCTGCCCTATCCCTCCCCCACAGGGGGCAGTGGTTCCAACTTGTTAGCCAGGGGCCCAGCTGGGGACAAGGAAGGAGGGGGGTCACCTGTAGCCCCACACTTGTTGCTCAGGTGGTGGTGGCAGGGCGGGCTGTACCTGAGCACCCCTCGCCTTTCCAGGTGTGAGAGCTGGCCACGCCTGCAGAGTGCCAGGAGGGGGCTCTACCTAGGTGTTCCTGACTGCTGGGATGTTGGCCAAAGTTGGGGGAGGGCGGCACAGACCTAAAAGGACAGCCGCTATCATTGGGGGGGGCACTTATGGAAGGACAAAATAACACTGTTCCTGTCTTTGCACTCCATCTCCCCGGTAGTTGTCAACCTTTAGCCAAGGATATTTGTAGTCCAGAATACATGGGCAGAGCCTGCGTATTTTTTTTTTCTTCAAATTCAGATCATCAAACTCTACCCTCTGAATAACTTCACACTTCTTAGTGTTTATGACATTGTCTCCTGTGACTTCACTCTGTCCCAGCCCTGCCCTGTAAATGTCGTCAGTGTCTAAGGATGTCCTCCAAAGTACCCTAGTCAGCGCTGCTCTGGATAGGCCGCGTACGATGACATTTAAATCTGTGCGTGCTCGGACAAGAAGCAATGGTGTATTTAGCACGCTGAGTGCCACTTCCACTCCTGTGCGCTCGCCGCAGTGTTCCACTGAGTCTCACGAGGTGGGTGGGCCGGTGTGATCTGGTGAGGAGCCCAGGGCAGCCTGTGATTGTGGAACTGCAGCCTCCTAGACCAAGTCTGCTGAGACGCCTGGGTCATGCCGGGGGCTGCTGGGCCGCCCTGTGGTCCTGTTGGCTTTTCAGGACCATCACGGCCCACAGTCGGAGAAGCCAGTGGAAGTACTTGCAGGCTCTGTCACCGCGGGGCTGAGAACGGCGCAGGAGACACTAGGCGCCAGCAGACGGGAGCACCACGCCCGTAACACAGTGCCAGCTGGTATTGATGTAAATATTGTCTGAGTAGGTACCTCGATCCTGGCACTGGGTGGGGGGCATTTGATGGTGACAGATTGCATCATGTGAGTGGGGTGAATCAGGTACTGAGTGAGTCTAAAGGAGGCAGCATCGTGGGGTACACAGGTTCATCATTCCTTCTCTCTGGGTCCCCCTATACCAGTGGGTCTCCAGCCTGCCACTTACCACAATTACATGGGCTTCAAACCTTGTGAGTTTCAGCTTAGCTCTAATCAAGACATCTAGACCACCTTCCATCCCAAGGCTTAGGGAACCTTGCAGGTGATGGGGAGGTAAGAATGTAAGAGCCAGAAGACAGAGAGAGGTAATGTCAGACCACAGTCTCTGTTCTATCAGGGCTGTGGTACTCAAGAACTCGGTGTAACACTGTCTGCTTCCACTAGATCTCTACAATAGCTGACCTATCCACACTTAGTCATGGTACAGGGAGGATCCCATGAGACATGACACTACTCTGAGAAACTGCATAGGACCTGGGCTAGACAAAAAGAGAGGGGGAGCCTCGCATTTTAGAGTTTACCTACCAGGGACCATTCTAACTACTGCAGGCATCCTAGATGGGGGCCCAGTAGTTTGCACAGGTAGGGAGACACGAGCTGGAGGGGAGAAGGCGTGGGATGAGACAGGATGTGGGGTGGAGGTGGGTAGTGAGTGGTGAAAACATATAAGCATTGTTAATGTAAGTTAAAAATAAACAAAGTGATTATTTATTTTTTTAAAGCCCTGTGGGTTTCCTTGGCGCTGTCTTGATGAGTTGGTTGCCTGTCTGCATGGGACCTGCTGCATCTGCCAGCACACCAAGGAGCACTGCTTCCTACGTACCGCCAGCCGCTCCTGTCCCTGTGCCGTGACCTTCCCTGTGAGCCTCCCTGCAGCTCCTTCTAGATTCCTTGCTGCCCACCAGGCCCCTTCCCATCTTGCTCTCTCCGTCCCCTCCTCGCCCCAGCGCATCTTAATCCTCCCGGGCTATGGTGACGGGTGCCCCCTTTCTAGCATTTCCTGTCTACCCCCCAGCTGTTTTCCGCTAAAGTCCCAATCATCCCTTTCAGCTCTAGGAATAGACTCAGTCCCCAGAGACAGCCCCAGCTTCCCACCAAGCCCCCTCTGTGCCATCACCAGCAGGTGGACTGACAGTCACATGGTCAGAAGGCCCGTCCTTAAGTTCCACATCACAACCCAGATTTTCTCCATTAATGGTATTGATTTCCTCTGCTGAACTGCAGGGATCAAAGGCTGCCTCAGCAACTGGGCAGTTCATTAAGGCGCGGACACCCCAGGGGACTGGGCGGTGGATAAACATGTGCGTGAGAGGCCAGGCCAGGGCCTGCAGGGCAGCCCGCTACAGGAGGTGTTTTGCTGAACATGGCAGCGAGCTGGGTGAGGATGAGGAGGAAGGTCGGGCAAGATTCAGACAGGCTGGGCTGGAGTCCCTTCTCCTGTCTGGCCGCAGCCGCTGGAGCTATGCTACGTCATCTTCCCAACACCCACAGGAACTTTGTCTGGAGACAAGACACCCGCTTCTGTCTACCCTCCCTGCCACTGTTGAGCCTGCGCTCTCAGCTGACACCTGCTAGGCCTTGTGCTGGGCATGCGAAGTCAGACTGCAGAAGACTCAACCCTGCTGGAAGCTGGTGGCCTACCAGCTTCTCTCCTTGGACTCCAGACGCAGGGACTCCAGGTCCTACTGGGTCAAGCTTGGGTGGGTTGGGGGCAGAGGAGTTCTTGGATGCTTCATGCTCTTTATCTTGATCTTTACAAAGTCTAAGAAGAAAATAATGGCACAAACTCAGTTTACAGACCTGGAAGTCAGGGCTTGGGGAATCAATGATCTCTTCCAGAACTCTCTAGGCAGCACTAGGTCTGGACTATGGAAACTTTCCCCATCATTCCTGAGTTAGAGGTCACATTTGCTACAGGCTGGGTTTCAACTAAAATATGTCCCCCAACTTTCCACTCTTGTTTTTCAAGTGACTCATTGGAGAAATTTTAGATGATTTCATCTCCGAAGCACACAACTGAAAATGAGGTCTGCAGCTGTGGGGACACTGGTTTTTCCATTTCCTTTTACCCCGTTGTGTGGTTGGGGTCGGGGCAGAGGACACCTGCATGGGCTTGGTTGGCACCGGGTCAGCAGTGCCATTGTGGAAAGTGATGTATGGTGGCAGTAGTGGGTATGTGGGGGCAGCTTGTCCCCAGCTCATGTCAAACAAGATCACTTGTGTGGATGGGAGGATTCTCTAGGGACATGTTGGGAGCCGCCTCCTGCTCTCCTGAGAACTGGAGGGAACTAAAGACTCAGCGTCTATCAGAGGACAGGAGCCTGGCAGCAAGCAGGCCTGCAGGTGCCTGCAGAGCTTGGTGAGTGTCAGGGGCCTTAACCTAGAGGGTCTGTGGTTTCGCTTTGAGCTAGATGAACACAGAGGAAACAGCCTGAGACAGGGCAGGCTGGCTGGTGCCATCACTCTTTTCTGAGTGATGGCTAAACTGAGGTTACAGACAAGTCTGGGGTGCAGGAGGCAGGGTGTGTGTGTGGGGGGGGGGAAGAGCTGCCGGATGGGAGCATTTTGTTAGGTTCCTATGATATAATCAACTAGGCCATTCCCTTGTTCCAAAGCTAAGCTCCTGGCAGCAGTCAGAGTTGGCGCTCATGTCCACCACCGTCCCTGGCCTCTGGTCCCAGGGAGGGGCAATGACATCACTCATTCCTTCAGGTCTACTATCAGCATGTGTTTGCCAGGTGTCAACTGAGTACCAGGCGAGCGCTGACCCTGGGGGTGCAAAGTAAACAACACAGACACACTGTTCCCTCTGGAGGATCTGGCTCCCGAAGTAAAGGCTGCCCCTTGTCATCCAGACTTCAGAGCTGGGATAGACAGGACCAGAGAGAAGTGACTCAAGTTTGTGTCAGGATTGTGCAGAGGGCTGGGATGCAGCTTGGTGGTGGAGTGCTTGCCTAGCATATGAAAAGTTCCGGGTTCAAAAACACACATCGAACCTTTATTCTTATATCCTTTAAAAATTTGCCATTCCCTCAAAGCTTCTCTCCTTGGACTCCAGAGGCAGGGACTCCAGTTCCTACTGGGTCAAGCTTGGGTGGGCGGGGGCAGAGGAGTTCTTGGATGCTTCATATTCTTTATCGTGATCCTCACAAAGTCTGGGAAGAAAATAATGGCACAAACTCAGTTTATAGACCTGGAAGTCAGGGCTCGGGGAACCAATGATTTCTTCCAGAATTCTCTAGGCAGCACTAGGTCTGGCTGTAGAGTCCAATCCTGCTTCACCCATATCCCTTTCTCTAGGAAACATACACAGCCCCTCTTTCCTGTTCCCCTGCCCCAGAGCACTGCAGATACCTTAACTCCTAGATGCACTGGAAGAGAATTACAGGGAAATGAGAGGGGGCGTGGTTCTTGTTTCCTCCACTCTCTCTTTCCTCCCTCTAGCATATGTCTGCTCCCGGGAATCCTCGTTGTCTCCCTTCCCCTCCACCTTGCCCCAGAAAAATTCCAAGAAAGCTTCAACTCTATTTAAATCTCCAGTCTGAGCGCTCAGAACCGGTTCTGGGTTCCCAGCGTGCTCAGCGCTGGGGGGTCTCCATCTGGTTTGGAGGCTATTTTGATCCATTGGATGCAGATTAGCCACTGCGATCTGGGGCTGAGTTGCTGCAGCAGTGCCTTTATCTCCAGAAGGACAATTTAGAAACTAATGCAAAGCCCAGAGAACAAATAAATTCCTCTTCCTGCTCCCAGCACACTCTGTCCTGTTTCTACAGGTAATTGCCGAAGGATTTACGTCTCAAACAGGCTCTTGTTTGCAGCACACGTGGGGCGATGAGGAGTGGACTAAGGACTCGGGCCAGAAATGCCAGGGAGGGAGGTGGGGTCAGGAGACGGGCACCTCCTGGGTGCCAGAGCCTTTCTGAGGTGGAATCAAATCCTCCTTCATCCACTCTACAGTGGATGTTTTAAAGACAGGAATCAGTCTCCTTTCTATAAACCCCAAGAAAGGGACTCTACATGTGCCCTGGACTGAGATCCAAGAAAGGATGCTAGTTACCTGGTCAATGCTCTATGTTGGTGGCATCCGAAAATATAACGTTTGCATGTCCCAGGTGTGTGGTGGTGATAAGGATGCCCCAGCTTTGAGACAGAGCTGGGGCAGAGGTGGCAGTGAGGAGAGAGTCTTGCAGCTTCTGAACAGCTGCAGGCACAAGGAGGAAGAAGGCAAGAACAGAGACGGGCATGTCTGAAAGCTCACATCAACCACCTTCCTTAATAAGGCAACGCCAAGGCAGCAGGTCCAAGTTCATCTGGCAGTGGCTAAACCAGAGTTCAAACACATGCCTTCTAGGAGTTCTGGTCTCTGGGCCACACTCTCCTTGAAGAACGCTACATAGCCAGAGGGTTTGTATGAGCTGGAAAGGAGTCAGTGTGGAGAAGAAAGAATGCCCTTCTCCTCCCCTCCCCTCCCCTCCCCTCCCCTCCCCTCTCCTCCCCTCCCCTCCCCTCCCTTCCTCTCTCTTCCCCTCTCCTCTTCTCCCCTCCCCTTCCCTCTCTTCCCCTCCCCTCCCTTCCCCTCCTCTTTCTTCCCCTTCCCTCTCTTCCCCTCCCCTCCCCTCCCCTTCCTTCCCCTCCCCTCTGTTCCCCTCCCCTCCCCTCCCCTTCCCTCCCCTCTTCTCTCCTCTCCTCTCCTTTCCTCTCCTCTCTTCTCTCCTCTCTTCTCCTCTTTCTCTCCTCCTTTTCTTCTCCTCTCTTCTTTTCCTCTCCCCCCTCTCTTCTTCTCCTCTCCCCCTCTCTCCCCCCTCCCCCCTCTCCTTTCCTCTCCCTTCTTCCCCTCCCCTCCCCTCCCCTTCCCTCCCCTTCTCTCCCCTCCTCTCCTCTTCTCTTCCTCCCTCCACTGCCTTTTACTTGGTTTTCATCTGGGGAAGATGCTGCCCCCTCTCCAGGATTCCTGTGTCCTTGTCATGATCAGAAACATAGTGTCCCTAAAGTGTAGCCAGGCTTTACCTAGCAAGGGGGATGGGTGAAACTGATCATTGAAAAGCATGAAGCACCTCAGAATGGATGCCCTAGGCTGGGTACGGGGCAAAATCAATGAACCTGCTGGGCAGGTGTATTTCCCATCAGATATAGGCAGCAGCTAGGCACCAGGGACCTGACTTTGGTATCTTTGCCCAAGAGGCCAGAATCATTGCCTTCCTTGTCAGTGAGAACATGAGTATCCAGGAAGCCAAAGGTTTTATACAGAGTAGGTCCAGATCCAATGTTTGAATCCAGGTTTGTCTTTATCCAACCAAAACCCCAACCAATTTCAACGTGCTTCTGGAAACTTCCCAATCACTGTAATAATGCTTTGTAGATACCCATCTCACACAATCCTTCTGGGGTCCCTGGTTCATAGATAAGGAAAATAAAGTAGAGGAAGGTTAATACTTGACCATGAATGAAATAAATCTTAAGCCATAGCCAACCCCAAAGCTCGTGCTTTTTAGCCTGTGAACCGTCTCCCACTCCAAGTTGATACCAAGATAGATAAGATAGATAAAAGGACTTAAAGTTTCAAAAGGCTACTTGTGTGTGGGCTTCATCCCAGGATTCTGATTAAGTGATTGATTTAGAAGTGGACTCAGGCCAGTTGGTAGGTGTGTTCGTGTGTGTTCATGCGCACATGTGCATGTACGAGGAGACCAGAGGCCAACCTTGGACCTTGTTTCTCAAGAGCCATCCCCCTTGTTTTTCGAGACAAGGTCTTTCATTGGCTTAGAGCTCACCAAGTATGCTAGCCAGTGACCCCCAAGAATCCACCTGTCTCCTCCTCTTGAGAACTGAGATTAACACATAAATACCACATGTCTGGCTTTTTTTTTTTTCCAATGTGTGTTCCGGGAGATTGAAGTCAGATCCTCATTCTTGCAAAACAAGCACTTCATCAACTGAACTGTCACCATAGCCCTGCCAGCTGTGCTCACTGTAGACTGAGGTGCCCACGCTGTGCAGGGGCCCCAGTCTCCTGCAGCATCTCAAGGCTAACCCAGTGGCTAATCTAGAGGCTGGGGGGGGGTGTAAGATGGAGCGAAAGAAGATAGAAAAATAGGGAACAGATGGAGCGGAGGGAGAGTGTGAGGATAAGCAAGCAGCCAGGGCTTTGGACTCAGGCAGGTCTGGCTTTGTGTTCTGGCTGATACTATTTAGCTACATGTAACCCATAGTGTGTTTGTTACATTCTTTGATACTCAGCATACTCAGTGATAAAGTGAAAATAGGAATTGGAATCTTAGTAAGTCCTAGTAACGTGTGAAAGCAGCAACCTCTGTTAGTGTGGTACTGGACACATGTCAGTTTCCAGGTAGTGTGAACTCTTGACATCATTGTTACCAGATATGCAGAAGTCAGGGTGATCCTGTGGGTAAGTGAAGCTAGAGGCTCGGTTGGAACATTCTTCAGATGGGCAGGCGCTGAGGAGGAGCGAGGCTTAGTTCCCTCACACACCCAGGGGAAGGGGCTCTTTTGGAAGAGATTTGCACTGGCTTTAGCTGATTGCAATTACGCCGTCCTTTGCCGTGTTGAAAATGAAATGAAACCTTAACAAAGTTCCAGGTTTAATTGAAATTTCCTGGGATCTGTTATTACACCGCCGTGATTGTTCTGTGCCTCTAATGAGCCTGTGCTAGCTGATTATCCAAGTGTCTCTCCAGTCACTATTCCATTATTGCATTATTAATGATCAGATATGATTGTCACAGCTGAGGGTTTGAGCATCAAACAGGCAGAAGACAAGCCAGAGAGCCCAGCAGATGGACAGATCGCCTGGCGAGTGAGTAGGCTGTGCCCAGATGACTACCTAGAACCCAGAAGGAAGAGGCCGAGTGTGTGAGCTGAGGATGAGGAGCCAGCTGGGGGGCAGGTGGTGACGGAAAAGGCAGTGGCCACTAAGCATGGATCCTCTGAGCCAGGAGTTCTACGGGCCTGGGGCACATGGTCCTCTGCTTATCTGGAGAAACAACCAAGGACTCTATTTATTTAATGTTAATTCTCTAATCAATATCTGAAATAATGTGTTTCATAATGTAGTTCATATAATATAATATAATATAATATAATATAATATAATATAATATAATATAATATAATATAATATAATATAATATATAATTCCTATTTTCTTCCTTTGCTACTCCCATCCCTCTTCCAACCTGGATGGTTCCCTTCCTCCATTCAGTAATCTAGTTTTCCCTCTGCTTTTATTATATATATACACACATTCTATACAACTGCTGAGCACCCATGAGATGGAGACTTGCCTTGCTGGAGGACGCTAATCATAGTGTTTGCCCTAGGTACTGTGGGCAGATAGGAACTGCTTCTTGCCCATGAGCCCATCCAGCTTGGTGTCTAACCAGCCACATCCCAATGCCAAGGGCTGGAAGAAACAAAAGGGGTAGACACAAAATAAGTCTGAAGAGTTTTCGAGAAACTGCCATTTGGACCAAGCTGGTGGTCAGATAATCCTAAGTCGCGTAGAGAAAGAGAAGAGTCTTCACCCCCACATCGGGCAGCATGCCCATTTGACATACAGACACCCAGGTCCCTGATTCTAGCCCTGTCATCATCCTAAGGCCCCTCCCTCATCCGGAGACATCGTTTCCAAAACACCAGGCACTCTGAGGTCATCGTCAGCCCTCTACTGCTGCCAAATTTCATTCTTCAAAGACCAGCTTTGCACGAGCATGAAATGCAAGCCTGGAACAGGAGCTGAAAGGGGGGCAGTGGATTGACGAAACAGAGGGAAAAGCTCACAAGCAAGAGAAAAGAAATTGACATTTGAACATGGTTTTGTAATCGGAAAATTGATCCCAAGGCTGCTCCACCCCCCCCCCTCAACTCCCGTGAAAGGCCAGACTTGCACTGTGGTTTCCTGGAGCCCATGGTGGGGGCCACCTGTTTGGCTACCTTTGCTGCCTACAGCACACTGTCTCCATGGTGAAGAGGAGAGTGGCTGGGGGCTCCTGCAGCCATGGTTTCCCTGGCAACCCTTAGGCGCTCCCACCCCCGGCCTCATGGGCTAGCCTCTCCCCACCCCCAGCTACACAGCTTTAGGGGGGGGTTTGCATGACCAGCCACCCACAATCCCACGAACATGTACACAGGTGTCTCCTCTGTGGGTTCCTAGTGTCCACCCACCCATGGCTCTCATCCTGAACCAGTCCAGCCTGCAGGGGGCTGAGCTAGTCCACCAATCACAGACAGACACAGGGAGCGTGGGATGAAGGCCCCCAGGGAGGCACAGCCTGAGCACCTCCTCCTCCAGTCTGCCCAGGGAGACTGAAGTCCATGTGAGACAAGAACACTAATAAAGAGGATACCTTCTCTGTCATCCATCTGCAGTCCCACCACCCCCAGCATGACCAGAGCCAGACCCTACTAAGGGTCACGGTGACACGAGCCTGATAATCCTGTCATCCCCAATCTGTAACGAAGTAAACAGAATGATTCTGGGTATCATCCTTTCCAAGTTCTGGAAGAGGGAGCTGAGCATTAGAGAGGTTATGTGACCTATTCAAGACCATACAGGCTAGAAATGATGGTCCAGAGCCCAGCATATAGTAGGAAGTCTGGCTTAAAGGTGTCTGGGAAGATCCTTGCCTCCTAGCCCATGTGCTGGTCTTTCTGTGTACAGAGCAAAGACAGAGAAAAACAGGGAAATTACATTCCTTCTGCCAGACGCTGGAGGATGGAGGAAATATATATATACTCTCTTTATCTATCTATCTATCTATCTATCTATCTATCTATCTATCTATCTATCTATCTATCTATCTATCTATCTATCTCTGTGCTTTTTCTATGGCTTATAGACAGTTGAATGGTTGTTTGCATGTCTGTAGTAAGGTCCTGGAGCTGCAAGTCAGCTGCGCCTGCAAATGGCTTTCATCTGCTCCTAAACACCCTTTAAGGAGGATTGAGGCTGCTATATCAAAGTTCCCAGCACCACACAGAAGCGTTCCCGAAGGTTCCAGGTCAGAACCTCAGAGGTATGCTCTGAGCTGAGCTGGGGGAGAAAGCTGACAAGTGGAAATATGGACCCCCGGGGTGTGCTCCATGTAGAAGCAGCCAAGCTGGAGGGCAGAGACTGGAGGATGAAAGGTTAGGGCGCTCAAAGCATGCACCCCCCCATAGGCTTGGATCTTTCTAGCACCTTCCCAGGTAGGTTTCCTGTGTGGCTTTCCAGGCCTGCAGAGAGGACAGACCCTTGTCATATTCCTGGCACTTACTGGCAGTTCTGGGAAGGGGCGATGGCAGAGGGACGAAAACTCCCCTGGGAGGGACTGAGGGTGTTGCTCAGTAGTGGAGTGCTTGCCCAGCATGCACCAGGTCCTGGGCTCCATCTCCACATTGCAAAATGATAAGTCGACAAAGCTCCAAGATGCCTACTCACTGTGTGAGCTCACACAGAGCCCAGCGCTCCTCTGTAGCAATAGCCAGGCGCCCGTGGGACTAACCTTCCTGTCTTCCCTGGAAGAAGGCGCCCTAGGACCTCACATCATCCCTGCGAAGGAACTATGTGTGCATTGTTTCAAGCATCCTCCCCAGTCAAGGATTTGCTGCTTGGGACCACAGTTGGTTTTTCCATCTCACGCCCTATCAGGACATTTTAACTCCACAGCTTTCTTGGGACCAGCTATGTGCCAGGCAAAGTAATGTCTGACCGCTTTATAGCTGTTGAGAGTCCCTCCTGAACTACAGAGCTGGGAGGGCAGGAAACCCACACTCATGCACTTTGGGTGAATCAGAGAGCATCAGAGCTGGGATTTGAACGCAGGCCCTTTCTTTGATTCTGAGTCAGATATACTTTCTCCCTGACTCCAGTGCTTCCAGTAACAATGTGGTCCATGCCCTCTGGGGATAAGACACTCACCTTCACCGTCCCTAGCAAACCTCAGTCACCTTCTTAGGCCAGGAACCCATCTCAGTGCTCTTCCAATTCATCTCCTGGCCAGTTACTCCACTGGCCACCAGAAGATTCGTCAATCCTTGCCATGCCTGTCCCTAACCCCTTCTGCTCTAGCCTGGAGATGTTGAGTTGATTATATTCCATGCTCAATCACTCGAAATAATCAATCTGTAATTAAGAGCACCCCCCCAGCCCTTCTCCCACCCTTCCACAGCCTCCCACTCCTTCCACCATCACGCTGCCTCCTCCTCGCCTCCCCCTCCCACTTGCCTTTCCAGCATGGAATCGTTTTTAATGAGATTTCTCTGTTACAAATGACCAGTTTGTAATAATTATATTTTGTGCAGCAATCGTGGTTTAAAAATGATTTAAAGCAGGGAAGGCTCCAATTTATTAGGCATCAAATTTTCTGTGGTGAACTTTTAACTGGAAGCCTCAGCTCAGACACAGAGGGGTCCATCTCTGCCACCCTGGGCTGAGCAATAGTCCTAAAATATTGATGGCTTGTGGAGAGAAGCGGAGCCAAGGAGATTTTGATTTTATTAAAATAAATGAATCCTGCGACAACAGTGCCTGTGTCCCGTGCACCCCAGTAGACAGGGAGGAGGAGAAGAGGGGCTCCCATCAGAGCTAGATGAAGGTAAAAGCACATGGGCTATGGGGACCATGACCTAGAGAATTTTCTATGTGGCACTCCATTCCAAGAAGAATCATCATTGGGCCTGCCCGTGGACCCCATGGGTAGTCCTTGGACCTCTGGCTTTGGGATTATCCTCAGCTCATGTCTGGGATGTGCTGTTTCCTGTTTGCAGACCCTTGGTGTAATGGTTACACTTAACTATTGCTGTGAGAGAGCATTCAAAGTCAAACAACTTAAGAGGGAAAGGGAAATTTATTCAGCTTATGGTTCCAGAGGGGAGATACTGTCTTTCCTGGAGGAGGCGGCATGGCTGGTGGCTGAAGCTGGCAGGCTAAGTCACACCCATCTGAGAGGCTGAGAACTACTAGACCGCTTGCTGGAAAAGGCAGATTCCTCCTGGAGGTAGGATGGGACTAATCCACCTCAAGTCCCACTCATTGTGACTGACCGCCTTCCTCCAGCAACGCTCCACCTCTCAAAGGTGCCATGACTTTCCCAAACACATGATGAGGCTGTGGATACATTTCAAACCATGACACTTGGGCTATTATTCATCAGCCTTTCCAAGCCCAGTGGAACATTCTCTGAGGTGAACAGGTGTGAAACCCTCCAACCAGAGTTCGGCATGCCATTAGACCACCGACATCATGGCTATTACTGAGACTTTTTGTCTGTGAATTTACAAGGTTCTCATGACACTGCGAGGCACATGTGGTAGGTGTCATAGTCTCCGTGAAGAAATGACAGGTGAATTGTGTCACTTCATGGTTATAATCTAAGTGTGTGTGTGGGGTCCAACCTCAGGACCCCACCCAGCTCCCAGTCACCTTCCCTCAGTATTACTCATGAATGGAAGCTTCTAGAGGAACTGGCCTATCATTGTAGGATTTAGTTTTAAATAATGGCAGCTAGAGAGGGTGATACCAAGCATCAAGATCATTTTGGTGCAAAGGGTTTGAAAGAAAAGAAGGTATCGAGGAAGCTGAGCAGATCCTTTCCTTTTCAGTGTCTGGAAGCTTCCTTGGGTCATTGGCACTGTCTTTTGGGACCCATGCCAGCATGGAGGATACATCTCACCAGGGCCCAGCATGTGAGTTTCTGAAAGTCTGGAACTTTCTCTGTTGTGCCTACCTTCAAGACAGATGCAGAGACAGAGGCCAACTTCCGGAGGGCAGGGATGTCCCTGTCTATTTCCTGAGGTCAACCCAAGAATGGGCAAGTGGATAGGCACAGACTGTGTTTAGTCAGTGAAGGAATGAACAAGAGTTTCTCCCTTTTGACCTCACTTCTGACAGAGTGCCAAGCATCATGAGGTATCTAAAAGAAATAGAGTTCATTCACTCTGGACTGGCTGGGACTCTATCTTAAGACTCTAGGTTCTGGGCTCTGGATTCTGGGTTCTTCCATGAAACGGAAAGGATAGAAGGTGGAGCAACCCAGCCCTCCTCTGTCTGGTCTTCTTGGTTCTGGCCTCTGTGCAGCTCCTCCGTGTTTGTTATCAGCATTCTGAGTCAATCCTGGGACCTGGACTTTCTCTCTGCTCATGGCCACCTGTCTAAGCCCAGGAAGGATAGAGGGGGCCATGTGCTGGAGGAAAAGAAAGGCTCATGTCGCAGGATGAAACTCCTCAGGATGCTCTTGCAGTCATGAACCTGGTGGTTGGGCGCTTGTGACCACTGCCTCTCACCGATGCTGTCTCTTGGGGGTGGCTTTCAGACAGCCCCAGGAATCATAATGGAGGACATCCAAGAGTCCTAAAGGGCAAGGGGACTCCAGGGAGTTGTTAGGAGGCCGGAGTCTTCTCCCGAAAGAAAGGCAGGGACTAAAATAGAACATTGTGCCTTCAGATGAGCTTCTGTTCTGAATTCACAGCAGAACTGCGAGTAGACGGGTGATCCCTTCTTCAGCCTCACTTTGGCACCTCTTCACAGAATGAGTAACTAACTTCTGTCTTCAGAGAACGGTTTGTTGTTACGGATTTGCCTGTGGGGCTCTCTTTCTCCCAGGTGGAAGGACGGAGCCAAAGCCTGGAGCCACAGAGCAGCCACACTTTGCTCCTAGAGGCAACTTTGCCCTCGCCTGCACCCTCCACGCCCCCCATTCCTGGTCTTTGCAAAGAAGGCCGGTGCCCTTTGATCTTGAATCCCTGCATAGAACCTGGCTCAGAGCAAGTCTGAAGTACTGAAGGATTCCTGGGAATGAATGGCAAAGAAACACACTCTGGACCCTTGACCCTTGACCCCTATTCCTTAACTCTCAGCCCACAGCAAGGTTTTACAAGAGTTCTTCATGGTTGACAAAGGGAATCACTCTGACCCAAGATTGTGTCTGCCTCTGGTCTTTTTCCAGACATTCTTGACTCAGTTAAATCTGCTCTCCTGCTCCCCACTCTATGAGACCTCTCCTCCTCCCACTCCCCCCACCTGCTTCCTTTTGCTCACAGCCAGCAGACCCCGCATGACTCTGATGCTGTGCTGTCATTCTTCTGCCCCTGCACAGGGCTTTGTTCATCCCACTAGACCCTCCCATCCAAGTCAACATCCTGGGGACGCCACAGCTGGCTGTGCCCCTGGACCCATCCATCAACCTTTCTCCTGGACTGACACATTGATAAGCCTTTGGGGTGAGTCCCCTTGTGGGCATCCTCCCAGAAGGACTTCTTGGCTTAATCCTCAGAGTTAGTGTTAGTGTTGGTCAATGACAGTATTGGCCAAGTACCTCTATTATGCTAGGCTCTTTGACTAAAGCCCCAACTCCTGGATACATATACAAGGCCCTCCATCGTCTGGTTTACCCCTGTCCCCACTCTTCCTTAGACTCTAGGAACAAGGACAACTTGCAAGTCCTGGATGCTCACGCCTTCCCATGATACCACACCTCCTCTCCTTGCTCCACACACCTTAGCCTCAGCAACTCACCTTAGACTCAGATATGGTGTCCCCTCCCCTGACTTAGCTCCATGTAAGGGTCTATGGCATCTCCCCTACTCCATCGTGCCACTTGTCCTTTATATACCATGCTTGTGGCACACCAGTCTCTCCTCCCTTGGTGGTCCCGTGGGGAAAGTGTCTTCCTCACCTCTCCAACAATACCTTGTGTTCTGGACTAAAAGTTCTTATCAGTTTCATATATTGAAATCCCACCCTCAAGGTTGGTATGATGATGTGGGCATTTTTGGGTTGAACAAGCCATGAAGACTCTGGGATCCATTTTCATATATATATATATATGGAAGGTACTTCTACGAACCAGAAAGTGTGCCCTCATAGACATGGAGTCTACTGGGGCATTGTCATGGCCTGAATGTGATTTGTCCCCCACAGGTTGTGTTTGACTCCTTAGTTGATATTTGGGGAGGTTATGGCTTGGGAAGGAGGTGGAGCCTTGCTGGAGGAAGACACACTTAGGGGTGGGCCTTGAGGTTGGCCAGCCCCTTATTGCTTCTGTTAGTGAATCTGCTCTTGAAGTTAGAGGTCTGCAGTTAGCTCTCTTGGCCTCCGTGATGGATGGGACTTAAGCCTCCTCCAGCCTTGCAGGGAGCCATGCCTTTTCCGCCATAATGGACTGTATTTCCCTTTGGGAACCATAAACTGAATAAATTCCCCTTCAGTTGCTTGAGTCTGAGTGGTGTCTCACAGCACAAAGAGTAACCGGTTCAGGCATTAATCTTGGAATTCCAGCCTCCAGAAATCAAGAAGTAAATTTCTATTGCTTTTTAAGTCATCCAGCTTGTGGTACTTTTGTTACAGTAGTCTGGATGATGCAAGATGCCCTGTGCATAGTAGATGCTCAGAACAGGAATTGTGGATAAATGACCTGCTTACTGGCCCTTTAGTCTTGATTTTCTTTCTAAGTTTTTTTTTTAATTTTTTAAAAAAAATTTAAATTTTTTATTATTTATTCAATTGTGTGTGTGCGCATGTGTGTGTGTGTGTAGAACCACGGGCGAATTCGGGAACCACCATGGACCGCCTCCACCTCCTCCTTGTTTACTCTGCCCCGGGATTCACGGGCTCCGCCCTACCAGGACCAGAAACGCAGGCCGCCCCCGCTTCTGCCCGGCATCTATACATGGGGTCTAGGATCCGAACTCAGAACCCAACCCTCTGTCTTTCTATCAAATGCAAGGCAGAGGCCTAACTCCTGAGCCACCTCTCTAGCCCCTTCTTTCTAAGTTTTTAAAATAAGGTTATCTTGCTGTTCTTTTGAAACATTTATTCATTCCCTTGAGAGAGAAAGGGAAGGGGAAGAAGAGCGAGAGAGAGAGAGAGAGAGAGAGCGAGAGAGAGAGAGAGAGAGAGAGAATATATGTTATGGTGAGTAGGTAGAGGTCAGAAGACAATTCTCTCCTTCTACCATGTAAGTTTCTGGAGATCAAACTCAGACTGCCAGGTTTGGAAGCAAGCAACTTACCTACTGAGCTATCTTTGCCAGCCCTCGTTTTAACTTCTATTTGTTGAAACAAAGTCAGGCTCTGATGTAGTTTGAATCTGGAATCTTCCTTAGTGGCCTACTGACTAATGTGGGTAGCGATTGTTCACTGAGTGCCCTCAGTTTGTCAAGCACCTGCTAAACTCTTAGTATTCGTGAATACCGTCTTCAATCCTTGCATAAGGCAGGGACTAGAGAGGGTGACTACCTTGCCCAGAGTCATGCAGTTAGTAATGACTAAAGTCTGTACTCGAACACATGGGTGTCTAGCTCCAGGGCTTGGCTGCTTAACTATTGGAACGCACGGAGGGGCCTATCTGACCTAACCCTACAGAGGAGCAAGCTCAGGCTGGGTGGTAATTCAGGCATGTTGACCATTCGTTGAGTCTTGGTGACTGCAGTGTTCTCTGGTTGCTGCCCCTCGGTATAGAGTTCGCCTGCACAAACACCCAAGAAGGTCAGTAGTCCTTCCTGGTGGGAGGTGCTGTTCTTGTGGTACAGGAGGGTGGCCGGCAGGGGAGAGGAGCCCAGGACATACTCTCCCAACCCCCTGTCTTTCTATCACATGACAATGAACCAAAGCATTGGTGTGGGAGGAGAGCTTGGACAGCCCACAGGAGACTCTGTTAATTTGGATCTGAGCCTGTGGTGGAGTTAAATGACTGGAAAGCTCCTTAGAGGGGGTGCGACGCAGCCAAGGCAGCTGCAGCTGTGACAGCTCTAGTGTGCCAGGCCTGAGATCAACTTACTTTACAGGGTGCCTAGCAGGAGCTAAGGCTTCTGTACTCTAGCAAGGAGGGGCTGCAGCCAATCAGGCCCAGTGTGGGGGGGAGGGGAACCAAAAGGCTGAAGGCATCAAAGTTGTGCCTGGCACCTTACCAGCTGGAGAACTCACTAGGGAGCAAGTTCTAAAGTGACTCGCCAACAGACAAGGCGGGGTTGCTTCTGCTTCCAATCTAGACAAGGAGGAATGGGAAGCAGCATGATTCAGATTGTCCCAGGGTGCTATAGGGAAGCCTGAGACCTATAGGGGCCACCCTAGAGAGTAGGATTTGACCTGATAACATAGGAGCCAACTTCTCAGAAATTTCCCCAGGAGGGAAAATTACCCTGAGAGTAATTATGCTATTGCAATACCATTTATAGCATCTTATGTTAAAGCGTGCATTTTGGCCACTTTGGAGAAAAGGAAAACAAATTCCAACACCATATCCATCAGATAGCTCGTGATCTTATTACCATGTGAATTCTTAGGTCTGTGGTAGGTCCTGAGAGCTTGCATGTCTTCATGTTCCCAGGGGATGCAGACGTGGCAGGTGCTGGATGGTGTGTCACCATGTACTGACTGTGAGACTTAGAATACACTGCTCCATCTCATTCAGAAGATGGGAACACAAGCAGCCAGCTGTGGGCCTCAGTGGACTCACAGCACAGAGCAGGGATTTTATGCTCATGCCTGTTTTGTCTCTTGTCCAAGGTGATTCGGAACCCTTGATTTTTATTTGAACACATGAAGCAAGCTCAACAGATACTGTTCATCCCCATATTATACACCAGGAAGTGTGGACATGTGGCACTCTGCAGACGAGAACCAGGATCCCTGCTTCAGGTTGATCATTCTTCCTTGACAACACGTTTCTCCTGGATCAGACTTGCCCCTCCACCGGCTGAGGAGCCGGCAGATTCTCACGGTGAGAAAGTACAATGCCGCGGTCGGCGCGGGGCTCGTGCTGGGCAGGCAGCCATGCTGGCCTTCTGGAGTCCTGGGAGACAGCTCAGAACTTGGAAGACAATGTTCCATTACATGGCTCCCCCCTGGGCCTGCATGCGAGCTCAACAAGCATTTCGGGGAACGACAAATGTTTGGACCATCTTCCCCTATGGGAAGGAAGCAACTCGCTCAGAGAGAAAAGATAGATTTGCTGCTGCCCTTCTGGGGTTCATGGGTCCCTCTCCTCTCCCCGGCCCTGGCCATCAGAAGCATTTGGATGGGCAAGGCTCAGAGTCAATGACAGGAGTAAGCCTTGGCCAGGCCGCACATCTGGCAGCCACAGCTCTGAGGAGGGCGGAACAATTCAGCACATTCCTCTTGAAACTCGGCCCACCAGGCCACATATTTAGCCATAGCCATAGCCTCTCTAACTCCCCATTTCCCCAGCACTGAAAGGGACTTGCAGGGGCCCCCGGAGATCCTCATATAAGGTGTCGTCTACCATCCCTCTCCTCAGGGAATTCCCATAGAATGGATGTCAGTCACTTAGTCAGAACAGCCCAGAAATCAGAAAAGTCTAGAGAGGCCCAGAAGACAGGCAAGGGTACAGTGGAGGTCTGGGCTGGCTGCAGCCTGGTGGACCATATGATGTAGTTCAGGTTGAGCCCCATGTGAGCCACGGTCACTAGTTCCCATCAGACTTTGGGAAATGCATTGTAATGGAATTCCAGATGGCATGCTTGGATTGTGCATTTCCATCTCGGCCACTTATGTGTTGCCAAAGGTCCTCCACACATGGTCCCTGTGGCTTTGCTGAGGCAGGGAGAGCGAGCCCGTGTGCTGCGAGGCTGCTGAGCAGCAGCAAGTGAGTAATGAGCCAGGCTGAGGCCCTGCTGTCTGCCTGCTGCCTGGGCCTTTCTGACAAGATCCTTCCACTTCCCTGGGAGAATTAAGGGTGTCGCTCTGCCTCGTGTGTCTACATGATGCGATGTGAGGAGGCTCAGGACCAACATGCCACAGGGATGCCCAAGCTCTTCTGCACTCCATGCAGGGAATCCCCAAGGCTGAGGTTAAGGAAGGGAAAATGGAAGAGACAGGACTTACTATATATTCCACAACAGGAGAAACATCCGCCTGTCTCCTTTCTCAGGGGGACTCAGGAAAGGGACAGCAAACACAACCCCTGGAGAGTCTCGTCTAGCAAGCCCAGGGCCAATTGCCACCAGGCTTCTTCCTTTTTATTTTTCGAGATTAAAGTCTTATTCTGCAGCCCGACTAGCCTCAGAGCTGTGGCAATCGCTCTGCCTCAGCTTCCTGGGATTACAAACATGAGACTTCAACATTCCACTCGACAGGCACAGCTTCTGTTGGGCCACAACTTCAGAATGCCAGCACTCCAACTGTCAGCCCATCCTCTAGTTAGCTCCAGCACTGCCCCTGGAAGGCCAGGCCCCCAGACCCCATCATTATCACAGAAGCTGGGCATGACCGTGCAGCTTCAAAGCACCCTGCCAGGAGTGTTCTCGCTGGATCTGTATAATAGGGCTTGTGTTCATCGTCATCTGCTAAGACTGCAATGAGAAAAATACTACAGACTGGGTGACTTAGAGCGATAGAAACTTAGTCCTTACACTCTGAAGGTTGGGAAGGAAGTCTAAGATCAGGTGCTGGCAGATTCAGTGTCTCACCTACGAGGACCGGCTTAACGGCTTTCAGACAAGACGTTCTTGTGTGCCCTCATAACAGGAGGTCTTTCTCCAGCCTCTTTCCTGAGGACGCTGAGCCTCCTGAAGGCCCCACCTCCTAATACCATCACCTTGGGAAGTAAGATTTCAATACGTGAAATTTTAAGAGGCTAAGATTAGAACAGTGTTGTTTCCTCCGACACATAGACAAGAAAACCAAGGAGCAGAGGTTAGACATCCCACTTGAGATCCCAAAAGAGATATCATCTAAGGTCTTGGGATTTGCATGGCAACCGAAACTTCTCTTAATGCCAAACCCATATTGTCTCCAGGATACTTGACAAAATAAGAAGGCCTGTCATGGCTGTGAGCTCGTCACCATTCTGGGTGGGTAATGGAGTCGCCCCTCGGTATCTGCAAGGGACTGAATGTTTCAGGACTTCGTGTCCTCCTTAGATACCAAGATGCATCTGATTCCTGTATCAGATGATGTGGCATTTGCATAGAACCTACACGCATCCTTCCATGTCCTTCAAAATCACATCCAGATTCCTTAAAATACCCACTACAGTGTCAATAGCTCAAAGAATAACGACAAGAAAAAGCCTATGCATGATTGATATAGAAGTCCTTTATTTTCATATGTGTACAAATATATGTGCATAAAAGAGTGTGTGTATTGTTATAAATTGTTTTGAGACAGGATCTTGCTAAATATTCTGCACTAGCCTGAAACTTGCAGTCCTCCTGCCTTGCCTCTGAAGTTCTGATGTTAATTACAGGCATGGATCACCAAGACACCTTGTTTCCAGTTTGTGTGTGCGTGTGCGTGTGTGTTTGCTAATATGCATGCTTGCATATATGTGGGGAGCATGCATATGTGAAGTATATGTGCATGTGTGTGCAAATAAAGCCTCAAAGTTGACCTTTGTGTCTTTTTCATTACTGTTTACTTTTAGTATTATGACAAGGTCTCCTAATTGAATCCAGAGCTCATCAAACCGGTAGGCTGTCTAGCCAGCTTGCCCTGGGGATTCCTTGTCTTTGCCCCCTTAGAAACTGCCACAGTTTATAATGTAAATTCTAGACATTTGAACTTTGATCCTCACACTTGCAAGACAACAATGTTATCCACTGAGCATCTCCCCAACCCATTTTCAGGTATTTTTAACCTATAGTTGGTTCAATCCTTGGATGAGGAATCTGACAGTACAGAGAATAACTTCCTCATCCCCATTTTCCAGAGAGAGAGAGAGCAAGAGATCTGATGTGATCTGTGTCCAGGTGGTTCTATTTGGAGAGTCAAGGATCATCAGGAAATGCAGGGAAGGGCGGGAGCTGTGGTCTATCCACACCTCGGTACCCTATTTAGAAATATCATTCTTACATTTTACACAGAAGGCTGTTAGTTAAATTAACTGAGCTTGTGAAATGGGCCTTGGTAGTGTGGTATGGGGTCCACAAGTCAGCACAGGGATCTAGCTAAGATGTAGGTGAGGGCAGATGACTTCTGCAAAATGGCAACTCCCCCGTCTCTCCTCCTCAACAATTAGAGTGTCTATTCCCGGCTTAATTGTCTTTGCAACCCTACTAGAGACAGCACCCTAACTTACACATGGATCTTGGCATTCCCCTTGACCTGGCGGGCAAAGACCAGCCCGTGTGCTTCATAATGCACACACATTTCCAGATATGTGCACGAGACTGCATGTGAGCCTGTGTTCGGTGGACACGGAACCCCAGTCACCCAGGCACCTTTTCCAACACCACACAGCTGTCTCCTTCCACCCTGGTCCATCTCATGCTGGCGGCTTGCTGTTTTGGTGAGTTGTTGAATGTAAATATCGACCCTCCCCCATCTCCTTATAAGGAGGCTAGGGAAGGCAGGTAATTTATCAAGCATTACTTAAAATAGTTCCCCAGCTTCTCGCTCCCTCTCCCTTGTTGCTGTCTCATCCTTGATTGTTTCTTCTCCTTTCTGTCTCTTGTTTTCCTGTCTGAAGATTGACAGCCCCCTGCTAATACAGCCCTAGAGATGCCAGGTGCGGGTGAAACTGACGCCTCACTGCCTCGGTCTCCCTCCCAGAGCTCACTGTTCCCCGACTGGCTCAAATGCCCACTGCAGCTCCTGTCTTCACTCGGGCTGATGGATGAGCTGCACTTCCACACCCACTCGGCAGAAGCTCAGGAATCAAGCAGGACCGTGATGATCTGCCGAGTTACGGACCAGCTAACGAGACTCCTGATACCAGCAGGCCTGTGACGCCCCTAATCTGAGCCTCTTCTCATCCTTCAGCTTGCAGCAGACCCTTGTAACCCTGTGAACCAGCCTGCTTCCTCTTACAAGATGCAGAGAGGGTGAATTGCATCAGGATTCCTTGTCATCTCTGCCTCCATGGTGAAGTGCCTCAGACCAACCAAGGGGAAATGATGTTGTTAAGTACATAGGTAGGGGCAAGAAACTACTTACAGTCTCATCTACCTTTGCATAAGAGTTACTGCCTCCATTTGTACAGCAGAGAAAATCGAGACATGGGGAGGCTGGGCCCCCCTAAGCCAAGTACCAGGCAATGCTTATGACCACAAACAACAAAGCTATTTTGTTTTTGCTAGTGTAACAGAAATAACAGAAGAACTCACACAGATAGCTTGGGACAAAACTACACCAGGAGGCATCTGATTGGAGGTCACCATTGTGGATGCTGTAAGCTACTCTGGCCACTGCCAAATGCATTTCAAACTCTCCCTGCCTCTCTGTGCTTGCCTTAAAACCCAGACTGCCCAGAAGTATCTGAGGGTTGACAGGCTATGTGCCAGACCTCAGTGCTTGGAGGCTAGGCACCTGGGCTGGCAGAAATCACTTGATGAGTCCCCAGTGCAGAAAAAGATTCCCAAGTTGAGCAGCCAATACTTGATGAACCCTCAAGTGGAATAAATACTCCCTTATGGAATAGGCCAAGTAAGTACATGTTAGCTCTCCCAGGCTCCCAGTCAGGTGGTCTTTCTATCACAGTCAGGAGCAAAATCCCACATATTATATGACTGGCAGGGCACTGGCTCTGGCCAATCAGAAGAGAGGACGGCAGCTGCATCCAATGAGTGTGCTACCAGCTGTTTATTAGTTTTACATATTAACGGAGCAAAATTTTAGTTTTAAGCTTCCTGGATGCTGGGCTAGAGGCCCTATTAGTAAGACCATCCTTCCCAACTTTTTTATAGGAAGGTCATTCACCTTGAGGGGAGGAAAGGTGACCAGAGAGATTATAGATAGATAGGTAATAAATACGACACGTAGATTAGCTAAATGATAGACAGTAGATGGATGATAGATAGATGTATGATAGATAATTGATGGGTAATAGATAATAGATGATGAGTAGATGGTTGGTAGGTATAGATGGTACAGGGCAGGCAGATGGTAAATAGGTGATGCATAGTAGATAGATTACATAGATGATAGAGAAATAGATAATGATAGGTACAATCAGCCTCGGAAAGATAAGTGGTTGCAGAGAACCCTGTCACTTTTTTATATTATATTATTATGGTAAAAATAAAACCCTCGACTTCAGGCTTTCATAGCCAACTGCCTTCTTGGCATCTTCACTTAGAAGCACAGTTGCTTCTCAAAGACTGCACAACTCTTCTCCCCACCATCCCCGCCAACTTCCGCTACTTCATCTCCCCAGCTGACTTGAGGTGTTGAGGTCTTGCTCAGGCCAGTATCTTCAGAGTTATCTCTGAACCTTTTTTAAGGTGTTCTAAATCATTGCAAAGTCTATGCATATGTTGTATAACACCTGCATGAAATCCTCTAGCTACTTCTTCTAGCCAATATTTATAAACTTGCCACCACACAGCTACCATCGTTCCAATCACCATCACCTCCTCCCTGGATTCTGACTACAACCCTCTAAACAAGCTCTTTCTGACCTCTGTCCCGTGAGCCTTTTCTTGTTACAGTGGCTACAGTGTTCTTCAAATTAGGGTAATGTCACAAGCTGGACATGCAGCTCAGTAGGCAGGGTGCTTGCCTAGCATGCTCAAAACCCTGGGTTCCAGCCCTGACACCATATAAACTGGGCATGGTGGCATACACCTGTAATCTGTAATCCTAGCACTCAGGAGATGAAGGCAGAAGGGCCAAAGATTCACCGCCACCCTCAGCTACTTAGCAAGTTCAAGGCAAGCCTGAGGTACGTAAGACCCTTTCTCAGAAAACAGAAACAAAAACACGAAAAGGGGCGTATCACATAATGTCGTTCTGCTGCGTCAAATCTCCCGTAGTTCCCAAACTCACTGTGAATCCAGAATGGTGTTCTCAATGCATCCTCCCACCAGAACTCCATCACCTCTCTGATTTCAACTCCCACAATCACCCGGCCACAAAAGCTTGTTCCTCTTCTAGAACATGCCCTAACGCTGGGCCTTCTGCTCACTCTCCATCTGCCTGACTACCCTGTCTACATCTGCATGATTTCCTTCCTTTCCCCCTTACGCCTTGCTCATGTGGCCTTCTGTATGCCCTGCTCTGACGACTGTTTGCCTCTGTTCTCCTCTGCCCACTTTTTCCTCAAGGCACTTATCACCTGACTTGCTGAATTTAGTGTTTATTACCTACTCTTCATCTCTCTCTGATGGAATGTCAATGCCGTGAGGGCAGGGGTTTCGCTCGCTTGTCCTGTGATATGTTCTCTGGAGCTAGGTTATTGCCTGCCTCTTGTTTCATTCTATTTTAAAAGAATGAATAAAATTACAAGGTATTAGGGATGACATTAAAATTTAAATTTGCCTGGAATGTAGATATTAGCCAGTTGGACGTTGTTTTGAAGCTTTAAACAATAAATTCATATTGCTCCCATAAATGCATCATCTTGAACCTGGCTTTGTGTTCCAAATGGCTTCATGTGATTTCTAGTCCTAGTTCTTTTCAATTCAACTCTCTTCAGATTCTCGATAATCTCCATTGACAAGAAGCTTTACACGCACAAGCCAGCAGCACATTCAAAAATTTGCTGCAGTTGAAATTATATTTAAAGACTCTCCAAGCTCTTCCTTTTCTTTCATTGACAGACGTAATGTTCAAATATCTAGCGAGAGCGCTAATGGATTTGAATGCTATTGAACTGTTTCATACCAAGCACTTCACAATTGTGCTGACGCCCCAACCTGGAGCAGGTGGGTGTGTTGTTTGAGCAGTCGTTCTGCAGCTGGCCCGGATGCATGAACGCCTCCTGAGCTGGTGACGTTCAGCCTCTCCTGGCCTCCCTTTCCCTACCCCTAGTCAGAAGCTCCTTGGGATCAGTGCTATGAGGCATTTGGAGCTAAAAATCTTCCAATTATCTCCATGGGCCCACTTGCCCTAAAGGGCAGTGGCCTGTTCTAGACCACAGAAACATCTAGGTGACGGGCTTTTACTATGCGCGGCCATGTGCAACACATCATACATACCACCTCAGAGTGTGATGGAGCTATTCGGGGTCATTCTTAAGGGGGACCATGGGACTCCATGTAGTGTCTTGCTCCTCAGCCTCAACACGGGAACTTCAGAAAACCCCGCTCCCGTTTATCTCTCAAAGGGGCTTTAAGACCCCATGGTTGCGCTTTAGGAACTCCTGGCACATCGCTTAGGGAACTGTCCCTTTTTGACTTCCGTAAGTCCTTGGTTGGGTCGTCTCATTACTCTGAATTTAGGTCTCCTCATGTGTGAATGAGGGATTTTATTAAAATGGATGTTTGTCAAGAGCCTGTCATGACCCCTCCCCTCCGTCTCTAGGACTGTGGAGAGATGCCTTGAGGTTGATTCGGAATGGAGCAGGAATAGAAGGCTGGGAAAGACTTATCTCCCTTGTAACCACGGCACCTCTGTCCTGAGTTTTTATTTCTTAATACCTGGTAGAAGCTTCTGGTAAAAACAGACTCCTGCAACTAACAGAAAAATTTGAAGTCAGTGTATTTAGATGGTCCCTTGCTCCTGGGTCCTCTACTCTCACTGTCTTCTTTGTTCAAGGAAAGAAAGTAATTCCAAATGAACCTTTGAAAAAATAGACTTTACTATAAAAATGCCATCTTTCTCTAATAAAAGTAAGGCAAGAACCCCCAAAGTGGCCATTGGAAAGGATTTTCTTGATATCATGGGCTGGATGGCTACACACCATGTTTTTCTATCTGAGAGTCAGCTTTCCTCTGGGGTCTTCTCTTGTGACTGTGGTAGCACAAGCTGTCCTCAGTGCTGATTCCCTGGGGAGCCATGGAAAACCCTTTCCTCCCAGAGGCACAGGGAAGACAAAGTTGGGACTTGCTTTCAGTAATACTTACAAGGAACTCGGGGACAGCAAAGGAGCAAACAGAGAATGTGACAGCTGGGCCATCTGCCTCAGCAGCTGTGATCAGCCTGCCAGGGCTGAAAAGCTCTGTCCCATCCTGTTCAGTCCCAAGAATTCCAGCTCTCCAGACTTTGCTCCATGCGGCAGTTATCACATAATAGACCCCCCAGATCAGTCAGCTGATATCTACATCCATCTCATGAGCCCAAGCCTTCTCCTATTGGACAACACCCCCCCTCACATCCCCCACACCCTCTTTTATTTTTCTTTGATGGTGGTAATAATCTGGTCTTGATGACATCTTACCATCGCCCCCTACAGGCTAACAGAGGCAACAGCATCAATAGTGCTAATGAAAAGATGCATTCAGTGATTCTCTTTCTCTCTCAAAAGAGGGATTCAGGTTAAAGAATCGCTTGCAGACACTGAAACAGAGAAAAGTACAGCAATTTTCTAATTCTGTGTTGCTTGGTGGGAGCAGGAAAGAGGATTTGATTGGGTGAACCTGGAGACAATCTAGGCACCTTCCCAGACACGTGTGGGGGCACAAGCCGTGACTCAACCTCTCACTTGATTCTCTGTGTGTGTGCATACATGGAGATTTATGCCTGCCCATATAGAAGCCACAGGACAAACCTTAGGTGTTGTTTCTAAGGCGTGTCCACTTACTTTTGACCCAGGATCTCTCGCTAGCCTGGAATACACCAAGCCAGCTAGGCTGGTTGGCCCAGGGATCCACCTGCCTCTGTCTTCCCGGCACAGTGATTACAAATGTATGCCACCACCCCTGGCTGGCATTTCTACTTGGGTGCTGGGGGGTGAACTCAAGCCCTCATGCTTTACCTATGGAGCCATCTCCCCAAACTCTCGTTTGCTCCTTAAGGCAATCCAGCAAAGAGTGGGGACAGAGGTGTGACTGAGCACCCCAAGACATGATCCAGCACCAGAATTTATACCCTAAAGGGATGGTTGTAATTTGAACAAAGACAATGTAGTTCTTTTGGCATCTGTAGCCCATGTTCTCTCAATGGGCAATTGTAACTTTCAAAAGCTTGGGGACAAATATGCAGAGAATGTCACAGCCCAAGGCTTCTTTTTCCCTAAGACTCTGAGATTTGCATGAACACTTCTGTTTGCTTATTTATCCTGTTGCCTGAAATTAGAAGTGAAAACCAGAACAAAGAAACAAGAGGCATTCCTCGGGATGGAATTACCTTCCTAGCCTTGGGGTTTGATCTTGCCAAGACAATTTGGATTCTGTTACACTGTTGCAACACATCAAATATCCTAAGGTTTCCTTTCATCTGCTGGCCTCTGGGTCTGCTACTTCCAGTTTAAGAGAGAAGCGGAGCTGCCCCTTTCTGGGTTTCTGGGGTCGCTGCACATCTTCCTGAGTTTCCACAGGCAGGGTCCCATATTCAGGAAGCTCTACTCTCCATGCCTGGGAAGATTCTAGAACTGGAGGGGGATGCTGGGTGACTTTCCATGTCCTCTTCTCCCAGTCAGAGGTGCCTGTTTTAACTTCTGCCTGACCAGGTGTGTACCAAAGGGATGCAGGGAAAAAAGCAGGACATCCTTTCAGGGGCCAGCTTCTGCTTATTGATGGCTATTCTTCTGCAGAGTTGTTTTTTTTAACACTCCAAGTCTCTTTCTGCATATGTGAAATTGGAATAACAGCAAGATCACATCATACTCTCCCCCGGGTGGAGGCAAGGATCAAATGAGATTATGCTCTGCAGAGTTTAGCAAAGTGATGGCTACTGCTCAGAAAGATCCTGAGGAGTGTGTCCACATGTGTATGGATTACACATGACCCTCCAGGGAGTACTGGTTCTCTCAGTGGGCTCGTCCAGCTCATATCCTGCTTCCCCAAGCATCCTCTGATTCTTTTTTTCTTTCTCTTTCTTTCTTTCTTTCTTTCTTTCTTTCTTTCTTTCTTTCTTTCTTTCTTTCTTTCTTTCTTTCTTTCTTTCTTTCTTTCTTTCTTCCTTTCTTCCTCTCCCTCCCTCCCTCCCCCCTCCCTCCTCCCCCCTCCCTCCTCCCTCCCTCCTCCCTTCCTTCCCCCTCCCCTCCCTCCTCTTCCTTCCTTCCTCCTCCTCCTTTTTCTTTCTTTCTTGCCTTATTTTTTTGAAAGTGCCTAGGAGAGAAGGGAGACACTCCTGGACCGTGTCTTGTCCTGTCCCCTCCCCAACCAGGACTCCCAGCTACCGAAGAGCTATTGAATTCCATTTCCATAAGGATTTACCCAGCCTCTGCAGCAGCTTCACATTGCAAGTTGACAAAAACTCACATCGATCAACCGGCTTTGATTTTCACAGCAACCCTGACAGGTGGGAGCAGACCAATTAGCATCCTTAATTTCTCCAAGAAGAAAATGAGACCTGGGGGTTAAGTGACTGGCCTAAGGTCACCCAACTTGCAAGAAGAGAGGGAGAATTTGCTCCCTAGAATGGCTGCTACTGAAGTCCATCTGCCATCCTGAACTCTGGGTTTCCTGTGTCAGCGCTCTGTAAGCAGACACACACAGCTCCCGACATCGCCCCCCATCGCCTAGACACAAGACTTTCCTCACTTGTCCGTAGTGGTCCTCGTTGCTATCGTTGCTATCTCTGCTTGTACTGCCACTGCTTGCTTGTTTGCTGGAAATTCTAGAAGCCCCAGCTCTTAGCCAGTGTCTGGCATGTAATCTTTATTCAGAACATAATGAACTCATGAAAAAATAAGCATTAAAAGTAGGGTACTGCTAGAAATACTGTGCCCAGCAGGCTAAGGAAGCATGGTACATCCCCTATACGGAACATTAGGCAGCTGTTAAAAGTCTCACAGATGAAAAATTCGTAGGCTGTTGACATGCGAAAAGTCAAATTATAAGCTGAAGGTGGTAGCTAGAACCTTTCAATCCCAGCTCTAGGAAGTTGAGGGGATTGCTGTGAGTTTGATGCTAGTTGGGTTACATAGTGAGCCTCAAGGCAAACCTGGGTTATCAGTGTTTTTAAACCTAGCACATATACAAGTAAATTTTTAAAAAAGATTACAAAATTATTTACACATTAAGGTAATAGCCAAATGAAACAATAGATAAGGTCTGGGGATATGGTCCAGGGTTTAAAACTTTTGGTCTCACGAGCAAAAAGACCTGAGTTTAAATCCTGGACCTTACAAAATGCAGAAGGTGGAGCCTGGGAAACCCCAAGCAAAGCAAGGAGGTAGAGCAATCCAGGATGATTCCTGAAGTCACCCTTGGGCCTTAACAGACACACACTCAAATGCCCTCTGGCACACACACACACACACACACACACACACACACACACACACACGCATGCACACACGTGCACACACAAATAAAATAAGAAAACAACAGTGTGGCACATGTGCATTATTTTATGACACATAAAGATGGATATGAAGGCTATTATGGGAAGTCTTAGTTTCCCTCCTAGGTCATGTCTCCAAGTCAGTTTCTCTGGTTCTGAAAACTTACTGAAGCATCTTAGAACCATTGTCTGAAAATCTGAGGGACTTATCAGCTGGAATTTCATCCCAAGGACAGGAATCTAAAGAAGCCCAGTTTCAGAAAACAAGTTAGTGGTCATTCGGAGCTTGACTGCGGAGAGTGAAACGTTCCACCCTCACCTCATTTTCCTTTTTGATGGGGCCACGAGGCTGGGAGATAAGGAGACTGTTATGAACTTAATGGGTATTGATTCGGCAGTAAATTTGACAGACTCTCTATCCCCATGAACAAGGTGCAGAAATGCTGACCGGAGCACAGCACCATTCAAAGGGTTGAAAAAGATTGGAAAAACACATGCAAATGATGCGGTTTGGTGGCTTTGAGAATGTTCTGGAGCAGGAATGGCAATCTGTGAACCTATTGGCTCTGCTCCAGACGCACATGACTGATCATCACATCCTTCATATCATCGCATCCCAACTCCAGCAGAGCTCCAGAGTTCTCTGCATTGGACTCTCAGCAGACCAGAGATGGCCACGAGGTTTCTGCAGTTGAAACTTATGAGCTGCCCCTCCCTTGACCTTTAGGAAAGTCTCAAGAGCACTCCATGGGAATGCTTCTTGCCCAATCCTTGGAAGCATGATTTGGAATCAAAACCTAAAAGATAAGTACTATGTCCAACCTCTAGATGACCTAAAGTCAGGAGGGAAGAGGCAGCGGGTGAGTATTTATGAACATGCGATACAAGACCGACATTAAGGAGTCACTGCAAATCATTCACGATCCGACTTTTGAGTTTGAAAATGAATTGGTAACAATGATATGACAGCAGCTCACGAAAGGCATGGGACAAACTAGAGGAACCCAGCAGGAGGCCTATTTGGCCTGGGTTTTGCATAGAACACGGGGCTAAGACAGCCCAGAGCCAAGACTGAAAAATGAACCTGAGAGACTTTCACAAACATCAAAAATGACAATGGTGCAGGCGTCCCCAGCTTTCTTACAAAATACATTATCAATAGTATACCATCAAATAAGGGTAAATAAGTCCAGAAAATTCTGCTTTTTCCCATGGACATGCATTTTTATTATGTTTGAGGTCTAAAGGATTAGATAATTTAGAATTAACTCCTTTGCTTGGCTGTAGGTCAAGGCGTTTGATCCCTGTCAGTGTTGGGTGGGCCAGTACAGAATGCAGCATATTCCACCCAGGAAGGCCCCTTCGGAGCGGGTCCTTGCTGTATCGCAGTCTACATCTAATTGTCTCCCCCTTTCCCACAGCTCCCCTGTGGATATGGAACAGAGGGAAATCTCTTCAGTCTGCAAGCATTCAAAGCTTGCCAGGTCCCGAAAGAGGCTGCTTTTAAAAATCAAGACTAGTCAGATGATTTCAAAAAACAAAAGTACCAAAAGACTCATAATGAAATACAACCATTCCTGGTTCTAGTGTTCTCGACATCGCCAACACAGCTTCCCAGTAGCCATCACTTCAGCATCTGACTTATTTATTCTGGTGATTGCAGAATAAATCTAATGATACATTTTCAATGATGCATCTTGACACCTGAACCTTATGCACATCTATAGATTAGCTGTCATGTTGGTGGGATTCCTGATGTTCTTACCCCACACCCACCCCCCTTCCTCAACCTTTCAATGTTACTGTCTCTAGTAAAACCCAGCGAATGCTGTCTATTGATTTAGTTATAGAAATATTGGTCACTGCCTTATCAGGTTAGTTTTTGTATACTTTTCTATTTCCCTCTAAAGATTTTCTTTTCTTTCTCTGGGTCTTGTATTGCTTGCTTGCATTGAATTTACCACTTTATCTTTTTATCTTGTCATATCAGGTGGAGGGAAGGAAGATTCTCATGTAGCCCAGACTGGTCCATGTAGCCAAAGATAGCTCCTTTTGTTGCCACAGATGACCTTGAACTTCTGGTCCACTTCCCCAGTATTGTGATTATAGATATATACCACCATGCCCAGTTATGCGTGCTGGGGATCCAAGCCAGAACTTCCTGCATGCTAGGCAAGTGTTCTACCAACTAACCTACATCCCAACCTCACACCAATATCTCTGGAACCTTTCTATTGCTTTTTCTGAGGACCACTCAGAAACTGCATCCACTCATTCTTGTTCCCTTGGTGATCTGGACAGCAACCCACCCTGGGATGACCTGACTGCTTCACTGGGTTGGAGCAATGTTTTCTTCAGTCCTCTGTCTTGATTTGTTCCAAGTTTCAGGAGTACTTGTCCAATAATGCTTAGAAAGAGAGTTTAAACAACTAGTGATGTGAGTTGTTGTACGCCTGAAAAGTGTATTTATTCTGCCCTTCTACTCTGATGTGGGAGTCTGGGTTTAAATGTCACCCTATGTCACAGATGAAAAGTGTATACCAATCTGGTTCCAGAATGTTTATAGATGACATGTCACCTTCTCTTCCTACCTGTGCCCCCTTCTTCACATTCTATCTTTCTTCAAACAGTTTATGGGAATATTCTATTCAACCCTGGAATATCCTCTTATTTTTTTTGGAAACCACTCATCTGTTACTTTCTCTATTTGCCTTCTGAGATTTTTCTTAATTTGATGATGGGCCACCTGAATTCTTCTTTCATATTTTCTTCCTTTCTATTCTCTTTCAGAAAGAGTCTCTTGACCTTACTGTCTAAACTTTCTACTAAACATTTTAAATTAAAAAATGCTAAACATATACATACACATTTTCAATACATATTTAGGATGTTTTTCCTTTTCGTAGCACCCCGTTCTCACTACGATAGATACTAGTTTCTTCATTTCCCTGTTGATCTGCTTAAAATCCTTTTGACTTTCAAAAATTTGTTTTAAAAATAAACTTTAAGAATTAAAAGAAAAAGTAAAATAATTCAGTTGCCATATATCTCTATTTTACCGTTTCCTTTGTTCCCTAGCGGCAACCATAGTTCCAGTGTTGGTACTTTTCACTTCCGTGTGTTTTTATTATTTTGGTACATGCGCATGGTATGTGATCTACACTATCGCATTATATGTTTTGTGCTTTCACTTAAAGGTATCAGAATATGCCGATTAATTTTCAAATTGCTACCCTCAGAAATTGTTTGGAACTCTTATTGTTGCAATTGTGGCTTTGCAGCTATCCAGTGTTTAATTGCTTGATTATTCTCCTCCGAGGGAGGTTTAGATTACTTCCGGTTTCTAGCCATTACGTTCAGCATCGGTCTGAACATGCTGTCCTTTTCCCCCCAGCACATGTGAAGAACTGTCCAGACATCTCCACTCTGTCTGTATCACAGCGAGTGCTTCCTCAGTCTCACTAGACAAGAGCAAATTGCTCTTTAAAGAGCGTATACCAATTTATCCTTCCACCTACCTTTAGAATTTGCCTGCCCTCCTTTTCTGCCTTCTTTATTTCCTTCCGTTCTTTTTTCCTCTCTGTCTTTCCTTCTTTCTTTGTGGTGCTTTGTGCATGCTAAACACCCCCACAGCCTGCCCTCTGGAGGCTTTTCTTGTTCCATGTAGCTTGCCAGTAGCCCACACTGTCAGCAAATCACACTTGCTAACTGGGTCAGTGTGAAAGAAGATGCTGCCTTTCGTGGAAATTTGTTCGTTACAACCAAGCAGAGCATCTTTCCGCTGGCCTTCAAGTTCCCTCTCCTGTGCACTCACTGTACATAGCTTTCACCCAGCTCTCTGTTGGTCTGTTTACATATCATTGACTTACAGAAGTCCTTGTATAGCCCGGTGTTGTCAAACATGCTGGGACTCAAACTTTAACCAAGATTCACTGAACTACGATACTCGGCTGAACCACAGTCTAGTGATTTGACTGCACATTTGAGTTTCAGAAACATGGTTCAGAACATGGTGCATCAGAGTGGGATTCTGTCTTTTGAACATTTGGTAAGATTTTTCTGCACATCCACCAGGGGCTAGCGTTGTTAGATGCAAATTTTAGTTACCTCTTCAATTTAAGGATTCTGATTTTTAAATGTCTTCTAAGTTTATTTTTCTAGAAAACTGTAAATTGTCTCTGTAGTGCTGAGTGTCTTCAAAAAAGATACTCATCTTAATCTTATAATTTATTCCAGGCCGGCTGATGTCTCAGAAGCACTCGCCATGCAAACCTGAGGACCTGAATTCGATTCCCAGAATCCAGCCAAATGTAATGTCTCACATCTGTAATCTTAGCTCTCCAATGGCAAGAAAGGAGTGAGCAGAATTGGTGACTCACATACATAGTATAGCAGCAGAAGCAAGAGACCCTACCTCAAAACTCAGGTAGAAGGAGAGAAACAGAAGCTGGGCTGGTAACCATCTTCCTGTCTCACTCCCTGACCCCCACAGTGCTAGGATCACAGATAAACATTCTCATTGTCATAGACACAGGTGTCAACTTGACTGTTGAGGTTTTGAGCTCTAGGCACATATGTAGAGAATTAATAGTTAAGCCCAGAGCAAGCCTGCAGAAGACTGTCTAATTAATTGACAGGGAAGACCCAATCCAGGGTAGGTGGGACTAATCCCTGGGCAGGTAGATAAGATGGAGGGAATTGGTCAACATCCTTCAGTATACTTGGGCAGAGATGCTGGTCTGACAAGTAAATATTGTCCCTTTCTCAGCAGTCCTGAGGATATATAGATTTGGTTTGGCCAGTCCTTGACCCCTGGTGTTGGTGTGTAATTTCCTGCCAAGCTAGAGTAAGAAGTGAAACTAGACAATCATAAACTAAATTAAAGCCCCGGGTTTCCTCAATTCCTTTGGTAATGCATTTATGGGCAAAACATAGTAACTGCTACTTATGCATAGCTCTTTATGTGAATTCTGGGATTTGAACTCAGGTCCTCCCATTTGAACAGCAAGCACTTTTACCAAGCATTGAGCCACCTTTCAGCCTTACTTTTTAAACACTTATTTATTTATTTATTTATCTATCTATCTATCTATCTATCTATCTATCTATCTATCTATCTATTTATTTATAGAGTGTGTGCGTGTGTGCGTGCGTGTGTACGTGCGTGTGTGTGTGTGTGTATCAGAGGGCACTGTGTGTTCCTGTGGAGGACCAAGAGTAACTTTGGGAATCATCCTGGATTACATCTATTTCCTTTTTTCTTTGCTCTGGTATTTCCCAGACTCTGCCCACCAGGGCAGGAAGTATAGGCCGCTGTTTCTGCCTGGCGTTTTTACATGGGATCTAGGATCTGAACTCAGGACCTTCTGCTTGGGAGCCAGAGTCTTAACCCCTGAGTCATCTCTCTAGCCCTCAGCCTCACCTTTTTATTACTTTTTATGTGTGTCATCCAATTTCCATTTGTATTTCTTTTCAGCTCATGAGTTATGTGCAAGTGTATCTTTAAATTTATGGCCATCTAGAGCGTCTAAAATATTTTTAAAATTTATTTCTCACTTAATTACACTATGGATGAACTACATGGTCTGGATGATATTAGTTCCTTGGTATGTGTTGAGACTTGTTTTGGGATCTTGCACATGCTCTTACTGCTGTAGATATGTTGAGGGCACTGGATAAGTGCCCAGCACCAGCATTGGGTAGTGTCCAACCTTATGGCTTCATCTCTTAAGCTGCTTCACCAGTGCTGAGCACAATGTGCTGATTGGCGAGGACTTAGGATAGAAATATCTTCTGAAATTAAGTGTTTTGTGTTATAATCTATGTGTTTATTTGAGAGACAGAGAGCAGGCATGTGCACTCAGTGTGCATGTGGAGGTTAGCACATAATTCAAAAGCAGTTTTCGTTTTCGAGGATGTGGGCTCTGGGAATGGACTCAGGTCCAGGTGCGCGCAGGTGCTTTGGCTGCTGAGCCAGCTTGCTGGGCCTAAACCCCTCCCCCCTTTTTGAAGTATGGATTCCACATGAAGCTAGGATGGTTTCAGACTAGCAATCCTCCTGCCTCAATCTCCCAAATGATAGGATTTCAGGTAGGACTCACCAAATTTGGTAACATGAAGGTAATGTTGGGTCCAAAATAAGCTGGTTTATATAGTGAGATGTTTTCTCAAAACAAACAGGCTGTATTGTTGGTTTCATGCAAGCTTAGAATTGCAAATAGTTCTTTTAAATATTATGTGATAGCCTTTGTTTTTGCTAATAACAAACAAATATACTGATAGACCACAAACTAATTCTATACAAGTATTCTTTGGATTAGAATGTGACCACTACAATTTCTTTCAATTTATTCTGGCATCAACTTTTCTGTGTTCTTACTTTTAAGTACCATGGAAATTCTAAAATACTGTTCTAAAAGGGTTTAGCAAGTGACTTTATATTGATTGGTTGATTAATAGGATCTCATATAGCCCAGAGCCTGAAATTTTCTATGTACCTAAGGACGGCTTTGGACTTCTGATCCTCTGGCCTCTACCTCATGAATGCTGGAATTATAGATGTGTGCCACTGTACCTGGTTTATGTGGTGCTAGTGTTGAACCCAGGGCTTCATGCCTGCTAGATGTTATAGTTAGGCACAGGGTTAGGTTAGGTTAGGTTAGTTAGGGTTTGAGCTCTGGGCACATTTGTAGAGAATCAGTAGTTGAGTTAAGCCCAGAGGAAACCTGCAGGAGATTGTCTAGTTGATGGGGAAGGCCCACTCATGGTAGGTGGGACTAGGCCCTGGACAGGTGAATAGAATACAGACAGCTGGTTGAGGAAGTTGGGATCCTTGTGTATAATTGGCCAAACATGCTGGACTGACAAGTAAGGATTGTCTCTCTCTCAACTGTTCCGTGAATATGGCCTGGCCACTTCCCTCAGCTCTTTGATGATGGTGCGTGCTCTCCTGCCAAGCTGGACTAAGAACTGTAACCAGACAATCACAAGAGAATAAACCCCTTGTTCCTTTAAGCAGTTTTGTCATGATTATCAGCAACATGCAGGGTAACTGCAACACTAGGGAAGCGTTCTACTAAGCTAAATGCTCAGACCTATGTATTTATTACTTAAACAGGGTCTCAGGTATCCTATGCTGGCCCCAAACTTGCTATATAGCCCCGAGGATGCCCTTGAACTTCTGACCCTCCTGTATTGTTCTCCAGTACTGGATCCCAGAGCATACCACTCTGCCTGGTTTGCTGCAGGAGACTGCAATTCATTGATATTTTTGTGATTATCAGGAAACAAGAGTTTTTGTCACATTGGTCATGGCGATTTTATTTTGTGCCTTTCCTCTGTGTTGTAGTTACTGTGTCTATATGTAACAAATTGGTCATGCTCCCAGATGCTGTAGAGGCTCTAGAGTGTTTGGGATCTTCCTTCAAAAGCCTCAAAACCTTAATCATCCCAGGACCAAATAAGAATTGCAGAAGACCACGGTTTTAGACTACACTTCTGTGCTGGGTCCCAGTCAACCAGGCTAAAAAAATCAAAGAAACGGTCATTGTTCAGCTTGATAGGTATACCAGTTACCCTGATGTGATCATTACACATTGTATGTGGTATTGAAACATGACATCCCACAAACAATTGCTAGTTATCAGTTAAAAGCAGAACTATATTTTAAATTTTTTTTATTCAACTGTGCGCATGTGCGTGTGTATGTGTGCACGCGCGTGTGTGTGTGTGTCTGTGTGTGTATGTGTCTGTGTAAGTGTAGAACCACGGACGAATTCGCGAACCACCATGGACGCCTCCACCTCCTTCTGCCCCGGGATTCACAGGCTCCGCCCTACCAGGACCGGAAACGCAGGCCACCCCCACTTCCGCCTGGCGTCTATACGTAGGATCTGGGATCCGAACTCAGGACCTTCTGCCTGCAAGGCGGAGGCTTAAACCCTGAGCCACCTCTCCAGCCCCAACAGAACTATATTTTAAAAAATTTAAGATGGAGACAGTCATGTTGAAGTTTCAAGTTACCAAATCAAAATGAAGTTGTTTTCTGACCTTCTGAGCTCTGGAGAATGAAAGAGTCAAATAGCTAGGCATGTCAATGGAGTTCCTTATGTGGCAATTCTTGCATCTTTTCAATTCTTACTAAAGTAACCTGAACTAACCTGATACGAACTAGACAGTAATTATCAGCTAGTTCTCATTGCTTTGTCTTCCTGTTCCTAACTTACAAAGAAAGGAACTTTCAAATAACCAGTTGTCTTCTACCCTTTGCTTATTTTCTTCAGCCTGTCTCTGTCTATAAAACCAGCCCCTCTGCCCTAAACATCAGAATGATATTTCTACTTGATGGAATTAATGGTTGTTCAATCCCAGAATCATAAAATCAAGTCAAGTAGACTTGCAATTTTGTCCTTTAATAGATGTCTGGTGGTTGGTACTGGTTCCCTATTGAGAATCTACCTATAGGTGGTCTCTCCATGTGGCAGGGGGTTCCTCACAATGTGGTAGCCAAGTTCTAAGATTTTAACATTCTTGTCAGATGTGGTGAGGTTGAGGCAGGAGGATTGTAAGTTTGAGATCAGCCTGGGCTACAATAGTAAGACACTGCCAAACAAAAGAAAATAAAGGAAGAGAAGGAGGAAGAGGCGCGGGAGAAGAAGGAACAAAAACAAAAGGAAGATGAAAGAGAGGAAGAACACCTCAGGGTCAGACAAAGGAGCGATGGGCTCCATCTCTTGAGAGACACTAGCAAAGTTTTAACAGAGCATGTGAAATGAGAGATACTGTTGGGTCGTGTTCATAAAATGCAATCTACCAATCTGCTTTTTATTTCTTCCTCTATCTTTTTTCCTGGCCTTCTATTGAAATGATTGGAGCTTGTGACAATTATTCTCTCATACCCTGCCTATTACTTGGGAAGTTATATGTTCTGCTTTTTCTTTTTTAAAAGTGAATCCCCTTAAATATTTTATTTATGGTTCACACAAAATCCTAAGCGAACCAGCCTCTGCTTTTATTCTTAACAAAGCAAGGATGTCAGAATTCCTTGAGTTCCCGTTCCCCCCTTCCTCAAATTACATATTAGGTTGCTCATACTTCAGTCCCACTTTGATGTACCCCAGTAATTATTACATATTTTAATAGCAGAGGCTTGTTTCAATTTCCCGACACGAGCCCTGCTCTCCCTGTGTTTTTTTATCATTCTATCTGGCACTTACTCCATTATGGCACTTTAAGCAAAACTCTATAGACACTTTCCATTTTTTTAATATCCAAAAATGTCTTTATTTCACCCTCACTCTTGAAAAAAAAATAGCTTAGCTATGCATAAAATGAGGGCTGACAGCTCTCTTCTCTCAGAATTTTAGATGGATTTTTCCATTATTTTCTGGAGTCTCTGTTGCTCTGGGGAAGTCTGCAGTCAGAGCAAGAGTCTTTGAAAGGATTTGAACCTTTCATCGCTGATTGTGTCAAAGGCCTCCTTTGACACAATCCAGTTCTGGAAAGTTCCTAATTGTTATGTCTTCAAATATTGCTGCTTCCCTAGTCTCTCCTCTGTCCTTCTTTGCTGTTGTGTATGGCCAAGCACTCACACCAGTATGCACAGCTCTTAGTTGCTAAGATTTTCATTATCTCTTTATATCTGTGTTGCATGCTGAGTAATTTCTTATGATTTACTTTTTAGTTCACTATTTTATATATTTTTTGAGACAGTTCTTGCTCTAGAAATGGCTATGCAGACCATGCTGGCCGTGAACTTGTGATTCTCAAGCCTTTGTTTCATGGATGCTATGGTTATAGGCATATACCAACATACCTGGCTTAGTTCACTAATTCTTCAGGCATACTTGAGACAGTGTTTTGCTTGTGACAAGGTCTCATCATAACTAGGGCTGTTCTTGAATTCCCAGGCTTGCTGTTACTAACTCTAGAGTGTTGGGATTCCAGGCATGTACCGTCACACTCAGCTTAATATATTGCTTCAGGCTTCCACCTGTGTACCATGGTATATATATGTTCTCTCTGTATCTGTCTCTGTCTCTGTCTTTCTCTCTTTTCTAGAGCAAACCTGCAAGAGATTGTCTAGCTGATGGGAAAGGCCCAGCTATGGTGGGTGGGGCTAGGCCCTGGAATAAAATACAGAGAGCTGGTTGAGGAAGCTGGCATCCTTGTGTATACTTGGCCAAACATGCTGATCTGTCAAGTAAGGATTGTCCCTCTCTCAGCTTTTATGTAGAGATGGTGTGGCCAGTTCCCTCAGCCCTGGTGTTGGTGTGTGCTCTCCCATCAAGCTGTACTGAGAACTGTAACCAGACTGTCATAAGGAAATAAACCCCTTGTTCCCTTAAGCCATTTGTTGGTTATTTATCAGCAACCATGCAGGTGAACTGCAACAGTTATGCTTGTCTATTTTTTTTTTTCTTTTTAGGCTAAATTCCGATGCTCGTCTATTTTCAAGAAACAGACTATTTCCATCTCTCGGAGCTCTCTCCCTTCTCTTGCTGTCATAACTCCTTCTCTTCCAAAGAAAACCATTGTCTCCACTTTTGTTGTAATGTTCTTCCTCTTTAACCTTTAGGCTTTATTTTACGTTGTTTGTGCTTTGGTACTGAACAGCCGACCCAATGCTTTGCTCATGCCAGCCGAGTGCTCTACCACTAAGCTGAACCCTCGGCCTGAGTGGCTCATGTGTTCTTGAGTCTTAGATTGTAAACTTGTCTTTAACAAGATCTTATCTTCTGAATCCTGGGTAAACTTACATGAAAGCTTGATGTCCCAGGACCTTTTGCATTTGCTTTTGTTAGAAGTTCCAAATGTGGAATGTTTCCTAAACCAGGATCCATTTTAAAGTACAATATGGACAATTTATTTGTTTCTGTGTCAAGAAGGTAGTAAAAAACAAAAGCCAAATCTACATGTGGAATCGGTCCAGAGTTATGAGAACTTAGCCAAGTCCAGGCAAATCAGTTTTCTAGCACTTTCCAAGACCAGTGGTGGATTTTTTTTCTACTATGTTCTTTCATGTGAGTATGATCATTTCAAGGTCTAGATCTATGTAAAAGTCTTAGTACCAATAATCCTCTTCAGAAGATCCACTGCCTAGTCACTGGGTCCCAGACAAGCTTTAACCCCCCTTACTTGGGTTCCCAAAGCCAGCAAGAGAATACAAGTATTATTACAGTGTCAACTCAAGCACTTTCTATTCTGATGCTTTTGTGTGGGCTCACAGGTAAGTTGCCTTACTTTCTTAAAGATGAGTTTATGTATTTAAAAGATGCTTGCCTTTCTAGGTCATTGTCACGGACATTCTGCCTGTGACATTGTGGATATCTGGGCCATCAGATGGCAGGAAGCCAAAATCTTGCCCTGTTCCCCTCAGCTTTGAATCCTACCAAGACCCTGTGCTTGGTCCTTCTCGTCAGCACATGAAGCCCACTCATCAGCCTTGGGGGATTTTTTTTCTGTCTATTCTTGAGACTAAGAACCATCATCATCTTACACCTGAGGAGTTTGGAGGATGAATCTTCAGACTCTCTCTGTTGGTTCTCAGATAAGTTGTCTTCGGCATTCTCACCAGATTCTGACTCCTCCAACTGCCGTCTGTCTTCTTGAAGTGGCTCACATCTTTGAACCTTGTGGTCTCCTTTTATGTTCTTTTGATTTTCGCAAGTTTATGGCGTTTTTTTGACATCTTGTTTCTACTTCAATAGAGAGTTGGGAGGGAGAGAAAATAAACACTCGTGTCCAAGCCTCCACATTTAGTTGTAAATCCAAATATTATGTTATTTTATCTTTGTGTTTCTTTCATTGTGAGCAAGGTCGCCCTCTTGAACATATGTTCATGTTTCAAGTCTTCCTGTGGTACAATCATAAACCACGGTTTACATCTTCTGCTTGTTCTGTTTGTGCTCCTCACCCCCCCCACTTTATCTCAGCTCCTAGAATGTTCTGATCCATTTGTGTATCAATTACTTATTCTTAAGACAGTCATACTCTGAAATATTGGAGGCAAATAGTTTCTTTGGTCTTTGTTTTTCCATTAAAATGGCTTCTTGGCTTGTTGTGCACGAACTTTTTTTCAAATCTGTGTTTTATACATGCATATGTGCATGTGGGCATGCATGGGTACGCGTGCTATTTCTGTCTGATGTTTTTATATGGTATCTCGGATTGGAAGTCAGGTCTTTCTGCTTTTGAGGCAGAGGCTTAATCCCTGAGCCATCTCTCCAACCTGCATTATTTATTTTATGGTGTTTGATCTGCCAAATTTTACCTTCTGCAATTTCTTCTATTGCTTTGACATTGGCTGGGAGAACACAGGCACTTCCTGTGTTGGTCAGTTTCTCTGTCACTGAGACAAAATCCTGGGATAAGAAATTGAAAGGATGAAAGATTTTTTTTTCCTCCATTCTTTTATTTTTTTAATGTTACATTTATGAATATAGGGAACTCATAATAGTTTCAGTTTTCACCCTTTAGTCCCAAGTTCCATCCCCCCAAAGAGGAAAGATTTATTTTGGCTCGTGACTTCAGAAGTTTCCTTCCATGGTCAGCTGGCTCCAGTGCTGGGAGGATGTCATGGTGAAGAATGCATGGCAAGTTAAACTACTCACTTCATGGTGGCTAAGAATCAGACAGAGACGCTCCCAGCATCCTCTTCAGGGCACTCCACTAATGATTTAACCCTTCCACTAGACTCCACCTTCTACAGGTTCCACACCTCTCAATAGTCTCATAGTCTATTTTGGAAATTTTAAATCCAAAGCATACATTTTCCATGCCTTTCTGGTGGCAAGCTAGTTTTTGGTTCTGTGGAGTCAAGGAGGTCTGGCAGGAAACAGAGAGCAGGAAATGGAAGTTTTCATTTGACCAGGTCATTTGTTAGTACTCGGATAATTGAGAATTGACTGCAAGTGAAATTGACAAAACTGACCTCCTTAATTATGGGCCAATAGACCCTGTCATCGACTGTGGTCAGGAAAGCAGTTTCTACGGCTAGCTCTTAAAGATGGATTTACCTACCCTCTTCCTTGAGAGTTTGCTCTTATGAGACCTATTCTTCCTATGAGTTCCCTTTAAGACCCATTCCTCTCCAGATGCCCTAAGTGCTAAAAGATAGCAGCATTGCCTCTTTATTGCAGGCCGAGTTCCACTGCCCCCAGCCAGTGCATGAAAAGGAAGCAGCATCTATCTCCAGCGCCTCTGATTGGGGCTGGCATGATGCTTGATAACAGAATTTCTCAGACAACAGGCCCGAGCTGGGGAATTTTAATATTGTCTTTCTCAACAAGTAATTTCCAATGTTTATGCTCTGTGGAGCCCCTTCCAAGTGTCAGAGCAGAACAAACGCCAGTTTTAATGGACTTGCTAAATCATAAAAACTGCTTGCAAAATTGCATCTGATTAAAACAGGAAAATGTTCCATTATTCAGAAAAATCTCCCTGCAGAGGCTCACAGGGTGGCTGAAGGTGGGGAGATACAGGGGAGTGCCCGGACCCTGTGGTGTTTTTCTCTCTGAGGGAAAGAAGATGTGAGTCCATTTCCCGTCCTCCACACCCTCCTCTCTTCTCCCCAGATCCCCAGTTCCTTCTGCCATCTGCCATGAAAGGGAAATTGACATTAGTCATTTTATAATTAATTTATATGACAACACATCATTAGCCCGGGCACAGCATGTGCGACAAGGTACAGCCAGTTAGAGAATGGCGGTGTGGAGGTGGGAGCGTTCTGAAGCCTCTGAGCTGCCCACCATGGCCTCCACGGGGCAAAGGCCAATACAGAGAAAAGCCAAAAGCCCGCTCTGCCCTGCTGGACCAAGCTTTCCTGGCCAGTGACAACATATAAAAGGAAATTGAATTATCCCACTGATAAAAGACACTCACTAGAGTGCCACTTGCAATGAATTATCAGCGGAGTCTGATTTGGTCATTTAACCTAATAGTGAGACCAACCAACTGAACCACATCAAGACCAAGCATCTTTCATGTACATGCAATTGTGTCTAAGTCTACAGAGAAAGCAAAGCAAAGATGTCCAGTCCGTGGGGGACTCTCAGTGTCAAGCGAGCTACGGAACATAACTGGAGAAGGGGCAGGGCAATCCCAGTCCCAAGTTGGAGAAGCAAGGACATCGTGATGTCAGCCGAGTCTCTGTAGATTCATCCTAGCTGGCTTCCATCTGTTATTTGAACTCAGGAGCCAAACTGGGTGAACCCTTCCCCACCAGGGCTCCAGGGAAGAAAGTCTGTACTAACTAGGCATCTTGGTTCTCCTGTGCACCTGAGATCTATTATTTCCCATGAGGCTATGGGACCTCATGACTTTGCTCTGCAGCCTCTCCACATGGTGTCAGGTTGGGCCTCTCATGACACTGAGCTGAAGGCAGACTGAAGCATCCACATGGCTTTACTGGAATGTCTGGTATCTGGAGCGGATGAAGGGCTGCTGGGTATAGCCAGACCTTTTCTCCTCATGGGATCTGTGGGTTCGTGTGTCCACTGACTGACATTCTAGTCAGTCACTGGTCTAACCCAAACCATCATGTTAGTCAATTCCCTGTCTCTGTGGACTGGTAGATTTTGAAGAAAGGAGGATTATAGTACTCTTGGTACTAGAGGTACAAACCCTTGACTCATTGGGACCCCTTATTATCTGCCCAGAGTTGGTGAAGTTTCCACACTCTTGTGGAATCTCCGCTGTGGCCCCATGATGGAGATTAAGCTTCAGCCTGAGTTGTGAGGAGCTGAGCCGTATTCAAGCCATAGCACCATTTTGTGGCTAGTTTACAACTGGAAGCTGCTAGGCCTCTTAGACCAAAGCCTGAGCCTCGCATTCTGTTGATCAAAGCAAGTCACAAGGCTGCCTCAGATTTGGAAAGAAAGGGAAGAAATTCTTCCTCTTGAGAGCAAGAGGCAGCTACATACAGAAATGGGGAAGTACTAGTGGTTAGTTTTGTAGACAGTCCTGGCAGAGACCTTGGGTAATTAGTAAGAATCCTGAGTGGTGGCTGCCTACAATTAGTCTCTGATGGATTTTATGAGTGCCAGGCATTCTGGGGATGAAGGGGCTATCATCGCTTTTGTCCTTTCACACCCCGAAGCCTTGGTGCCTTGCTTGGCTCATCTGGACTCCTCTGTTTCTGGAATCTCCTCATCCTCCTCTTCATTGTCCTCTGCCTCTTCTAGCCTCTTGGGTTGCCATGTGCTGTTTTCCAGTTCATCTCTCTCCTGGGACTCCTGCGAGCAGGAAGACTGGACACAGGAGAACTTGAGGGCTGTTTGATTGTGGCACCCAGGGCAGAGCCGCATCTCCTAAAGGAAGCCTCTTCCATCATACCTGGAAGCTCTGTGTGGCCAGACACAGTCACACCTGGTGCCAGCCTAGTACGACTTGAGAGATCACCAGTGGGCATCTTCTTGCCAGCCATCGGCTACTGCCGGCATCAGTCTCCTGAGACCTCCGGCCCCTCCCTGCTGCATGCCTCTTCACCAAGGATGTCTGTGGTTGAGTCTCTTCTACTTGACTTTGGGGCCAGCCGTTCTGTTCTGTTTACCGGGCAGCCCCTGCCTGCAGCCTCCTTGGTCTCTTCCCAGCCCTCTCAACCCTCTCTCTGCTGCTGTCTCTCACCCTCTGTCCTCCCTGTACAGAAATTATTTTTATAAACTCCTCCTTGACTGAAGAGCCACTTGAAAGCATTTAAAACACCACTGCTCTCTCCTAATGAGAGGGAGAAGAGGCGCGGAGGCACTGAATTCTCTAGAGCTTTCCCGTGGCACACTGGTGCTGTGCTCTCTGGAAATATTTCTCTTCCAGCAACACACAACATATTGGCTGGGGAGCATCGCAGCCTATTTTAGAAGCAGCCCCTTGAGCACTGTATCTCCTTGCAGGATTTCCAAAGAATACTCTGTCAACACTCCAGACCTTAGAAGTGGCGGGGGGGGGGGGGGAAGAGGGGAGAAGGCTCACATGCATGGGAACACAGTGCTAGATGCTGATTTTAATCATGTTTGCTGACAGCCCGCATGGACCCAGTTCTAGGCTGGGCCCTGGGAAAGAGACGAAACCACATAAAACAAGAAGCAAAAAAAAAAAAATCATACTTTTAATCCATCACAGACAGAGTCCTTGATGACCTGGTCCTCAGGAAGGATGAGGTAAGCTCGGCATTTAGTGCTGGAGCTTGCCAGATACACATAGGTACATTGGATTTGACTGTATCGCTCAAGGTTTCCATGTTGGAAACTTAAGCCCTGATGTTTGGGAGGTGCAATCTTCAAGCAGTGATTAGGTCATAAAGACAGCGCCTCCTAGATTGATGGACGAATGTCACTGTCATTCTCTCAACCTTCTGCCCCTCTCCATAGGATGATGCAGTCCAAAGGCCCTCACCAGCTATTAATATCTTGGCACTGGACTTTCTAACCTCCAACAATTGTAGACCATTGTTTGTAAATTTCCCTCTAAAGACTCATGAGTTTGAATCGTTGATTGCTAGATGGTGGCACTGTTGTAAGATGTTACGGAACCTTTGAGACATGGGAATCAGCATGCGTGTCCCTGGGGGCAGGGGAAGGAACAGGCCTCGAAGATGATTTGCCAAGATGTGAACCTGCTGTCCCACGGCTCCCCGACACAGACTGAGCCGCCATGCCTTTCCCGTCATATGGACAGCTTCCTCTGAAACCATGGGCCAAAGCAAACCTCTCTTCTTTTAGGCTGCTTCTCTCCGTTCTTTCATCACAACAGCAACACACCCAGCCTGTGGTATCCTGTCAATGACAAAATGGACCGGGACAGCCCAGGAGCTGCAGCCCCATTCCTAAGCCAACTGTATCCATGTCGATGGAGGTTGGCCTTGCTTTCTGGATCAAAATTTCCTCTCTCTACACCTATTATTTGGAAATTAGGCTGCTGTTTTAGTTAGGCACAAGTGTCAACTTGACAGATGAGGGTTTGAGCTCTGGGCACATTTGTAACGAATTAGTGGTTGAGTTAAGCCCAGAGCAAACATGCAAGAGATTGTCTAGCTGATGGGGAAGGCTCAGCCCATGGTGGGTGGGACTAGGCCCTGGAATAAAATACAGAGAGCTGGTTGAGGAAGTTGGCATCCTTGTGTATATTTGGCCAGACATGCTGGTCTGCAAGTAAGGATTGTCCTTCTCTAGGCCATTATGTGGAGATGGTGTGGCCAGTTCCCTCAGTCCTGGTGTTGGTGTGAGCTCTCCTGCAAAACTGGATGAGAACTGTAACCAATTTATCATAAGAGAATAAACCCTTTGTTTCCTTAAGTAGTTTGATGGTAATTTTACCAGCAACCCTGCAGGCTGACTGCAACAGCTGCTGAATTGTGTCTCATGTCTATCACACCTCCAAGTTTTGACTGAAGACACTATTGGGATCCCAGCAGTACCTGATATCCTCTATTATAGACCTACTAAGGACCCTAGAGGGTCCCTCCTGCTCCCTTGGATACTGACAGGGTGGCCTCCAAATGACCCTCTGATCCTGGAACCAACTTCTATGACTAGCTCCCTCCCTCCTCCCCACCTCTCTGTGGCTGAGTTCTCATCAAGTTCACCTATTAAGATGCTCTCGCTCTCTCTCTCTCTCTCATCACACCAAACCTTGTGTCTCTTCCTCAGATGAGAACACAACTCCTTCACACATCTCCCTGCTCCCAGTTGTGTTTCTTTGATTCATTTATTGTGGCGCAATCAACCTTCTCCAAAGTGCGGGCTGGTGTCCCCCTCTCTGCCTGGAGCGCTCTGACAGAACCCATTCCATACCACCACTGGTCGCCCAAATACCTCACAAGCCTTCTTACTCCTCCTGCCACCTGGGCCCACGCTGAGCTTTGGCTCTCTCCCCCACTTTGGTGATTTCCCTTGCAATTCCTGTTTCAAATTCTCACATAGCCCATTGCTAGAGGTGCAGCCTCACCATAAAGTGAGGTTGATCCGAACCCCACCCAGTTCACCAGAAGAAGTGGAGTTAGGCTTGGAGTCAGAAGATAACATGAATGATGATTATAACATCAATTAGGTCACCTAGCGCTCAGATTGCACAAGCTAATTAAGGAAGCTTCTTACTCTCTCCAAGGCTCAGTAGAATGGGGGTGTGCGTCATGGGATCAACACAAGGCTGTTGATCACATATGCAATCACAATATGCAAAGCTTCTATTTTGCCCCAGGAAACAGAAAGTCTTCAAGCTCAGTGAGCTACTGTTTTCTACTGAGCTGACCCCGCAGCAGTGAAATACAGCCAGTCTCCCTGCTTCACTGCCTTGAGCCTTCCTTGCCTGTACTCAGATCACTCCCATCTGTCTATCAAGTCTGGTGTTGCATGTCACTTCCTCCAGGAAGTCTTTCCAGATTCTGACCCCTGCTCTAACTCCTGAATCATGATAGCAGCCTCATGCTCTGCACTTACAGGGGACCCAGAAGCCTTCATGTGGGACCTGAGGAAGGCGTGGCCATTTGTGTCCTTGTCTCTACAGCCAAGACGAGCCTTGCACAGCTCCGAGGACATCTTCATTCAGACAGGAAGACAGGAAAAACACATGTCAAACCCTGCTGACCAGCGTTCAGATGACAGGTCCTCGAGGTGTGATGGGGATAGACAATCAGTGTGCTGAGAGCTGGGAGACGGGAGCGATCACTGCTGGCGTGCTGAATACTGTTGAAATAAGTGGGCCATCGACTAGGCCATGGAAATTGCCTTTGTCATATGGAAAGTTTCATTGCAGCAGTCCTTGCATTAACGGGATGTGACTGGTAATACGGAGCACTTAGAGGACCTTTGTGATTCCCAAGCACTTACCATCCGTTCCTGAAATGCAGGATGGAAAAAAAAATGCCACGATTGTTAAGAGATTGGCAGCTCCAATTTCCTGCTACAGGTCTTCAGTTGTTCCTGATCACAACCCTCCCACTGTGGCCTGAGTTTTCTTCTTTCGGGTCCAGCTGATATAAGGATGAGCCTCTGGTCAGGAGGGAATGTGGCCTCCTGGGTCCCCAGTGGGACCATCTGGCCAAGAGCAAGTACTGTGGATTCCCTGAGGACCAGAGAGGCCATTACGGCTGACCACATCTGTGACCCAGTGGCTCCTTGCTGCTGGCAGGAGGGCTGCATCTTACTTCACAGCAAGGCGGCTTCTCTCTGCTCTGCCCTGCTGGAAGGGAATTGGAACATACATTTCAGGATTCCTCTGCTGGGGACCTTGGTGATGCCTGAATGCAACCAATTCATACATACTCTGCCCCTCTGTAAACTGGAGGCACTTTCCCTCCCAATTGTCTAGGTCTTTGTGACTTGTCATTTTTGGCTAACCTAACAACTAACTTGGCTTTCCTATTGCAGTCTCTCTGGCCAGTCTCAGTCCCAAACCCTTGGCCTTTAGGAATGGCCTGATCTTCCTCATTAGCCGTGCTCTGTCCCATCCCAGGACAACGTCTTTGCCAGACACAGCAAGCACTACGTGTTGTTGTCTGTCTTCCCCTCCCCTCGCCACCTCTCCTTCCCCTACTTCTTTCTCATTTTCCCTCTCCTTCTTTGCCTCTTCTTCTTTCCTGCGTTTCCTTCTATCATCAGCCCTTTGAAATAAGTTTATGATGAGCCTTACCTTCTCCCTTGGAATCTTTAATTATAAAGCACTTTCACATGGCACTCTGCAGCCCCTCAGCTGGGGCATGAGGGGTTTCGGCTGGGGCAGTGGTTATCCATCCTATTTTCTGATGAAGAAGAGAGTTTCTAAAAAGTCCAGTGCTTGGGGCTAAGTTGTGTGGGTCTCAGTCAGAGACCATGTTCAATATGGACTCCATAATCCACATCCACTTTCGTGGACCATGATTTATGCTGAGAGATTTTACATCAGAGCCGAATACACACACACACACACACACACACACACACACACACACAGACACTCTGACATATACTGATACATACACTGACACACATGCACTGATAGACATAAACACATTGACACACATACTGTACATACACACACTGATAGACATACACACTGACATACACACACACAGGTACACACTGATATAGACATACACACACTGATACACACACTGACCACACAGTATATACTCTGAACAAATTTCATAAACTAATTCTCTTACTACATGCAGAGTCCTGATTCCCCTCTCCCCCTCCCTCTTCTCTCCCCACCAACAGAGTCCAGCTCCTGTTTTACTCCACATCTAGGACTCTCTCTACCCCTTCCTCCCGCTCCCCAGCTCTGCTTCTCACTCACTTCCCCAACCTGATTCACTGCTTTGCACTTGCCAACATGTTGCTTTGCAAGCATTTTGAAGCCAATATGTGTTGCTCCCGATATAGATTATGGGCCAGGTGAGGAGGGGCTGCTTTCACACCGCTCTGCCACCCCACGTAGCAACACCTGATGTGGGTGCCAAGCCAGACACAGCTCCATATACTGTCCCCTGACCCTCTTCTCTGCGCGGTGCCCTCCATCTCAAGACAGCCCTGCCTGGCTGACTCTCCTGCAGCAGTCTCTGAAGGATCTTGGTTCTAGTCTTGGCAGATGTGTCTTGTGCTATGATTAGTGGAGACTCCTCTTAAGCCTGGGGCTAGACACCTGTGGGGGCCAAACATTTTTAGGGGGGAAATAGAAAGTACAGTATCTAGAGATAATGTACCTGGACCTAGGCAGGAAAAGAGAAAGGAGATGGAAAGAAGAGGCTGCTGAGCTCATCTTGCACAGAGAGGGAAACTGAGGCTGTTCACTGCTATTTAAAAAACAAACAAACAAACAGTAAAAACCAGGCATGACGTGCACACCTGCAATCCAAGCACTTAGGAGGCAGAAGTGGCAGGACTACTGATTTGAAGCCAACCTGGATTTCACAGAGGAACCCTACCTCAAAAAAGGAGGAAGAAAAGAATAAAAAAGGAAGAGGAAGAGGAGGAGGAATAGTAAGAAAAGAAGGGGAAAAAAAAGGAAAGAACAGCAGTTAATGTTTCTTCCTCTGTTAACTGCTGCTTAGAATTTGGGGAGATGCACATCATTCTGGTCCCCGCCAAAGACTTCCTGCTTTAATTGATCCAGGTGTGACCTGGGCCAAATTGTGTCATGTGTGAGACCCACTCATGCACAGCTGTGTCATCTGTGTATAATCTAGATACTATTCAAAGGACTGTGTATGTAAAAGTACCTTCTGGTCTGACTCTGTCAGAGTGGAAGGAAGGAGACCCAGTGTGGGAGATGGTTCTAGGGCTATGCTAGCTGGGAGTGGGAACTTAGACAACCACACTCTCCACCATCTTTAGACCCTTTCTCCTGTTCCTGCGACCTTTCTCAGTCCCCCTGAGAAAATTCACAGTGGGTCAGAGGTTCCACTTGTGTGGAAGGAATGTTGCATTAGATGGCTGGCTGCAACCTCACTGGCATCTCAGTGCCCTTGTTTGTAGGAAGCGTATAAAAATGGTGTGATGATTAATACTGGTTGTCAACTTGACAGGATCTAGAACCACCTAGGAGATAGCTCTCTAGGCTTGCCTGTGAGAGGCCTAATGGAAGAGGGAAGACCCATTCTGAATGTGGGTGGCACCTTCCATGGGCTGGGGTCCTGCACTGCATAAAAAGGATGCCATGTGATGAGCCATCTCAACTCCTGCTCCCCATGACTCCCCATGATGTTATAGACTGTATTCTCAAGCCATAATCCGAAATAAAACCTTCTTTCTTTATATCGTTTTGTCAAAGATTTTCTTCTTTCTGTATGCACGCACACGTGTATATGTGCTTGCACGTGCGTGGGTACACATCCACATATGTGCAGGTGTGTGGAGGCCTGAGGTTGATGTTGAGTGTCTCTCTTTGCTCTTCATTGCATCTTTGGAGGTAGAGTCTCTCAGCTGAACCCCGAGCTTGCAATTTAATCTACTAGCCAGCTTGCTCTGGGATTCCCTGCCTCTGCCTCCCAAGGGCTGGGATTCCAGGCAGCTGCCACATCTGCTGGAATTGTATGTGACTTCTGAGGATCCTTATCCACTAAGCCATCTCTCCAGCCCTGTCAAGATTCTGACACAGAAAAAAAAAAGGAATGAATACAGATAATGAGCTTTGTGGGGTCAGAGGATCTGACTTGGTCATGTGATAATGGCTCTTCTGCCCTTATCACTGGGATGCTGAGAGTGCATAAAAGTCCAGTGTGGAGCCTTCATCCACAGACAGCAGGATGGACCTAGAGAGGGGGAGGTAACATATTAGCACTTGCTAATGATCATAGTGAGAGTCCCACTTGTAGTCCCATATGTGGACTAGTGACGAAACAACCATTCGGTTGTTCACAGGCCAGGCACATGGAGAGTTCTCACTGCTCCAACTCTCTCAATTGCCTAACGACTCTGTGACTAGCCATCACCAGTTTCCATTTTGTGGATGAGGAAATTGAGGCCTAGAGAAGAAAAATTGCCCAAGGCTACAAAGCGAGTAAGCAATCAGCCTGTGCTGTTACCCGCTGCCCACTGCAAGCTGGAAGCTAAGCTACCTGTTCCCACACGCTGGCTTCCAGGTGGGTTTACAGTCTCCGAGTTCTCCCCTCTTCACCGACTTTCGGATTATTAATAAATTTCAAAGCAAGTCATGTAGGGATCAGCACTGGTCTCTCCTTTCTATCAACAGTGTCGACTCTGAGAAGCAACGAAGAGTGGTCTTTGGGGAGGTAGCTGCCTGGACTAGATGGATGAGGGGCAGAAGTTTATTACGACAAAGAGCCTGCTTGAGGCCCCTGGGGATAGCTGCTTCTGACCTCAGCATCCTTTTTCATCTCTAATTTCTGTGATTCTGAAATTCAAAGCCGGCCTCATTTCTCATGCAGAGCCCGGAGTCGCGGCTGAGCTGAACTTCTTGAAGCATGTGAAGACATCAGTTCCATCTGCCAGGCGGTGATTACAGAGACGCGAATGGAGACAGCAGTGTCTCGGCACAAGCTGTCCTCGTGTAGGGCTGATGACGCGTGGTCAGGACTTGTCCACAATCCTAGTCTTTTATACCACAGGCCAGCGTGATTCTCTCTTGACCATTCAGAGCCTCGGCTGACCAGATCCAACTGTCCACTATGGTACCTACCTCAGCAAGACACAGCTCTTCCTTAGAGAACCACTGCTTTTGTCTCCCCCATATTCTTCCGATGTGTCTGGAATCAGAGAGGCACAAGACAACTGGGTTTGGGTTAGATTCAGGGCCGAGTGGAAGGACTCACAAGAGTGGGATTTTTCTGCCATCTGGCATCCTGTGGAGTTAACTCTCAGAGGTTCTAAGAAGTCTCAGGAAGTGGGGCTGGACCTTCTGGCTCAACAAAACTTCTGGATGGAGGTGACACTGTGAAACATTGTGTTCAAAGGTAGCGATGCTTTGGGTCTCCTTGGAGGGCAGCATAGTCCCGTAGACTTCAGTTTATCTTTTAAGTGGGCACAATAATGATGATGAAAATAATAAAAACAATAACAATGATGGGGAACTGCACAAATCTATTAATGTGGGAACTGCACAAAGCACTAGGTGTGTGGCAGCACTTTGCCGAGTGAACAACGCTCTTCAAATACCAGCTAGACCCTTCAAAATGCTTTGCTGCTCCTGGAGCCTAGGGCAAGGCCATGCTTCCAGGTTAGCAGGGAAGAAGGAGGGGGGGGCTCACGGATCAATCCCTGGCCCTCCTCTGTGAGTTTCCATCTGTGGATGGCCTCCTTTGCTGCTGCTGCTGCTGCGCTGCTGAGAAACGCCAGGAGTAAAGCAAGGAGGATGTGCCACGCCAAGTTATGAATGACTCTGGAGGCTGTAATTAGCTGTTTCTCGGCTGCTGTATTTTTAGTTGCAAATATTGTCACCAGACACTTCGCAGCCGCCCCAGAAACCTGCTCCTCCCAGGAACCCTCCTCTTTCTTGCTAGGAGGGAACTTCCCCTTCTCAGGGAGGGCTGGGAATTCCAGGACCACCTGGATCTAGCAACAGGTGTGCCCTCTTCAAACCCCAAAAATCTCAAGGAAGTCTGAGGCCACGGTACCTACTCAGCCGGTCTGGTCCTCTCTGGGGCTCACTTGGCAACTTCAGGCTCTTTACATCAGAAGACCTTCATCCCCCTGTGTCTTTAAGTCCTTCCAAGAGCAAGCCAAGAAAGGACACTGGGATCTGGTGAATCCCACATGACACCTTTATTTCCTCATGTCTGCCTTTCACCTTCACTGACTCCGTACCTGACTTTGTAGATGGAAAACATCAGGCACAGACAGCGCTGGCTGCAGAGGTCTCCCAGCTTGGACTGGCAGGACCAGGAAACAAACAAGGGCCTCTTGCCAAGAGTCCTGGCAACTGTGCTGGCTTTCAGTTATGGAATGCTTCCCTAAATTAATCTAGAGGCTTAAAACATTTTGTTATTATATATACAGTTCCGTGCATTCATTGGGCTCAGATAGATGGTTTTTGCTTTTTTTATTGTCTTACTTCGTTTTCTTTCAAATCTCTCTCTCTCTCTCTCTCTCTCTCAGACAGAGCCTTGCTATATAATCTAGGCTGGTCTGGAATTTACTACACATTCTAGGCTAACTTGAAATTTATAGTGATATTCCTGCCACAGCTCTCTAGGTACCAGAATTACAGGCATATAACACCTCGCTGACCTGTTTTCTTGGGAGTCTCCTTATGTTGTTTACATTGACTCTGATTCAGGATCATCCTGCTTCCACCTACCTAGTATGGGGGTTATAGACTCGTGCCACCATGCCTGGATGCTGGATGGTTTTTACTGCAGTCTCTTGTATACTTGCAATCTAATGAGGGCTGGGGTTCGCATGATCAGAGATGGCTTTGTCCTTCACATAGAATTCCTTGGTGAGATTGGTTGGCAAGAACTGGCAGATCTTCTTCCTCATTTCGTGTGTACGTTCTGTAAGAAGTCGGCTTGGACTTCTTAGCAGACTCAGGGTTGGTCTGACCATTTACTGAAATATGGTGGCTGCCTTCTGCCAGGTGAGCTTATTGACAGGCTTAGAAGGCACCTAGACCACTCATTTGTTTTTAAGAGAAGTTAATCTTTATTTCTTTGCTTTTGTTTCCCAGATAATGCTGGTTGAATTAGTTTCTTTGGGGAAATTAGTCAAAGAGACGGAATCCCACGTCCTCATCTGGCTCCTCCGACTCTTCCTTGGCTTCAACCTTGGCCGGGGCTGCAGCGGCAGCAGAAGCAGCTGGAGCAGCAGCCATAGGAGCAGCAGCCACCAATGCAGATGGATGAGCCAAGAGGGCCTTGACCTTTTCAGCAAGTGGGAAGGTGAGTAGTCACCACAGACAAAGCCAGGACCCGCTTGTACCCACGGATGATAGAATGCGGCACAGAAGCAACCATTGGGTAACCAATCTGCAGGCAAACACTGGCGACACCTCAGACCCCTCCAGGAAGCGCGGATACAGAACCTCCTCTGTGCTGTCAAGCACTTCAGGGTTGTAGATGCTACGGCTGTCAAACACCAGCTGGATGGTCAGCCCGAAGGAGAAGGGGGAGATGCTCAGCAGTGTGGCTTCGCTGGCTCCCACTTTACCCCCAGTCTTCATCACCTGCCTATCACTCAGAATTCCAGTGGTGCCCCTGGAGACTGTATTGGTGATGCTTAAAGTCTGGTTGAAGGAGGTCTTCGAGGGTCCCAGACCAGTGTTCTGACTTCACGAGGAGCAACAACCTCAACACCGGCAGCAGCTGGCACCTTGCTGGCCACCAGCACGTCCCTGATCTCAGTGAGGTCCTTCTTGGGGAACACAAAGCCCACATCCCCCTCTCCCCCAGATGTGCTGCAATAGTTTCTCCAAATCTGAGTGGTCGTCTAGGTGCCCTAGGATGGCCTTGCGCATCATGGCGTTCCTGCCCACTAGCACCACAGCCTTGGAGTGACACGCGGATCTGCTGCATCTGCTCCGCAATGAAACATTTGGCTAATCATCCAAAAGTTAAGGAACTAGTTAGACTTCCAGTTTCCCCTGTCTTCTCTAGGTATCATGGCCGTGCACCTGGGATTGTCATGCAGGGTTTAAAGATGATGTCACTCTAATGAAGACACCTGGCCACTTACAACTTAGGTTCTTCAGATGTCACACAGCACTGTGGCTGCCACAGTTCACTGACTAAAAGCAAATGATGGGCCCACAGTGGGTGGGGAGGCACTATGAGACACCGCTGGAGACTGATTCCCACCAGAAGCAATCCAGTAGCACCAGGCATGGCGGCACATACTTGGAATCCTAGCACTTCAAAGGCAAAGGCACTAGGATTCCAAGTTTGAAGTCAGCCTGGGGTGCACAGAAATAAAAGAAAGGAAAGAGAGAGGGAGGGAAGGAGGGAAAGAGAGAGGGAGGGAAGGAAGGAAGAAAGGAAGGGAGGAAGGAAGGGAGGGAGGGAGGGAAGGAGGGAGGGAGGGAGGGAGGGAAAGAAAGAAGGAGGGAAGCAGGGAAGGAGGAAGGAGGGAAGGAAGGAACCTTTTACTTGTAACTCCCACTTTAGCTTCCAAAGCCTCCTTCCTCCCTCTGCTGTCCCTCTGTTACCTTGAGGACTTTGAGGTAAGACAGCCTGACACTTGAATTCCAGTGTTATTACTTAATAGCTGTCATAGTTAAGTACAGGTGTCAATTTGACTGTTGAGGGTTTGAGCTCTAGGCACATTTGTGGAGAATTAGTAGTTGAGTTGAGCTCAGAGTGAACCTGAAGGAGATTGTCTAGCTGATGGAGAAGGCCCAGCCCATGGTGGGTGGGATTAGGCCCTAGATAAATCACAGAGAGCTGATTGAGGAAGTTGGCATCCTTCTATACACTTGGCCAGACATGTTGGTCTGGCAAGTAAGAATTGTCCATCTCTCAGCCATTATGGGTGACGGTGTGGCCAGTTCCCTTGGCCCTGGTGTTGGTGCATGCTCTCCCTTTAAGCTGAACTAAAAACTGTAACCAGACTGTCATAAGGAAATAAACCCCTTGTTCCCTTAAGCTGCTTGATGGTCATTTATCGGCAATGTTGCAGGCTGACTGCAATAGAATTTGGTAGCCGTGAAGTGGGGTGTTGCTGATAAATCTGATTATGTGGATTTTGTGGCTTTTGAACAGTTTCGCTGGACAAAGTTGAAAATGCTTGAAGATTTTGACTTTGTGGATTACCAGTACCGTTCTTCAGAGTTTAGTGGGCCATTTGGAAAACAGTGATGCTGAGAGAGTAATGAATTGTTTGGGCCCAGTTTCTGATGAGGGAAAGAAGGACTTTGTTGAAGTTGAATTTAAAGACGATAGACTGGTTTGCTTGACAGAGGAGAGCTGTGTTGGTGGCCGTGAAGCTCTGGATGTGGAAAGGGCAGGCAACAGAGTAACTGCTGCCATTGGAGAAACGAGTATCAGTGAAGGAAAACCTAGTGACTTGCACTGGGATGGCAGAAGACATGAAAACCATTGTATGGCAAGTTCGTGGCTTGAAAACCCAGATTCCTTCAGGGGCCAAAAGCCCAAGTTAAAGCTGTTTCTTGCCCTTTGCAAGTTTGGCTGCCTAAAAGAGATTTTTGCAGCATCAGCACACACAAAATTTGGTATAGCTGTGGGTTGAGTGAACCAAGCTTCGCTTCAAACTTGCTTCAGAATCCGGCGGCGTCCCCCAGGTGGTACTGGTTTTGGTGTACAATTGTGGGGTTCATGAAGAGCGGCAAAAGCTTGGCACCAAGTGGTAGGCATAGAGTCCTGCAAGAGAAGGTGAAGCTTACAGCTGTAGAGGAGAACCCAGAGTGTTAGAGATGCCAGAACCGTGGGATGTATGTTGAGAATGGCTGCAAGTGGAGATTCAGTTTGGTTCAGAGAAACTCTGCTTTTACAAACAGGGACTGGGAATGCCTAGAAACTTTGAGGCACTGTGATTACATGACGAGTAACAGAAGATGGACATAGAAGTACAGGATATGGTAATTTGCTGGACTTTGGCCTTAACTTGATGTTTTCTCATTGTTACAATGATTCTATTGGAATATTTAAAGATTTTATTTGGCATATTTAAAGAAAGACTTTTAGTTCCAACATTTTAAAATTTTTTTTATTGTTTATTATTTATTCAATTGTGCATGTATGTGTGTGCATGTGTGTGTATGTATGTGTGTGTGTGTAGAACCACAGACGAATTCAGGAACCACCATGGACGCCTCCACCTCCTTGTTTACTCTGCCCCGGGATTCACAGGTTCTGCCCTACCAGGACCAGAAACGCAGGCCACCCCCGCTTCCGCCTGGTATCTATACGTGGAGTCTAGGATCCGAACTCAGGACCTTCTGCCTGCAAGGCAGAGGCTTAACCCCTGAGCCACCTCTCCAGCCCTAGTTCCAACATTTTAATAATTGAAATTTTAATGAGAATATTTTAAATTTGTTTGTGAAATGTATTTATATTTTTAAGATAACCTTTAACATCTGTGGGGACAAGGAAAGGTTACAGTTTAAAAGTGCTATGTCTTTGTGTCAAGGTGACAGGGGGTGGAGTGTCATAGTTAAGTACAGGTGTCAACTTGACTGTTGAGGGTTTGAGCCCTAGGCACATTTGTGGAGAATTAGTAGTTGAGTTGAGCCCAGTTGAACCTGAAGGAGATTGTCTAGCTGATGGAGAAGAACCAGCCCATGGTGGGTGGGATTAGGCCCTGGATAAATCACAGAGAGCTGGTTGAGAGAGTTGGCATCCTTCTGTACACTTGGCCAAACATGCTGGTCTGGCAAGTAATGGATTGTTCGTCTCTCAACCATTATGTAGTGACGGTGTGGCCAGTTCCCTCGGCCCTGGTGTTGGTGCATGCTCTCCCTGATACTGAGAACTGTAATCAGACTGTCGTAAGAAAATAAACCCCTTGTTCCCTTAAGCTGTTTGATGGTCACTTATCAGCAATGTTTCAGGGTGACTGCACAATAGCTGTGTGACCTCCATCCCTTCAAGCCCCCATCTAGCCATTTCTTCTCTTTTTTTTTGTTATTTCTTTAGGTTAACATGCAAAGTAACAGGTGTCACCATGACACCCTCACACACATATCTCATTCTCTCCTCTCATTCATTCCTTTCCTGTACTAGTCTCCCTCCATCTTAAAAGAAAAAAGGAAAAATTGAGTTCAACACGATGTCATGGCTCTGTAACCCCAGCTCCCAAAACCTGAAAGACCCTCCCCTAGTTCACACAGCTGGTGTCCAGCTGAACCAGTAGAGGAACAGGAATCCCCTTGGGAATGATGGTGGTCTGGCCTGTCTGCAGGCAGGGCTGGGGGCCTCGAGGTGAAGGTTGGAGTAGGCCGGTTCTTGTACCCAGTCAGCAGCTGGCATGCCTGTCTTGGACCTGTTGCTGCAGACATTATTGGACTCCAGGTGGGTTTTCTTGCCCTTGACCCACTGAGTTGAGAAGTCATCAATAAAGAATAGCCATTTGCAGGACTGGGCAGAGCGTAACATTTTGAAATGTATCCATCCACAAAATTACATTTTTTGGAGAAGATAGTCTGTGTTCTTGAAACATCTCAGAATGGGGGGGGGAACTATCCGTGGCACAGAAGAAAAATAATATAAATATGTTTGCAGTGCTTTATGGCTTAAAAAATGACTTCATCAATTCTTTCTGCGCTCGGTGTTAAACAGCGGAGGGAAGCGAGTCTGTCTGGGCAGAGGCTCACGGAAAATTGAGCGCAGCAGCTAGTAGTCTTCCCTCTCTGCGTCTCTCAGCTTCTGTGCAAAGACCCTGACCTGGCCCTTGCTGAGGGCACCTGCGTCTCAGGGCCCCCTCTGGATTTAGAGCAACCCCTGTCTTCAACTTTTCTCAAGTGTCCCTCCATTCCCACCCCGCTGTCTTTGCCAGCAGAGAACCAATTGCTTTCTATTGTTCCAACTTTCCTGCTTAGACTTAGACTGCAAGGAACAGGGGACATCTTCCCATGAATGGGTAGCTGAGGGCTGAACCCTTCCCATATCCTCCAACCCCCACCATGGGCTGTAAATGCTAGGCTTCATTTGCTCACAATAAATGATTTTCCTAAGCCTCTTTTTCAAATGTAGATCCCAAGGCTATGGAGCTTACATAGTTTGCCCCAAACTAGGTGACCAATAAACAGTGACAGCAAGACTTGGTCCTAGGGCTGTCTAATCCCATAGTCTATTCTCTAGCCATTATGTTACCCAGGATCTACTCAGAAGGCAGAATCAGACCATCTTAGAAGGTGCTGGTGTCTTTACCTGGTACTCTATCATGTGGAGTAGCCTCATTTATTTTTTTTTAATAAAGTAGTAGTGAGTTCTTTTTATAAATATTTAATTTATTTATTTAAGAAAGAGAAAAGACACAGAGAAGAAGAGAAAGGGAGAGAGAGGAGAGAGAGATAGAGAACGTGTATGTGCATGCATGCTATGGCTCATAGGTAGAGATCAGAGGATAAGTTTTGGAAGTCAGTTCTTTCCTTCTACCATACGGGCTTCCAAGGATTGAACTTAGGTCGCCAAGTTTGCCAGCAGGCACCTTACCCTCTGAGCTGCCTTAATGGGCGCCATGCAATTTTTTTCCCATTTATTTTTTTGCTTATTATTCTATGAGTTCAGGTTCTGACTCGTATGACTCTCCAGCCGGCACCAAACAGGTGGTGACAACAGCAGGCCCCGGTTACGGTCCCTGCAGTGGAAATGCTCTCATGTCACCATGCCAGTGCCGAGCAAGGGGTGGGCTCATTCTCCAGGCAGCAGGAGACCCTGGAGCTGCCATCAGACATTAAGATTTTAATCCAGAAGTGGAGGAAGTGGCTCAAAGCTGGAAGACTGGTTAAGAGACCACAGGTAGAGTATTGGCAAGAAGGGAGTTCTGGCATTGGTGGGTAGGGTGGACTTGTGCATGGCTGAGAGGGGACAGGGATTCCCTGTACTGAGGGTGCCACCCTGGGGAGAGCAGCAACCCAGAAGCACGTGACTTCCAACCGGGAGCAATGAGAGGAACCGGGACCTGAGGACCAGATGTCCACAAAGCTTCCACCTGCACGGAAGTGGAGAGGGAGCAGCCCTCAGCCTCTTGGGGATTGGTCAAGACAGCCTGCTCAGAAAGTCTAAGTCACAAAGCCAGAGACGTCTCAACACCCAACACAGGGCCCATGTGGAAAGGCACTTCCCATATCTTATCTACCGCCCCCCCTCCATGGCCCAACTGTCATTCTTTGCTCCATGCTACTCTGTCTCCTTGCTGTGTTTGCAAGACTCAGACAAGAGAGGAAAACTACGGTTAAGACCCAATCTGTTCATTGGAGTAAGAAGTACTTTCTATTCCCAAGGTGGTCCAGACCCAGGCCCAGGAGGCTCCCACATCTGCACCCATGCTGCTTCCCCCACCTGCAAGCAGGAAGGACTATCGCTGTGCTGAGACAGATCCACCAATGGCAGGTGGACAATAGGCTGTGGTGCCGAAGACAGAACCATCAGTGGCCAGGCCCAGCACGGGAGAGGACATAGAAAAACTGTGTCCAGGTTTTGGGACCACCCATCTGGGTCTGGTGGGCAGTGACTGAGCTAGTGGTCAGTCTTTCTACCCTCTTTCCAACCCCACTGCTTAGCAGTGGTTGACAGATATGGTGGGGAGAACATGGCCTGTCTGATCTAGTCTGACACAGCAGGAAAACTTCCAGGAAGACATGACTTTATAATGCTGTAACCTGAAGGATAATTAGGAGCACTTGGTAAGCACTGAATAATTCACTCGTTGAATGAATGTACAATTTCCAGATTACCAAATCCTCTTCTTTGGGGTACAATGGACTGGGATACTGACTACCCATCCTGACTTGAAGGTGAGGGGCTATGGAAAGGGTGCACTGAAGCTGAACTCAGGTGACATAAGGGGTGGCAATAAAGTGCTGTGTTTATCGCAGCAAAGCGCTGAGGTGGGGGCACTGCCCACTGCCTGCCAAAGAAAACCAACTTGCTGGTCAGCGCAGTTCCTGGGCAGAGGTTGTAGACCTCAGGGATAGATGGCAGTCCAAGATATGCAAATCTATGCAAATGATGACACAACCTCATTCAGACTTCCCAGAAAAGGATATTAATGGATGTTGCTAGACAGCTGGCCGTGTACAGCCAGGGTTCCAGTCACTCCACCACCATAATGCGGCAGACAGCCAAACCTCCCTAAAATCATGCTGGATTCTGGCCCCCTTCAGGTCGGAAGGAGCAGCAATTGAATTGTAAATGCTGCGCTCAGGCTGATCTATGCCTGTGTTGTCTGGGTGAGACTGCGACCTCAGATTGGGGTATGGGGATCGACTGATGCGAGAGTTCTGAACCTTTTCTTGAAGCGGGTGGGAGTTAGGTTTAGCGGCTGGTGGGAGCTGGGGCAGGGTGGGAGCTGGGGCTGCTGGAAGCTGGGGCTGGTGGGAGCTAGACTGGGTGGGAATTGGGTTGGGTGGGAGTTGGGGCTGAGAAGCCCTAGAGCTGCTAAGGGAGGAGAGAGCAGGGTGGCTGTCAGAAACTTTCCCTGGCAAAAAAAAAAGGCCAGGCAGCTGGGTTTCTTTGGTCTTAAGATGACTCAGTTTGCCCCGAAACAAAGCGAAGGTGGACTTCAGGTCCCAAAAGGGACCCTGCATTGCCCGAGACCAGACAAGGCTGGGAGAGGTGGTTAGAGGTAAAGCCATCTTTGAGGACAGAGAGCTCCAGTGGCAGAGGAAGACTTGGCTGCTGGGAGTGCAAGGTGAACTTGCAGCAGGTCTTGTAGGTAATGGTCCAGCCTTGTCCATTCACTCCACAAAGCCCCCCCCTTGGGAGACTCCTCGAGGATGGGGGAGCAGCAACATATATTACAGATCCCATATCCCGGACATGAAGTCTGCTGGGTAGAATGGACATGCAACAAGCAAGTTCAGTCACCAGGTGGCTGACAGATATGGTGGGGAGAACATGGCCTGTCTGATCTAGTCTGACACAGCAGGAAAACTTCCAGGAAGACATGACTTTATAATGCTGTCACCTGAAGGATAAGCAGGAACTAACTAAACAGGAGGCTGGGGTTGGAGATATCCTAAGGAGGCCATTTCATGTAGGACCAATATATGCAAAGACCCTGTGTTAGGAAATAGCAGAAGGCTTCCTGTAGGATGAAAGAAGACTGGTGCGACATGAGCAAGGGGGTGGGTGGGTACAAGTTGGAGGGGTCAAGGATGGTGAGGCCCTAAGGTACAACCAGGCCGTAGTCAGTACTTGAGACCTAACCCTGAGGGCAACAGGAAGCCACTCGGGTCACCTGAATCCAGGAGGTAGCTTGACCGCATCGCATTTGCAATTCCAAGAAGTCACTGAAATTGCTGCAGAGTGAGTGGGGGCAAGGAGAGTCATAAAAACTGCCCTCCTGTGCTCCGCACCACCCCGTAGGGTAAAGCGATTCTGGGAATGAGAATGGATCTAGGAAGGAAGTCTAGAGACCAACTGAGACCAACCTCTTCTTTCTAGTCTCTGGGAAGCGGCTCTAGGGATGGACAAAGCTAGGGACTGCTGCTCTCTTCTTGATTCCTTTCCTGTGTGCCAGGTGGGGGGCTTTTCTGTCTGGTGGTCACCTACCTTGGTCCTTGACATTTAGGGGATCTTTTTCTGTTCCCTGGCTCCTATCACTTCTGAGCCCCAAAGGACCACTTTCCTGGTCCACTCGCCCATGGTCTCCCAGCCAACAAAGGCCCTAAGGTAGCAGAACAGGTCCAGATCAGTGATTCCTGTCGTGTCATCCCAACGTTCAGCTATTCTGGGCCTCCATGACTGTCTAGGGCTGATTACATGCTCCAACAAACAGAGACAGAGAAGGGATGAGGCTGGTTCTCTGAGAAGTAGTCCCTGGCCAGTCGTATCTTATTCTGTAGTTATAGACAACACAGACAGTCGTGTACATGGGCCGTAAAAGAAAGGCGACATGTGACATTTAATTCAAGATTAAAGGAAATTGTCAATTGGAGCTGATTGTGCTCATCCAGATGTCACAGGAAACAGCTGTATGCCATCTGTCAGGGTGGGCACCACCAGCTGGAGCAGCCCCACGAAATCCCAGCCTGCCTGTCTCCACAGCAGGAAGGCAGGCTGAGGCTGGAGGCCGACCCGTGCCAGGAGGGATGATGGGAGAGGCAGGAAGCCCCGCCTCCCCAGCCCACTTCCCAGGTTCTCTTTGTGCTAGCAAAGCAAGTAATGAATTACTGATAAGTGGCCTCTTTTAAAGGGAAATTATTCAGGAGAGCAGGTGAGAGTCTGCAGACATTCATCTTCTGGCTCCAAGAAGCCGGCTGGGAGATGGGGAAAGGTAAGGAAGATGATTCATGGCCCCAGCCCTTCATCCGTCACTGGGGGTGTCCTCAGCACCCAGAAGCAGGATTGATGGGTTCCTGTCCCAGATTGGCAGTGGGTTAGGAATCTCTCTGCTTTGTCTCGTGAGCCAGACCAGTAAGTCTTCGAATCATTGGGACCAAAGGCTGTCTCCAAACTGAAGCTTAGAGCCAGTCAGGGATAGAGGGAGGGCAGAGGGTGGTAACCTCCACCTCTGTACAGATCAGGGATCTTGGTAGAAGCCATGAATGTTAAAACCAACCTTCTAAAAGTAGAAGACAGAGCACCGGCCTGGGAGGCAGGAGACCTGACACCAGGCCCCATGGTGCCCTTATTCCCTCCTGGCCTGGGTAGATCAGCAGTTTCAAACCATCAGGCTCCTTGGGGGCAATACTTGAACCCATTTTCTTTGATATGCATGGTGTGGACTTTAAAAGAAAACTCAATACCTTACTTGAAAAAAAAATAGAATTCTAGTAGATAAGGCTGTTTCTTCAGTGAGACACTCTTTCCAGGGGGCTATGAAGCCCCCATTCCCTCGCCTCTCCATCAAGCCCTTATTTTGTCCCCTATACCTGTCCCTTTCAACCTCTTCTATCTCTAGTTTCTAGAACATCTGCAGCCCCTAGCACTTGGTGGGATCCTGCTGACCTTGTGTAGGTAAATAATAAATAAATAAATAAATAAATAAATAGCACCTTGCCAGCTGCTGTCCTGGGTATCATGAGCCCCTTTCATTTTTCTAACCCCTGGGCTTCCTGTTTGAGAGGCAGATACTGCAAAACTCCATTCAACGCTCACCGCGCACAAGTAGAAAGTGCTGGGGAGTTAATGGTCAGCGAGGCAAAACTTTGATCAATGGAAAGTGGGAGCTAGTGGAAAATTCTTCCCTCTTGCTCCCTCCCAGCAGATGCTCTGGAGACACACAGCTTTTTGAAATGGTCTTGCAAGATTGAGCAATCAGTCGCACTCCGGAGCAGCCAGCTCAGTAATGCATCCTCAGAGTGGCTCTCCGCCCCCTCAGGCTGGGGATTGTGCTTCCTCAGGCAGGAAGAGCACAGCACCATGGACATGGGTGGGGAAGTTCTGTTTTCTGAGAAACCCAGAAGAAGACAGTTTGCATGAGGTGGGGGAGAGTTCTACAAAACAATCCCCAGGAAATCCAGAAAGCAAGATAGATTCAGGGCTGGGGTCTCTGGCACTGAGAATGCACTTAATGCTGGTGACCTGGTGGTTGGTCACACACCTGGTTGGCATGCAGTGGCACCAGGATTCTCAAAGCTCTCACATATAGCAAGTGAGCGGGAGGTGCTGATGGAAGGTGAGATCTGCTGTGACCTTGTACCTGTCCATTGCCATGGTTACACAGAGGAAGGAGCTAGAGAGAAGCCAGCTGCTCGGAGACTGAGCTGACATGGGGCTACTCACCCTTGACTTGGGCTTTGATGTAGAAGGGAGTATTGAGAACTAGTCCAAACAGTAGAGGGGACAATTTCTCAGAATTTGGCCATGACGATGGGTTAGAACCATCTAGCTTCCTCACGGAGAACCGAAGAGGTTTTCCCAGGCTCCCAAGCTCATGAAGGCAGGTTTGTCTGTGTACACCTGTGTACCTTGCCAGCTCTCTATGGCTCTATCATGGACGCTACTCCCCCGCCCCACATACATGCAAAAGATGCACTGAAACCTAACTCCTGGTATACGGTGTGACTTGGGAATAGAGCTTTGGGAGATCCAATTGAGCCAAGATGCAGCCATCTTGATGGGGGGGACACCCAAGTATGTCTGGGAAATTTTGTGGTAGTTCCCCTCAGCATGCTGGTCTGATGGTGACCCCGGGCAGGATAGGATTCAGGAAGATCAGAGAGCAAGAATGACACTTGCACATACCTTAGAGGTAAATTGGGCAGGAAGACTGGGAAGAGGAAATACTTTGGCGGCATCAATGTCTAACAAAGTCCAGCCAGTCATCAAGAGGCATGGTACTTTGGGGGAGTTTCTGAGCTGGCATTCGTTTCAAAGGCATTAGTTTTTCATTAGCAGAGGGTAAGATTATACCCTGCCTGTAATTCACAGAACCTGCATCCAGTTTGAGACAGGAAAAGGGCCTCCTAGAAGAAGGACCACAAATTATCATCACAGGTAGACATGAGATACACTTTCCCCCATCCCTTTGTAGCAAAAGACTGCTAGATGCAGGGTCTGGCCTGGCATCAGCAATGGTCCAGGTGGTAAAAGGAACTTCAGACCACATGTGACTTACAGGGAATCCTGAAGCTATCGTGCTGATCCCTCGGTGTATTCCCTGGGATGGAAATGCTACGGAGCCCGCGGAACCCTCCCATTTGCTTCCACAACCTGTGAATGAAGGGCCATTACAACTACATGGGCCAAGTGGGAGACCCCGCAACTAGCCTCCAGCTTCGACAGGACAATAAATCGGAGGAATTATTGGCACACTCTGGGAGAAATTGCAAAGATTAGTGCTGTGTTACCAAGTTCAAGGGTGTAGAGCCGGTTCACCCTAGTGTCCTTGTTGGGCTCATCATTCTGGCGCTGCTCACATGAAACTGATCATGGAAACGACCTTGTACAAGCCTACAGTGACTTCCATGCCAGATGTGACCATTTTACTGGAGCAGGTCAAACAGCCTCTGGCCTTTGTGTGAGACCGTTGATCAGGAAAATGCCTTCTTGCTCATCCATAGGGATTAAAAAACACTCTGTCCTGCATGACAGGGGCACACTTGTTATCCCACTCCAGGGATAAGCCCATCCTCTTGTTCTCCATAACAGAGGAATCCAAAGGGGCCCCAAAGCTCCCGAATTCTACAGGATACCCTAACTAGTTTCCCTATAGGGGTGACATCATGTAAATTGTACCTGGTGAGCGAAAAAATGGAAAACCTTAGGCACTCTATCAAGATGGGGGTGAGTCAGAGATGAGACAGTCATGTAGAGAGCCAGCAACCGGCCACACTGCAGCGGTTTCCAGTGAATGCTCCAGTAATCTAGAGCATTCCAGGACACACTATTCAAGGGAAAAGACAAATCGTCACATTGTACACTCTTTCTGATTAACAGAGGGTGTCATAGTTAGGCACAGGTATCAACCTGACAGTTGAGGGTTTGAGCTCAAGGCACATTTGTAGATAATTAGTGGTTAAGTCCAGAGCAAACCTGCAGAAGATTGTCTAGCTGATGGGAAAGGCCAAACCCATGGTGGGTGGGATTAGGCCCTGGAATAAAATACAGAGAGCTGATTGAGAGAGTCGACATCCTTGTATGCACTTGGCCAGACATGCTGGTCTGGCAAATAAGGATGGTCCCTCTCTCAGTCATTGTGTAGAGATGGTGTGGCCAGTTCACTCAGCCTTTATGTTGGCGTGAGCTCTCCTGTCAAGTTGGACTACAAAATGTAACTGGACAATCATAAGAGAAAATAAACCCTTTGTTCCCTTAAGCAGTTTGATGGTGATTTATCGGCAACCATTCAGGCTAACTGCAACAGAGGGGCATGGTGCTTTGGGGGCTTCTAACCTTTTGAGGACATATATTATTAATGTCCATATAATATATTAGTATCTAGTAGTACAGGTGGGAATACTGCTTTGATCTATCTGCAGGTGAATAGGAAAGCTACCTGTTTTGAATGGTATTCAGACTCAGAGACAGCTCTGCAGGAAGGCGGGGGTGTGAGTCCCTGGTGCAAGCTGTCTTGTCTCTAAGCCTGTCTGTCCCACAGATCAGAGAGGCCAGAGGCACGTATGGATGCTGAAGAGGCCATGAGGAGTCTTTGGGAAGTTGAGGACAAGAAGCTTCCAGATGGAGTGGGTGTAAGAGATGCACCTGGAACTCTGCTCCCATTCAAGCCACCAGAAGCATCCACAGCAGAGGACGGGCTCAGCTGTCGGGTGAGAAGGATGATTCATCTAGGGTGTGCCATCATCTAGCCTTTCCATCAGCCACCCGCATGCAGGTGCATAGTGCTGCTGCAGCTGAGATGGAGGCTACGCATGGGCCAACAGAGTGGGCCCCCTCCCTGACACTGAGCCAGCAACTGTCACAGTTGACTATGCTAGCTGTCATCAGCTGAGAGTGATCTGAGCTCTTAGTGTGGTACTGCTCCTTACAGGGGCGAGTCGTGTTGATTGCATGTGACCCCTGAACCCTGGCAGGGCAGCAGTTCATTCTCACTAGGATGGATGCTGCCGTGAAAGCAGGTCTGCCTATCCTGCTCATACAGCTTCCAGGACAAACAGCGTACAAGAGTATATACAAAACAACTGATTTCCTTGTGTGATATCCATGCTGACACTGGTCTTCCAACAGGCCTCACACCCTAAGACAAGCATGTCATGTCCTACTGAGCTAAGATACTAAGTTGGGGGGAAGTACCCTGTAGGTTGAGAGTCTATCCTTCAGGATGCAAAGTGCTAGAATGATGGCCCATTTGTGATGCTCTGTCCTCCACAGCTAAACACACAGCCCTGGGAGCAACGACTTGTCCTCTTCCCCACAATCCCCCATGATTCCTGGTGGTCCTCTTGAGAAGATCTGTGCTGTTTCCCAGAAGACTTAGGCACTGCCCAGTTAGAGGTCCTGATTCCCAGGTGATGAATGCTTCTTACAGAGGATCACTAGGATCACACTAGCCCAAGTCAGACATTTGACCAGCACATGCTTTCCCCTCATCTACACAACATCTTTGCCAAAGTTGAACTCTCACTATTCAAGCAACAAAAAGAGGTAAGATGTACAGTTACCAAAAGAGTAGAACAAAACGTGGTGTGACCAGGTCAGCAAGGATAAGCCAGACAGAAGTGAAGGGAACTCCTGAACTTGAACTTCTGACGACTCGTAGGCATTGCAGGGTCCACCTGTAAAAAAAAAAAAGTGACTCCAACGGTAGAATTAACATTAATAACCATGAAGACCATGGGAGGCTTGGGCTGTTACCGCTGTGTGATGGAAATGGGGAAAATGTGTCTAGAATCCAGAAGATTCCTCGAGACACGTCTTGGTGATGACAGCCACTATCTGGCGGGAACAAGGTCACCAGGAGCTCAGATTCCTCATAATAAAAGGCCAGGCTCCAGAGGGCAAGCGGTCTGCACCAGTCAGCATGCTGGGCCAGGGCAAGGGAGATCAAGGGTAGAACGAGAAGATGGTGACGATAAATGATCAATTCTGGACCAGATGCCCCAGGGCAGGTGGCAGCTTGTTTCACTAATCCTCTTGCTTTCAGTCTCTTTGAAATTGTGTCTACCTACCATATTTTCTGGTGGTGGTGGTGGTGGTGGTGGTGGTGTGTGTGTATGTGTGTGTGTGTGTGTGTGTGTGTGTGTGTGTGGCTGACATTGGTGTCTTCTTCAGTTACTTTCCACTACATTTTGTGAAGCAAGATCTGTCATTGAGCCTGGAGCCCACTAATTGGGCTAGCCTGGCTGGCCAGCAAGCTCCAGGGACCCATCTGTCTCTGCCTTCCCGATGCTGAGGTTGCAGCCTCATGCTTTATATGGGTCCTGGGGATCCAAGCTCTGATTCTCATGCTTGCGTGGCAAGCACTTCACTGACTGAGTCCCCTCCCCAGCTCCATGGCTGCCATTAGAAGAGACTCTGCCACTGATTCTATTCGTACCTCCCCTTCAAAGAGAAGAGAAATTCCCTGTCACACAGCAATGGGCACTTTGCTTTGTAAGTGAGTGTCGGCCCTGCTGGGAAGGCAGGTGGGTGGGAGTGGTATCGGGTGCCCTACCCTTCAGCAGACATCTCTTAGGCACCCCTTCTACTCCTTTGGGCCTGTCACTGCAGGATAAGCAACTCTCAAAGCTTTTCCACAGCTAGAAGTCATCTGAGAGGTGGTGGCAAGAGAAAAGGAAACAGATGAGCGATGGAGGGGAGAGGAGTGGGGGACATGTATGGCTTTGCAGAGCCCGGGACCTCCAGAAACTTGGACAAGCTCTGAGAAATCCACATGGAAAAATAAATTCCAGAGCACTTCTGGAATCTCTGCATGGGGTCAGCAATCCAGGCTGAAATAAAAGAGGCTGACATGCTTGAGTAGCCTTCAGACAGACAGGCAGACGGGCCACCAAGCTCTTTCAAAGGGAGGTCACAGCAGCAGCAGCCACAGCAGCCGCTGTCTGTATTAGCCCAAGTTAGGCATTTGACCAACACATGCTTTCCCTTAATCTACATGGAATCTGTGTGAAAGTTAAACTTTCACTGTTCAGGGCACCAAAATCCAAGACAGGGCAAGATGCGCAGTTACCACAAAAGCAGAACAAAAAGTGGTGTGACCCGGCCAGAGGCAATGGCCCAAACTATTGGACAGGTAGAGAGGTCTTTCAAAGTATAATTAAGATCGGAGACTTTTGTTGTTATTATTGTCGTGGTTGTCTATGATGTGTCATGCAGCCTGCACTCTGGGTGTGTGTGGGGGGTCTGCGGGGAGAAGGTAAGTGTAAACATATTGACCCAGGCTCCAGCCTTCCAAGCAGCGGGTGGGGATCACCTGAATCGCTATGGCTAAGCTCGATAAGAATGATGAACACTCACAAATCTAGACGCACACAGGATGGAAAGGGTCAGGCCAGTTTAAAAGGGGGCATTCACTCTGGGACCTGAAAAAGAAATTTCCTATCAAAAGGTGAAGAGAGGGTGGAAGAGGTGAGCAGTCCAGGCGGAAGCCAGAACACACAGCGAGGTAAACAATCTGCCCAACTTTTCCTGTCTTCTAGCACCGGGCCACTCTGGGACTTGGTTTTCGTTAGGATAGGAATCAGCAGTGGGTCACTGAGCCGTGACGATGAAGGGATAGGAAGGAAAGGGCTTTTCTATTTGTTTCCATGGCGCCAGAGTCCAAGGCCGCAGGAGCCATGATGTCATCGATGTCCCCACTTCTTGCTGTGGCTCCACTCCTGCTGTTAGCTAGCGAGCAAGTTCCTGGTCACAAATGGCCACTTTCCCTCTGGCCTCTCAGCAGGGGAAGGAAAGTAGCACTGGCCACCTTAGGCAAGTGAAGCAGTTCCAGGAACGCCTCAGTCTGCAGGACGCTGGCCAGGACTGGCTGAGAGCCACCATTTCCCCATGAGGAAGCTAAGGCACGTTGCCACGTCAAAGCAAGACTGGAGCCACATGATGGCCACAAGTAGGGAGTAGATGGCAGACAAGTCACGAGACGCTCAACAACGGGACAGGAACTGCCCTTGAGCCTCCCCAGGTCCCGTGGGTGAGCTGCAGGCTGGTCATTTCTAGACAGGGCTGTTTTGAGCTTTAGGAAGGACATCTACTCTCATCTTTGGACAGGGGGACAGGGACAACTTCCCAGAGTTCTCTGAGGCCTGGAGAGGTAATCAAGCGAGTAGAAGAAAGTGGGCATGTTGCTGGCATCTCAGGAGGGGACAGCACTGTGTCCAAGTGGGAGATGAGTTGTAATCTACAGATTCAGAGGGCAGCGAGGGGACCAAGCAGTTCTAGACTCTACACCAGTTACAGAGAATAATGAGATGGGGTAAACACGGAGAATGTTGATGTGCCATTGAGGGCTTGGGATTACAGCCTTCGGGCAGAGGGCAGATACTGAAGTGCAGGGGAGTCTCATGCCTAAGAGCTCAGGGCTCAGGTGTAAATTTGGAGTTGTCATCATGCAGATTGCATAGAAATTCCACACAAAGCCATAAGATTACCAAGGGTCTTCATGTGGAGAGATATGAACCATTGTCTCATTCATTCTAGATAAGGCTCCAATAACGGATCAAGAAATGATGCCACCCAAGTCTAGTTTATTGGGGCTGCTTACAGAGTGTGGGTGAAGGGCTACTTACAGAAATGTGAGTGAGGGGCTACTTTCAGCAGTCTGACTGAGGGGTTACTTGGCAGGATCATGGATGGCTCAAAAGCAGCTGTGTCAAGGAAAAGATCACCTGGCATGGTGATAACATTCGAAAGCTGTTGCATGATCTCAGGGGGCTTCACTGGTCAGAGCATCCCCTCCCCAGTTACTGATGATCACCCTTGGGGAGGGGCCTTGTGAACCCTGCACATTTCGAAGCGTCTGGAGATTTGCAGGTTTTGTGTTCTTCCTAAATCTTCAGGAGCCTCCGTTCAGGATGGAGTGTTTTAGTTCAGAGGAAATAGCTTTGCAACAGGCTCACAGAGAGCCCAGATGCTTCCAAAGTCAGGGTGTTGCTGAGATGAAGGGGGAAGTGGCTAAAAAGGCAAGAGACACTGATGAGGATGGAGGGCTCCTAGGAGCCAGTGGAACTCTGGGATACTGCAAAGGAAGGGAGTGAGGAACCAATACAGCTTCATGCTGCTCCCAGGCCAGCTGAGATTGCGGAGCTGAAATCGCCATTGGGCATCAGAGATGAAATCTAAGTGACCCAGCTGAGAATAAGCAGGAAAAGAAGAAGAAAGAGGGAGGGAGACATTTCTTTCAAGGGGGACTGCTGTACATAGTTGAGGGGCAAGTGGCCTAGAAGGTTCTATTCCTTTATTTTCTTTCTTTGAAGATGGGAATAATGATAGCAGCATGGTAGGGTGTTGGATGTGGGCCAGGAGAAAATGGGCAGGGATGGTGTAGACAGTACAGGGAGGGTAGCTAGTGGTCGCCTTGAGGAAGGGGAAAGGGGGTCTGATGCAGGGTGTGATGCCCACACTCAGGGCTGACTTTGGCCAGAAACAGGACAGTCTGTCCAGATAACAAGAGAGAGAGAAGAGTTGGGAAGAGGTGACGGCAGGAGAGCAGTGTGTGTGGTGGTGGTGGGGGGGATTTGTGGATATTGTCTTTGAATGTCCCCATTTGTCCAGTGACTAGAAGGCAAGGTTATCAGGGGAGACGGGATGGAGGAGGGAGAGACTGGAGTCTGGAGGAGAGAGGGGAAGGTGTGACCTCTTGTGACTGGACCACAGAAATGATGGATGGTGCATCAGCGAGCAACGCCCACCTGAATATAGGAATCATACATTTAAAGCAAGACGGCGGCCAGCATACTCGGGGATTCTTCCACAGCCATGCTTGACTTGGGATTCAGATGGGTGCTTTTCAGAGAGAAGGAGGGATGGATGTTGCCAAGTAGCTGAGCAACAAGAGCCAGGAAGACTCCCACTCCACCCCCCAGGCCTGGAGACCATAGAGAGAACACAGTTTCCTCAGTTAGGAGAGTAGGACAGAGGGGTTCCTGTTAGAGAGGGTGGATGCATGGTGGGGAGGTGACAGGGAGGCTGGTGAGACTTAGGTTCTACTCAGGACCCCCCTGCTTCCTCCAAACCCCCTGTGTGGAAGCAGCTCTTCCTAGCAGCAGCATCTTGGCCTGGCTCTGAAAGAACCCCAGATAATGGTCTCGGAGGCGCTGAGGTGTTCACACGGCAGCAGATCCGAGTTTGCTAATATCGCAGTAACACAGCCCACGGGATGGGCCTTCCAAGCGCCGAGTCACTGTGGCAGCTTATCTTGCAAGACCATCGTCGCTCCTTACAAGGGACGCTTGGACGCCAAGTGCCCACAGGATGGAAATTAAAAAGGAAAAGAGTTGGGAGTGGAAAGCAGATATATTAAAAAAAAAATCAGTATCAAAGTTTATTTTTAGGTCTACTGAAGTAGAAAATAAGTGCTTGGAATGTGAAAACCTGGATAGAGAGGCCAGCCCCTGCCCTTCCGGGAGCGGCTGGGGTCCCGCCCTGCAGAAGCCTGCTATTCGTTACTCTTGATTTACTGCTGTGCAGACAAGACACACACACATGATACATCGCTTGTATATCCCTCTATCGATTTCCGAGACTTCGTTTTCTAAACTTCCCATCCATCAGCCGCATCTGTTCCCGTTCTCCCCCAGAGATGAAATAGGGGATGGGCCACCCCATCTTGCAAAAGTGGCACGTTTTATGGGGCTGGAAGATTGAAAAGAGGGGGCTTGATTCACGCATGCTTTCTGCCAACAGGTGAGGTCCGACGTCTTACAGTTGAAAGGTGAGGTGAAGAGAAGAGAGGGTTGGAAAGAGGCATGAACAGCCTCAAAGTCCAGGAGGAGGGCGGAAGTTTTGCTTTGAGCTCAGTGGTCGTCCTCTCCTACAGAGGCCATCCTGGAACATGCTACTATAAACACGTTTGGAGCTGAGTAACCAGAATGAATTCTTCCCACATTCACCATCTACTTCTATTCCACAACAGAAGGTCCCAAGGGTGCTGTAGGCTTGTGGGCCTAGGGGAAAGACAGACAGACAGACAGACAGATAGAGATAGAGAGAGAACCTGTTCTCCACTGGTTCCCACAAGAGGTTATGGCACCCCCACCGGAAGACATGTTGTTCTGTGCATATAAGGAAACTCGGTACCCACGTACCACCTTACTCCTCTTCTCCTGCCAATATTCTCAGAATGGAAAAGGCGAGCATCTGTGATGTTACATCCACCCCCAGCCCCCACCCCTCCATTTACAAAAAAGAGTCTTTTAGCTTTTGCAAAACAGATCTCTGGACCTGGGGGTGGGGTGGAAGGATACGGAAAAGTCAGTCATTGTCTGTGCTTTGAGGCTGGAGTTCAGAGGAAGGAAGGCAAGGCCAAGTGCAACTTGGTCCTAGGGGAAAATAGAGGACCTCTACTCCCTCGTGGAGAAGGCCAACTTTGGGGGGGATGCACAGAGGAGTCTGCAATCCATCTGTGGATCTAACGAGAACTCAGAACCTCCCTTAATGGAACAGGCAACATAGACAAGGACCTGAGCAAGCAAGCAATGTATAAGGATCCTAATAGCCTACTCTGTTACTGGGACTTTGACCAGCTGGTACATACATCTCTAGTGTGGCTCAGTTTCCCTGAGATAAAGATGCCACCACTTCCTTTGTGTTTTGAGAGGCATTCAAATAGTGCCAGAAGCAACGACCTTACAAATAAAGGAATTACCGATATGATCGATGGTTTAAATTGAGCTCTGGGACCTCTGCTGTTTAGAGGCTAGATCAATAGTAATACGAACAATAAGTAGAGAATAACTCAGCAGGGAGTCTATAATGGACCCCACGGCAAGGCAACGGGACCAGATGGTTTAGAAGCAGAAAGAGATTTCTTAATGCTGCCCACATTGACCTAGTCGCCACACTTGCTCAGTACAGTGGACTAGCCTGCTCCTGAATCATTCTTCCTGCTGCAGAGGACATTCCAAAGGGAACCTGGCGGCCTTGACTGTGTAGGAGGAGGGACAGGAAATGAGGAAATATGGTGAGCAATGAGGTCCCCAGAGAATGTACACAGAGCTAGCCCTACAAGATGAAGCCGGGCGAAGCACCATCCAGGAGGCCTCAAGCTACTCACCAGACCTCTTAGAAGACCGGAGAAGGTCCCAGCCATGGAAGGAAGGACAGAGCAGCTGCACCAGAACCCAGCTCTGCAGCTTCCGACGGAGAGCAGATGTGCTGGATGTGCAGAAGATCTGGAATTTGAGGTTCTGGTTTGCAGCTTTGGTGCTGGCACATCCCATTGGACATGCGTCATAACCTCCCAGGGCTTTGGGCTTCTTGCCTGCCAGTGCAGACCAGGATGGCTCTCTGACTAGTGGCTGTGGAGAGAAACTAGCTGAGAGAGGACCAGGAAGCTTCCTGCAGCACCTTCTGAGTGTCTGTTATGCACTTCCCTACGTGGGTCGATGGCCAGCATCTCAAGGGTTTTTGGGCCCCTGTAGCCACTGCAGGACACGCATCTCCATGCTCATCTTTGTGAAGGTGGCCATGAATCTGCTGGAAATAAGGTCCTCAGAGATGGACTCGATCCCTCACCTTCCATGACCCATGACCTCAGCATGTGAGCTGGACAGTTGTTGCTTTTATACTTTGGGGTTGTTTGCCTTTGAGTTGTAAGCCCTGTTGGCAGGCAATGGGCACATTCACTGGCACATATACAGGTCTCTTAGTGCTTGCCATTCAGAACTCACGTTTGCATGGCACTTCTCCTCCAGAAGAGAGGGATTGCTGGAACATTCTGTAAGAAGGTACGCGGGCAGAATGAGAAAAGTTCTTTTTAGAAAAAGCCTAGAAAGAGAAGACAGTGGGGTGGAGGTCAAATTCTAGGGGCTTAAAGAACTGTTTTGGAAGTGGCAGCTCTGCATGGAAAGCTAACCATAGCCTGTGTTCCCCAGAACCTGACCCTGGGCTGTTGAGAAGGATCCACAGTGCTATAGGACCTTAACAGTAAGGTCTCCCTCCAGTCCAAACAGCACAGAACTCAGCTGAGGGAAGAGTCGCTTGGGTGAAGACCTGACCAAGCAGTGGAGGTGAGTGTGAGGCCTGGATCGTTTCAGAATCTAGTCCTTTAGTATGCCATTAAACAGTGTTTTCACACATTGTAATTGACACATTGACATGCAGACAGTGAAACGGTTCCCTGTGAATGTGTGTGCATGAACATGTGTGCAACACACACACACATGCACACACACACACACACACACACACACACACAGCACACACGCACACGCACACACATGCACACACACACAACACACACACACACGCAGGCACACACACACACGTATCTGCAGGCTCACACAAGGAAGACTCAAATACTAATTCAGACAGTGAAACATCTAAACCCTTGGGGCAACAAAGAATTACAGTCCCAATATAGATGTCTACCCCTGACCTGGCCGGGAATCAGTTATTTCAACCTCTAACCCAGAGCATCAAAATCTTTCCAGACATTTCTGATGTGTTGACCCACAGCCTCTGTTTAAACACTCAGTATGGGGAGCCTACTACTCCACTCAGAACCCCATTTAATCACCGCCATTAGTGATAATAATAACAGTAGACCACAGAGCCCTTGCCACACTAAGTCCCTGAGGTAGACTGTCTCCAATATTCAAGCAACGTGGATATTCTGTCCATTTGATCGAAGCTTAAATAGTCTCAAAGGGACTGATCATGGTGACGTATTCTGCATGGAGCAGGGCTGTGATTAGAACTCGTGACTGAGCCCATAGCCCTGAGACTTGGTAAGTCATATCATACAGGCCATTGTTCCTTGGAATGAATGAGCTAAACTCTGCTTCTTGTAAATCCTGCTGGCTGAGCACAGGTCAAAGCTCTGGAGCTTTGCAGAAGCTTTTCCTATCCTCTGTTCCCACTTCTTAGCTACTCTCTTCCAACTACGGACACCTCCCCCATTTCCTGCGAAGACTTTCCAAAGCTTTCTGCCTTCCCTTGCCTGAGCTCTAGACATGAATACATTCTCTAAGATGCCTTTGGCTTTTTTTGGGCAGCCGTATCACATCATTAACCGTTTTAAAGAAGCCGAGGATTTTTATTTGATTTTAGTTAGCCCATTTTTCCAACATAAACTGCTATAAGCTACTTCTGGAGTTGAGATGAGAAAATATGCTTTCGGCTTATTATCCCAGCTACTCGGAAGAGCGTGTGAAGTTCTAG